>CM062605.1:16852895-19352895 GCA_031470985.1 Agastache rugosa | reverse complement strand
CTGGCAAGAGCAAGCCTAGAAGAGAAAGGTTCAAGTTGAAGGATTATACTCCCCTCACCCTGGAAACGGATGAGATCCTTGCCATTGTGGCCCGTGACCCGAGGTTCAAGTTCCTCAAGAATTCTAGGGAAGGACTGCATAAGCCTGACAATGGTCTCTTTTGCAAATTCCACAACGAGTTTGGCCACGATACCAATAATTGCCGTCATCTGAAAGATGTAATTAAGCGCATGGTTCGCAGTGGGGAGTTAGTGGAATATGTGAAACGAGAGCAAGGAAGGCAGAAAGAGGAGGCTCCACGGAAGCGGGAGAGAACTCGTTCCCCTGGGAGAAAAAGTAGCCCTCCCCTGAAGAAGGGTTACACAAGCATGATAGTAGGTGGACCCTCGGGAGGAGACTCTAACAATGCCATGGAAGCTTTTGCCAGGGTTCCTGATGGCCTGTATCCGGAGTATGTGCTGCAGGAGATTAAGGAAGAGGATAGAGCTCTAACCATAATGTTTGAGTCGGAGGACGAGATTGCCATTCTCCGACCTCATGATGACGCCCTAGTCATAACCACTGAAGTGGGCGGATATGATGTATCTCGCATCCTGGTCGACACTGGAAGCTCGATCAATGTTCTGTTTGCTAAATGCTTTGACAAGATGAATCTGAATGTGGAGTTGGCGCCGGTAGAGATAACATTATTTGGATTCGCAGGCGGAGCTATACACTCCAGAGGGATAGCTCTCCTACAAGTTGTATTGGGACAGCCTCCACTGTGCAGGGTTTGCATGGTAAGATTCTTGATAGTGGATGCGTCATCTGCCTACAATGGAATTTTGGGCTGGCCTGCCCTGAACCTATTTGAAGTTGTACTATCTACCTTTTACATGAAGATGAAATTCCCGGTAGGAAGGGAAGTGGGTGAAGTGATATGACAACAAGACCAGTCTCAAACTTGCTATATTCGGGAGGTCAAGGAGTCTGGAAAGGCTGCCAAGAGGTGATTTGAGGGTATATGAGATCCCGATGGCAAGAGAATGAAGCAGGCTGAGCTGCAAGAGAACAAGCCCGAGTTGAACATGACTCAGGAAGAAGAACTCATGTCGGTTGAGTTATTTCCAACAAAGTGGGATTTACCACTAGGATTGGCACCCAAATGCTCCAAGAAAACATTGAGGTTGTAATAGCATGTCTAAGAAGGAATGCTGACTTGTTTGCCTTCCACACTGGAGATCTGAAGGGTATTGATCCGAAGGTGTTTCTACATCGGCTGAATGTAGATTCTAAGGTACACCCTGTCAAGCAGAAACTGAGACGTTTCGATGCGGAAAATGACAGGGTTATCTCTGCAGAAGTGGATAAATTGTTAGGGGCAGGTCACATAGTCAGGGTTGACTATCCAGTATGGCTGGCGAACGCAGTCATGGTGCCCAAAGGAGCTGGAAAATGGTGCATGTGTATTGATTTTCGAGATCTCAATAGGGCTTGTCCCAAAGACCATTACCCTCTCCCCCGAATTGATCAGTTGGTGGACTCTACATCTGGATGTGAATTGTTGTCCATGATGGATGCTTATCAGGGTTACCATCAAATCCTGCTACACCCCGACGATATTGCTAAGGCTTGTTTCATCGTGGGGCGAGGAACCTTCGGTTTTACCAAAATGCCATTTAGTTTGAAAAATGCCGGAGCTACGTACTAGCGCATGGTGGATCATGTTTTTCACGATAAGATAGGCCGAATTATGAATGTTTACGTAGATGATATACTGGTGAAGAGTATCAAGGCTGTTGATCATGCCACCGATCTCGAGGAAGTGTTCGAGGTGATCAGGCTGAACATCAAGAGAAGTTTCTAGGATACATAGTGACTCTCAAGGGAATCGAGGTTAATCCCGTCAAGGTTGTAGCGGTGCAGGATATGGCGGCACCACGAACGTTGAACGAGATACAAAAGTTGAACGGAAGAATTACTGTGCTGAGCCGGTTTATTTCCCACTCAGCCGAGAAAAGCCTTTCCTTCTTCAGAATCTTGAGGAAGGGTAGCAAGTTTGAGTGGATGGCTGAATGCCAGATTGCCTTTGATGAGTTGAAAGCACACTTATTGAAATTGCCGCTCTTGACTAAGCCCCTCCCTGGAGAAACCTTGTACTTGTATTTCTTCGTAGGGCAGGAATAGCTCTGCTCTATGTTATTAAGAAAAGATGGAGAGGGCCAGAAGCCGATCTATTACACAAGTGACGAAGGCGTCGTTTCACACTTCGCGCAAATAAATTTCTCCTCTTGCCCAACAAGGCGTAGCTATGGCAAGTGGGGTCGATCCTTATCCTCTTCCTTGGAGAAAAAGAAATCTGCTGCTGCTTCTCGACCCACATCTTGCCTTCGTTGTCTGCATCCTGTCCTACTTCCATGCTTTCCAAGATCCTGACTCCTCCGGGTACTCTCTCTGTTGGCTTAAGAAATATGGGTAGGTGCTTCTTGACCTGTAGACGTGCTGTTATCGTTGTCGCCCAGCTACAAGCTTCCAGCCCTTTGCCCATTTGCATCGTATCGCCATCTCAACATCTCAAAAACAGATTTTCCACCGGATTTGCCCAACATCCAACCTGTTCTTCCCTGCACACCTTCTCTCAACTTTGTGTCCTCCCAGACACACTTTGACTCGATAAAGACACAAAAAGAAAAGACAAAACACAAGAAATATGAACACAAAATTGGGTTCAACACACCCACACACTTGAACCACGCTTGCCCTCAAGTGTGCAAATTTGATCTTGCCCAAGACTCAAACACAACTGATCAGTAAGTCAACATGTTAGTTAAAACAGAGCATGAATAATGTAAGCAAGTATTGCCATCAGATAGGTCAAGATAGAGTTAATGGGCAAACATGTTATCCTCACCAGCACTCATCTCTCAAGTGTATAAGGTTTAGTGTATCGCTCTTGACCAAGATCCACAATGTTTTTCCATAGGCTTGCCTGCCCTATATCTCTACTTCTTTGAAAAAAGTTAAACTACTTATCCTTAGGATTTTATTAGGTTATAACGTGGCTTAAGGCAAAAAGTAGGAAAATTTGGATACTGGCTATGTCAAGAAGAACTCAGTTCTTGAGCAATTAGTATGCCCTAGATCCATTATTCCTCTCAAGCATAACTGTTTCGACTAAATTAACCATAGTCACTCGCAATTAAACGAGGTCACTATAGATTAAGCAAGCCAACCCAAGTATCGTCTCACAAGGAAAACTTAACAGGGAAATTAATGTATTGCGAAAAGAAAATAAACAGAAAGCAGTAAATCAATTGGTTTGAGGATTTATAACTAGACGAAAAGAATAATTAACATAAATTAATCCCTAGGCAAGAACTAAAGTGCATTAATTAAACCCTAGACATGAATTGGAATCTAGCATAGCAAAAGCATTAAACGATTGATCTAACATTAATTCAATTAAGCGTAAGAACGGAGCAATTATAAATATGAATGAAGAACGGAAATCGAATTAACTCACAAACGTAATTAAAATCGACGAACACAATGAACTAGAATTGGAATTGAAACGTGCAATGTCTGTAGCCTCGAATCCGGAGTGCAATTACAATAGTAAATCGCTAACTAGAAATATCCGAAAGCAACTAGGAAAAAGAACAATTTCTGAAAAAATAAAGGAAGAGAAAAATGGCGTCTGGAATTATGGAGAGAAAAAAAATCTGAAAAACCCTCGCTCAGTATTTATACATACGGTGAATTAATTGCGCTCAGCGGTCTCCTAGCCTCAGCGACCGCTGAGCGCAATTCATTAAACCCGCTAAGAATCCGAACTCAGCGGTCTCCTATTGTGAGCGACCGCTGAGTTCTCCACCGTATTGAACTTGAGCATTGGACTCAGCGGTCGCGTAGGGTGAGCGACCGCTGACTTCTCGCCCTGTATTATCTAAGGCGCTGGACTCAGTGGTCTCTCGCCCTCAGCGACCGCTGACTTCTCGCCCTGTATTATCTGAGGCGCTGGACTCAGCAGTCTCTCGCCCTCAGCGGCTGCTGACTCCTCGCACGTGGTTATCACACCTGGAACTCAGCGGTCTCCTAAGAGAAGAGACCGCTGAGTTTTACTTCGCCAAACTCCCATCTGTGCCGTGAAGGTTGATCAATCATTGGTTGCCTACGCCATTCTCGAGCATGAACTACATTTTCCACTGAAAGCTCGACAAAACACCATTAGTGTATTTTTAATTTCCAAAACAATATAGAATCAAGCAAATGGCATCACAAACGCGCATGCAGAACATCCAAAAATACAACCAAAAACTAACGCAGCAATAACATCGGGCCTAGCTCACTTATTGGTCAGGATTTTTTTTTTCTTTTTTTTTTAATATTTTTCTTTTTTTTTTAATATTTTTCTTTTTTCTGATCAACACCTCCTAACGTGGGTGTTATCGCCCAGCATCTGCTACCCCTACATTCTCCTTTCATCCCTTTACTTCTAGACCTGAGTTCTTGACCGGGAAGACTCATAAAATCATGGCTACTATAAGTGAATTAAAAAGAAAGTTTTTAAGCTCAAAGGGGGCTAACAAAGGATAAATGCTTAGGTAGGGAAATTTTGGCCATGGGCTTATTAAACAAAGACACCTAAATCATCTAAGTAATTCAACTAAGTTACATTAAGCTTTGACTAAGAGTTGCAGGCAAGTTCTAGATCAACATATTTCACTGGTCATTATCACACAAGAAAGAATCAAATACTGCATGCATATATGGCAGTCAATAGCTCAAAACCTCACAGGTAGTGTTCAACAACTCATTTCGTCCTACCTATCTACATACGGCATACTCACATAACATCATCATACTTACTTCGACCTATCATACTGATCAACAGACTCTAAAACATTTTGACCAACAACCCCCCACCCACACACTTTGCCTTAAGCAAAGTGAGTGAGATGGTGGGCAAGACACTAACAAAAACTTACTGACTCGACAACGACCTCACCCATACACTTTGCTTTAAGCAAAGTGGGTAAGATCGCGACCAACACAAATTAACAACGAATAAACAAAAGAACAAGACTAAAAAACTAAAACAAAAAAAGACAAAAACCTAAACTAACATATATGGGAGGAAACATAATCAAGGAGAAGATTCAGGCGGGAACCTGAATCCTTGGTGTGCAAAGAATGCCAGCTGGGCGTCACGGATCTCGGTCAACAACTTTTCTCAATTAGTCAATCTGGCTTCAAAATTTGCGGTGCTGGGCAGCATCACTCCACTTCCACTAGCCTCCTCCTTCTTGCCCAAGGGCGGACGCCTGGTGGATTTTACCTTGCCATAGTCGATGAAAACCAATCGACCACTCCTCACCTCAATGTCGTTCATCTTTTTTAGCGCTGCCTCACCCAATTTTCCAACTCCCATCACGGGTTTTGTTTTCAACTTATCGTAGACACCAGCCCCCTTTGCGAATGCCATCACGAAATGCCCACATGTGCACCCCAAAGACTGCTTGGCCAACACTGTCTTAAACTGCTCACCAAGCAAGGCTGCAAAGTTAACCTTAGTTTTGGTATGCATGCACCACAGCATATACCTCTCCTTGTTGCTTAAGGTATTCCCGCTGTCGTTCTTGCCATAGAGGTTGTAGGCCAGAATGCGATGGCAATCCGCAGCTCATAGGTCTTCAACTCCGTCCCCTTGTTGTTGACCCCATTGTACGGCGCTCCGTTCCCAATCTCTTTCCATTGCTCATAATAAGCAATGTCTCCAGGGGGTGGCAGAACCTTCTTGGCCTCCATGAACTCCTTCCTGGTCAGATCCATCAAATTCACAATCCCCAAAATCTGGTTGAAGGCACTAACCTGAAATTCATACTTCTCGCCCAAAAGCGAGAAGACTATAGTGCTCACCCCAGAAGTGGGATCACTCGTCACAGCAGCAGTGCTGTATACCTCCTTAACCTGCTCCTCATAAATTTCCACCGGCCACTCCAGAAACTTACTCCATCTTATCCCAGCAAACAAATCGCGCACTTCTTGGGCAACACCCAGGTCCTCGTACAGAGCGAAGTCAAGAACCTTGGGCGCTGTCATCTTCCAATCCCTAGACCCTCTGCACTTCATAACAGTGGTGCCCTTCTTCTTCTTCTTGTTCCTGGTGCTGCTTGCTGGTACAGATTGGTCGTCATCCTCTTCTTTCTCAACATCGTCCTCATCCTCGTTACCACTCAGCAGCGAGACGGTTACCGGTGTGGATTCAGCGCGCCTTTCTTTGGATGGTTGGGTAGAACCGGTGTCGGAAGTGGCAGCTTTCTGTTTTTTTTCCGGTGATGCTGTCTCCGTCGCAGAGCGCTTCTTCATCAACCGCAGCGACCCGCTCTTACTGACGACCTCCGTCGTCTTTGCCTTTGCTGCCACCTCATCCATGGCCACATCAATGTCATCATCCTCCCCTTCGGCGTCATCGCCGCCACCACTTTTTTCCTCTTCTTCTCTTTCTTCCTCGCCACGAGCTTCGGCCTCCTCTTCTCCGCCGGTCACAGGCTACTGGAATTCCACAAGGGCCTTTGATTGCGTCTCCTCCTCCGCTTGCTTCACCGTCTCCCCCAGCAAACTGGGGTTTTTGTCACTCATTATCAGATTTCCGTCAATGGGAGGGCTCTTGGGCATGAAAGATCCGATGGTGACGGTGGGGTTTTGATCGGCAGAGGTGTTAGTAGGATCCATGGTTAGTTTCCTCTTGGCATTTTTGGTAGAAGGTTTGGTGGTTTTGGCTTTTGCGGCGGTAGTGGGTTTTTCGCCGGTAAGATCAATTTTTGTTCCGGTGGGAACTGTAAACTTGTTTTTGGGGTGTGTGGATACCATTGTGATATAGTGGTGGTTTTTGATTAGAGAGATGAGAGAGAGAAAAGATGGGAAGTTGCAGAGTTTGATTTCAAATCGGGTAGTGGGGGTTTAGACGTGATGGGATAGGTTTATAGGGCGCAGGATTTTAGGGAAACAGTAACCGCCTTATACAAACTTTGGCAGCAGCATGATCATGACCAACACCCCTGCTCAATACCTATTACTCCTGCTGTTCCTTACTCAACAACTTGCTGTATTATGGTTCCTGATCTACAACCTGCATCTTGCGCAACATCTCCTACACACACGAAAACAACAAACCATACTCAAAAAACGGACTGCTTCCTAAGGTTAAACTAAATCAAAGCTACTTCAAAATAAAATAAAATACTTTAAGCGAAATATATATATATATATATATATATATATTTATATAAAAAAATCATAAAGGGAAGAAAATACCTACCAGGTTGCCTCCTGGATAGCGCCCTATTTTCGGTCTTGGGCACGACACCCTTCCCCCATTTTAGTAGTTGATGTCCTCATCAAAGAGTCACCACGTGGCTCTCATGCCTTCTGCTTCACTTCTTGCCCAAGATAGGCTTTCATACGCTGTCCGTTGACTTTGAAGATCTTCCCCGTTTTGAGATCCTTTATCTCAACAGCCCCATTAGGGTATTGAGCTTGGACTTCATAGGAGCCTTTCCACTTGGTTGACAACTTCCCCGACTTCAAATGAAACCGGGTCTGATATACTAGCACTTGTTGCCCATAATGGAACTCATTTTTCTTGATCAACATATCATGTGTTTTATTCATCCTTTCCTTATAGTGGCCAGCATTATCATAGGCTTGTAGCTTTATTTTTTCAAGTTCCTGGATCTCGAGCTTCCTGGATTCTCCGGCTTCATCCCAATCAAAGTTCAGTTAGGCAACAACCCAATGGGCCCGATGTTCCAGCTCAACAGGTAAGTGACACCTCTTGCCGTAGACCATGCGATAGGGCGACATCCCAAAGGGTGTTTTGTATGTAGTTCTATACGCCCACAAAGCATCATCTAGGCGCATGCTCCAATCCTTCATCGTCACACCCACAATCTTCCTTAAGATCGTCTTGATGATTCGATTGGACAACTTCGCTTGACCATTAGCTTGAGGATGGTAGGCTGTTGAGGTGCGCTGGGTGACTCCGTACTTTTTGAACAAGGCTGTGATTGTGGCATTGCAGAAATACGAGCCTTGATCACTTATAAAAGCTCGATGTACTCCAAACCTATTAAAAATGTTAATACGTAAAAAATTCGAAACCACTTTGGAATCGTCAGTTTGGCATGCTCGAGCTTCCACCCATTTTGAGACGTAGTCAACAGCCAGCAGAATATACTTATTGCCATTGGAACTTGGCAACGGCCCCATGAAGTCCATACCCCATATATCGAACACTTCCACGGGCAAGATCGGCATCATGGGCATCTCGTTTCTTCTTGTGATGTTGCTTTCCCTTTGACATTTCTCACATCTTTTAACCCATTCATAACTATCCTTAAATAACGTTGGCCAATAAAATTCACATTCTAAAATCTTTCTTGCAGTGCGTTGGTGCCCAAAATATCCTCCATACTCATTGTTATGGCAATGCTCAAGAATACTATTCTGCTCATTATCCTCGACACATCTCCTGATGATCTTGTCTGAACATTCCCTCTAAAGATATAGTTCGTCCCACACGTAGAACCGACTTTCCGATTTGAGCTTGTTCCTTTGGTATCTCCCATAGTCGGAAGGAATCTCGCCAGTAACCAGGTAGTTGACCAAGTCCGCATACCATGATTCACCCTGGGCAAGAAGTAAGTGCTCGTCTGGAAAGGTCTCCTTTATTGGGTTCCCATCTTCTTCTCGTAGGATTCAACTTAGGTGGTCGGCAACTTGGTTTTGGGCACCACTCTTGTCCTTGATGTCAACATCGAATTCCTGCAATAACAAAATCCATCTCATTAACCTTGGTTTAGTCTCCTTCTTGGTCATGAGATACTTCAATGCCGCATGGTCGGTATACCCTATGGTTTTGCCTCTGAGCAAATAAGAACGAAATTTCTCGAAGGTAAAAACCACAGCCAACAATTCATTCTCCGTCGTGGCATAATTGCATTGTGCCGGGTTCAAAGTCTTGGAGGCATAATAGATGACATAGCTCTCTTTTCCTCGCTTTTGCCCGAGAACAGCTCCTATGGCAAATCCACTTGCATCGCACATCACCTCGAAAGGCATTCCCCAATCCGGGGGTTGGATTATTGGGACTGTAACCAAGTTGTTTTTCAATATATGGAAAGCTTTCTTGCACTCTTCATCAAATTCCCATGGTACGTCATTTTGAAGCAGCCTCGTCATGGATTGGGCGATCTTGGCGAAATCCTTGACAAATCATCGGTAGAAGCCAGCATGACCAAGAAACCTCCTCAATGTCTTTACATTTGTTGGGTACGGAAACTTGGCGATGATGTCGACCTTAGCTTTATCAACCTCAATACCACGTTCAGAAATAACGTGGCCAAGAACTATCCCTTCGTTGACCATGAATTGACACTTCTCATAGTTCAGCACGAGACTCTTCTCAACACACCTCTTCAGCACACGATCTAAGTTGTTGAGGCAAGAATCGAAAGTTTTTCCATAGACGGTGAAATCGTCCATGAACACCTCGATGCATTCCTCAAGAAGGTCGGAAAAGATGTGCATCATGCATCTTTGGAATGTCCCTGGTGCGTTGCACAGCCCGAACGGCATTCTTCTAAAGGCGAATGTGCCAAAAGGGCACGTGAAGGTGGTCTTGTCTTGATCTTCCTCAGCAACCCAAATCTGCATGTATCCGGAATATCCGTCAAGAAAACAAAAAAATTGATTACCGGCTAACCTTTCGAGCATCTCATCGATGAAGGGCAGAGGAAAGTGATCCTTCTTCGTTCTCAAGTTGAGCTTTCGGTAATCGATACATACTCTCCATCCGGTTTGCAATCTCATGGCCATCATCTCCTTATTGTCATTTTTAACAACCTGTATACCAGACTTCTTGGGCACGACGTGTATAGATCTCACCCACCGGCTATTAGATACTGGATAGATGATGCCCAAATCAAGTAGTTTTAGTATCTCTTTCATCACAACTTCCTTCATGGCTGGATTCAACCTTCTTTGAGGATCCCTTACAGGCACGACATCATCCTCTAGCAAGATATGGTGAACGCAATCGACTGGGTTGATGCCCTTGATATCTGCCAACGTCCACCCTATTGCTTCCTTGTACTTGCTCAACACCTCTCCAACTCTGATCTCCTCCATATGCGATAACTCTGAGGATATGATGACAAGCAGAGTTTCTTCCTCCCCAAGATATATATACTTGAAATGTTTTGGCAAAGGTTTCAACTCCAATTTTGGTGCCTTTTGCAGTGATGGCACCAACCTGTCTTCAGGGTTCATCTCTGGGATGTTGAGTGGTTCAAATCTCTGGGGCATGTTGGTCGGGAACCCTGTATAACTGCACTCCCCTTCTTCTTGGTCATCATCTTCCGCCTCGTCCTCCTGGGAAAGCGCTCCCTCAGAGAACAAGTCAGAGTTCTGCTCAAGAACCGTCTGTCTCCAGTACCTTTCTACTACCTCATCAATGCCATCCTTGGGCAGCTTCTGTATCTCATCATCAACTTCGTCGTTGGGTCTCTCTTCCTTTCCACCACCTTCTTCCTAAGAATCCTCTTTATCAAAGCCATTCAAACAATGAAGAGTCTCCACTTCCTCATCATCGTGGAGATAGTCTTCGTCGGTGGAATAATCGAAACTGTGCCCAAGAACGGATTGCTTCCAGAAATCGACATCACTATCATCATGGTCAACTTCAAAAAATTCTGGCTGTAGCTCAACTTCCTCTTCTTTTTTTGATGTATCAGCATAAAGGCAACTCAAGCTATTGACTATCTCGACCTGTTCCTCAATAACACCAATACTTCGGACTGTTTCCATGGAATCCAGTTGGTTTTGGCGATAGGCATCGAATTCCACTACTTCTCCAGCTACCTCAACAGTTAATCTCCTGCTATCGCAATCGATCTTGGTTCTTGCCGTCCTCAAGAACGGTCTCCCGAGCAACACCTCTGGATTTTTAACCGTCTTCCTTCCCGTATCCAACACATAAAAGTCAGCTGGGAACAAAAGATCTCCAACTCGAACCAAAACATCTTCTAACAGTCCATCGGGGTAAACTACTGACAAGTCGGCAAGCTGGATAGCGACTCGTGTTGGTGCCATGGGACCAAATCTCATCTCATCGAACATGGCTCTTGTCATGACGTTGATTGATGCTCCTAAATCAAGCATGACCCTTGGAATTTTGGTGGTGCCGATTGTACATGGTATGGCGAACATTCTCGGGTCCTTTTTCTTGATCAGGATGTGGGGATTCATCATAGCGGACACATTGGCCATGTGGAAATGGGCATCATCTGGATATATTATCTTCTTCATGGTCATCTCCCTCAAGAACTTAGCACATTTAGGCATCGACTTTAATGCCAACAACAGGGATAGGTTTATTTATACCTTCTTGAACACCTCCATCATTTCATTGAGCTCCTGCTGCTCACGATCTCAGGCAAAACGTCTGGGGTAGGGGGCTCTTGGCTTTGGGGGAGAATCACAAGTCCTCTTGGCCAAGTCCATCTTTTCTTTCTCAAACCTCAGCTTCTCGTACATCCTTTTATCCTTTTCTTCCTCCAGAATAATGTCCTGAATGTGAGTTATCTTGCTCCTCTCCATCTTAACATACTTAAACAGGTCATCTTCTTCCTTTGAATCAAACACTGGGGACTTTCCGGTCAACATCGCAACATCTTTCTTAGCCTTCAGCTCATCATACATCTCAAGAACATCGCTGCTGTTCATTTTGGCTTGCTCCAGTTGGACGGGTTCCTTGGGTTTAGTTTTGGGCAATACTTCCGGCAGCTTCTTTTCACTTCTTAACGTCACAGCGTTGACCTGTTCTCTATTTACCTCCACTTGGGTAGGAAGCCTCCAGTTTTTGTCCTCTACAAGCTTAGACAATGTTTGGGCAATATGAGTTAGTTGAGCTTGAAGGTTATTAGATGTACCTCGACTCTCGAGTTGGAAGTTATCAAAATCCTTCCTCAATTTTTGATTCTCCTGAGTAAAACGATCGATGGTGTCCTTCATAAACTCAGGTTTGTTCTGATCTCGATGTGGAGGTATATAGGGGTGCTGCTGTTGATTAGGTTGTTGAGATTGTTGGTGGGGAGGAGCCTGTTGATAATGGTTATTGCCATATCTCAGGTTCTCGTGCTGTCTGTAGCTAAAGTTGTTGTTGCCATAATTGTTACCATAGTTATACCTCTACTGTTGCTGCCCACTACCCCCTTGGTGTAACACCCTAATCTATTTAAGGTGTTAATTCTATATTTAATTAAATATAGTTATATAATATTTTATTTATCTTTAGATTTCAATATGCTAGGCATATGCATGAACATCCATATATGATACATAGATATACCAGAAGGGCGTCCTATATATTCAATAAATGTGTTTAGTATTTTAAATAATATATATATATATATATATATATATTTAAAAAAAATAAGAAAAAAGAATTTCCACCAACTCATTATTAGTTAGAGATATACACACAAATATACACATATATGTTCCAAGAATAACTTATTATTAAATAAAGGAAATTTGTTAAGTCAATTTCAAATTTTTGCAGCCAATTTATACATTCTGCGTAAATTGAGAAATTAGATCAATCTCACAAAAATATTCCTTATTTTAAAAGTGTAACAGTAGGAAAGATTAAACCCTAAAATTTAAGTATAAATACTGGGTTTTTGAGAATTTTCACTTTTCAAACCACATATCGTTTTTTTTTTCTCTAAGGGTTTGACGGCAGAAATTTTTGATTTGTCAGAGTTCTCTTCCCAAAAAGTTCGAATAAAGGTAAGAATTCCAATTCGTTTCTTTTAAGAAAAAAAAGCCTTAGAACATTCGGATTAATCCACTTGCATGCACATGATATATATAATTAACCAATTAGGTTGTATCTAAATGTCTTTCTTTTGTTTTGTTTTCTTTTTTTGAAGTCATGTTGTCAGACGAGAAGTTTTAATGAAATATAGTGAATTTTCCTTTAATTTTCTTTTATTTATTTATTTTGTCTGCATTCATTATCTTATCTATATATATATAATACATACATGAACTTTGATTAAAAAAAAAATGAAATTTATGTTTCAAATATATACGTATGAACATGGGATTTTTGTTCTAGAGATAATTTACAATTTTTGTATTGTGTCACTTTGGACTCAGGCTATAAGATAAATCTTTCATAAATTAATCAATTTAGTTAATTTGTATTACTTAGGGAATTCAAATGATTTGGTGTCAATTAGATGGTTGTGTCTGACGTAAGTATAGGGAGAGTGATGGGTTGATTTCAATAATTTGGATTTAGAAGGAAAATATAGTGAGGGGTGTGTGTGTACTGTGGCGTCAGTAAATAAAGAGAGAGATAAGTTGTTTTGAATATTTATGTCCCTGGTTGTTGTAGATTAGAAGCATAATGTTGTTAATGTTTTTTTATTATTTATTTTTAAATATTAAGCAAACTGAAGTTTAATTTTATTTATATTAATTAATTTTTATTTTTTTATAATTAGGAAATTCAGGATATGTATATATATATTATATATATTACATATATAAGTTTATACTTTATAGATGGTTTAGGAAATTTGTTTAATCAACACAGTACGTATAGATATGATATTAGGGAAAAATAAATCACACTTTCTCATACCATGCAATCAATCTGTTCAACTATGCATTTAATTTTCGATCATGCATTTATAGATTTAAATTTATACGTTTAGGTGCGGCGCGACTAAGACGTTAAATTTATTTTTTGAGTTTGCTCGGTTCGTCTTCCCAAGTGAATTAAGGTGTGGGATCTTACTTAACTTTATACCGTTGAATTGATTTTGTCCCTTTTAATATAATGTGACTTGCTGTGTGATTATTTGACATTAAGTGTTGAGCAGGACCGTGTTGAGTTGTCCATTGACTTTGCTCTCACTTATTTGCGTTCAATTCATTGATATCATATGATGAGCAGGACCGTGTTGAGTTGTCCATTGACTTTGCTCATATTTATTGACGCGTTTGACTTTAATATTCACTACGTGCGTCTATTTTATTAAATTGGACAAATCGTTGGTATAATTGCCCACATTGAGTATATTCGCGTATACTCATCCCCAAACTAATCTTTTCAGGTACTTGAAGTTGGAGGCGTGGAGTGTCGAATGACGAGTCCTAATAAATTGAATTTACTTTTATTTCTTTGGGCATTAACCGTTTAGACAATGAATTATATTTACTTTATTTCCTTTTTATTTAAAATGGTTTTGGCTACTTACTATTTTATTTAATAAGATGTCACATTTCTAGAAGTTAGGTTTTATTTATTTAATTATTTCAGAAAATCTTTCTTTTTCGTGTTTTATTTAAAAAAAAATATATTCATATTTCCGCATTCTATATTTAATTAAATATAATTTTAACACCTTAAATAGATTAGGGTGTTACAATAATTAAATATAGTTTTAACACCTTAAATAGATTAGGGTGTTACACTTGGTGATTCTGTCCTAGGGCCTTAACTTCTTCCCCTTCTTCTACGAACCAATTAGGGCAGTCTAATGTAATATGGCATTTCCCTTGGCAAACTTCACAACTTTTTACAGACTTTGTGACGTCTTTCCCGTTCACCCTTTTGGTCAACATGTCAAATTTATCATCCATCTTGGCCATATATTCCTTTATGGTGTTGACCAAATCGTCAGAACCTCTCCTGCCACCTTCATATGTTCCTCCTCTAGGCAATTCATCCTCATATCGTGATTGCTCTGCCATGTCTGCGATTGTCCTAAACACTTCGGAAGGGGTCTTGTTGATTGTTCCTCCTCCACATGCTGCCATAATGTACTTCCTTTCTGATGCACGTAATCCTGTCAAGAAGTTCTTGAGCAAATCTATCTCCTCAATCCGATGTTGAGGACATCTTGACAAAAGCTTCTTATATCTCTCGTAGTAGTCATAGAGAGACTCATTGGTGTCCATCCTCAATGTGGATAAAGCATTTCTCCCACTTTGGATACGAGTAATCGGAATGTATTTGTCAAGGAAGACCTGCTGCATTTTTCTCCAAGTGTCAATGCTGCCTTCTGGTAGGGTGTAAAGCCACTCTCGTATCCCATCTTGAAGTGAAAAGGGGAACATGAGTAACCTTACATAGTCTGGAAACCGATCTTGGGCAACATCGTTCTCACCCTGATTACGGGCAGGAAGTGTGGTGTTTCAGACTGTTCCACATGCCATCTCAAAATTTTGAAGATGGGTTTGTGGATCTTCTTCAGGATGATCACTGAATTTAGGCAATATCTGGATCAGCGAATGTTTGAGTTCCCAATTGGTATTGATCGGGGGCAAGGCTATGCTCGATGGTTTGATGGCCTTATCTTCAGGAAACACGATCTCCCTGATGGTGCGTTCTCCCATGGTTACTGACTGAACTTCTGATGTGGAGGTTGTTGATGAAGATTCTGATTGCTCACTTTCTGAGCTAGAACTGTAATTGGGCAGATTGTGCCCAACAGATTCCTCGTCTCATGTCTCGACCGGGACCGACGGAGGTTCGTTGACGACGTTCTCCTCGATACCTTTCCGCTTTCTTGCTCTGTTTTGCTTTGCTACCTTCTCCGGAGAGGCACCATAATCCACAGGATCACCTTTTCTCCGTGTCTGGTGTGGGTGCATAAACTGAGCTCAAGCTACGAAAAATAGAACTAGCTTGAGAAATCAGTTCCCCGGCAACGGTGCCAATTTGACGAAGGCGTCATTTCACACTTCGCGCAAATAAATTTCTCATCTGGCCCAATAAGGCGTAGCTATGGCAAGTGGGGTCAAACCCTAGGGAACCGGCGTAGTCTATCCTTCAGATGGTACTCAATATGGGTGTGGTGGTCGAGATTTATCTCAAGAACCTGTAACTCAACAAAGAAAATTATCAAATAACAAAAGATGTTTGGATTGGATTCGAATCAATGATCCTAATTACTCTTACTCGTTCATCGATGCTATAATATTCAATTACAAGATTTTATCACTTGGTTTTAAGCAAAGATTAATTTGAGCCCTATGGTCACAAAATCACGACTCAAATACTCTAAGCCTATACCTATTCAATTTTACAGATCTTGACTAGAAGGCAAGATCTCTTCTCTTGATCAACAACGTCATGAAGACACTTCAACAACGAAGTTACCCAAAAGGTATTAAGAACAAAAGATCCCAAGATAGCCAAGAGGTATTAGATACCGACTACTCTCCAACACTTACTACCTTCTTGGGCACGGGAGACTCTCTCAAGTTTAACCCCAAATCCTGTTAGTAACTTAATCTCAATATCATATGTCAATTTCAATTAAGTCTAGATTTAATCCTAAGTGTTTCGGGAATAAATTCAAGCAACTAACTCACACAATTAGATCTCACGAGGTTAGAACGGGTAACTAAGATCACATCATCTTCTCCAACCCAAACAAGTAAATTTAGCTAGTCATAATAGTAAACGAAAACATAAAACAAATAAAAGAAAACATACTTGAATAAATATGGAAACGGCTACTGCTCAAAACGTACGTCAGCAAATAAAGTCTTGGCGTCTTGCCAATATCTACGAACTAAATGCAGAAAATATAAAACGAAACTTAAAGTAAAATCGCCCGTAGGACTTGTTTCTTCCTCGCACTCTCTCAAAGTAAATTGCAGACTAAAACCCTAAAATTCGTGTGTAGTACAAGATATGGTCGGCCATATATATAGGCGATGAATTTAGGGTTAAGTTGGAATCCTTGTAGGGCAAGGACTCCTCCCAACCATGGCATCTCCTTCCTTTTAAAGACCACCGCAGATCCTGTTTCCTTCTCGGTAGATATCGTCATTGATCAGGCTCGTCTAGGATAAGGAAAGAAATCTTCGATCCTTATCCACTTCCTTGGAGAAAAAGAAATCTACTGCTGCTTCTCGACCTACATCTTGCCTTCGTTGTCTGCATCCTGTCCTACTTCCATGCTTCCCAAGATCCTGACTCCTCCGGGTACTCTCTCTGTTGGCTTAAGGAATATGGGGAGGTGCTTCTTGACCTGTAGACATGTTGTTATCGTTGTCGCCCAACTACAAGCTTCCAGCCCTTTGCCCATTTGCATCGTATCGCCATCTCAGCATCTCAACAATAGATTTTCCACCGGATTTGCCCAACATTCAACATGTTCTTCCCTACACACATTCTCTCGACTTTGTGTCCTCGCAGACACACTTTGACTCGATAAAGACACAAAAAGAAAAGACAAAACACAAGAAATATGAACACAAAATTGGGTTCATCAATGAGTAAAATGATCCAAGGCCCTAAGATGAATTATTCTGAGATAGAGAAAGCAGGCCTGGCCATCATGACCACGGCTCGTAAGCTTCATCCGTACTTCTTCTCGCACAAGGTTGTAGTTCGAACAAGCCTACCATTCTGACAGACTCTTAGCAGACCTGACTTGTCGGGGAGGATGGTGAAGTGGGCAGTAGAGTTGAGAGAATATGATATTGAATTCGAGCCCCGATCTACGATCAAAGCCCAAGCCTTGGCTGATTTTATCTAAGAGACGACCAGAACAGCGGAGTTGACGTAATGGAAGACCTTTATTGATGGGTCAACAACGAAAGATGGAAGTGGAGTGGGGATTCTGATCCTACTTTTCGAAGGCGAGAAGCTCCAATTTTCGATCAAATTGGGGTTCAAAGCATCGAACAATGAGGCAGAGTATGAGGCCTTGGTTAAGAGCCTTCAAATTTTAGAAGGCTTGGACGCAGAAAAGATCTTGGTACACGACTACACTCAGATTCTCAGCTGGTGGTTCAGCAAACGCAAGGCTCTTATGATGCCAAGGATGGGCGAATGGCTTCTTATGTGAAGAAGATAGCCCCCCTAAAACAGAAATTCATAGACTTCGCGATAGTGCAAATACCCAGAGAGGATAATGTCAAGGCTGACCGTTTGGCAAGGCTGGCCAGCTCAGCCGATCCTGGACAGACATGCAAGGTTACATCCATGGAGGTTGAAAGTGAGAAGGCTTCATGGGATATCGCAACCCTGGAAGAGATGACAGATTGGAGAATGCCTATCATCCATTTCCTCATCACCAGCAAAAGACAAGATAATCCTGGTGTGCCTAAGAAGGCTTTGTATGCTCAGTACTGCATGATAGGGGATTTCTTGTACCGGCGTTCATTTACTTATCCCTATCTGAAGTGTATTTCGGAGAAGGAAGAAGAGCGCATCTTGGTGGAAATCCATGCTGGCTGTAGTGGCAACCATGCAGGTCACCGTGACATCTCCCAGAAAGTCCTATGAGCAGGCTTCTATTGGCCGAATATTCGATGTTTGCTCTTTTAATTATGCAAATATTAACTGCAAGTATACGGTGTATATGTAGAAAATGGCAAGCAAGGTCGTATCCACAGAGACTAATTTTTAACACTTATGAATACTATTACTATGTCATTCTATCCTATTTAGACTAATCGATTTTTGAGGGGTAATCACTAAATTAAACGAACAAACAATTTAAATTCAATTAAATAAATACTAAAAGTTAACAATTAAAACGGGAGAAGAAGTCGAGAAGGAAGCTATCCTAGGGATCAAACTTAGGTGGATTCATAATTAGACTTCAATTAATTTAACCAATTCAAGACGAAGTTCAACGTATTTAGGGCGATCTCGATTTCACTTTAGCCTCCTCTCGAATGACTAAAGTCATGGCTTATAAGCCAATTATGCCGTCTCCGATCACTAAGTTAGCCTACAACTCCTAACGGCTCCTAGGATAAAAAAGCCCTCACTCATAATCTCAACCTCTCGGTTTGTTGAAAAGACGTGCCTTGGGTGCCTATTCTAGCATTAAATCTCATCTCTCGATTCTTGATTCAACTGCAATTAGAAATGCCCAAAAGATGGCCAATCAATCAAGCACAAATTCAAATCAAGCACACAAGGAAATAAGAAGGAACTCATCCATAAATTGGTCAAATCAAAATTCATCCATTACAAACCCACTAGTTTAATCCCAAGAATAAGGAATTTTAGCCAAGCATTTCTATGTCCAACAAAAATCTCAAATCAAAAGATATCATACTCAAAGATACAAGAGAGATAAGATATAAGTGACAAATCCTATTTTCTTTGGTAGTCTTCAAGCTTCAATCCTTGATTCCTCCTCCTTCAAGCTTCAACCTTCAAGCTTCCATGGTGGAATGTGTAGTGTGTGAAAATAGGTGTAGTGTGTGTGGGTGGTGGGAGGATGTTAGATAACTAGGGTTGTGTGCCAAAATGATGGTCCCAAGACGGATACCTTGGTGTAGAGGGAGGGGGGGTGAATACACCAAGGTTTAAAAACTTTTCCAATTAAAACTCTTTTGAGTGAGCTGGCTGTGTTCGATCCAACTGGAAGGCAGCTTGATCGACACAGCTGGCTGTGTGCGGAATGTGGTGGGATTTTGGAAAGTCCGTCTGTTGCTTCAAATATATTGCAAAGCTTAGTTTCTCTTTTCAGTTAATCAGTTTATGCAGCTTGAAATAATGCTTATGAAGGGTTAGCTGGATGCATAAATAAACATGAAAGAACCAAGCAACTTAACGTGGTTCGGAGAAACTACTCCTACGTCCACGACCAGAAACCTCTGGTAATCCACTAAGGATACCACTGACTTTTCGCGCAGTCAGCAAGCGTTGCAGCTTAGTTCCTCAAGCTGGATACAAGTTTACGCGTACTGTATCGAAACGTGACCAGACTGTTTACGGGCACAGCTGAAGCCTAACCTGTAGTTTACGGGTACTACAGAACCAACACTCGAATTACGCGCTTCGAGCAGGCGTACCTTTACCTAACCTTTTCTGGGTTTGGGTTTGGGGTTTTCCAACTATGAACGAGTTCTTACAATGAAGAACTTTGAGTATGATGAACTCGTTCAAACTAGGCTTAAGATGGGAAGGATTATATGCCTAGATACTAGTGGGAGAGAGCTTCAGCAGCCTGAGGATAAATAAGAACTCATAAGGATATAGACTGCTGGATCTTGAAGCTTTTCTGAGATATCTTGGTCTTTTGTTAGACTTCTTTCTCTGTTGATCTTTCTTGTGTATATTCTCTCTCTCCACTCTTTTCTGAAGATGAAGAAGACTTCTATTTATAGGGAGAGATTAGAACTAGCCGTTGGAAAGAGTCGTTCTGAATCTCTACCTAATTTCTGACAGGATTGACTTGTCTTCTTCCTTGATTTCCTCGTAAAGCAATCCTAGGTTTGATTTCTAGGTGCTGAGGTGTCGAGTTCCTGATAGTCCAGATCAGATCTGACTTTATCTAAAGTTCACTTCGACTCTGCTGTGCTGGTGACTCTGAGCTGTCTTGAACTCTGCTGGATCATTGACGCTGAGCTGAGTCTTGAACTCTGCTGGGTCTTGACGTAGAGCTGAGTTGTCACATGAGCTGGGTCTTTCCTACAGCTGTGTCTGGAAGAACTTTATCGTTTTGAATCTGGATAACGTTACTTATCACTTCGACTTGACTTACCCTGCTGTGTACTCAGCTGGGTCTTCTGCTGTCTTCAGCGATTCCACCTGAACTTAGAAACTCTATAAGCTCAAACAGGTGAGCTGGTAAAACGCTTGGGTTTGAGCAAACATCTACTTGGTTGGGGTCAGCTGGGTTTTGGTATCACTTCAAAACTCTATTAATTTTCCCAACAATTTCCCCCTTTTTGATGATGCCAAAACCCCAAGTTGGAAAAACAAAAAATTGCTTCCCCCTTAACAGGAAACGGGGTTTCAACGAATTAAACAATCACAGCAGGTAAACATATTCAGAGCCTGGACAAAGAGAGATTGTCTTCAGGTTGATTTTGATAAAATGAACTTTTCATTAATAGGAAGAATTTTTTACAATTATCTAAATACAAAAGTTCAAAAAAATAAAATTCCCAGTTGGCTGGGTCTTCAGCTTTGCTGCTTCCTTTGTTCATCAATCTGATGGTCAGTCTTTAGACCATATCTATTGAAGATGAACTCTTCCAGCTCCTTCCATTCAGCTTGATTCTTCGATTTTGAAATTCCTCTTTCACCCCTGATTAATTTCTTTGAAGATTTGGGCCTTGTCAGGAAGGTTCGTTCCAGCTAGAAATGGAGGCTTTAGCTGTTTGACTTTTGGAGCCTTCAGCTGGATGTTGTTACTCTTGGCATAGAGGGCAATTGACCTTGCCATCATTGGATCTGTCTCATGAAGTTCGAGGAAATAGTCCTGGAAAGCGGCACGGATCCATGCCTTTGAACCGATTCAAGTAGTAGAATTCTTTGATGAATTCGATTTGCATCTTTCCAGTTTTCATTGATATCATCTCGGGTTCTTCTTGTCACCGAGGCTTGGATTTGTTTCTTCTTGGCTTGCCTGTAGCTCTGCCTTTTCTTCTTCTGCTTTTTCTCAGCAGGCTTGAGCGATTCAGCTTTCTTCTTAATGATCTTATCCAGCTCTTGCATTTCTTTTCTTTGCTCGTTGTGGAAGTTACACATCCAATGATAGTCTTTGTATTCTTCAGGCTTGTGTCCACATGCTTTGGCAAGAGCAACCATTTTCTCTCTCCATGTCTCTTTGACTGGTTTGGCTGGAGCAGTTGGCTCTGTCTCTTCTTCATCCAGCTCTTTGGCAAAATCGTCGATTTCCCTCTGAATTTGCTGCACAGGTTCCCCTTGGCTGCAAACTTCCTCTCACTTGTTTTTCCAGCTTCATTCTGATCTTCCCCCTTTTTGGCATTATCAACAAGGGAGGCAGAGAGGTTGGCAACTGTTGCGCTGAGCTTGGAGAGAATACCTTCAACATCAGCGATCTTGACTGAGTTATCAGCTGTGACGAGATTCAACTGGGCATTGCTGCTACTTCCAGCTCTGAACTGAGCATCCAGATCTTTATATAAGTTGAACAGTTGGCGGATGTCAGCGCTGTTGGAGAGAGTGGTCTTTTTGAGAGCTTCCAGCTGGCTTGAAAGATTTGCAATGTCGTCAACCAGTGGAGCTTGAAGGTTTGAGATGATCTCAGGGACTCTCTTCTCTAGATGAATTGACTGATCAATTTGTTGAGAAACAAGAGATTGTTTGAGATCTCTGCTGGTGCTTTCCTGCAGATTGAGAGCGAATCTGTGAACATCGTCAATGGACAGTCCATTGCTATGGACTTGCGACTCTATAGCTGTGATGCGCAGAAGGGTATCAACATTTGATTTGAGTCTATCCTGAAAAAGGATTTCCTCGACTTGTTTGGCAATTTCGTCCTTCATTGCATCAGAGAGCTCAACAGGATCCGTCTGGGTTCCGGATTCGGTTTGGCTGGGTTTTACTGCCTCGATCTCGACCAGTGAGCGAGTGTCATTGGCAATTGGACTATGTGGGGCAGCTTCCTCTGGTTCAGTTAATGCAACAGCTGGTTCTTCAATGATTATTACCTCAGCTGTTTCATCAGGTACAACTTCCTTGGTACTCTCAGCTGAGACTTCTTTAGAATTGTCAGCTCCAGAATGTGTCTCCCATCCCGCTGCTATAAGAAGCTTGTTGGCAGATTCCCAGACTTCAGCTGGGTGCGGCTTGGGGTATTGCTGAGACACTTCTATAATTCCTCTGATGAGATCATTCTGGTGTAAGTATGCATCCTCCAGGCTTCCAAAGCCAAAAGTGTGCTGGAGGCGTGCTTCATCCGTCTTCAATTTCTCAAAAGAGAAAGTCTCTATCAGCTGCTCATTCTGGTACCAAGTTGCCATCTTGGTAGCCAGATAGAACTTGAGATCTCCAACTTTGACGAGGGCAATGGGCAGGTGCGCCAGAATCGGATGCTGAGTTAGAACACTCTTGATCCCTGCAATGCGCAAGTCCTCGTACATGGCTTCCATAAAGGCTGAGCCAGTAGAGTTGAGAGAAGGAGAGGTAGTAGAATCACTCTCTTCTGATTCTGAGGTGTTTTGAGGAATAGGTTCAAATGGGTTCACAGTAGGCTGTGAAGAAGTATCAGCCAACTGCGTGGGAATTTGAGCTTTGGGTGATGGCTGTTTTGGGGGTGAGCTGGGATTCGTGGAAGAGGGTTCAGCATGGGTGTCAGCTGGCTGTGAAGGAGCTTCAGCCAGTTGAATATCTTCCTGCTCTCTTGCAGGAGATGGTTCTTTGGTTGGAGAGCTGGGTGGAGGGGAAGACTGTTTCGGCGGAGAGCTGTGAGGAGGTGAGGGCTGGGGTGAGCTTCTTGGATTATCCAGCTCGTCCTCTGAGCTGGATGACAATCCATCATTCAATCCCATCTCGGCCAGGATGTTTGATCCGTATTGATCGAAGGCCGACACTGGCTGTGGGGAGAGAATCACCATTGCTTGACTTGGAATGACAGCTGTTTTCTTTTTCTTCTCAGCTGGACCTCCAGCTGGTTTAGGGTCAGCTGCCTTCCTCTTTCTTTGTTTCTTCTCAGCTGGAACTTCTGCCTCTGTTCCTTCCAGCTGCTTCTTGCTTTTACTCACAGCAGGCTGCTTCTTCAGAAGATCATTGACTTGATTTATTCTTTGGAAAAGAATCTTCGTTTCTGGAAACGGTTCTGAATCAGCCCACTTTACTGTGTGCCCTTTCACTGCTTGCTCTATCAAGAAAGAAATTTTGGAGCAGAGATACAGTGGCTCTGAAGCTGAAAACGTCGTCCTGGTGGAGTTGAACTTTATCTTCTCTGACTCCTTGACCAGTCGGTTGAGTAAGAAATCAAACCAGTTGACGTTTGCGCCTTTGATCATGGCAATCATCGGCTTGAGTTTTGGAATGCTGATCTCTCCTTGAGATCCAGCTATCCCTAAGATGCATTTTTGTGTAATATCCAGCAGCAGCCTGTACTTTGGCTTGAGCAGGAGCTTTGACATGCTTGCTCTGTACGGCTCTGGGGAGATAAGCATCTCTCTGCTGAGGAATTCATCCACTTCTTCACGGCTGTAATCATCTGGGATGAATCCTCCTTCTCTGGGAAGGTTGAACACCTTTCGTAGCATCTTATTGAGTTTGATGGTGACGGTTGCTGTATCAAACTTTCCGTCTTCGCCTTTGATGCTCATGTCAAATGAAGATGAGTAGAAGCCGTCTTCGTCAATAAAGTTGAGGTAGAAAAGTGCGGCATCTCTCTTTAGCAAAAGCTTGGGCATGGAGGTTGCCCACAGCAGGAGACCGGAGTCTGCAACTAGATCCACCATCTCTTTTAACTCTGAAATATGGAGGTTGGAGGTTGACAGAATACTCTCAAATGATAGCTTTGTCATTAGAGCTTCAAACTGGTTCATCCCTGCGGTTGATTTCTTGGGCGCCATTTCTGCAACTTGGTGAATTTGATTGTGCGAAGAACTTGCAGAGAATAGATGAAGATTTTGAATCTTTTGAGATTTGCAGAGATAAAGATGAAGGAAGAAAGAATTCGTGTATCTTTTCCATATATATCAACTGCCATATAGGGTCAACGGTTGAGATTGAATCAGTTGATATTCTGATCAACGGCTGGGAGAGATTCACTCATCACGTTTTGCTGACGTGCTTTCGGCGAGTGTATTACAACCGCGCGTGAGGCATTTCAAACGTTTGACGTTCTGCCTCGATCCTGCCGTGCTACAGTACTATGCAGACTTTATAATTAATGCGATGGGAAAGGAAACTTATCAAACAATTTAACTAAGGAATGTCTGTCCGCTTAACATATGAATTCAAAATAATTGGACTTTATATAGCATATTCCTCAGAGCAATTATTGCATGAGACGCAAACCGGTCAGCTTGGACACAGTATCCCGTGATATCACGGTCTTCTCCTTTGCTTGATTGACGCTTCTCTCACCGAGTATTTGAAGATTTTGCTTGATTTTTAGTCACCGTGTTCCCTTTAGCTCTTCGACTAATGTCCAGTAGTTTGTTCCCCTCACTGGATGGTTTTTCTTCACCCGGATTGAGCAGTCCAAATAATTCACACATCATCTTGACTTGGATTTCAGCAGTTTGTGCTTTTGTGTGAATTTTCCCAACAATGGATTCCTTCAGATGTTGAGAAGTCTCTTGGATGCTTTCTAAGTTGTCAGCTGGATTAGAGAATTATCTTGATTTTACCACTGGATCGGGTTTCTCTTCGGCTGAAGACTCCAGCTGAATCTTCTTGATGAGTGCATCCTGCTGGGTATTCTACTTGAATTTGCACTCTTTCCAGCTAAGTAAAGTTCCCCCTTGATTTGATAGTAGGTGGCTTTTTCTTCAGCTGCATCCTACATCAGTTTATTTCTTTGTTGAGATCTCAGTTTGTATAACAAGTAGACAGCTGTCCCAAATTCAGCTGATTCAAATGCTGCTTCTCTAATCATCTCTTGAGACCAATGTACTCAGCTGTATGACTTGCTGAATCTTCAGATAAGTATCCAACTGTCTTTATTTCACAGCTGGTCCCAGTCAGCTAGCTGGGTTTCTTTATTTTCTTCATCGGTTGATTCAATAAGATGTTTCAGACATCTTAATCAGAGCAATCATCCTCATCTGAGTCGGAGAAAGAGATTTGATCATCATCCGTTTCGCTCGATTCGATCCTTTTATCCTCTCTCCGGAAGGATGACTCAGCTGGGTTGCTCTTTGGGTAGAGTTGCTTGTCGTGATGAACCTTCACGATATTCTTGTACTTTTCCTTGCTTTGTTCCAGCTGATTAATGCTTCGTACAAGCATGGCAACTTCTTCATTCAAATCTTCTTTGCTCATAAAACTGAGCTCTTTGTTGGTCCTTTCAAGCTGAGCTGATTGAGCTTCTTTTCTCGGCTTGATCCTCAGCTCTGCTTCATTGTTTCGGCTGGATGAATCTCTACTTGTGATCCCCAGATCAAATTCGTTGGCCTTCAAGATGGAGAACAATTTTTCCGTGAACCACTTTGTGTGTACACCATTCTGAGGAGAGAGCTGAAAGAACTTTCAAGTTCTTGTCTCGAACTGTATATTTTCCAGTTCGGATCGTCTCGATCTCGATGATGAGGTTGGAGAATCTGAGCTCCATTTGATCGATGGACTCATAGGGGAGTTGCTTGAAATTGTCGAATTTCTGACATGCAACTGAGAATTTATTCTCTTGAATTTCCTCTGAGCCTTCACACAGCTTGGCTAGAGTGTCCCACATCCCCTTAGCTGTCTCGCAGTTGATGATCTTGCTGAGATAAGCATTCGTCACCGTTGAGGAGATGACGTTGCGAGCGTAGCTGTCCAAACCAGCTTGTCTTCTTTCTTCTGGAGAGTACTCCCTTTTGGGCTTCACAACTTGCCGGAGTACTGGTTCAGCTCCAGGTAAGGTTTCTGCTTGTCTTTCTGATTTCATGATGATGATGGGTCCGTCAGTGATAACATCCCACATCATGTCGTGATGTGCACTCAGAAAGCTTTTGAGTCGGAACTTCCAGATCTGATAATCATCGACAGAGAATGTCGGAAGATTCCTGCACAGAGAAGATTCCATGACAGTATGCAATATAATGAAAAAAAAATTGAAACTTTAAAGGATCTGTTCAGGTGACCACTATCAGCAAAGATGCTGACTTGACACAGAAAAAGTGATCTTTTGAACCACTGCTCTGATACCAATTGATGGTCCCAAGACGGATACCTTGGTGTAGAGGGGGGGTGAATACACCAAGGTTTAAAAACTTTTCCAATTAAAACTCTTTTGAGTGAGCTGGCTGTGTTCGATCCAGCTGGAAGGCAGCTTGATCGACACAGCTGGCTGTGTGCGGAATGTGGTGGGATTTTGGAAAGTCCGTCTGTTGCTTCAAATATATTGCAAAGCTTAGTTTCTCTTTTCGCTAATCGCCTTATGCGGCTTGAAATAATGCTTATGAAGGGTTAGCTGGATGCATAAATAAACATGAAAGAACCAAGCAACTTAACGTGGTTCGGAGAAACTACTCCTACGTCCACGACCAGAAACCTCTGGTAATCCACTAAGGATACCACTGACTTTTCGCGCAGTCAGCAAGCGTTGCAGCTTAGTTCCTCAAGCTGGATACAAGTTTACGCGTACTGTATCGAAACGTGACCAGGATCGTTTACGGGCACAGCTGAAGCCAAACCTGTAGTTTACGGGTACTACAGAACCAACACTCGAATTACGCGCTTCGAGCAGGCGTACCTTTACCTAACCTTTTCTGGGTTTGGGTTTGGGGTTTTCCAACTATGAACGAGTTCTTACAATGAAGAACTTTGAGTATGATGAACTCGTTCAAACTAGGCTTAAGATGGGAAGGATTATATGCCTAGATACTAGTGGGAGAGAGCTTCAGCAGCCTGAGGATAAATAAGAACTCATAAGGATATAGACTGCTGGATCTTGAAGCTTTTCTGAGATATCTTGGTCTTTTGTTAGACTTCTTTCTCTGTTGATCTTTCTTGTGTATATTCTCTCTCTCTCCACTCTTTTTTGAAGATGAAGAAGACTTCTATTTATAGGGAGAGATTAGAACTAGCCGTTGGAAAGAGCCGTTCTGAATCTCTACCTAACTTCTGACAGGATTGACTTGTCTTCTTCCTTGATTTCCTCGTAAAGCAATCCTAGGTTTGACTTCTAGGTGCTGAGGTGTCGAGTTCCTGATAGTCCAGATCCGATCTGACTTTATCTAAAGTTCACTTCGACTCTGCTGTGCTGGTGACTCTGAGCTGTCTTGAACTCTGCTGGATCATTGACGCTGAGCTGAGTCTTGAACTCTGCTGGGTCTTGACGTAGAGCTGAGTTGTCACACGAGCTGGGTCTTTCCTACTGCTGTGTCTGGAAGAACTTTATCGTTTTGAATCTGGATAATGTTACTTATCACTTCGACTTGACTTACCCTGCTGTGTACTCAGCTGGGTCTTCTGCTGTCTTCAGCGATTCCACCTGAACTTAGAAACTCTATAAGCTCAAACAGGTGAGCTGGTAAAACGCTTGGGTTTGAGCAAACATCTACTTGGTTGGGGTCAGCTGGGTTTTGGTATCACTTCAAAACTCTATTAATTTTCCCAACACAAAATGACCTATTTATATGTTTAGGATATGGGAGAAAAGTGTTATGGAGTAAAAATCCGAAATGGGGTGAAAAATGAAGCAAAAACATGTTTTGGAAGAATTTTGCTACGCCTCGCAGGGTCGCGCGGCCAAGAAGGAAATTCCTTCTTCCGCGTGCGGTTTGTGCACCGGCGGATCGTCCTGCGCGCTCATCCTGCGTCCGGAGGCGGTTTTCATGCATGTTCCGCGCGCCCAACCCGCTCCCAGCTGCGCACCTTTTTTGTTTCGGCCCGTTCTCCCTCGTTCGGACTCCGAATTGACCTCCATTTTTTTCCACGCTCTCATATCGAGATCCTCTTTCTAATTCCAGGATCCTTTTACTCTAATTCTACATCCATTTCCTACAATTATTTTAAAACAAGAAAACAAGCGTAAAAACCGACAAAACATGGTTTAATCTTGGGAAAAAGGTTAAACGACATGGTTTTTCTCTAACAATTGGCATCGAATGCATCCAAAATATCGTGAAAAATCTATGTTTGTCAACCCCCCAAACTTAAACCGTTGTTTGTCCCCAAACAACAAAAAGAAAATAAAAGAAACAAAAACATGGAAGGGCGAATCGATGACATTTGAAGGGCCTCAGAAATTATTCTTTTCAACAACAAAATTGCAAATGCGTTTCTCAATCAAAGTTGAACATGCTACAACAAGGTCAAATATTCAACCTCTTAGGGATTTTGGATTCTCACACAAAGACTTAAAATGAAGCACTCAACGCTCAAGTGTATAAATGGGACGTGTTTTCACTCAATTTGATGACATGCATAAGTTCTACCATAGGCTTGTCATTCGTCTAGCCTATCTATTGCTCAATGTGCTCCAAGATAAAGATCAAAAGGGGCTTTCACAATGTTGTACTGAGGCTCTTTGGTGGGTGAGTGAGTTTTAGGCAAAGTGATTTCCCAAGTGATTTAACAACTTCAACAATCAACAACCACAATTGCCATATTTTGCACAACACTCCACTAATCACACTCATTCTTTTACTTTTCTTTTTCTTGCTTTAGCTTCATCTTTACTTGCTATTTCTACCCTTTAATGCTCTTTTCATCTTTCATCAATTCTCAAGAATTTAAAAATTTTCTTTCTTCTTATTTTTCAACCATTTTCAAGAGATTATAAGAGCTAGCCATCTTCAATACAATTCGAGCAAGATAACCTCAATTATTTCCCAACTCCTCATTTCCTAAATTTACAAATTATTACAAGTTCTACCCCTCCCCAATTCGGCTAGATCAAAGAAAAGATAACGGCTCAAAGTGGCAAACTAGGATCACGCTTTAAGCATTTTGGTCAAGAATGAGGGAAATTTTGGCTAACAAAGAGGGCCTTTAATCATATCAACATCTAGAGCACATTTACTCATTTTCAAGGAAGAATCATGGCAAGTTCTAGAGATACAAATACATGCTCAAACAATCAGACACAAGAAGCGAGAAAGACTATAATCAACGGATAGTCAAAGGCTTAAATCTCACATAGGTTCATTTAATCCACAACCTAAGAGGTTGAAACTTGCTTCATCAAAACATATCCAACAAATCAATCAAAACACATAAGCAATAATTTTCAATCAAAACCAAGATTTTCCAACGAAATTTTTCATTCTTATCATTGACCATGTCACAATTCACCCAACACATGTGTCGTATCACCCGGTGGTTGCATGACACCCCCAAGAGGAACCCTTAAGATTTCATTGAGTTCATCCGGCGTAAGTGTCCTTTGCTCATTCCCCATTTGGAAGGTCATCTTGACAATTTGTTGCTTTCTCTTGTGGATGACCATGGTGCTCAAAACCTCGAGCACAAGGGGCTCATATGTAGGCCATTGAGCTTGCATGAAATACGTCCATCCAACTATCTCAAAGAGACGGCACACGTCGACATTTATCCCCAAAGCTCACATGCATTCTTCATCGGGGTAGAGTGTGGGCTTCATCTTGGCCGCAAACAAGGTTGGCCAATGTTCAAGAGCATCCCGAGTGGGGAGATGCATACCATAGCTCTCGGGATCGGCCGATCTCCATTGACGCTCGGCTTGGGAGGAGCTACTCGCTTTATTTTTGCCCTTTTCTACTTTCTTTAGTGTCGTTCCTAGAAAAATAAATAAAACAAAAGCAAATAATTAAAAAGAGATTTTTTTTTGAATAAAAGCACCATTATAATTTCCATTAAACAAGGATTTACATTGAAGCTCAAAAGTGCCCAAGGATAAAGAAAATAGGAAAATTGGTGTATACGATCATGCTACAATAATGAAAGGCTATACACACTCAACTTCACTACGAATACTCATTTAGGCTCAAAGAATTAACCCTTCAAGTTGTAACAAGTTGGTAAAAGATTATCCAATTTCCTAAGTTCTAGAACAAACAAACAAATAAGAAAGTAAAGTAGCAACAATTGCTCAACAACATATTTGTAATCATAAGACAAGCAATTTTTTTCTTACTTTACTTCTTCAAAAATTCCTCTCCCAACTCCAAGTTAAAATTTAGAAGCACACACCAAGCAAAACAAACATTCCCAACTCCACTCTAATCATATTAGCACAATCCAACCACCAATTTACACAATTAATTACAAAAATTCAAAATTCCCAATTCACAAATTCAAAATTCCAAAATTTATGCAAAATTCTTCAATTCTTTGCATCATGACCAAGAAATCTCTCAAATAATTACAAACCCATCACAATTAGCACACAAATAAAGCATGAGAAGCATCAATTTAGCAAAATAAGGCTTAAATTCGAATTTTCCCAATTTCAGCCCTACCATGCATATTTTCAAAACTTGCTTCAATACTCCCAAATTGGCCAACAAATTGAAGAATTGAGCATGAACCCATGTTTCTAGGCATGTACATTCATCATGGATAGCATCAAATTAGAGAAAATTCATGCCAAAAATTTCGAAATTTAAAGAGCCCTAGGTTAAAAGTTCATTCAAATCCACAAATTTCATGAATGTAATCAGTCAAAGGAAGCATAAATCATGTAGGGAACAAGAATTAAGAGATAGAATATTACATGGGGCCGGCTCGGCCGCGCCTCATAACCCGCGCCCGATTATTTTTTTTTAATTAAAACAGAAATATAAATAAAATATAATATTTACAAAAATCATATGTATATATATATATATATATATATAAAGAAATTTGCATAGATGCTCATATAATTTTATAGACAAATACTTATATATATATAGATACTTAAATAAAAATAAAAATAAAATAAAAAATCAAACTAAAAACAAAGTTAAAAATTAATCTAGTGCAAAAATTAAATCTAACCTTGTTGGGGTGCCTCCCAATGAGCGCTAAGTTTAACGTCGTTAGCTCGACTTCTCCTCGACTAGGCCTTTGCTTGGGTATGGTAGATGACGAATGTCTCCTCCTTTTGCTCTTGCTTGAAGTATGCCTTGACACGTTGCCCGTTAACCATGAAAGTACTTCCATCACGCCCCATCAATTCAACGGCTCCATTCTCAAACACCTTTTTGATAGTGAACGGCCCTGACGATTTCGATCTTAACTTGACCGGAAAGAGAGATAGATGAGAATTGAAAAGGAGAACTTCATCACCGGGTACAAACTCTCGTTTCTTGATCAACTTGTCATGAAATCTCTTGGTTCTCTCCTTGTAGAGGCTTGAATTCTTAAATGCCTCACACCTAAATTCATCCAACTCATTGAGTTGGAGAATTCTTGCTTGGCCCGCCTTTTTGAAATTAAAGTTGATATTTTTTATCGCCCAATACGATTTATACTCCAATTCGACGGGCAAATGACACGACTTTTCAAAAACCAATTGATACGGGGACATCCCAAGTGGAGTCTTGTAAGCCGTTCTATAAGCCCATAAAGCTTCATCAAGCACTATCGACCAATCCTTCCGACTCTCATTCACCGTCTTCTCCAAGATTTGTTTTATCTCCCGGTTTGCCCGTTAGCTTGTGGATGGTAGGTGGTGGTGACTCTATGCTTCACTCCAAACTTAGTCAAGAGACCATTCACTCATCTATTGCAAAAGTGGCTCCCCCATCACTTATTATGGCCCGGGGTGCTCCATACCTCGACAAAATATTCTTTTGTACAAATTTCAATACAATCTTGGCATCATTTGTTTGGGTAGGAATTGCTTCCACCCATCTAGAGACGTACTCAACCGCCAATAATATATATTGAAATACAAAAGAAACGGGAAATGGCCCCATAAAATCAATGCTCCAAACATCGAACAATTCAACCTCCATAATACTCGTCAAGGGCATCTCATGCCTTTTAGAAATTCCCCCCGTCCTTTGGCATCTATCGCAACAACTATTAAAAGCATAACAATCTTTATAAATTGTAGGCCAATAAAAACCACATTGAAGTACCTTCATTGCCGTTCGGTGAGCTCCAAAGTGTCCACCACTTAGTGACGAGTGACATTGCTTCATGATCGGCTTCCATTCTTCTTGAGGCACGCACCGTTGGATAACCATGTCGGCGCATCTTCTATACAAGTAGGGCTCCTCCCAAAAATAGAATTTCACGTCCTGGTAGAACTTTTTCCTTTGATACAAGAGCAAGTCGGATGGCGGGGAAACATTGACAACAAGATAATTTACAAAATCCACATATCAAGAAACATGTGCTTGCACTTGGAAGAGTTGCTCATCCAGAAAGCTCTCATTAATCGGTACTCCAAGCTCTTCCCCTTCAACCGGATTCTCAATTCTTGAAAGGTGGTCGGCTACCATATTTTCACATCCATTTCGATCCCGGATTTCAATATCAAATTCTTAGAGGATGAGAATCCACCGGATTAGTCTTGGCTTTGCATATATTTCTTGTCAAAGAGATAACGGATGGCGGCATGATCGGTGTAAAGTATTGATTTGGTTCCAATTAAATAAGACCGAAATTTATCAAAGGCATACACCACCGCTAGCATTTCCTTCTACGTGGTGGTATAGTTAGCTTGGGCTTTGTCGAGGGTTCTACTAGCATAGTAGATAACCCGGAAGATTTTGTCTCTTCTTTGACCCAAGACGGCCCCGATGGCTATATCACTTGCATCGCACATGAGCTGAAATGGTTGAGACCAATCCGGAGATATCAAAACGGGAGCAGTTACAAGTGCTTTCTTCAAATGCTCAAAAGCCTTCAAGCATTCTACGTTAAAATCGAAGGTAGCATCTTTTTCAAGCAAATGGCACAAGGGTTTAGAGATCTTCGAGAAATCTTTGATAAATCGTCTATAGAAGCCGGCATGACCAAGAAAACTTCTAATGGCCTTCTCATTTGATGGAGGTGGCAACTTCTCAATGGCTACAACCTTGGCTCTATCCACTTCCAACCCGGCACTAGAAACTTTATGCCCGAGCACCACACCTTCTCTCACCATAAAATGGCATTTCTCCCAATTCAATACAAGGTTGGTTTCTTCACACCTTTTCAAGACCAAGGAGAGATTATGGACACAATGATCAAAAGAATTCCCAAACACTGAGAAGTCATCCATGAAAACCTCCATAACCTTTTCAATCAACCCATCGAAGATAGCCATCATACATCTTTGGAAGGTGGCGGGAGCATTGCACAAGCCGAATGATATAAACTGGAAAGCAAAGATTCCATACGGGCATGTGAAAGCGGTTTTTTCTTGGTCCTCGGGTGCAATCATGATATGGTTGTGCCCCGAATAGCCATCAAGGAAGCAATAAAACTCAAACCCGGCAAGCCTATCCAAAATTTGATCAATAAATGGGAGGGGAAAATGATCCTTGCGGGTGGCGGCATTCAACATCCTATAATCAATGCAAACTCTCCAACCACTCACTATTCTCATAGCAATTAACTCATTCTTCTCATCTTTTGTAACCGTCATGCCTCAGTTTTTGCTCACCACTTGAGTAGGGTTACCCATTTGCTATCCGAGATAGGATAAACTATCCCAACATCCAACCATTTAAGAACTTCCTTCCTCAAGACTTCTTGCATCACCGGATTCAATCGCATTTGATTTTGCCTCTTAGGCGTATAGTCATCTTCCATGAGAATCCTATGCATGCAAATAAACGGGCTAATTCCCTTCAAATCCGAGATTGACCACCCTATTACCGATTTATGCTCTCTCAATACCTCTAGCAATATCTCAAGCTCAATAGAAGAAAGATATGAAGATACTATAATCGGATAAGCGTCATTCTCACCAAGAAAAGCATACTTCAAATGCTCGGGAAGAGGCTTCAAATCCAAAACGAGAGCTTCCTTCTTCTCTTTCCTTTGCTTTGCCTCCTTTTTTTCTTCTTCACTCCGTAGTTCTAGAAATCTTTCTTTGAACCTAGGAATTTCCTTTGCAACATTCAAAGCATTAACAAAATCCAGCAAACTTGAATCATCACAATCATCATTTAAAGCATAAGAGTAAAGAGAGTTGAGTAAGCAGGCCTCCAATGATTCTTTGGGTGAGCAATAAGACTCCAAATCCATGCAAGAATCCACGATGCTCAACATCTTGCATTCATCCATTCTTTGCACATCTTCTTCATCATGGAGTTTGAGAGCTCGATGGATAGAGAATGTGAAGCTCTCCTCGTTGAATCAAAGTGTGAGCTCTCTTTTGGAAACATCAATAAGAGCTCTCCCCATGACTAGGAATGGGCGTCCTAGGATCAATGGAACATCCTTGTCTTCCTTCATATCCAAGACAACAAAGTCCACCGGAAAGATGAAATCATTCACCTTGACAAGCACATCTTTCACAATACCATTTGGATAGGAGATGGAGCGGTCCGCCATTTGAAGAGCAATAGTGGTTGACTTAATGACTTCAATTTGTAGCTTGTTGAAGATGGAAAGTGGCATCAAATTGATGTTTGCCCCCAAATCACATAATGTCTTCTCAAAGCTATCATTTCCAATGCCACACGATATGTTGAAGCTTCCGGAATCCTTGATCTTGGTAGGCAATTTTCTTTGAATGGTGGCACTACATTCCTCCATGAGATTAACCGTTTCACAATCCCCCAATTTCCTCTTTCTTGATATGACATCCTTCAAAAATTTAGCATAGTTGGGCATTTGTTGCAATGCCTCAACTAATGGGATGTTGTTGTGTACTTTTCTAAAGATGTCAAGGAATTTTGTGAATTGCTCCTCCGTTTTCTTCTTTTGTAACCTTTGTGGAAATGGAATGGGAGGGCAATAGGGAGATGAAATCTTGGTTCCCTTATTTTGCTTCTTGCCATCTTCTCATTTGAAAGCTTGAGGAGTCGGATTAGGTAAGCTAGTTGAAGAAGAAGTAATATTACTTGATGTAGCTCTTCTACTTTCTTCATCTTTGTCACCCACCTTCTCTTTTTCTTTTGAATGCTCATCTTCAATATTTTCCGACTCATGCTCAACATTTTCATCTTCTTCATTGGGCATCTTGGGTCCCTCATAGGAAGTACCACTCTGAAGCTTGATGGCCTTACAATGCTCCTTGGGATTGACAATAGTGTTGCTCGGAAATTGGCCTTGTTGATGTTGATTGCTCATTGAAGTAGTTATTTGGTCCAATTGTTTTTCAATGATCTTAAGTTGAGCCCCTTGAGCTTCCACAATAGCTTCGGTTTTCTCCATTCGAGCTTTGGTAGTCTCCATGAATTTCATAAGCATGTCATCCATACTTGGCTTCTTTTTCTCATTGATCATTCCATTCGTCACCGAAAATCTCGACGGAGGTTGTAGGGCATTATTGAGATTCCCATAAAAAAGATTAGGGTGTGTCCGATTTCCTTGATATCCTTGATGGTATTGATTTCCACCTTGTTAAGGCCGATAATTGCCATAGTTTCGGTTGTTGTGTATGTAGTTGACATCTTCCACATTGGTTGGTTCATCCACCCTTGGCTCATTCTTTGTTTGTGCCATAGCATCGATCTTGCTATTCATAGTAGACATTTGAGCCGTCAATAGAGCAAAAGGATCCGAACTTGTAGCGGAGGCAACCTTCTTCATTGTAGTCCTCTCTCCCGGCCATTGTTTCAACTCAAAACACCTTCAAATTGACTCGCAAGAGAACGAGATGAATGTAGGGCGACAAGCTGACCCAAGTCGTATTCTCAAGGAAGGCTCAACAGGGCTAATGCCACTCATATTATTCATACAAAACAGAAAATAATCCTATACATTCTAAACCAAGAATTCAGCAAGAACTAAACTAATTAACGGAATAATAAAATGAACAAATAAATAACAAAAAGAATAAGAAGAAAGAAAATTCCTAGGGATTAGATTGTTCTCATCGATTTCTCACCAAGCTTATTACAAATTAATTCTATTAATTTATCACGCATAATCAACTTCAACATAGGGTTAACATCAATAGCTTTCGCGTCAATCCGATAAACCCTAAAGACTAAATTACACGATCAAGATTAATAATTAGACATGCGTTTCCGGTCAATCTAATGTTGAAAGAATCACAATCGAGCAGTAGAATCATCCATCGATCTCATCCACTACTTAGAAATATCGAATAGCAATAAATTATTCAATATCAAGAAAATCGATTCAATCAACGGGGAATTAATTAGAGAACAAGCACAGATCGAAAAACGATTCGAATCACTAAATCCTAACGAAGAATTAGCAACGCATAGAATAAATTATTGAATTAAAATCATAAGAACTCATCAATAATATTGCAAGAAATAACGGTAAAGAAATCCTTACAATAAAATGGGTGCAATCCGACGATAACAATCCTCAATATTCAAGCCAAGCTAAAAAGAAAAGAAAAATGAAATGAAAAGGAAAAGAAATGTTGCTGCTGTTGTCGTGAGAATTCCAGAATGAGAGTGTGTGTGTGAAACCCTAGCAGAAATATCTTTAAAGTTGCGCAAACGAGCGTTACGAAACTCAGTCCAGCGCTCGCTGGAAACCAGCGCCGGCTGGAGCTGTTTCTACGAACTTCACTCCAGCGGTCGCTGGGCAGTATGGGCATACCTCCCAGCCAGCGGTCGCTGGGAAGTGTGGGCATGCCGCCCAACCAGCGGCCGCTGGAATCCAGCGGTCGCTGGGAAGTGTGGGCATACTGCCCAGCCAGCGCGCTCCATGTTCCAGTTATGGCTGGCCTTCTCAGTTCTCGTGCGCTCCCGTTCCGATGCTCGTTGGTCCTCTTCTATGCTAACTCCCTTCTCTTGCAATACTTTTCAACTAAAAACTTGAGATATTGAGCTCACCACATGCAACATCGAAAAGAAACAAAATAAATTAATATACGAGAAATATAAACGGGAAACACAATTTCATGCACACAAACACGATAAAATAAACACATAAAAATGAAACAAATAACGACTAAACAAACCTCCACACTTAAACCTTTGCTTGTCCTCAAGCAAACACCAAACCAATAAAACAAAGAGAAAATTCATACAAGCCAATTATTTCAATTCTGACTAACTGACGAATTTTTTAACAATGTACAATAGATAAACATCAGGACAAAGACAAAAAATTGAATTAAACTGCAATATATTTCCCGTCTAAACAAATTATCAATCGGATCAGACCTGACTCCCCATTAGAAGTGATTTAACTAATATGATCGCTTTTACCAACAAGTTTCATTTTTTTTTCTTAGAACTGTGAAATTTGAAATGGAACTCTGAACAATATTCGTTAGGTATAATTTTGGAGAAATCCAAACTCCCTAACGTGGTTTCCCATGCTCATTTATCACTTTGTAATAAAGAGGAGCAGAATTCAAATTCCATTGAATTTTCACACAAAAGTTCACTTTCGAGAATTTTTCTCTTTTCTCACATTTTTTTAGAAATGAGTATCTAAGCAGTCACAATGTTAAAACTCCCTCAAACTTCAGTCAGACAAATCACCTCAATCTAATTCGCATAAACATGTCTCATATCACAATTCAACCAATAAAACCAAGTCCTAACGCATATCAATCCGACATTAGCAAAAAAATTCAATCTAGTAAAGTCAATATCACATAATTCACTTGCATAAAATTAACCTCAATTAAGTCAAATTTGGCGCAACAAGATGGACTCACAAATAAGCCAAAACAAGCAAAAATTCAAATCCACAAATCATGCATCCCACACAAGCAATATAAACATTTCCCCCTCCACACTTAAAACAAAGCAATGTTCTCATTGCACAGAAAACAAGAAAGGGAAAGAACTTGACTGCCCTGATTTATCGGCTTGTGTGATACATGTAGTTCTTTTCATTTTGCTCGATCCGCCTCAATTCGGAATTTGTCGGCCTCCTAAAATAAAATAGAAAAGAATAAAACAAAACAACTTAAACAAAACAAAAAAAAACAAAAATAAAATAATTAAAATCGTGGGTTGCCTCCAACGCAGCGCTAGGTTTTAAGTCGTCAGCTCGACTAAGCCGATGTTATCCTAATTCTTTTTCAAGCTTGAGACATTCCATTATTTGGATTAGCTCATCTTCATCATCCATGTCTTCCGGTCCTGAAATAATTAATAGGACAAAGATTGTCCTATCTTCCCGTGTGGAATCTCCCTCCACACTTAAATTGGCAGCGTGGACCGGTTTTACCATTCCTCCACATAAATAATCCTGCCATGAAACACGAAAGAAAGTATCCGAAGCAATAATATAATGGAAATACTAATCAACTGGAGGTAAGGGTTTAGAAATTTCACAAATCATGGCATCACAAAGTGTATTTATTGTAGCCATAGACAGCTTCTCAAACCACTCTGTGACTTCCTCTTCATCTTCCTCCAAGATATCCATTCCACTACTCATTGCATCGTGCTCATGCTCATAATCATCCTCCTCTGTAATTTGCTCTTCCTCTCTATTATGTTGCACGAATTTGCCCACAATGTCAACCAACTCTCCAACACGAGTTTCAATGCGCGCAATGGACGCATCAACATACTCAAATCTTTGTGTGGTCGACTGGATGAAAGATTGGAGAGTATCTTCTAAAGAAGATTCTTGAGGTGGATGTTGTAGTGAATTCGGATACTGGGCACTTTCATTCCAACCAAAATACGGGTTGGAAATCCAACCAAAATCTTGGTATGTGTTAGCTCCGTGCTCATGTTCTCCACTATACGCTACCGAACACTCCGTGTAATCATAGCTCAGATGTCTCCCTATCTCAGGATAGGTGAAATCCCACATATCATCCTCCAGTTTTGCTAATCACTGCGCAAACAAAAACACAAAACCAATCAAGCGCACCTGGGGATAAATAAAAACAACAAAAATAAAAATAAAATAATTACAAAAATAAATACGGAAAATGAAAATAACACAAGAAAACAATTCGCCTAAAGCCTTCCCCGGCAACGGCGCAAAATTTTGTTTCAACTCAAAACTCCTTCAAATTGACTCGCAAGAGAACGAGGTCAATGTAGGGCGACAAGCTGACCCAAGTCGTATTCTCAAGGAAGGCTCAACAGGGCTAATGCCACTCTTATTATTCACACAAAACAGAAAATAATCCTATACATTCTAAACCAAGAATTCAGAGAACAAGAACTAAACTAATTAACGGAATAATAAAATGAACAAATAAATAACAAAAAGAATAAGAAGAAAGAAAAGTGCTAGGGATTAGATTGTTCTCATCGATTTCTCACCAAGCTTATTACAAATTAATTCTATTAATTTATCACGCATAATCAACTTCAACATAGGGTTAATATCAATAGCTTTCATGTCAATCCGATAAACCCTAAAGACTAAATTACACGATCAAGATTAATAATTAGACATGCATTTCCGGTCAATCTAATGTTGAAAGAATCACAATCGAGCAGTAGAATCATCCATCGATCTCATCCACTACTTAGAAATATCGAATAGCGATCAATTATTCAATATCAAGAAAATCGATTCAATCAACGGGTAATTAATTAGAGAACAAGCACAGATCGAAAAATGATTCTAATCACTAAATCCTAACGAAGAATTAGCAACGCATAGAATAAATCATCGAATTAAAATCATAAGAACTCATCAATAATATTGCAAGAAATAACGGTAAAGAAATCCTTACAATAAAATGGGTGCAATCCGACGATAACAATCCTCAATATTAAAGCCAAGCTAAAAAGAAAAGAAAAATGAAATGAAAAGGAAAAGAAATGTTGCTGCTGTTGTCGTGAGAATTCCAGAATGAGAGTGTGTGTGTGAAACCCTAGCAGAAATATCTTTAAAGTTGCGCAAACGAGCGTTACGAAACTCAGTTCAGCGCTCGCTGTAAACCAGCGCCGGCTGGAGCTGTTTCTGCGAACTTCACTCCAGCGGTCGCTGGGCAATATGGGCATACCGCCCAGCCAGCGGTCGCTGGAAGTGTGGGCATACTGCCCAGCCAGCGCGCTCCATGTTCCGGCGATGGCTGGCCTTCTCAGCTCTCGTGCGCTCCCGTTCCGATGCTCGTTGGTCCTCTTCTTTGCTAACTCCCTTCTCTTGCAACACTTTTCAACTAAAAACTCAAGATATTGAGCTCACCACATGCAACATCGAAAAGAAACAAAATAAATCAAAATACGAGAAATATAAACGAGAAACACAATTGCATGCACACAAACACGATAAAATAAACATATAAAAATGAAACAAATAACGACTAAACAGCCATTGATAACTATTGATAGCCATATTCTCAATAATCTCTGTGGCAACCTCATGACTCTTTTCAAATAGAGAACCACCCGCCGCGGCATCAATGAGCCTCTTCATTTCTCCATTGCAACCATTGTAGAAAAAGCAAATTTTTGCATCTTGATCAAAACCATGGTTAAGGCATTTCCTTACCAACTTCTTGAACCTTTCCCAAGCCTCATAGAAGGTTTCTCTATCTAATTGTTGGAATTGCATGATCTCCGCCTTTAGCATCATAGTCATTCCCGGCGGAAAGAACTTCATAAGAAACTTGTGGATCATGTCATCCCATGTCTTTATGCTCCCATCATCTAGAGATTGATACCATAACTTCGCCTTATCCTTATGAGAAAAGACGAAGAGGCGAAGTTTAATGACATCGTCTGGCACCCCATTTATCTTCGTGGTGCTACATATCTCCAAGAATTACGCAAGATGGTCATTGGGATCTTCCAATGGACGTCCTCCAAATGTGTTTTGTTGAACCATGGAGATGAGGGCGGGCTTGAGCTCAAAGTTGTTGGCATTGATCCTTGGGCCATGGTTACCTCCTTATTGAAATCCGGGTTGGAAGACATCTCGAATAGGGGGAATTGGTGCCCTATTCCATTCCTCCTCATGTGCTCTCAATTGAGCTTGCATAGGTTTCAATTGTGCTTGGAGTTGTCTTATCATTCGTCGACCATTGCTCTCCGTGCTTCTCGTTCTCTCATTGCCCTTCCTTGATTCCTTCGGCAAGTTGCTTCGATCTCGGAATTTAAGGGGTCAAATGATAACGTCTTAGATCTTGTGTTCATGCACCACCTAATATTCAACAAAATAACAAGTCAATCACAGCAAAACAAGGCAAAACAAAAGTATAAAATAAACATAAATAATATCTAATCTAGATTATCACAACTAATATCACAAGTAGTAAATAAATTAGTCTCCGGCAACGGCGCCAAAAACTTGTTCGCCCTTTTAATTATGCAAATATTAACCGCAAGTGTACAGTGTATATGTAGAAAATGGCAAGCAAGGTCGTATCCACGGAGACTAATTTTTAACACTTATGAATACTATTACTATGTCATTCTAACCTATTTAGACTAATCGATTTTTGAGGGTAATTACTAAATTAAACGAACAAATAATTTAAATTCAATTAAATAAATACTAAAAGCTAACAATTAAAACGGGAGAAGAACTCGAGAAGGAAGCTATCCTAGGGATCAAACTTAGGTGGATTCATAATTAGACTTCAATTAATTTAACCAATTCAAGACGAAGTACAACGTATTTAGGGCGATCTCGATTTCACTTTAGCCTCCTCTCGGACGACTAAAGTCATGGATTATAAGCCAATTATGCCATCTCCGGTCACTAAGTTAGCCTACAATTCCTAACGGCTCCTAGGATAAAAAAGCCTTCACTCATAATCTCAACCTCTCGGTTTGTTGAAAAGACTTGCCTTGGGTGCCTATTCTAGCATTAAATCTCATCTCTCGATTCTTGATTCAACACCAATTAGAAATGCCCAAAAGATGGCCAATCAATCAAGCACAAATTCAAATCAAGCACACAAGGAAATAAGAAGGAACTCATCCATAAATTGGTCAAATCAAAATCCATCCATTACAATTAAACCCACTAGTTTAATCCATAGAATAAGAAATTTTAGCAAAGCATTTCCATGTCCAACAAAAATCTCAAATCAAAAGATATCATACTCAAAGATACAAGAGAGATAAGATATAAGTGACAAATCCTATTTTCTTTGGTAGTCTTCATTTCAAGCTTCAATCCTTGATCCCTCCTTCTTCAAGCTCCAACCTTCAAGCTTCCATAGTGGAATGTGTAGTGTGTGAAAATAGGTGTAGTGTGTGTGGGTGGTGGGAGGATGTTAGATAACTAGGGTTGTGTGCCAAAATGACCTATTTATATGTTTAGGATGTGGAGAAATGTGTTATGGAGTAAAAATCCGAAATAGGGTGAAAATTAAAGCAAAAACGTGTTTTGGAATAATTATGCTACGCCGTGCGCGGTCGCGCGGCCAAGAAGGAAATTCCTTCTTCCGCGCTCGGTTTGTGCACCGGCGGATCGTCCCGTGCGCTCATCCCGCGCCCGGAGGCAGTTTTCATGCATGTTCCGCGCGCCCGAGCGCCCAACCCGCTCCAGACTGCGCACCTTTTTTGTTTCGGCCCGTTCTCCCTCGTTCGGACTCCGAATTGACCTCCGTTTTTTTCACATTCTCGTATCAAGCTCCTCTTCCTCATTCCGAGCTCCTTTCACTCTAATTCTACTTCCAGTTTCCTACAATTATTTCAAAACAAGAAAACTAGCGTAAAAACCGACAAAACATGGTTTAGTCTTGGGAAAAAGGTTAAACGACATATTTTTCACCAAACAATTGGCATCGAATGCGCCCAAAACATCGTGTAAAATCCATGTTTGTCATTCGAGCGGATGCCAAGAAATTTGTGATGAAGTGTGACAAGTGTCAGAAGCACGGCCGTCTTATCCACACCCCGACCGAAGAGTTGGGTGTATTGTTCTCAGCATGCCCATTTGATAAATGAGGCATTGATATTGTTGGAAAGCTGCCTACTGCTCAAGGTGGAATGACGCACATGATTGTGGCAGTTGATTACTTCACAAAGTGGGTAGAGGCAGAAACTGTGTGCAAAATTGATGAGACAACAGTCAAGCGTTTCTTATGGAGAAACATCTGTTGTCGTTATGGCATTCCAAGAATCCTAGTATCGGATAATGGAACTCAGTTTAATGGAGCCATGATAGTCGAATGGTGCGTAAAGATGAAAATTGAACAGAGGTTCGCCTCAGTAGCCTGCCTCGAAACAAACGGAAAAATGGAAGTATCTAATCGTACTATCATTAATGGGATCAAGGCAAGGCTGAATGAAAGCAGGGGAAATTAGGCGAAAGAGTTGGATGCAGTACTCTAGGCGTACCGCACAAGTCCCATAACTACCACGAATGAGGCCCCCGTTCAACCTGGTTTATGGAACCATGGCAATGGTTCTTGCAGAGATAGGGCTGGAAAGCCATCGAATTGCCCATTACTATGAATCTCAGAATCCTGGGCTGATCCGAGAAAACCTGGACCTCTTGGAAGAGGTCAGGGATGTCGCTCATTCTAGGATCGAGTGGAACAAGAAGCTGATGAGAGCAGCTTACAACAAAAGAGTCCACGTCCGTAAGTTTGACGAGGGAGACATGGTGTTGCGCAGGGCTGATGCCCTAGCGAACAAGAGAAAGTTTGAGCATAACTGGGAAGGACCCTTTCGGGTGACAAAGGTTTTGAAATGAGGAGCCTATGAGTTGATGGATAAGGATAGGGAGCTGCTGCCGAGACCCTGGAATATCCGAAATATGAAGAAGTACTATGTCTGAGTAGAGTTGCAGAATGACATAGGTCTCATTCCTGCCGAATGGACAGATGCATCATGCCTGTCCCGCACAGATGATACATTCCTATGAGTACATATGTTTTGACAAGAAACGAAATGATGTAGTTTTTGTAAAAACATCGAGCACTTTTATTACTTTTCAAGACTTTGCAGGCTGGTACTTGCCTACCGTCTTTTAAACTGAAGTTTAAAAGGATAAAATGAAAGGTTGATGTAACCCTACTTGACTTGAAAACATCTCCTGAAGTGAGATATGTCAAGGTAAAAGATATGACTAAATTTTCTGAAAGGGAGCTATGAGTTATCGCGATCAAATAACTCTTCCTGAGAATTTAAAGGCGAGTAAAGTAACCTTACTTGATTATAAGTGATAAAAGATGAAAATGCAAGGTCGAAAATGGCCAACCTTACTTGATTATAAGTGATAAAAGGTGAAAACGCGAGGCTGGAAATGGCCAACCTTACTTGATTATAAGTGATAAAAAGTGAAAACGCGAGGCCGAAAATGGCCAACCTTACTTGATTATAAGTGATCAAAGGTGAAAATGCGCGGCCGGAAATGGCCAACCTTTCTTGATTATAAGTGATAAAAGGTGAAAATGCAAGGCCAAAAATGGCCGACCTTACTTGATTATAAGTGATAAAAGATGAAAACGAAAGGCCGGAAATGGCCAACCTTACTTGATTATAAGTGATAAAAGGTGGAAAATGAGATGCGATTAAAATTTTTTCGAAAGCCAAAATTTTTAAGTATCAGTTGAACAAGGTAAGCAATCCTACTCGATCGTACCAACCTCCTAGAATTGAGAGAAGAGTATCAGTCGATCAATGAATATAAATTGACTCAGAATCCTATTTGGTTGTAGAAGACACTCCAACCTCCTAGACTGGGGGGGAGTAGGGGTATACCGATAGGCAGTATTACCCAGAAATAAATTGAATCGACTATATGCTAAGTTAATAATGCAAGTAAAGCAAAGGCATGTCAAAGCAAAATCATATATAGATAAAGCCCTAACGAATCAGAGCTGAATGTTAGCAAGCATAATGGCCTTGAGCCGAAAGTTTTGAAAAACAGAAAATTAAAGCAAATTGTCTTGTGCCAACCTTGGCAACGTGCAAAAAAGTAAATATTGTTTGGTTACAGAAGTCACACCTGTTGGGAAAATTAATAGAGTTTTGATTTGATTCCAAAACCCAGCTGACCCCAACCGAGTAGATGATTGCACAAGCCTAAGCGTTTTTCAGCTCACCTATTTGAGCTTATAGAGTTTCTAAGTTTACAGGTAGAGTCGCTAAAGACAGCAGAAGACATAGCAGAAGACACAGCTAAGCTGACACAGCTGAGGAATTCAGCAGAGCAGAAGTCGAGAAAGGCACTGCAGAGTCAAAGACCCAGCAGTATCAAGACCCAGCTCAGTGACGGAAACCCAGCTCAGTGTCAAAGACCCAGCTCAGTGTAAAAGACCCAGCATAGTGTCAATGACACAGCTTAGGTCTAAGACAGCTCAGGTTAATGACATAGCTCAGCTCAGGTTAATAATACAACACAGGTCTAAGACAGCTCAGAGTCTAGACGCAGTAGAGTCCAAGACGCTGAAGACACAGCAGAAATGCTTAGCAGCTCGAAGACGAAGACCTTCTCCAAGACAAGATCTCGATGTCAGAAGATCTTATCTGACGCGGTCAAATCAGAGAAGAAATAGCTTCTGCAGATGCAGACCTACTTCGTAGGTTAAAGGCCAGAAGTCAATGAGAGTAGGTAAGATTCAAACGGCTCTCTTCCAACGGCTAGTTTGAATCTCCACCTATATATATCTCCTCACCATTGAAGAAAAGAGGCTGGCGAGACGACTGAAGAAATAAAAGAGCAAACAAAAAAATAAACAACGATCTTCAAAGCCAAATCTTTCAAGAACACCCAGCCAGTCAGCTGTGTTTTTAGTTGTTCACATATTCAGTCATAGGCAGAATAGATTAGAATAGAAATATCTTAAGCCTAGTTTGAACGAGTTCATCATACTCCTAGTTCTTCATTGTGAGAACTCGTTCATAGTTGGAAAACCCATACCCAAACCCAAAGCCAGAAAGGTTAGGTCAAGGTACGTCTGCTTGAAGCGTGTAATTCGAGTGGTCAGGTTTTACAGTACCCGGAAACTGTAAGTCAGGTTTTTTCAGTACCCGTAAACTGAAAGGTGTAGGCTTGACAGTGCCCGTAAACTGTTGGAACACAACTCAGGTTAGAATTGTGAAGTTGCTTGGTACATGGAAACCAAGTGGTAGTGAATTACCAGTGAATCTGGTCGTGGACGTAGGAGGTGTTACTCCGAACCACGTTAAAATTGCTTTGTTCTTTACTGCTTTATTTTATGCATTCTGCTAACTCCTCTCACGCATACATTTCAAGCTGCATAAACTGACTAACTGAAAAAAGAAACAAAGCTTTGCAATATATTTGAAGTAACAGACGGACTTTCCAAATCAACCACATTCTGCACACAGCCAGCTGTGTCGATCAAGCTGCCTTCCAGATGGATCGGACACAGCCAGCTCGCTCAAAAGAGTTTTTAATTGGAAAAGTTTTTTAAACCTTGGTATATTCACCCCCATCTACACCAAGGTATCCGTCTTGGGACCAACAATTGGTATCAAAATAGTGGTTTAAAAGATCACTGTATCTGTGTCAAGTCAGCTTCTTCGCTGACAGTGGTCACCTGAATTGATCCCTAAATCTTTCAAAATTTATTCTAACTAATTAGCTCTTGAGAAATCATGAATCCAGGCATGTGTCCGAGATGCGAATGTTACAAGAACTATCTCCATGACTTGGGGTACGAAGAACAAGATACCAAAGTATCTTGGAGTACTGGAGAAAGGAATATCACTCAGTAGCAAACCGGATGGACTGTGATGCAATCGTCTCAAGCTACAAGGACATGAGAAGAACAAGAAAGGCTGATTGATGACTTGGAACGTCTCATACTCCGAGTATATGACACCATGAGAGATAACCATCAGAGTCATCACAAAATCTGATGGATTTTCTGAAGAATGTCCAAGAGATGCAACCAACAAAATTGATCTGGGGGTCACAAGAAGAAGAATCATCTAGCCAGATGAATGAAACAAAACTGACTCCCAAGGCAATAGAGGCAGCCTTCAGAGCTCAATCAAGAAGATCAGCTCAATCAGCTTAGCCTGGAAGAATCAACCAGGAGCACAGAAATATGAGCAAAAGATTGCACGAAGAAGTTGCCATGATTGCACGCTGGATCTCAGCAGGGAAAGATGCAAGAATTTCGTGAAGATTCATCTCGACAAGCAACTCTGCCCAAAAGAAAAACCCAGCTGAATCAACCTCCTGAAGAGGTTAAAAGCCGATGAAGAAATTAAAGAAACCTGGCTAGATGACTGGGACCAGCTGTGAAATAAAGACAGCTGGATACAAAACTAAAAACTCAGCCAGTCACACTGCAGAGTACAATCGATAAGCAGCAGATGAATCAGCTGGATTCGGGACATCGGTCTACCTGCTATACAGACAGAGATTTCATCGAAGAAGTGAGCCAATGTTGAGAAACTTCGCTCAATAAAAGAAAGTAGGATGCAGATGAAGAAACCTCATCCAGCTGAGGGGGAACAAGACTCAGCTGGATAATGAAAAGCTAATGGGACATCAGGATAGAAGAATTCAAACCCACCTGGATCTTTCAACTCAGTTTAACAAGGGAAACCAGCTGAGGAGAAATCAAGCTCAGCTGGATAATAAAACTGAAGAAAAGCTCATTCAATATAAAGAAAACACAGCCGTTCTATTTCTCTGAAGAATATGCTATTTAAGGATAAAAATATTTGAATTTAACTCAAATACCCAGACATTTCTTAAATGGATTAGTCAGTAAGCCATCCATCCCATCGAATCCCATCGCATTTAATGAAAAGCATGCAGAATACTGTAGCTCGGGAGAACTGAGGCAAAAGTCAGAACGGTTTGACTACCTCACGCGCGCGTGACCTACACTCTATATACACACGTCATGTGACGTGTTGCGTAAATCTCTCTCAGCCGCAGATATTCAATTCTTTTGCCAAGATCTCAACCTTCCATCAAAATGGACAATTGATATATACATCTAAAATATGCAAATCTTCGCCATATTTTCTATCGCTCATACTTATCTCTGAAATTTATATCTCAGATTCTTGATTATCTCATTGCAAACACGCTCCCCTAGTATCTTCGTCTTTCTAACCTCTTGCTACAGAAGAAGATCATGGCCCCAAAGAAGATGACACCAAGAGCAAGCCAGACTGAGAATTTGATGTCAAAGCTTCATTTCGAGAGTTGTTTAACTCTCAAGAACTACAAGAACTCAGAATTCCAGGAGGTATTGGATCTCATCGAGAAAGCCGGACTTTTGCAGTGGGCGACTGCAAGACCGAAGAACATCTTCTGCAGAGAAGTCGCAGAGTTCTTCCTAGAGATGACTAACCGAGATGATCGACTCCGCTCCAACGTCTCTCTGCAACTCAAGGAGAAGACAGGACATACAACTCCATGGGATGTCGACATCAACATCAACCGGATGTTGAACAAGCTATTCAACTTAAAGACTCTTGGGGACCGCTCCCCAGATAACTACACCAGAGAAGAAATCCAGGCCGAACTGGATAAGATGTTGTTCAAGCCAGAACCTTACAGGGCAAGCATGTCCAAGCTCCTGCTCAAGCCTAAGTTCAAATTACTTCTGGATGTTACCCAGAAGTGCATTCTTGGTATTGCTAGATCTCAAGGAGAGATCAGCATTCCCAAACTGAAGCCAATGATAGCCATCCTCAGGAATGACCCTGTGGATTGGTTCTCCTTCTTCATGGGAAAGTTGGAGAAAGAATCGAAGAAGATTCATTTTGAGGATGACAGCTTCACTCGGTACAGCTATAGAGAAACAATCTACTTATGCACCAAAGTGGCGTGCATAATAGAAAATTATACTACCGGAAGGCAAATCAAGTGGCATGACACAGAAGAATTTCCTGTGTCCAGAATACTTTTTGAGAAGCCAAGTCAGCTCACTGACTTGTTGAAGAAAGCAGCCCCTGAAGGGAAGAAGAAGGTGCAAGAGGCAAAGCAGCAGACGACCTCTCCCTCTCAAGCAGGAAAAAGGAAGCAACCGGAGGAGACACAGCCAGCTGGATCTCCACTTGCCAAAAAGAAGCTTAAATTCAAGGCAGCCAGCAAGCCAGCTGAGGAGGCAGCAGAGGAGCCAGCTGAATCTGAGTCGACTCCCACAGCATCTCCAATCCAAAATAAGAAAACTGAGCGGAGACCACTCACTGAGGAGACAGCTCAGGGATCCTCCTCCAGCTCAGACAATAGAAGGGAGTTCGTGATTACATTACGAGAAACTGAAGAACCACAAATAGTGGTCTCCCACCCTGACCCAGAGGATGCTATTCCTCTTCGTCAAATTCTTCAAGCATCTTCACAGCCCGCTCCAGCTGATCCCACATCAGCTGGAACCGCTCATCAAGACAATCCTCTCATTCCTCTTCATCCTCAGCCAGCTGACACCCAAGCTGAACTCTCTTCTAATCCCAGCTCACCCAAAGAACCCCATCCAGCTGACGCTCCTTTGCAGCTGGATGATGAAAACCAAGCTGAACCTACAAGCCCTTCTGAGGAATTTGAAATCCTCAGTCCTAGAGCCTTTGCACGTGCTGCTACTATCATGAGATTCGATGACCTCAGGCTTCAAGGGATAAAGAGCGCACTGCAACAGTACCCTTCTCTTACTTCACTCCCCGCCGCACTAGTCGCCGTCAGTGACTTCAAATTTTACCTTGCTACCAAGATGACTACTTGGTATGCAAATGAGGAACTTGTGGAGTTCTACTCCTTCAATAAGCTCAAAGCTGAAGAAGCTGCTCTGCAAGAGATCTTTGGATTTGGAAGTCTTTAGGATGCCTTCATGCATCAAGACGAGCTGATCCAAACTCTCGTCCAGAAGGCTAAGCAAGATGAAGTACCGCCGTATAAGGAGGTAATCGCAAGAGCCAACTCTTACCTCCACACTCTCAGCTGGATTGTTCCAGTTAAGACTGCCAAGGAAGTTGTCCCTGCCGACACAGCTGAGGCAATGTTGATTGAAGAAGAGCCAACTAATGCAACAGTTGAGCCTACCGAAGCTGCCCCACCAAGTCCAATTGCCAATGACACTCGCTCACTGGTCGAGATCGAGGCAGACAAACCCAGCCAAGTCGAATCCGGGATCCAAACGGATGCTGATGCCATGCTTTCAGATACAATGAAGGACGAAATCGCGAAACAAGTTGAGAAAATCCTATTGCAGGATAGATTCAAATCAATTGCTGACATCCTTATGCGTATCACAGATGTAGAATGACAAGTCTATTGTCATGGACAGTCCATTGATGAAGTTCACACTTTTGCCCTGAACATACAGGAAAGCACCAGTCGAGATCTCAAACAATCTCTCGTATCTCAACGCATTGATCAGTCACATCATCTAGAGAACAGAGTCCCTGAGATCATTTCAAAACTCCAAGCTCCACTGGAAAAGAGCATCACTGACCTATCCAGCCAGATGACAGCTCTCCAAAAGAAAACGCTCTCCAACAGAACTTACATTCAAACGCTGTTCAACCTCTACAAAGAGCTGGACACTCAGTTCAAAGCTGAAAGTAACATCACAGCACAGCTCAACCTCGTCACAGCAGACAACACAGCCAAGATTGCTGATGTTGACAAAGCCCTGGCCCAGGTGAAAGAAACAGTCGTCAACCTATTCTCCACCCTTGTTGATAATGCCAAAAGGGTGGAAGATAATGACAAGAGAAAAATATCAAGGGCAGGCAAAGGGAAAGCTGTAGCTGAAAATGAAAACCAAGTACTGCAGACTGAGATTGATGAAGTTGTTGTTGAGCTGGAAGCAGAAGAACCGGCTGAACGGAGAGGAAAATGGAGCAAAATGATCATTTCTCTTGCTAAAACAAGCGGAGGCACGCCAAAACAAATCAATGATACTCAATGGCTCTGCAACTTTGTAAATCAACAAAAGCAAGAGATGAAAAGCTTTCAAGAGCAGCAGAAGAAGAAGGAAAGCTTGCTCAATGCTGAAGAAAAGAAGCAGAAGAAGAAAAGAGCAAACATCAGAGCATCGAAGAAAAAGTCTCAGATGCCAATGAACTGGAGAAGAATAGATGAATGGATCCCAGAAGAGTTAAACGACAATTGGAAACATACAAAATTCGAGTTCATTGAAGATTACTACTATTTGGGAGCTTACCCAAATACGCCACCAGATGTTGCTTTCAAGATGCACCTTAATGAGCTTTTTCATCAAGATAGGATGACTGCTAAAGCATTCTTCAATGCCGCAAAGACCGCGAAGATCCAGTTCTCTGCTCCCCAGCTGTATCATCTTCAACCTCCACTGATACCTGGAACCAATCTTCCTGACAAATCGCAAATTATCGCAGAAGAAAATAAATGGGCAATCAGGAGAAAAATTTCCAAGGTAAACAATGAAGAAGAGTACAGGAAGCTGGAACGGATGATCTTCAACCGGTACAGGTTGAGAACGGATGAGCAACTAGAAGAAGATAGACAGAAGAATCAGCAGCAGAAGCAGAAATGAAAACCCAGCCAACTGGGAATATTTTCTTTTGAAAAGTTCGTTTTATCAAAATCAACCTGAAGACAATCTCTCTTTGTCCAGGCTCTGAATTTGATTATCCGCTATCAATGTTTATTTCTTTTTGAAACCTCATTTCCTATTAAGGGGGAAGTAAATTGTTTTTCTCAGTTAGATTTTGGCATCATCAAAAAGGGAGAAATTGTTGGGAAAATTAATAGAGTTTTGATTTGATTCCAAAACCCAGCTGACCCCAATCGAGTAGATGATTGCACAAGCCTAAGCATTTTTTAGCTCACATGTTTGAGCTTATAGAGTTTCTAAGTTTACAGGTAGAGTCGCTGAAGACAGTAGAAGACATAGCAGAAGACATAGCTAAGCTGACACAACTGAGAAATTCAGCAGAGCAGACTCAGCAGAGCAGACCAAGTAGAGTCAAAGACCCAGCAGTATCAAGACCCAGCTCAGTAACGGAAACCCAGCTCAGTGTCAAAGACCCAGCTCAGTGTAAAAGACCCAGCTTAGTGTCAATGATACAGCTCAGGTCTAAGACAGTCAGGTTAATGACACAGCTCAGGTTGAAGACACAGCTCAGGTTAATAATACAGCACAGGTCTAAGATACCTCAGAGTCGAGATGCAGCAGAGTCCAAGACGCTGAAGACACAGCAGAAATGCTTAGCAGCTCAAAGACGAAGACCTTCTCCAAGACAAGATCTCGATGTCAGAAGATCTTGTCTGACGCGGTCAAATTAGAGAAGAAATAGCTTCTGCAGATGCAGACCTACTTCGTAGGTTAAAGGCCAGAAGTCAATGAGAGTAGGTAAGATTCAAACGGCTCTCTTCCAACGGCTAGTTTGAATCTCCACCTATATATATCTCCTCACCATTGAAGAAAAGAGGCTGGCGAGACGACTGAAGAAATAAAAGAGCAAATAAAAAAATGAACAACGATCTTTAGAGCCAAATCTTTCAAGAACACCTAGCCAGTCAGCTGTGTTGATGGTTCCTGAGCTGGGTCTTTGGTGTAGGGGGGATGAATACACCAAAGATAGATTTTTAAAAACTTTTTCAAATTTAAAACAGAGTTTGTGAGCTCAGTTATGAATCCAGCTGAGGAAGGTCAGCTGGGCTAATAACTCAGTTGGCGGTGTGGAAAGTGGTGGTTTGAAAACTTAGCTCGATTGCTTAGAAAAACTCAGCTTGAAAATATTCTTTATGTTTTCTACTTAGTCAAGTTTATGCAAGTTTATAGTCAAAACACAGCTGTCTTTGGGGAGCAGCTGAGTATGCAGATTTATTAAAGATGCAATATGCAAATGGAATTAGTACAATATCTGAAAATAACGATAAAGTAAATAACACGAGATTTTACGTGGTTCGGAGTAACACCTCCTACGTCCACGATCAGATTCACTGGTAATTCACTACCACTTGGTTTCCAAGTACCAAGCAACTTCACAACTCTAACCCGAGCTGTGTTCCAACAGTTTACGGGCACTATCAATCCTAACCTTTCAGTTTACGGGTACTGAAAAAACCTTACAACCACTTGAATTTCGCGCTTCAAGCAAGCGTAACCTTGACCTAACCTTTCTGGGTAAAGAGGGGTTTGGTTTGGGGTTCCAACTATGAACGAGTTCTTACAATGAAGAACTTAGAGTTAGATGAACTCGTTCGAAATCTAGGCTTAAGATATACAATGATTTCTGCCTAGGAATCAGACGAAAAACTGGGCAGTTTTTGGACTAGAAACACTTTAAGATAAAATGTTCTTTTAACTATTTAGAACTGCTTGTAAGCTTTTTAAGGCTTGATGAATTAAGAAATAGAAAGCTTATAGGTAGATATTCAAGACTAGCCGTTGGAGACGGGTTTATATAACTAGAGATTCAAGACTAGCCGTTGGAGGAGCCGTTTGAATCTTACGTAGTTCTTAAATTCGAAATCTGCTTTTGGGCGTTTCTGCCCCTGTCTTCATTAATGTTACATCCTAGGTTCTGAAATCTAGGATGTTGATTTGGCAATCCCTCATTGGTCGAGGTATATTGACTTTCTCTGACACCGGGATCTCTGCCTTTGGAGCTGGTTTTTGAATTTAGAGCTGGATTGGGTAAATTGACTTGAAGTGACGTCTTCAGAGTTAGTTCCCTTTATTCTATATAGCTGGACCAGCTGTGTCTTGAACTCAGCTCAATTTATCTTCAGCTTGATCCTGCTCTATTTTGAACTCAGCTCAGCTGGAAAACTCAGCTGATAGTTGACTCCTGCTGTAAACACAGCTGGATCTTCTGCTGTCTTGAGCTTCTGCTGTCTTCCGCTTCTGATGTCTTCCGCTTCCTGAACCTGTAAACTTAGAAAATCTAGAGCTCAAACAGGTGAGCTGGAAAACACTACTTAGGTTGATGCGATCATCTACTCGGTTGGAGAACAGTTGGGTTTTGGTATTAAATCAAAACTTTATAATTTTCCCAACAATTTTCCCCTTTTTGATGATGCCAAAACCTAACTGAGACAACTTATGAAGCTTCCCCTTAGCTTCCCCCTACGTTTTAAGAGGGTAAGAAAAATCAGCAGAAAAGAGTTCAGAGTTCAGAGCCTGGACAAAAAGTAATTGTCTTCAGGCTGAGCTTTGAGCAGCAAAGAAAATTGTGTTTTATTAATGTAAGAAATTACATCATAAAAAGAGAAAAGGTAAGAAAGAAAAAAATTCTTCAATTCTTCAATCTTCAATCCCAGCTGGCTAGGTCTTCTCTTGTGCATCCGCTGCTTCTTTCTTTTTACTCGTTTCTCCTTCAGCTGATTCAGCTGGTTTCTCTAGATCAGCAGTTTGCCTCTTCTTTGTCTCATTATCTTCCCCCTTTTTGGCATGATCAACAAGGCGGGAGAGATACACCATCGTCTTATTTGAGCTGTGCAATTTCCTGAATTGCATCAGCGATCTTCGCTGTATTATCAGCTATTGCGATGTTTAGTTTGGCTATGCTGCAGTTGTCAGCTCTGAGCAGCGAGGTCTGGAGTCTTGGTGGCTCAGCTGTTGCATTGACTGGCTCTTCTTCAATAGCATTAGCCTCAGCTGTGATTGCAGACACAACTTCCTTGGCCTGTTTCAGCTAGGGCTGTCCAGCTGAGTACTTGGAGGTATGAGTTGGCACTGGAGATGACATCTTCTGAGTAGGGCACAACTTCATTCCTTGCAATTTGGCTTCTTCAGACTTCATTAGATTGAATGAGAAAGTCTAATTCACCACTTCAGCTGCGCTTGTGACTCCTTTAAGCATGAGGTCTTCAAATCTTGAGATGGAGGCGTCATGTGCAACTCTTGAGGGACTTAAGTATTTCCCTTCCACTTCTGAAGTGGTTGGTATGGGGTTCAGCTTATGTTTTCATCATTCAGCTGCAAGTGATCATCGGCTGGATGATGCTTTCCACTTGAGCTTGGTGCAGGGTCTTGAGCTCTAACTTCCATAAGTTGATTTTGAAGATGGTGTCCCTATTGAGTTGAAGGAAATTGAGGAGAAGGCGGTTGAAGTATTCCATCTGCTGTGAGGTTTAAGCTTAGTTGATTGGGGCTAAGCTTAGTTGATCAGCTGGAATACGTCGTTGTGATGGTGGCGATGATGATGTTCACGCTGGCACATGAATTTCTTCTCCACCGTACGAAATCACCGCTTGTGGACCTTCTGCTCCTCGGAGAGTAGTGATGGTCCCTGAGCTAGGTATTTGGTGTAGAGGGGGGGGTGAATACACCAAATAGATTTCTGAAAACTTTTTCAAGTTAAATAACAGAGTTGGTGAGCTCAGTTATTGATCCAGCTGAGAAGGGTCAGCTGGGTAAATAACTCAGCTGGCGGTGCGGAATGTGGTGGTTTGAAAACTTAGCTCGGTTACTTAGAAAAACTCAGCTTGAAAGATTAACTTTATGTTTTCAGCTTAGTCAAATTGTGCAACTTTCAGAAAGACACAGCTGTCTTTGGAGAGCAGCTGCGTATACAGTTTTGATCAAATATGTAATGTTATAAAAGAGTTAGTACAAAACTAAATTTAAAGATACAGTAAAAAACACACGATTTTTACGTGGTTCGGAGTAACACCTCCTACGTCCACGACCAGGTTTACTGGTAATCCACTACCACTTGGTTTCCAAGTACCAAGCAACTTCACAACTCTAACCCGAGCTGTGTTCCAACAGTTTGCGGGCACTGTCAAGCCTAACCTTTCAGTTTACGGGTACTGAAAAAACCTTACACACTTGAATTTCCCGCTTCAAGCAAGCGTTACCTTGACCTAACCTTTCTGGGTAAAGAGGGGTTTGGTTTGGGGTTCCAACTGTCAACGAGTTCTTACAATTAAGAAATTTAGAGTATGATGAACTCGTTCGAAATCTAGGCTTTAAGATATACAAAGATTTTGGCCTAGGGATCAGACGAAAAACTAAGCAGTTTCTGAACTAAAAACACATTAAGATAAAGTGTTCTTTGATCTATGTAGAACTGCTTGAGAGAGCTTTTGAAAGATTGATGATTTCAGAGAATGAAAGCTTGTAGAGAGTTTTTCGTGTTTGATCCTGAGGTTGAAAACGGGTTTATATAGTTAGAGATTCAAGACTAGCCGTTGGAGGAACCGTTTGAATCTTACCTACTCTTCTTAAATTCGAGATCTGCCGTTGGGCGTTTCTGCACCTGTCTTTTATTTGTGTCACATCCTAGGTCCTGAAGTCTAGGATACTGATTCGGCAATCCCTCATTGGTCGAGGCATGTTGACTTCCTCTGACGCCGGGATCTTCTGCCTTTGGAGCTGGCTTTTGAATTCAGAGCTGGATTTGGCAAACTGACTTGAAGTGATGTCTTCAGAGTTAGTTCCCTTTGTTTTGTACAGCTGGACCGGCTGTGTTTCGAACTCAGCTCGAATTCTCTTCAGCTTGATCATGCTCTGCTGGAGGACTCAGCTGAAGGTTAACTCCTGTTGTCTTCCGCTAGCTGACTCCCCGCCGTAGACACTCGGGTCGACTGCTGTCTTCCGCTTCCTTAACCTGTAAACCTAGAAAATCTAAAGCTCAAACAGGCGAGCTGGAAAACACTATTTAGGTTGACGCGATCATCCATTCAGTTGGAGAATCAGTTGGGTTTTGGTATCAAATCAAAACCTTATAATTTTCCCAACAATTTCCCCCTTTTTTATGATGCCAAAACCTAACTGAGACAACTTATGACGCAGAAAAATTTGTGTTTTATTAATGTAAGCAAATACATTATAACACAGGAAAAAGAAAGAAAGAAAAAAAAACTTCAATTCTTCAGTTCTTCAATCCCAGTTGGCTGGGTCTTCTCTTCTGCATTCAGTCTTCTTTCTTTTGACTCGTCTCTTCTCCAGCTGATTCTGATTCAGCTGGTTCCTCTAGCTCAACAGTTTGCCTCTTCTTTGTCTCATTCTCTTCCCCCTTACTTCCCCCTTTTTGGCATGATCAAACAAGGTGGGAGAGATACACCATCGGCTGTTGCGATGTTTTAGTTTGGTGAAACTGTGGTTTTCAGCTCTGAGCAGCGAGGTCTGGAGTCTAGGTGGCTCAGCTGTTGTATTAACTGGCTCTTCTTCAGTAGCATTAGCCTCAGCTGTGATTGCAGACACAGCGTCCTTAGCCTGATTCAGCTGGGGCGGTCCAGCTGAGTGCTTGGAGGGATGAGTTGGCACTGGAGATAACATCTTCTGAGTCGGGCACAACTTCATTCCTTGTAATTTTGCTTCTTCAGACTTCATTAGATTGAATGAGCAAGTCTGATTCAGCACTTGAGGGACTTGAGTATTTCCCTTCCACTTCGAAGTGGTGGGTAATGGGTTCAGCTCATATCATCATCATCCAGCTGCAAGTGATCATCGGCTGGGTGATGTTTTTCACTTGAGCATGGTGCAGGGGCTTGAGAAACTTTCATCGGAAGATCTCGAAGCTGGTGTCCCTGTTGAGCTGAAGAAAATTGAGGAGAAGGCGGTTGAAGTATTCCATCTGTCTTGGGGTTTAAGCTTAGTTGACCAGCTGGAATACTTCGTTGTGGCGTTGATGATGACGATGTTCACGCAGGCGCATGAACTTCTTCTCCATCGTGAAAAACCACCGCTTGTGGGCCTTCTGCTCCTCGGAGAGTAATTACGAATTCTCTCATAATGTCAGCTGACTTCTCGGCTGACTGACTAAGCACCTTTGACTTGAGTCTTCTGTTTGAAGACGGTGCTTCAGCATGTTTTGTCTTCTCAAGTTATTTTCGATTCCCAGCTGGGATGGAAATAGATGCATGTTGCTTTGTCTCCTGCATATTTTTCTGTGCCTCCTGTGACGGAGCAAGAGCTTTGAAATGACTGCTCTTGAAGACTCCGGCTTAATCAACATCTGGTCCAGTTCTGTTGACGTTGATTTTTGCATCCCAGGGAGTTGTATGTCCCGTTCTCTCTTTTATTTTGAGAGAAACAGTGGGGTGGAGGAGGTCTTTTTCCTTTGACATTCTCAGGAAGATTTCTGCACCTTCCTGGTGAATGACGTTCTTGAGCTTTGTAGTCTTCCACTGCGTTGGACCGGATCTGTTGATGGGCTTCACCTTCTCCTAGAACTCTGTCTTCTTGAGGTTCCTGAGAGTTAAGCAACTCTTATCTTGAAGCTTTGACAGATTCTTCAAGTTTGATCGGCTTCGGGAGATATCTTTCTAGATTCCATGTTCTACTTCTGCAACTTTGGTTAGTAGAAATAGATAATACCAATTGATGGAAATAAGAAAGAATGCCGAAAAACTTTTTAAGGTTGATGCAATGTTTTACGTATCTCTTCTAGCATATTTATATAGCTGATTTGATGAATGATCGACCAAGATTTATCGATTGATAAGAAGATCTACGACTGGGAGTGATTCTCGCGTCATGTCAATTTCTTGTTCAGACATTGTGAGTTAATGCGTGAGAGAGGATGGTTGGGGCACTTTGACTTTTGCCTCGAAACTCCCATGATTCAGTTCTTTACAGACTTTTAATTTAATTTGATTAGATATGACCAGATATGATTTGACTGAAAACAGATTGAGTAGGTGTAGTTAATGTTGTTGCAAACCTCTCAGCTGATCATTGTAGTCAGCTAATACCTCGGTTGAGTGGGTGTGCTGGGTGATCGTTGTTCCAGCTTGTTCCCCCTCAGCTGAATAATCCTTCAATTTCAGTATCTGGTTTAGCTGGATTCTTTCTCAGCTGATACCAGTGACGTCGATTCTGAATTCCAGCTGTCTGTTTCTATTCAGCTGGGTCTGCTTTCATTCAGCTGGGTCTGCTTCCATTCAGCTGGATGAAGCAGCGTACGTCTACATGCTTGCATCTTGTGTGAAGTACTGGATTCTCTAAAATAGCAATTGCACTTGAGCTATCACAGAAAATTGGAACTTGTCCAGTTTTCACTTCATAGTCATCCAGCTGATGTTTCAGCCAGAGAATTTGTGAACAGCAGCTTCCAGCGGCCATATATTCTGCTTCTGTTGTGGAAGTTGCGACGCACGTTTGCTTCTTTGAAAAACATGAAATCAACTTACTTCCTAAGAACTGACAAGTTCCTGAAGTTGATTTTCTGTCCAACCGATCTCCAGCAAAATCTGAATCTAAATATCCAGTCAGCTGTAGATTGTCTTCAGCTGGGTACCACAGCCCAACATTCTGAGTTCCTTTAAGATATTTGAGAATGTTCTTGGCTGCTTGCATGTGTGCTTCCTTTGGATCAACTTGAAATCTGGCACACACTCCGACTGCGAATTAGATGTCTGGACGACTTGCTGTTAGATACAGCAGGGAATCTATTATCCCTCTGTATTTGCTGGAATCAACTGTCTTCCCTTCAGTTCCTGGTTCAATCTTCCAGTTGGTGTTCATCGGAATCTTTACAGTTCTGCTGGATTGAACTCCATACTTGGCGATCAAGTCTTTCAAGTATTTGGATTGATTTATGAAAATCCCTTCTGCTGATTGCTTGACTTGAAGTCCTAGGAAGAAACTCATTTCTCCCATCATGGACATTTGGAACTGCTCTGACATCATTTCTCCAAATCTTTGGCATAAGAAGTTTGATCTTGATCCAAAGATGATGTCGTCTACATAAATTTGAACAACCATGATGTCTTCTCCTGACTTGATGGTGAAGAGAGTTCTGTCTACTGAGCCCTTCTTGAATCCTTTAGATACAAGGAAATTTGACAAAGTGTCATACCAAGCTCGAGGTGCTTGCTTCAATCCATAAAGCGCCTTCTTTAGCTTGTAGACTTTGTTTCCTTATACTTCAAATCCTGGAGGTTGTTCGACGTAGACATCTTCTTTGATTTCTCCATTTAAGAATGTACACTTCACATCCATTTGATAGACCTTGAATTTGTGATGTGCTGCATAAGCGAGAAAGAGTCTGATTGCTTCCAATCGCGCTACTGGAGCAAATGATTCTTCGAAGTCAATTCCTTCCTGCTGAGTATAGCCCTTGGCAACCAGTCGAGCTTTGTTTCTGATGATGATTCCCAGGGTATCCAATTTGTTCTTGAATATCCATTTGAGTCCTATGACTTTGACTCCTTCAGGTCTGTCGACCAATTCACAGACACAATTTCTGAGGAATTCGTTCAGCTCTTCTTGCATGGCGTTAGTCCAAGGCACGCTCTTTAAAGCTTCGAGAATTGATTGAGGCTCTGGCACTTGAGCTACGTATCATGCCATTAGAGCTGTATCTTCATCATAGACCGTCAGTTCTAGCTCTACTGAGAGTTGAGCTGTGTCAGCTGCTTCTTGATGATCCGATGAAGCTTGAGCAGCTGAGCTTCTGGTTTTGACTTGGCCGGATGGTTCTCCAATGATTGCTGATGATGGATGATCTTCAATCCATTTTCTCCTTTTACGAATTTCTTCTTCCAGTTGATTGATACTTGAAGTGGCTAAATTGCGTCTGTTTTGGAGTTGCTCTGGAGTTAAGTCTTGAGAGATTGATTCTCCTTAATTTAGATTTTTGAGGTGACTTCTGTTGAGGCTCTGCTGGAGATGGAGTTGGGGATTCAGCTGTGTCTAGATTTCCAGCTGATGGCTTTCCCCCTTGATTTGGCGTTGAAGGGTCTTCTTGATTTCCAGCTGGTGGAGCTTCCCGGTTGATTTGAAGTTCCTCTTCTGGCTCATCATCCCAAATTAATGGTTCGGCCAGATTCCTGATTCGATTTTCTTGAGCTCATGTCTGAATCTGTCTTGAAGATTCTCCTTCGTTTCTTCGTTTGATAGAATCTCTATATTCGAAAGATGATTCGTCAAAGGTAACATGTGGAGTTACTTCGACTGTTTGAGTTCTTCTGTTGAAGACTCTGTATGCTTTACTCACAACAGAATAACCAAGGAATACTCCTCAGTCTGTCTTCTCGTCGAACGTCTTGAGCTGTGTCTTTCCATTGTTTAGGATATGACATTTGGATCCGAATACCTTGAAATATCCAATATATGGTATTCTGTTGTTCCATAGCTCATACGGTGTCTTTCCTTGCCTTGATGTGAGTAGGGAGAGATTCTGAGTGAAGCAAGCTGTGATGATTACTTCGGCCCAGAACTTCTTTGGAATGGCAGAGCTAGCTAGCATTGAGGTAGCTGCTTCTTTAAGTGTTCTGTTTCTTCTCTCTGCTACACCATTCTGCTGAGGTGTGCGTGCTGCAGATGTTTGATGTTGAACTCCGTTCTTCTTGCAGTAATCATATATAGTTTCATTCAGAAACTCCGTTCCTCGATCTGATCTTATTGACACTATCTTGCACTCCTTCTGTGTTGACAATCTTTCCAGCAGGATAGGCAGCTTAGTCCTGGTTTCGCTCTTCTGGTACATGAATGATACCCATGTGAATCTTGAGAAATCATCCACTACGACCAGAGTATATTTTGTGCTATTGAAGCTTGCTGGAATAACTGGACCAAAAAGATCCATGTGAAGGAGTTGAAGTACTCGATCAGTGACTGAACTGGCTTGAGAGAGAATGAAATTCTTGTCTGCTTTCCTTGTTGACACGCGCTGCACATATGACTTTTGTCATATACTTGATCTGGAATTCCATTAGCGAGCTGGTTCCTAGCCAGTTTGTTGATTATCTTGAAGTTGAGATGATTCAGCCGTCTGTGCCATAGCCAGCTGACTTCATTGCTGTTTTTCGATACAAGACAAGTCTCCGGAGGGCTGCTGTTCCAGTCAGCAACATACATATTTCCTTCTCTTTTCCCACTTAGGAGTATCTGCTTGGTTTCCCTGTTCTTCACTGTGCATCCCTGTGCATCAAACTTGACAGAAAAACCGTTGTCGCAGAATTGGCTAATGGAAAGCAAGTTGTGTTGCAATCCTTGTACATAAGAAACATTTGGGATTATAACATTTTTAGTTTTAAATGTACCATAACCTTTGGTTAGGCCTTTGGAGTTGTCACCAAATGTTACTTGTGGGCCTGGACGCTCGATATACTTCTGAAGTAGATGCTTTAAGTGCGTCATGTGCTTGGAACATCCACTGTCCAAGTACCATAGCGTTCTCATCGACTCCTCAGTGATGCGTCGATTCCTTGCAACCTATACAAAAGATCAAGATTTAGGTACCCAGTTTTAATTAGGTCCTTGTGGGTTAGACAGAGATCCTTTGACGACCCAGATCTGCTTGATGACTCGAATTGGGTCATTTGATCTGATAATTCTCCTAGCTGAGTCGATATACACATTCTTTGTGTTCTTCGGTTGTTGCTGGCGGAATCTTGATCTCAGTGTCTTCCCGTCTTGATGTCTTGATTTCTTTCGGTTTCCAGCTGTGTACCTAGCTGAGACATTCATTTGTCTCTGCTGTCTTATGTGATGTTGTGGCTAGAAATGATTATCCAGCTGGTACTCATGTGAGTGATATCCAGCTGGGTATCTCTGATATCTCGGTTGATATCGTTCAACGTGCTGTTGCTGTTGCTGGTATCTGTAAAGTCCAGCATGTTATCTTTGTTGAGGTTGAGTACGTTGCTGTCTGAGTTGGGCTTGAGGTTGTCTCACAGCTGGCCTTTTTGATGCCTGATGTGTCCTTGACGGAGCTTGAGGATATTTCACAGCTGGTCTTCCTGACGCCTGCTGTGTCCTCAACTGTTGATGCTTAGTTGCTGGGATTGGATGTTCTTTTGCTCGTACAAACATTACCTTTGTTCCACTTGTGGAGGCAATGTTTGAGGCATCATTTGATTCATTGTATCCGAGTCCTGCTTTGAGTGCTGCTGGACGTTGTGCACTAATGATCTCGTCCATTGTTGATGTGGCTTTGATGAGAGCTAGTATCTTCTTAGATAGTACCTCTTCGGTGCTTTTCAGCTCAATGATCTCAGCTGACTTATTTTATGATTCAGCTGTGACCTTTTCCAAGTCTTCCATCAGCTGTTTCTTCTCATAGTAGAATTCCTTCATCAGCTGATCTTGTTTCACTATTTTGTCTTTTAGTGAAATAACTTCCTGTTGGAGCTGTGTTGTATCAACTGCTTCTAATACCTTTGTCTTTTCCAGTTCCGCTTTCGGCTCGGCATTCTCACACAAAATGACGTCAGGATCTCTTGAAGCTCCTTGGAATCGTTCATTACTTTCTCTACTAGACTCCAATCAGGTAGCCCTGATTCTGAAACCTGTGTAGAGTGTTCGTGTGATGGTGAGAGGTTAGATAGATTTTGAGTTCGAGACATTACCTCATCTTCATCCATGCCGTCTGTTTGTCCCATGAAGCATGTATCCCGATCAGGTTCATCATGGGCCATCAGTGCTTCTTCTTCCGACTCTGAAAATGGCATGTTGTCATCTATTTTGTTGCACTCTGATTCTTCATCGGCGATGAAAGCTCTCCTTCTGTCAGTTGCCTTAGCTTTCAGTTGGTCTTTATCTTTCTTGGACAGCTTTGGACAATCTAGCCGGTAGTGTCCTGGTTCCTTGCAGTTGAAGCAACCTTCTTCTGTTCGTTTGTCAGCTAACTTCTCATCAGCTGCTGCGTACTTGTCACTGTAAGTTCTTGCGAACTTCTTGTATTTGCCCTTGCTGGTATTGAGTTTGTTGTAGTTTTTGACCAGCATAGCTATTTCTTCAAGTAGCTCTTCCTTGCTCATGTCATTCTTATCCTTCTTCGATGACTCAGCTGACTGTATGTATGCGGATTTTTCAGAGTTGGCTCTGAACGCAATCTTCTTTGTTGCAGGTGTCAGCTCTCCATCATTCTAATTGCTTGAAGATTTTTAGACGGTAATCTTCAAGTTGTATTCGTTGGCTTTGAGCATGGAGTATAATCTTTCAGTTGAAAGATCACCTAAGTCACTTCGACTTTGGTGTACCACCTTATAAGTGTTCCATTCAGCGGTGAGCGCTGAAAGAACTTTTAGATTCTTTTCTCGCTGGGTGTATTTCCCAGTTCTGATGGTTTATATTTCCACCACTATATTGGAGAATCTGAGTTCCATCCCTTCGATGGACTCGTTGACCAGCTGCTTGAAGTTATCAAACTTCTGGCATGCAATCGTGAATTTGTTTTTTTTTATCTCCTCCGACCCTTCGCATAGCTTTGCTAGGGTTTCCCACATCTCCTTTGCTGTTTCGCAGTTGATGATTTTGCTGAGGAAGACGTTGGAGACTGTTGAGGATATGGTGTTCCTCGCGAAGCTGTCTAGTCCAGCCTGCTTCCTTTCTTCTGAGGTGTGCTCACCCTTTGGCTTGGGAATGAGTTGATATATTGGTTGTCCACCATCTTGAGTTGGAACAAGCTCGTTCTCTTGTTTGTAGATGATGATAGGTCCGTCTATGATGACGTCCCACATCATATCGTGATGCGCACAGAGAAAGCTCTTCAGTCTGAACTTCCATATTGCATAATCGTCTACCGAGAGGGTGGGAAGATTCCTGTTAAGATAAGAATCCATGGAAATATGCAGTATGTAATATTATGAGTTTTTCACAAAGAGGATATGTTCAGATGACCACTGACAGATTGTCAAGAGAGATCTCTTGATACAGAAACGGTGGTCTGTTGAACAACCGCTCTGATACCAATTGATGATCCCTGAGCTAGGTATTTGGTGTAGAGGGGGGGTGAATACACCAAATAGATTTCTGAAAACTTTTTCAAGTTAAATAACAGAGTTGGTGAGCTCAGTTATTGATCCAGCTGAGGAGGGTCAGCTGGGTAAATAACTCAGCTGGCGGTGCGAAATGTGGTGGTTTGAAAACTTAGCTCGGTTACTTAGAAAAACTCAGCTTGAAAAGATTAACTTTATGTTTTCAGCTTAGTCAAATTGTGCAACTTTCAGAAAGACACAGCTGTCTTTGGAGAGCAGCTGCGTATGCAGTTTTGATCAAATATGTAATGTTATGAAAGAGTTAGTACAAAACTGAATTTAAAGATACAGTAAAGAGCACACGATTTTTACGTGGTTCGGAGTAACACCTCCTACGTCCACGACCATGTTTACTGGTAATCCACTACCACTTGGTTTCCAAGTACCAAGCAACTTCACAACTCTAACCCGAGCTGTGTTCCAACAGTTTACGGGCACTGTCAAGCCTAACCTTTCAGTTTACGGGTACTGAAAAAACCTTACACACTTGAATTTCCCACTTCAAGCAAGCGTTACCTTGACCTAACCTTTCTGGGTAAAGAGGGGTTTGGTTTGGGGTTCCAACTGTGAACGAGTTCTTACAATTAAGAACTTTAGAGTATGATGAACTCGTTTGAAATCTAGGCTTTAAGATATACAAAGATTTTGACCTAGGGATCAGATGAAAAACTAAGTAGTTTCTGAACTAGAAACACTTTAAGATAAAGTGTTCTTTGATTGTAGAACTGCTTGAGAGCTTTTGAAAGATTGATGATTTCAGAGAATGAAAGCTTGTAGAGAGTTTTTCGTGTTTGATCCTGAGGTTGAAGACGGGTTTATATAGGTAGATATTCAAGACTAGCCATTGGAAGAGCCGTTTGAATCTTACCTACTCTTCTTAAATTCGAGATCTGCCGTTGGGCATTTCTGCACCTGTCTTTATTTGTGTCACATTCTAGGTCCTAAAGTCTAGGATGCTGATTCGGCAATCCCTCATTGGTCGAGGCATGTTGACTTCCTCTGACGCTGGGATCTTCTGCCTTTGGAGCTGGCTTTTGAATTCAGAGCTGGATTTGGCAAACTGACTTGAAGTGATGTCTTCAGAGTTAGTTCCCTTTGTTTTGTACAGCTGGACCGTCTGTGTTTTGAACTCAGCTTGAATTCTCTTCAGCTTGATCATGCTCTGCTGGAGGACTCAGCTGAAGGTTAACTCCTGCTGTCTTCCGCTAGCTGACTCCTGCTGTAGACACAGCTGGGTCGACTGCTGTCTTCCGCTTTCTTAACCTGTTGACGTTGATTTCCGCATCTCAGGGAATTGTGTGTCCCGTTCTCTCTTTTAATTTGAGAGAAACAATGGGGCGGAGGAGGTCTTTTTCCTTTGACATTCCTAGGAAGAATTCTACAACTTCCTAGTGAATGATGTTCTTGAGCTTTGCAGTCACCCAATGCTTTAGACCGGATCTGTCAATGAGCTTCATTTTCTCCTGGAACTCCGTCTTCTTGTGGTTCCTGAGAGTTAAGCAACTCTCATAGTGAAGCTTTGACAGACTCTTCATGTTGATCGGCTTCTGGAGATATCTTTCTAGATTCCATGTTCTTCTTCTGCAACTTTTGTTAGTAGAACAAATAATACAAAGGGGGGAAGAAAAAAGAGTGCCGAAAAATTTTTTAGGGTTAATGCAAAAGTTTGTGTATCTCTTCTAGCATATTTATATCAACTTTCTTGATGAATGGACGATCAAGATTTATATTTTGATAAGAAGATCTACGACTGGGAGTGATTCTCGCATCATTTCAGTTTCTTGTTTAGAAAAATGCGAGGACGGTTGAGGCGTTTTGACTTTTGCCTCGAAACTCCCATGTTTTAGTTCTTTGCAGACTTTTAATTAAATTTGACAAGATATGATTTGACTGAAGTCTGTCTAAAACAGAATGAGTAGGTGTATGTAATGATGTTGCAAACCTCTCAGCTGATCATCGTAGTCAGCTGATACCTCGGTTATGATTAGCTGTGTTGAGTGATCATTTTTCCAGCTGGTTCCCCCTCAGCTGAATAATCCTTCAACTTAGGCGTCTGGCTGAGCTTGATTCTTTCTCAGTTAGGTTATTTGTGGTTGGTTCTGAATTCCAGCTGGGTCTGCTTCCATTCAGCTGGATGTAGCTTCGTCTGGGTTGAGTAATCCAAGTAATCAGCACAGCATCTTGAATCTTGCTTCTATCAGCGGCTTTGTGAGTATATCAGCCCGCTGTATGTCTGTGTGAATTTTCTCAACAATCACATTCTTTTTTTCCACGTGATCTCTGATGAAGTGATGGCGCACGTCCACATGTTTGAATCTTGTGTGATGTACTGGATTTTCTGATATAGCAATCGCACTTGAGCTATCATAGAAAATTGGAACTTGTCCGGTTTTCACTTCATAGTCATCCAGCTGATGTTTCAGCTAGAGAATTTGTGAGCAGCAGCTTCCAGCTGCCATATATTCTACTTCTGTTGTGGAGGTTGCGACGCACGTTTGCTTCTTTGAAAACCACGAGATCAACTTGCTTCCTAGGAACTGACATGTTCCTAAAGTTGATTTTCTGTCCAACCGTTCTCCAGCGAAGTCTGAGTCTGAATATCCAGTCAGCTGTAGATTGTCTTCAGCTGGATACCACAGCCCAACATTCTGAGTTCCTTTGAGATATTTGAGAATGTTCTTGGCTGCTTGCATGTGTGCTTCCTTTGGATCAACTTAAAATCTGGCACACACTCCAACTGCGAAAGAGATGTCTGGACGACTAGCTATTAGATACAGCAGGGAACCTATTATCCCTCTGTTTTTGCTTGAATCAACTGACTTCCCTTCAGTTTCAAATTCAATCTTCCAATTGGTGTTCATCGGAATCTTTACTGTTCTGCTGGATTGAACTCAGTACTTGGCGATCAAGTCTTTCACGTACTTGGATTGATTTATAAAAATTCCTTCTGCTGATTGCTTGACTTGAAGTCCCAGGAAGAAGCTCATTTCTCCCATCATAGATATTTGGAACTGTTTTGACATTATCTCTTCAAATCTTTGGCATAAGAATGTTGATCTTGATCCGAAGATGATGTCGTCTACATAGATTTGAACAACCAGGATGTCTTCTCCCAACTTGATGGTGAAGAGTGTTCTGTCTATTGAGCCCTTCTTGAATCCTTTGGATACAAGAAAATTTGACAAAGTGTCATACCAAGCTCGAGGTGCTTGCTTCAATCCATAAAGCGCCTTCTTTAACTTGTAGACTTTGTTTCCTTCTACTTCAAATCCTGGAGGTTGTTCGACGTAGACATCTTCTTTGATTTCTCCATTTAACAATGCACACTTCACATCCATTTGATAGACCTTGAATTTGTGATGTGCTGCATAAGCGAGAAAGAGTCTGATTGCTTCCAATCGTGCTACTGGAGCAAATGATTATTCAAAGTCATTTCCTTCTTGTTGTGTGTTGCCCTTGGCAACTAGTCGAGCTTTGTTTCTGATGATGACTCCAAGGGTATCCAGTTTGTTCTTGAAGATCCATTTGAGTCCTATGACTTTGACTCCTTTAGGTCTGTCGACCAATTTCCAGACACAATTTCTGAGGAATTCATTTAGCTCTTCCTGCATGATGTTTGTCCAGGGTACACTTTTTAAGGCTTCTAGAATTGTTTGAGGCTCTGGAACTTGAGCTACATAACACGCCATTAGAGATGTGTCTTCATCATAGACAGTCAGTTCTAGCTCTATTGAGAGTTGAGCTGTGTCAGCTGCTTCTTGATGATCAGATGTAGCTTGAGCAGTTGAGCTTCTGGTTTTGACTTGGTTAGATGGTTCTCCAATGATTGCTGATGATGGATGATCTTCAATCCATCTGCTTCTTTTACGAATTTCGTCTTCCAGCGGATTGATGCTAGAAGTGGCTAGATTTCGTCTGGCTTGGAGTTGCTCTGGAGTTAAGTCTTGAGAAAGAGACTTTCCTTGGATTGAGTTTTGAGGTGACTTCTGTAGAAGCTCTGCTGGAGATAGAGCTGGGGATTCAGCTGTATCTGGATTTCCAGCTGATGGCATTCCCCCTTAATTTGGCGTTGGAGGTTCCTCTTGATTTCCAGCTGGTGAAGCTTCCTGATTGATTTGAGGTTCCTCCTCTAGCTCATCATCCTATATTAATGGTTTGGCCAGATTCCCGATTCGATTCTCTTGAGCTCTTGTCTGAGTATGCCTTGGAGATTCTCCTTCATTTTTTCGTTTGATAGAATCTCTATATTCGAATGATGATTCATCATAGGTAACATGTGGAGTTACTTCGACCGTTTGAGTTCTTCTGTTGAAGACTCTGTATGCTTTACTCACAGCAGAGTAACCAAGGAATACTCCTCGGTCAGTCTTCGCGTTGAACGTCTTGAGCAGTGTTTTTCCATTGTTTAGAATATGACATTTGGATCCGAAGACCTTGAAATATCCAATGTATGGTATTCTGTTATTCCATAGCTCATATGGCGTCTTTTCTTGCCTTGTTGTGAGTAGAGAGCGATTCTGAGTGAAGCAAGCTGTGTTGATTGCCTCAACTTAGAACTTCTTTGGAATGGCAGAGCTAGCTAGCATTGAGATAGCTGCTTCTTTGAGTGTTCTGTTTCTTCTCTCTGGTACACCATTCTGCTGAGGTGTGCGTGCTGCTGAGGTTTGATGTTGAACTCCGTTCTTCTCGCAGTATTCATAAATAGTTTCATTCAGAAACTCCGTTTCTCGATTTGATCTGATTGACATTATCTTGCACTCCTTCTGAGTTGACAACCTTTCCAGCAGGATTGGCAGCTTAGTCCTTGTTTCGCTCTTCTGGTACAGGAATGACACCCATGTGAATCTTGAGAAGTCATCCACTACGACCAGAGTATATTTTCTGCCATTTAAGCTTGCTGGAGTAACTGGACCAAAAAGATCCATGTGTAGGAGTTGAAGAACTCGATCAGTTGAGGGCATCAGCTTGAGAGAAAATGAAATCTTTGTCTGTTTTCCTTGTTGACAAGCGCTGCACATATGACTATTGTCATAAACTTGATATGGAATTCCATTAGCGAGCTGGTTTCTAGCCAGTTTGTTGATTGTCTTGAAGTTGAGATGATTCAGCCGTCTGTGCCACAGCCAGCTGACTTCATTGCTGCTTTTCGATACAAGACAAGTCTCAGGAGGGCTGCTGTTCCAGTCAGCGAAATACATATTTTCTTCTCTTTTCCCTCTTAGTAGTATCTGCTTGGTTTCCCTGTACATCAAACTTGACAGAAAAACCGTTGTCGCAGAATTGGCTAATGGAAAGCAAGTTATGTTGCAATCATTGTACATAAGAAACATTGGGGATTATAATATTTTTAGTTTTAAATGTACCATAACCTTTGGTTAGACCTTTGGAGTTGTCACCAAATGTTACTTGTGGGCCTGGACGCTCGATATACTTCTGGAGTAGATGTTTTTAGTGCGTCATGTGCTTGGAACATCCACTGTCCAAGTACCATAGCGTTCTCATCGACTCATCAATGATGCATCGTTCCCTTGCAACCTATAAAAAAGATCAAAATTTAGGTACCCAGTTTTAATTGGGTCTTTGTGGGTTAGACAGAGATCCTTTTACGACCCAGATCTGCTTGATGACTCGAATTGGGACATATGATCTGATGATCCTTCCAGCTGAGTCGATATACACATTCTTTGTGTTCTTCGGTTGTTGCTGGTGGGGTCTTGATCTCAGTATCTTCCCAGCTTGATGTCTTTGTTGATGTCCTGGTCTTTTTCGGTATCCAGCTGAGTACCCAGCTGAGACGTTCCTTTGTCTCTGTTGTCTCTTGTGATACCTCGGCTGGGATTGGTGCTCCAGCTGGTGATCATATGAGTGATATCCAGCTGGGTATCTCCTTTGATATCTCGGTTGATATCTTTCGACGTGTTGTTGATGTTGCTGGTATCTGAACTATCCAACCTGCTGTCTTTGTTGAGTTTGAGCACGTTGTTGTCTGATCTGTGCTTGAGGTTGTCTCACAGCTGGCCTTTTTTATGCCTGCTGTGTCCTCAATGGTCGTTGCTGAATTGCTGGAATTGGGTTTTCTTTTGCTCTTACAAACATTACCTTTGTTCCATTAGTGGAAGCAATGTTTGTGGCTTCCTTCGATTCATTGTAACCCAGTCCTGCTTTGAGTGTTGCTGGACGTTGTGCACTTATGATTTTGTCCATTGTTGTTGTAGCTTTGATGAGAGCTACCATCTTCTTAGATAGTACATCTTCGGAACTTTTCAGCTCTATAATCTCAGCTGACTTTTTTTCTGATTCAGATGTGGCCTTTTCCAATTCTTCCATCAGCTGTTTCTTTTCATAGTAGAAGTCTTTCATCAGCTGATCTTGTTTCACTATTTTGTCTTTTAGTGAAATCACTTCCTCTTGGAGCTATGTTGTATCAGTTGCTTCTGATACCTTTTTCTTTTCCAGTTCCACCTTCAGCTCGGCATTCTTACACATTATGATGTATAGGATCTCTTGAAGCTCCTTTGAATCGTTCATAACCTTCTCTACTAAACTCCAATTAGGTAGCCCTGATTCTGAAACTTGTGTAGATTGTTCGTGTGATGGTGAGAGGTTAGATAGATTTTGAGTTCTTGACATTACCTCATCTTCATCAATTATGTCTGTCTGTCCCATGAAGCATGTATCCCATTCAGGTTCATCATGAGTCATCAGTGCTTCTTCTTCTGAGTCTGAAAATAGCATATTATCCTCCATTTTGTTGCACTCCGACTCCTCGTCGGCGATGTAGGCTCTCCTTCTGTCAGCTGCCTTAGCTTTCAGTTGGTCTTTATCTTTCTTGGATAGCTTAGGACAGTCTAGCCTGTAATGTCCCGGTTCCTTGCAGTTGAAGCATCCTTCGCCTGTTCGTTTGTCAGCTGACTTCTCATCAGCTGCTGCGTACTTGTCTCTGTAAGTTCTTGCGAACTTCTTGTACTTGCCCTTGCTGGTGTTGAGTCTGTTGTAGTTCTTGACCAGCATGGCTATCTCTTCAAGTAGCTCTTCCTTGCTCATGTCCTTCTTGTCCTTCTTTGATGACTCAGGTGACTGCATGTATGTGGATTTTTCAGAGTTAGCTCTAAACGCAATCTCCTTTGGCGCAGGTGTCAGCTCTTCATCATTCTGATTGCTTGAAGATTCTTTCATGGTAATCTTCAAGTTGTATTCGTTGGCTTTGAGCAGGGAGAATAATCTTTCAGTTGAAAGATCACCCAAGTCACTTCGACTTTGGTGTACCACCTTGTATGTGTTCCATTCAGTTGTGAGCGCTGAAAAGACTTTTAGGTTCTTTTCACACTGGATGTATTTCCCAGTTCTGATGGTTTCTATTTCTACCACGATATTTGAGAATCTGAGTTCCATCCCTTCGATGGACTCGTTGACAAGCTGCTTGAAGTTATCAAACTTCTGGCAGGCGATTGTGAATTTATTTTCTTTTATCTCCTCCGACCCTTCGCATAGCTTGGCTAGGGTTTCCCACATCTCCTTTGCGGTGTTGCAGTTGATAATCTTGCTGAGGTAAGCGTTGGAGACTGTTGACAAGATGGTGTTTCTCGCGAAGCTGTCTAATCCAGCTTGCTTCCTTTCTTCTGAGGTATGTTCATTCTTTGGCTTGGGAATGAGCTGATACGTTGGCTGTCCACCATCTTGAGCTGGAACAAGCTCGTTTCCTTGTTTGTAAATAATGATGGGTCCGTCTGTGATGACGTCCCACATCATTTCATGATGCGTACAAAGAAAGCTTTTTAATCTGAACTTCCAGATTGCATAATCGTCGACCGAAAAGGTGGGAAGGTTCCTTATAAGATAAGAAGCCATGGAGATATGCACAGTATGAAATAATATGAGTTTTTCCAAAAGAGGATTTGTTCAGTTGACCACTGACATATTGTCAAGACAAATCTCTTGATTCAGAAACAACGGTCTTTTGAACCACTCCTCTGATACCAATTGATGGTTCCTGAGCTGGGTCTTTGGTGTAGGGGGTGAATACACCAAAGATAGATTTTTAAAAACTTTTTCAAGTTTAAAACAGTGTTTGTGAGCTCAGTTATGAATCCAGCTGAGGAAGGTCATCTGGGCTAATAACTCAGCTGGCGGTGCGGAAAGTGGTGGTTTGAAAACTTAGCTCGATTGCTTAGAAAAACTCAGCTTGAAAATATTCTTTACGTTTTCTACTTAGTCAAGTTTATACAAGTTTATAGTCAAAACACAGCTGTCTTTGGGGAGCAGCTGAGTATGCAGATTTATTAAAGATACAATATGCAAATGGATTTAGTACAATATCTGAAAATAACGATAAAGTAAATAACACGAGATTTTACGTGGTTCGGAGTAACACCTCCTACGTCCACGACCAGATTCACTGGTAATTCACTACCACTTGGTTTCCAAGTACCAAGCAACTTCACAACTCTAACCCGAGCTGTGTTCCAACAGTTTACGGGCACTATCAAGCCTAACCTTTCAGTTTACGGGAACTGAAAAAACCTTACAACCACTTGAATTTCGCGCTTCAAGCAAGCGTAACCTTGACCTAACCTTTCTGGGTAAAGAGGGGTTTGGTTTGGGGTTCCAACTATGAACGAGTTCTTACAATAAAGAACTTAGAGTTAGATGAACTCGTTCGAAATCTAGGCTTAAGATATACAATGATTTCTGCCTAGGAATCAGACGAAAAACTGGACAGTTTTTGGACTAGAAACACTTTAAGATAAAGTGTTCTTTTAACTATTTAGAACTGCTTGTAAGCTTTTGAATGCTTGATGAATTAAGAAATAGAAAGCTTGTAGAATGTTTTTCGTATCTGATCCTGAGGTTGAAGACGGGTTTATATAGGTAGAGATTCAAGATTAGTCGTTGGATGAGCCGTTTGAATCTTACCTACTCTTCTTAAATTCAAAATCTGCCGTTGGACGTTTCTGCCCCTGTCTTCATTAGTGTTACATCCTAGGTTCTGAAGTCTAGGATGCTGATTTGGCAATTCCTCATTGGTCGAGGTATATTGACTTCCTCTGACACCGGGATCTCTGCCTTTGGAGCTAGTTTTTGAATTTAGAGCTGGATTGGGTAAACTGACTTGAAGTGTCGTCTTCAGAGTTAGTTCCCTTTGTTCTGTACAGCTGGACTAGTTGTGTCTTGAACTCAGCTCGATTTATCTTCAGCTTGATCCTGCTCTGTTTTGAACTCAGCTCAGCTGGAAAACTCAGCTGATAGTTGACTCCTGCTTTAAACACAGCTGGATCTTCTGCTGTCTTGAGCTTCTGCTGTCTTCCGCTTCTGCTGTCTTTCGCTTTGCTATCTTCCGCTTCCTGAACCTGTAAACTTAGAAAACATAGAGCTCAAACAGGCGAGCTGGAAAACACTACTTAGGTTGATGCGATCATCTACTCGGTTGGAGAACAGTTAGGTTTTGGTATTAAATCAAAACTTTATAATTTTCCCAACATGTGTTCTTAGTTGTTCACATATTCAGTCATAGGCAGAATAGATTAGAATAGAAATATCTTAAGCTTAATTTGAACGAGTTAATCATACTCCTTGTTCTTCATTGTAAGAACTCGTTCATAGTTGGAAAACCCATACCCAAACCCAAACCCAGAAATGTTAGGTCAAGTTACGCCTGCTCGAAGCGTGTAATTCGAGTGGTCAGGTTTTACAGTACCCGGAAACTGTAAGTCAGGTTTTTTTAGTACCCTCAAACTGAAAGGTGTAGGCTTGACAATGCCCGTAAACTGTTGGAACACAACTCATGTTAGAGTTGTGAAGTTGCTTGGTACTTGGAAACCAAGTGGTAGTGAATTACCAATGAATCTGGTCGTGGACGTAGGAGGTGTTACTCCGAACCATGTTAAAATTGCTTTGTTCTTTACTGCTTTGTTTTATGCATTCTGCTAACTCCTCTCAAGCATACATTTCAAGGTGCATAAACTGACTAACTGAAAAGAGAAACAAAGGTTTGCAATATATTTGAAGTAACAGACGGACCTTCCAAATCCACCACATTCCGCATACAGCCAGCTGGATCGGACACAGCCAGCTCACTCAAAAGAGTTTTTAATTGGAAAAGTTTTTTAAACCTTGGTGTATTCACCCCCCCTCTACACCAAGGTATCCGTCTTGGGACCAACAACACCCTACGCAGAGGGGTTGTTGTTATCTTCACCATTGTCGCCCTGCTTCTCCTTAGCCTCCGCCTCTGCATCCTACTCTCCGCCATGGTTGGAATCATTAGCATTGTTTGCCTTTTAATTACGCAAATATTAACCACAAGTGTACGGTGTATATGTAGATAATGGCAAGCAAGGTCGTATCCACGGAGACTAATTTTCAACACTTATGACTACTATTACTTGGTTGTTCTAACCTATTTAGACTAATCGGATTTTTAGGAACAATTACTAAATTAAACGAACAAGAGGAATTAAATAAATTAACGAACTCAATTAAATTAAACAAAGATGAAGACAATGACTTAAAACTTAAGAGAGATGAATTTCTAAGGACCAAGCATCGACAACTTGCAACGAATTAAAATTCCAACACTCAAGTCTCGTTTTATTCTCTCTTTACCTAAGGCGATCTCTCATTCACTCGAGTCTCCTCTCAGACGACTAAAGTAGTTGATTACAAGCTAGGATCATTGTCTCCAATCAAACACTAGCCTATAACTCCTAAAAGCACCTAGGATCACTCTACCCTTGCAAAACCACTCACCCTCTCGGGCTATTGCGATATTACACCTTGTGCTCGAATCTAATGTCGATTCACCCCTCTCTCGAGCCTCAAACCAACATAACAAACACATTTAAATGGTTGCAAATCATCCAAATGCTCAAATAATTCCATAAACATAAGGAGGTAAGAGAAAACTTAACAATACATGAATATCAAAGATTTTAATCCATACAAATTGTCTAGCTTAATCCCTAGAAAGAAGAATTTAGCCAACCATGTTCATAATCAACACAAATCCCAAATCAAGAAATAAAAACATCTAAAATGCAAGAGAATAGAGGTGAAGTGACAAATCCAACTCTTGATCTTCGATATTTCTTCCTAGACTTCTTCTTCTCCAAGCTCCAAGCTCCAACAATGGTGGATGGTGGTAGTGTGTGTAAAAGTGTGAAATGTGTGTGGGTGGTGGGAGGAGTGAAACTTGACCTAGAAATGAGAGCCCAAATGCCCTATATATAGTTTTTAGGTGGAAGAAAAGTGCTATGGAGTAAAAATCAGAAAATGGAGTGAAAAATGAAGCCAAAACATGTTTTGGAAGAATTCTGCTGCGCCGCGCACGGTCGCGCCCTAGGTCGTGCGGCAAAGAAAAAAATTCCTTCTTCCGCACGCGATTTGTGCACCGGTGGATCATCTCGCGCCCGGAGGCAATTTTCATGCATGTTCCGCGCGCCCGCGCGCCCATCCCGCTTCCGGCTGCGCACCTTTTTTGTTTCGGCCCGTTCTCCCTCGTCCGGACTCCGAATTGACCTCCATTTTTTTTCACGTTCTCGTATCGAGCTTCTCTTTCTCATTTCAAGATCCTTTCACTCTAATTCCATATCCATTTTCCTGCAATTATTTCAAAACAAGTAAAAAGTATAAAAACCGACAAAACATGGTTTAATTTGGGAAAAAGGTTAAACGACATGGTTTTACACTAACAATTGGCATCGAATGCGCCCAAAACATCGTGAAAAATCCATGTTTGTCAAGCATGAGATCCTCCATGCTCCTCCGAAATCTCCATGATCTTATTGTAGGACCCTTTGCAAGGAGCATCCCCTCCAGTAAGGATAATCTGAGTAGACACTTCACGAGAAGTAGTAGAAGTCGTACCTGCCAGAATAGTTGTAGTCGGGATGACATCCTTTAACTCAGCAGGGATGAGGGGATCATTGGAGAGCCGGTTGCTGAAAGCATGAACCATCGGAAGCCACCACTCCTGATCAGCAGGGAGCGCATCCAATTGCTGCAGTCGATGGATTAGCTTGATGAAAGCTAGGATCTGGTTCACATTCACCTGACCTGAGTAGTCGGGAGAAGAGAACTGCTTGACGGCTCCAGCAGCACCTTGGCGCACGAGAAGAGAGGAGTCAGTAGATACTGCTTGTTGTTGAGGTTGCTGCATGCCAGCCTTGACGAAATTCTCCCATAGCCTCTTCAGCAGTAGGGTCCACAGCAGCATTTGGCGACAGACGTTCACCCCTTCTTCGTAGCCATGCCTGTGCATATTGGCTACCTTGGCTTTCAGCAGGTCACGCTCTTTCTCTACCTCCTCCAGAAGACCGCCCAAGGAATTACACTGAATGGTGGATTAAGAAGCTTGCGATTCCAGCACCTTGATCTTGCTCTGCAATTCCAGTATGGTGGCCGTCTTGGTGGCTATCTCCTCGTCCTTCTGAGCCAGCAAAGTAGGGTCGCTAGAGCCCTTTCACCCTACGATCTCGGAGAGGAAGTAGCTTGCCTGAAAAGAAAAATCCACTATTATAAAGATAAATAGATGATGGATGTACCAAATAACAAAGGACACGAACCTGTCCAATAGCCAGCGAAGTGGCCTCAACAACGTTTTCATCGCTCAGCTCCTTCAACTTGTCAAGTTCTGAAGGAGAAAAGAGACGACGGGTCATGGCTGCATACTTAGACCCCTTCATCATGGTGTAGGGAAGAGGAAGGCTGACTTCGGTCGAGGCTGCAAACTCTTCAAGGCCCATGTTGAAAATGCTCTCCTCCCATATTTTGGAGGCAGTGGTAGACTTGCTACGTTTGGCAGGAGGAGGAAGTAGGGCTGCTTTCCCCGCACTCCTGGTCCGAACCTTCGAACCTACCGGAGCAATGAGAGTAGAGCCTTTCCGAGTGACGGCTGAACTCTTGCCAGAGATGTGTCCAGGAGTCTCCAATGAGTCTTCAAGAGATTAGATGGCTTCGGAGGCAACGCTGGCCTCTACCTTGGGAAATAGGGTAGGCCTGGAAGTAACGCCAGGGGTAGCGCCGACAAGGATAACATCATCCTTCTCCTCCGCTGCTTGAGCCTGTTTGAGCCATTCCATGACTGCAGACATGATGAAAAAATGATTAGCAAGGCAAGGCACAAAATGAAAAGAAAATAGAGAATATGAAGTACATGAGCAGTGTGCTTGTAACCTACTTATTTGCCTGGGTGGATCTGGGCGTGCTGGGGCAAAGCCAAAGTAAGCCAAGGCTGAGGTATCCCTGAGAAGTTCGTGAAGAACGAAACCACCCTCGACACGATTACTCAGTGATCCCATGAGAGAAACTTCTTCAGGAGAATGTTTTGCTGGGGAAGATGGGGAAGGTCGCTTAAAGTCATAGCGCCAAGTTTGAACAGAGAAAGGCCAGGGCTGATTTCGAGGCGTTACTAAGAAGTATTTGTTCTTACAATTTTTGTTTATGTAGGCATCAGTACAGATGAAGCGGGCATGCTCGGTTTTGGAACTAAAGCTAACCATGCCCCGAGAGGTATTCATGGTGTAGTTGGCATAGAATAACTCAGGGGTGGGGCTGCCCCATTGGCTCGCAGAACAATGTTGAAGGCCAAGGTTGTCCTAATAGAGTTGGGATAGATCTGACTAGGGCAAATCTGCAAAAGATCGCATATCCCCGAGAGATAGAAACAAATAGGAAAGTGAAGCCCTACATCTATTTGTTGTTTCCAAAAGGCAAGGGTTGGCGGAACAGTATAGTTGGGTCGGTCAGAAACTCCGACCGAAGAAAAATCAAAGTTGTAGAAATCAAGATCCCGAGACAATGTCGTCACAGCCGCAGATGTTAGAGTGGAAGGTCCACATACCAGTTTGAAGTTATCTCAGTACTGTGGATCCTCCACATTGATTATCCCCGTTTGAGAAACGGAAGGAGAAACCTCTCTAGAAATGGGGGTATTCACAGGAGAAGATTGAGAAGATGGAGAATTGATTCCCCCTCTCCTCGCCGAAGAACTACGGCGGGTAGTTGACCCCGAAGGACCTCCCTCATTTTCCGACGAGGACATGGCAGACATGGTTCATTGTAAACTCAGAAATGGAAAGTGTAGGAAAAGGATGAGAAATACCTAATGGTAGTTGCAAACACTATAAAAAGAAGTGCTAGTGGTCGACGGCGAGAGTTTTTTCCGAGCAATGCAAGAAGTTTTCTGAAAATAAAATTTGCAGAAGGAAAAATAAAGAGAGTATGAGCAACGATAATATTTTAAATATTAACCTTGAGTAGGAGTTATTTTCGAGATAACTCCCTCCAAACGTGGCAATCAATGAGATGGTGCCATGTCAAATCAGTTGCAGAGGGGAAGTCGGAGAGTTAGGAGAGATAACTTCTCTCATACCTGTTCGAGCTTATCCCCTAATAACTGTCAGGGCAACCTTGTAGTTTACTGTTGCTGAAATCTTCCTCCCTCACCCTGTTGACGGGGTAAGCTTGTCTCTTTCAGACTTGAGGGGGGAGTAGTTGATATGACATCCCGAGTCGTCAAGGCTGACACTCTGTCATGTCAAAGTTGCCATATGAGAAGCATATGTGGTAGCTCCTTAAGTTTCCTAGTGGAGCAAAGATTCTAGTATTCTACCTTTGCCAAGGCAGGAACCCTGACTTGGAATAACCCTACTTGTACTGTAGGTCGGTGCTACTATTCCTGGGTCTTCCCAATGACAGAAAGGGTGTCCGCCTTTCTGGAGAATCTTCTGGCTTTATGTCCCATCAGAGCCACTTACCTATTGGGGAGCTGACTAATGAGATATTTGGCAGTGAAATGACTTGGCAGCCTTTTACTTTGCACAAGTATTACAGGATTGCCAATGCTAAAGTTTACCATTAGCAGCCACACTTGATACTGGAAGTACTAAAAGTTTAATAGGATATAGTCTAATCCCAAAACAGTATCATAAAAAATTAACTTATAATATAGTAACAAGAACTGTTGAAAATAGAATTATTACTATAACACACCAAGTTGAAGCATTAGGAATTCAATTCCTAGACTTTGCAGGAAATTTTAGTTCTAAATATGAATTACCACAGGTTATTATTAATCCAGAATCTGTAAAATCAGAAGATTTTCTGTTAAGATTAAACTTTGTTACAAGTTTAAATGGATCAATTACAATAGCAAAAAACCATATTACTCTTAGTAAACAAGTTTATAGTTTTCCTACAAATAGATATAGTCAGACATCAGAGTTTGCTCGAAAGCGTGGTGGAACTGGTGAATTAGACTTTTTCAAAAAATCTCAAAATAAAGAAAGTCACAGAATAAATAAAATAGAAAATGAAACAATATTTTATTTAGGAAATTTTTTGGGTCAAGAATTAGAAAATGGACCAAATATTACAAAGAGCATAAATTACCCTATAATTCAAAGACTTGAAAAAATAGGATTAATAGGTGAAGACATCACCAAGACAAAAATAAACTATTTAATAAAACAAAAAATTAAAAATACTGATATAAGAATTATTACAGCAAATATAGAATATTCTCCTCTTGATAGAGAAGAATTTAAAAAACAAATTCCAGAAATGTTATAACAAAAACTAATTAGAAGATCAGAAAGTCCACACAGAACATCAGCTTTTATAGTTAGAAATCATTCAGAAATAAAAAGAGGAAAAGCAAGAATAGTTTATAATTATAAAAAATTAAAGGATAACACCATAGATGATGGTTACAATATTCCAAATAAGGATGGATTAATTAGTTTAATCCAAAATAAAAAGATTTTTAGCAAATTTGACCTTAAATCAGGATATAATCAATTACAATTAGAAGAATGGTTTAAACCATGGACAACTTTTACTTGTCCAGATGGACATTTTGAATGGAATGTTTTAAGCTTTGGCTTAAAAAACGCTCCATCAGTTTTTCAAAGATTTATGGACTCTATATTTCTAAAATATGAGTTATGCCTAGTTTATATAGATGATATACTCGTAGCAAGCAATAATATTAAAGAACATGAATACCATTTAGAAATTATTTTTAAGGAAATAGAAAAATAAGGGATTGTAATTAGTAAAAGAAAAATGGAATTATTTAAAAGAAAAATATCCTTTTTAGGATTAGAAATTGGAAATGGAAAGATTGAATTACAACCACACATTACAGAAAAACTATTAAATTTTCCAGATAAACTAAAAGGTTTAAAGCAAATTCAAGCATTTTTAGGATTGCTCAATTATGCTAGAAAATTTATACCAAACCTTAGTAAGCTTGCAGGACCATTATATAGCAAAACTACTAAGAATGGGCAAAGAAATTTTAATAGAGAAGATATTCTTTTAGTTAAGAAAATAAAAGAAGCAGTTAAAATAATTAACCCACTAGAATTACCTCTAGTGACAAATTATATTATTATAGAATGTGATGGCTCCAAAGAATGATGGGGAGCTGTTATGCTATGCAAGAAAAATAAATATTGCCCAAAAAATGAAGAAAGAATTGCTGCATATAACAGTGGAAATTTTGGAAAAATTGGAAGTAACTGGACTTCTTTATATTTCGAAATACAGGCATTAATAAATTCATTAGAAAAATTCAAAATTTATTTAAATAATGAATTTACAGTAAGAACAGACTGTGAAGTAATAGTAAAATTTTTAAAAAATGATAATAGTAGAAAAGTAAACAGAACCAGATGGGTAAATTTACAAAACCTAATTCAAGGAAAATGTTACACAATAAACTTTGAACATATCAAAGGAAAAGATAATGTTGGTCTCAAGACGGATACCTTGGTGTAGAGGGGGGGTGAATACACCAAGGTTTAAAAAACTTTTCCAAGTTAAAATTCTTTTCAGAGAGCTGGCTGTGTTCGATCCAGCTGGATGGCAGCTTGATCGACACAGCTGGCTGTGTGTGTGTGCGGAATGTGGTGGATTTGGAAAGTCCGTCTGTTGCTTCAAATATAATGCAAAGCTCTGTTTCACTTTTCAGTTAGTCAGTTTATGCAGACTGAAATGTATGCTTATGAGGGTTAGTAACATGCATAAAACAAAGCGATAAATAACAGAGCATTTTTAACGTGGTTCGGAGTAACCCCTCCTACGTCCACGACCAGATTCACTGGTAATTCACTACCACTTGGTTTCCAAGTACCAAGCAATTTCACAACTCTAACCCGAGCTGTGTTCCAACAGTTTGCGGGCACTGTCAAGCCTACACCTTCAGTTTCCGGGTACTAAAGAACCTAACCACTCGAATTATACGCTTCGAGCAAGCGTACCTTTACCTAACCTTTTTGGGTTTGGGTTTGGGTATGGTTTTCCAACTATGAACGAGTTCTTACAATGAAGAACAAGGAGTATGATGAACTCGTTCAAACTAGGCTTAAGATATTTATTCTGATCTATTCTGCCTATGACTGAATATGTGAACAACTAAGAACACGATGGGTGTTCTTGAAAGATTTGGCTTTGAAGATCGTTGTTCATTTTTCTGTTTTCTTCTATTTCTTCAGTCGTCTTGCCAGCCTCTTCTTCAATGGTGGAGGAGAGAGATATATATAGATGGAGATTCAAACTAGCCGTTGGAAGAGAGCCGTTTGAATCTTACCTACTCTTGTTGACTTCTGGCCTTTACCTACGAAGTAGGTCTGCATCTGCAGAAGCTAGTTCTTCTCTGATCTGACTGCGTCAGATACGATCTTCTGACATCGGGATCTTGTCTTTGAGAAGGTCTTCGTCTTCGAGCTGCTAAGCGTCTCTGCTGTATCTTCAGCGGCTTGGACTCTGCTGTGTCTTGATTCTGAGCTGTCTTTAGACCTGTGTTGTATCATCAACCTGAGCTGTGTCTTCAACCTGAGCTGTGTCACTGACCTGAGTTGTGTTTTAGACCTGAGCTGTGTCATCGACACTAAGCTGGGTCTTTTACACTGAGCTGGGTCTTTGACACTAAGCTGGGTTTCCGTCACTGAGCTGGGTCTTGATACTGCAAGATCTTTGACTCTGCTTGGTCTTGCTCTGCTGAGTCTGCCCTGCTGAGTTCTTTAAGCTGTTAGCTTAGCTGTGTCTAGGGATGGCAATTTACCCGCGGATACCCGATACCCGCGGGTACCCGACCCTAATAGGTGCGAGTTTGAGGGGCATTTGATATCCATGGATAGCTTTATGGTTAGAAAATACTATCCATTTAGTTCGCGGGTACGGGTATGGATAGTTACTACCCGTACCCGCGAAAAATACCCGCGAAATATCCACGAAATACCTGATTATTACCCGACTATTATTTAATATATGTAATATATATTTGGCCAAATATTATTTAATATAAATATATATATATTTGGCCCAAAAAAGCCCAACCCAAACCATACTCCAAAACCCACTAACATTCTAGCCTTTCACCACCGAGACCAATTTATTCAAAATTCAAAACATAAAGTCTGACTCTGAAACACACACATTCACCTAATTTCTAACCTAATAGCCTATATTGCACCGCAGCGCCTCTTCCATCAATTTCTCTCTCTCACTTTGTCACTCACCGTCGTCGCCGCAGGGCTTGTTACCGTCCCCGCCGCATCGCCGCCGCGCTGCTGCCTCCTCTCCTCTCACCGCATCGCATCGCCTCTCTCTCATTCTTTTCTTCTGTGCATCGTATCTCACACCATCGTCACCGCAGGGCTTGTTGCCGCCCCCGCCGCATCGCCGCCGCGCTGCTGCCTCCTCTCACTGGTGACGTGGAACGACGCCAGCTACTACCTAACGCGATTGTTCTGGTAACGCGAGAGATTTTGATTTCTTTTGATCTTTGGGTCGGTACAATTAAGATGATTCTTGCTTAGTTAGTGTTTTGTTTAATTTGTTATTTTTTAATTGTGTGGCTCGATCGATCAGTTCCTTTAATTTTTTTCTTGCAAATTAAAATTATGGGTTGTTTGTTTAGGTACCGGTTTAGGGTTTGTCAGTGGCACCTCGATCGATCATCTTCCCAAAGTAGTGATTAATTAAATTGTAGTAATTGCTTTGCATGTTTTAATTTCAGTACATGCAATGGAGGATTTCAATATTAATGTGGATGATTTCTTTCTCCCAGTAGTCGAGAGTCATGGAGAAGGATTATATTTTTGAGAGGAGTCATTTCTTGATCGCGGACGCCAATCAAGAAATTAAGTGATTTCGATCCTGCAATGGTTGAATTTGGAAACCCAACTTTTGATGAGGCCGCCCAATTAACTACTTGTCTCTTCCTATTTCTGTTCGTCGAAGTACAAACACAAGGTTCTTGATTTTGCTATAACTCGAACGGTTTCTTGAAAATCCACGAGCTAATTAACAATCGATAACTACCTAATTAGTAATCCTAAGTTGTTCTTCTACTATGAAATTAGGAAATTAAGTGAAAATATTGTCTATTAGCGTAGTGTGTGCTACTTTTGGATATAACTTAGTATATATGTATATGATATGATTTTCTTGAAAGTTGAAACAATTGGAAAATAAAGTAACGTTCTAGCTGCTTCTAACAATATAAATAGAAAGATTGCTGCAATAAATGAACTAAAACTTTGGTACTTTAATATGTTTGGGATCGAAGTTGGATAAGAGTCTGCAACTGCAAGTCGGGTTAATTTTATATAATTTATTTCCCTGCTTCTCCTCTTTATATACAGCAGCCCGGAATCCGTCAATGTCCACTCCGAGAAGCAGTAGCAGCGTCCCTAGGCCCCTTACCTCACAAGTTGGGCCTACCTCACAAGCTTCAGCTCCTACTCCAACAAATGAGCCGGAAACTGAAGAAAGGAATGAAGGGGAGAGTGAGCATATAGAAGGTGAAAATGAGGAGGAAATGCCAGAGCCAGAAGAAGATCGTGGAGTAAAGAGGAAGCTGACTTCACCAGTTTGGGAGGATTTCGTAAGAAGGAAAGTGAATGGAGCTTGGAAGGCCAAGTGCCTCCATTGTGGCAAGCTTCTATCAGGTGAAACAAAAAATGGTACGTCTCATTTGTCTAGTCATTTGAAGACTTGCATTTACAAAAAAAGAGAAGGTGGGAAAGTGCAGTCTAGTTTGAGGTTTGCAGCTAGTGAGAAGGGACAAGTTTCTGTTGAAAATTATGTCTTTGATCCAGAAATTGCAAGGAAAGCACTCTATTCGATGATTATCCTTCATGAGTATCCATTGTCTATTGTTGATCATGTTGGGTTTCGTAACTTTGTTAGTGCACTGCAACCTTTGTTCAAAATGATTACTCGAAACACGATTAGAAAGGATATATTAGATCATTTTGAGGAAGAGAAAAAGAGAGCTCTCAATTACTTGCAAAAGAACAATGATCGGGTTGCGATTATGACTGATCTTTGGACAGCCAATAATCAAAAACGAGGATACATGGCAATCACTGGTCATTTTGTTGATGAGTCTTGGAAGCTTAGAAGCACTATCTTGAGGTGATTTCCTAATTCTTTCTTTCTCAAATTATTTATGAATCTCTGATGCATTATTATGAACTTCCATTGTTTTATTTTGCAGCTTTGTGTATGTGCCGTGCCCGCATACAACAGAAGTTTTGGCTGAAGCATTGTATAAAAGCCTTCAAAGTTGGGATCTTGATTGCAAGGTATCAACTTTCACTCTTGATAATTGTTCTACAAATGATAAAATGGTTGAGTACATGGAAAGCAAGATTGGGGCATTTAATCTTTTGTTGGGTGGGGAGGTTCTACACATGCGTTGTTGTGCACATATTCTCAACTTGATTGTGAGGGATGGATTAGGGGTCATAGCAAAGTCTATTGAAAATATTCGTGATAGTTGTGCTTATTCGATTGCTACACCAAAGAGGTATGAGAGATTTGAGAAAACTGCACAACAACAAAAGGTTGAATTGACTAAGACATTATGTCTTGATTGCAAAACTAGATGGAATTCAACCTATGACATGCTTAGTGTTGCTTTGCCATATAAGAAGGTCTTTGATCGTTTGAAACAACTTGACAAGAACTTTGTTTGTTGCCCAAGTATTGAAGATTGGAATTTTGCTTCTTATGTTTGTGAAAGATTAAGTGTGTTTAATGAGGTCACTAAACTATTTTCTGGGACAAAGTATGTGACAGCCAATATTTTTTTTCCAAAAATATGTGAGGTGAAATAAAAAATGAATGCATGGTGTCAAAGTGAGATGGTCGTAATTCAAGAGATGTGTGCTGCCATGATTACTAAATTTGATAAATATTGGAATGAAATTCATGGTTTGATGGCTATTGCTGTTATTCTTGATCCCCGAGGCAAGCTTGATCTTTTGGAAGCTTGTTATATTTGTCTGTTTGGTCATGATAATGCTGAGTCGCATGTTAATGAGAGTCAAAAGATGCTAGTTAGATTGATGGATCAATACCAATCTCAAAGTGAAGAAGGGTGTGTGAGTTTGATCTCTTCATCTGGTGTTGGTGGAAGTTCGAGCAACTCTTCTGAAGTGTTGACAATATTCAAAACACTTACTGGAAGAAAGAAGAGTAATAGTGCTATGAGATCAAAAAATGAGTTAGATCGTTATTTGGAAGCAGAAAATCTGCCTTGTGTTGATGAAAATTTTGATATACTTGGTTGGTGGAAGGTGACTGGAACACATTATCCTACACTTCGCCTCATAGCTCGTGATATCTTTGCTATCCTAATAACCACAGTGGCCTCAGAATCAGCTTTTAGCACTAGCGGGAGGGTTCTAAGTGAACATCGTATCCGTCTCACACCAAAGCTATTAGAAGCATTAATGTGTTGTCAAGATTGGCTTCGAAACCAACTTGAAGGTAAATTTATAATTACTATTAATCTTATTTTTATGTAATGTTCAATTTCTAATGTAAATAATTGTTTGTTTCATAGGTCAAGGAAAGAATGGAAGTTTTTGGACATGTCTTGAAGACGAAGAAGAAGAGTTGAAGGAAGATTGCTCTATTTCAACCGTTGAGTTGGAATAATGTAACTTTATTATTTTTAAATTTGAACTTTGAATTTTAGTTGATTTATTTGGATATCGGGTATGGATTTGAACTTTGTGGATTTGAATTTTATGTTTTATAGACTTTGTGGATACCGTTGGTTAATTTTTTATTTGTATTAAATTATCGTTTATTTGATTAAATTCCGATTCGCGGGTTGGTGGATACCCGCGGGTGGCAGGTTGGCGGATACCCGCGGGTGGCGGGTAGATGATACCCGCGGGTGGCGGGTTGGCGGATACCCGACGGGTGACGGGTATCCGCGGGTGACGGGTATGGGCAGAGAAAAATACCCGTCACGGGTGGAGGGTCGGGTGGTGGGTACGGGTTTTCTCGCGGGTACGGGTATGGATATCCACTATCCGTGCCCGCCGTACCCGATTGCCATCCCTAGCTGTGTCTTCTGCTGTTTTCAGCTGTCTTCAGCGAATCTACCTGTAAACTAAGAAACTCTATAAGCTCAAACAGGTGAGCTGAAAAACGCTTAGGCTTGTGCGATCATCTACTCGGTTGGGGTCAGCTGGGTTTTGGTATCCAATCAAAACTCTATTAATTTTCCCAACAATTTCCCCCTTTTTGATGATGCCAAAACCTAACTGAGAAAAACAATTTACTTCCCCCTTAACAAGAAAACGGGTTTTCAAAAGTTTAAACATACACAGCAGGTAAATTAAATTCAGAGTTCAGTGCCTGGACAAAGAGTTATTGTCATCAGGATGAGCTTGAGAGCAAAAACGAATTTTTCATTAATAAAAGATAATATTACAATTTTACATTTTGCAAAAATTCAAAAGACAAATGACTGGGTCTTCAACTCCCAGATGACTGGGTCTTCAACTCTGCTTCCTCTGCTGCTGATTCTTCAGTCTTTCTTCTTCAAGCTGTTCATCCGTTCTTAACCTGTACCGGTTGAAGATCATCCGTTCCAGCTTCCTATATTCTTCTTCATTACTTACCTTGGAAATTTTTCTCCTGATTGCCCATTTGTTTACTTCTGCGATTACTTGCGATTTGTCAGGGAAATCGGTTCTAGGTATTAGTGGAGGCTGGAGATGATACAGCTGGGGAGCAGAAAATTGGATCTTTGCGGTCTCTGCAGCATTGAAGAATGCTTTCGCAGTTATCCTATCTTGATGGAAGAGCTCATTTAGATGCATCTTGAAAGCAACATTTGGAGGCGTATTTGGGTAGGCTCTCAGATAGTAGTAATCTTCAATGAACTCGAATTTTGTATGTTCCCAGTCGTCGTTTTCTGGGATCTATTCATCTATTCTTCTCCAGTTCATTGGCATCTGAGTCTTTTTCTTCGATGCTCTGATGTTTGCTCTTTTCTTCTTCTGCTTCTTTTCCTCAGCATCGAGCAAGCTTTCCTTCTTCTTCTGCTGCTCTTGAAAGTTCCCCATCTCTTGCTTTTGTTTATTTACAAAGTTGCAGAGCCATTGAGTATCATTTATTTCTTCTGGCTTGGCTCCGCTAGCTTTGGCAAGAGGGATGATCATTTTGCTCCATTTTCCTTTTCGTCCAGCTGGTTCTTCTGCTTCCAGCTCAGCAACAACTTCATCAATCTCAGACTGCAGCACTTGGATTTCATTTTCAGCTACAGCTTTTCCTTTGCCTGCCCTTGATGTTTTTCTCTTGTCATTTCCTTCCTCCTTATCTTCCCCCTTTTTGGCATTATCAATAAGGGTGGAGGATAGGTTGACAATTGACTCATTTAGCTGGGCCAGGGCTTTGTCAACATCAGTAATCTTGGCTGTGTTGTCTGCTGTGACAAGGTTGAGTTGTGCTGTGTTGGTACTTCCAACTTTGAACTGAGTGTCCAGCTCTTTGTAGAGATTGAACAACTTTTGAATGCCAGTCCTGTTGGAGAGGGTTTGTTGTTGTAGAGCTTTCAGCTGGCTGGATAAGTCGCTGAAGCTGCTTTCCAGTGGAGCTTGAAGGCTTGAAATGATCTCAGGAACTCTCTTCTCTAGATGATGTGACTGATCAATGCGATGAGATACGAGAGATTGCTTGAGATCTTCACTGGAGCTTCTTTGTAAGTTCTGGGCAAAAGAGTAAACTTCATCAATGGACTGTCCATGACAATGGACTTGTCATTCTACAGCTGTGATGCGCAGAAATGTGTCAATATCTGATTTGAGTCTATCCTGGAATAGGATTTCCTCAACTTGTTTGGCTATCTCCTCCTTCATTGCATCAGAAAGCACGGCATTGGAATCCGTTTGGGTCCCGAATTCGACTTGGCTGGGTTTGACTGCCTCGATCTCGACCAGTGAGCGAGTGTCATTGGCGATTGGACTAGGTAGTACAGCTTCTGCGGGCTCAACTGTTGCAGAAGTTGGCTCGGTTTCAGTCACCATTGCCTCAGCTGTGTCTGCATGTACAGCTTCCTTGGCAGTCTCAACTGGAACAATCCAGCTGAGAGTGTGGAGGTAGGAGTTGGCTCTTGCGATTACCTCATCAGATGGTGATACTTCATCTTGCTTAGTCTTCTGGATGAGAGTTTGGATTAGCTCGTCTTGATGCAAGAAGGTATCCTGAAGACTTCCAAACCCGAAGATCTCCTGTAGAGCAACTTCTTCGGCTTTGAGCTTGTTGAAGGAGTAGAGTTCCACAAGTTCCTCATTTACGTACCAAGTAGTCATCTTGGTAGCAAGGTAAAATTTGAAGTCGCTTACGGCGACTAATGCGGCGGGGAGCGAAACAAGAGACGGGTATTGTTACAGTGCGCTCTTTACTTCTTGAAGCCTGAGGTCATCGAACCTCATGATGGTGGCAGCACGTGCAACGGCTCTGGGACTGAGGATTTCAACTTCCTCAGGAGTAGTGGGACTTGAAGGTTCAGCTTGGTTTTCATCATCCAGCTGCGAAGGAACATCAGCTGGACGGGGCTCTTTAGGTGAGCTGGGAAGAGAAGATAGTTCAGCTTGGGAGTCAGCTGGTTGTGAAGACGCTTCAGCCAACTGAATGTCTGTCAGCTCTCTTAAAGGAGATGGTTCTTTGGGAGGAGAGCTGGGTGCTGAAACTTGGGTGTGTGGAAGCAAGGATGTTTCAGGTACTGAAGAATTGAAAGGGGAATCTGAGATGTGTACTTGAGGATGTGATGGAAGAAGAGATTGTTGAAGAGAAATTCCAGCTGATTTGTAATCAGCTGGAGTGGGGTGTGAGAATGCTTGAAGAATTTGGCGAAGGGGAATAGCATCCTCTGGGTCTGGGTCAGTGACCACAATTTGTGATTCTTCAGCTTCTCGTGATGTTCTCACGATCTCCCTTCCATTGTCTGAGCTGGAGGAGTATCCCTGAGCTGTCTCCTCAGTAACTGGTCTCCACTCAGTTTTCTTCTCCTGGACAGGGAAGGCTGTGGGAGTGGATTCCGATCCAGCTGTCTCAACAACTGGTTTCTCTGCTGCCTCCTTAGCTGGTTTTATGGCTGCCTTGAATTTCAGCTTCTTTTTGGCAGGTGGAGATCCAGCTGGCTGTGTCTCCTCTGATTGCTTCCTTTTTCTTGCTTGAGAGGGAGAGGCAGTCTGATGCTTTGCCTCTAGCGCCCTCTTCTTCCCTTCAGGGGCTGCTTTCTTCAACAAGTCAGTGAGCTGACTTGGCTTTTCAAAGAGTATTCTGGACACAGAAAATTCTTCTGCGTTATGCCACTTGATTTGCCTTCCGGTAGAGTAACTTTCTATTATGCACGCTACTTTGATGCATAGATAGATTGTCTCTTTACAGCTGTACCGGGTGAAGCTGTCATCTTCAAAATGAATCTTTTTAGATTCTTTTTCCAATTTTTCCATGAAGTATGAGAACCAATCCACAGGGTCATTTCTGAGGATGGCTATCATTGGTTTCAGTTTGGGTATGCTGATCTCTCCTTGAGATCCAGCGATACCGAGGATGCATTTCTGGGTGACATCCAGAAGTAATCTGTACTTGGGCTTGAGTAGGAGCTTGGACATGCTCGCCCTGTACGGTTCTGGCTTGAACAGCATCTTATCCAGTTCGATCTGGATTTCTTCTCTGGTGTAATTATCTGGGGAGCGGTCCCCAAGAGTCTTTAGGCAGAACAGCTTGTTCAACATCCTGTTGATGTTGATGTCAACGTCCCACGGAGTTGTACGTCCAGTCTTCTCCTTGATTTGTAGAGAGACGTTAGAACGGAGTCGATCATCTCGGTTAGATATCTCTAAGAAGAACTCTGCCACTTCCCGGCGGATGATGTTCTTCGGTCTTGCAGTCTTCCATTGCAAAAGTCCGGCATTTTCGATGAGATCCAGAACTTCCTGGAACTCCGCGTTCTGGTAGTTCTTGAGAGTCAGACAACTCTCAAAATGAAGTTTTGACATCAAGTTCTCAGTCTGGCTTGCTCCTGGTGTAGTCTTCTTTGGTGCCATGATTTTCTTCTGTAGTAAGAGGTTAGAAAGACGAAGATACTCGGGGAGCGTATTAGCAAAAAGATAATCAAGAATCTGAGATATGAATTTCAGATAAGTATGAGCGATAATAAATATGGCGAAGATTTGCAAATTTTTGATAAATATATCAATTGCCCATTTTGATTAATGGTTGAGATCTTGGCAATTGTATTGAAGATCTGCGGCTGAGAGAGATTTGCGCAACACGTCCTATGACGTGTGAATATTGAGTGTATGTCACGCGCGCGTGAGGAAGTCGAAACGTTCTGACTTCTGACTCAGTTCTCTTGAGCTACAGTATTCTGCATGCTTTTCATTAAATGCGATGGGATGTATAGCTTGCAGAATAATCCATTTAAGGAATGTTTGGATGTTTGAATTAAATTCAAATAATTTTATCCTTAGATTGTATTACAACAGGAAATATAATAAACAAAATCTGCAAACCCGTCAGCTGATCATTGTAGTCAGCTGATACCACTGCTGTATTCTCTTCTGCTAGATTGAAGGTTCTCCTCAGCTGAGTATCTTGGTGATTAGCTTGAAGCTTCTTCAGCTGAGTTCCCTTTAGCTCTTCGATTGTTGTCCAGCTGAGCTTTATTTCCTTTTAGCTGGATAATCCTTCTGATCTGAGATTTTGGGATCCATCTGGGTTTGTTCCCCCTCAGTTGGTGACTCCAGCTGAGTCTATCTTGGAGAGTGCATCCTGCTGGGTATTCTACTTGATTTTGCTGATTCTTTTCAGCTATGTAGAGTTCCCCCTCGATTTGATAGTAGGTGGCTTTTTCTTCAGTTGCATCCTACTTCCTTCTAATGAACGGATCTTCTCACCATCGGCTCATTTCTTTGAAGAGGTCTCTGATTGTATAGCAGGTAGTCAGCAGTTCCAAATCTAGCTGATTCATCTGCTGCTTCTTTATTCTTTCCTTGAGACCAATGTGCTCAGCTGTATGACTGGCTGCATCTTCCGTTATGCATCCCGCTATCTTTATTTCACAGCTGGTCGCAGTCAGCTAGCTGGATTTCTTCATCTTCTTTGCTCCTCGATGGTCCTTCCAGGTTGAGCTGATTGATCTTCTTCTAATCTTTCGTCAGAAGTTGTGATGACTTTGGTGGTTGTCTCTCATGGTGTCATATACTCTGAGAATGAGACGCTCCACCTCGTCAATCAGCCTTTCTGTTCTTCTCATCTCCTGGTGGCTTGAGATGATTGCATCGCAGTCCATCCGGTTTGCTGCTGAATTAAATTCCTCTCTCCAGTGATCCAAGATACTTTGATATCTTGTTCTTCGTACCCCCAAGTCATGGAGATAATTCCTATAACATTCGCATCTCGGACAAATGTCTGGATTCATGATTTCTCAAGAGCTCCTCTATTGAGAGATTTCTGCACAAGGAAGATTTCACGATAGTATGCAATATAATGATTTTAAAAAAAAACTTTGAAGGATCTGTTCAGGTGACCACTATCAGCAATGAAATGCTGACTTGACAGATACAGTGATCTTTTGAACCACTGCTCTGATACCAATTGTTGGTCCCAAGACGGATACCTTGGTGTAGAGGGGGGGTGAATACACCAAGGTTGAAAAAACTTTTCCAAGTTAAAATTCTTTTCAGAGAGCTGGCTGTGTTCGATCCAGCTGGATGGTAGCTTGATCGACACAACTGGCTGTGTGTGTGTGCGGAATGTGGTGGATTTGGAAAGTCCGTCTGTTGCTTCAAATATATTGCAAAGCTCTGTTTCACTTTTCAGTTAGTCAGTTTATGCAGACTGAAATGTATGCTTATGAGGGTTAGTAACATGCATAAAACAAAGCGATAAATAACAGAGCATTTTTAACGTGGTTCGGAGTAACCCCTCCTACGTCCACGACCAGATTCACTGGTAATTCACTATCACTTGGTTTCCAAGTACCAAGCAACTTCACAACTCTAACCCGAGATGTGTTCCAACAGTTTGCGGGCACTGTCAAGCCTACACCTTCAGTTTCCGGGTACTGAAGAACCTAACCACTCGAATTACACGCTTCGAGCAAGCGTACCTTTACCTAACCTTTCTGGGTTTGAGTTTGGGTATGGTTTTCCAACTATGAACGAGTTCTTACAATGAAGAACAAGGAGTATGATGAACTCGTTCAAACTAGGCTTAAGATATTTATTCTGATCTATTCTGCCTATGACTGAATATGTGAACAACTAAGAACACAGCTGACTGGCTGGGTGTTCTTGAAAGATTTGGCTTTGAAGATCGTTGTTCATTTTTCTGTTTTCTTCTATTTCTTCAGTCGTCTTGCCAGCCTCTTCTTCAATGGTGGAGGAGAGATATATATATAGGTGGAGATTCAAACTAGCCGTTGGAAGAGAGCCGTTTGAATCTTACCTACTCTTGTTGACTTCTGGCCTTTACCTACAAGTAGGTCTGCATCTGCAGAAGCTAGTTCTTCTCTGATCTGACTGCGTCAGATACGATCTTCTGACATCGGGATCTTGTCTTTGAGAAGGTCTTCGTCTTCGAGCTGCTAAGCGTCTCTGCTGTATCTTCAGCGGCTTGGACTCTGCTGTGTCTTGATTCTGAGCTGTCTTTAGACCTGTGCTGTATCATCAACCTGAGCTGTGTCTTCAACCTGAGCTGTGTCACTGACCTGAGCTATGTTTTAGACCTGAGCTGTGTCATCGACACTAAGCTGGGTCTTTTACACTGAGCTGGGTCTTTGACACTAAGCTGGGTTTCCGTCACTGAGCTGGGTCTTGATACTGCAAGATCTTTGACTCTGCTTGGTCTTGCTCTGCTGAGTCTGCTCTGCTGAGTTCTTTAAGCTGTCTGCTTAGCTGTGTCTTCTGCTGTCTTCAGCTGTCTTCAGCGAATCTACCTGTAAACTAAGAAACTCTATAAGCTCAAACAGGTGAGCTGAAAAATGCTTAGGCTTGTGCGATCATCTACTCGGTTGGGGTCAGCTGGGTTTTGGTATCCAATCAAAACTCTATTAATTTTCCCAACAGATAATAATCTAGCTGATTTACTTTCCCGTAACATTTTTAAATATTTAAATACAGGTCATGAATTACAAAAAGGTCATCAGACCTAAAGGCAAGGAGAAAGTTGCTACAGAGAAAGTTTCTACAAGCAATTCTCCAATGATAACATCTAGTGCAGAAAGTAGCCCTAAATTTCTAAAATTGGGACATACTTCTACTAGTTCTCCCAGTTGAAAATTTACACAGAAGGGAAGTGATTCTCAGAGTTCAAAATTTACACAGATGGGAAGTGATTCTCAGATTTCTCCCAGTTCAAAATTCTTACAGATGGGAAATTTTTCTCAAACTTCTCCTATTTCGAAAATTTCAAAAAAGGGAGAAAAGAATTTAAAAACACATTTTCAGTTTTGGTCTGTTATGCTTTCTACCCACACAGATCAAAATAAAAAATTCAAACCATACACTGGAATCGAGGTTAATCCTCAACAACAGTGTTTGTTAGATAATTTGTGGCATATTCAAACTCTTCCAAATGCCACCTCTTTCAAAGTTCAAATTCTTAATGCCCTTAGTTTTTATTTTTCAGATTTAAAGGCAGAAAAGAATGTAATCCCAAAAAGAAAATTTTCTCATTATGTTATTTACAGAGGTACAAAAGTAGGTCTTTTTAATAATTTTGATACAGTTAGAAAGCATATTACTTGTCAAAACCCTATTTTTAAAGGATATTATACCTTTAAAGAAGCTTTAGATAATGCTAGAGATTTTTTAGGGTTAAACTTTTTCATTGAACCCGAAGAAGTTAAAAGTTTTGCACAAATTGTAGAAGAAAACCCAAGTGGGGTCATTTCAGCTCAATCCGAGCTAATTCAAAAATTTGAAAAACAAATTTTTAATTTACAAAGTCAACTTTCTCTAGCTAATTCAAAAATTCAAGAGAATGTTGAGGCCCTAAATTTTAAGGACCAAACAATTTTTACAATGGAAAAAGGGATCTGAAACCTTAATTCAAAATTTTTTTCCCTGAACACTGAGATCAAAGATTTTGAAATAAAAAGGGATTATATTCCCCAAAGAAAATTCGAAAATTTCAAGGCAAGAGTTCTTGATTTCCCTTACCAAGAGGTCTTAAAACCACTTTTAGACAGAGTTCCTGAATTGGAACAAATAATTTCAACAAAGGCCTTGGAAGGAATATTAAAGGATTTTGAAAATCTCCAAAAGAAATTGGTAAAAATTATTTTTGGAGAAATTCATTTCGAAGAAGTAAAAGTAGTACAAAAATCAACATACTACTTTGTTTCTCAAGAATTTCCAGATTGAGTCCCTGGACTTTTCAAACTCTAAGTTGACCTAAATTCAACAGACATGAATTGTGAAAACATTTTAAAATTTTATCACAATAGCATGGTCGATTTTATTGAGTTCGTCTTGAAGAAGAAGGCTCAAAAATTGAAGACATTTTGGAAAAATTTGGAGAAAAATTCTTGCTTATAGGAGGGAATATTGCATCAAAATCCCTAAAAGGCAAGGTATTCTGTAAAATTATATCCCCTCTTCCACAAGTTATAAATGGCTCTTATGTGCCAAGCAGAAAGAGGATTTTTATGGAAGAAAAAGACAGATTAAGAAATCATGATTCAACGTCATTTGATTTCAAGGGAATTGAAAATTCCAAGGTGTATGAATACTTTCAAGAAAATATGGGTTTCGAACTAATTTTCTGGAACCAGTACAAACTCCTTGGAGAAGGACATTTCACCCAGATCTTTGAGACAGAAAATTGGAAAATGCTTTTACCATTCAGCAGTGAAGACGAAAAATTAGAAGACGACGAACACATCATCAATACTGAAGAAGTGTTTGCTCATCATCAAGAAAGTGATACAGAAAATGACGAAGAAATTCCAGAGACTCATAGGGATTTCTAGAAATAATATGACGAATGCAATGACGAAAATTTATCAATTGTCACTGACATTTGTTTAAAATTGTCAAAAAGTTTTTAACTTTTTGAATTTTTTGGCCACGATTATTGTTATTTGGCCACAATTACCGGCTTTATCATTTGTAGTCTTTTGTAGTATTTCATAGCTTGTAAGACTTTGTAGCCTAGTCTAGGTTAGTTTTTCTTTGTAGAATAATTTTCTTTGTCGGCCAATTTTGGCTATAAAAAAGAGCTTTGCTCTTTCATTGTAACTACACCGAAGAAAAATACAACTCCTTTTTATTCCACATACAAAGAATGAGTTTCTAATATTCTCCTCTTCTTAGTTTTTAGCAGATAGTTATTCATTCCTAGTTCATATAATATATCCCAGTAAAAAAAAAAAATCTCCGTTGTGTATAACTCTTCTCCATCTCAAAGATCAACCTGGAGTGCTGCCCTTTTCTGGAAAGCTCATCCATCTCGTAAGATCTTCTTCTTTTTATTTATTGTGGATTAATGTGTATCCCTAAAAAACACATCATACCCCCTATATATATATATATATATATATATATATATACCTTGTAATTCTCTAAAAGAAGTTTTGTTTTACAAAATTGGTTTGCCTATTATATCCTTGTTGTATATTTAATTTAAGAACAATAATGTATACAATATATTATATTCATAAAAAATATAATAATTCATTAGAAATTAAGATTGTGTGTGTATATATATATATATATTAATTTAGTTAATTAGTTTACCTTAATTTAATATATTTTACATATGGTAAAAATTATCAAGTATTTTGAAATTATAAACGAGTATATAAAGCTGACAGCCATATACAGAGATTCAGTATAAGAAAACTATATCCGTATACAATTTAAGTTATGGATCACCATACTCAAACTTTCATATTTTGATTACATGTCAACGAAAGTATAAAAGTTATCTCATCACTATTATTACTTGACTTAAAATCCTTAAATTTAATGATTATTTAGTTGTGAGAGAGCGCTATTACAGCACAAGATTTAGATTGAATTTCAAACATAGCAACAATATTTAATTAGTTTCGAGCCTGTTTGGGTGGCCTCTTTTTTGCTGCTTACCTAATGAGTATGGACCGGACCGTTCAGTTTGACAATCTTACAAGCCGTCATTCATCAACCTAAAAAAAGTGTTTGTTGAGGTTTCAGTCATAATACAATTGAAAAGGTCGTGTCATTGCGTTTGTGATCCAAGACTAATAAATTAACTGTGAGATATAGTATGTATTTTTTGTTTTTCTTAATCTATATCACTAAATACTATGTTATTCATAAAATAGTAGCAGCAATATTCATTAGGTTTTTATTATTTTTATTTTTTGAGATCAACGTTTTTATTATTTATTCTGGAATAGGAAATGAAATTGTATTTGCCACGGAGTAGTTTAATTAAAGATTCAGAAAGCTCCATGGTAGTCTAATTTTGAATTGAAAAATGGGAGTCCCATTATTTATTACAAGATTAAATGTTGTTGTGGCAGTATGTGAATTAGTCAATTTCATTAACATATTAGTTTGATAGTCAATTATGTGGCACGACTCATTCGACTTATTCTATATATAATATACTAATCAATTTCATTTTCTTTGAAACATTATTTATGACAATCGTTGCAGTGATCGATCGTCTTTATCTACAAAATAATGGGATAATAAATTAATAAGTAGTCATTTTTATTGAATAGATAATTAAGTACTAGTAATTTGATAGGCCAATCAATTAACCATATTAGAATGCATTAATCTCAATTAAATTTACTAATTCTAACTAATGTTTATCGATCTCAATTATAATATAAACAAAAAAATTATTTTAAACTCCAATTAGTATTTATTAAGCCCTATTAGATTTATTGAGCCTCAATTAAAATTAATTAAATATTAATTATCTAAAAATTTAAAAAAATAAACAGAGTTTATTGCGACATACCATCTCTTAGAATATAATACCAGTAATCCGCCTTTTATCTATTCTTGTTCACCAAAATAAATAAAGATTAACCTAGTTTTTTAGGTTAAAAATTAGTGAGTACTTTAAACGAGAGTAGTTATATTGAGAAATGACTGTGTTTTAATTTATTTTAAAACCCTTCTACTTATCGAGTTAAATAAGTTTACAAGAATTTCTTTTGTTCTGGTTTACGGTACAAAAATTGGGCCTCAGACGAAGACACGAATTAAAAAATAATTAGTAAGCCAAGCCCAGTTCCCTATCCAACAAAGCGCAATGAAAATTGCATTTTACGATATCACCCTTCACCATTTGCACTATCTTCTCAAAAACCCTATTGTAATTTAATCTAGTCCCGACGAGCTAGGGTTTCGACAACGTAATCCAATAATTTACAGGGTGGTGGCTGAGTTATCGTCTCCGGCGGCTTGAAAATCTCGAAATCAGATGGATTTCGACGAGTACGACTACCTGGAAAAAGCTGTGGAAGGAACCAACGGCCAACCGAAAAAGGAGACTCCAGAGAAGGAGAAGGAGAGAGAGCGGAGCGAGAAGGGGTACAGGAGGAGAGAGAGGAGTGAAGATGAGGAATTTGATGAAGAGGAGAAGGAGAGGAGTAGCAGCAAGAAATCGAGGAATGATGACAACGGCCGCGACAGAGATAAGGATAAGGATCGGGATAGGGACAGAGACAGAGAAAGGAGCTCGAGGCATATTAGTCGAGACCGGGATTCCGAGAGAGAGAGGCGGAGCTCGAGGGAGAAGGAGAAAGAGAGGGAAAGGGACAAGGATAGGGTGAGAGACAAGGACAAAGACAAGGAGAGGAGAGAGAGGGATAGAGAGAAGGAAAAGGAGCGAGAGAGGCGAGAGAGGGATAAGGAGAAGGAGAGGGAGAGGGAGAGGGAGAGGGAGAAGGAGAAAGAGAGGGAGAGAGAGAGGAGGAGCCGTAGCAGGAGCCGGCTGGACCATGAAAGAGAAAGGGAGTTGTTGAGGGATAGGGAGCGCGAGGAGAGCAGGTGATATCTTGCAGCTTTCTCTAAATAAAAATGTTATATTTATTGTTTGAATTCGTTACCTGAGTGATTTCTTTTCCTTCATATGTGGTCTGCCCTTGATTGCCTAATTGCCTAGCAACTGAAATGCAGCATGGTCTCAGAACTTGTTGTAAAGTTGATATTTTAATTAGCGTATTTAAATAGAGTGTCACGATTGGATATCATTTTGCTTTGGATTGCCATGTGCAACATGGAGCATACTATTGATGCAGCTGTTCCCTTTTGTATTCCACCCTTTAAGTGGATTTAAGTGGATTATATGGTAACAGAATTGAATGATTGAATCCAAAATATTTTTTGAGCTCTGGAACTGCTGAACGTTTAAAATACACTTTTATTTTCAGTGTGTTCTCGTCCTTTTATTTCTATATTTCAATAACACTTCTATGTCATTAAGACTAGCTGGCAGCTGAGTCAAGGCCCTATTAATATGGATCAATCATGTATAGATAAGTAAAATATATTTGAACTTAGCTAGAGCTGTCTCCGCTATATATGCCTGTGGTTTTAGTAAACACAAGACATGTTGCACTATCTGTTTTTCATCTAAGTATAATTTTGCTCTTGGCCTTTTCAATAGAGTTGTAATCTGAAGAAAATACAATAAAGGATCTAGTGCAGAAAACAAATGTGAGTTTATACATAGAGGATATAGACTTCTAACTTGAGTTGAAATCGTAGATGGATTATTTGCATCTTAATGGGCTAACAATGCGGAAACCCTGTGAAGGCTTCTTCAAAGAAGAAAGTGGATTTCCACATAATGTGTCCAATAAGGTCTGTTTTGTTTCTTTGTTTTGGGCTATTAGATTTGGCTCCCTCTCCATCCTTTTAATGCTTTTGCATAGCTGGCTTTAAGGTTACTTTCATGCCTCTGAACTGAGATGTTGACCGATGGTGTGTTCAATTTTTAGGTCGGCAAGGCTTGTGGTGAAGCTGTATCAGTTTTCCATCCTTTTCTTCACTTCGAAGACGAAAATGCTTTATCTCCATAATTGTGGCATTCACTTTGCTCTGAACAGGGACTTTAGTCAACGTGATTAAGATATATTGATTAGGTTTAGTCTTTGACCTTTCTGGAACTTGCAGTAGTTCGATAATACATATGTTACCATGAATTTACAGGCCATAATCTCAGATTTACAAATTTCTTCTACATTCATCAGAATTGATGGAAAGGAGATTGGCCTCCCCTGCAATATCAATACAGATCTAAAATCTTTACTGTCTCGTTTAGTATAGATTTTCCGAAGACAACTTTATATGCTTGCAGTTCATAATATGTTCAAAGTGCAATTTAAGATACTTAAGTGTAAAGAGCTTCTTGTAACAAGTGATGATCCTACAGTTTTTCTACTTTTTTCCACATGGGCAGCTATGTTCCAAAGCTTCTAAACCTTGTGCTTTCAACGAGTGTACTTTTAATAGTTGAGGTTTTATAGTTCTCTTAATCCGGAGTGCTTGTGATGATGTACTGCATTTAGGTGTTTGATGGAGAAGGCCTGCCTTGAAATATCTAAAATTAAATGTTAAGTTCTCTTTTTTCTTTGAATTGATATTAAAACCACTGTTCTGGTTTAGGAATAGCCTTGTTTGTTGGATCTCAAACAAGGGTTCTGGCAGGAAATTGTGGGGTGAAAGTTCATGAACTTCGGGGGAGAGTGAGCATGTGTTTGAGATTATATCTTACATAAAGCCTCTTAAGACACTAACAAGGCTGCATTTATTGGAATGCTGACCTTTTCCAATGATTATATATGTTCTCATTTTACTGGGAGTCATTTGTGCAGGAGATTCAAGGACAAAAAAGAAGCTGTGGAGCCTGAAGCTGATCCAGAAAGGGACCAGAGAACTGTTTTTGCATATCAGGTATTAGTTGGGCTTTGAATATGTATACCTTAATAATTCTCAACTGAAATCTTATGATGTCCTGCATTTTTGTTTATCTAATCATTACTAACAATTGTCTGCTATCTTCCTTAATTGTAGATGCCACTAAAGGCAACCGAGAGGGATGTGTTCGAGTTCTTTTCGCAAGCTGGAAAGGTTGGTGAAGGTTATCATAGGAACATTTTTGATATCGATGATGTAGAATTGCTTTCAGTTTTCCACATTGTAATGTTACCATTTGGTGCTTTTTAACAATTCTCTTCTGAGAAATGTTCTTTAATGCAGAAGTATGATTTCTTTGGAAGCAATTGGCCCATATAATTAGATTCTAACTTTTCATTTTGAACCAAGTGTTCAATTGATGTGGACCTCTGGGTTCATTAACTTTTTCCCGCATTTTGATTAGATGATTGTATGCAATTGTATCTATGCTTACTTCATTTTATTTTCAGGTTAGGGATGTTAAATTAATTATGGATCGAAACTCGAGGAGATCTAAAGGAGTCGGGTATGTAGTGCTTATTTCGAATTTTCATTTCACACTGAATTTTCGAAAATTGTGTTCTAGTATGGATTGTCGTTTTTCCAGTTAATACTAGGGATACCATGCCTTTAAGTTCTCAAGCTGTGATGCACATTTCCAATCCCATTCCATGTAAAATGAAGATAATAAGGTTACACATTGGTATATTCCTTGCTTTTACCTGTCTACCTGGAAAAGCTTAATGTGGATGTTGATATCTGTCTTCTGTCTATGCAGGATGTTTCTCTGCTGATACTGGACTTAAAAATTCAGAAATTCAAAAACAAAAATCTGTTTATTTTGTTAGATAGTTGAATCTGCTGTTGTTGTTATAATGTGCCGAGGTTTTGGGCTATGTTAGCCCTGTACTTTGTAAATGATTTATGGTCCTTTGTCCTGCACAATTAAGAATGTTTACAATGATTGCAGGTACATTGAATTTTATGATGCTATGTCTGTACCAATGGCTATAGCTTTATCTGGACACCTATTCCTTGGACAACCTGTAATGGTGAAACCTTCAGAGGCTGAAAAGAATCTTGTCCAATCAAACGCTTCTGCTGGTGGGTCAGTTACTGGACCATATGGTGCAACAGACAGGAAGCTTTATGTAGGAAATTTACATTTCAACATGACAGAATTTCAGCTTAAGCAGGTAAATGACTTCTTCGTGGTGTCATCTATCCATCATGCACCATTACTATGAGTATCGTGCACTCTTGTGAAACCTCAAACCTTAGATTTTGAATTCAAAACCCTAATTTTTTCAAATTAAGAATTTCAATCCCTAGATCCTACAGCTCTGATACCATGTTAAAATGTAATGTGGAAGCATATCTGGGAGTAATTTTCTGTGCTGTCATCAATAATGCACATATATATACGTAAGAGACCAAACTATTCTATGAAAGCTAATTAAAGCCTATACAATTGTACCATACATATAAGTCTCACATATATAAGTCTTACAACTTGTAATTCAGACTTCACAAACTTCTTTATGGCTTAGGTGTTCTTCTGTTCAAATGTCCCGAGATTAATTTTTGATATTCTTATATATATCAGAAGCTGTTGGGTGTATTTTTGGTTTACTACATTTTTGTTATTATATACCCTTACGTGCAACTATTGACTTTCAATGATGCTCCAGATTTTTGAAGCATTTGGGCCTGTTGAGCTTGTGCAACTTCCGACGGATCCTGAGACGGGCCATTGCAAAGGTTTCGGGTTTGTTCAAGTCGGTATTTTCTTCATGTTAAACACTTGTTTCTTTGCTCATAGTGTGTGTGTGTGTGTGTTTTTGTTTCTTTTTTTTTTTTTTGGCTTTTTGTTGTATTTTCAAAATCTGGTCTCAGTCACTTTATTGATCTATAAACATCTTCACAGTTTGCGCAACTTGAACATTCAAAGGCAGCACAAAGTTTGAATGGGAAACTAGAGATCGCTGGTCGTACCATTAAGGTATTGTGCTTGGGAGTTGCTTTTCCTTGTTTTAATTAATATTGACATGCTCTTTGGAACAGTTTCTGTTACTTTACAAGTCGAAAGTTTTGGGAGGATAATCATGCACAGCTCAGATATCTTACTTTCTTTTTTTTTTGGGTCAATTTCAGGTCTCCTCAGTTACTGACCATGTTGGGGCACAAGACTCTGGAACAAAAACTGCAGATTTTGATGATGATGATGGAGGTGGTTTGGTGAGTGAAAATTTTTAGTTGGATTACCTGGACAATAAATTAAACTATTATTTTAGAAAATCGCGATTATTGTATCCCAGGTTTGCATTTCCCAGCCTTTTTGCTTTTGAATTTTAAATAGCATTTTAGTACCCAACATGTCCTGATGGATAACCTTGTCGTTTCTTCCAATTTATGATTTATACTGTGTTGCACGTAACAATCCTTGTGTAAAAGACATTGTCATTCATGGTGAATATTATCACCTTCTCTCGGTGTTGGTGGTTTTTTTTGTGTTCTTCTGTGTTTCCTCCATTTTGCTCTGTTCTCCTTCCCTGCCCTTCCCAGTGTTGGATGAGGAAAATGGAATACAAAACCAAATTTCTTTTCCAGTAGAGACATCTTTCCTCACATGCTCTCTGGGTTGAGTGACTGTTAAAGACGAACCACAACTATAGTATAAGCTAAAGGGAAGTTTAATTCTGCACTTCGAACTCATGTCTGAACAATGAAAAATGTAATCTGTGCATAATGTAGGGTGTTGAATATTGCTTCTTTTCTTGGAGTTATGAAAGAATGATCATTGTTGTTTGTTTTCATGTCAATCTGGCAATCCCATTTATATGGATGTCTCATTGTTAATTTATTAATCTTTGCAGGCTCTAAATGCTCAATCCAGAGCAATGCTAATGGCAAAGCTTGACCGCAGTGGTATAGCTTCAAGGTCAGTATGCATGATTTTGTTAGATCAGCACTTTCCTCCTGGTTTATTTGATTGCTGATTTGACATCTCTTCCACAGTGTTGTTGGGAGCCTTGGGGTACCTGCCGTAAATGGAGCAGCTCCTTCACAGCAAGCTATCACCATGCCCATCAATCCAACTGCAGCCCTTCCGAATTCAGTTCTTCCTGCTCAGGTTGTTTCCATGGCTCCAGAACCTATTGGAGCACCCAGTGAATGTTTGTTGTTAAAGAATATGTTCGATCCAGCCACTGAGGTTAGTGTTTTACTGCATATTTCTGGTCACAGTCAATGTTGTAAAAAACGAAAGGCGTACCTGAGGCGTTTTGCCTTGATGAGGTGAGGCGTAAGCCTCAAGGCGGTTTGAGGCGTAAGCCTTAAACTAAAGAAAAATAAATCACATAAAAGTAATAAAATAATTATAAAATAAAATAACAAACTACACATAAAGTTCCATAGTTTATAAGTCCTAAATTTAAAATCAAAATGCATGAAGTCTTCCAAGATAGGCACAAAGTCTTAAAACATAGCAATTTAAACACATAAAAGTCTTAAGTCTTAATAGCAAATCAATAATCATTATCACTATTCACTATACATATCCATTTGTAGCATGTCATCATCATCACCCTCATCCACCGACTCAGGCTCCTCCTCATTGATCAAATTGTCGCCGGCGACGGCAGTGGCTGGTGGCAGAGGGAGGCCGAGTGAAGAGAGGAGGAGTGGAGAGGAAATGAGAGACGAGGAGGAGCCGCAGCCGCAGTGGGAATGAGAAATGAGGAGGTGTTTTTATTTTAGGTTTAATTAACAATTGGGCTTGATTTAATGTATGGGCTTTAAATTAATTTAAGAATGCCCAAAAATAAAAAAAAAAAGACAGCCCAAATAAGTTAAATAACACAAAAAAAACCCAAAAAATTGAGGCTTAAGCCTCGAACCGCCTCAAGGCGTACGCCTCACAGAAAAAGGCGGTAGCCTCAAAACCTGTTATTAAGGCGGCAGCCTCAAGGATAAAATATGCAAAAGCGCCATGAGGCGCGCCTCGAGGCGTACCACCTCACCGTTTTTTACAACACTGGTCACAGTGGGAGAAAAGTCACTTCTTATGTCTCCTTATTTGCATGTTAATGATATATATATATATATATATATTTTTTTTTTTTTCCATATTGCAGTCTGATCCTGAGTTTGATCTGGACATTAGAGATGACGTGCAAGAAGAATGTTCGAAGTATGGTCGTGTGAAGCATGCATATGTTGACAAGTAAGGATCTTACTGATCTTCCACTTGTTTCAAAATTGACTTCTGAAGATTATTGTTTGTTGACCCAATAATTTTATTGATAATGGGAACAAAACCCGTCTCCTAACCACCCCTCGGCCCCCAGTAGAACTAAAAAAAAAGGACGGAAGGAAAATCCAGATCCATATGATTTGTATTTCATCTGTCAAGAGTCGTCTAGTACAGTTTGAGCAAGCATTTTACTGTTCAGCACCTTTTCAGGTCTCGATCATAGAATTAACCCATGTATGGTGTTATTGAGAAGTAGCCATATTTGTGCTGGTAACCTAATCATACTTGGTTTGCTTACAGGAACAGCGCTGGTTATGTTTATTTGAGGTTTGAAAGTACGGAAGCAGCATCGCGTGCTCAACAGGCAATGCACAAGAGATGGTTTGCTCGTAGATTGATCTCAGCCATATTCTTGGTAGTGTACTTTTTTAAGTCACCATCTTTTATGTTGAATGAGAGAATATTTGTGAAATAGTCTCTACTGCTCTTAGGGTTCCATTTGTTGTCCTGGCTCTTTTTGTTTTTTGAAGAGGCCTTAGGCGTACGACCCCTAGGATGCTGAGTCTCAAGTTTCTTTGCTTCAATTGAGACAGATATTTATATCTGTCTGTTCTAGTACAACATTCAGAAGTCTTCAGATGCTATAGCTCATTCGTTTAGCTTCAGAAAATTATAATTCTTCATGAGCTTATCCCCCACCCACAGGGTGCCTTAATATGACCCTAGTTGCAGATTAGGGTAGAATTTGAATTATTTGTCGATGTGGTTTAGTTATATATTTAAGGACACTCACTTGTGGATGCTCTTATGTTTTGTTTGTGAACTTTCTGAGTCGGAAAACTAAGATGCAACTTTTTCCAGCTATGTGGTTTGTCTGAATGCGATGGATATTGTCTGCTTTAGCTGTTTTCAGTTCTGAACTATGCTGCCCGTTCATTTTACTACCGTGAACTTAGCTAGTGGAATTTTGTTTGTATTTGTTAAACTTGTTCTCAGTGTGCTTTCATGATAACTAATGATATCGTTATTTTTTTAATTGTTATGACTTTTGTATCTGTTTTGTTACAGCAACCTTATGAATACGATGCCAAGTTCAGAGGCGCTGCCTGATGTTGGCACATATATGACGGAAGTTTGAGACAAAGTTGAACTAAGTAGTTGTGCTAGGCTAAATTGTAATTGTGTTCCAGACTCCATGTATCTTGTAATTTCGTCAGATTGCCTGGAACTTTGTTACACTTATAATATGAATTTAGCCATTAGTTGAATGATATTGCTTGTGAACGTACATTTCATTATTCGGTTTCACTCTTGGTTTATTTCGATATTACTAATTTTAACTGCAAACAAATGGAGTACATTTTTTTGGATCTAAAATTGAAAAGCAAATTTAATGTCAAGGTCACGATGCCAGATGAGTCGCAGAAATCCACTTCTCATTATCCCAAAAAAATGAAAGTAAATTAGAATTTTCATGACAAATTTTCAGCTCTAAACTAAAATGAGAGATAAAATAGCACACAGAAAAAAAATAATGAGAAATAGAATGATAATGATAAATCGGATAAAGCGGCAAGCAGTAAAGAATAGCTTGTTTTTCACTCGCTACTTGCAATAACAATGAGAAATGGTGTCAGGCAATCGATTATTCTCAGTGGCCGCATGGAATTCCAGCATAAGGCAAGCAGTCAACAATGGCGATTTTCGGAAGGCGCTTCTTCTCTTTGCCCAAATGAGAAAACAGTCTCGTATACATCCCGACAATCTAACTTTTCCCTTGGTCGCAAAAGCATGCTCAAAATTATCAGACCTCAAACTGTCGCGTATGCTTCATGCCCACGTTGTTAAAACACCCTACTCTTCCGATGTATACGTGCAGACTGCATTAGTTGACATGTACGTGAAATGTGGTCGTTTGCGATGCGCGCATCAGGTGTTCGATGAAATGCCTGTGAGAGACGTAGCTTCTTGGAATGCGTTGGTTGTGGGTTTCGCTCGAGTGGGCGCGTTTGATAAATCTTCTTTGCTGTTTAATAGAATGAGGGCTGCCGGCGTTGTGCCGGATGCTGTTACTCTGATGGGATTGACGCATTTGGTATCTGGAATGAAGGATTCAATGTTGTTGAGCGGTGTTCATTGCTTCGGGATCAAATGTTGGCTTGAAGAGGATGTCTTGGTTGCCAATACTTTGATCGCTGGCTACGCGAAATGCCGCGACTTGTGCTCGGCCGAGAAGGTGTTTTCTGGTATTGCTTTCGATTGTTTGAGCGTGGTTTCGTGGAATGCTATGATCGCTGGCTTTGCTTATTTTGAGGAGTGGAAGAAGGCTATTGAGGTTTATAGACGAATGCTTCGTCATGGATATCGGCCTGATGCCAGCACGATTCTTAATTTGCTTTCATCGTTTGCTCTGCCGTCGGATTCTCTACTCTGTGGGATGCTTGTTCATGCTCATGGAGTGAAAGTTGGCTGTGATGCGGATATCACCGTGCTTAATACTCTCGTTTGTATGTATTCAAAGTGCGGTGATCTTGATTACGCGAGGTATATATTCGACTGCATGGATGTGAGATCTTGCGTTACATGGACTGTTATGATTGGCGCGTATTCTGGAAAGGGTGATCTGGATGAGGCATTGTCCTTGTTCCACGAGATGGAAGCTGCTGGTGAGAAGCCCGATTCAGTCACGGTTTTCCATCTCATAGCAGCGTGTGGCAAAGTCGGAGGGCTTGAAGTTGGAAGATGGATTGATGATTACACCATTGCAAAGGGGCTAAGGAAGGATTCAATGGTGTGTAATGCATTGTTAGACATGTACGCGAAATGTGGAAGCATGGAACACGCTCACAACGCGTTTCGTGCAATGGATGACAAGAATGTAGTCTCTTGGACGACTCTCATATCTGGATTTGCGCTCAATGGGAAGCCTCAAGACGCGTTGGATCATTTTGATGGTATGTTGGAGTCTGGTGTGAAACCGAATCATGTGACTTTCCTTGCTGTTCTTCAAGCCTGCACTCATGCTGGTTTGTTGGAGAAAGGGTGGGAAATCTTTAACATGATGACTAATAAGTACCACTTGAATCACGGACTTGATCATTATGCTTGCATGGCCGACCTTCTTGGACGTCGAGGAAAGCTTGAAGAAGCCATGGAGTTCATTGGAGGGATGCCCTTCATTGCAGATGCAGGGATTTGGGGGGCTCTGCTTAGTGCTTGCAAGATTCATCACAACGTAGAGATTGGTGAGTATGCAGCGCGTCGTCTTTTTCAACTAGAACCACATGCTGCGGCGCCTTACGTAGAGATGGCTAATATATATGCATTAGCAAACGAGTGGAAAGGGGTGGCTGCAATGAGGTTGGAGATGAAGGCCAAGAGAGTGGAGAAATCCCCAGGCCAAAGTGTTGTGCAAATTGATGGAAAATGTTATTCATTTACAGTTGAGGATCGGTTTCATATGAATAGGTGTGAGATATTTGAGACTTTGGATAACTTAGTTTTGCAGTTGAAAGATGATAGAGATGTTGAGGGATTTCAATCATGAATTATCTTTATCTAGCCTTGTAATCTTGGGTTTTTAAATTGAGTCTCTTCTGCTTCTACATTAACACTTACATATTTAATTGGTTAGCTTTGCATAACAAATGGCTCTGCAAGAAGAAGTATGCTTTAGAAGTATATCTATATTTTATAGGGTTAATTGTCAATTTATACACGAACTTTGACCCAAATTTTTTTTATCCAACTTTGAAATGTTTCGATAATAACCTCCACCTTCTAATTTATAGCAAATTGGATATTACCAAACTTCTCCGACCAACTTTCTAATCTTGAAAGGTGACCAGAAAATCAAAAGGTAGATTCAGTATTGAAGTTTCAATAATTGTGTTAAAATTGTAAATTTAATCAAAGTAACATGCATTAGTTTGGAATTAGCCCTAATAGTTAAAATTAAGGGAGCATGAAGTGAGTGGTTGTACTTTAGCCCGATGATATTGTTGTGCAAAATGATGTAGATTAAGGTTGAGAATATTGAAACTCGTTTTAAAAAAGGGAGAGATTGAAGATTTTATTTGTGGTACTATTCATATTCAGACTGTAGTTCTAAAAAAGGGAAGGGAACATGCACAAACCATATTTTGCGCTAATCAGCGACCCGCGTGCTACACACCCTCTAGCTCGTTGGGTTCTATGAACCCACCATTGCAACCATCCTAACAAGTACTCCCTCCGTCCACGATAAGTGTAACACAATTTTCTTTTTTGTACGTCCGCGATAAGTGTAGCACTTTCCATTTTAAGAAATGACCCCATCCACTACCATTATTTTAAACCTCACAACAATTCATTGTGGTGGGAGTCTGGTTCAACGATCGAATCGTGGATTTTGTCCTAAAGAACCCCGTGGGTCCTTATATCGGCCTATCCCTCAGTCCGGTATGCCGGTCCCTTTTCCCACTCAAAACCAATTTATCAACCATTTTTTAAAACCCGTACCGAACTCAATGTGTTACACATTTCGCGGACAGAGGGAGTAGCATATATGGTACTCATACCCAGATAATAACACAATCGTAAGCCATTAATTACAAAATCTCTTGTCGAATATGAGCTTGGATCCCTAACAATTTACAAATATGCCATCACAAATAGATTTGGAAATATACAGTTGCTCGTAACTGATGGATCTTGACTCTGTAAACACAAAATATTGTATTTAATCAATAAACACAAAATTGCATACAAATATAAGAATTTCGAATATATGCAGGTTCAATCTCTATTTGATTTTCTGATTCTTCTTTTCAAGTTGACCCTCAAACGATCTTCAAATTAGTCTTTGAGATTTTCAGAGATTTAGCTAGTGTCTCATTGATTTCTTTGGACTTAGTCTTTAAGCTTTATAACGTTGATACGGAGGACTTTTGCCGTATTTCCGAAGTAAACGTTGAGTTTTGGGCTTTATAACGTGGACTTTCGCCATATTTCCGAAGTAAATGTTGAGCTTTGGGCTTTATAACGTGGACATGAAGGTCTTTCGCCTTATTTCCGAATCAAACGCTACTTTTAGACAATTCCGATGAAGAACGCGTTGCTTCCACGAAGAACGCCTTGAATCTCGCCGGGACACCGGAAAATCTTAGAGAAAATTTTCTTCAATTCTTGAGCTCTTGAAGATGATTTTTTGGTGTGATTTTGAAGTGGTATGATATTTATCACCAAATAAAATATCTTTATTAATTGAAATTGATTTGCAACAGAATATATGGTACTAAAACAAGGGCCTATTTCATATTCAAGCACCTGCAAGACACGTATCATACATCTTTGGATTCTAACTTATGGGCATGTGTTTGATTGTCATGTCTTTGAACTTTGAAGTCAAGCATATGTTAATTGGACACAGTAAAAAACATCGGATAAAGGATGGATTATATACTAATCTGTGCAAAGTTATCAACATCTGTTTTTTGGGATAGATTCCTACAAAATCTTAACTTATTAAAGACAAAAAATGGCATTAGTACCCCCTTGCTAGAATATATATTTTCTAACGAAACATATATAATAAAAATCAAGCCGAATAGAAGAAAAACTTGATCATTAAGAACATCATCTCCTGCAAACAAAAAAGATATATAGATTCCGAATTACCTAACATGTACAAAAAAAAAACTAAGTAGAAAACTTGTTCCCCTCCAAGAAATTTAGTGGCTTGGTAACCATATAGAGATGATGAATGCTTCTATACCTAGGTTTCTTCAAAATTCTGCGGTGGGAAACATCAACATCAACATCAACATCATCCTTGTTGTTGGAGGTGCATGAGTAGTTGTGGAGAACATCATCAATATCTTCGGCACCAAACAAGTGCAGGATTAAGGCGGCTATGCGATGATCCGACTCTTGAAAACCCTTTTCATAACGCCCTCTTTTAGAGAGTGAATCTGATGAACGAGCCATGGAAATCTATTTTCTGCTGTATGTGTGTGAGTGATGATGGGGGTAAGCTTAAGCGCGTTATCAGGGTGCGTGTAGTGTGTGTTTTCTCATTCAGAAATATCCGTGAAGCTGCCTGTGAAGATGATACGAACTTCTCATCATATGTTTAATTATTTATTCCAAATTCCAATAACATGACAAGTAATATACGGCATATATATTATTTATGAGTCTTATGGTGGTCTCTTCGGGGACATCCAAGCAGTAATAGATCTTGTCTGTGAACAGAGAGGTCTCGAGTTCAAACTCAACCGCGCCCCCTTCCCCATGTCAAAAAAAAAAAAAATGACTCTTTTGGTGAGCATTGTTGACGTGTTGTATATATATATTTTTTTATACTTCAAAAATTATAATGAATCGTTAAATTTATAAATTAATAAAAATTAAAGTCTAATTTATTCATTTCGCCCTTAACTTCAAAGGGCTTAATAGAAAAAAAAAATTGGACTATAATTTTTATGCAATTTGTACTCTTTCTATTCCAAGAATTTAGTCTTTTTGTGATAAAAAGTGGTGGAGCTCACATTTTTTTGAGAGAAAAAGTGGTTTCCAAAAACGGTAATGGGACATTTGAATAAGATGAACCAAAGAGGAAAGTGAGATACTTATTGTGGGACGGAGGGAGTATAAACAACTCATTTCTTACGACTAGTTTCGGAGTTATCTGAGACTAAATATCTAGAACGGAGGAAGTATATTTATTCTTTATTTAATTTCTACCTTTATTAATAATCATATATAAAATTTTGGGAGATCGCAAAAAATTTATTCAGAAACATAATAAAAATTATGAATACTACTATAATGATAAAATGAAATATAAAATACATGCATCGAATTTTATTTATTAAATTCATTCTCTTTACACTTGCATGAATGATACTTTTGCTAGTATATACTCCCTTCGTCCCGCTCATATTGTCTTTCTTTTTTTATTTGACTGTCTCATTCAAATTGTCTTGTTCCAAATCAGAAAAGAATTAACCCTTTAAAATCTTTCAAAAGTGATGGGCCTACTTTTTATCTTTTTACCCTTATTCTTAATCTTTGTGTCGAACAGTAACATGACAATATGAGCAGGATGGATGGAGTATACATTACACTTTTGGAAGTATGTATACAAAATATTAATTCATCTTCTATCTTTATACTACCCACATATGACAAGTATATTTGATGGCATATTATAATTATAACTTGACATATATTAATACTCCCTCCGTCCACGAAGAGTGTGGTCAGATTTTTTTTTTGATCAGTTCACGAAGAGGTGTAGTTTTTCCAGTTAAGGAAATGACCTCACATATTCTCTTATATTTTAAAACCTCACATAAATTTAAAATGATGGGCCCTATTTTTTCACTCAAATAACATCTACTCCCTCCGTCCCCCAAAAGTGTGGTCCTAATTTGATTATATGTGAGGTATAAAATATTAATTGGACCACACTTTTGGGAGACGGATGGAGTACCTTTTTTCTTAAAATTCGTACCACCCACCAAAAACCACACCATTGATGGACGGAGGGAGTATTATTTTAGAATAAAAAGATGAATTAGTAATTTGTAATTGTAACAAAGAATTCCAACTATATGTGGGAAATGCAGAGATTTGCAAATAAATAAAGAATACTTTGCATATTAATTAATTCTTCGAGAAATAGAATTACGTCTTCTACTTATAGGATAATCGTGTCTATTTTTGTGCGTGTATAGACACACGTAAAATATTCTTTCCGTTTTCAAATAAGTGTCGCATTTTGGAAAAAAATTTGTCACTGAATAAGTGTCGTATCGTAGATTTTTATGTAAAAGTTATGTCAAATTTTCATGTTTATTCTTTGACTTAAGATAAAAGAATTATTTTTTCAATTTTTCATATAATTATTAGGGATATAAGAAGTCATTTCGACCACTATCTTGATATATATATTTTGGTAAAATACAACATTTATTCTAGTAGTATGAGGAGTATATGATTAGTAAAAAAGTGGCTGTATAAATAGGTGTTGGGACAGGCAGACAAAACAGACAGACCAGGTAGGACAGATAATTTCATGTCAAAGAAATGATCAATTATATTGTCTTTATCTGATGTTATTTTATTAAGATAATTGAGTATGTCAGTCAGATTATAAATGACTTAGTTTTACAATGCCGTGTTCTTCAATCTTAATTCTAACTGTTGGGACAACATTTCGTACACTCGGTCTTTTCTTTCACATATGGTACTCGAAATTAAATAATAGTGTATTTTCTACCATCATAATTTTGAAGGTACATATTATCAATTCAGGTAAGGTTACCTATCATAACTTGTGATAATTTGAGTATGTTGTTTTACTTGTCCTGTATAGTTTGCCATGTCAATTTTACTTTCTCCGTCCCCTAAAAATGTGGTGTGAGAGTGCGGTACGGGTTTTAAGATTGTTTGATGAATATATTTTGAGTGGAGAAATGACTCATCTATTTGATTTGTTGTGAAGTTTAAAATATTAAAAAATTTAGTAGAGTCATATCATAAAGTGGAAGCAACACCACACTTATGAAGGACGTCCTAAAATGGTAAAAACACCATACTTTTAGGGGACGAGGGGAGTATTTGGTTAAAATTGAGCTTAATTTCCGGCAAGCTACATATGCTTTCTATCGTCCAAAATTGAACTTCATGACATTGGTTGCAAGTGTGATAATTTGGATATTTAATTGTAATTTTATTTAGATCGAAATATTTTTTTAAAAATCAATAGCTTGAATATTAGAAAATAACTTTTTCCAAGAAAGAATGTACTTCATGCATTAGGAAAAGTAAATTGCCACACGATTTTTATATTATAACTTAAGGAAAAAATATTGTTAATCTTGAAAAAAAATATCTTTGCAGGGGTATATCAAATATCTTTGTACATATGCCGTATATGTAGGAAAAAAATTCAAAACTTTAATGATAAAAGTGGACTTTAATTTGGGATGGCCCGAAAAGGAATATTTTTTTTTTTATGAGACAAAGGTAGTATTAATTTAAAAATGGTGTAATAATTGATTAATCACCTTATGAAGGTGAAATACGAATTTGGATTTATTTATAAAAATGGGACCTTTATGGCTTAGCCTCAATTGTCCATTCTCACTGAATGTATAGGAAATTTTCTTTCCTTACATGCGAGTTTTTGGAATAGTTTAATCGTAGAGTTTATTATATTTCAGTTTAATCACTGGGACATATCTAGATTGTTTCATTGGAAAAAGTAAGGATTGCTTTATGATATATACACTATTTTAAAATCGAAATATGAAAAGAGAAGAAGACTAATTCGTAAGTCATTTTATGTCTAAAACTAGAGACTTTTGTTGCCACGAATATTGACTTTTTTGTTCTTGTTAATTTACTATCGATAACTATATAATTAAGTTCACCTTTCACACAACACCTACTATATATATTCTTTTACTTTACTGTCAAAGAGATTACGTGAGTTGCACGTATAAGCTCTTGTTTAAGATAATTAATTTATTATAAATAGTAGTAATATATTTGAAAAAAAATTAAGTTGTAATATTATTAATTTTGACTATGAACTTCAACAAGTTATTAGCAAGCATTAGACGAAAACTATATGTTAGTAAATCAATTGTCGTGCATTATTTCATTTTTAATTTAGTTGAGGTTGTAATTATCAATAATAAATTTAATTACACCGAAAATAACATCTTTTATACCAGATTGTAAAGTCATTTTCATCGTCATCTATGAGTAGCTTTAAAAGATATGAAATTAATTTATTAATCACTAATTTTTATACTCCCTTCATAAACCATGGCTACAGACCTAAAAATAATTCATAATCGATTTCAATAAGAAAAATGTCTACATTAATGTTTTTCTTTTTAATTTTAATATTTTTATTTTAATACTTGAGAAATTACTGTTAATTGTCAATTTTACAAATTATGCAAAATTCAAGTCCATTTTAAAAGCATAATGATGCCAATCGTGCTCGATTTCATTCAATTTATCGTCTAATGTGATATTATGCTTTAAAGCTAAGAAATTAATTTATCAACCACTAATTTTCGACTCTCTTCACAATAATCATGACTGACCTAAAAATACTTAATAATTAAATCAAATAATAATTCTAAATTAAAAAATAAATTACACAAAAATACAAATTTCTGGCGTAATAAAGTAATCTAGAACTAGAACTATTCAAATTTATGTTGTCTTTTCTATTTCACCTTTGAGTAATAGAACATGTAGGACTATATTATTAATTAATTTATTAAGTTGTTATAGTAGTAGTAGAAAGTTATATTATTATTTTATTATGTTTATAATAAATTAAATATAGATTTACACTATTGCCCTTAAGATAAATATAATGATAGGGATATATTAGGCAAAATCCGCTCTTTTATAATAGGTATAGATTGATGAATACTACTATATATATGATTTAGTACAGCTAAAATAAATTATCATACAATAACACCATATAACGATATGCAGTGACATGCACTATTTATATATAACATACCAACTTGAAATTAACACGAATAATTAAGTTACTTCCAATATCATTCTAGATATGTCATTAAAGTTGAAGCAAAATCAAACATTAAATTAAAAAGAATAACACAAAGAATGATATAGAACAAAGACTGTGTATGTTTGCCACCTGCATTACATTAAATACTAAGTTGCACCAAACCATACCAACTAAGCATAAATATATCTAACAAAAGAATGAATCCAAACAAACATGAATGAGTTGATATCTATACAAACAAACACCAACCTCAAAACGCGTTCCTTCTGTGCTAGTTGGTGTCACAGTTGAGTCCACAGATTTGGAGTATAGGGCCGTCTCTGGATACGAAGGGGTTGATACGTACCCATAAAAGGGTGAGTATCGATCCCAGCAGAACCGACCAGATCACAATAACCGTAGGCAGTCTTTCTTGTTTCCCTATCAACCCCTTGAGAAATGGATATAGATGCATTATCACCCAAAAGGCAAACAATAGCTTACCAAACAACGGACCCCAAGAGCTGTACCCGTTGTTGATGGCGTCTGCAACCCCGACCACAACTCCAACTAAGTTTATTATGAGCAATGTAGTAGGTGGGATCAGCAGTGATGTCCACTTGAACATGTACAACTCCGAGAAATCTCCATCATCGCCTCCTTTTGAGGTGACCGTGAAGTTGGTGTTCACACCGCCCAAAACCTTAAGTAGTCCTTGAACAAGCGCAAACAGGTGTGAGGACGCTCCTCCTATAACCCAAAACTGTTCGTTTCTCCACCAGTCATCAATACCAACACGACCCCATTGCATTTCAAGGATACCGGTCAGGGCAATGGAGACGAAGAGGGCCATGAATACAATGCTGGCATAGTTACTGATCTGCAAGTTTGGGTGTATTATAATTTATAAGGTATGAAATATGATTGTAAGTTTGTAACAACAAATCATAGTATATGCTATATTGCATCACATACCTCAGGTACGATAAATCTCCCAGTAAGAAGGCAGATGGCTGGCAATGTACAATATACGATCAATGGAATAGACGTCCATGGATATACAACAGAGTTTATATACGAGAATCGTTCCAACCAGTTCAATCCACCTCCATAGCCATACCAGATAGGGCAGTGTTTGCTCAGGAAAATCTCGACTGATCCAAGAGCCCATCGAAGAACTTGGTGGAGACGATCTGAGAGGTTAATGGGAGCTGATCCCTTAAATGCTGGCCTCTTAGGCGTGCAGTAAACCGAGCGCCAGCCACGACAGTGCATCTTGAACCCTGTCAGTATATCTTCTGTGACAGAGCCGTAAATCCAGCCAACCTGGTTTAGCACACGAACATTTAGAAGGTCGTTCGGATTGTCACAGTAAATAAATAAAAAGCAAGAAATGAGAGCACTCATCACCTCCTTTCCCCATTCTGTCTTGTCTTCATAACCACAGCTTATAACATGTATGGCCTCTTTCAAGAGCAAAGTCGAACTAACTTCCTTCAGAACGCCACCATCTTCTAAAAGTGTTGAAGCTACAAATACTGGCGACTGCCCAAATTTCTTCTCGAGTTTCTCCTGGGAGATCGGAGGTGGACTTACAATATTTGGTTCTGTCATGAAGATATACAGCTTAGCAATTTAATGTTCCATCTTTTTTTCTTAAATCTTTATATGGCAACACAGTAAGAAATCTGAAAGAAAGATGAAAGCAATGTTCCATGGTTTTCCTATGACAATTTTTTACCTTCGATCCCTTCTTCGATGGTTTCAAGAGCATGTATCTGCTTAGAGGCATCTCTGGGTTTCAACTTCTTTCTCTTATCTTTCTTCGATTTTCCTCCATTTTTTTTTCGAGAACCACAACACAAACAACACCACTTTGGCCAGCAGTTACAAGTCTTGCTTGGTGGCTTCTTCTTCACCGGAGCATCATATCCATAAAGAGCTTGCCTTCTGAATGCGCACCCCGTTCCAACATATATAGGTCCTTGCAGACCATCCAAACCCTTCATATTGATCTGTTTAGTGTTGAAGAAGTCAGAATTTCTGGATGATTACAAGAGCAACAGAACCAGCAGATGCAAAACGAGAGTTAAACTTACATCAAAGAACACAACATTACGGTTAGAGTATCTATCATGGTAATCTATCCCATCAAATCTCTGGGGAAACTGCACGTAGCCTACTTTCTTTCCTGAATTAGGATCCATCATGAAACACATAGCTTCTCTCAGTGCCTTGCTGTTGTTTATGTAGTGATCACAGTCGACGTTCAAAAAATAAGGAGCATTTGACAGGACAGCTGAGACCCGAACCTGGACATTTTTCAATCAGTAGAGTATGAACTATATTCAACTAATTCAAATGGTGGAATTCAGTAAAGGGAAGGGGAGCAAGAAATATAGTTCACTTCCTATTGATACACGTAGTAAGAAAATGCCTTTAATGTACTTGAAAAAGTAAAATTACATAAAATCTTTATACTATACCCTTATTATTTACTTGTCCAAAATAAAAGGATTGTTAATTTCAAAGAACATTAAATATGGGTATACTAAAGAAAAAGAAAATGAAGGAAAGTAGACTATAATTGTGGGACGGACAAAATGAGAATAATGTACTATATTTTTGGGACGGAGGGAGTAATATGCAGTTGATATTTACCAGAGAATTCATGGCCCCGGCTTTCTTGTGGTGCTCAAATCCAGGTCTCTTTTCACGGGAAACATACACCAAATGAGGCAGCTCATTTCCCTCCACATCACGAAGACCATCACGACCTAGGAATACCTGTTAACATGGAAAGACATAACTAAGAACATCCAATGAAGTTTCAGGGTTCTTCTGATGAGCACAGGTGCTGCACATTACACGGACTATGGGTTTAAATTTTCCTTCAGAATTCAAGTTGGTCTCATTTTTATGCGGCACGGGCTTGATTACCATAAATTGATAAGATCGGGAAGATACTATTCAAGTTTTGTATTACTAACCTGGATCATACCAGGATGGTCTTTGACATTGTTTCCAGGCCAAGGTGTTCCATCCTGCATTGTCCAGCCATCTTCAGGGACCTTTTCTGCCATGGCTACCAAACAATTAATGCGAACTTTGAACTCGTCATATTCTCTCTGTACCCAAACAAGCAAATACACGAACAATATCAGAAAAAAAGTTCTGCCCCCCGTAACCATAAAGCCTCCCAATCTTTCATTGTGTGCACAAGCATGCTTATGATATGTGTGTTTGTCCTGGATATTGGATAATATGATAACATGTGAACGGACCTTCATTTCACGCCTTTCCCTCACAAATGCAGGATGCACTTTGTTTTTTAGATAGTCCATCTTCTGCGAAAAGTACCATTCTGGAGCTCGAGGTTCAATGCTGAACTCCTTACAGAAAGGAACCCACTTACGAGCAAATTCGGATGTCTCAGAAAGTGCTTCAAAAGTAAGCATTGCTGCACCATCATCTGAAACGTAGCAAGAGACTTTGTCAACTGGATAATCCACTGCAAGGATGGAGAGAATTGTGTTTGCTGTTATTAGAGGAGGCTCTTTCATGGGATCAACAGTGCTGACAAAGATGTCCACACTTGCTAACTCTGAGGGCTTCCCTTCTCCGAGGCCTCTTTCATACCTGAAAAGTTCAAGCCAAATAAGTCATCCACTATCAAGCCTTCAGAGAATGTCAAATATTTGAGATTCAAATATTCAGCTTGGTAGTGTGGTTCAAATAATAAAAACTTAAATGATGTCTTGAGATTCAGACATATATACCTAAGAGAAAGTCGATCAAGGTATGTTTCTCGCACAATTGGGTACCATTTTGGGAACTGATCGAGTATCCATGATACAGCAAACCATATTTCACAAATAACTGATGTCATCCACAAGCCATACGCATTGGGGACGGGATGAAGAATCCTATAGTGAAAAAAGAAGCCAAGAACCACCAGACGGAGTATAATTATCAGTCTGTATGGACTTATCTTGCTTGAAGATATGGGTATTTTCCTTGACAGTGGCTGCCTCCCTTCATCCATCCTACCAAGACATTGTGAAGGAACAAATAAGCCAGAAATCCAAAAAGAAAATAAAGATCAGTGTAACAAATCATCTGTCCCGATTGTTGAAGAATGGGGACACCAAAAACAGGAATAACACATTAGATATGAAGGCTATACTTACATAGGCAAATCAGGGTCCGTTTCACTGCTATCTAAATCCCCATTATCATTATTCTGCTGATGCTTGACCACTTCAAGTTTGCCATTTTGCCTTTTCTTCCATTCCTCTATCCGATTCTTCCATGCAACACTTCCATAGCCATATAAGGCAATGTCTTTTTCGGGAATCATAGATCGAGGTTGCACTATATATCACAATTACATAAAAATTATATGCAAACAGTTCAAATTAGAGAAGCTGTACAAGGGGTGCAACATACAAATGTGCTGATGTACCAGTCGGAGTCTGATGAGTTCCATCTCCATGACCCGAGAAGGGAGGTATGATGATAGCCTGTTGGTCACAGTAAATCTGAGCGTCCTAGAAAAACCAGAAGGCTAGGATCAGAAGAATGCCGAAAACATTCAGAGATGAGAGAGAGAGAGAGAGAGAAGGGATAATTTTTTGAATACCTCTTCACCATATGTCAAAAGAGGGATTTCAAAACCTTGAGTTAATGAATCATATTTAGAGATTGTGGCTGATCCAGTTGAACCAGCACGAACAGAGGGCATGACACCCACTTTTTGTTTAAAGCCTGAGGCCTCAGCATTTCCACAATCAAACTCATGCTCTAAGTCATCGATCTCATCTTCTTCCTCATCACCTTCTACTCTAGGACTGCCTGTTGCATAGATGACCCAGAAATTGTGCTTTCATTCAAGCAGAAACATATTAAGGAGTTTACACTGATTACTTTTACAAACAGTTAAATATGCAAAGTTAAGTCATTACTTCATTAGACTACCTTTGATGCGCTTGTATCTGGTTTTGCACTGAGGACAAGCCTGACTTCCCTCCTTTCTTTCATATTCATAGCAAGTTCGACATACAGGGAAGGCGCATTCATTGCAAGCAACAAAGAGTTCACCATGTACAGTTATCTCCACTTCATCTCCGCAAATTTGGCATGTTTCTCCACTCAATTCTTGAACAGACTTAATCTAGAGAAACACAAAAGATAAAATTGACGAGTCTCATTTCTTCTAGTATCTTAATCACTTATCATAAAATATACACTTAGTTTATAGTTGCACAATGCATGGAAAAAACCCGCGAAGAGTATCAAGGGACCTACAAATATATAACAATGACATGAAAATATCAATCTTAATAGTAAATTTTGGCAACTCCTAACCTTCATACTAAACTTTGATTCCTAAGGTTCACAAAATCTATAAATAAATTTAATGATTGTGTTTTATAGAAAATAAAGCAACTCAACCAGGCATCTTTTTTCTGGTGCTCAAATTGGAGTATGGGACTAAAGAATTAACAGCACTTTTAAACTCTATAACAAATCGGACTAAAGAAGTTCTTTATTAGAAGTTCACAACCAAAATGAGATAAAATAGTAAAATTGACTCAACTTCACATAAAGAATCATGACAAACAGAATCATAATAAATCAGATATAGAAGCAAGCAGTACAGAAAATTGAAAGAAGAATTTAGTAATTATGGAAATAAAAATGAATATTGATTGTCATACAATTATTCATGGGATTTCATTTTTAACTAAACGTAGAAAACTATATTACCTCTCCCAAGAAACCAAAAACTAAATAAATAATAACAACAGATAAGAAAAAAGAACAATTTTTAAAAAACAACTATTACCGAAATGAGATTGATAAAGTAAATAAACCCACAAATTATACCTTTCTTTATTGTTTTGGGAGAAATTATACATAAAAAGTAAAGTACTACTAGTATATTGGATTGAATCTGAAGAAAGGTGAATTGACAAATAAGCCAAACAATACACACACAAATTGGACTTTAACACACGACATTATTTACCCATTAAGGAGCATTTCAAGAAATCTTTAATAATCACACGTAAGAAATAATTCAATAAGTATATAAATAAAATAATGCGATTGAATAAAAACTAAATACGCACAAGGCACAAACAGAGGGCCAAAATGTTGGTGGTTAAAGAAGCTTACTCTTCCAATTTCATCAGCATTGATGAGAACAAACTCATTTCTATTGTGAGAACCAGCAACCAGCCTCCCTCCAGTATTCATCACTCAAAACCCACCAAAAATATTTCAACTTTATTGAATACCAAAAAAAGTACCTACATTCAATGCTCAATCTCTGAATGCTGAAACACAGCTGAAATTGCTCATTTCTAGAGTAGAAATGGAACACTTCGACTCATTGTGAGGAAAAAAAAAACAGAAAAGAAGAAGAAAATGAGGAAGACGTAGAAGAAGGAAACCCACTTAATACTTGCAATGCACTTCCAAGGAAAAACTAAAATAATTATATATATATATGTATGTATAATTACTCTGTAAAGATGTACGCAGAAAACAAAGAATCGAGCTCCAAGATTCAGTCTTTGAGAAAAATGACTGAGGAAAAAGGCAGCTTATGCGCCAAAAGTTTGAGTCTTGGATTAGAAGACACAAAATTCTCGCAATAAATAGGAAGTACCAGTGAGAGAAAGAAGAAAACGATAAGAAATTAATATATTAATATTGAGGAAAGTCGAGGAAAACCAAAAGGGTAGCTAATGACCAGTATATTCCTTGAAAATGTGAAATTAATAATTAATGCAAACAAAGATGCATTATTAACTCTGCAGTGTGTTCTCAAAAAAAAAAAAAAAAAACTCTGCAGTGTGATATTATGGCTGAACTGAAGTATAATGTCTAGAATAGATTCTTGGGAGTGGGAGTGTGAGTGTGTGTGTGTGTGTGTGTGAGAGAGAGAGAGAGAGAGGTGGATGGAGTTGGATCAGTAGGAAGAGGGCTAATTTATGTTGTGAAAGTTTAATTATAACAATATTAGTACATCAGAATGGTGTGTCTGATATGTGATGGAAAATAATAGCTAAATATGGTGGTGTCCCCGCTGTGGTTAAGGTAATATAAGCCCTTTTTATTTAAATAATTTTTGAATGTATATATATATATATATATATATATATATATATATATATAAGAGAGAGAGAGAGAGAGAGAGCGCCATTTGGGCTTTGGCGTTGCAACCTATCAAGTGCGACTGTGCCACAGCACAGAATTTGTTGTTTTCCCGTTTAGAGTAGTTTTCTTTTATATTGCGGCATTGGGTCACTGTTAGGTTCACAGTTTTGGTGTCGAGATTTTTTTAATGACACGAAATTCTTCTACACATACATCGAGCAGAGCGTAGGTAAGAGTGAAGGAAGAGAGATAGAGGGAAAGTCCAAATTTCCTTTTCAGCTTAACCCGCTCCCGCAGTGGAAAGTTTGTGTTGCGTTAAATTAAATCCGTTGTTAATACTAATACTCCTTCCCTATAATAAGTGTGATCTTCTTTTCTTTTTCATGCTTTCATAATAAGTGTGATCTTTCCTTAAATAAAAATAACTCCAATCACATTAAACTTGATTTCACTCTCCACTCACAATACATTTATTTAACCTACTCTCTCACTCTTAAAACTCGTGTCACTCCTACCGGACCACACTTATCGTGGACGGATGGGGTACATACTAATCCGAATGCATGCATCTTATTCTAATTCTTAATTAATGATGGTCAAACTAAGTTTAGACTATGTCTATGGTCAAACTGTACAGTTGCCCGCAATATAGCTATTCTAATATAATTGTAATATTATACTGCCACATACAAATAAATATGAATAGTATATATTTTCCCGGTTCATCGATCTTGCGTTTTTTCCCCATATGTAGTTTTGGAAATTTTGCGAATTCTAAATTAAAAACATAAACTTATGCAAGATGACTCACGGCGAGACAAATAAAAAATCCAAAGTAGAATCCACAATCAATGACATTATAATTCATAATTACAAAATTAACATTAACATGGATTTTAATCTGGATTTTTGACCCGCAAGTAAAAAAGAAAGGACTTTTATCATATATTAATTTGTTGTGGTCACTTTTTTTTTCAATGTGCACCACTTAAGTTTTGGATTTAATTAATGTTTCTTTCGCCTTTTTATTACAATAACTAGTAAGTAGTCCGTCGAAATTCGACGGAAAACAACTTTATGTTTTAATTTATATGTATATATTTTAAAAATAATTTTATATCTTATTTAAAAGTTGTGATATTGTTCGCGTTAATTATTAATAAAACTTAGAAGATTAATTATATCACATATCTAAATTTATAATTAAGAATGATAATGGATCGAGTATACTCATTCATTATATTTTTTTTAAATCTAAATTTGTTTAGAATTTTTCTACATGTTCGTTCTGATCTCGGTTAAAATAGTGACTTTACTGTACATACTCGTCTCAAATCCGTTGAGTAATACTCGATAAAAATATGAACACTTCAAGTAAAGTTAATTAAAATTAGTAAAAATAATTCTTTCTATGTTATTTGAACCGTCTCGTTGGTTTATGCTAAATTACTCGATAAAAATCTAAACAAAGTTAATATTAATTAAAATTAGTAAAAATCCTTCTATTTAAGTATATTGAACCGTCTCGTTAGTTCATGTTAAATCGATATCTTTGCCAAAATGTGGAAAAAAAATATGTTTACATCTTCAAGTTTTTTTTGTTCTTTTCTTTAGCTACATATCCACATTTGATTCAATGTATATATTTTCTAAAAAGCACTCATCGAAGTTTTTAGAAAAACATGAATGAAAAAATAAAAAGGATTCCATGTAGACATGTTGATTAAATATATTTATTTAGTCTTCATAGAGAGATTTTCATTAACAAATTTTCTATAGATTATTATATATGAATTAAGAATGTATAAAATAAGGATTTATAAGAATGCATTCCGAAATTGTTATTATTTTAATATGTATAATAGAATAAATTAATTAAATATAGGGATAGATAAATATGAGATGTGATTAATAGATAAACATGTGATATTTCAAGAATATGAAATTAATAAAATTTTAATTAATAAAAATAAAAATTAGAATATATATGAATTAAAATTAGACAAATTACCAGAATGAAGAAAAATCTGAACGGAACACCGTGAATGACGCAACTTTATTTTCCTATTAGTAATAGATATTAATTTGTGTTAATATATTTTTAAATACCTAACCATAAAGAAAATAAGTTATATAGCCTCATTTATAAGAGTATAAATTTTTCATACCAAAATAAGTTAAAAGACTAAAATACCCCTAAATAAAGTATTGATATTGACTTATCTCTATTTTTGACTTTTTTTTTTTATTTCGGTCGTCTTCTTTCTTTCTGCTGCTTTGTATGAACGATTCAATTTGAAACCACAGTTCATTTAATGTTTTGTAAAAGAGGTTGTTTGCTATCATTAATATCCAACAATAACTACATACTAACATCTCTATTCTATCTAACACAACAAATTCTGAAGAAGAAATACAGATTGAAAACGAGCGATTTTTTTTAACAAATGGGTCTCCAAAAATGCTTCTAAATATCTCACGATAGTTCGAAAAGAGAAGGAGTTAAAGCTCAAATAGGACCACGTTCATATTTCTGAGATCATAAAGAAGGTATGCATCTAAATTTGAACTCGCAAAATAATTTTTTTTGGACGAGTTCTTGAAGACACGATTGCCACACACGATCGTGTCTTGAAGCACACGATGGTCGATTGACCGTATAACATTGGAGAAATTGTTGATGGTAGGTTACACGAATGTATATTTGTATGTTAGAAACATATTTAGAAGTATAATAAGACAAACATATATGAACGATCGTGGGAATTAGAATCTAGGGCTTTATCGTGTTCTACCCTCTGTCGTGTGCAAGTTTCGTGCCCACGAAACTTGCACACGGTCGTTGCACACGATTGTGTGCTACCGTGTGCAGCGATCGTGTGCAGGACAGTGGATGCCGTAAATCGTTTTTCTGATAAATTTTTGGTCTTTTTTGAATTCAGATGTCGTGGCAGCGTGTTTTGATACATCATAGCGGTCGTTGGGAGCGATCGACGTATGTAGACGGGGATTCTTTTTTTGCCTTCATCGATATAGCCACAGTTAAGCGTGTTAACCTCATGGAACTTATTAGAGAGGGTTTGGGCGATCAAAAAGAGACCAAGTACACATTATGGTACTTGACACACATGGCCAATGGCAACAAAGTAAAAGTTTTATTGCAGAGTGATATGGAATTACTTTGATTGCTAATTGAATACAAAGAGGATCCGCAGGTGTATATTGAGAATGGTGGCTCATCCGCTCCCGAGGTTAATGTGGGTGCTAGGAGCTCCGGCATAGAGCATGATCACATAAATCATAGCATGCAGTCCAAAGATGAGCAATATGTGGAAGATGAGAACGAAGATGATGAAGATGAGGAGGCGTCATCGTCTGAAGACGAAGAGGAAGATCGTCGTAAAGATTTGCTGGATTCACTATCTACAGAATTTCTTGCTTGGGTTCGACATCCTGCACAGAGAGACAGAATTTTGGGATATCGAAATTTCTCATCGGACCATGAGTGTGGAAGTGAGCCTGAGCATCATCGTGCAATGAGCAATTGGATCATTCCATTCCCCGACCGTGACAGCGCCGGTACTTTGGGTTGGGTCGAGCAGCCTCCACATCACGTGGGGAACTTGTAGTGGAGGCCTTATTTCGGTCGAAGGAAGAGTTGAGGGTAACTGTAGGAATGTGTCATTTGGAGAACTTTTTGGAGTATACAACTGATCGTTCCGCTACCAAACGTATGGTATCCCTCTACAAGAGTGGTAGACAGAATTGCACGTTTAGACTGTGTGCTGTTGAGGGTGCAACCATTTGGAGAATTAGTAAGTTGAACATGGATCACACGTGTCACTCGGACTTGAATCGTGTTGTTGCACGGTCGGTAACTTCTGAGGTTGCTGCCTTTTATTTTGCTAAGAGATTGGTTGGCGATGGAGTGACATTGAGGCCAAAAGAGATGATTGCAGAGATGCGTAGAGATATAGTTTTGCTCTGCGGATGAGAAATATAGCCATAGAGAAGACGTACGACGACTTTGACATGTCGTATCGGAGGCTCCCGTCATATCTGTATTTGTTGAAGCAGCGTAATCCGGGAACGGTTTATGATCTTGAGATGACTGGTGAGGGTTTGTTGTGTCACTTATTTGTTTCACTCGGACAAAGCATTCGAGCATTTTTGATAGGTATCTTAGGCCGGTGATTGTAGTGGATGGGACCCACCTTAAGGAAAGGAACATAGGAGTTTTATTTGTTGTCGTCACGTTGGACGAGAATGGGCAACTATTCCCTCTTGCAATTGGCCTCGGACCCAAAGAAAATGATGAGACATGGACATATTTTCTGTATAACCTGAGCAAATGCTACAATCCTCCAGAAGATTTACTGATTGTGAGTGACCAGCATAAGAGCATTCAGAATGCCGTTCAAGGTATGTATCCGAATGCATTCCATGAGTTGTGCTTTCACCATCTACAGAAAAATCTGACACCCTACGGCAAGAATGTAGCCACAATATTCCAAACTGCAGCATATTGTTATCGTCACGAAAAGTTCGAAGATCTATTCTCAAAGCTGCACGTAGAAAGCCCTAACGGGGCTCACATGAGGCTTTATGAAATTGGACCGGAGAGGTGGGCTAGGTCAAAGTGTCCGGTACGATGCTATGGCTTCTTGACCTCCAATGCAACCGAATGCTTGAACTCTCGTATGTTGTGGGCTAGGCGTTTACCCATGTGCTCGATGATTGAGATATTTCGCTTAATTTTGGAGAAGAAGCGGGCAGAAGCTGCATCGAGAGATCATGAGCTGACAGTGAGCACTTTTGATAAACTTTCTTTAACTGTGCAAGCTAGTCTCCGTCTTGAAGCTCGAGGTAATACCACCACACATGTTTATAAAGTCTAAGAGAAAAATATTTCTTATCAGATCGACCTTGGGAACTGGACATGTGCGTGTCGGGAGTTCGATTTGGATATGATTCCATGTCGTCACGCTGTTGCTGCTATCAGGTAATTTTGTATTATTAACTCTCATATATCTTAAATTATTATCAATAATTTTGACAGTGTGTGTAATTACCATAATTGTTTATTATGGCAGGCGTGCAGGTAACGGTTTGTCTGTGTACGATTTTGTAAGTCGCTATTTCAACCAGGCCAACTTCAGAGATACGTATAGGGAGCGTATCAATCCAATACCACATCCGGATGAGTGGAATGTGCCGCCAAAGATCTCCTCAATTGTCTGTCTCCCTATGGAGGAGGTTCATCAGGCCGGTCGTCCAAGGATGATTCGTGCACGCTCTGCAGTTGAAAATGTGGCGATAAGTAGACGTTCCCAAGTTTGCGGGAGGTGAAAGGGAAGGGGCCATAATAGAAAATCATGCACAACACTCATTTCCATAGGCGGTGTCGATTTGAATATCCCTCCTGAAGAAACACAAGAGATGGAGGCACAATAATCGAGGCAAAGGCGCCGGCGGAAAAAAAGATGTAGCATTTGTCAATCTGAAGATCATGACGTAAGGAGATGTCCTTATCGTCAAGATTAAATTGTTAACAATACCTTTTAAATGTTAATTGAGTTATGTTGGGAAAATTAATAGAGTTTTGATTTAATACCAAAACCCAACTGTTCTCCAACAGAGTAGATGATCGCATCAACCTAAGTAGTGTTTTCCAGCTCGCCTATTTGAGCTCTAGATTTTCTAAGTTTACAGGTTCAGGAAGCGGAAGACAGCAGAAGATCCAGCTGTGTTTACAGCAGGAGTCAACTATCAGCTGAGTTTTCCAGCTGAGCTGAATTCTAAACGGAGCAGGATCAAGCTGAAGATAAGCTGAGCTGAGTTCAAGACACAGCTGGTCCAGCTGTACAGAACAAATGGAACTAACTCTGAAGACGTCACCTCAAGTCAGCTTACCCAATCCAGCTCTAAATTCAAAAACCCAGCTCCAAAGACAGAGATCCCGACGTCAGAGGAAGTCAACATACCTCGACCAATGAGGGATTGCCGAATCAGCATCCTAGACTTCAGAACCTAGGATGTGACACGAATGAAGACAGGTGCAGAAACGTCCAACGGCAGATTTCAAATTTAAGAAGAGTAGGTAAGATTCAAACGGCTCCTCCAACGGCTAGTCTTGAATCTCTACCTATATAAACCTGTCTTCAACCTCAGGATCAGATACGAAAAACTCTCTACAAGCTTTCATTCTCCAAAATTCTCAAGCCTTCAAAAGCTCTCAAGCAGTTCTACACAGTTCAAAGAACACTTTATCTTAAAGTGTTTCTAGTCCAGAAACTGCTCAGTTTTTTGTCTGATTCCTAGGCAGAAATCATTGTATATTTTAAGCCTAGATTTTGAACGAGTTCATCTAATTATAAAGTTCTTAATTGTAAGAACTCGTTCATAGTTGGAACCCCAAACCAAACCCCTCTTTACCCAGAAAGGTTAGGTCAAGGTTACGCTTGCTTGAAGTGCGAAATTCAAGTGGTTGTAAGGTTTTTTCAGTACCCGTAAACTGAAAGGTTAGGCTTGACAGTGCCCGCAAACTGTTGGAACACAGCTCGGGTTAGAGTTGTGAAGTTACTTGGTACTTGTAAACCAAGTGGTAGTGAATTACCAGTGAATCTGGTCGTGGACGTAGGAGGTGTTACTCCGAACCACGTAAAATCTCGTGTTATTTACTTTATCGTTATTTTCAGATATTGTACTAAATCCATTTGCATATTGTATCTTTAATAAATTTGCATATTATTTTCAGATATTTTACTAACTTTATCATATCATTGCATATTTTATCAAATCTGCATACACAGCTGCTCTCCAAAGACAACTATGTTTTCTGAAATTTGCACAACTTGACTAAGTCAAAAACGCAAAGAATATTTTCAAGCTGAGTTTTTCTAAGCAATCGAGCTAAGTTTTCAAACCACCACTTTCCGCACCGCCAGCTGAGTTATTAGCCCAGCTGACCTTCCTCAGCTGGATTCATAACTGAGCTCACCAACTCTGTTTTTAACTTGAAAAAGTTTTCAGAAATCTATCTTTGGTGTATTCACCCCCCTCTACACCAAAGACCTAGCTCAGGGACCATCAATTGGTATCATAGCAGTGGTTCAAAAGACTGATGTTTCTGAATCAAGAGATTTCTCTTGACAATCTGTCAGTGGTCAACTGAACAGATCCTCTTTTGAAAAACTCATATTATTACATACTGTGCATATCTCCATGGGTTCTTATCTTAACAGGAATCTTCCCACCTTCTCGGTTGACGATTATGCAATCTGGAAGTTCAGATTAAAAAGCTTTCTTTGTGCGCATCAGGACATGATGTGGGACGTCATCACAGATGGACCCATCATCATCTACAAACAAGGAAACGAGCTTGTTCCAGCTCAAGATAGTGGATAGCCAACGTATCAGCTCATTCCCAAGCCAAAGAGTGAGCATACCTCAGAAGAAAGGAAGCAAGCTGGATTAGACAGCTTCGCGAGGAACACCATCTCGTCAACAGTCTCCAACACCTACCTCAGTAAGATCATAAACTGCAATACCGCAAAGGAGATGTGGGAAACCCTAGCAAAGCTATGCGAAGGGTCGGAGGAGATAAAAAAGAATAAATTCACAATCGCCTGCCAGAAGTTTGATAACTTCAAGAAGCTTGTCAACGAGTCCATCGAAGGGATGAAACTCAGATTCTCAAGCATCGTGGTAGAAATTGAAACCATCTGAACTGGAAAATACACCCAGCGAGAAAAGAATCTAAAAGTCCTTTCAGCGCTCACAGCTGAATGGAACACATATAAGGTGGTACACCAAAGTCGAAGTGACTTGGGTGATCTTTCAACTGAAAGATTATTCTCCCTGCTCAAAGCCAACGAATACAACTTGAAGATTACCATGAAAGAATCTTCAAGCAATCAGAATGATGGAGAGCTGACACCTGCGCCAAAGGAGATTGCCTTCAGAGCTAACTTCGAAAAATTCGCATACATGCAGTCAGCTGAGTCATAAAAGAAGGACAAGAAGGACATGAGCAAGGAAGAGCTACTTGAAGAGATAGCCATGTTGGTCAAAAACTACAACAGACTCAACACCAGCAAGGGCAAGTACAAGAAGTTCGCAAGAACTTACAGAGATAAATACGCAGCAGCTGATGAGAAGTCAGCTGACAAACGAACAGAAGAAGGATGCTTCAACTGCAAAGAACCAGGACACTACCGGCTAGACTGTCCAAAGCTATCCAAGAAAGATAAAGACCAACTGAAAGCTAAAGCAACTGACAAAAGGAGAGCCTATATCACCGACGAGGAATCGGAGTGCAACAAAATGGATGATAACATGCTATTTTCAGACTCAGAAGAAGAAGTACTGATGGCTCATGATGAACCTGAATGGGATACATGCTTCATGAGACAGACAGACGGATTCGATGAAGATGGGGTAATGTCAAGAACTCAAAATCTATCTAATCCATCACCATCACACGAACACTCTACAAAGGTTTCAGAATTAGGGCTACCTGATTGGAGTTTAGTAGAGAAAGTTATGAACGATTCCAAGGAGCTTCAAGAGATCCTTGACGTCATAATGACTGAGAATGCCGAGCTGAAGATGGAACTAGAAAAGAAAAAAGTATCAGAAGCAGCTGATACAACACAGCTCCAAGAAGAAGTTATTTCACTAAAAGACAAAATAGTGAAACAAGATCAGCTGATGAAGGACTTCTACTACGAAAAGAAACAGCTGATGGAAGAATTGGAAAAGGCCACAGCTGAATCGGAAAAGAAGTCAGCTGAGATTTTAGAGCTGAAAAGTTCCGAAGAGGTACTATCTAAGAAGATGGTAGCTCTCATCAAAGCTTCAGCAACAATGGACGAAATCAAAAGTGCACAACGTCCAGCAGCACTCAAAGCAGGACTAGGTTACAATGAATCGAAGGATGCCACAAACATTGCTTCTACTAGTGGAACAAAGGTAATGTTTGTAAGAGCAAAAGAAAACCCAATTCCAGCAACTCAGCAACGATCTTTGAGGACACAGTAGGCATCAAAAAGGCCAGCTGTGAGACAACCTCAAGCACAGAACAGACATCAACGTGCTCAACCTCAACAAAGACAACAAGCTGGACATTTCAGATACCAGCAACAGCAACAGCACGTCGAAATATATCAACCAAGATATCAAAGGAGATACCCAGCTGGATATCACTCATATGATCACCAGCTGGAGAACCAATTCCAGCCGAGGTATCACAAGAGACAGTAGAGACAAAGGAACGTCTCAGCTGGATACCGAAAAAGACCAGGACATCAACAAAGACATCAAGCTGGGAAGATACTGAGATCAAGACCCCACCAGCAACAACAGAAGAACACAAAGAATGTGTATATCGACTCAGCTGGAAGGATCATCAGATCAAATGACCCAATTCGAGTCATCAAGCAGATCTGGGTCGTAAAAGGATCTCTGTCTAACCCACAAGGACTCAATTAAAACTGGGTACCTAAATTTTAATCTTTTGTATAGGTTGCAAGGGAACGATGCATCATTGAGGAGTCGATGAGAACGCTATGGTACTTGGACAGTGGATGTTCCAAGTACATGACATACTTAAAGCATCTACTCCAGAAGTACATCGAGTGTCCAGGCCTACAAGTAACATTTGATGACAACTCCAAAGGCCTAACCAAAGGTCATAGTACATTTAAAACTATAAATGTTATAATCCCAAATATTTCTTATGTACAAGGACTGCAACATAACTTGTTTTCCATTAGCCAATTCTGCGACAACGGTTTTTCTGTCAAGTTTGATGCACAGGGATGCACAGTGAAGTACAGGAAAACCAAGCAGATACTACTAAAAGGGAAAAGAGAAGGAAATATGTATTTTGCTGACTGGAACAGCAGCCCTCCTGAGACTTGTCTTGTATCGAAAAGCAGCAATGAAGTCAGTTGGCTATGGCACAGACGTCTGAATAATCTCAACTTCAAGACAATTAACAAACTGGCTAGGAACCAGCTGGCTAATGGAATTCCAGATCAAGTATATGACAAAAGTCATATGTGCAGCGCATGTCAACAAGGAAAACAAACAAGAATTTCATTCTCTCTCAAGCCAGTTCAGTCAACTGATCGAGTTCTTCAACTCCTTCACATGGATCTTTTTGGTCCAGTTACTCCAGCAAGCTTCAATGGCAGAAAATACACTCTGGTCGTAGTAGATGACTTCTCAAGATTTACATGGGTGTCATTCCTGTACCAGAAGAGCGAAACAAGGACTAAGTTGCCAATCCTGCTGGAAAGATTGTCAACTCAGAAGGAGTGCAAGATAATGTCAATCAGATCAGATCGAGGAACGGAGTTTCTGAATGAAAGTATTTATGAATACTGCGAGAAGAACGGAGTTCAACATCAAACCTCAGCAGTACGCACATCTCAGCAGAATGGTGTAGCAGAGAGAAGAAACCGAACACTCAAAGAAGTAGCTACCTCAATGCTAGCCAGCTCTGCCATTCCAAAGAAGTTCTGGGCCGAGGTAATCAACACAGCTTGCTTCACTCAGAATCGCTCTCTACTCACATCAAGGCAAGGAAAGACGCCGTGAGCTATGGAATAACAGAATACCATATATTGGATATTTCAAGGTCTTCAGATCCAAATGTCATATCCTAAACAATGGAAAAACACAGCTCAAGACGTTTGATGCAAAGACTGACCGAGGAGTATTCCTTGGTTACTTTGCTGTGAGTAAAGCATATAGAGTTTTCAATAGAAGAAATCAAACGGTCGAAGTAACTCCACATGTTACCTTTGACGAATCATCATTCGAATATAGAGATTCTATCAAACGAAGAAATGAAGAAGAACCTTCAAGGCAGATTCAGACAAGGGCTCAAGAAAATCGAATCAGGAATCTGGCCGAACCATTAATATGGGATGATGAGCCAGAGGAGGAACCTCAAATCAATCAGGAAGCTTCAACAGCTGGAAATCAAGAAGAACCTCCAACGCCAAATCAAGGGGGAATGCCATCACCTGGAAATCCAGACACAGTTCAATCCCCAGCAATATCTCCAGCAGAGCTTCTACAAAAGTCACCTCAAAACTCAATCCAATGAGAGTCTCTTTCTCAAGACTTAACTCCAGAGCAACTCCAAGCCAGACGAAATTTAGCCACTTTTAGCATCAATCAGCTGGAAGAAGAAATTCGCAAAAGAAGAAGATGGATTGAAGATCATCCATCATCAGCAATCATTGGAGAACCATCTGACCAAGTCAAAACCAGAAGTTCAGCTGCTCAAGCTACATCGGAAAGTCAAGAAGCAGCTGACATAGCTCAATTCTCAGTAGAGCTAGAACTGACGGTCTATGATGAAGACACAACTCTAATGGCGTGTTATGTAGCTCAAGTTCCAGAACCTCAAACAATTCTAGAAGCTTTAAAAAGCGTACCCTGGACTAATGCCATGAAGGAAGAGCTAAATGAATTCTTCAGAAATTGTGTCTGGGAATTGGTCGACAGACCTGAAGGAGTCAAAGTCATAGGACTCAAATGGATTTTCAAGAACAAACTGGATACCCTTGGAGTCATCATCAGAAGCAAAGCTCGACTAGTTGCCAAGGGATACACACAGCAAGAAGGAATTGACTTCGAAGAATCATTCGCTCCAGTAGCGCGATTGGAAGCAATCTGACTTTTTCTCGCTTATGCAGCACATCACAAAATCAAGGCCTATCAAATGGATGTGAAGTGTGCATTCTTAAATGGAGAAATCAAGGAAGATGTCTATGTTGAACAACTTCCAGGATTTGAAGTAGAAGGAAATATAGTCTACAAGCTAAAGAATGCGCTTTATGGATTGAAGCAAGCACCTCGAGCTTGGTATGATACTCTATAAAATTTCCTTATATCTAAAGGATTCAAGAAGGGCTCAGTAGACAGAACACTCTTCACCATCAAGTTGGGAGAAGACATCCTGGTTGTTCAAATCTATGTAGACGACATCATCTTCGGATCAACATCAACATTCTTATGTCAAAGATTTGGAGAGATGATGTCAGAACAGTTCAAAATGTCAATGATGGGAGAAATGAGCTTCTTCCTAGGACTTCAAGTCAAGCAATCAGCAGAAGGGATCTTTATAAATCAATCCAAGTACGTGAAAGACTTGATCACCAAGTATGGAGTCCAATCCAGCTGAACAGTAAAGATTCCAATGAACACCAACTGGAAGATTGAACCTGGAACTGAAGGGAAGTCAGTGGATTCTAGCAAATACAGAGGGATAATAGGTTCCCTGCTGTATCTAACAGCTAGTCGTCCAGACATCTCCTTCATAGTCGGAGTGTGTGCTAGATTTCAAGTTGATCCAAAGGAAGCACACATGCAAGCAGCCAAGAACATTCTCAAAGGAACTCAGAATGTTGGGCTGTGGTACCCAGCTGAAGACAATCTACAGCTGACTGGATATTCAGACTCAGACTTCGCTGGAGATCGGTTGGACAGAAAATCAACTTCAGGAACGTGTCAGTTCCTAGGAAGCAAGTTGATTTCGTGGTTTTCAAAGAAGCAAATGTGTGTCGCAACCTCCACAACTGAAGCAGAGTATATGGCAGCTGGAAGCTGCTGCTCACATATTCTCTGGCTGAAACATCAGCTGGATGACTATGAAGTGAATACTGGACAAGTTCCAATTTTCTGTGATAGCTCAAGTGCGATTGCTATATCAGAAAATCCAGTACTTCACACAAGATGCAAACATTCATCAGAGATCACGTGAAAAAGAAGGATGTGATTGTTGAGAAAATTCACACAGACATACAGCGGGCTGATATACTCACAAAGCCGCTGATAGAAGCAAGATTCAAGATGCTGTGCGGATTACTTGGATTACTCAACCCAGACGAAGCTACATCCAGCTAAATAGAAGCAGACCTAGCTGAATGGAAGCAGACCCAGCTGAATGGAAGTAGATCCAGTTGAATGGAAGCAGATCCAGCTGGAATTTAGAACCAACCTCAAAGAATCTAGCTGAGAAAGAATCAAACTCAGCCAGACGCCTAAGTTGAAGGATTATTCAGCTGAGGGGGAACCAGCTGAAAAAAAAACGATCACTCAACACAGCTATTCACAACGGAGGTATCAGCTGACTACAATGATCAGCTGAGAGGTTTGCAACATCATTACATTCAGCTACTAATTCTGTTTTCAGTCAAATCATATCTTGTCATATCTAATCAAATTTAATTAAAAGTCTGCAAAGAACTGAAACATGGAAGTTTCGAGGCAAAAGTCAAAACGCCTCAACCGTCCTCTCACGCGCATTAACTCGCATGAAGCAAGAATCACTTCCAGTCGTAGATCTTCTTATCAATCTATAAATCTTGATTGTCCATTCATCAAGAAAATTGATATAAATATGCTAGAAGAGATACACAAACATTTGCATTAACCCTAAAAGATTTTTCGGTTCTCTTTCTTCTTTCATCAATTGGTATTATTTGTTCTACTAATAAAAGTTGCAGAAGAAGAACATGGAATCTAGAAAGATATCTCCAGAAGCCGATCAACATGAAGAGTCTGTCAAAGCTTCACTATGAGAGTTGCTTAACTCTCAGGAACCACAAGAAGACGGAGCTCCAGGAGAAAATGAAGCTCATCGACAGATCCGGTCTAACGCAGTGGGTGACTGTAAAGCTCAAGAACATTCACCAGGAAGTTGCAGAAATCTTCCTGGGCATGTCAAAGGAAAAAGACCTCCTCCGCCCCACAGTTTCTCTTAAAATAAAAGAGAGAACGGGACACACAACTACCTGAGATGCGGAAATCAACGTCAACAAGATCCTGTCAAATGAATTCAACCTGAGAGGAAGCTCAGTTAGAACTGGACGAGAAGTTGATAAAGCCGGAGTCTTTAAGAGCAGTCTTGTCAAAGCTCTTGCTCCGCCACAGGAGGCACAGAAAAAGATGCAGGAGACAAGGCAGCATGCATCTACTTCCTTCCCAGCTAGGAATTGGAAACAACTTGAGGAGACAAAACAAGCTGAAGCACCGTCTTTGTTTCGACTAAATTAATCCTGAAGTCGCTCGCAATTAGACGAGATCACAGTAGATGCAAGCCAACCCAAGTATCGTCTCACCAGGAAAACTTAGCAGGAAAATCAATGTGTTGCAAAAAGGAGAATAAAAAGAAAGTAGTAAATCAATTTGGAGTTTTGTTTATAACTAAGTAGAGAAAGCAATTAAACATGAATTAATCTTAGGCAAGAAGTAAAGAGCATAAAATAAACCCTATGCGAGAATTTAGATTCTATCTCTAGCAAAGCATTCAACGATTTAAATCTTAACATTAAGTCGAGTAACCATGCAGCGAAAGAAATTAAAAGCATAAATTAAGAACAGAAATTGAAAGAACTCATGAACGTGCGCGAAATTGATGATAATCGATGAACTGGAATTAAATCTGGAAATGGCTATGATCGTAGTCTCCAATCCGAAAATGAAATACGACAATTGAAATTACTGAACTAAAATATCCGGAGAAAACTAGACAACAAAACCTAAGAGAAACTCTGAAAAATACTAAGCAAAAGCCGTCTGGAACAGTGACTGGAAAAAAAATGTATATCCCATCTGAAAAACCCTCGTACGCTATTTATAAGCACGATAATTAAAATTGTGCTCAGCGGTCTCCTAGCCTCAGCGACCGCTGAGCACACCTCATTAAATCCGCTACGTGATCAAACTCAGCGGTCTCTGGAAGCGAACGAGCGCTGAGTTACTTCATGCATCAACTTGAGCGCCGGACTCAGCGGTTTCCTGGGTTGAGAGACCGCTGACTTCTCACCATGTATTATCTGAAGCGTCGGACTCAGCGGTCTCTCGCCCTGAGCGACCGCTGACTTCTCGCACGTGGTTATCACACCTGGAACTCAGCGGTCTCTCGCCCTGAGCGACCGTTGACATCTCGCACGTGGTTATCAGACCTGGAACTCAGCGGTCTCCTAAGGAAAGAGACCGCTGAGTTTCACTTCGCCAAAATCTCAACTCTGCGGTGAAAGTTGATCAAGCATTGGTTGCCTACGCCGTTCTCGAGCACAAACTACATTTTCCACTGAAAGCTCGACAAAATACCATTAGCGTATTTTAAACTCAAAACAATACAAAATCTAGCAAATGACATCACAAACGCGCACGCAAAACAACCGAGAGTACAACCAAAAACTAACACAACAAACCCTCCACACACAAAACCTTGCTTGTCCTCAAGCAAATCTCAATTCAAACTAGAACGAAAATGAATAATCAAACTCAACAAAACATGCTTTGTCATCCTATCAATCACAACACATTCTATCAATCTTCAATCACACGTGATTACACACAGCAACAAGTGGCCCGCCACACAAAACACCAATCCACCCAACACTTAAAAACAAGGTTATAGGCAAGAAGATATCACAACCTTTCGATTTATCCCAAATTCCAAACCACGAGAAAACTTAAAGGAATAAGGTGAATTCCAGGCAAAAATCACTAGGTTTAATCTTGGAAAAATTCCGGCATCCTAGCGTGGTTTCCCATACCCATTCCTTGCATAAAAGATTCAATTTTGAACAAACGAGAAAGAGGGGTAGAGCCTTTCAAAACACCCACAAAATTAAACCACCAGACAAAATTAAACAGCTCTAAATCAAGTCGAATTATGTGGCCATAATTCATGAGGTGTAAACATTTAGAGATTATCTAAAGTGTCCCTATGTGGTTTCTCATGCTCATGGTTCCCAGAAGAGCAGAGACCTCTCAACTTAACTCAGATTTTTTTTTATTTTAAAATAATTTAGACTTGGGATACAACCAATAAAACACAATCTTCTCGCCCATAACCTCGTATTCAACTATCGAGTATCAATCAATCAAGTGTGACAAGGCCCCACAGTTAACTACATCATACTCACACATAATTAAGTCATGACAGAACATACCGATCAATCAAGTCCATCAAAACATAATTCACCAAGTCCAACCATAACATTTACAACTCAGATCAAATTAAGACTCAAGAGAACATGCAAGAAACACCGACAAAACCTGCCCCCCCAGACAAGAGAAGAAAACAATGCCCTCATTGTAATAAAAAGAAACAGACAAAGAAAATGAGGCAATGCGAAACAAAGGAAGACAGAAAGCGAAACCAAAAGGAACACTGATCCAACAACCAAAGAAAACAAAACAAAAAAACAACCACGAAATAAAACAAAGCAAAAGAAGAAATAGAACACATACGAAACAACAGTGAGGAATCACTGTTGATCAGGGGGCGGTGAATGTGGATGTCCATGATGCAGTGTCCAATTAGCCCACTGCTGCTCCAAGGCGGCCAGGTGTGCATTCTGATCGGCAAGTTGCTGCTGCTGAAGGGCCGACTGCTGATTCTGCTCGCTTCAAAGGCGATTCTGAGCGAGCAATTGCTGATTCTGAGCATCCAAATGCTGACTATGCTCGTCTAACTGCTGCTGATATGAGTACAACTGCCGATTCTGGGCATCGAAACGGCCATAATTATCATGCTGAAATTGCCCCCACTGGGTGCTCCAATCAGCACGGAAAGCTTGAAGATCCTCACGTAGCTGAGCAAATTCAGAAGAAGAGGATCCTGCCCCTCGAGTCGGCCACACAGAAGGCATCCCAGCAGATCTTGCATGAGCAGCTTCATCATCATCCTGGTCGTCCTCCGGTTCAGTACGTGGCGGCAGTTCCGAAAGAGGATTGGCAACCAAGCTATTAAGATGAGCCATGACACACCGGCACCGCTTATGTGGAACAAGCGTAGTCCTGTTGATAGCAAAAGGTGCACCACGCAATTCACTCAGATCAATACGCCGCGGTAACAATTTTGTCTGAACCTCAGGAGGAAATACATTCGGCGGTATCAACTTAAAATGATGGGCCAAAGCAGTAACAATGTGAGGGAGCGCAGGATGACAACGAGAGCGGCGCTGAATATTCTGAAAGGCCTCAAACATAAAGGTCGTAGGGCATACTTGGACATTCTGGATAGCAGCGGTGAGTAGAAAAAGTTCCCCAGTGTTAACCTTATTTGCCTCCAGATTCCCACTAACATTGTAAACAAGAAATTTGTGCAGAATGCCCAATGCAGGATCCTTAATAAATTCACTAGGCATACCCCCAGACTTCCAATTAGTGAACCCAGTCAAAAACTCCCATGCCTCAACAGGTTCAAACTCCGATAGGGGCTTATGAAACCCCTCTAGCGGAAAACCAAACACCCGCTTCATAATGCGGTCAGTAATAGTAAAATCACGACCAAACATCCGACAAGTAAATTGAGAAAAATCATCCGCAAGATCAAAAGTCATCAACAACTCTAAACATAATGGAGAATAACCATGTAACTCCATCCTAGCAAATTTATCCATTCCCAAAATTTTAAGGTACTGTTTAAGTGAAGTGAGCACCCCAAGTGATTCCATCAAGTCCCAATCAAAATAACGAGGCACAGACACCTCAAATCGGCTGAAACGCTGAAACAGAGTACCGGATATAGGATTAAAGATCGGGAACGGGCAACCATAATCTTGAGAACAGTCCACAGGTTCCTCGTCCTCCATGGGGTCTTGTGGTCGAGAAGTAGAACCCGCCGGATTTTTGGTACGTGCCATGTGACAAAGCGGGCCCAAGAACGTTGAAAGAAGAACTGGAGCAGACGTACAAGACAACCGGCGAAGCTGAGCGAGCACTGAACGGAGCGAGCGCTGAAACAGAGCTGGAAACGCAAGCTCAGCGGGTGCTAAGAGTGAGCGGTCGCTCAGGCAGAACGGTGACGGTCAGTGATGGCGGAACGACAGCGGTCGTGGAGTGACAGGTAAAGTATGGTGGTGAATCAGTGATGGTAAAATATGGAGATTGGGAAAATTTATGGTGGTGGGGTAAGATTGAGGTGGGAGAAAATGAAAGGAAGGAATGAAGAAAGTAAGGGTGGCGACTGAAATTAGGGTTCAGAATTATTTTTATAACGTGGCAGGGTCAGCGGTCTCTGATGGTGAGCGGTCGCTGACAATAAACCCTAATCACACTCAGCGGTCGCGTAGGGTGAGCGACCGCTGATTCTTGCCCCTTTCTCCAAAGTTTCGTCGCGCTCAGCGGTCGCGTAAGTTCAGCGACCGCTGACTTTCTGCCCTGGACTCCAAAACTTCGCCACACTCAGCGGTCGAGTATGGTGAGCGACTGCTAACTATTCGCCCTGTATTCTGAATTTGTCCCTGCTCAGCGATCGCTGATGAAGAGATACCGCTGGGTCATACGAAGGCTGAAGTACTATGCACTCCTTGAAAACCATAAATCCTGCACATCACAAACATACCCCGCACAGCAACTGACAAGAAAAACAAACTTAAAAACAAAAATCAGAAAAGAAAAAGAAAAGAAAAAACGAACTACCAAACTATGGGTTGCCTCCCACACAACGCTTGTTTAACATCATTAGCTTGACGTGGAGCGAGCATTCAGAGAACGGGATCCAAGAAGTGTACGGACTTTACCGTGTATGCCTTAGTCTCCCCTTCAAGATACGGTTTTACTCGGTGCCCATTAACGGGAAAAGAGTGCTGCGTTTCCTCATTCAACAATTGAACCGAGCCATATGGAAAAACTTCTGTGATGGTGTATGGGCCACTCCACCTAGACTTGAGCTTTCCGAGAAACAACTTTAACCGTGAGTTAAACAATAGGACCTTCATCCCGGGCTTGAGCTCTTTCATCAAAATCCTCTTATCATGAAGTCTCTTGACCCGATCCTTGTAAATCTTGGCATTCTCATACGCCTCATTACGTAACTCATCGAGCTCGGACATTTGAAGCATCCGATGCTCGCCGGCTTCAGATAGGTCGAGATTTGCCTCCTTAATAGCCCAATAAGTCTTATGCTCAATTTCCACGGGGAGATGACACGTTTTACCAAAAACCAAGCGATAGGGGCTCATTCCCAAGATACTCTTATACGCTGTTCGATATGCCCATAGCACATCATTTAACTTTGTAGACCAGTCCTTACGAGATAGTTTCACCGTCTTCTCCAAAAGCCCCTTGATTTGCCGATTGCTCGTCTCGGCTTCCTTAGAAGTATGCGGGTGATAAGGGGTGGCCACCTTGTGCGTGATTCCATTTTTCTTCATCAGCTTTTCAAACAACTTGTTGCAGAAATGCTTTCCGCCATCACTGATGATCGCCTTTGGAAATCCAAACCTACACAAAATGTTTTCCTGCACAAATCTAAGGACAACATTAGAGTCACAAGTCCTAGTGGGGATTGCTTCAACCCACTTTGACACACAATCAACGGCTAATAAAATATATTCGAATCCAAAAGACTTGGGGAACGGCCACATGAAATCAATACCCTACACGTCGAAGATCTCGACCACTAAAATGTTATTGAAAGGCATCTCGTTCCTCCGCCCAATGGATCCAACCCTTTGGCACCGATCACAAGACATATAAAAGGCTTGGGCATCCTTGAACAATATTGGCCAAAACAAACCGGATTGGAGTACCTTGTGTGTTGTCTTCTGTCTTCCAAAATGACCACCACAATGCGCTTCGTGGCACAACTGCAACACCTTGGCGTGCTCATCATCGGGTACGCACCTCCGAATAACATCATTCTTTTCGAGCTTGAAGAGGTGAGGATCTTCCCAGAAATATTGCCTGCATAGAGCTAGAAAACGTTTCCTCTCTTGGGAGGTAATATCCGACCGCGTTTCACCGCAAGCTAGATAATTCACAATATCGGCATACCAGGGCACAAAATCCAAACTATAAGCATGCTCAAACGGAAAGGAATCAACCACATTATCACATGACAAAGAAGGGGATGAATTTTCTAAACGAGACAAATGGTTAGCTACAACATTCTCACTGCCCTTCCTATCACGAATCTCTAGATCAAATTCTTGCAACAAAAGAACCCACCGAATAAGTCTAGGCTTAGCTTGGGGTTTAGTTAACAGGTAACGCAAAGCGGCATGAACACTATGAACTATCACCTTAGAACCTATGATGTAAGCATGAAATTTATCTAGAGCAAAAATCACAGCATACATCTCTTGTTCAGTAGTAGTTAATTCACTTGAGCAGGAGTTAGGGTAAGACTCGCATAGTAAATCACACGCAACATTTTATCGACTCGCTGTCCTAAGACAGCTTCAACTGCAGAGTTCGAAGCATCACACATGATTTTAAAAGGTTCTGACCAATTAGGACCAATCACAACAGGTGCAGTGCTCAACTTATGTTTTAGTGTATTGAACGCATCTAAGCATGCTTCATCAAAATTAAACATAAAATCTTGAGCAAGTAAACGGCACAGAGGCTGGAAAATTTTAGAAAAATCCTTAATGAAACGATGGTAAAAACCCGCGTGACCTAAGAAACTCCTAATTCCCTTCATATCACGAGGTGGAGGCAATCTCTCGATCACATCCACCTTAGCCCTATCGACCTCTATCCCTTTCCTGGAGACAATATGACCCAGAACAGTTCCCTTTCGTACCATGAAATGACTCTTCTCCTAACTAAGGGTTAGACCACTCTCAACGCATCGACACAAAACACGTTCAATTTTACCAAGACAATCATGAAAAGACGACCCAAAAATAGAAAAATCATCCATGAAAATCTCAACAAAATCACTAATCATTTCAGAAAAAATAGACATCATACACCTCTGAAACGTACCTGGGGCATTGCAGAGTCCAAAAGGCATCATCTTGCATGCGTATGTGCCGAAGAGACACGTGAAAGCTGTCTTGGCTTGATCTTCTGGGGCGATTGCAATATGGTAATATCCTGATAACCCATCCAAGAAGCAATAGAACTCGTGACCAGCTAGTCTATCCAGCATCTGATCAATGAAAGGAAGCGGAAAGTGGTCCTTCTTTGTAGCGGCATTGAGCTTCCTATAGTCAACGCACATCCTCCAACCAGTAACAGGTCTAGTGGGCACCAACTCATCCTTGTCATTCAACACCACTGTAATCCCCCCTTTCTTCGACACCACGTGTACGGGGCTCAGCCACTCACTATCAGCAATGCGAAAAATAATCCCCTCTGCTAGCAATTTATAAATCTCTTTTCTCATGACCTCCATCAACACGGGGTTCAATATCCTCTGACCATCTCTCTTCGGGGTAGCACATTCTTCCAAGTTAATCCGATGCATACAAGTGGCGGGACTAATACCCTTAATATCAGATAAACTCCATCCAAAAGCCGCCTTGAACTTCTTAAGAACCTCCACTAAGGCTTGTTCTTCCTCTTGTGGAGCTCAGAGAAAATGATGATTGGCTTTTTCCTTCCCTGTTCAAGAAACACGTACTTCAGATTCTGGGGAAGGACCTTGAGCTCGAGTTCTACTTCTTTTTCATTATTGGAGCTCTCAGGTAAAGATGTCTGGTCAACGGGTATACTTCCAAACTCTTCTAGACTTGCTTCCTCTTTGAGCCGTTCCTCTAAATCAGCAGACCCTTCAAAAACTTCCTCTATCTAATTCTCTTCCATGAAACATCCCTCAGTAAGAACATCAATGACGTCTATATAAGAACAGTTCTCAATACTGTTGACTGATGGCATGGCTCGATTGGCGTGCACATTGTAGGAGACCGTCTCTCCCAACACCGACATCTTGATGATCCCATTCTTCACGTCGATCAACGTATTGGTAGTCACCATGTATGGTCTCCCCAATAACAAAGTGTGCTCTCGTCCATCCTCTTGAACATCTCCACTTTCGAGAACCACAAAATCAACGGGAACTATTAATTTCCCAACACGGACCAGAATATCTTCTACTACCCCTCTAGGGTATCGAATGGATCGGTCGGCCAGCTGCAGGTACATCCTGGTCGGCTTCAACTCTCCCAACTCTAATTGTTTAAAAATCGAGTACGGCATTAGATTAATGCCGGCCCCCAAATCTAGCATTCCTGAAGCTTCTTTTCCATTCTTCATGGCAATCTTGATCACAAAACTCCCCGGGTCCTGCTGTTTCGGAGGTAGAGACTGTTGCATTATCGAATTGACACTTTCGGATACCAAAATCTGTTCATTCTCCTCGAAACTCCTCTTCTTTGATGCCAACTCCTTAAAGAACTTCACGTAAGCTGGGACATTCCTAATAACCTCCAGCAATGGTAAATTCACATTCACCTTGGAAAGCATCTTGTAAAACTCGGAAAACTGTTTATCTTGCTTTTCATTTCTCAATCTGCTGGAAAAAGGCACTGGTGGTCGGTAAGGTTTCTCGGTCTTATGCAATCGGACTTCCGATTCTTCCTTCTCATTCTCAGCTACAGGCAATGTTTCCTATGAAGGTATGTTTCCCACCTTGTTATCAATCTTCTTTCCACTTCTCAGAACAGTTACAACTTGAGCTTGATGAGGTTATTGACCTTGACTAGGAATTTTCCCAGTCTGCTGCTGTTGCTGCATCTGATTAAGTGTCCCAGAAATTTGTCCCACAGCCGTCTCGAGACGCTTGATGTTAGCATCTTGAGCTTCCCTCTCCTGTTTGCTCTCTTGCATAAAGGCAGTAAGATTATCATCAAGAGGATTCCTTTGAGCAGGCGGAGGCGGTGGACGTTGAAATTGTTGTGGTCCCTGTTGAAATTGCAGTGGTGCTTTCTGAAACTGATTCTGCTGTGGTGGGTACTGCCACTGAGAGTTATAACTGTGCTGCTGATGGGGGTACCACTGCTGCTGGGACGGGTACTGGTTGAACTGCTGTGGAGGATGGCGATTCTGAAAATTTCCTCCAGATCCCTGTCTTTGATTCCGATTCCTCCATCCAGCGTTAGACTGATTCTGCCACCCCGAGTTCTGCTGTCGTTGATTCTGATTGAATCTCTGGCCTTGAACAAACTGTGGGCGTGGAAGATACCCCTGTGCAACATAGACCTCTGCGCCTCCTTCATATGTCATCTCCCCCATTCTCTGGTACTCTTCCGGATTGTGCCCTTGTGATGGTCCCGGAACGAGGTCTTCGGTGAAGAAGGGGGGTGAATACACCGAAGAGGGATTTTTGAAAACTTTTATGAAATTAAAACAGAGTTGAGTGAGAGCTCAATTATGAGTTCAGCTGACTTCAAAATAAGGTGATCAGCTGGATAGATAACTTAGCTGGCTGTGCGGAAAGTGGTGGAAAGAAAAACTTAGCTCGTTCCTTTTACAAAAGCTCAGAAAAACTTAGTTTCAGTTTTCAGTTAAGCAGGATTGAAAATAATGCAGCTGGCTGGGTCACACAGCCAGAGAGTTGAAGCTTTGAAAACTTGTGCTGTGCAAATGTGGTTAGTTCTTTAAATAAATATATAATGCAAAGACTGAATAAAGCAATAAAGAACACGGAATTTTAACGTGGTTCGGAGAGAGAGCTCCTACGTCTACGACCAGGTTTTAGCTGGTAAATCCACTAAGGATGACCACTTGGTTTACGAGTACCAAGCAACTTCGCAGCTCTACCTCGAGCTATGTTCTAACAGTTTACGGGCACTGTAGAAGCCTGCACCTTTTCAGTTTTCGGGTACTGAATAACCTTACACTCGAATTTCGTACTTCGAGACGGCGTAACCTTGACCTAACCTTTTCTGGGTAAAGGAGGGTTTGGGTAAAAGAGGGCTTGTAGGCAGTTTTTCGTGTTTGATTCTGAGGTTGAAGACTGGTATTTATAGGTAGAGATTCAAACTAGCCGTTGGAAGACCCGTTTGAATCTTACCTACTCTCTGATCTGTCGATCTGCCGTTGAGCGTATCTTCACCTGTCTTCATCACTGTGTCAGATCCTAGGTTCGCCTTTCTAGGATGCTGAGATGTCGATCCCTCATTGGTCGAGGTATATTGACTTCCTCTGACACCGGGATTTCTGTCTTTTGAGCTGGTTTTTGAATTTAGAGCTGGATGGGTAAACTGACTTGAAGTGACGTTTTCAGAGTTAGTTCCCTTTTTGGTCAGCTCAGCTGTCTTTCTTAGACTTTGATGCAGCTCAATTTATTCTGCTCCGTTGGATCTCCTTGGCTGGATCCATTGTTCTTTTCTTGAGTCGGCTCCGACTCGGCTCGATTCTGAGCTCGGTTCGGCTAAGAGACCTTTCAGTGACTTTGAGTCCGGTGATTACTCAGTGAGTCTTCTTCTGTCTTCAGCCTCCAAACCTGTGAACTTAGAAAATCTAAGGCTCAAACAAGTGAGCTGGAAAACTTAACTTAGGTTTGTACATTCATCTACTGGGTTGGAGAGCAGTTGGGTTTTGGAATCAAATCAAAACTTTAGAATTTTCCCAACAATTTCCCCCTTTTTGATGATGCCAAAACCTAACTGAGAAAAACAACCTGCTTCCCCCTAAATGAGAAAGTGGGTTTAAAAGAATTCAGCAGAAAATTAAATTCAGAGTTCAGTGCCTGGACAAAGAGTTATTGTCATCAGGGTGAGCTTGAGAGCAAAATATTTCAGTTTTATTAATCCACAAAGATGATTACAAGAGATACATGATTAACAAACTGAAAAAAGACAAAAACAATTTAATCCCAGTTAACTTGGTCTTCATTCATGCAGCTGCTGCTGATTCTTCATTCTATCTTCTTCCAGCTGCTCATCTGTTCTTAACCTGTATCGGTTAAATATCATCTGCTCCAGCTTCCTGTATTCTTCTTCGTTGTTTGCCTTGGAAATTTTCCTCCTGATCGCCCATCTGTTTACTTCAGCGATAATTTTTGATTTGTCAGGAAGATGAGTTCCAGGTATCAACGGAGGCTGGATATGATACAAATTTGGGAGCGATGAAATGGATCTTCGCGGTATTTGCAGCGTTGAAGAATGCTTTTGCCGTCATCCTGTCTTGATGAAAAAGCTCATTGAGATGCATCATGAAAGCAACATCTGGGGGCGTATTTGGGTAAGCTCCCAGATAATAGAAATCTTCAATGAACTCAAACTTTGTATGTTCCCAGTCGTCGTTTAGCTCTTCTGGGATCCATTCATCTACTCTCCTCCAGTTCATCGGCATCTGAGACTTTTTCTTTGCAGCTTTTATGTTTGCTTTTTTCTTCTGCTGCTTCTTTTCTTCGGCATTGAGCAAACTTTCTTTCTTCTTCTGCTGTTCTTGGAGGCTTTTCATCTCTTGCTTTTGCTGAGTTACAAAGTTGCAGAGCCAATGAGTATCATTGAACTGATGCAGGTGGCTCCACTAGCTTTGGCAAGAGGGATTATCATTTTGCTCCATTTCCTTTTCGTCCAAATTGGTTCCTCTGCATCCATTTCGGCAACAACTTCGTCAATCTCGATCGCATCACTTGGACTTCGCCTGACTTTTCCTTTGCCCGTCTTTGAAGTTTTTCTCTTGTCATTACCTTCCCCCTTTTTGGCATTATCAATAAGAGTGGAGGAGAGGTTGACTACTGTCTCATTCAGCTGGGCCAAGGCTTTGTCAATATCAATGATCTTTCTTTGAGTTGTCTATTGTGAGGTTGAGCCGTGTTGTCTTTATTGCTTCCAGCTTTGAACTGATTGTCCAGCTCTTTGTAAAGATTGAACAGCTGGTGGATGTCAGTTCTGTGGGAGAGAGTCTGCTGTTGGAGAGCGTCCAGCTGGCTGGATAAGTCGTTGACGCTGCTTTCCAGCGGAGCTTGGAGGTTTGATATGATCTTAGGGACTCTCTTCTCTAGATGATTTGAATGATCAATTTGTTGAGAAACGAGAGACTGTTTGAGATCTCTACTGGTGCTTTCCTGCAGATTCTGGGCAAATCTGTGCACGTCATCAATGGACTGTCCATTACATTGGACTTGCCATTCTATAGCTGTGATGTGCAGAAGGGTGTCAACATTTGATTTGAGTCTATCCTGATAAAGGATTTCCTCAACTTATTTGGCGATCTCGTCCTTCATTGCATCAGAAAGCACAACAGGATCTGTCTGGGTCCCGGATTCGGCTTGGCTGGATTTTACTGCCTCGATCTCGACTAGTGAGCGAGTGTCATCGGCAATTGGACTCTGTGGGGCAGCTTCGGTTGGCTCAACTGTTGCATTAGTTGGCTCTTCTTCAATCATCATTGCCTCAGCTGTGTCGGCAGGGACAGCTTCCTTGGCAGTTTCAACTGGAACAATCCAGCTGAGATTGTGTAGGTAAGAGTTGGCTCGTGAGATGACTTTCTCAGAAGGTGGTACTTCATCCTGTTCAACCTTCTGGATAAGGATTTGGATCAGCTCGTCTTGATGCTCAAAAGCATCCTGAAGACTTCCAAAACCAAATATCTCCTGCAGAGCTGCCTCTTCGGCTTTAAGCTTATCAAAAGTGTAGAACTCCACCATTTCTTCATTTGCGTACCAAGTGGACATCTTGGTAGCCAGATAAAATTTGAAGTCGCTGACAGCGACTAAAGCAGCAGGGAGCGAGGCAAGAGAAGGATAATGTTGCAGTGCGCTCTTTATTCCTTGAAGTCTGAGGTTCTCGAACCTCATGACTGTGGCAGCACGTGCAACGGCTCTGGGACTGAGAATTTTGATTTCCTCAGAAGAAAAAGTAGGGCTTGATGGTTCAGCTTGGTATTCATCATCCAGCTGCAAAGGAGAGTCAGCTGGATGGGGCTCTTTAGGTGAGCTGGGTGCTGAAAGATGGGTGGTTTCAGGTACTGAAGAAGTAGGCGAGAATTCTTGGTGAGGTACCTGAGGATGAGGAGGAAGGAGAAGAGAGTGTTGTTGAGGAGGAAGGAGAAGAGAGTGTTGTTGAGGAGGAGTTCCAGCTAATGTGAGATCAACTGGAGCGGGTTGTGAGGATGCTTGAAGGATTTGGCGAAGAGGAATAGCATCCTCCGGGTCAGGGTGGGGGACCACTATCTGTGGTTCTTCAGCTTCTCGTGAAGCAATCACGAACTCCCTTCCTTGATCTGTGCTGGAGGAGGAATCCTGAGCTGTCTCCTCAGCGACTGATCTCCATTCAGTTCCAGCTGGCATATTAGCTGGCTTCTCTCGTCGTCTCCACAGCTGGCTTGCTGGCTGCCTTGAATTTGAGCTTCTTTTTGGCAGGTGGAGATCCAGCTGGCTGAGTTTCCTCTGGCTGTTTCCTTTTCCCTGTTTTGAGAGAGAGAGGCAGTCTGCTGTTTTGCCTCCTGCATCTTCTTCTTCCCTTCAGGGGCTGCTTTCTTCATCAAGTCAGAGAGCTGACTCTGCTTTTCAAAAAGAACTTTGGACACAGGGAACTCTTCTGTGTCTTTCCACTTGATTTGCCGTCCAGTTGTGTAGTGTTCTATTATGCACGCCACCTTGGTGCATAAATAGATAGTCTCCCTACAGCTGTACTTGGTGAAGCTGTCATCTTCAAAGTGTATCTTCTTCGACTCCTTCTCCAACTTTTCCATGAAGTAGGAGAACCAATCCACAGGATCATTCCTGAGGATGGCTATCATTGGCTTCAACTTGGGTATGCTAATCTCTCCTTGAGATCCAGCTATACCTAGGATGCACTTCTGGGTGACATCCAGAAGCAGTCTGAATTTGGGCTTGAACAGTAGCTTGGACATACTCGCTCTGTAGGGTTCCAGTTTGAACAGCATCTGGTCCAGTTCGGCCTGGATCTCTTCTCTGGTGTAGTTGTCCGGGGAGCGGTCCCCAAGAGTTTTCAGACCGAACAACTTGCTCAACATCCGGTTGATGTTGATGTCGACATCCCAGGGAGTTGTATGCCCTGTCATTTCCTTTAGCTGGAGAGTAATGTTGGAGCGGAGACGTTCATCTCTGTTGGTCATCTCCATGAAGAACTCTGCCACTTCCTGGCGGAAGATGTTCTTCGGACGTGCAGTTGCCCATTGCAGTAGGCCTGCCTTCTCGATGAGATCCAGCACCTCCTGGAACTCCGAATTCTTGTAGTTCTTGAGAGTTAAGAAACTCTCAAAGTGCAACTTTGACATGAGGTTCTCTGATTGGTTCGCTCCTGGGGTTATCTTCTTTGGTGCCATTGAATATATCTGTATTGAGAAGTTAGAAGAATACAAGAGAAAAGAGTTTTGCAGAGAGATAAGCAAGAACTTGATTTGCAGAAAAAAATTTCAGAGATAATAAGTAAATATGGCGACGATTTGCATATCTTTGATATATATATATATATATATATATATATATATATATATATATCAACCGTCTATCTTGATGAACGGTTGAGATCTTTAGATTTGAATTCAAGATCTGCAGCTGGGATAGATTTGCGCAACACGTTAAGTGACGTGCGTATGTACATTGTAGGTCACGCGCGCGTGAGGTGGTCAAAACGTTTTGTCTTCCGCCTCGACTTTCCCGAGCTACAGTACCCTGCATGCTTTTCATTAAATGCGATGGGATTCGATTGGATGGATGGCTTATTGACGAATCCATCTAAGGAATGTCTGAGGATTTGAATTAAATTCAAATAATTTTATCCTTAAATAGCATATTCCTCAGGGAAATAAATGAAAGACTGCAAACCTGTCAGCTGAACTTTGTAGTCAGCTGATACCTCGGCTGTGTTTCTTTATGTTGAGTTACTCCTTCAGTTTAATTATCCAGCTGAGCTTGATTCCCCTTCAGCTGGTTTCCCTTCTTGAACTAAGTTCACGAAACGACTGGGTCTGGATTCTTTCAACTTGATATCCCAAGGGTTTCCAGCTGAGTCTTATTCCACCTCAGCTGGATGAAGTTTCTTCATCAGGATTAAGCAATCCAAGCAATCCACACAGCATTTTAAATCTTGCTTCCATCAGAGGCTTTGTTAAAATGTCAGCTCGTTGAATATCTGTGTGAATTTTCTCAACAATGACGTCTTTCTTTTCCACGTGATCTCTGATGAAGTGATGTCGAACGTCAACGTGCTTACACCTTGTGTGAAGAACTGGATTTTCAGATATTGCAATAGCACTTGAGCTATCACAGAAGATTTGTACTTGACCAGTTTTCACTTCATAATCATCCAGCTGATGCTTCAGCCAGAGAATTTGAGAGCAGCAGCTTCCAGCTGCCATATACTCCGCTTCAGTTGTAGAAGTAGCGACACACGTCTGCTTCTTTGAAAACCATGATATCAACTTGCTTCCTAGGAACTGACATGTTCCTGAAGTTGATTTTCTGTCTAATCGATCTCCAGCAAAGTCTGAGTCTGAGTATCCAGTCAGCTGCAAATTATCTTCAGCTGGATACCACAGCCCAATGTTCTGAGTCCCCTTTAGATATTTCAGAATATTCTTAACTCCTTGCATATGTGCCTCCTTAGGATCAACTTGAAATCTGGCACATACTCCAACTGCAAATGATATATCTGGGCGGCTAGCTGTGAGATACAACAGGGAACTAATTATCCCTCTGTACTTGCTGGGATCCACTGGATTTCCTTCGGTTCCAGGTTCAATCTTCCAGTTGGTATTCATAGGGATCTTCACCGTTTTGCTGGATTGAATTCCATATTTGGTGATTAAGTCTTTCACGTACTTGGATTGATTTATGAATATTCCTTCTGTTGATTGCTTGACTTGAAGTCCTAGGAAGAAACTCATTTCTCCCATCATTGACATTTGGAATTGTTTTGACATCATCTCTCCAAATCTTTCACATAAGAAAGTTGATCTTGAGCCGAAGATGATGTCGTCCACATATATTTGGACAACTAGTATATCTTCACCTAGCTTGATGGTGAAGAGTGTTCTGTCGACTGAACCTTTCTTGAATCCTTTGGACGCTAGAAATCCTGACAGAGTGTCATACCAAGCTCGAGGTGCTTGCTTCAGACCATAAAGCGCCTTCTTTAGCTTGTAAACTTTGTTTCCTTCTACTTCAAATCCTGGGGGTTGCTCTACATAGACACCTTCTCTGATTTCCCCATTCAAGAATGCACACTTCGTCCATTTGATATACTTTGAATTTGTGATGTGCTGCGTATGCAAGGAATAATTTGATTGCTTCCAATCTTGCTACTGGAGCAAATGACTCTTCAAAGTCTATTCCTTCTTGCTGTGTATATCTCTTGGCGACTAAGCGAGCCTTATTTCTGATTATTACTCCAAGAGTATCCAGCTTGTTTTTGAATATTCATTTCAGACCTATTATTTTGACTCCTTCTGGTCTATCGACCAGTTCCCAGACGCAATTTCTGATAAATTCATTCAGTTTTTCTTGCATAGCATTTGTCCAGGGCACACTCTTTAAGGCTTCGATAATTGTTTGAGGCTCTGGAACTTGAGCTACATAACATGCCATGAGAGCTGTGTCTTCGTTGTAGACGGTCAGATCTAGCTCTACTGATACTTGAGCTTCATTATCTGCTTCTTGAGGATTTGATGGCTGGTTTTGAGCAATTGAATTTCTTGTTCTAACTCTGTCTGATGGTTCTCCAATGATTGCTGAAGCTGGATGATCTTCAATCCATCTTCGTCTTCTTCTAATTTCTTCTTCTAGCTCATTGATGCTCGAAGTTGCTAAGTCACGTCTTGCTTGGAGATGTTCTGGAGTCATATCCTGAGACTCGTTCTGATTTAGATTAGAGTTAGGTTTATCTTGAGGCGTAGACTGAGTGAATTCAGCTGGAGAGGGAGCTGGGGAATCAGCTGGGTCTTGATTTCCAGCTGTAGGCATTCCCCCTTGATCTGATACTGGGGATCCCTCTGGATCATCAGCTGGTTGATTTGCCTCTGCTGAATTGATTTGAGGTTCTGCTGGTTCATCATTCCAAATCAATGGTTCAGCTAGATTCCGGATTCGAATTACTTGAGATCTTGTTTGAGCTGGATCGGAGCTTGATGTTCCAGTTGTGTTTCTTTGTTTGATCGACTCTCTGAATTCGAAGGATGTTTCATCAAAGGTGACATGAGGGATCACTTCGACTGTTTGTGTTCTCCTGTTGAAAACTCTGTAAGCTTTACTTATAGCTGAGTAACCAAGGAATACTCCTCGGTCAGTTTTGGCGTCGAACGTCTTCAGCTGGGTTTTCCCATTATTTAGGATATGGCATTTTGAGCCGAAAACCTTGAAATACCCGATGAAGGGTTTCCTGTTATTCCATAGCTCGTACGGAGTCTTTCATTGTCTGGATGTGAGTAGCGATCTATTCTGAGTGAAGCAAGCTGTGTTTATGGCTTCAGCCCAGAATTTCTTTGGAATTGCTGAGCTTGCTAACATTGAGGTAGCTGCTTCCTTGAGTGTTCTGTTCTTCCTCTCAGCTACACCATTCTGCTGAGGTGTGCGTGCAGCTGAGGTTTGATGTTGTACTCCGTTCTTCTCACAATAATCATATATGGTTTCATTCAGAAACTCAGGTCCTCGGTCTGATCTGATTGAGATAATTTTGCATTCCTTTTGAGTCGTCAACCTTTCCAGCAGGGCCGGCAGCTTGGATCTTGTTTTACTTTTCTGGTACAGGAATGAAACCCAAGTGAATCTGGAGAAGTCATCCACTACGACCAGAGTGTATTTCCTACCGTTGAAACTTGTTGGTGTTACTAGACCAAAAAGATCCATGTGAAGGAGTTGAAGAACTCGATCAGTTGAGGGCGTCGGCTTGAGAGAAAATGAAATCCTTGTCTGTTTTCCTTGTTGACAAGCACTGCAAATATGGCTCTTGTCATAAACTTGATCTGGAATTCCATTAGCGAGCTGATTTCTAGCCAGCTTGTTGATTGTCTTGAAGTTGAGATGATTCAGCCGTCTGTGCCACAGCCAGCTGACTTCATTACTGCTTTTTGATACAAGACATGTGTCTGGAGGGCTGCTTGTTCCGCCAAGAAAGTATATGTTTGCTTCTCTTTTCCCTCTCAGTAATACCTGCTTGGTTTCCCTGTTTTTCACTGTACATCCTTGTGCATCGAACTTGACAGAAAAACCATTATCGCAGAATTGACTAATGGAAAGCAAGTTATGTTTTAATCCTTGTACATATGAAACGTTAGATATTTTAACATTGTAGGTTTCAAATGTACCGTAACCTTTGGTTAAACCTTTGGAGTTGTCACCAAACGTTACTTGAGGACCTAGACGCTCTTCGTATTCTTGGAGTAGATACTTTAGATGAGTCATGTATTTTGAGCATCCGTTGTCCAAGTACCACAGTGTTCTCATTGATTCCTCTATGATGCATCTTTCTCTTGCAGCCTGTCACAGAAATCAAAATTTAGGTCCTCAGTTTTGATTGGGTCCTTATGGGTTAGATAGAGATCCCTTTACGATCCAGATTTGTTTGATGACTCTGATTGGATCATTCGTTCTGATAATTCTCCCAGCTGTGTCTATGAACACGTTCTTTGTGTTCTTTGTTTGACTCTGTTGGCTGGGTCTTGATCTCTGTCTTCTCCCAGCTTGATTTCTTGATAGTTCAGTTCTTCCTTGGTTTCCAGCTGAGTGTACAGCTGAGACATTTCTTTGCTTCTGTCTCTGCTGTCTAATTTGGTATCTAGGCTGGACTTGATAATCCAGCTGGTAATCATATGACTGATATCCAGCTGGAGATCTTGTCTGATATCTCGGTTGATATCTCGTCATTTGCTGCTGATGATGCTGGTGTCGATGTTGTCCAGCTTCATTCCTTCGTTGTTGCTGAACCCAATGTGGTCTGATTTGAGCCTGGGGTTGCCTTACAGCTTGTCTTCTAGGACCTTGCTGTGTTTTCTGTTTCTCAGTCTTTTGTGCGGCCGGAGTTGGATTTTCTTTTGCTTTCACAAAAGTTACCTTGGTACCACTTGTAGTTGCAACATTTGTTAGATCCTTAGACCCATCATAACCCAATCCCGTCTTTAATGCTGCTGGTCGTTGTACACTGATTATTTCATCCATCGTCGATGTAGCTTTGATGAGCGCTACCAGCTTTGTGGATAATGTGTCTTCTGACCTTTTCAATTCCAAGATCTCAGCTGACTTTTTGTCTGACTCAGCTGTGGATTTTTCCAAATTGTCCATCAGCTGCTTTTTCTCATAGTAGAACTCCTTCATCAGCTGATCCTGTTTGACTATCTTTTCCTTGAGCGACACTATTTCCTCGTTGAGTTGTGTAGCATCAGCTGCTTCTGATGCTTCTTTCTTTTTCAGTTCTACCTTCAGCTCAGCATTTTCACACATTATGACATCAAGAATTTCTTGTAAATCCTTGAAGTCATTCATGACTTTCTTCACCAGATTCCAATCAGGTTGTCCTTCTGATTCAGAGACCTGCATAGAGTGTTCGTGTGATGGTGATGGGTTAGATACGTTCTGAATTTTAGAAGTTACCTCATCATCGTCGAGTCCTTCTGTCTGTCCCATGAAGCAAGCATCCCAGTCTTGATCATCACGGGCCATGAGTGCATCTTCCTCTGAGTCTGAGAAGGGCATATCATCATCTATTTTATTGCACTCGGACTCTTCATCAGCTATATATGCTCTTCTTCTGTCAGCTGCCTTAGCTTTCAGAAGATCTTTTTCTTTCTTTGACAGTTTGGGACAGTCCTGCTTGTAGTGTCCCGGCTCCTTGCAATTGAAGCAGCCTTCCTCTGTCCGTTTTGAGGTGTCAGCTGATTTTTCATCAGCTGCTGTGTACTTGTCTCTGTACGTCTTGGCGAATTTCTTGTACTTGCCTTTGCTAGTGTTGAGTCTGTTATAATTTTTCACCAACATGGCAATTTCTTCGAGTAGCTCCTCTTTGCTCATATCCTTTTTGTCCTTCTTCTTCTTGGAGAACTCAGCTGACTTGACATGAGCTGACTTTTCAGAGTTGGCTCTGAAAGCTATTTCTTTTGGAGCTGGGGTGAGTTCTCCGTCATTCTGTCTGCTTGAAGATTCTTCTTGGGTGATCTTCAAGTTGTATTCGTTGGCTTTTAAGAGTGAGAACAACCTTTCTGTGGATAGATCACCCAAGTCACTTCGACTTTGGTGAACTACCTTGTAAGTATTCCATTCAGCTAAAAGAGCTGAAAGAACCTTTAAGTTCTTTTTCCGCTGGGTATATTTCCCAGTTCTGATTATCTCTATCTCGACGACTATGTTTGAGAACCTTAGCTCCATCGCTTCAATGGACTCATTGGCTAGCTGCTTGAAGTTGTCGAATTTTTGGTAAGCTATTGTGAATTTGTTTTCTTTGATCTATTCTGACCCTCACATAGCTTGGCAAGTGTCTCCCACATCTCTTTGGCTGTCTCGCACTTGATGATCTTACTCAGGTAGGCGTTCGAGACTGTTGATGAGATGGTGTTCCTTGCGAAGCTGTCCAGTCCAGCTTGCTTTCGTTCTTCTGAAGAGTATTCCTTCTTTGGCTTGAGAATTGGCCGGTATTCTGGTTGTCCTCCATCATGAGCAGGTACGAGTTCATTTCCTTGTTTATAAATATGGATGGGTCCATCTGAAATGACGTCCCACATCATGTCGTGATGCGCACACAGGAAGCTTTTCAATCTGAATTTCCAGATTGCATAGTCATCAACTGAGAAGGTGGGAAGATTCCTGTTAAGATAGGAATCCATGAAGAGATGTACAGAATGCACTAGAATGAGTTTTTCTGAAAAACGGATCTGTTCAGTTGACCACTGACACAGAGTTTCAAGACAGATCTCTTGATTTAGAAACAGCGGTCGTTTGAACCACTGCTCTGATACCAATTGATGGTCCCAGAACGAGGTCTTCGGTGTAGAGGGGGGGTGAATACACCGAAGAGGGATTTTTGAAAACTTTTATCAAATTAAAACAGAGTTGAGTGAGAGCTCAATTATGAGTTCAGCTGACTTCAAAATAAGGTGATCAGCTGGATAGATAACTTAGCTGGCTGTGCGGAAAGTGGTGGAAAGAAAAACTTAGCTCGTTCCTTTTACAAAAGCTCAGAAAAACTTAGTTTCAGTTTTCAGTTAAGCAGGATTGAAAATAATGCAGCTGGCTGGGTCACACAGCCAGAGAGTTGAAGCTTTGAAAACTTGTGCTGTGCAAATGTGGTTAGTTCTTTAAATAAATATATAATGCAAAGACTGAATAAAGCAATAAAGAACACGGAATTTTAACGTGGTTCGGAGAGAGAGCTCCTACGTCTACGATCAGGTTTTAGCTGGTAAATCCACTAAGGATGACCACTTGGTTTACGAGTACCAAGCAACTTCGCAGCTCTACCTCGAGCTATGTTCTAACAGTTTACGGGCACTGTAGAAGCCTGCACCTTTTCGGCGGCATCGAATAACCTTACACTCGAATTTCGCACTTCGAGACGGCGTACCCTTGACCTAACCTTTTCTGGGTAAAGGAGGGTTTGGGTTTCCAACTTTGAACGAGTTCTTACAATGAAGAACTTTGGAAGATGAACTCGTTCAGATCTAGGCTTTGGATTTACTATGATTACAGCCTATTGATCAGACGAAAAACTAAAGCAGTTTCTGAAAGTGAACACTTAAGAATTTAAGTGTTCTTTTAAAGAGTTAGATAACTGCTGGAGAGCTTTTTGATACTTGAGAGATGCAGAGAAGTTGAAAGCTTGTAGGCAGTTTTTCGTGTTTGATTCTGAGGTTGAAGACTGGTATTTATAGGTAGAGATTCAAACTAGCCGTTGGAAGACCCGTTTGAATCTTACCTACTCTCTGATCTGTCGATCTGCCGTTGAGCGTATCTTCACTTGTCTTCATCACTGTGTCAGATCCTAGGTTCGCCTTTCTAGGATACTGAGATGTCGATCCCTCATTGGTCGAGGTATATTGACTTCCTCTGACACCGGGATTTCTGTCTTTTGAGCTGGTTTTTGAATTTAGAGCTGGATGGGTAAACTGACTTGAAGTGACGTTTTCAGAGTTAGTTCCCTTTTTGGTCAGCTCAGCTGTCTTTCTTAGACTTTGATGCAGCTCAATTTATTCTGCTCCGTTGGATCTCCTTGGCTGGATCCATTCTTCTTTTCTTGAGTCAGTCTGACTCAGCTCAGTTCTGGAGCTCTGTTCAGCTAAGAGACCTTTCAGCTGACTTTGGGTTCAGCTGATTACTCAGCTGGGTCTTCTTCTGTCTTCAGCTTCCAAACCTGTGAACTTAGAAAATCTAAGGCTCAAACAAGTGAGCTGGAAAACTTAACTTAGGTTTGTACATTCATCTACTAGGTTGGAGAGCAGTTGGGTTTTGGAATCAAATCAAAACTTTAGAATTTTCCCAACACCTTGTTCCCCACAGATGCCACATGGTTCAACGAACATCTCTTGTCTGGCCGGTTCCTGTTGAGGTAGGGAAACAACTGACTTGTTCATCTTTAATTCCTGCAGCTCTCTCATCATGTTGGCCAGCTGCTTCTTCATGTCAGGACTCTCGGCAACTACACTCACCTCAACCCGTCGTGTGCGGGTAGATTTCTGATGTGAACTAGCTGCAAGTGTCTCAAAAATCTCTTGCAGTTCATCGGTTGTTTTCACCACAATGTTCCCACCGGCGGTACTGTCCACCATAAACTGAGCTGTTTGCACTAGTCCATCATAAAAGAACTGCCACAACATTTCCGGTGCCATCTGATGATGCGGACACTGCTGAAGTAGCTCCCTAAACCTCTCCCAAGCCTCATGGAAGGGTTCATCGCCAGCTTGGGTCAAGTTCATGATTTTTGTACAAACTTCTTGAGTCTTATGATTGGGATAATACCTCAGCATAAATTTCTCGCACACAGCCGTCCATGTAGTGAGCGAGTTTGGTGGAAGAGATAAATACCACGTTTTAGCCCTATCCTACAACGTGTACGGAAAGCACTTCAGCTTCAATTGATCCTCAATTAGAGCCAATAGAGAAAAAGACTGGACCACTGTGCAAAATTCACGAACAAACTGTAACGCATCTTCATTTGCCATCCCGTAATAAGATGGCAGCAGGTTCAGATGGTTCTGCTTTAGATCATAGTTTCTCACTTCAGTCGGCAAAACAATAGTTGATGCCGTGGTTCCAAAGGTTGGTCTGGCAAAGTCACCCATGTATCTAGGATTGTTTGCCATCTCTCCCAAATCAGTTGGCTCGAATAACAAATCACCTCCGGATCTTTCTGATTGCACTAACACTTCTTCTTCAAAGCGAGATTCGTCAACCTCGTTAAAACCAGACTCAGCTTCTTCTCGCAAACCTTGTAGAATCTTACGCGGTTGATTTATGTTGTCAAAATAAGGTGCCAAGTTCTTTTTCAAACTTCTGCGACCTTGCATACACAACACTTAACAAACAGATTATGCGCACCGGAAGAACGAGAATAACCAAGTAACAAAAACGAAATAAAAATAAACATGAAACAAATGTAAATTACATAGCAACACAAATAATCACCTAAAGTTTTCCCCGGCTACGGCGCCAAATTTGTTTTGACTAAATTAATCCTGAAATCGCTCGCAATTAGACGAGATCACAATAGATTAAGCAAGCCAACCCAAGTATCGTCTTACCTGGAAAACTTAGCAGGAAAATCAATGTGTTGCAAAAAGGAGAATAAAAAGAAAGAAGTAAATCAATTTGGAGTTTTGTTTATAACTAAGTAGAGAAAGCAATTAAACATGAATTAATCTTAGGCAAGAAGTAAAGAGCATAAAATAAACCCTAGGCGAGAATTTAGATTCTATCTCTAGCAAAGCATTCAACGATTTAAATCTTAACATTAAGTCGAGTAACCATGCAGCGAAAGAAATTAAAAGCATAAATTAAGAACAGAAATTGAAAGAACTCATAAACGTGCGCGAAATTGATGATAATCGATAAACTGGAATTAAATCTGGAAATGGCTATGATCGTAGTCTCCAATTCGAAAACGAAATACGACAATTGAAATTACTGAACTAAAATATCCGGAGAAAACTAGACAATAGTGTGTCTCTTCCGCCTTGTTGATTATGCCAAAAAGGGGGAAGATAATGAGACAAAGAGGCAAACTGCTGAGCTAGAGGAACCAGCTGAATCAGCTGAGGGAGAAACGAGTCAGAAGAGAAGACCCAGCCAACTGGGATTGAAGAGTGAAGCGATGGATGCGAGAAGAAGACTACCACTGGGATTGAAGAATTGAAGATTTTTTTCTGTTTATCTTGATATGCTGTAATTTCTTACATTAATAAAACACAATTTTCTTTCCTGCTCAAAGCTCACCCTGATGACAATTACTTTTTGTCCAGGCTCTGGACTCTGAACTATTATCTGCTGATATTTTCTTTACCCTCCTAAATCTTAGGGGGAAGATAAAAGGAAGCTTCATAAGTTGTCTCAGTTAGGTTTCGACATCATCAAAAAGGGGGAAATTGTTGGAAAAAATAATAGAGTTTTGATTTGATACCAAAACCCAACTGTTCTCCAACCGAGTAGATGATCGCATCAACCTAAGTAGTGTTTTCCAGCTCGCCTGTTTGAACTCTAGATTTTCTAAGTTTACAGGTTCAGGAAGCGGAAGACAGCAGAAGCGGAAGACAGCAGAAGCTCAAGACAGCAGAAGATCCAGCTGTGTTTACAGCAGGAGTCAACTATCAGCTGAGTTTTCCAGCTGAGCTGAGTTCTAAACGGAGCAGGATCAAGCTGAAGATAAGCTGAGCTGAGTTCAAGACACAGCTGGTCCAGCTGTACAGAACAAATGGAACTAACTCTGAAGACGTCACCTCAAGTCAGCTTACCCAATCCAGCTCTAAATTCAAAAACCCAGCTCCAAAGACAGAGATCCCGACGTCAGAGGAAGTCAACATACCTCGACCAATGAGGGATTGCCGAATCAGCATCCTAGACTTCAGAACCTAGGATGTGACACGAATGAAGACAGGTGCAGAAACGTCCAACGGCAGATTTCAAATTTAAGAAGAGTAGGTAAGATTCAAACGGCTCCTCCAACGGCTAGTCTTGAATCTCTACCTATATAAACCTGTCTTCAACCTCAGGATCAGATACGAAAAACTCTCTACAAGCTTTCATTCTCCAAAATTCTCAAGCCTTCAAAAGCTCTCAAGCAGTTCTACACAGTTCAAAGAACACTTTATCTTAAAGTGTTTCTAGTCCAGAAACTGCTCAGTTTTTTGTCTGATTCCTAGGCAGAAATCATTGTATATTTTAAGCCTAGATTTTGAACGAGTTCATCTAATTATAAAGTTCTTAATTGTAAGAACTCGTTCATAGTTGGAACCCCAAACCAAACCCCTCTTTACCCAGAAAGGTTAGGTCAAGGTTACGCTTGCTTGAAGCGCGAAATTCAAGTGGTTGTAAGGTTTTTTCAGTACCCGTAAACTGAAAGGTTAGGCTTGACAGTGCCCGCAAACTGTTGGAACACAGCTCGGGTTAGAGTTGTGAAGTTACTTGGTACTTGTAAACCAAGTGGTAGTGAATTACAAGTGAATCTGGTCGTGGACGTAAGAGGTGTTACTCCGAACCACGTAAAATCTCGTGTTCTTTACTCTCTCATTATTTTCAGATATTTTACTAACTTTATCATATCATTGCATATTTTATCAAATCTGCATACACAGCTGCTCTCCAAAGACAACTATGTTTTCTGAAATTTGCACAACTTGACTAAGTCAAAAACGCAAAGAATATTTTCAAGCTGAGTTTTTCTAAGCAATCGAGCTAAGTTTTCAAACCACCACTTTCCGCACCGCCAGCTGAGTTATTAGCCCAGCTGACCTTCCTCAGCTGGATTCATAACTGAGCTCACCAACTCTGTTTTTAACTTGAAAAAGTTTTCAGAAATCTATCTTTCGTGTATTCACCCACCCTCTACACCAAAGACCTAGCTCAGGGACCATCAAGTTATTTGTGATTCTATGTATCAACAATACCTTTTAAATGTTAATCCTGTTATTTATGAATCTATTCGTATATTGAAAAATATTTGAAAAACACAGGACTCACTGACTCAATCGTGTGCATCCACCGTGGGGAAGGAATTTTCGCAGTCCACGATGGCCGTATACGATGGATCCATCATGTGCAGACATCGTAGGTTGCAAAAATTCCTTCCCCACGGTAGCTGCACACGATGGGGAGGCAACCGTGTGCTGTTAGCGTGGGGAAGAAATTTTGGCAGCCCACGATGGCTGCACACGGTCGCCTCCTCATCGTGTGAATCCACCGTGGGCTTATAAACAGATGATCTATACGTGTTATTGATAGTAAATTACCAATTTACGTTTAATGCAGTGCCTATTTACCATTATTTGCTAATAATATACATGTTTGCAAAGTTATTTTGTCAATTAATAAAATATATAACAAATTGCTTAGATATTTTAAATTTCAAAATATATAAGTATAGTGGTTCATAACATCATATACTAATGACATAAGTGACTCATGTACTAATGACGTGGACGAATCGAAATGTATTTATAATTGGATGATGTCTAGTACTGATGTTAATGTAGTAATAAGCTATCACATAACCTTAAATCAGTCATATCAACAACACAAAGAATCAAAATGGTCTTAAATGATTTTGTTCATATGCACACGATATAGGCCAGCATCGTAGGCACATGATCGTGTGCACGATGGCTGCACACGATCGTGTGCAGCCATCGTGTGTAGCATATGAGATGTATTTTCTTTCTGTTTATGCACACAACAACACTTACATAAGGTCAAAATGGCTGCATTAACGTTAAAATAGATAGACCTTTCAACAGGTCATTGCCAAAACAAACAATTAACGTAAGATTCTCACATAAAACATAAATAATTATTTATAAAATACAATAGGAAAATATAAATTTTCAAACTTACTTCTTTACAATTGGACCATGGAACTGCATTTGGCGTATCAAGCCCTCTGACCAAGTCATCTATAGGTTTAGGCAATGTCCAACCACGATACAAGGGCTTCCAATGCACTTTCGTACCAAATGGATCATCCGGATGTAGATGTTCAAACGCACGTAGCATTTGTACCTTCAAAAAAGTCAAACAAAAAATTAAATAAAATTTCCATAAAAAATTATATATATATCGAATTTGTAGCACGTACGTAAAATACTGAACCGACAATAATCACGCCCACTCTCCCGACACTAGCGAGGTTCTTTCGGATCCTCATACGTGTGGACAACACGTACAAGTCTATCACCTAAGCAATAAAAAGTTAGATGATAATATAAATATAAATATAAATATAAATACTCACATAAATACAATGTAAGTTGTACAATTACCTTTGCATTGAAGTCTTTTGCGGTCTTCTATCAACTTGAATAACTGTTGCTTCATGAAGTGCCCAGTCTCCTTCACAATCACGTAACTGTCACGAGGCATATCTCTGAATTGAATGTACTGCTGGGCCAAAATCTTACTGTCTCCAGGTCTTTGTCCGACGAAAGGCTCTCAAAGAGCAGCAGACGGTATACTCCTGCGCGGTGAAAGACTCTTCTCACCAAATGAAATCGGCACCGAACTCTCACCAGCCTCACCAGAGTCCTCATCCATCTCGTATTCCTCTATTTCTGAGTACGGCTACTCTTACTGGCCAGTAAACATCGGCTGCTCTTACTGGCCAGTAAATATCGGCTGCTAGTACTCAAACTGAGCAGTACTACTCTGTCCGGGAAACAACGGCTGTTGGTACTGAATCTGAGCAGTACTACTCTCACCGAGAAACAACGGCTGCTCATACTGAAACTGCATCAAAAGGAACTGGTAAGGTACAACTGCCTGCTCGTACTAGCTAGAAAACATCGGCTGCTCATACGGTGAATGCTGGTAGGGAATATTTTCAAATATTTGCTCTAGCTGCTGAAACTGTTGTCCAATCGGTTCATACTGCTGCTCAACCGGCTCTGGATCTTGGCTGTGGTGACTCTGAGAAGGACGTGAACCAGAACAATAACTGTGGTGACTCTGCGAAGGACGTGCAGCAGACCGGTGACTGTGGGCAGCGGAGTGGTAACTGTGGGAAGCGGCAGCTGCAGAGTGACGAGGTGGGTCAGGGATCCTCCTCTGACCGCTACTAACTGAGGTAGAGTGGCGGTGTGGCTCGGGCATTCTTCCGTGGCTAGTAGCAGAGTGATAAGAAAAAATCCTGCGAGAAACTCGAGCAATGAAGCCGGTGTCAGACTCGTCGTATAGGATTGCCTTTAGTCGGTGATCATAGTAGTCATCCCTGCTCGTGTCAGGGTTGTGATCCGGACAAAGAAGTCCATGTGTTAGGAAAATTAATAGAGTTTTGATTGGATACCAAAACCCAGCTGACCCCAACCGAGTAGATGATCGCACAAGCCTAAGCGTTTTTCAGCTCACCTGTTTGAGCTTATAGAGTTTCTTTAGTTTACAGGTAGATTCGCTGAAGACAGCTGAAGACACAGCTAAGCTGACAGCTTAAAGGACTCAGCAGAGCAAGACCAAGAAGAGTCAAAGATCTTGCAGTATCAAGACCCAGCTCAGTGACGGAAACCCAGCTTAGTGTCAAAGACCCAGCTCAGTGTAAAAGACCCAGCTTAGTGTCGTTGACACAGCTCAGGTCTAAAACACAGCTCAGGTCAGTGACACAGCTCAGGTTGAAGACACAGCTCAGGTTGATGATACAGCACAGGTCTAAAGACAGCTCAGAATCAAGACACAGCAGAGTCCAAGCCGCTGAAGATACAGCAGAGACGCTTAGCAGCTCGAAGACGAAGACCTTCTCAAAGTCAAGATCCCGATATCAGAAGATCTTATCTGACGCAGTCAGATAAGAGAAGAACTAGCTTCTGCAGATGCAGACCTACTTCGTAGGTAAAGAACAGAAGTCAACAAGAGTAGGTAAGAGTCAAACGGCTCTCTTCCAATGGCTAGTTTGAATCTCCACCTATATATATCTCTCCTCCACCATTGAAGAGGAGGCTGGCAAGACGACTGAAGAAATGGAAGAAAATAGAAAAATGAACAACGATCATCAAAGCTAAATCTTTCAAGAACATCCAGCCAGTCAGCTGTGTTCTTAGTTGTTCACATATTCAGTCTTAGGCAGAATAGATCAGAATAAATATCTTAAGCCTAGTTTGAACGAGTTCATCATACTCCTTGTTCTTCATTGTAAGAACTCGTTCATAGTTGGAAAACCATAGCCAAACCCAAACCCAGAAAGGTTAGGTAAAGGTACGCTTGCTCGAAGCGTGTAATTCGAGTGGTTAGGTTCTTCGCATCTCCGAAACTGAAGGTGTAGGCTTGACAGTGCCCGCAAACTGTTGGAACATAGCTCGGGTTAGAGTTGTGAAGTTGCTTGGTACTTGGAAACCAAGTGGTAGTGAATTACCAGTGAATCTGGTCGTGGACGTAGGAGGGGTTACTCCGAACCACTTTAAAAATGCTTTGTTATTTATCGCTTTGTTTTATGCATGTTACTAACCTTCATGAGCATACATTTCAATCTGCATAAACTGACTAACTGAAAAGTGAAACAGAGCTTTGCAATATATTTGAAGCAACAGACGGACTTTCCAACTCCACCACATTCCGCACACACACACAGCCAGCTGTGTCAATCAAGATACCATCCAGCTGGATCGAACACAGCCAGCTCTCTGAAAAGAGTTTTAACTTGGAAAAGTTTTTAAACCTTGGTGTATTCACCCCCTCTCTACACCAAGGTATCCGTCTTGGGACCAACAATTGGTATCAGAGCGGTGGTTCAAAAGATCACTGCATCTGTCAATTCAGCATTTTGTTGATAGTGGTCACCTGAACAGATCCTTATTCGCTTCAATTTTAAAAAAAAAAATCATTATATTGCATACTGTCGTGGAATCTTCCTTGTGCAGGAAACATCCGACATTCTCTGTCGATGATTATCAGATCTGGAAGTTCCAACTCAACAGCTTTCTGAGTGCTCTTCACGACATGATGTGGGATGTTATCTTTAACGGACCCATCATCATAAACTCAGAAAGTCAAGCAGAAGACTGAATGGTCAGGAGCTTGAAGATGGCCTAAGCGGTATCAAATCAAAGAATGGCTCCAGCCAATGCTTACATAGCTGGAACCTAACCATCGAGGTATCTAAGAGGTTGTACTCAATCCAGCTCTCCAAGCTCAGTCTGATCAGAAAAGAAAACTGATCGGCAACTCAAAGACCAAGAGAAGCAGCGGATCTCAGCTAGACACAAAGCTCAAAGGCGGCAGACAAATCTAGCTGACTTGAATCAATTAAAGATAGCAATGTCATCCAGCTCAGACATCTAGGTCAAGGAGGGACAAATGCAATTGAGGATATCATCAAGCGTGTTGTGAAAGAAAGACAGCTTGTGATCAAAGCTCATGACTTACCTCAAACCTATTCAAAGAATATCTCAAGCGTACTGGTCCCAGGAATACAATGCAAAGAACAGAAAATCTAAGACTCTACCCCACAAAGCAGCAGTGAAATCAGCTGATCATGGAACAGCTGACTGTCTTCTCAAGATCAGAGATCAAGTTGACAGATGAACGTAATTGTTGAGAAAATCACTGGCTCAAGTGAAGTAGGAATCAGCTGAGAAAAGACAGCCACCTACTATCAAATTCAGGGGGAACTCCACCGAGCTGGAAATCGACACAGTTGTGATATCAGCTCAAGGCAAAGTCAATCCAGTAGAAGATTCAAGTGGAGAATCAAGAGAAAAATTCTAGCTGAACTTTCAAATATCATCCTCTGGATATCAAACAAAGCTGGATCAAACGTGGATCGTAGAATCCAGAAGAGGAATCTAGCTGAGGGGGAACTCAGTTCAGCAGATTCACCAACAATTGGATTTCATCAATTGACCTCATCATTGTCCAGCAGAATCATCAAGAAGGAATCAGACACAGCTGGACTAACTCAGCAGGAACCCCAAGGATTTCAAAATGAATTTATCAAGTCAGGGGGAATCAAACCCAGCTGATAAAACCCAATTGGTTTATCCAATTGAGGGGGAACCTCGCAAACGATGTCTTTCAGCAGAGAAAGAAAGACAAGATGACTCATTCCAAACTGAGTCATACAGCTGAGAATGACCAACAAGTGATATCAGCTCAATACGGATGAAGAAAGTTCATCCAGCTGAGGGGGAACAAACCCAGCTGGATCCCAAAGCAGAAGACTTACTCACCTGAAGGGAGAAACTCAGTCAAGCAAAGGAAAAGACATCCGCGACATCAGCTGACTTTTTGGTCCAAGCTGACAGGAATGTATCATGCATTTATTTTTCTAAGGAATATACTATTTAAGTCCAATTATTTTGAATTCCAATGTTAAGCGGACATATGTTCCTTAGTTAAATTGCTTGATAAGTTTCCATTCTCATCGCATTAATTATAAAGACTGTTGAATACTGAAGTATGGTAGGATCGAGGCAGAATGTCAAGCGTTTGAACTGCCTCACGCGCGGTTGTAATACACTCGCCGTAAACACGTCAGAACGTGATGAGTGAATCTCTCCCAGCCGTTGATCAGAATACCAGCTGTCTAAATCTCAACCGATGATCAATTATGGCAGTTGATATACATGGAAAAGATACGGAGAATTCTTCCATCTTTATCTCTGCAAAATTCAAATCTTCAAGTCATCTATCTATCCTCTGCAATTTCCTCGCTCAATCAAAATCAACAGATTGCAGAGATGGCACCCAAGAAATCAACCGCAGGGATGAACCAGTTCGAAGTTCTGATGACAAAATTATCATTTGAAAGTTGTCTTTCCACCGCCAACCTTCCAGTTTCAGAACTAAAAGAGATGGTGGATCTAGTTTCGGACTCCGGTCTCTTGCTGTGGGCAACCTCCATGCCCAAGCTTTTGCTAAAGAGAGATGTTGCCCTCTTCTACCTCAACATCATTGATGAAGACGGATTCTACTCATCTTCATTTGACATGATCGTCAAAGGCACAGACGGAAAGTTTGATTCAGCAACCGTCAACATCAAGCTCAACAAGATGCTACGAAAGGTGTTCAACCTACCCAGAGAAGGAGAATTCATCCCAGACGATTACAGCCGTGAAGAAGTGGATGAATTCCTTAGCCAAGAGATGCTTATCACCCCAGAGCCGTACAGAGCGACATGTCAAAGCTCCTTCTCAAGCTAAAGTACAGGCTGCTGCTGGATATCACACAAAAATGCATCTTAGGGATAGCTGGATCTCAAGGAGAGATAAGTATTCCAAAGCTCAAGCCGATGATTGCCATGATAAAAGGCGCAAACGTCAACTAGTTTGATTTCTTACTCAACAGATTAGTCAAGGAGTCAGAAAAGATCAAGTTCAACTCCACCAGGACGACGTATTCAACCTCAGAGCCACTGTATCTATGCTCTAAAATCTCTTTCTTGATAGAGCAAGCTGTGAAAGGGCACACAGTAAAGTGGGCTGATTCAGAACCGTTTCCAGAAACGAAGATTCTCTTCCAGAGAATAAGTCAAATCAATGATCTTCTGAAGAAATAGCCTGCTGTGAGCAAAGGCAAGAAGCAGCTGGAAGAAACAAAGACAGATGTTCCAGCTAAGAAGATTCAGAGAAAAATGAAGACAGCTGACCCCAAACCAGCTGGAGGTCCAGCTGAGAAGAAAAAGAAGACAGCTGTCATTCTACCAACAAAGGCGAAACCTTCCTCTGAAGAAACTCCAAGTCAAGCAATGGTGATTCTCTCCCCACAGCCAGTGTCGCCCTTCAATCAATACGGATCAAATGTCTTGGCTGATATGGGATTGAATGATGATTCATCATCTAGTTCAGAGGACGAGCTGGACATTTCAAAGAGTCAGACAACTCCTAGCTCATCCCAGCTGTCACCGCCTCACAACTCTCCGCCCAAACAGCCTTCTCCTCCACCCAGCTCCTCAGCAAGAGATTCATCTCTTGTAAACGTACAGGGAAATATTCAACTGGCTGAAGCTCCTTCACATCCAGCTGATGATCAAGCTGAACCCTCTAATCCCAGCTCACCCCCAAAACAACCATCACCCAAAGCTCAAATCTCCTCAGAATCAGAAGAGAGTGATTCTACTGCTTCTACATCACTCAACTCTTCTGGCTCAGCCTTCATGAAAGCTATGTACGAGGAACTACGTATCGCAGGGATCAAGAGTGTTCTAACTCAGTATCCCATCTTGGCGCACCTGCCAATTGCCCTCGTCAAAGTTGCAGATCTCAAATTCTATCTGGCCATCAAGATGGCGACATGGTATCAGAATGAGCAGCTGATCGAGACCTTCTCTTATGAGAAATTGAAGACAGATGAAGCATGCCTCCAGCACACCTTTGGCTTTGGAAGTCTGGAGGATGCATACTTGCATCAAGATGATCTCATCAGAGGTATAATTGAAGTATCTCAGCTGTACCCCAAGCCGCACCCAGCTGAAGTCTGGGAATCTGCCAATAAGCTTCTAACAGCAGCAGGATGGGAGACATCTTCTGGAGCTGTCAAATCCAAAGAAGTCGCAGCTGAACTTGCCAATGAAGTTGTCCCTGCCGATACAGCTGAGGCAATGATGATTGAAGAAGAGCCAACTAATGCAACAGTTGAGCCTACCGAAGCTGCCCCACAAAGTCCAATTGCCGATGACACTCGCACACTGGTCGAGTTCGAGGCAGACAAACCCAGTCTTGTTAATTCTGCAACTCAAACTGACTCAGCTGTCGAGCTCTCAACCGCCATGAAGGAAGCAATCTCTAAAGAGGTTGAAGAAATACTTTTTCAGGACAGACAGAAGTCTCAAGTCGATGTCATCATGCGGTTCACAGCTCTAGACTGTCAAGTTAAAGAGCAACAACTGACAATTGACGAAGTCCACAAATTTGCTCAGAATATACAAGAAAGCACCAGTCAAGATCTCAGGCAATCTCTCGTTTCTCAACAAATTGATCAGTCAAATCATCTAGAGAAGAGAGTCCCTGAGATCATCTCAAACCTTCAAGCTCCACTGGTTGACAACATAGCAAATATCACAAGCCAGCTGGAAGCTCTCAAAAAGACCACTCTCTCCAACAGCGCTGACATCCGCCAACTCTTCAACTTATATAAAGATCTGGATGCTCAGTTCAGAGCTAGAAGCAGCAGCAATGCCCAGCTGAACCTCGTCACATCTGACAACTCAGCCAAGATCGCTGATGTTGAAGGTATTCTTTCCAAGCTCAGCGCAATAGTTGCCAACCTCTCTGCCTCCCTTCTTGATAATGCCAAAAAGGGGGAAGATAAGAGTGAAGCTGGAAAAACAATGGAGAAGGAAGTTGCAGCTAAGGGGGAACCTGTGCAGCAAATTCAGAGGGAAATCGACGATTTTGCCAAAGAGTTGGATGAAGAAGAGACAGAGCCATCTGCACCAGCCAAAGCAGTCAAAGAGACATGGAGAGAGAAGATGGTTGCTCTTGCCAAAGCCTATGGACACAAGCCTGAAGAATACAAAGACTATCACTGGCTGTGTAACTTCCACAACGAGCAAAGAAAAGAAATGCAAGAGCTGGATAAAATTATCAAGAGGAAAGCTGATTCGCTCAAGCCTGCTGAGAAAAAACAAAAGAAGAAAAGACAGAGCTACAGGCAAGCTAGAAATAATCAAGCCCAAGCAGCCTCAACTGACAAGAAGAACCCAGATGATATCAATGAAAATTGGGAACGATGCAAATCAGAATTCATCAAAGAATTCTACTACTTGAATCAGTACAAAGGCATGGATCCAGAAACTGCGTTCCAGGATTATCTCCTCGAACTTCACGAGACAGATCCAATGATGGCAAGATCAATTGCCCTTTATGCCAAAAGAAACAACATCCAGCTGAAGGCTCCAAAAGTCAAACAATTAAAGCCTCCATCTCTAGCTGGAAGGAATCTTCCTGACAAAGCCCAGATTATCAAAGAAGTTCATCACTGGGCTGGTGAAAGAGGAATTTCCAAAACAAAGAATCAAGCAGAGTGGAAGGAGCTGGAAGAGTTCATCTTCAACAGATATGGTCTCAAGACTGACCATCAGATTGATGAACAGAGGAAGCAGAGTTGAAGACCCAGTCATCTGGGAATTTTTGTCTTTTGAATTTTTGTAAAATGTAAAATTGTAATATTATCTTTTATTAATGAAAAATTCGTTTTTGCTCTCAAGCTCATCCTGATGACAATAACTCTTTGTCCAGGCACTGAACTCTGAATTTAATTTACCTGCTGTGTATGTTTAAACTTTTGAAAACCCGTTTTCTTGTTAAGGGGGAAGTAAATTGTTTTTCTCAGTTAGGTTTTGGCATCATCAAAAAGGGGAAATTGTTGGGAAAATTAATAGAGTTTTGATTGGATACCAAAACCCAGCTGACCCCAACCGAGTAGATGATCGCACAAGCCTAAGCGTTTTTCAGCTCACCTGTTTGAGCTTATAGAGTTTCTTTAGTTTACAGGTAGATTCGCTGAAGACAGCAGAAGACACAACTAAGTTGACAGCTTAAAGGACTCAGCAGAGCAAGACCAAGAAGAGTCAAAGATCTTGCAGTATCAAGACCCAACTCAGTGACGGAAACCCAGCTTAGTGTCAAAGACCCAGCTCAGTGTAAAAGACCCAGCTTAGTGTCGTTGACACAGCTCAGGTCTAAAACACAGCTCAGGTCAGTGACACAGCTCAGGTTGAAGACACAGCTCAGGTTGATGATACAGAACAGGTCTAAAGACAGCTCAGAATCAAGACACAGCAGAGTCCAAGCCGCTGAAGATACAGCAGAGACGCTTAGCAGCTCGAAGACGAAGACCTTCTCAAAGACAAGATCCCGATATCAGAAGATCTTATCTGACGCAGTCAGATAAGAGAAGAACTAGCTTCTGCAGATGCAGACCTACTTCGTAGATAAAGAACAGAAGTCAACAAGAGTAGGTAAGAGTCAAACGGCTCTCTTCCAACGGCTAGTTTGAATCTCCACCTATATATATCTCTCCTCCACCATTGAAGAGGAGGCTGGCAAGACGACTGAAGAAATAGAAGAAAATAGAAAAATGAACAACGATCTTCAAAGCTAAATCTTTCAAGAACATCCAGCTAGTCAGCTGTGTTCTTAGTTGTTCACATATTCAGTCTTAGGCAGAATAGATCAGAATAAATATCTTAAGCCTAGTTTGAACGAGTTCATCATACTCCTTGTTCTTTATTGTAAGAACTCGTTCATAGTTGGAAAACCATACCCAAACCCAAACTCAGAAAGGTTAGGTAAAGGAACGCTTGCTCGAAGCGTGTAATTCGAGTGGTTAGGTTCTTCAGTACCCGGAAACTGAAGGTGTAGGCTTGACAGTGCCCGCAAACTGTTGGAACACAGCTCGGGTTAGAGTTGTGAAGTTGCTTGGTACTTGGAAACCAAGTGGTAGTGAATTACCAGTGAATCTGGTCGTGGACGTAGGAGGGGTTACTCCGAACCACGTTAAAAATGCTCTGTTATTTATCGCTTTGTTTTATGCATGTTATTAACCTTCATGAGCATACATTTCAATCTGCATAAACTGACTAACTGAAAAGTGAAACAGAGCTTTGCAATATATTTGAAGCAACAGACGGACTTTCCAACTCCACCACATTCCGCACACACACACAGCCAGTTGTGTCGATCAAGCTGCCATCCAGCTGGATCGAACACTGCCAGCTCTCTGAAAAGAGTTTTAACTTGGAAAAGTTTTTAAACTTTGGTGTATTCACCCCCCTCTACACCAAGGTATCCGTCTTGGGACCAACACCATGCATACAACATACCCTGTCCGACTGTCTCTCCTTATAGATTGGCTCTACTGTCGCATCTCCAGCTACTGGTGAAGTACTCTGTCGGCGTCGTTTCGGTACTTTTGATGCCGACTCAGGTGCAATTATCTTCCCCATAGCCTTCTTCAACTTATCTATAGCCTTTTTTTAGGCTTCGGCGAAGGTTCCTCAATCTTCCTCTGTGCTATTCGTACTGGCTTTTGAAACTTAACATCAGACGGCGAACCATTCTGAAAAACTGTAGAAATAATACTCAAATTCATCCTCCATCATATGCGGCAATGTGGGATATACTTTGTGCTGCAAAATAAATTATGAAAGATTAAAATTAGTTATTAAATAGGTAATAATATTATCAAATGAGGAAAATTCTTAAATATAAGTACCTTTTCGTCGAAGAAAGTGCTGAAATCAATCTTGAGGGTCCTTGTATTCCACATTAAACATCGGGGCACTTTGACGACTTTATCTCTGGTTCCACACAAGCGTCCCAACTCAGGAATCATCTCGTATGATCACATCTGTAAAGCCCAAACATGACCATAAAAGTGGTAGTCCTTATCTTCCTATCTCGGCTTCATGGCGACGTTGTCTATATAATGACACAACACCCCATAAGTGTAAGAACCCCAAGGAAACCAATCCCAAACCTCATAATCCTCAACTAATGCCCATGCCCATGTCTCGACCATGATGTCATCTCGACATAAGAGAAAGTAATAATAAACTAACAAATTTGCTGCCTTCAAATAATCTTCAATATTTTTGCCCAACTTTCGATCCTTGAACTTTTGGCGCAGTTCACTAACCTTGATATTTCGAGCATTAAAAATTCTGTGGAAAAAACTGTCAGGTCGAAGGAGATGTGTGTCCTGTGGATGAAATTCATAGTTGCCAAAGTGAAGCCCAGTAATCATGGCATAATCATATGCCGTAAAACGAATGGTCCTGCCGGTAACCTGGAACCATGACTCGTTCGAGGTATGTGATCACCCTTCAACCGACGGGCAATCAAGTAATGTAGGGCACCATTTGTACTGTCGTTTCTCCTCACTCTAATCAAACGACCAACAACTCCACTGGTGAATCTCTCAATAGCTTTTTCATAGACTATTGAATTCCCACTAACACGTCGTATTGTTGTAGTTATCTATTTAAATACTGCCTCTCGTACGTAAAGATTGATTTGACGTGTAACAAAGCGTAACGTGGGTCTTTTCCATTTACAATTAGCTTGCAATATAAACATATAAAACATAAGGACAATGATCAACTCGATAAAAAAACAAAAACACACAAAATAATACAAATAAAACGTCTCTGTATTGGACACGATGGCTGCACACGGTCGAGCAGTCATCGTGTCCAGACCATCGTGTGCAGTCCCAGCGTGTTGGCACGGTGGCTGCACACGGTCGAGCACACGACGTGTCCATCCCATCGTGTGTAGTCCCAGCGTGTGTGCGGGCACGGTGGCTGCACACGGTCGAGCACACGACGTGCCCACGATGGCACAGACCATCGTGCCCACGATGGTTTCATCTTCTTCACCACCATCGTGGGCAGAAGAACTCCGACCAAACCAACACCAATCAACGCCTAAACTTCTAAATAACACTATCTAAACTTATGCAAGCATATACATTTACCCTCACTGCAATTAAACGTATATAAACATGTATTTTAGAAGCTTTAATTTTCAAAAAAAATTCAAAGTTAGGGCACTAACCGGTGGTTCATTAACGAAGGGTTCTTCGTCGGAATCGGTGTGGCTATCGTGTGAGGATTCACCATCGTGTGAGGACTCTCTATCGTGGTCAGATTCTCTATCGTGGTCTGCCATACTTGCCGGCGAGAGCTTATCGTGTGGTGGGGTTGGTGGTTTCGCCGCTAACACAGAATTGAAAGAGAGAGAAAGAATGGTGGAGGACAGAATCTTTGACTGGGTGGGGGGTCATTTTGAATTTTATTATTTTTGTGTTGTTGTTGATTTTTTATGATATTTTAGTCTTTTTACATATTTTGGTATGAAAAACCTATAGTATTATGAGTGAGGATATATATCTTATATCTTTTATTCTTTGGTATTTAAAAAGAATTCCCCTATTAATTTATACCCTGTGTACCACTAGTAATTTTTACACATGATGTGTTGATAAAAAAATTTTATTGGCATTGAACTAAGAGCTATTAATACTAGTATTTACTTCTCAACAAGGAAAATTGTAACCAGTATCTGATTATGCACTTTGGATAAATCTTACTTCTATTCTATTAGTAATTTATAATAGAGCATCACATGTAATGTGAATTGATATAAAAGTTTTAATTACTAGGAGACAGGAGTATTATCCAAGTGTAGTGCGTTAATTTTAACTTTTACGTGCTAGTATTAATTATCTTCTCTAATTTTATTCTGCGGTCGAGGTAAAAAGGACAAAGGTGGTTGGTTAGTTCACGGGTCCAAATTTTTACATGTGCAAACAGATATCGAGCCAAAATTGACCACTGTCTTCTAGGTGGATTTACTTCATTAATATATAATCGTTTTGAAGAAATTAGTTGGTGGGGCTTTGACTCTACTTTCCTTTTATCTCGATCTTTCCACTAATTTCTCCCACCAAGATAATAGTTATTACGAGTACTTTAATTCATTTCTTATTTTCTACTTTTTTATTCCATAATGTTCCCTCGTGAAAAGAAAGTTCGATTTTATTAAGAAACACAATACAAAATAAGATATTATTTGTGCAACAAAATTACGTTGTTCTCATTATAATTAAGTTAAATCTGAATTTTGAAATGGAATACGATATTAAAATAAATACTATTACTTTCAAAATAGTATAACTATTATGATCAGATTCTCTAATTAATTTCCTTCTAATTTTACAACAGCAGCTTATTCTAAATCATGATGTAAAGTTAGTTCATATTCGCTAGAACATACAGATTATATATGATGACAACCTTTCATATAGAGATTAAATTATAGATATCATTAATTTGAATTATTGGATGGAAGAATAATGAGGATTGAATTCGAGATATCATTTTAAGTTCTTTAACATATAAGAGATTAATGTTGTGAGTGTCCAAAAAACCTTCAGTTTGATTTCTGGTTACTTGTATCTTATCTCACTGTATTCAAAGTTAGACTAAGTGAATACAACATAATGTATAATATTAAAAGTGAAATTCAATTACATGCCTAAAACATTGAGTGGTCAGTGGAGTGTGAAATCTACCCAACCGTATCAAGGAAGTTTCAAAATTTTTAGTTACACTTTTTTCTCCTTTTTTGCTTTTTACTTGATTAACTGCCACTATAATTACTTGTTGTAATCGTTTTGTTGAGGGCTAAGCCACATCTGTCGAAGTGTAAATCAAATTTTAATAGGTTTTTCAGTTGGAAAGTAGTACGTGCTTATACTTTAGCCAAATCTTTTGCACTCCGTGAAAGTGAAAGGGAAATTAATCGAATTATTGCAATCACACGTACTATTAAGTTATTGGCTTTCACGACCTGCAAATGCACTTCTTCTTTTATTTATTTTTTTCCCTTAGTGAGCAAGTAAAGTGTACACCAAAACCTCGAACTAACATTTTTTTATCTTTGAACTCTTGAACCAACAACTTCTAGTAGAAGCAAAATGTATTTAGTAATTATGGGAAAATGACTTAAAATAGGAGCAACTTAAGATTGTGAAAATCAGGATTACATGGAGAAATTTACAAACAAGTGTTAATGTGTTATAATAGCCACTCTTTCGAACCAAGGAGGTCTAACTCAAGTGACAAAGCTGAGGTATCACAAGACTCTCCTTAGTGAGAGGTCTTGGATTCAATCCCGAGTGTAGTATATTTCTCACATTGTTTGGTGGTGTAGAAATTCCACCCATGTGGTGGTGTAGTTGTTTATTTGATAATACAATAAAGCTATCCGGCCACACTGTGGTCAGCCACACGGTGACATTCTAAAAAATATAACAATTAAAATATAATTAATTAATAATTCTAAATTAATGGTGGAATGTTATTACATAATTATCATTTTCCCTCCTTTTCAAGAGAGAGAATATACTTTATTATTTCATATTTAAATTTGAACATATTTTTTCCATAATAATTTCAAATTTATTTTCCAATAAAGTGAATATCAAAACTTTTAAATTATACTTAATCTTTAAATAATAAAAATTTATTCATTATTTCATCCACAAACAAATATTGATCCTAGCTGAATCAAAATTGCAAACTCAGTGTCGAATCAAAGTTGCAAATTTTTTTAGCAACTAATCCTAAATCAACTAAAAAAATCATATCAATAAAGTATTTGTAGCTACACAGGTTACATTATAATTTGCTTTAATTAGTTGCGGAAGCACCATCAATTCCAAAAGTTTTAAAGGAATATAATTCTCTGTTCTTAAGAAGACCAAGATTGAACAAAATATTAATTGTCAGATTTTTCTCAAAACAATAATATTTGCTTGATTTTGAATGATTTAGAGGCAATGAGGGAACAAATAGTTTTACGCAAAAAAAGTTGTATTAATGGCTGGAGTATTTTTTTTTATCTAGATCTTAAATTTTTCGTGGATAAAATATAGAGGAGTAGGGAAAATGAGAAAGGAAATCTTATTTAATTTTGGAGCCAAAATAATATTGGAGATACTATAGTCACAATAATTTTATGTCTTTTAATGAACCGGATAATAACTAAATCAGTCTGGTTAAATGCAGAAAACCGTTGTGTGGCTGATCACAGTTGATTAAATAGCATTACCCTTAATATATATATATATATATATATATATATATATATAGAGGTTGGTTCGCATACAAAATATTTTTTCCGTAAAAAATAATAATAATGCATTTTATGTATTAAAATAATGTATTTTATGTATTATTACGATGCACTGTCATAATATTGCATTGTTGATTTATTACAATGCATTGTTACGATAATGCATTTCATGTTCAATTATAATGCACCGGTCAATGACAACCGTAGATCTACGAAGATCAATGGTCCAGATAACTTCTTATTTCTTACGAGAAAAATGTTTTTACATATGATCTCTTCCTTTTATATATATATATATATATATATATATATATATATATATATAAAGCCACTCTTTCGATAAAAATATAAAAAGCCACTCTTTCGATAAAAATATAAATTTGGTAGTCACATCCATAAAATATGAGTGAGTTTTTTCACCTTATTTATTCTTTAATAATTTAGGAGTTTAGATGACTCTAAAAGGTTAAGCTTAGTTGCATATTGCAAAGCACACAAAAGAGATAAATCATATTTTTCAATTACAAGTATGACAAACTTGACATATAGAGACATTATTTGGTTTGAATTCAAGATCTTTGACCTCAAGAATACCCACTCTACCACTAAGTCATCTCATGGACGCAATGGTCCTTTTTCCAAATCAAATTATTCAAAACTTGCATGTCACAAATTGGATATATCCTGTGTGTTTGCGGAGTTTTCAAAATTATGGCCGCCATCTTGTATGTCTTAAATATTCATAAGTTGGTGAAGACAACGACAAAGATTCCCACTATTTAGTCAAGATGACCGTTACAAATATTAAAGAATAATACCTCCACATTCGTTTTCTGTTACATCCTCTCACGCTTTTCTTTTTTTTTTTCTTTTCTTTTGTTTTTCTCTTGCATCTCTTCTGCAATTTTTCAATACCAGATAATAATTCGCACACCCGGACACTCCCTTCATGTTTTTCATTCTTTTCTTTTTTTTTGTCTATCGCTTCATTTGTTCCTCTCTTTCATATTCATTGCATTGTTTGCTGTACAATTGCTGAAATTTCTTTCGATAGCAACATATCAGTCACACAGGCTAAGGGACAATTCAAAAAAACTTTTCAAAGATGCAAAACTAGTCTTTTGCAGTTGCAGCAATGGTTGAAGGTCGAGAATTTGAATTTCACCAAACCCCATTCTGCTTAAGCCCGTTAAACTAGATTTCTAATTTCAACTTATCTCTCTTCTATGATTTGTAGCTATTGTACATGAGTATAACTTCACCTAGAGCGTTCTCATAGTCATAAGTAGCGGCAATGAGTTTCACCTGGTCACCGAAAGCACTTTTTTCTTTGCATTTACAAATGATGTGCGTCCGTACAACGTAATTGGCTTCAAAGTTCAAATACAGTATAGGCAAAGCGCCAAAAATAAAAAACGTTTCAGAACAATCCGTTGAGCTAATTAATTAACGCCCTTTGATTTAAGACAAGAACCGTTTTATAAAAGTGCTTCTGCAGAATGGTAGCATCAGTATGAAAGGAGAGTAGCGCACCTGAGATATCACGAACCACTTGATTTCTTCTTTGTATTGTACTTGGCTGCTCGTCAGTTTTCACAATTCATAAGGCAATATCAAATTGACATTCCTCAATGCCTCTCACTCTAATACTCCCAGTTTTCAGGCTTTCCAAACCCGAATCGTGCCATCAACTGAGGCACTAACCATGCAATCATCTTTTGGGTGATAACTCACGCTAGTCACCTGTCAGGCAAAATAAAAATAATAACTACCAACAAGTAAAAGAACTGAAATTAGGAAAACTTGTTGCAAGACAGAGTGTGTGCAGCATACCAGAAATTACATGGCTTATATATAGAGATTAGTCAAATAAAACACTGGGTATTTATATCTCAGCAAAACAAGCAGAGGGTCATTGTGGATTGTAAAAAAATTGAAAAACTAGTTGATAGCATCTTGAAAATTGACAATTTGTCCATGATTCATATATTGGACTAGTAAACTAAACTTCAAATGACTTGCATTGACACATGAATATAAACACAGCAAGAAGAAGAAAGTATTTCAAGAACACGAAAAAATAGCTCTACCACTGATGAATGAGCTCGGAAACTGGACACCACTTGTGCATCTACAAGATCCCAAAAGTAAATATAACCATCTTCTGAACCACCAGCCACATAAGCATCTGAGTTTGTTAGGCAGCAGTCCATCTTGAATGACTGATGAAGATACAACAATGTTAAGCTATCATAAAGTTTCAAGGCAACAGCCGTGGGCCTTTATATATTGTTGGTTGCAAGGAAAGAAATCACAAGAAGAAAGGTATCATAAAGTTTCAACAAAAAACCTTGCAAGTATGGCCTTTATATTCTTGCAATGATTCACCAGTTGTTCTGCCACACAAAGTGAGTTATATTTGAGAAAATAACATTTAGGACCTAAAACATTTACATTAGTAGGACCTCAGCAAAAGCATTTACCTGTCCAAAAGCCTTACAGTAGAATCAAGACAACCGGCTAATACACAGTTGCCATCGTTAGAGAGGGAAATACAGTTCACAGGCTGCCCGAGATCATCAGATATTTCTCTGGTTACAATCATGAATACATCACAACTTAGAGTCCAAACAAATCAGGGGTTTTAGGATCCATGGATAAGCAATGAGTTACGCATTCCAGGTGCCGAGGAGAAAAAGAACACACACACACACACAAACACAAACACAACAAGTGTTATCATCATTTTGAACACATACCTACCCATTCGAATATCAAATGTTCGAACAGTCCCATCAACACTTCCACCAATTATCTCAGTTTTAGTTAAACAAACAGACATGACACTGTCTGAAAAGCTGTCAATAATCTGCAGTATCCCAAATATCTTTTTGATCAAAATTTATGAAATGGAAAGTAAAACAAAAATAACAGCAAGTTTATGCATAAGGAAAATGCTTAATGCAATGAAACCATGTGGAAGCCAGATGTCATCCTTGAAAGAAACAAAAGAATTAACCTGAATAGGCTCGGTACTCTGAGATCGACAATCCCAAGCACGCAATGAACGGTCGTAGCCAGCTGATACAATCACTGATGCATACTCGTTAAACTTCACAGCATTCACCTGGTAACATGGAAGAGGAATGCCAGCTGAATTATCGTATAAGAGATCAATACAATAAGCAATGCAATGTCCACAAGGCAAGGGAAAGGAAAGGAAAGAAAAAAAAAAAGAACTTATCCAACGTGTTCAATAAAAAATCACTAAAGTCATCTTTTTACTCTCATTTATAGATTTGAAATCTACAAGCGAAGATCCATATATGTTGAATGAAATGACGAATTTCAAATCCATTACTCTCATTTAAGTGTTCTTTAGAAACACACACACATACAGCCTGCTCAACTCCTCCAGCTATAATTGTGAGCCACCATATTTCTCAATTACTACAATATAACATTTTGAATCACCATAGAATACAATAGTCGTAGAAAAATACAAGGATATGGTATGAATTTTACAATCTTAGCATTTCATCAACTGAAACACCAAAAAACTGGAAAAGTAGATTATACGAAATTTATTTAACTTCTAAAGCAGGGAAGAAAATTCGATATTGTAGGCACCTCTGCTTACACATTTCATTTCAGCCCTAATTCCCAGCGTAATTTCAGATACCACCAAAGATGCTAGATTCAACTGACCTCACTATCATGACCGCGAAATTTCCGAATAACACGACCAGTCGCTACATCCCAGTAGAACACTTGCCGATCGCCTCCGCACGAAGACAGCTTCGAATTATCCCTATTCCAAAAAATAAAATAAAATTAAATTAAATTAAATTAAATTAAAGAATAGAGAGAGAGAGAGAGAGAGAATGTAACTATGTAAGCCAATTTGAATTCAAATGAACTTGTATAGGTTTCGTACGCTGTGACGTGGACATCGCGGACTTCACGGCCGTGCGATTTGTAGGTCTTAATGTGCAATCCACGGTGGGGGTTCCAGAGGCGTATGGTGCGGTCTTTGCCGCAGCTAAGGCAATACTCGCCGTTGGAGTTGAAGCGCGCCGCCAGCACCGCCCCTTCGTGCCCCCGGAGCACGCTAGCCTCCGTCCGTGGTAGACTATCCGCGCTCATACTTACACCGAGGTTGAAGGCACAACTCTATCGTACGCTGGTTGAGAGGCACAACAATTTGTTGTGTTGCAGAGACATGGCAAACCGGGCTGGCCTTACACTTTTGGGCCTTTATTTGTGGATGCCCAACTTGTTCTTCTCCAAATAATAGTACTAATAATCTATATCTATATATCTATATATATATATTAAACGAGAGTTTTTAGCAGTTATTTTTTTGCGCCAATTTTAGGGTACTTTCGTCATTTCAAATGCATAAAAAAATTTAACATTTTTTTTGTTTGCAAGTTCCAGTTTTTACGAAATGATGAAGCAGTTTTTTGCCCATTATTTTTCATTTGTCAGTTACGATACATCTATCCCATGTTTCTAATGGACGTGGGATCATTGTATTAATTAACTGCATGTATACAACTGTGGCCGCGGTAATCGGGAAAATCAAATGCTAATATCTCAGAATTCATCTCTCCATTGTAAACTATGTAGACTCACTAAATTTCTCGGTGAAAAATGAAAATATATCAAATTCACCCCCAATTCCTTCCACAATAGCGTTATATTGCCTAATCGAAGTTGAAGTTAAAGAAATTTTCAAGTATCTATATATGTAGGAAAGCAGTTTCGGATCAATGGAACGGTCGATGATGATCTCTGTTTCTACCAATTGTCTTTGTCTCTGATCGCAATGTCCACACTGCAGTGCGTAGTATTCAACATGTACTGAACCTTATCGGTCTTCGTCATCGACATCATTAGCATGAGTCCTTTGAGCACCACATTGATGATCGACTCCATAACTGCAGAGTTGGTGTTTTTATATCCCAAAGTTGTTAAATATATGTTTATAATTTTATATGAATATTTGGATTTCACGTGATGATGTTGTATTCAGTTACCATGAGATGGTCATTTAGATTAGATTAAAATTGAAGAAGTTATTACAAATGCACTTATGCCAATTACTCCGTGAAAACAATCACAACCATTGTCTTCTTCAGCAGCACATTTGAATGCATGAAATCCAAGATGATCACAATTCCATGATTTCGATCGGGGATGATGTGTTGGAGAAGAGCTTGCAGTGCTGCATATGAGATCCATGAGGAAGAGTCTCATCATAAGAGATGGTATATATGTATATATATGTGTTTAGTGTGAACTGTGATTGTGATGTGTTTTTGCAGACTGTTTCTTAAATCTAATTGTTGATGCATGGTGGGTTTGGTTTCAGATGCCGAGAGTATGATTCGAAGCGGTGAAGATGAATCCAAATCCAAGGTGACAATTTACTCCATCTTTTTTACATCATGTTATATATTAAGTTGGGAAGATTTGATGATATGATTCTATCTATTTCTGTTAGCATCCTTGATGTTATGTTAATTATTGGTAAATGGTAATATGCATGATCGATCAGGAGCTACTACAAGTGCACAACCACGACATCCCTGCTGCTCGAGGTAGTTGTAATGGCAGGCCAACCAATGCTATTAGGCCTACTTCATTGCCTAATAACTCTTTTTCGGTCCCAACGAGCGAAAGTACATTTGTATGACTATCTATTCAGTTAAGCTTAGTTTATTATTTGGGGACTTCGGTTTTGAGAAGTGATGTACATTTACTGCATTTATTTCTTTTGTTCAGATCAATCTAATAAATACCTACATATGGTTGCATGTTGCAATGGACTCATATATGGCTGACTGATAAAATGTGATGCATTTTTATATTGTACATATGGGTTTGTAAGATTTCACTAGTAATAGCTTCTCATAGTAGGTCTTAGTAATTATATGTGCTGATGCTATTTTATTTTTCCTCTTATCATTCCACCGTGCATTCCTTTCAAGCATCTAATATTTTTGCATAAGTGTAGCATTAAGAAAGGTGATGGAATGTATCCAAATTGGGTTGTTTTGCTTCCAACTTTAAATTCGTATCTACTTTTAAAAAAAGTTCGATGATAATTAATATTTTCGTTAGAACAAATAGATGTTAAGATTGCTTTTATATTTTTAAAGAACCGCTATTTTTTTGTATTATATGACCAAAATACATGTAAACTCACCATAAAATTTTAATATTTTATTATATTTTTGAAATGTAGCATATAAAAATAAAAATAGATTGAAGTTTACTCCCATGCATCGCGTGGGGCACAATACTAGTGATGATGGTGATAAAAGAATTGGGTAAAAACACACACAACATTTTTATAATTTAGTTAAGATTCGAAGTTATTTTAAATACTAAAAACTATTAATACACTCACTGAAACATAGTTTTTTTTTAATATTAGTTTTTATATTTACATTTTCCAATGATATACCAATACAATGTATTAGTAAAAATTTAATGCTATCAATTGAATAAACTAAAAGTATCACGGTGTAATATACAAATTGTTAAGCAATTCAATTGATTTAGTTGAGTGGTGAGACGCTCTCATTAAAGACAATATTTGATATACAGTAATTGACGTTAGATTGTTTTACGTGATGCTATATATACACGATTGACTTATTATTTCTCTGTTTAATATGGTACAATATGTATATGTTGGTGTTTAAAATTCGGCATTGCCATTTTGTTAAATTGCGATATGTTTATTATGTACTGAAATTAAAAACTACTAATATTCACAATTGGAAAGTAAAATAAAATAAAATTGTTACACTTGTTGCAGTTGAATATACCAATTGACCGCTTACAATTGGAGATGTTTTTAGAATGAATAATTCTTGAAATCATTTATTTCAACTATGAGTTAGTACAAAACTGCAGCGTCCCTTAGCTCTCTCCACATAAATTCATGTCCCTTTCCCTCCCTCTCTCTCTCTCTCTCTCTCTCTCTCTCTCTCTCTCTCTCTCTCATCCAACTATATATAACTCTCAACTCTCTCAACACAACACAATGGAATATTCCACGTTGAAGCTTACCCTCCCCGTAGCTGTCCTGCTCTGTTTGGCAGTTCGAAACGTGGGCAAGGCCCGAATGCTAGACGAGTCCGAATTGAGCAGCCTTAAATTAGAGGAGGTGGAGGGCTCTAAATCTAGTTGTTGGGAATCTGTGTCTCAACTGCAGTCCTGCACCGCTGAAACCTATCTCGGGCCGGGCTGTTGCGAGGCCATAAGAGTAATCCAGCATGATTGTTGGCCCGAGATGCTCGCTGCTCTTGGCTATACCACTGAAGAAGGTGACATTCTACAAGGCTATTGTGACGCCACCTCCGCCGTCCCTCCACCGCCCTCCGCTCTCTCAATTAATTAATAATTTCTTCATATAATTATATATATAGCTATGAGTAGGAATAAATCTTTCTCCCCATTTTCAGCCTATTTAATTGCGACTTTTGTTTTGATTTTGTTTTCTTATGTCCACCAAGAATGAGCAACATTTAATTATATATATGAATCGCATATGCTAAGACGCTATAATCTTTTCCATATTCTTCGTTCTTCTATATTTTCGTCACATATATAGTTATTTAGTATAATTACGTGGAATGATAATAACTTATAATAATCATATCGATCTGAGTTAATTTTGTTATATACGTTCTAATATCAATTTCGTCACATATTTATTTAGTATTATGTGGAATGATAATAACTTATAATAATTGGTGGGAGTTATTTTTGTTATATACCTTGTGATCTAGTATCCTACTTTTTGGTATTATTATTGTGTACCATTTTCAATATTTATTTATTCTCTTCCATTTTCTTTCAATTTCGATTTCTTGTATGTAGTATAATTTTGTACTTACTTACTACTTACTAGGGTTATTATGTTCGATTAGAATATATAATTATTTTTAGCATTTATTTCAATTTTATTAATTAATGAGTAACTTCAATTTTTAATAATAAATGTTGATTATTATTCACTAATAAATTTTGTTTATAATTGATTGTTGAAATTTTTAGAACACTTTTCGGATGTCAGAACAGGACTAGTCGTTCAAATATATATATATATAGGGATGAGTTCTTGTAGAAACCATTCCTATAGTAGAAACTAAAAACCAATTGAGACCCTAGATTATAATAAAATAGATGAATGAGGTTATACCACATAGAACATATAAGGATGGATGATTGTGCATTTTTATATTTTTAATATACCAAAAGGATTTATTAGTCCTTCCAAAATATTTACAATCCGGCAATCTAAAATTGTGGCATTGGTTTAGGAATTTTTTTTGTGTGTGTTGAAGAAATGGACTCCTTCAAAAAAAATAAGCAAGAATTAACATTTCAAATTAAAAACAAAATCTCACATTGGTGATGTATTATTCAAAATTAATAAATATTTGTAGAAAGGTTGTCGTGTATGACCAGGAAGTAGAAGAAATTCATGGAAGCTTATGAACCTTACAATAATGCTTATTTGTTTTTTTATTATGCATATGTAGTCCAATATGAACTTTTTGAAAATGCATTTTTAATTTATTATTATTTTGCGTTTCTTAAATATGAGGTGAACATTTATGTTGTTTATGCATTTACCTTAGTGTCTTAGTACATGTACGTGTTTTTCATTATGCATTTTGTATTTTATTCATTATTTAAACAACTACTTTATCAAATGAAAAAAAGCTTCATAAGCAGTTTATTATGCACATAACTTGTTACGATTATGCATATATTGCTGAATTTATATGCATTTAGTGTAGGTGAATAGTCTATTTTTTATGTTATCTATTTATGAATACATTGCTATATAATGTGATTATAAATAGAATCCATATGTTTGCACATAGATTATAAACTCTTTATATGGATTTTTTATGCATTTTATTTTTAACAAATATTGTTACAATAATAATTAGTTTAATTAATTATGCATTTATACAAATTTGATTATGCATTTAAAACAAGACATTTATGCAGTTCGTGTTGGTGAACCATTTTTTTTTGGTGGTTTTTTTAAATCTTACGAAATGATAATTATAAAATTCTTTTACGCATTAAGAATGTGGAAAATGAAAGAAAATCTAAAACTATAAGATTATAATCATAATCAATGCATATCCACCGTTTCAACAAACAATATCAATGCATATCTCATGCATGATTTAAGTAAAAATCGGTTACAATATGAAGCAAAAGATAAAATTGCCCCTGTATATATAAAAGACGCCTAAAATAATTGGAAAAATCTGGATTAATCATATCCATTGATCATACAAAATTAATGGTTCAAAAAAATTTCTAGTTTCTACCTAGAATAAAGTTTCTATATGATGTATCCTCTATATATATATATATATATATATATATATATATAATAGTAACAAATTAATTTTACTGCCAAATTTTGGTCAATTTTGTCATTTACAATTTGCTGGAAGTTATTTTCAAACAAGAAGTTATTCACCGTTAGTTTGTTAAACTATAATTTTATGAAGGAAAAAAAAAACGCAATTCTGAAGAAGTTTTCTCACACCATTTTTAACAATTAATTATTTTGAGGTTTAACAGTTATGTATGTATTAATGTAGGGAGGAAAGTTAAAATAACCATTTTGAAAAAGCAAAAATAAATTTTAACCATTAATTTTTAAAAGATAAATACTAACCAAAATTTTTACATCTTTACTATTTTGCCCTTATACATGAAAGTATACATGACATGTATACATAACATACACGAACACATACATGAATACATACATGATAGTCAAATATTTTTCCGGTGACTTTTTCCGGCGACCTTTTCCGGTGATATTTACCGGCGACTTTTTCCGGCGAAAATTTCCGGCAACTTTCCGGCGACTTTTCCAGCGAAAAATATTTTTAGAAAAAAAAAATTCCAGCGACTTTTTCCGGCGAAACACATGCATAAGGAAAAAAAAACGCACACACATACATGTATTCGTGTATGTCATGTATGAATTCATGTATGTCAATATATGGATTCATACATACATGAAGTATCATGCATGACTAGCTAACAATCCCTCCCAATGTCAGTACATACACGAAACATACACGACAACATACACAACAACGTAATTGACTTCAATGATACTCAAAGCATACAATGACGACATACAGATACAGAAAAAGCATACATGACACTCAAGGATTTCATACAAGAAATAGTATATATGATTTCGTACAAGTAAAAACATACAAACACATATTCCAATCATATACGACTGCATACATGAATATATATAAAAGCATACATAAAATTAAACCATATGCATACACGGCTGTAATTTCATGTATGTAAATCCTAAAAATGAATGATGGAGAATAAGTTTCCTCCTCCGTCGGAGCAGGTGGCAGCGATGACCAACAAGGCGGATCTTCAAAATCGGGATCTCCATCCATATTTTGATGATTGTGAAGGCACGATACAACGGCGGTGATGGAGTTCAGCGGCGGCGACACAAATCTCGAAATTGCAGCGGTGTGACAGATCTGTTGCGATGGTGGCAGCACAGATCTGCTCTGTTGAGACGACGACATCAGAGGAGGCAAGAGAGACGGGGAAGACGAGAAGAAAGGAAAGACCGGCGACGACGACGACATCAGAGGAGCACAGATCTGCTCTGTTGAGATCTATCGCGACGGCGAGACGGTGACGCCGGAGTTGTGAAGGAGGACGGTGGATTAAAGTATATTAGCGACAGCAATGGAAGACAATCGGAGGCCGGCGGCAGAGGTGGAGGACAACGGAAGGCTGACGATGAAATGAGGAAAAAAGATGAAATGAGATAGAGAGAAAGAAATGGATGAGAGAGAATCTAACATGATTGTTTATATTAATAGATTAATTTAAAACCAAGGTAAGGAAGGGCATTTTGGTAATCCGGGTTATTATTTATGTTTTAAAGATTGATGGTTAGAATTTATGTTTGTCTTTTAAAAATAGTTATTTTCCCACATTATCTCATTAATGTACGTGGAGAAAGTCATTTTTTTTTGAGAAAATTCTGCGTGAGTTTATTTTTGTTGTTGAAGAAAATATGTCATATGAGCATTTATTTTTTGGCAAGTCTGAAAGTTATATGTTGTAATATATGGGCCCCAGCCATTATTATGCAATATGTTTAACATTTTCAATACGTTTGTTATTGGCAATAATGCTATTATGTTAGTGATGATAAATTGAATTTAGTGTAAAATGCAGCTTCTTTTTTCTAGGCCGAACTTATGTATAGTTAACATAACAAATCATCGATATCATTTTATACGAATATTTTTTTGAGTTGGTAAAATGCACTTGGTTGCACGGTTTGTTTTTATTTACACCACAGTGTTAGAGATATGAAAAAATCATAGAAATATAGGACATATTACGTATGATATATAAATATATTCATTTATGATAGTTTAGTTACCATTATACTTTAGGGGCTCGTTTGGTAGGGGTGATTAGGGTGTATAATATGTCTATGACACCCTAATATCATGTTTGGTATGAAGGCCCTTTATAAAATTCGGGTCCGTATGAATAATACTTACTTTTGTTGTTATTTATACTACCTATGAGGTGGTATAAATAATACTGCAACTAATTATAGCAATAAATTACAATAATTACTATGTGTTGCAGAGAATTTAATACATCGTACCAAACGGAATATTAATTCTTTATATTTATAAGACATCTCAGTCAAACATATCAGACGTTATCCCATACTTTGTACCAAACGAGCCCTAAACTTATAATTATTAGAATTTAAAATGTAATATCAATACACAGGTAAGCGTACTAGAAAATAAAAATATTTTAATTTGCGGAATAAATTGGATCATAGTAATTACGAATTACATTCTTTACTCCTTATCACTTATGTGCTTTCTAAAATATATCTTTTAACGAAAACGTGCACCTAAGTAGTTCTTTTTTAAACTTAAATACTCCCTCCGTCCCAAGTTAGTGTTCAACTAATATTTTATATCTTACAACAAATCAAACATACACCACACTTTTGGGGGACGGGGGAAGTATGATTTTATTTTGTATTTATTTTTATAATATTTGTAAAATATCTAAATTATTTGATAATTATAATTACCATTACATGTTAGAAATAGAGTTGTGGAGTTTAAAATATTATACCCGTGCATTGTGCGGACGACATACTAGTTCTCGTTTAAACAGAAATAACCCTTATATAATATATACTGTAATTCAAATTGAATCCCAATCTCTGGCTAGTATTTGGCCAACACAAGTAAAAAATGAAAATTAGGATGCACACTATGAATGATCTCCATTTGCTTATCAATATCCTAAAATTCAAATTCAGCAGCAATTCCAAATCTCCTTTCGATGGATTGGTAGAAATGCAAATCAATTTGCTCACTGTTTAGCCAACTTTGCTCGTAATCATAGGGATGAACTTGCTACTCTTGACCTCTGTTCTATTTTGAGTTTGTGCAACTTTTCCCCAAAATGTAATTCCTGTTAATTAATGAAAATGCAGATTTCTTAAAAAAAAAAAAAAAAAATCGAAAAGGTTCACTAATTTTGATAAAATTGAAGCAAGAATCTATTTTGAATCCAATATAACGCCATATTTTCTAGTTAATCCTCTAGATTCTCAAATCACATATTTACCCCAAACTATCTGGTTTATTGCAATGGAGCCCAAACCACCGGACTAGTTTACAGATCACCGAGCGCGCTATGCCCCCGGTGGTGGCGCCGCCCCTTCCGCAGACTTTTTCGCGGCGGCGTCCTTCCCAATCGTTTCTGATCCTGCGAGATTCTTGGAGTCGCAGCAGCCTTCCGCAGACCTTTTCGCGGAAGTTTCCTCTCCAATCTTTTCTGACCCTGCAAGATTTTTGGAGTGGCGGCAGCCGGAATATTACTCCGACCAAAACTTGACGCCGCCGTAGCAGCTGGAACATTATTCTGATCAACCTCAGACGCCCGAGTAGCGTCACTTCTCTTCGCTGGGATGTTCCCTTTCAAAGAAGACGCCGCCGGAGTAACACCACTTCTCTTCGTCGGAATATTCCTATTCAAAGAAGACGCCGCCGGAGTAACGCCACTTCTCTTCGCCGGAATATTCCCACTGAACGAAGACGCCGCCGGAGTAACGCCACTCCTCTTTTCCGGAATATTCCCATTGACAAAAGACTCCGCCGGAGTAACGCCACTTCTCTTGGCCGGAATATTCCCATTAAAAGAAGACGCCGCCGGAGTTGGTACATTAGGCGTTTGGGTCCCCTGCGCCGGAATATTCCCATAGTTTGGCGGCAGAGAGACTGGAACATTCCCATCAAAAGCAAACGCTGGAGCGGGCGAGATATCATCCGGACCATTCTGAGAAGTAGGAGGATGAATTGCCGGCGCCGGCGCAGCCGATCCAACCGGCGGCATATGACCCGACCCGTCATCATTACCGCCAAGATCTCGACTCATGTTCAGCCCGGTGAGCAGAATTCCATCAATCCCGTGAACCGCAATTCTTGACCCGACAAAAATATCCGGGAAGGCTATTCGGACTCCATCCACCATCAATCCGATCGACGCCTTATCGTTCGAATCGTCGACGTCGCGGACTTTTCCGATCAAGACGGCGTAGTGGGGGAGGAGGGTATCAAGAAAGGGGGCGGAGAGGTTCTTGAGATCGGCGAAAGTGTGGCGGCGGTTGGGGATGACGTGGTAGCGGAGAGTGCGGACGTAGACGGCGGCGTCGATGGCCATGTCGAGGGCGTAGAGGAGCTCATCTTTCGGGGCGAAGAGCGTAAAATTTGATGCGGCGGCGGCCCCTGCGGCGGTGGGGACGGCGAGGAGCTGGTATTTGAGGTCGGATGTGGCGATGGCGTTGGTGAAGAGTGAGTAGCCGTAGTTTCGGAGCGATTGCATCATGTCTTCGAATTCTAGAGAGTCGGTGGTGGAATCGGCGGCGTTGGAGGCGGAGGCGGCGAGGAGGAGGAGGAGGAAGAAGAGGAGGGCGGAGGAGCTGGACGGTGGTGGAGAAGGAAACGCCATGGGTTGGACTCGGAAGTTTAGAGAGAGAAGCAAGCGAGAAGCGGAGCGGTTAAGATTTCAGTTGTGGTTGGAAATTGGCGCTTCACGAAGATTTATTTATTTTGAATTACGTATAATTGGGCCTTTATTATAAGGCTTTAATTTTCAGTTCCTTGGGTTTGATTCTGGGCCCGGCAAAAGGAATATAAATATAAGGGTCCAGCTTTTAACTGATTTTTAATTCAGCATTCAGTAACATAAGTTAGAACTTAAGCCAGAGTTGTGGATAATCAGGTAAAACCGTAAAAATATCAAAGAGCGCAGTAAAATGCAGCACGTTGAAAAAGGAGAGAAAACTCGTAAATGAAATTATATTATTCCATCCGTCCCTGACAAGTGTGGTCTGGAGGGAGGGGTACGGGTTTTAAGAAGGATGTTAGGTAGATGTGTAGTGAGTGGAGAATGAGACCCACTTTGTTGTAGTATTAGTTACTTTTAAAGGGTAAAAGAGTAAAATTTTAAGTGGGGTCACATCCATTTAAGGAATGACCACACTTATGGGGGACGGACGAAAAAGGAAAGTGGACTACACTTATGAGGGACGGAGGGAGTAGTACTTATCTCTTAAAAGTAAAATATTATTAAAAGATTACATAACTAAATTTGAAAAAGAAAATGTCTCTATTATATTGAATCATACTCCCTCCGTCCGCGATAAATGTAGCACAATTTCCTTTTCCGTACGTCCGCGATAAGTGTAGCACTTTCCATTTTAGAAAATGACCCCACCCACTACCATTATTTTAAACCTCACAACAATTCATTGTAATGAGTCCCTTTCCCCACTCAAAACCAATTTATCAACCATTTCTTAAAATCCGTGCCGAATCCAATATGTTACACTTTTGGTGGACGAAGGGAGTACTTGTGTGACCAGTGAAAGTTCCCGCTATAATATCAAAAACTTATATGAAGTTGAGACGGAAGCTAGCGTTCCTTATTTGCACGGAAAATATAAATTCTTGTTTTGCAATTGTTTATTCTTTTGGGTCCTTAATAAATGTGCCCAAAATTGATAATAAGTTAAAGTTGGTTTTATATTCAGGATAAAACCTGACATGATTTTTCATCATAGTATCAGCCAGATTTAGGTTTAGGCCTCTACTTGATGTTTTATTATACTACTGCATGTCACATAATATCACAAAGATCTGCACTACATAAAATGTCACATGTCAGCTCAAATCTTTATGAAATTTAAGTATGTGATAGCATTGGTACATTGTCACATGCGGCAGAGACAATATCTCAAGCATTATTCAAATATGAATGATAACTGTTTTCATTCTTCAAACACGGTTCGATTGTTTCAGTTAATGTGCAGCAGCCCTCAGAGATTGGCAAGGGAGTTTCCAACGTCGATCACGAAACGGTACCTAACGTCGGATTTGGCAAGTCGTTCCATAGCAGAGTTTACATCTTTTAAGCCAATCAGTTCAATGTCAGCTGCTATGCCATGCTTCCCACAAAAGTCCAACATTTCCTGTGTCTCTTTTATCCCGCCGAAGTCACTTCCACCAATGAGCTTCCGGCCTGAAAAATCGGAAGAGGAAAGTCTAGTTATACGACCCAAAGTTGAAGCAAGTTCAAAGCTCAGCTTCTCATCAATTGCTTGTTACATTTATGAATTAAATACACATTATAGTATATATGGATTTCTCCAATGGTGCCTAAAATCTTGATAGCTTTCATTAGCTGCAATTGTAGGGGAAAAATAAAAACTACAGCTCAAAGCTAAGCTACATGCAATCCTGCTGATGTTTTCGAAATGAGCTGTGTTCTTACCCGCGACTAGAGGGAAAATAGGAAGTTCGAGGGGTTTATCGGGCAATCCCACTGTTATAAGTTTCCCATTCATCTTTAACAGGCTTAGCAATGGAGTCAACTGATGCACTGCAGCGATGGTATCAATGATGAAATCCATTGTGCCCATTGCAGCCTGCAAAAGAAAAGCTCCTTGAGAAAAATATATCAAAGCTCATCAACATCATTTTTATATAACCAATTTTTAGGAACCAAGGATTTTACTAACATGCACACTGAACTCATAACCTCACTTTACAAAATTCACCAAGAAATTCACCAACATGACTTGTACGCAGCGACCATGTAACTACCAGTATAAACATCGATGTCTTAAAAGTTAAGTAGAAAGGCTTAGTGCAGGCCTAACCCATTTCAGATAGAAACTAAATATGATTTTGTTAGCAAATTAGAAGATGTTTATGTATATTGTTGTGGACCTCACAGGATTTTAAATCCCTTGTCCCATAATGAACGAAACCACTTGCCGTTCGTTGAGTTTATGAGAAATTATAATGTCAATGAAAACTAAAATAATCCAATATAGCACAGTATCAATTCAATATATCAAATACTACTGATATTTACCTTCAACTGAGTAGCATCAGTACTAACAACAAAAGCATCAGCACCAAGCCTGTTTATGGCTTCATCTTTTTTCTTGGGAGAGGTACTGATGACAGTAACTTTCATCCCAAAAGCCTTGCCAAACTTGACTGCAACATGGCCAAGTCCTCCAAGTCCGGCAACACCCAAGTGCTTTCCAGCCTCAGTCATTCCATAGTATTTCATTGGGCTGTAGACAGTGATCCCAGCACACAGCAGAGGAGCGCCAGCATCTGATGGTACGTTATCGGGGAAACGAATCACAAAATGTTGGTCAACAACAATTATATCAGAATAACCACCATATGTCCTTGTGCCGTCTTTGTCGGTGGCATTGTATGTAAATATCATTTTAGGACAGTAGCTCTCTAGGTCTTGTTGGCAGACATCACAAGTCCTACAGGAGCCTACTATCACCCCAACTCCAACTCTGTCACCAACCTTGAATTTCTCAACACTGTTACCAATTTTGGTCACAAGACCAGCAATTTCATGCCTGCACCAACATTTTTCAACATTCAATCTAGAGTTCATCCTGAAGTAGCTTCAAACAAATTAAAGTGGCAAGCTACTTAGGCAGATTAACTTGTGGTTTAAACTATCGAAGCTATTGCCAGTTTGGTGTAAGCATTAGATCCAAAGCAAGTTATGTTAGATCAGTTTATGAGATTAAACTGAATTTCTAGTGCAACATGCTGCAAATTGCAAAATTCCAATGATTGAAGAGAAAAATTAAATGAAAAACAAGGTAGTCAAAAAGTTTCGAAAACTTAACCATACCCGGGCACAACAGGGTACTGTGTGAAACCCCAGTCATTCTTCACAGCGTGCAAGTCAGAATGGCAAATTCCACAGTAGAGTATTTTGATTGTTACATCATCAGCTCCATTGTCTCTGTCAACCATAACAACAAAATATTTGACTTCACATTCACACAGAAGTAAGTATTTTTTTTTTAAGATGAGTGGTGTTATATCACACAACACCATCCTGGAGACATCCATATATAACTGAGATAACCAAGCCAACAAAAGAGCAGCACAAGTAGAAGCATTGGTTTGAATCATGGTAGTTGCACCCATAATGTGCCACACTTATCACTATCTACTATCTAGCACCTAAAATAGTCATAAATCAGGTTTCTCTAACAAAGATATACACAAGAAACCATTCTATTCTGACCAATATTCTGCAGATGTTTAATCTAAAAAGGATTCACGAGATTATGTATATCGGAGGAATTGGGACCTTCTGCCTTAGCCACCAACACTATATAAATTGTGAATTTCCGAAACCATAGTAGTTTAGATATTGCACTTGGAGTAATAGCGATTGATGAACTACAGGATGTCTCATTTACAGCATAGTTACACAATACACGAAGATGTATGCCTGATTGTGTGTTCAAGGACAATTTATAAGCCAGTTGGTGTAATCCATGAAGTCTAAGACAGACGATTGTCTCCATGTCCATATATTTCCAGAAACAAAAGCAAGAATTCCACTAAATTATCAATAATCACAGCAAATTAATCGAACCAAATATTAATTGCATGAAAATGACACAATCTCCCGTGAACCAATAGAAAATAACAACAAACAATCGAGAGCCAAAACAAAATTGAAATATCATGCAAAACTCACTTCTTAAATGTGCGAATATGTACATCGATATAAGCAGATCAAAAATACTTTTATCTCAATCTCTAGACTACGCAGCACCTGCGGCGATTGAACACACACGCACACGTATATGTCCATACCTGCGAGAAAAATGGAAGGGAGAGAGAACGCCGGAGCTATCTTTCGCCGCCAAACCAAAAGCTTTCTGTTGGAATTCCGCCATTGATTTTCTCCTCTTCACAATTCTAAGCCCTCTCTCTCTCTTTCTCTCTCTTTAGTAGTATAGCTATGTACAGAATCTTCTCTCTTACACTACTCACTACTACAGACAGGTCACAGTGCTACCGCGAATTACTAGTAAACAATATGTTATACTAATACTCCATCCCTCTCAATAGTAAGAGTAAAAAGAATGGTTGGTCCAAACTTTTGAAAAATTAATTGTTTCGTTTTTAAACGAGACCTTGTTATTAGGACAGACATAAAAAGAAAAGGGACTTTGTTATTGGGACATATGGAGTATTATTTACCCATAGATTTCTAATATTCTCATTTTAACCCTTTAATTCTCATTAGTCTTCAAATTTAAATATAACATAAAAGTCGTATATCGAGAAGCAAATTGTAATTAATGATTTTTTTTAATGCCAAGATATGAAATCTGGAATATAGAATAATTTAGGCTTGGGATGATGCAATATTATGTTAGTAGATATTGGATCCTCCATATTAATATCATGTATATGTTAAAATTTTGTAAATAATTGAGATTATTTATATGTATATACATATATTTTACTCTAAGATGAAAGAAAAATAAGATTTAAATCATAAATCTCACTTTTATAGATAGGAGATTGGAGATTGTGTTACATTACATAACTCGAATAATAATTACAGCGATAATTTGAACTAGGAGAAGATTTGGCTAATGAATAGATTACCCTTTAATATATTTTATTTAGTGCTAATCCATAAAAATACACACTTTCACTTTACACAAATGAAAAATACATACCTCCTCCAAAACAAATGAATTTTACACACTTTTCGTACGAAGAGTCAACATGACCCTTGATTGTGATTTATTTTAATCAAAAAGTGACTAATGATTGCTAATCACTTACACATTGTAAGAAAAGTGTACTTGTGTCTTGCATGAAAGTTTGATAAAGTAGTTAATCATTGGTTATTAATATTTTTTTTATATATATTATTAATAGTAATAAATACCTGCTGCATATTTAAATGAAGGCGGAAAATATAGAAATCATACCAAAAAAGACAATAACCCCATGAAGAGCCAAAAATGAAAATCCCACTCGACAAAATGAATATCTCGCTCGAAAAATGTAATATCCCGTTCGAGCGGGATATTCAATTCCCTAAGCAGGATCTTTATTTTGTCGAGCGGGATATCCATATACTGGAGCGGGATCTTCAGTTTTGTCGAGTGGGATCTTCAATTCTCGAGAGGGATCTTTAATTTTTTGTCTGTGCACCTCGTGAATTACTTGCACAATGCAGGCACGCCACACCTATTCTTTTTAGACTGTAGTATAGTTGTAAATTAAATTGTACATTTTATGTACAATTTTCACGTGAATCCATACCAGTTTCACTTTTCACTTCTATATATTTCTTATAGTGAAGCGAAGATCAAAACACATCTACGAAGAATTAGAAAATTCACTACAAATATCTACGAAAAAAATTAGAGAATTGACTTACAAATTCACTCATCTTCGGAGGTTGTTGATTGAGGTAATTTTTTACAGCATTATAGTTCATTTAATTTCTAATGTTCATCTTTTATTAATCTATTTAGTAATTATAAAAAATAAATCGGGATTCGTTACTAGATCAATCTATAATGAAAATTATATTTTAAGATATAAATTATGCAATGCATTAAATGGAACTATTTCCCTCTCGCATAACTCATTTCCCGCTCGGTACATCATAATCCCGCTCGAGCGGGAAATAGGTATACCGAGAGGGATTTTGGTGTTTTGTATTCGAATTCTGTTTATTAATCATTTTTCGTTTTTAATTTTATATAGATGGATGAATGGAAGTACTTCACTATCAAATACGGCGGACAATGGCACGATTGTACGTACGTGGACGGATTTGAACAGATTATTCAACTTATGGCGGCCTCTCAATCTCTCATAAATTTGAGATACAACATCGATATTATGTTGAATGGAAATTCGATTAGTACACAGTACGAGTTGTATTATTTATCGCGGTCTCGTACAGGACGCACCATGAAACCCTCTTGCGCACCGATCACCAATTTGATCAGTTGTGCATGATGGAATTTTTCCCAACTGTATACGTGATTCACAATAACATTGACGTATATATTCCTTCTTTTGAAGAACCGCGCTCTTCATCCTTTGGATACGACTTCGGCGGTACATATTCGGATGAAATGAATCATATCCAAAGACAGATGGTTTTCTCAAATTGGTTTGATAATCCATATTCCGCTGGAGGTAATTACGGATCGACATCCACACCTGAATATTCCTCTATCCCCCAAATGCCTGTTCCAGAGACCTCTTTCCCAAGGAGAGCAACTTCTCGCAATGATGAACAAGAAAGCAACGATGATGAAGATACAAATGAAGGAGATGATGAAAGTTATATTCTAGAATCTGAACCCGAATCCGATAGTGAAGCGTCAGAGGATAACATGACAGAATCCACGATTGCGGAGCATGCAGCATGGATTCGTAGGGATGAAGGAGTGAATTCCGAGGATCTCGCCAGTTGGTTGGTTCCGGTGATTCCGCTCGATGCTACGATTTCACTCGTTGCACTGAGTTAAAGGTTGGTTCTATTTTTGAAAGCAAAGATGATCTAAATATTGCAGCCGGCTTGTGGCACATGGAGATTGGAGCTGAATACAAAGTTGTATCATCTGATACGAAGCGTCTCAGATGGATTTGCAGGCATTTGCAAAATTGCCCTTTCGAGTTGCGAGCATCATCCCGCAGAAACTCTGATGCTTGGATAGTTCGCCAATATAATGGCGATCATGCATGCTGTTGGTCCCAAGACGGATACCTTGGTGTAGATGGGGGGTGAATACACCAAGGTTTAAAAACCTTTCCAATTAAAAACTCGTTTGAGTGAGCTGGCTGTGTCCGATCCAGCTGGAAGGCAGCTTGATCGACACAGCTGGCTGTGTGCGGAATGTGGTGGATTTGGAAAGTCCGTCTGTTACTTCAAATATATTGCAAGGCTTTGTTTATCTTTTCAGTTAGTCAGTTTATGCAGCTTGAAATGTATGCATGAGAGGAGTTAGCAGAATGCATAAAACAAAGCAGTAAAGAACAAAGCAATTTTAACGTGGTTCAGAGTAACACCTCCTACTTCCACGACCAGATTCACTGGTAATTCACTACCACTTGGTTTCCAAGTACCAAGCAACTTCACAACTCTAACCCGAGCTATGTTCCAACAGTTTACGGGCACTATCAAGCCTACACATTTCAGTTTGCGGGTACTGAAAAAACCTGACTATAGTTTCCGGGTACTGTAAAACCTGACCACTCGAATTACACGCTTCGAGCAGGCGTACCTTGACCTAACCTTTCTGGGTTTGGGTATGGGTTTTCCAACTATGAACGAGTTCTTACAACGAAGAACAAGGAGTATGATGAACTCGTTTAAACTAGGCTTGAGATATTTCTATTCTAATATTTTCTGTCTATGACTGAATATGTGAACAACTAAGAACACAGCTGACTGGCTGGGTGTTCTTGAAAGATTTGGCTTTGAAGATCGTTGTTCATTTTTCGGTTTGTTCTTTTATTTCTTCAGTCGTCTCGCCAGCCTAGTTTCTTCAATGGTGAGGAGATATATATAGGTGGAGATTCAAACTAGCCGTTGGAAGAGAGCCGTTTGAATCTTACCTACTCTCATTGACTTCTGGCCTTTAACCTACGAAGTAGGTCTGCATCTGCAGAAACTATTTCTTCTATGATTTGACCGCGTCAGACAAGATCTTCTGAAATTGGGATCTTGTCTTGGAGAAGGTCTTCGTCTTCGAGCTGCTAAGCATTTCTGTTGTGTCTTCAGCGTCTTGGACTCTGCTGCATCTCGACTCTGAACTGTGTCTTAGACCTGAGCTGTATCATCAACCTGAGCTGTGTCTTCAACCTGAGTTGTGTCATTAACCTAAGCTGTCTTAGACCTGAGCTGTGTCATTGACACTAAGCTGGGTCTTTTACACTGAGCTGGGTCTTTGACACTGAGCTGGGTTTCCGTCACTGAGCTGGGTCTTGATACTGTTGGGTCTTTGACTCTGCTTGGTCTGCTCTGCTCTGCTGAATTCCTCAGCTCTGTCCGCTTAGCTGTGTCTTTTGCTATGTCTTCTGTTGTCTTCAGCGACTCTACCTGTAAACTTAGAAACTCTATAAGCTCAAACAGGTGAGCTGAAAAACGCTTAGGCTTGTGCAATCATCTACTCGGTTGGGGTCAGATGGGTTTTGGAATCAAATCAAAACTCTATTAATTTTCCCAACAATTTCCCCATTTTTGATGATGCCAAAACCTAACTGAGAAAAACAATTTACGAACCCTTAACAGGAAAAGGGGTTTCAAAATATTTAACATTCACAGCAGATAATCATTTTCAGAGCCTGGACAAAAAGAGATTGTCTTCAGGTTGATTTTGATAAAATGAACATTTCATTTATAAGAGGAAATTTTACAACTTTCTAAAATTACAAAAGTTCAAAAGAAAATTCCGAGTTGGCTGGGTATTCATTTCTGCTTCTGGTGCTGATTCTTCTGTCTATCTTCTTCTAGCTGCTCATCCGTTCTCAACCTGTACCGGTTGAAGATCATCCGTTCCAGCTTCATGTACTCTTCTTTATTGTTTATCTTGGAAATTTTTCTCCTGATTGCCCATTTATTTACTTCTGCGATAATTTGCGATTTGTCAGGAAGATTGGTTCCAGGTATCAGTGGAGGTTGGAGATGATACAGCTGAGAAGCAGAGAACAGGATCTTCGCGGTCTTTGCGGCATTGAAGAATGCTTTAGCAGTCATCCTATCTTGATGAAAAAACTCATTGAGGTGCATCTTGAAAGCAACATCTGGTGGCGTATTTGGGTAAGCTAATCTTCAATGAACTCGAATTTTGTATTTTCCCAGTCGTCGTTTAACTCTTCTGGGATCCATTCATCCATTGGCATCTGAGACTTTTTCTTGGATGCTCTGATGTTTGCTCTTTTCTTCTTCTGCTTCTTTTCTTCAGCATTGAGCAAGCTTTCCTTCTTCTTCTGCTGCTCTTGAAAGCTTTTCATCTCTTGCTTTTGTTGATTTACAAAGTTGCAGAGCCATTGAATATCATTGATTTGTTTTGGCGTGGCTCCGCTTGCTTTGGCAAGAGGAATGATCATTTTGCTCCATTTTCCTCTCCGTTCAGCTGGTTCTTCTGCTTCCAGCTCAGCAACAACTTCATCAATCTCAGATTGCAGCACTTAGATTTCATTTTCAGTTACAGCTTTCTCTTTGTCTGCCCTTGATGTTTTTTTCTTGTCATTACCTTCCCCCTTTTTGGCATTATCAACAAGGGTGGAGGATAGGTTGACGACTGTCTCATTCAGCTGGGCCAGGGCTTTGTCAACATCAGCAATCTTGGCTGTGTTGTCTGTTGTGACGAGGTTGAGCTGTGATGTGCTGTTACTTCCAGCTTTGAACTGAGTGTCCAGCTCTTTGTAGAGGTTGAACAGCGTTTGAATGTCAGTTCTGTTGGAGAGTGTTTGCTTTTGGAGAGCTGTCATCTGGCTGGATAGGTCAGTGACACTCTTTTCTAGTGGAGCTTGGAGTTTTGAAATAATCTCAGGGACTCTCTTCTCTAGATGATGTGACTGATCAATGCATTGAGAGACGAGAGTTGTTTGATATCTCAACTGGTGCTTTCCTGTATGTTCTGGGCAAAAGTGTGAACTTCATCAATGGACTGTCCATGACAATGGACTTGCCATTCTACATCTATGATACGTAGAATGATGGTTCCGGAATGAGGTCTTCGGTGTAGAGGGGGGGTGAATACACCGAAGAGGGATTTTTTAAAACTTTTAGCAAGTTAAAACAGACTTGAGTGAGAGCTCAGTTATGAGTTCAACTGACTTCTAAAGAAGATGGTCAGCTGGACTGATAACTTAGCTGGCTGTGCGGAATGTGGTGGAAAGAAAAACTTAGCTCGTTCCTTTTACAAAAGCTCAGAAAAACTTAGTTTCAGTTTTCAGTTTAAGCAGGTTTGAAAAATATGCAGCTGGCTGGGTCACACAGCCAGAAAGTTGAAGCTTTGAAAACTTGTGCTGTGCAAATGCAGTTAGTTCTTTAAATAGAAATAAAGCAAAGACTGAATAATGCAATAAAGAACACAGAATTTTAACGTGGTTCGGAGAGTAAACTCCTACGTCCACGACCAGGTTTTAGCTGGTAAATCCACTAAGGATGACCACTTGGTTTACGAGTACCAAGTAACTTCGCAGCTCTTCCTCGAGCTGTGTTCTAACAGTTTACGGGCACTGTAGAAGCCTGTACCTTTTCAGTTTTCAGGTACTGAATAACCTTACACTCGAATTTCGCGCTTCGAGACGGCGTAACCTTGACCTAACCTTTTCTGGGTAAAGGAGGGTTTGGGTTTCCAACTTTGAACGAGTTCTTACAATGAAGAACTTTGAAAGATGAACTCGTTCAGATCTAGGCTTTGGATTTACTATGATTACAGCCTATTGATCAGACGAAAAACTAAAGCAGTTTCTGAAATTGAACACTTAAGAAGTTAAGTGCTCTTTTTTAAAGAGTTAGATAACTGCTGGAGAGCTTTTTAATACTTGAGAGATTCAGAAAAGTTGTAAGCTTGTGGGGAGTTTTTCGTGCTTGATTCTGAGGTTGAAGACTGGTATTTATAGGTAGAGATTCAAACTAGCCGTTGGAGGACCCGTTTGAATCTTACCTACTCTCTGATCTGTCGATCTGCCGTTGAGCGTATCTTCACCTGTCTTCATCACTGTGTCGATCCTAGGTTCGTCTTTCTAGGATGCTGAGATGTCAATCCCTCATTGGTCGAGGTATATTGACTTCCTCTGAAACCGGGATTTCTGTCTTTTGAGCTTGACTTTGAATTTAGAGCTGGATGGGTAAACTGACTTGAAGTGACGTCTTCAGAGTTAGTTCCCTTTTTGGTCAGCTCAGCTGTCTTTCTTAGACTTTGATGCAGCTCAATTTATTCTGCTCCGTTGGATCTTCTTGGCTGGATCCATTCTTCTTTTCTTGAGTCCGATCGACTCGGCTCGCTGGAGCTCGCTCGCCTAAGAGATCTTTCACTGATTTTTGGGTCCAGCTGATTACTCAGCTGGGTCTTCTTCTGTCTTCAGCTTCCAAACCTGTGAACTTAGAAAATCTAAGGCTCAAATAAGTGAGCTGGAAAACTTAACTTAGGTTTGTACAATCATCTACTAGGTTGGAGAACAGTTGGGTTTTGGAATCAAATCAAAACTTTAGAATTTTTTCAACAATTTCCCCCTTTTTGATGATGCCAAAACCTAACTTGAGAAAAACAACCTGCTTCCCCCTAAATGAGAAAGTGGGTTTTTAAAAGATTTCAGCATAAGATTAAATTCATAGTTCAGTGCCTGGACAAAGAGTTATTGTCATCAGGGTGAGCTTGAGAGCAAAATATTTCAGTTTTATTAATCCACAAAAGATGATTACAAGAGATACAGGATTAACGAACTGAAAACAAACAAAATTAAATCCCAGTAAGCTGGGTCTTCATCTCGGCTGCTTCTGCTGATTCTTCAGTCGATCTTCTTCCAGCTGCTCATCTGTTCTTAATCTATATCAGTTAAATATCATCTGCTCCAGCTTCCTGTATTCTTCTTCGTTGTTTGCCTTGGAAATTTTCCTCCTGATCGCCCATCTGTTTACTTCAGCGATAATCTTTGATTTGTCAGGAAGCTGAGTTCCAGGTATCAACGGAGGCTGGATATAATATAGCTGGGGAGCAGTGAGCTGGATCTTCGCGGTATTTGCAGCATTGAAGAATGCTTTTGCCGTCATCCTGTCTTGATGAAAAAGCTCATTGAGATGCATCATGAAAGCAACATCTGGGGGCGTATTTGGGTAAGCTCCCAGATAATAGAAATCTTCGATGAACTCAAACTTTGTATGTTCTCAGTCGTCATTTAGCTCTTCTGGGATCCATTCATCAACTCTTCTCCAGTTCATCGGTATCTGAGACTTTTTTTTTGCAGCTCTTATGCTTGTTCTTTTCCTCTGCTGCTTCTTCTCTTCGGCATTTAGCAGACTTTCTTTCTTCTTCTGCTGTTCTTGGAGGCTTTTCATCTCTTGCGTTTGCTGAGTTACAAAGTTGCAGAGCCAATGAATATCATTTAGCTGTTCTGGCGTGGCTCCACTAGCTTTGTCAAGAGGGATGATCATTCTGCTCCATTTCCCTTTCTGTCCAGCTGGTTTCTCTGCATCCAGCTCAGCAACAACTTCGTCAATCTCTGACTGCATCACTTGGACTTCAGCTACAGCTTTTCCTTTGCCCGTCTTTGAAGTTTTTCTCTTGTCATTACCTTCCCCCTTTTGGCATTATCAATAAGAGTGGAGGTGAGGTTGACTACTGTCTCATTCAGCTGGGCCAAGGCTTTGTCAATGTCCGCAATCTTTGCTGAGTTGTCTGCTGTGACTAGATTGAGCTGTGCTGTGCTGCTGCTTCCAGCTTTGAACTGATTGTCCAGCTCTTTGTAAAGATTGAACAGCTGGTAGATGTCAGTTCTGTGGGAGAGAGTCTGCTGTTGGAGAGCGTCCAGCTGGCTGGATAAATCGATGACGCGGCTTTCCAGTGGAGCTTGGAAGTTTGAGATGATCTCAGGGACTCTCTTCTCTAGATGATTTGAATTATCAATACGTTGAGAAACGAGAGACTGCTTGAGATCTCTGCTGGAGCTTACCTGCAGATTCTGGGCGAATCTGTACACTTCATCAATGGACTGTCCATTACATTGGACTTGCCATTCAATAGCTGTGATGCGCAGAAGGGTGTCAACATTTGATTTGAGTCTATCCTGAAAAAGGATTTCCTCGACTTGTTTGGCGATCTCGTCCTTCATAGCATCAGAAAGCTCAACAGGATCCGTCTGGGTCCCGGATTCTGCTTGGCTGGGTTTTACTGCCTCGATCTCGACCATTGAGCGAGTGTCATCGGCAATTGGACTCTGTGGGGCAGCTTCGATTGGCTCAACTGTTGCATCAGTTGGCTCTTCTTCAATCATCATTGCCTCAGCTGTGTCAGCAGGAACAGCTTCCTTGGCAGTTTCAACTGGAACGATCCAGCTGAGATTGTGTAGGTAGGAGTTAGCTCGAGAGATGACTTCCTCAGAAGGTGGTACTTCATCCTGTTCAACCTTCTGAATGAGGATTTGGATCAGCTCGTCTTGATATTCAAAGGCATCCTGAAGACTTCCAAATCCGAATGTCTCCTGCAGAGCTGCTTCTTCGGCTTTAAGCTTATCGAAAGTGAAGAACTCCACCATTTCTTCATTTGCGTACCAAGTGGCCATCGTGGTAGCCAAATAAAATTTGAAGTCGCTTACAGCGACTAAAGCAGCAGGGAGCGAGGCAAGAGAGGGATAATGTTGCAGTGCGCTCTTTATTCCTTGGAGTCTGAGGTCCTCGACCCTCATGACTGTGGCAGCACGTGCAACGGCTCTAGGACTGAGGATTTCGATTTCCTCAGAAGAAGCAGTAGGGCTTGATGGTTCAGCTTGGTATTCATCATCCAGCTGCAAAGGAGCGTCAGCTGGATGGGGCTCTTTAGGTGAGCTGGGTGCTGAAAGATGGGTGGTTTCAGGTACTGAAGAAGTAGGGGAGGATTCTTGGAGAAGTACCTGAGGATGAGGAGGAAGGAGAAGAGAGTGTTGTTGAGGAGGAAGGAGAAGAGAGTGTTGTTGAGGAAGAGATCCAGATGATGTGAGATCAACTGGAGCGGGTTGTGAGGATGCTTGTAGGATTTGGCGAAGTGGAATAGCATCCTCCGGGTCAGGGTGGGGACCACTATCTGTGGTTCCTCAGCTTCTCGTGAAGCGATCACGAACTCCCTTCCTTGATCTGTGCTGGAGGAGGAATCCTGAGCTGTCTCCTCAGCGACTGATCTCCATTCAGTTCCAGCTGGCTTGTCAGCTGGCTTCTCTGCTGTCTCCTCAGCTGGCTTGCTGGCTGCCTTAAATTTGAGCTTCTTTTTGGCAGGTGGAGATCCAGCTGGCTGAGTTTCCTCCGGCTGTTTCCTTTTCCCAGTTTGAGAGGGAGAGGCAGTCTGCTGTTTTGCCTCCTGCATCTTCTTCTTCCCTTCAGGGGCTGCTTTCTTCATCAAGTCAGAGAGCTGACTCTGCTTTTCAAAGAGAACTTTGGACACAGGGAACTCTTCTGTGTCTTTCCACTTGATTTGCCGTCCAATTGTGTAGTGTTCTATTATGCACGCCACCTTGGTGCATAAATAGATGGTCTCCCTACAGCTGAACTTGGTGAAGCTGTCATCTTCGAAGTGAATCTTCTTCGACTCCTTCTCCAGCTTTTCCATAAAGTAGGAGAACCAATCCACAGGATCATTCCTGAGGATGGCTATCATGAGCTTCAACTTGGGTATGCTGATCTCTCCTTGAGATCCAGCAATACCTAGGATGCACTTCTGGGTCACATCCAGAAGCAGTCTGAATTTGGGCTTGAGCAGTAGCTTGGACATACTCGCCCTGTAGGGTTCCGGCTTGAACAGCATCTGGTCCAGTTCGGCCTGGATCTCTTCTCTGGTGTAGTTGTCTGGGGAGCGGTCCCCAAGAGTTTTTAATCCGAACAGCTTGTTCAAAATCCGGTTGATGTTGATGTCGACGTCCCAGAGAGTTGTATGCCCTGTCTTTTCTTTGAGTTGGAGGGTGATGTTGGAGCGGAGGCGTTCATCTCTGTTCGTCATCTCCATGAAGAACTCTGCTACTTCCCGGCGGAAGATGTTCTTCGGACGCGCCGTCGCCCATTGAAGTAGGCCTGCCTTCTCGATGAGATCCAGCACCTTCTGGAACTCCGAGTTCTTGTAGTTCTTGAGAGTTAAACAATTCTCAAAATGCAATTTTGACATGAGGTTCTCTGATTGGTTCGCTCCTGGGGTTATCTTCTTTGGTGCTATTGTATATTTCTGTATTGAAGGGTTAGAAGAATACAAGAGAAAAGAGTTTTGCAGAGAGATAAGCAAGAACTTGAATTGCAGAAAAATTTCAGAGAAAATAAGTAAATATGGCGACGATATGCATATCTTTGATATATATATATCAACCGTCTATCTTGATGAACGGTTGAGATCTTTAGATTTGAATTCAAGATCTGCGGCTGGGAGAGATTTGCGCAACACGTTAAGTGACGTGCGTATGTAGAATGTAGGTCACGCGCGCGTGAGGTAGTCAAAACGTTCTGACTTCTGCCTCGACTTTCCCCAGCTACAGTACCCTGCATGCTTTTCATTAAATGCGATGGGATTCGATTTGATGGATGGCTTATTGACGAATCCTTCTAAGGAATGTCTGTGAATTTTGAATTTAAATTCAAATAATTTTATCCTTAAATAGCATATTCCTCAGGGAAATAAATGAAAGACTGCAAACCTGTCAGCTGAACTTTGTAGTCAGCTGATACCTCGGCTGTGTTTCTTTGTGTTGAGTTACTCCTTCAGTTTAATTATCCAGCTGAGCTTGATTCCCCCTCAGCTGGTTTCCCTTCTTGAACTGAGTTCACGAAACGACTGGGTCTGGATGCTTCCATCTTGATATCCCAAAAGGTTTCCAGCTGAGTCTTATTCCTCCTCAGCTGGATGAAGTTTCTTCATCAGGATTAAGCAATCCAAGCAATCCACACAGCATTTTGAATCTTGCTTCCATCAGCGGCTTTGTTAATATGTCAGCTCGTTGAATATCTGTGTAAATTTTCTCAACAATGACGTCTTTCTTTTCCACGTGATCTCTGATGAAGTGATGTCGAACGTCAACGTGTTTACACCTTGTGTGAAGAACTGGATTTTCAGAAATTGCAATAGCACTTGAGCTATCACAGAAGATTGGAACTTGACCAGTTTTCACTTTATAGTCATCCAGCTGATGCTTCAGCCAGAGAATTTGAGAGCAGCAGCTTCCAGCTGCCATATACTTCGCTTCAGTTGTAGAGGTAGCGACACACGTCTGCTTCTTTGAAAACCAAGATATCAACTTGCTTTCTAGGAACTGACATGTTCCTGAAGTTGATTTTCTGTCTAATCGATCTCCAGCATAGTCTGAGTCTGAGTATCCAGTCAGCTGCAAATTATCTTCAGCTGGATACCACAGCCCAACGCTCTGAGTGTCCTTTAGATATTTGAGAATATTCTTGACTGCTTGCATATGTGCCTCCTTAGGATCAACTTGAAATCTGGCACATACTCCAACTGCAAATGATATATCTGGGCGGCTAGCTGTGAGATACAGCAGAGAACCAATTATCCCTCTGTATTTGCTGGGATCCACTGATTTTTCTTCGGTTCCAGGTTCAATCTTCCAGTTTGTATTCATAGGGATCTTCACCATTTTGCTGGATTGAATTCCATATTTGGTGATCAAGTCTTTCACGTACTTGGATTGATTTATGAATATTCCTTTTGCTGATTGCTTGACTTGGAGTCCTAGGAAGAAACTCATTTCTCCCATCATTGACATTTGGAATTGTTTTGACATCATCTCTCCAAATCTTTTACATAAGAAAGTTGATCTTGAGCCGAAGATGATATCGTCCACATAAATTTGAACAACTAAAATATCTTCACCTAGCTTGATGGTGAAGGGGGTTCTGTCAACTGAACCTTTCTTAAAAACCTTTGGATACTAGAAATCTTGACAGAGTGTCATACCAAGCTCGAGTTGCTTGCTTCAAACCATAAAGCGCCTTCTTTAGCTTGTAAACTTTGTTTCCTTCTACTTCAAATCCTGGGGGTTGCTCTACATAGACATCTTCTCTGATTTCCCCATTCAAGAATGCACACTTCACGTCCATTTGATATACTTTGAATTTGTGATGTGCTGCGTATGCAAGGAATAATCTAATAGCTTCTAATCTTGCTACTGGAGCAAATGACTCTTCAAAGTCTATTCCTTCTTGCTGTGTATATCCCTTGGCGACTAAGCGAGCCTTATTTCTGATTATTACTCCAAGAGTATCCAGCTTGTTTTTGAATATCCATTTCAGACCTATTATTTTGACTCCTTCTGGTCTATCGACCAGTTCCCAGACATAATTTTTGAGAAATTCATTCAGTTCTTCTTGCATAGCATTTGTCCAGGGTACACTCTTTAAGGCTTCGAAAATTGTTTGAGGCTCTGGAACTTGAGCTACATAACATGCCATGAGAGCTGTGTCTTCGTTGTAGACGGTCAGATCTAGCTCTACTGAGACTTGAGCTTCATTATTTGCTTCTTGCGGATTTGATGTCAGGTTTTGAGCAATTGAATTTCTTGTTCTAACTCTGTCTGATGGTTCTCCAATGATTGCTGAAGCTGGATGATCTTCGATCCATCTTCGTCTTCTTCTAATTTCTTCTTCTAGCTCATTGATGCTTGAAGTTGCTAAGTCACGTCTTGCTTGGAGATGTTCTGGAGTCATATCCTGAGACTCGTTCTGATTTGGATTAGAGTTAGATTGATCTTGAGGCGTAGACTGAGTGAATCCAGCTGGAGGGGGAGCTGGGCAATCAGCTGGGTCTTGATTTCCAGCTGGCGGCATTCCCCCTTGATCTGATATTGGGGATTCCTCTGGATCATCAGCTGGTTGATTTGCCTCTGCTGAATTGATTTGAGGTTCTTCTGGTTCATCATCCCAAATCAATGGTTCAGCTAGATTCCGGATTCGAATTACTTGAGATCTTGTTTGAGCTGGATCGGAGCATGATGTTCCAGCTGTGTTTCTTTGTTTGATCGACTCTCTGAATTCGAAGGATGTTTTATCAAAGGTGACATGAGGGGTCACTTCGACTGTTTGTGTTCTCCTGTTGAAGACTCTGTAAGCTTTACTTATAGCTGAGTAACCAAGGAATACTCCTCGATCAGTTTTGGCGTCGAATGTCTTCAGCTGGGTTTTCCCATTATTTAGGATATGACATTTAGACCCGAAAACCTTGAAATACCCGATGAAGGGTTTCCTGTTATTCCATAGCTCGTACGGTGTCTTTCCTTGTCGGGATGTGAGTAGCGATCTATTTTGAGTGAAGCAAGCTGTGTTGATAGCTTCAGCCCAGAATTTCTTTGGAATGGCTGAGCTTGCTAACATTGAGGTAGCTGCTTCTTTGAGTGTTCTGTTCCTTCTCTCAGCTACACCATTCTGCTGAGATGTGCGTGCAGCTGAGGTTTGATGTTGTACTCCGTTCTTCTCACAATAATCATATATGGTTTCATTCAGAAACTCAGTTCCTCGGTCTGATCTGATTGAGATAATTTTGCACTCCTTTTGAGTCGTCAACCTTTCCAGCAGGGCCGGCAGCTTGGATCTTGTTTCACTTTTCTGGTACAGGAATGAAACCCAAGTGAATCTGGAGAAGTCATCCACTACGACCAGAGTGTATTTCCTGCCGTTGAAACTTGCTGGTGTTACTGGACCAAAAAGATCCATGTGAAGGAGTTGAAGAACTCGATCAGTTGAGGGCGTCGGCTTGAGAGAAAATGAAATCCTTGTCTGTTTTCCTTGTTGACAAGCACTGCAAATATGACTCTTGTCATAAACTTGATCTGGAATTCCATTAGCGAGCTGATTTCGTGCCAGCTTGTTGATTGTCTTGAAGTTGAGATGATTCAGCCGTCTGTGCCACAGCCAGCTGACTTCATTGCTGCTTTTTGATACAAGACATGTGTCTGGAGGGCTGCTGTTCCAGTCAGCAAAGTATATATTTCCTTCTCTTTTACCTCTCAGTAATACCTGCTTGGTTTCTCTGTTTTTCACTGTATATCCATGTGCATCGAACTTGACAGAAAAACCATTATCGCAGAATTGACTAATGGAAAGCAAGTTATGTTTTAATCCTTGTACATATGACACGTTAGATATTATAACATTGTAGGTTTCAAATGTACCGTAACCTTTGGTTAAACCTTTGGAGTTGTCACCAAACGTTACTTGAGGACCTGGACGCTCTTCGTATTCTTGGAGTAGATGCTTTAGATGAGTCATGTGTTTTGAGCATCCGTTGTCCAAGTACCACAGTGTTCTCATCGATTCCTCTATGATGCATCTTTTTCTTGCAGCCTGTCACAGAAATTAAAATTTAGGTCCCCAGTTGTGATTGGGTCCTTATGGGTTAGTTAGAGATCCCTTTACGATCCATATTTGTTTGATGACTCTTATTGGATCGTTAGATCTGATAATTCTCCCAGCTGTGTCTATGAACACGTTCCTTGTGTTCTTTGTTTGACTCTGTTGGCTGGGTCTTGATCTCTGTCTTCTCTCATCTTGATTTCTTGATAGTTCAGTTCTTCGTTGATTTCCAGCTGAGTGTACAGCTGAGGCATTTCTTTGCTTCTGTCTCTGCTGTCTAACTTGGAATCTCGGCTGGACTTGATAATCCAGCTGGTAATCATAAGACTGATATCCAGCTGGGTATCTTTTATGATATCTCGGTTGATATCTTGCCACTTGCTGCTGATGATGCTGGTGTCGATGTTGTCCAGCGTCATTCCTTCGTTATTGCTGAACCCAATGTGGTCTGATTTGAGCTTGAGGTTGTCTTACAGCTTGTCTTCTAGGACCTTGCTGTGTTTTCTGTTTCTCAGTCTTTTGTGCGGCTGGAATTGGATTCTCTTTTGCTTTCACAAAAGTTACTTTCGTTCCACTTGTAGTTGCAACATTTGTTAGATCCTTAGATCCATCATAACCCAATCCCATTTTTAATGCTGCGGGTCGTTGTACGCTGATTATTTCATCCATCGTTGATGTAGCTTTGATGAGTGCTACCAGTTTTATGGATAGTGTTTCTTCTGACCTTTTTAACTCCAAGATCTCAGCTGTCTTTTTGTTTGACTCAGCTGTGGATTTTTCCAAATTGTCCATCAGCTGCTTTCTCTCATAGTAGAACTCCTTCATCATCTGATCCTGTTTGACTAACTTTTCCTTGAGCAACACTATTTCCTCGTTGAGCTGTGTAGCATCAGCTGCTTCTGATGCTTCTTTCTTTTTCAGTTCTACCTTCAGCTCAGCATTTTCACACATTATGACATCAAGAATTTTTTGTAAATCCTTGAAGTCATTCATGACTTTCTCCACCAGATTCCAATCAGGTTGTCCTTCTGATTCAGAGACCTGCGTAGAGTGTTCGTGTGATGGTGATGGGTTAGATATGTTCTGAATTTTAGAAGTTACCTCATCATCGTCGAGTCCTTCTGTCTGTCCCATGAAGCAAGCATCCCAGTCTTGATCATCACGGGCCATGAGTGCATCTTCCTCTGAGTCTGAGAATGGCATATCATCATCTATTTTGTTGCACTCGGACTCTTTATCAGCTATATATGCTCTTCTTCTGTCAGCTGCCTTAGCTTTCAGAAGATCTTTTTCTTTCTTAGATGTTTGGGACAATCCCGCTTGTAGTGTCCCGGCTCCTTGCAATTGAAGCAGCCTTCCTTCCGTCCGTTTTGAGGTGTCGACTGATTTTTCATCAGCTGCTGTGTACTTGTCTCTGTACGTCTTGGCGAATTTCTTGTACTTGCCTTTGCTGGTGTTGAGTCTGTTATAATTTTTCACCAACATGGCAATCTCTTCGAGTAGCTCCTCTTTGCTCATATCCTTTTTGTCCTTCTTCTTCTTGGAGGACTCAGCTGACTTGACATGAGCTGACTTTTCAGAGTTGGCTCTGAAAGCTATTTCTTTTGGAGCTGGGGTGAGTTCTCCGTCATTCTGTCTGCTTGAAGATTCTTCTTGAGTGATCTTCAAGTTGTATTCATTGGCTTTTAAGAGTGAGAACAACCTTTCTGTAGATAGATCACCCAAGTCACTTCAACTTTGGTGAACTACCTTGTAAGTGTTCCATTCAGCTGAAAGAGCTGAAAGAACCTTTAGATTCTTTTCCCGCTGGGTATACTTCCCAGTTCTGATTGTCTCTATCTCGACGACTATGTTTGAGAACCTTAGCTCCATCGCTTCAATGGACTCTTTGGCTAGCTGCTTGAAGTTGTCGAATTTTTGGCAAGCTATTGTGAATTTGTTTTCTTTGATCTCTTCTGATCCTTCACATAGCTTGGCAAGTGTTTCCCACATCTCTTTGGCTGTCTCGCACTTGATGATTTTACTCAGGTAGGCGTTAGAGACTGTTGATGAGATGGTGTTCCTTGCGAAGCTGTCCAGTCCGGCTTACTTTCGCTCTTCTCAAGAGTATTCCTTCTTTGGCTTGAGAGTTGGCCGGTATTCTGGTTGTCCTCCATCATGAGCAGGTACGAGTTTATTTCTTTGTTTATAAATAAGGATGGGTCCGTCTGAAATGACGTCCCACATCATGTCGTGATGCGCACACAGGAAGCTCTTCAATCTGAATTTCTAGATTGCATAGTCAACAACTGAGAAGGTGGGAAGATTCCTGTTAAGATAGGAATCCATGAAGAGATGTACAGAATGCACTAGAATGAGTTTTTCTGAAAAACGGATCTGTTCAGTTGACCACTGACGCAGAGTTTCAAGACAAATCTCTTGATTCAGAAACAGCGGTCGTTTGAACCACCGCTCTGATACCAATTGATGGTCCCGGAACGAGGTCTTCGGTGTAGAGAGGGGGGTGAATACACCGAAGAGGGATTTTTTAAAACTTTTAGCAAGTTTAAACAGAGTTGAGTGAGAGCTCAGTTATGAGTTCAACTGACTTCTAAAGAAGATGGTCAGCTGGACTGATAACTTAGCTGGCTGTGCGGAATGTGGTGGAAAGAAAAACTTAGCTCGTTCCTTTTACAAAAGCTCAGAAAAACTTAGTTTCAGTTTTCAGTTTAAGCAGGTTTGAAAAATATGCAGCTGGCTGGGTCACACAGCCAGAAAGTTGAAGCTTTGAAAACTTGTGCTGTGCAAATGCAGTTAGTTCTTTAAATAGAAATAAAGCAAAGACTGAATAATGCAATAAAGAACACAGAATTTTAACGTGGTTCGGAGAGTAAACTCCTACGTCCACGACCAGGTTTTAGCTGGTAAATCCACTAAGGATGACCACTTGGTTTACGAGTACCAAGTAACTTCACAGCTCTTCCTCGAGCTGTGTTCTAACGCCATGTACAGCACCGTAGAAGCCTCGCACCTTTCGCCGGGTACTGAATAACCTTACACTCGAATTTCGCGCTTTGAGACGGCGTAACCTTGACCTAACCTTTTCTGGGTAAAGGAGGGTTTGGGTTTCCAACTTTGAACGAGTTCTTACAATGAAGAACTTTGAAAGATGAACTCGTTCAGATCTAGGCTTTGGATTTACTATGATTACAGCCTATTGATCAGACGAAAAACTAAAGCAGTTTCTGAAATTGAACACTTAAGAAGTTAAGTGCTCTTTTTTAAAGAGTTAGATAACTGCAGGAGAGCTTTTTAATACTTGAGAGATTCAGAAAAGTTGTAAGCTTGTGGGGAGTTTTTCGTGCCTGATTCTGAGGTTGAAGACTGGTATTTATAGGTAGAGATTCAAACTAGCCGTTGGAGGACCCGTTTGAATCTTACCTACTCTCTGATCTGTCGATCTGCCGTTGAGCGTATCTTCACCTGTCTTCATCACTGTGTCAGATCCTAGGTTCGCCTTTCTAGGATGCTGAGATGTCAATCCCTCATTGGTCGAGGTATATTGACTTCCTCTGAAACCGGGATTTCTGTCTTTTGAGCTTGACTTTGAATTTAGAGCTGGATGGGTAAACTGACTTGAAGTGACGTCTTCAGAGTTAGTTCCCTTTTTGGTCAGCTCAGCTGTCTTTCTTAGACTTTGATGCAGCTCAATTTATTCTGCTCCGTTGGATCTTCTTGGCTGGATCCATTCTTCTTTTCTTGAGTCAGTCTGACTCGCCTCGCTCGGAGCTCTGCTCAGCTAAGAGATCTTTCAGCTGACTTTGGGTCCAGCTGATTACTCAGCTGGGTCTTCTTCTGTCTTCAGCTTCCAAACCTGTGAACTTAGAAAATCTAAGGCTCAAATAAGTGAGCTGGAAAACTTAACTTAGGTTTGTACAATCATCTACTAGGTTGGAGAACAGTTGGGTTTTGGAATCAAATCAAAACTTTAGAATTTTCCCAACATAGAAGAATGTCAGCAATTGATTTGAATATATCCTGCAATAGGATTTTCTCAACTTGTTTCACGATTTCATCCTTCATTGTATCTGAAAGCATGGCATCAGGATCCGTCTGGATCTCGGATTCAACTTGGCTGGGTTTGTCTGCCTCGATCTTGACCAGTGAGTGACTGTCATCGGCAATTAGACTTGGTGGGGCAGCTTCGGTAGGCTCAACTGTTACATTAGTTGGCTCTTCTTCAATCAACATTGCCTCAGCTGTGTCGGCAGGGACAACTTCCTTAGCAGTCTCAACTAGAACAATCCAGCTGAGAGTGTGGAGGTAAGAGTTGGCTCTTGCGATTACCTCATCAGACGGCGGTACTTCATCTTGCTTAGCCTTCTGGATGAGAGTTTGGATTAGCTCGTCTTGATGCATGACGGCATCCTGAAGACTTCCAAATCCAAAGATCTCTTGCAGAGCAGCTTCTTCGGCTTTGAGCTTATTGAAAGAGTAGAACTCCACAAGTTCCTCATTTGCATACCAAGTAGTCATCTTGATAGCAAGGTAAAATTTGAAGTCGCTGATGGCGACTAGTGCGGCGGAGAGTGAAGTAAGAGAAGGGTACTATTGCAGTGCGCTCTTTACCCCTTGAAGCCTGAGGTCATCGAATCTCATGATAGTGGCAGCACGTGCAACAGCTCTGGGACTGAGGATTTCAAATTCCTCAGAAGGGCTTGTAGGTTCAGCTTGGTTTTCATCATCCAGCTGCAAAGGAGCGTCAGCTGGATGGGGTTCTTTGGGTGGAGAGCTGGGTGCTGAAATTTGGAGTTGAGCAGTTTTAGGTACTGAGCAAGTGGGTGGGGAATCTGAGAGAGGTACATGAGGATGAAGAGGAAGGAGAGGATAGTCTTGTTGAGCGGTTCCAGCTGATGTGGGATCAGCTGGAGCGGGTTGTGAAGATGCTTGAAGAATTTGACGAAGGGGAATAGCATTCTCTGGGTCAGGGTGGAAGACCACTATTTGTGGTTCTTCAGTTTCTCGTGATGTAATCACGAACTCCCTTCCATTGTTTGAGCTGGAGGAGGATCCCTGAGCTGTCTCCTCAGTGACTGGTCTCCACTCAGTTTTCTTATTTTGGAATGGAGATGTTGTGGGAGTGGACTCACATTCAGCTGGCTCATCAACTGGTTTCTCTGCTGCCTCCTCAGCTGGCTTGCTGGCTGCCTTGAATTTCAGCTTCTTTTTGGCAGGTGGAGATCCAGCTGGCTGTGACTCCTCCGGTTGCTTCATTTTTCCTACTTGAGAGGGAGAGACAGTCTGCTGCTTTGCCTCTTGTACCTTCTTCTTCCCTTCAGGGGCTGCTTTCTTCAACAAGTCAGTGAGCTGACTTGGCTTCTCAAAAAGTATTCTGGACACAGGAAATTCTTCTGTGTCATGCCACTTGATTTGCCTTCCGGTAGTATAATTTTCTATTATGCACGCCACTTTGGTGCATAAGCAGATTTTTTCTCTACAGCTGTACCGAGTGAAGCTGTCGTCCTCAAAATGAATCTTCTTCGATTCTTTCTCCAACTTTCTCATGAAGAAGGAGAACCAATCCACAGGGTCATTTCTGAGGATGGCTATCATTGGCTTCAGTTTGGGATGCAGATCTCTCCTTGAGATCCAGCAATACCAAGGATGCACTTCTGGGTGACATCCAGAAGTAATCTAAACTTGGGCTTGAGAAGGAGCTTGGACATGCTCGCCCTGTAAGGTTCCGACTTGAACAACATCTTATCCAGTTCGGCCTGGATTTCTTCTCTGGTGTAGTTATCTGGGGAGCGGTTCCCAAGAGTCTTTAAGTTGAATAGCTTGTTCAACATCCGGTTGATGTTGATGTCGACATCCCATGGAGTTGTATGTCCTGTCTTCTCCTTGAGTTGCAGAGAGACGTTGGAGCGGAGTCGATCATCTCGGTTAGTCATCTCTAGGAAAAACTCTGCGACTTCTCTGCGGAAGATGTTCTTCGGTCTTGCAGTCGCCCACTGTAAAAGTCCGTCTTTCTCGATGAGATCCAATACCTCCTGGAATTCTGAGTTCTTGTATTTCTTGAGAGTTAAACAACTCTCGAAATGAAGCTTTGACATCAAATTCTCAGTCTGGCTTGCTCTTGGTGTCATCTTCTTTGGGGCCATGATCTTCTTCTGTAGCAAGAGGTTAGCAAGACGAAGATACTAGGGAAGCGTGTTTGCAAAGAGATAATCAAGAATCTGTCAGTTGATCATTGTAGTCAACTGATACAACTGCTGTGTTTTCTTTATGTTTAATGATCTTTTCTTCAGTTTTATTATCCAGCTGAGCTTGATTCCCCCTCAGCTGGTTTCCCTTGATAAATTGATTTGAAAGATCCAGCTGGGTTTGAATTCTTCTATCTTGATGTCCCATTAGCTTTTCATTATCCAGCTGAATCTTGTTCCACCTCAGCTGAATGAGGTTTCTTCATCCGGAGTGAGCAGTCCAAGTAATTCACACATAATCTTGATTTGGATTTCAGCATGTTGTGCTTCTGTGTGAATTTTCCCAACGGTGTCCTTCAGATGTTGAGAAATCTCTTGGGTGCTTTTCATGTCGTCAGCTGGGTTAGAGAATCAGCTTGATTGCTCCACTGGATCGGGTTTTTCTTCAGCTGGTGATTCCAGCTAAGTCTGTCTTTGTGAAAGCATCCAGCTGGGTATTCTTCTTGATTTTGCTGACTCTTTCCAGCTATGTAGAGTTCCCCCTTGAATTGATAAATTCATTTTGAAATCCTTGGGGTTTCTGCTGAGTTAGTCCAGCCGTGTCCGATTCCTTCTTGATGAAACACGGTGATCCAGCTGAGTATTTCCTGCTGGATGCTCTTCTTGATAATTCTGCTGGACTGAGTTCCCCTTGAACTTGATAGTAGGTGGCTTTTTCTTCAGGTGCATCCTACTTCCTTTGAGCGGATTTTCTCATCATTGGCTCATTCCTTTGATAAGGTCAGCTGTCTCAAATCCAGCTGATTCATCTGCTGCTTCTCAATCCTTTTCTTGAGACCAATGTACTCAGCAGTGTGTCCAGCTGTGTTTGCTTTTCACAGATGGGTTTGAGAATCCCATGAAGCAGGCATCTTCAATGAAATGCTTCATTATCTGAGTCGGAAGAAAATACTTGATCTTCTATCTTGCTTGACTTGAGCTCTTTATCTTTTCTTCGGGAGGTCGACTCAGCTGGGTTTCTCTTTGGGTAGAGTTGCTTGTCGTGATGAATCTTCACGATCTTCTTGTACCTCGCCTTGCTGTGTTCCAGCCTATTAATATTTCGTACAAGCATGGCAACTTCTTCGTGCAATTCTTCTTTGCTCATATTTCTGTGCTCCTTGTTGGTCCTTCCAAGCTGAGCTGATTGAGCTGATCTTCTTGATTCTGAACTGAGAGCTGTCTTCTTTGCTTTAGAGGTCAGCTCTGTTCGAGACATCTGGCTGGATGATTCTCCGTTTGTGATCCCCAGATCAAATTCGTTGGCTTTCAAGATGGAGAACAATTTTTCATCTCCATACTGCCAAGATCAGTTCTGCTTTGGTGAACCACTTTGTGTGTACACCATTCTGAGGAGAGAGCTGCACAAACTTTCAAGTTCTTATCTTAAACTGTATATTTTCTAGTTCGGATCGTCTCGATCTCGATGACGAGGTTAGAGAGTCTGAGCTCCATTTGCTCGATGGACTTACAGGGGAGTTGCTTGAAATTGTCGAACTTCTGGCATGCAACTGAGAATTTGTTCTCTTGAATTTCCTCTGAGCCTTCACACAGCTTGGCTAGAGTGTCCCACATCCCTTTAGCTGTCTCGAGGTTGATGATCTTGCTGAGATAAGCGTCCGTCACCGTTAAGGAGATGACGTTGCGAGCGTAGCTGTCCAATCCAGCTTGTTTTCTTTCTTATGGAAAGTACTCCCTTTTTAGGCTTCACACCTTGCCGAAGTACTGGTTCAGCTCCAGGTGTGGTTTCTGCTTTTCTTTCTGACTTCATGATGACGATGGGTCTGTTAGTGATAACATCCCACATTATGTCGAGTTGTGAACACAGAAAGCTTTTGAGTCGGAACTTTCAGATCTGATAATCATCGACAGAGAATGTCGGAAGATTCCTACACAAGGAAGATTCCATGACAGTATGCAATATAATGATTTTAAAAAGATTTTGAAACTTTGAAGGATCTGTTTAGGTGACCACTATCAGCAAAGAAGCTGACTTGATACAGATACAGTGATCTTTTGAACCACTGCTCTGATACCAATTGTTAGTCCCAAGATGGATACCTTGGTGTAGAGGGGGGGTGAATACACCAAGGGTTAAAAACTTTTCCAATTAAAAACTCGTTTGAGTGAGTTGGCTGTGTTCGATCCAGCTGGAAGGCAGCTTGATCGACACAGCTGGCTGTGTGCGGAATGTGGTGGATTTGGAAAGTCCATCTGTTACTTCAAATATATTGCAAAGCTTTGTTTCTCTTTTCAGTTAGTCAGTTTATGCAGCTTGAAATGTATGCTTGAGATGAGTTAGCAGAATGCATAAAGCAAAGCAGTAAAGAACAAAGCAATTTTAACGTGGTTCGGAGTAACACCTCCTACGTCCACGACCAGATTCACTGGTAATTCACTACCACTTGGTTTCTAAGTACCAAGCAACTTCACAACTCTAACCCGAGCTGTGTTCCAACAGTTTACGGGCACTGTCAAGCCTACACCTTTCAGTTTACGGCACCGAAAACCCGACTACGCTTCCGGCATCGTAAAACCTGACCACTCGAATTACACGCTTCGAGCAGGCGTACCTTGACCTAACCTTTCTGGGTTTGGGTTTGGGTATGGGTTTTCCAACTATGAACGAGTTCTTACAATGAAGAACAAGGAGTATGATGAACTCGTTCAAACTAGGCTTAAGATATTTCTATTCTAATCTTTACTGCCTATGACTGAATATGTGAACAACTAAGAACACAACTGACTGGCTGGGTGTTCTTTAAATATTTGGCTTTGAAGATCGTTGTTCATTTTTCGGTTTGCTCTTTTATTTCTTCAGTCGTCTCGCCAGCCTAGTTTCTTCAATGGTGAGGAGATATATATAGGTGGAAATTCAAACTAGCCATTGGAAGAGAGCTGTTCGAATCTTACCTACTCTCATTGACTTCTGGCCTTTAACCTACAAAGTAGGTCTGCATCTGCAGAAACTATTTCTTCTCTGATTTGACCGCGTCAGACAAGATCTTCTGATATTGGGATCTTGTCTTGGAAAAGGTCTTTGTCTTCGAGCTGCTAAGCATTTCTACTGTATCTTCAGCGTCTTGGACTCTGCTGCGTCTCGACTCTAAGCTGTGTCTTAAACCTGAGCTGTATCATCAACCTGAGCTGTGTCTTAGACCTGAGCTGTATCATCAACCTGAGCTGTGTCTTCAACCTGAGCTGTGTCATTAACCTGAGCTGTCTTAGACCTGAGCTGTGTCATTGACACTAAGCTGGGTCTTTTACACTGAGCTGGGTCTTTGACACTGAGCTGGGTTTCCGTCACTGAACTGGGTCTTGATACTGCTGGGTCTTTGACTCTGCTTGGTCTGCTCTGCTGAGTCTGCTCTGCTGAATTCCTCAGCTGTGTCCGCTTAGCTGTGTCTTTTGCTATGTCTTCTGTTGTCTTCAGCGACTCTACCTGTAAACTTAGAAACTCTATAAGCTCAAACAAGTGAGCTGAAAAATGCTTAGGCTTGTGCAATCATCTACTCGGTTGGGGTCAGCTGGATTTTAGAATCAAATCAAAACTCTATTAATTTTCCCATCACATGCACCCGTCATCTTGGACGTGTGACACCCAACAAAAGTCCACATGAATGTTATTGCAGCCTACGTTGCCAGAAAAATACGGACGGAGTGTGAAATCATGAAGTCGAAAGCCATTGTGGAGGAGGTGCTCCGCGAGTTCGATATCACAATCCAATATGATTTGGTCCTGAGAGCACGGCACACTGCGATACTGATGATATACGGAGGGTATGTTGAGTCCTTCCAGATATTGCCTGGCTATCTTCACATGCTTAAGGCATCAAATCCTGGCACGGTTACTGATCTGACAGTTGGAAATGATGGGAAGTTCCAGCATCTATATGTGGCTCTCGGCGCTTGCAGACTTGCTTATCCACTCAACATGAAACATGTGATCGTAATTGATGGCACTCATCTCAAGGGGAGACATAGAGGTATCTTGTTTGTCGTTGTGACGAAGGATACCAATGAGCAGGTATTCCCATTGGCGATAGGTGTTGGACTAATCGAAAATGATATCTCTTGAACGTGGTTCCTTGAGCATTTTAGAGTTGCATATGGGGAACTGACGGATACAGTCATTGTCTTTGATGCTCATGTCTCGATAGGTAATGCTATTAGTGAAGTGTTTCCTGATGCAGTTCACGGTCTGTGCTACTATCACTTAACAAGTTGAAGCGGTTCGGAAAAGTGGTTACTACCTTGTATGAACAAGCTGCATATGCATATTGCCATTCAGTTTATGAAAATGCAACGAACAAAATCCGTCGAGAGAGCGAAGCTGCAAACCAGAAATTAATGAGTGTTGGTCCGGAGAAATGGGCTCGGAGCTGTTGTCCAATTCCACGTTACAGCCAACTGACATCAAATGCAGCAGAGTCGTGGAATGGCAGATTGTTGTGGGCTCGATGACTTCCCATATGCTCAATGATTGATGCAATCAGACATGTCATCGAGAAATGGTTTGATGAGAGACGTGAAGAGGCGAATGGCGATGACGACATATTAACTGCTGAAGCATCTAAAAAACTGACACAACAGATGAACAAAGCATTGAGGTACAATGCAGCTCGTGCATCAGGCTTGACCTTCAACGTGCATGATGGTAAGAGATATTTCAAAGTAGATCTCCATATGAAGACATGCACCTACTGTGAATTTCAACTGGATGGAATGCCTTGTTCTCATGCTATTGCTGCAATACTGTAAGTTTATCACATTAATTTTGATAATTTTATAATTTAAAATCTATAATTGTTTGATTGGTTGAAATTGCAGCAAAAATGGAGAGACGATATATGATTACGTGCAATTGTACTACAAAAGAGAAGCTTGGATAGACGCATACAAATATCCTATACTTCGTGTTCCGCACAAAGAAGATTGGACTCTTCCAATTGAAGTAGACAATACATTGGTCTTACCTCCAGCTATCACTTCTCTTCCCGGACGTCCAAGAGTTAACCGGCGACGCGCTGTTACGGAGAGTCAAGCTCGTAAGAGATGTAGTGTATGTCATGAATATGGCCATACTCGCCGAAGTCATGTATCACATAATTGAATGCGTCAGATATAATTTTATGAATAAATAAAGAAGTTATTGCATGAAAATAATTAAAAAACTTACGAAGATCCCTCTCGTGTATATAAATATCCCGTTCGCAAAGTGAAGATCCCTTCAGCTTTTAATACATAAAGTGTGTATATAAAGATTACGCTAGTGCATATTAATATCCCTCTCGATTATATGAAGATCCCGCTCGAAAATGTGAAGATCCATCTCGAGAGGGATCTTCACATTTTCGAGCGGGATCTTTACATTTTCGAGCGGGATATTCTGTTTGCGGTCGGTTTTTAGTCAGTTTTGAATTTCACTTAATATTTGTAATAGTGGCGATGAAAAATTAATAGTGGAAATAAATAGTGGAAATAAATAGCATGAAAATAAATTAATAGTCTGCGTGCATATCAATTTTGGCTAAGTCACATCACAAAATTTAATGATTGGAAGATGAAGCCGCAGCAGCTGCCCTACATATTTCTTCATATTGTTCTCGTTCCTGCTGCGTTGGTGGATGACATAGGCCATATATTACGGTCACTACCCTCTTCCTATACTGTTTGGTGTGTGTATTACCCCAAGGTATAGAGGGCGAACCACTAATTAATCGCTCAATAGTCATAAATGCATAGAGCCCACAACTGTAATTGTCCATTTGCTTGAATTGATCCACTACTGGAGGGACAACGAGCTTCAATGGATCTTCCTCGGTTGCTCTTCCAATCCTGTTATGCCTCCAATAAAATGAACAATCGAGCACCCGAGCCCACAACTTCAGAAGTGGTGCTAATTGGGTAACTCTCCCCTCTTGCACTTCCCTATCCTTGCTGTAATAGAGGGGGTCATACAACTCGGCAGTCCATGCTAACATATCAATTCGGACTACTATATAATGGTCACCTTGGAGTTGGAGTTGTTTGAAATTCACTTCATAGTTATACACAGAAAATAGAAAACATATTGGAAATAAGAAATGAATTTTAGGTAGAGAATACAAAAAATAAAACTTACGAAGACATCACAATCCAAAGAACAGTATTTCTAGCCGTGACATTATCCAGCACGTTGTCACGGTCAACCATCTGTTTCCTCAACCATAGCAGGTACATGTCCAAAACCTATAAACACGAATACAATTCATATATTATTCAACAAATATACCCAAAATAAATAAATAAATAAACAAGTGAAGTAAATATAATAATTATATTTACTTACCCCAACGATTATGTCAGTGTGTGGATTTTCCAACACCCTCCACCACTGATGCGGAAGATAACCCCCACTCGCAGTCACAACCATAAATTGGTCAGGTGGGCCACTTAGAAACACCTCGTACGTCTAAACCAACTGGATATCCAGGTCTGCTGGTGCCCTACTGGCAATCATGGGTGTACGGACTGCTGCTGCATGTTTCTTCTTCCTATTTCCTCTACGAGGTACCCTGAACGGCTCATCATCTTCATCGTCGCATGTACCCACCTAAGAAATAGGCACTGCATCGATGGGCATTCTCATCACAACTTCTTGTCCAGCATATGAAGCCTGGATGTTCTCAAATGCTTTTCCAATTGTCTAAATTTATACGGATATTAAATTAGTACAAGTGCTCAATTAAAAGATAAACAATTGAAAAATACGTGCTTATTAAATAAAATGCTTACCTGCCCAAGACTCTGCCACATGGCCTCATCACGACCACTGGGGATTTCCATCGAATGATGATATGGATCGTGCAGAAAACTACCGTACTGTTCATTCGGGACAAACGAAGATCCGAGCTCAGGTAACGAATGACGAGCAGGAACCTCCGACTGTACAAAGTGTGTTTCATGAACAGACGGCATTCGTGGAGGAACTTGTTCATGAACAGACGGCTGGCGTCGAGCACTCTCGTGTGCAGGTTCATGAACAGATGGCTGGCGTGATGTAGGAGTAGGCATTCCTCGAAAAGTGGGCTCGTACACGGGGCTGAGACGACGTGAAGATCCACATCGTATATTCTCAAACAAATCTTCAAACCACTTTTGAAATCGAGGCAACCATCTCTAATCTATTTTCTCGAGCAAACGATCTTCAGATTTTTCCAACTCTTGTCTCATCCAACATCGGTCACTGTCTCGACGGTGGTGATCTCCTCCGCTGCTCGATGATAACGATCCTTTCTGACGAGTACGCTTCCCCTTATCTCGAGTAGGAGGTTGACGTTCCTCCTCAAAATGATCTTCATGCTCAACATAATCAGGCACATGCGCCTCTCTATGTGCTCCTCTCCTTCGAGGGACATCCCCCACTGCCTCATCAACCTCCTGAAATTGCCCTGCCTCATGCTCATGACGGGGAAACTGTTCTCCGTGCCGTAACGGATTGTGCGGCACAACAAAGTCCACTGCAAGGGCATTTGGGTAGAAAGTGGACTGCATGTACAAACTCTGCGCCTCGTCGCCAAACGGTTCCAACATAGTGACACGAGAGACCTTCAATAAATAAAAAATAAATATTAAATACAGAATAAATGCCAATATAAATTTAATTAATTAAATAATTAAATACCTGTAGAGAAAAGATAGGCTCAAGCTCCATTCCAGTTCTGCTCCGAAATTTCCATCTAAGGCATCTGGGTCGTGCATTCAGCGAAGCAAGACTCCCTACAGTTGCAGCTAAATCTGGAAGTACTTCTAGGGACCAAACGTGAAAAGCCCACACTGAACCGTAGAAGTGATACTTCGGCGAGCTCTGTATGTTGTTAATGTAGTGCTTTAGATTCAGATAACTGTAGGATCCCCAGGGAAATCTTTGAAACGCCTCTACATCATCAACCAATTTCCACAACCAAGCAGCAACATGCCTCTTCGGATCGTAACCAAGTAATAACAAATATAATACTAACACATGAGCCACCCGGAGGTAAAGTTCACCAGTTTCATCTCTGACCAGTTCCCGCGTGTTGGTGAACCGATCCAGTAGGGCAGCAACACTTATCTGCATCCCATTACAAAAGCACCGATACACCTCCACCCCTCGTAGGTCATGGTCGTCCGAAGGTCTAAAGTCGGACGAGCCGAAGACCAAGCCAGTAATAAGGGCATACTCTGGATAGGAAAAACGGATGTTTGTTCCATTTACATGAAACCACATGTCGTACTCCTCAGCACCCGGATAATTACTCTCACGTGACAACACGTGATGCAAGGCCATATTGCACTTCTGCCCCAGCTTCCAATAAATGAAGTGCCCAAAGCACCCTGCTAGAAATCTATCGAGTAGCTCCTGGCCACCAACGGATAATAATGTCTTACGAACATCTTCTAAAACTTTGGTCTTGTAATACGTGCTAATTGACGACTGACGATTAATCGTATCCGGCCTCTTGAACGTAATATGAAAAAAACAGAAAATCTATCAAAATATGACTAACTAATTATTTATTTAAAATTAGAAATTAAAATTCACGAAATTCACATCAATTTCTTCACTAAAATTCACGTCAATTAATTTCACATTTTAAAATTCGCCCAATTCAAACTAAAATTCACGAAAATAATACTGAAAACTGACTGAATTCGTAGCAGTAATTTAAACCTATTTTTCGCTCGGTCTGAACTTATTTCCCTCTCGGTATACCTATTTATACCTACTTAATACTAAACTTTAACCAAATAATACTAAAAATCACGAAACATAGTTTAAATTCCCCTAATTAATTGAACATTGTTTAAATTCACCTAATTAATACAGAAATTCCACGAAAATAATACTAAAACGTAGTAGCATGCATTTAAGCCTATTTTCCTCTCGTGTACCATATCCCGCTCGAGCGGGAAATAAGTTATACCGAGCGGGAAATAGCTCAGGCCGAGAGGGATATTCATTTAATTTAATGGATTGTCACTAAAAAAATTGATGGTCTCGAAACGAGGTCTTCGGTGTAGAGGGGAGGTGAATACACCGAAGAGGGATTTTTGAAAACTTTTATCAAGTTAAAACAGAGTTGAGTGAGAGCTCAGTTATGAGTTCAACTGACTTCTAAAGAAGATGGTCAGCTGGACTGATAACTTAGCTGGCTGTGCGGAATGTGGTGGAAAGAAAAACTTAGCTCGTTCCTTTTACAAAAGCTCAGAAAAACTTAGTTTCAGTTTTCAGATTAAGCAGGTTTGAAAAATATGCAGCTGGCTGGGTCACACAGCCAGAAAGTTGAAGCTTTGAAGACTTGTGCTGTGCAAATGCAGTTAGTTCTTTAAATAGAAATAAAGCAAAGACTGAATAATGCAATAAAGAACACAGAATTTTAACATGGTTCGGAGAGTAAACTCCTACGTCCACGACCAGGTTTTAGCTGGTAAATCCACTAAGGATGACCATTTGGTTTACGAGTACCAAGTAACTTCGCAGCTCTTCCTCGAGCTGTGTTCTAACAGTTTACGGGCACTGTAGAAGCCTGCATCTTTTCAGTTTTTGGGTACTGAATAACCTTACACTCGAATTTCGCGCTTCGAGACGGCGTAACCTTGACCTAACCTTTTCTGGGTAAAGGAGGGTTTGGGTTTCCAACTTTGAACGAGTTCTTACAATGAAGTACTTTGAAAGATGAACTCGTTCAGATCTAGGCTTTGGATTTACTATGATTACAGCCTATTGATCAGACGAAAAACTAAAGCAGTTTCTGAAATTGAACACTTAAGAAGTTAAGTGCTCTTTTTTAAAGAATTAGATAACTGCTGGAGAGCTTTTTAATACTTGAGAGATTCAGAAAAGTTGTAAGCTTGTGGGGAGTTTTTCGTGCATGATTCTGAGGTTGAAGACTGGTATTTATAGGTAGAGATTCAAACTAGCCGTTGGAGGACCCGTTTGAATCTTACCTACTCTCTGATCTGTTGATCTGCCGTTGAGCGTATCTTCACCTGTCTTCATCACTGTGTCAGATCCTAGGTTCGCCTTTCTAGGATGCTGAGATGTCAATCCCTCATTGGTCGAGGTATATTGACTTCCTCTGAAACCGGGATTTCTGTCTTTTGAGCTTGACTTTGAATTTAGAGCTGGATGGGTAAACTGACTTGAAGTGACGTCTTCATGGTTAGTTCCCTTTTTGGTCAGCTCAGCTGTCTTTCTTAGACTTTGATGCAGCTCAATTTATTCTGCTCAGTTGGATCTCCTTGGCTGGATCCATTCTTCTTTTCTTGAGTCAGTCTGACTCAGCTCAGTTCTGGAGCTCTGTTCAGCTAAGAGACCTTTCAGCTGACTTTGGGTCCAGCTGATTACTCAGCTGGGTCTTCTTCTGTCTTCAGCTTCCAAACCTGTGAACTTAGAAAATCTAAGGCTCAAATAAGTCAGCTGGAAAACTTAACTTAGGTTTGTACAATCATCTACTAGGTTGGAGAACAGTTGGGTTTTGGAATCAAATCAAAACTTTAGAATTTTCCCAACAATTTCCCCCTTTTTGATGATGCCAAAACCTAACTTGAGAAAAACAACCTGCTTCCCCCTAAATGAGAAAGTGGGTTTTTAAAAGATTTCAGCATAAGATTAAATTCATAGTTCAGTGCCTGGACAAAGAGTTATTGTCATCAGGGTGAGCTTGAGAGCAAAATATTTCAGTTTTATTAATCCACAAAAGATGATTACAAGAGATACAGAATTAACGAACTGAAAACAAACAAAATTAAATCCCAGTAAGCTGGGTCTTCATCTCGGCTGCTTCTGCTGATTCTTCAGTCGATCTTCTTCCAGCTGCTCATATGTTCTTAATCTATATCGATTAAATATCATCTGCTCCAGCTCCCTGTATTCTTCTTCGTTGTTTGCCTTGAAATTTTCCTCCTGATCGCCCATCTGTTTACTTCAGCGATAATCTTTGATTTGTCAGGAAGCTGAGTTCCAGGTATCAACGGAGGCTGGATATGATACAGCTGGGGAGCAGTGAGCTGGATCTTCGCGGTATTTGCAGCGTTGAAGAATGCTTTTGCCGTCATCCTGTCTTGATGAAAAAGCTCATTGAGATGCATCATGAAAGCAACATCTGGGGGCGTATTTGGGTAAGCTCCCAGATAATAGTAATCTTCGATGAACTCAAACTTTGTATGTTCCCAGTCGTCGTTTAGCTCTTCTGGGATCCATTCATCAACTCTTCTCCAGTTCATCGGCATCTGAGACTTTTTCTTTGCAGCTCTTATGCTTGCTCTTTTCCTCTGCTGCTTCTTCTCTTCGGCATTTAGCAGACTTTCTTTCTTCTTCTGCTGTTCTTGGAGGCTTTTCATCTCTTGCTTTTGCTGAGTTACAAAGTTGCAGAGCCAATGAATATCATTGAGCTGTTCTGGCGTGGCTCCGCTAGCTTTGGCAAGAGGGATGATCATTCTGCTCCATTTCCCTTTCCGTCCAGCTGGTTCCTCTGCATCCAGCTCAGCAACAACTTCGTCAATCTCTGACTGCATCACTTGGACTTCAGCTACAGCTTTTCCTTTGCCCGTCTTTGAAGTTTTTCTCTTGTCATTACCTTCCTCCTTTTTGGCATTATCAGAAAGAGTGGAGGAGAGGTTGACTACTGTCTCATTCAGCTGGGCCAAGGCTTTGTCAATGTCCGCAATCTTTGCTGAGTTGTCTGCTGTGACTAGATTGAGCTGTGCTGTGCTGCTGCTTCCAGCTTTGAACTGATTGTCCAGCTCTTTGTAAAGATTGAACAGCTGGTGAATATCAGTTCTGTGGGAGAGAGTCTGCTGTTGGAGAGCGTCCAGCTGGCTGGATAAATCGATGACGCAGCTTTCCAGCGGAGCTTGGAGGTTTGAAATGATCTCAGGGACTCTCTTCTCTAGATGATTTGAATTATCAATACGTTGAGAAACGAGAGACTGCTTGAGATCTCTGCTGGAGCTTTCCTGCAGATTCTGGGCGAATCTGTGCACTTCATCAATGGACTGTCCATTACATTGGACTTGCCATTCAATAGCTGTGATGCGCAGAAGGGTGTCAACATTTGATTTGAGTCTATTCTGAAAAAGGATTTCCTCGACTTGTTTGGCGATCTCGTCCTTCATAGCATCAGAAAGCTCAACAGGATCCGTCTGGGTCCCGGATTCAGCTTGGCTGGGTTTTACTGCCTCGATCTCGACCAGTGAGCGAGTGTCATCGGCAAGTGGACTCTGTGGGGCAGCTTCGGTTGGCTCAACTGTTGCATCAGTTGGCTCTTCTAAAATCATCATTGCCTCAGCTGTGTCGGCAGGAACAGCTTCCTTGGCAGTTTCAACTGGAACGATCCAGCTGAGATTGTGTAGGTAGGAGTTAGCTCGAGAAATGACTTCCTCAGAAGGTGGTACATCATCCTGTTCAACCTTCTGAATGAGGGTCTGGATCAGCTCGTCTTGATGCTCAAAAGCATCCTGAAGACTTCCAAATCCGAATGTCTCCTGCAGAGCTGCTTCTTCGGCTTTAAGCTTATGGAAAGTGAAGAACTCCACCATTTCTTCTTTTGCGTACCAAGTGGCCATCTTGGTAGCCAAATAAAATTTGAAGTCGCTGTAAAGCAGCAGGGAGCGAGGCAAGAGAGGGATAATGTTGCAGTGCGCTCTTTATTCCTTGGAGTCTGAGGTCCTCGACCCTCATGACTGTGGCAGCACGTGCAACGGCTCTAGGACTGAGGATTTTGATTTCCTCAGAAGAAGCAGTAGGGCTTGATGGTTCAGCTTGGTATTCATCATCCAGCTGCAAAGGAGCGTCAGCTGGATGGGGCTCTTTAGGTGAGCTGGGTGCTGAAAGATGGGTGGTTTCAGGTACTGAAGAAGTGGGGGAGGATTCTTGGAGAAGTACCTGAGGATGAGGAGGAAGGAGAAGAGAGTGTTGTTGAGGCGGAAGGAGAAGAGAGTGTTGTTGAGGAGGAGATCCAGATGATGTGAGATCAACTGGAGCGGGTTGTGAGGATGCTTGAAGGATTTGGCGAAGTGGAATAGCATCCTCCGGGTCAGAGTGGGGGACCACTATCTGTGGTTCCTCAGCTTCTCGTGAAGCGATCACGAACTCCCTTCCTTGATCTGTGTTGGAGGAGAAATCCTGAGCTGTCTCCTCAGCGACTGATCTCCATTCAGTTCCAGCTGGTTTGTCAGCTGGCTTCTCTCGTTGTCTCTCACCGGCTTGCTGGCTGCCTTAAATTTGAGCTTCTTTTTGGCAGGTGGAGATCCAGCTGGCTGAGTTTCCTCCCGCTGTTTCCTTTTCCCAGTTTGAGAGGGAGAGACAGTCTGCTGTTTTGCCTCCTGCATCTTCTTCTTCCCTTCTGGGGCTGCTTTCTTCATCAAGTCAGAGAGCTGACTCTGCTTTTCAAAGAGAACTTTGGACACAGGGAACTCTTCTGTGTCTTTCCACTTGATTTGTCGTCCAGTTGTGTAGTGTTCTATTATGCACGCCACCTTGGTGCATAAATAGATGGTCTCCCTACAGCTGAACTTGGTGAAGCTGTCATCTTCGAAGTGAATCTTCTTCGACTCCTTCTCCAGCTTTCCCATAAAGTAGGAGAACCAATCCACAGGATCATTCCTGAGGATGGCTATCATGGGCTTCAACTTGGGTATGCTGATCTCTCCTTGAGATCCAGCAATACCTAGGATGCACTTCTGGGTCACATCCAGAAGCAGTCTGAATTTGGCTTGAGCAGTAGCTTGGACATACTCGCCCTGTAGGGTTCCGGCTTAAACAGCATCTGGTCCAGTTCGGCCTGGATCTCTTCTCTGGTGTAGTTGTCTGGGGAGCGGTCCCCAAGAGTTTTTAATCCGAACAGCTTGTTTAAAATCCGGTTGATGTTGATGTCGACGTCCCAGGGAGTTGTATGCCCTGTCTTTTCTTTGAGTTGGAGGGTGATGTTGGAGCGGAGGCATTCATCTCTGTTCGTCATCTCCATGAAGAACTCTGCTACTTCCCGGCGGAAGATGTTCTTCGGACGCGCCGTCGCCCATTGAAGTAGGCCTACCTTCTCGATGAGATCCAGCACCTCCTGGAACTCCGAGTTCTTGTAGTTCTTGAGAGTTAAACAACTCTCAAAATGTAATTTTGACATGAGGTTCTCTGATTGGTTCGCTCCTGGGGTTATCTTATTTGGTGCCATTGTATATTTCTGTATTGAAGGGTTAGAAGAATACAAGAGAAAAGAGTTTTGCAGAGAGATAAGCAAGAACTTGAATTGCAGAAAAATTTCAGAGAAAATAAGTAAATATGGCGACGATATGCATATCTTTGATATATATATATATCAACCGTCTATCTTGATGAACGGTTGAGATCTTTAGATTTGAATTCAAGATCTGCGGCTGGGAGAGATTTGCGCAACACGTTAAGTGACGTGCGTATGTAGAATGTAGGTCACGCGCGCGTGAGGTAGTCAAAACGTTCTGACTTCTGCCTCGACTTTCCCCAGCTATAGTACCCTGCATGCTTTTCATTAAATGCGATGGGATTCGATTTGATGGATGGCTTATTGACAAATCCTTCTAAGGAATGTCTGTGAATTTTGAATTTAAATTCAAATAATTTTATCTTTAAATAGCATATTCCTCAGGGAAATAAATGAAAGACTGCAAACCTGTCAGCTGAACTTTGTAGTCAGCTGATACCTCGGCTGTGTTTCTTTGTGTTGAGTTACTCCTTCAGTTTAATTATGCAGCTGAGCTTGATTCCCCCTCAGCTGGTTTCTCTTCTTGAACTGAGTTCACGAAACGACTGGGTCTGGATGCTTCTATCTTGATATCCCAAAAGGTTTCCAGCTGAATCTTATTCCTCCTCAGCTGGATGAAGTTTCTTCATCAGGATTAAGCAATCCAAGCAATCCACACAGCATTTGAATCTTGCTTCCATCAGCGGCTTTGTTAATATGTCAGCTCGTTGAATATCTGTGTGAATTTTCTCAACAATGACGTCTTTCTTTTCCACGTGATCTCTGATGAAGTGATGTTGAACGTCAACGTGTTTACACCTTGTGTGAAGAACTGGATTTTCAGAAATTGCAATAGCACTTGAGCTATCACAGAAGATTGGAACTTGACTAGTTTTCACTTCATAGTCATCCAAATTGATGCTTCGACCGGAGAATGCGAGAGCGGCTTCAAATGCCATATACTCCGCTTCAGTTGTAGAGGTAGCGACACACGTCTGCTTCTTTGAAAACCAAGATATCAACTTGCTTTCTAGGAACTGACATGTTCCTGAAGTTGATTTTCTGTCTAATCGATCTCCAGCATAGTCTGAGTCTGAGTATCCAGTCAGCTGCAAATTATCTTCAGCTGGATACCACAGCCCAACGCTCTGAGTGCCCTTTAGATATTTGAGAATATTCTTGACTGCTTGCATATGTGCCTCCTTAGGATCAACTTGAAATCTGGCACATACTCCAACTGCAAATGATATATCTGGGCGGCTAGCTGTGAGATACAGCAGGGAACCTATTATCCCTCTGTATTTGCTGGGATCCACTAATTTTCCTTCGGTTCCAGGTTCAATCTTCCAGTTTGTATTCATAGGGATCTTCACCGTTTTGCTGGATTGAATTCCATATTTGGTGATCAAGTCTTTCACGTACTTGGATTGATTTATGAATATTCCTTCTGCTGATTGCTTGACTTGGAGTCCTAGGAAGAAACTCATTTCTCCCATCATTGACATTTGGAATTGTTTTGACATCATCTCTCCAAATCTTTCACATAAGAAAGTTGATCTTGAGCCGAATATGATATCATCCACATAAATTTGAACAACTAAAATATCTTCACCTAGCTTGATGGTGAAGAGGGTTCTGTCAACTGAACCTTTCTTGAAACCTTTGGATACTAGAAATCCTGACAGAGTGTCATACCAAGCTCGAGGTGCTTGCTTCAGACCATAAAGCGCCTTCTTTAGCTTGTAAACTTTGTTTCCTTCTACTTCAAATCCTGGGGGTTGCTCTACATAGACATCTTCTCTGATTTCCCCATTCAAGAATGCACACTTCACGTCCATTTGACATACTTTGAATTTGTGATGTGCTGCGTATGCAAGGAATAATCTGATAGCTTTCAATCTTGCTACTGGAGCAAATGACTCTTCAAAGTCTATTCCTTCTTGCTGTGTATATCCCTTGGCGACTAAGCGAGCCTTATTTCTGATTATTACTCCAAGAATATCCAGCTTGTTTTTGAATATCCATTTCAGACCTATTATTTTGACTCCTTCTGGTCTATTGACCAGTTCCCAGACGCAATTTCTGAGAAATTCATTCAGTTCTTCTTGCATAGCATTTGTCCAGGGCACACTCATTAAGGCTTCGAAAATTGTTTGAGGCTCTGGAACTTGAGCTACATAACATGCCATGAGAGTTGTGTCTTCGTTGTAGACGGTCAGATCTAGCTCTACTGAGACTTGAGCTTCATTATTTGCTTCTTGCGGATTTGATGTCAGGTTTTGAGCAATTGGATTTCTTGTTCTAACTCTGTCTGATGGTTCTCCAATGATTGCTGAAGCTGGATGATCTTCGATCCATCTTCGTCTTCTTCTAATTTCTTCTTCTAGCTCATTGATGCTTGAAGTTGCTAAGTCACGTCTTGCTTGGAGATGTTCTGGAGTCATATCCTGAGACTCGTTCTGATTTAGATTAGAGTTAAATTGATCTTGAGGCGTAGACTGAGTGAATCCAGCTGGAGAGGGAGCTGGGGAATCAGCTGGGTCTTGAATTCCAGCTGGCGGCATTCCCCCTTGATCTGATATTGGGGATTCCTCTGGATCATCAGTTGGTTGATTTGCCTCTGCTGAATTGATTTGAGGTTCTTCTGGTTCATTATCCCAAATCAATGGTTCAGCTAGATTCCGGATTCGAATTACTTGAGATCTTGTTTGAGCTGGATCGGAGCATGATGTTCCAGCTGTGTTTCTTTATTTGATTGACTCTCTGAATTCGAAGGATGTTTCATCAAAGGTGACGTGAGGGGTCACTTAGACTGTTTGTGTTCTCCTGTTGAAAACTCTGTAACCTTTACTTACAGCTGAGTAACCAAGGAATACTCCTCGGTTAGTTTTGGCGTCGAACGTCTTCAACTGGGTTTTTCCATTATTTAGGATATGGCATTTAGACCCGAAAACCTTGAAATACCCGATGAAGGGTTTCCTGTTATTCCATAGCTCGTACGGAGTCTTTCCTTGTCTGGATGTGAGGAGCGATCTATTTTGAGTGAAGCAAGCTGTGTTGATAGCTTCAGCCCAGAATTTCTTTGGAATGGCTGAGCTTGCTAACATTGAGGTAGCTGCTTCTTTGAGTGTTCTGTTCCTCCTCTCAGCTACACCATTCTGCTGAGGTGTGCGTGCAACTGAGGTTTGATGTTGTACTTCGTTCTTCTCACAATAATCATATATGGTTTCATTCAGAAACTCAGTTCCTCGGTCTGATCTGATTGAGATAATTTTGCACTCCTTTTGAGTCGTCAACCTTTCCAGCAGGGCCGGCAGCTTGGATCTTGTTTCACTTTTCTGGTACAGGAATGAAACCCAAGTGAATCTGGAGAAGTCATCCACTACGACCAGAGTGTATTTCCTGCCGTTGAAACTTGCTGGTGTTACTGGACCAAAAAGATCCATGTGAAGGAGTTGAAGAACTCGATTAGTTGAGGGCGTCGGCTTGAGAGAAAATGAAATCCTTGTCTGTTTTCCTTGTTGACAAGCACTGCAAATATGACTTTTGTCATAAACTTGATCTGGAATTCCATTAGCGAGCTGATTTCGTGCCAGCTTGTTGATTGTCTTGAAGTTGAGATGATTCAGCCGTCTGTGCCACAGCCAGCTGACTTCATTGCTGCTTTTTGATACAAGACATGTGTCTGGAGGGCTGCTGTTCCAGTCAGCAAAGTATATATTTGCTTCTCTTTTCCCTCTCAGTAATATCTGCTTGGTTTCTCTGTTTTTCACTGTACATCCCTGTGCATCGAACTTGACATAAAAACCATTATCGCAGAATTGACTAATGGAAAGCAAGTTATGTTTTAATCCTTGTACATATGACACGTTAGATATTATAACATTGTAGGTTTCAAATGTACCGTAACCTTTGGTTAAACCTTTGGAGTTGTCACCAAACGTTACTTGAGGACCTGGACGCTCTTCGTATTCTTGGAGTAGATGCTTTAGATGAGTCATGTATTTTGAGCATCCGCTGTCCAAGTACCACAGTGTTCTCATCGATTCCTCTATGATGCATCTTTTTCTTGCAGCCTGTCACAGAAATTAAAATTTAGGTCCCCAGTTGTGATTGGGTCCTTATGGGTTAGTTAGAGATCCCTTTACGATCCATATTTGTTTGATGACTCTTATTGGATCGTTAGATCTGATAATTCTCCCAGCTGTGTCTATGAACACGTTCCTTGTGTTCTTTGTTTGACTCTGTTGGCTGGGTCTTGATCTCTGTCTTCTCTCAGCTTGATTTCTTGATAGTTCAGTTCTTCGTTGATTTCCAGCTGAGTGTACAGCTGAGGCATTTCTTTGCTTCTGTCTCTGCTGTTTAACTTGGAATCTCGGCTGGACTTGATAATCCAGCTGGTAATCATAAGACTGATATCCAGCTGGGTATCTTTTCTGATATCTCGGATGATATCTTGCCACTTGCTGCTGATGATGCTGGTGTCGATGTTGTCCAGCGTCATTCCTTCGTTGTTGCTGAACCCAATGTGGTCTGATTTGAGCTTGGGGTTGTCTTACAGCTTGTCTTCTAGGACCTTGCTGTGTTTTCTGTTTCTCAGTCTTTTGTGAGGCTGGAATTGGATTCTCTTTTGCTTTCACAAAAGTTACCTTCGTTCCACTTGTAGTTGCAACATTTGTTAGATCCTTAGATCCATCATAACCCAATCCCGTTTTTAATGCTGCGGGTCGTTGTACGCTGATTATTTCATCCATCGTTGATGTAGCTTTGATGAGTGCTACCAGTTTTGTGGATAGTGTTTCTTCTGACCTTTTTAACTCCAAGATCTCAGCTGTGTTTTTGTCTGACTCAGCTGTGGATTTTTCCAAATTGTCCATCAGCTGCTTTCTCTCATAGTAGAACTCCTTCATCAGCTGATCCTGTTTGACTAACTTTTCCTTGAGCAACACTATTTCCTCGTTGGTATGTAGCATCGGGACTTCAGATGCTTCTTTCTTTTTCAGTTCTACCTTCAGCTCAGCATTTTCACACATTATGACATCAAGAATTTCTTGTAAATCCTTGAAGTCATTCATGACTTTCTCCACCAGATTCCAATCAGGTTGTCCTTCTGATTCAGAGACCTGCGTAGAGTGTTCGTGTGATGGTGATGGGTTAGATATGTTCTGAATTTTAGAAGTTACCTCATCATCGTCGAGTCCTTCTGTCTGTCCCATGAAGCAAGCATCCCAGTCTTGATCATCACGGGCCATGAGTGCATCTTCCTCTGAGTCTGAGAAGGGCATATCATCATCTATTTTGTTGCACTCGGACTCTTCATCAGCTATATATGCTCTTCTTCTGTCAGCTGCCTTAGCTTTCAGAAGATCTTTTTCTTTCTTAGACAGTTTGGGACAGTCCTGCTTGTAGTGTCCCGGCTCCTTGCAATTGAAACAGCCTTATTCTGTCCGTTTTGAGGTGTCAGCTGATTTTTCATCAGCTGCTGTGTACTTGTCTCTGTACGTCTTGGCGAATTTCTTGTACTTGCCTTTGCTGGTGTTGAGTCTGTTATAATTTTTCACCAACATGGCAATCTCTTCGAGTAGCTCCTCTTTGCTCATATCCTTTTTGTCCTTCTTCTTCTTGGAGGACTCAGCTGACTTGACATGAGCTGACTTTTCAGAGTTGGCTCTGAAAGCTATTTCTTTTGGAGCTGGGGTGAGTTCTCCGTCATTCTGTCTGCTTGAAGATTCTTCTTGAGTGATCTTCAAGTTGTATTCATTGGCTTTTAAGAGTGAGAACAACCTTTCTGTAGATAGATCACCCAAGTCACTTCGACTTTGGTGAACTACCTTGTAAGTGTTCCATTCAGCTGAAAGAGCTGAAAGAACCTTTAGATTCTTTTCCCGCTGGGTATACTTCCTAGTTCTGATTGTCTCTATCTCGACGACTATGTTTGAGAATCTTAGCTCCATCGCTTCAATGGACTCTTTGGCTAGCTGCTTGAAGTTGTCGAATTTTTGGCAAGCTATTGTGAATTTGTTTTCTTTGATCTCTTCTGATCCTTCACATAGCTTGGCAAGTGTTTCCCACATCTCTTTGGCTGTCTCGCACTTGATGATTTTACTCAGGTAGGCGTTAGAGACTGTTGATGAGATAGTGTTCCTTGCGAAGCTGTCCAGTCCAGCTTGCATTCGCTCTTCTGAAGAGTATTCCTTCTTCGGCTTGAGAGTTGGCCGGTATTCTGGTTGTCCTCCATCATGAGCAGGTACGAGTTCATTTCCTTGTTTATAAATAAGGATGGGTCCGTCTGAAATGACGTCCCACATCATGTCGTGATGCGCACACAGGAAGCTCTTCAATTTGAATTTCCAGATTGCATAGTCATCAACTGAGAAGGTGGGAAGATTCCTGTTAAGATAGGAATCTATGAAGAGATGTACAGAATGCACTAGAATGAGTTTTTCTAAAAAAAAAAACGGATCTGTTCAGTTGACCACTGACGCAGAGTTTCAAGACAAATCTCTTGATTCAGAAACAGCGGTCGTTTGAACCACTGCTCTGATACCAATTGATGGTCCCGGAACGAGGTCTTCGGTGTAGAGGGGGGGTGAATACACCGAAGAGGGATTTTTTGAAAACTTTTATCAAGTTAAAACAGAGTTGAGTGAGAGCTCAGTTATGAGTTCAACTGACTTCTAAAGAAGATGGTCAGCTGGACTGATAACTTAGCTGGCTGTGCGGAATGTGGTGGAAAGAAAAACTTAGCTCGTTCCTTTTACAAAAGCTCAGAAAAACTTAGTTTCAGTTTTCAGATTAAGCAGGTTTGAAAAATATGCAGCTGGCTTGGTCACACAGCCAGAAAGTTGAAGCTTTGAAGACTTGTGCTGTGCAAATACAGTTAGTTCTTTAAATAGAAATAAAGCAAAGACTGAATAATGCAATAAAGAACACAGAATTTTAACGTGGTTCGGAGAGTAAACTCCTACGTCCACGACCAGGTTTTAGCTGGTAAATCCACTAAGGATGACCACTTGGTTTACGAGTACCAAGTAACTTCGCAGCTCTTCCTCGAGCTGTGTTCTAACAGTTTACGGGCACTGTAGAAGCCTGCACCTTTTCAGTTTTCGGGTACTGATTAACCTTACACTCGAATTTCGCGCTTCGAGACGGCGTAACCTTGACCTAACCTTTTCTGGGTAAAGGAGGGTTTGGGTTTCCAACTTTGAACTAGTTCTTACAATGAAGAACTTTGAAAGATGAACTCGTTCAGATCTAGGCTTTGGATTTACTATGATTACAGCCTATTGATCAGATGAAAAACTAAAGCAGTTTCTGAAATTGAACACTTAAGAAGTTAAGTGCTCTTTTTTAAAGAATTAGATAACTGCTGGAGAGCTTTTTAATACTTGAGAGATTCAGAAAAGTTGTAAGCTTGTGAGGAGTTTTTCGTGCATGATTCTGAGGTTGAAGACTGGTATTTATAGGTAGAGATTCAAACTAGCCGTTGGAGGACCCGTTTGAATCTTACCTACTCTCTGATCTTTCGATCTGCTGTTGAGCGTATCTTCACCTGTCTTCATCACTGTGTCAGATCCTAGGTTCGCCTTTCTAGGATGCTGAGATGTCAATCCCTCATTGGTCGAGGTATATTGACTTCCTCTGAAACCGGGATTTCTGTCTTTTGAGCTTGACTTTGAATTTAGAGCTGGATGGGTAAACTGACTTGAAGTGACGTCTTCATGGTTAGTTCCCTTTTTGGTCAGCTCAGCTGTCTTTCTTAGACTTTGATGCAGCTCAATTTATTCTGCTCAGTTGGATCTCCTTGGCTGGATCCATTCTTCTTTTCTTGAGTCAGTCTGACTCAGCTTAGTTCTGGAGCTCTGTTCAGCTAAGAGACCTTTCAGCTGACTTTGGGTCCAGCTGATTACTGAGCTGGGTCTTCTTCTGTCTTCAGCTTCCAAACCTGTGAACTTAGAAAATCTAAGGCTCAAATAAGTGAGCTGGAAAACTTAACTTAGGTTTGTACAATCATCTACTAGGTTGGAGAACAGTTGGGTTTTGGAATCAAATCAAAACTTTAGAATTTTCCCAACAAAAATAAACATCAAGAAACCTATAAATTCGCAATCAACTTTACGAAAATAATAATAAACATCACGAATTAATTAACTAAGCAATTTAAAATTAACCTATTGAATAACAAAATTAAAGAAAATATGACTAAAAATCGACTAAATTATTACAAGTGGAATTAACCAATTTCCCTCTCGTGTATACCTATTTCCCACTCGAGCGGGAAATACATGAACACGAGAGGAAAATAGGTTTACATGAGAGGGATTTCGATTTATGATAAAATTAATCAAGATCCTACTAACTAACCTCTTTGTCCCGACATGATTTTTGTAAGATCCCTCTTGGTGCTCTTCAAGATCCCTCTCGGTGCAAACTCAAGATCCCTCTCGGTGCACTTTTTTGACCACCGGCGTCGGGTTTTTTTAGGTGAAAGAGGGACCACCGGGAGTTAGGGGTCGGGAAATTGGGAATTGGGTGGGGAGAGAGAGTTGGGGGCTATCGGGATTTGAAGGGGTGGGTAGGGTTTTTTTTTGTGATGGTGGAGGGGTTATTTAATGTTGAAAGTGGTAGAAAAAATGATTTTTTAATCAAACTCTTTTGACCGAATCTTGGTCTTCTTCATGCCTACAGCTTTTGCTTTGTTTTTTTTCTTTCCCAACGCATGGGCCTTGTTTTTTGTGGGATGAAGTGATGTTTTGTGGGCCATTCTAGTGTTACTTTTGTAGGGTTGTGTATGTTTCATTTGTTGCAAGTCAAAGTGTGTATTATAAATTTCCGTCCTTTTATTTATATTTAGTAATTCACTGAAGAACACCTTTTCTAACTTATGGGCTGGTCTCCCGTGAGACTGGTCTCTAATAAGAGACCAAATCCGGGTCGACCCGCTTAAGACAGATTTTATATATATACACTACAACAAAATTTGCTTTTAAGGACACTAAAATATGCCTCAATTGATATCTTATAACAACATTTGACCAATCCCTACGGTCATTTTCAATGTCGTCTGTGCTAGTGTAGCAAAAGCTATTTTCAGATATAAGGACACTCAGAAGTGTCCTTTTAGGTCGCTGTTTGAATTGATAAAATTAAACTATTATGGCAGTTTTTAACGCCTCCTTAATATAATTTGCGATTTAATTTTTTATTCACGCTTTTAATACTTTGAAATTTTATTTTTATCGTTTTAAAATTCACAATTAAAGCCTTTTATTCTATAATTATTAGTGTCAATTGACTCAATTTCTATTTCAGTTAATTGGGATAAAGAAAACAAATAACCAAAAGACATCCAATGGAAACAAAATATTTTGTAATTCAAATATGAAATGAATTTTACAAATCATATCAAAGTAATCAAGAAAAAAAACACTACAAAATCTACATAATCTTATCAGCTTTTGGAGTAGCACAAACCTAACCAACTACACATCCGTAAGATAGCTAAAACATAAGACATACATACAATTATCATGCTACCAAAAGTACTTAAGAGCAGCCTCACTTGTCTCCCAAAGCTGTGTATAGTTGCCCTTTTTGATGTCTTCTCTATTCAATGCCTCTCAATCGTGTACTTAGCTATCACATTTTGTACATGTTTGTAGAAGTAACTAACCATCCATATCATCATCTTCAAAGTCCATTGCCAGCAAGAGTATACTGATATAGAAACCCTGCCAATATCTATCAAAGTTTAGAACATATGTGTGCACACAAATGCAACAGTCCGCCCAAATCACATTAGCGAGAACATAAATAATATTTACACAATTATAAAGAATCCAAAGCACAAGCTAAATGTCCACCCCAGACACCAAATCAACACATATAATGTTCATTATAGTACAAAAACCATAAGATAACATGCATTTTATACAACTGGATATTGAGTTAAACATACCGAGACATGGTGATGTAATTGGACTGGAAATATGGTAGTGAGCAGCATGTCCCTCATGAAAAATACCGTCTGGATAATGTTAAGAACGCAATATGAAGATCATGCCCACATTAATCTAATTAATTTTGAAACTTCCAATGTGTATGTAGCTCAAAATCATCTCAAAATATTATCAAGGGCAAACTGGGGTAGTAATTGCTACATATCTAGACAACTTGGACAATATCCCATTTGCTTCTAACAACAATAAAAACAAATTAAAGAAATCACTCTGAGCTAACAAAAGCATAAAGAGCTTAAGTACAGATATGAAAATGTTTTCTGTTAAATTTAGAAATAGAGAATTGCAATATGTAACAATACCAAAGACCGGTGTATTGCCTTCTGGTGTATCGTCTTCTTCAAATACTTAACAGGAACCCTCAATTCTCAATGGAAGCACCAGAAACAACACAGAAGCACAAGCTAATGCCCTTGAATATGTTAATTGCAATAGTTACTATCAATGGTGACATAATCAATATTCCACACACAAGCAACGTTGCACAAAGATGAAAACTATCAAAACAACGGAATAAATTGCACTCAAACAGAATATATAGATTACAAATTTAGCACCAAGCATGTAAGTTTAGTTCTGCAATATACGGTTTCCTCACGGGATAATTCTAAATAAATCATGACTAAATAAACTAGAAGAAGCGTGAACGCTTACTACATCCGCAATATAACCAACTTGTTCCCCAACTGTCACACCCTCTCTTCATAAACTCTTGAAGAACCGACTAAACAACAAACACTAAATAGATTTCAATTATTAAACAATAACAAAATTATACAAATACTCCATCTTTAATTTCCAAATTTCTCATATATGTTCACACAACTAAAGACAATGTAAGTTCCATCCGGAAATAAAAGAGCCACTGAATAAACAATCCGATGCACAAAACCAATTCAATTCAATACGCAACACATTCAACAAATATTTTTTCTAAGGAAATATAATCAATCATACCCTTTTTTCGGCCAACAAAAATAGATCAGACCTGCTCTTACTTGCCCATATAATCCAGTTCAATGTGCACTTAACATCTGCCTACAATCACTAGATTAAACAGATTGCCACTCTAAAATTCCAAAAAAAATAGGAACAAATATTGAAACAGAGAAAACAAAAATGTTAGGGAATTTAACAAAAATGAGAAATTCAAACTTAAATATCGTTCAATGCACAAGGAAATAATGAATTTCTCACCCAATTGAACGACTCGTTTGGGGGTTTTAGAGGAACCATCCCAACGAGATGTCTTCGAACGACAATGAATGCGAGCACAACGGCGGCGGCTTTTAGCTCCGACGACGGTCGATTATACATCTGTCTGGGAGAATTGAGAGAGAAAAGACGAAAATAATTCGATTTCTTGAGGGTTTTTCTTTTTTGTTAATGGTAGGGATTTGGAGAAGATGAATTGTGAAATACTTTGGGACAGTAAGTTTTCAGTTTTTGTTAATAATTTTTTAAAGTATTATTATTAAGTATAGTTGAATACAAAATTTCTCAAAAAGTAATTAATAAAGTGAGAATACCAAAAAGTCAATAATTTTGGTGGCAAAGTTGCGGCCTGTACTTTTTATTTTTTGCCGCCTATCGTTATTTATAGGATAATCGATGCATTTCTTTATATTTTACTTTTTTCTTCAATTAATTATAAAAAGAAAAAAAAAGTTATCTCACTGTATGGGTTTGGGACATCTAATGCTGTCATATTTGATGTTATATTACAACACACGTCTTCTAGTGTCATTATAGTGTTAAAAAATTTGGAAGTAAATTATTTGAAAAAATTTGATGTCGTAAAAGAGGTGTTATCTTGACAGATATGCTATAGTGTAGTAAAAAGGGTGTAGCAATTGCCAATAGGCCTTTTTTGTTGTAGTGATAATACCGCAAAGTTGTACAATCATATTGCTAGCCTAGTGGTTGGCTAAGGCGTCTGCCCCTCCTTCCATCTTGTTTGCCTGGGATCAAAACCTATGAAGGGCACATGTTTCATTTTTATTTTTCCCCTTTCTTTCACTATTTCTTTTTAGTTTACACTTTTTTTTAGAAATATTAAAATATAAATCATCTTCCCTTTCTTTTACTTTTATTTCTTTTTTGTAGTTTTCACTTTTTTTTTATTTTAAAAAAATCTTAAAATATAATTCATCTAAATATAACCTTTCTTTCACTAAAAAGTAATAATTCACAAGAAGAAAAGTAATTTTTTTTTTCAATACAACAATGTTCATAAACAAAAGTAATATACTAATTGTTGGTCCCAAGATGGATACCTTGGTGTAGAGGGGGTGAATACACCAAGGTTTAAAAACTTTTCCAATTAAAAACTCTTTGATTGAGAGAGCCTGCTGTGTTCGATCCAGCTGGATGACAGCTTGATTGACACAGCTGGCTGTGTGAGTGTGTGTGTGCGGAAATAGGTGGGTTCGGAAAGTCCGTCTGTTGCTTCAAATTATATTGCAAAGCTCGGTTTCACTTTTCAGTTAGTCAGTTTATGCAGCTTGAAATGTATGCGTGAGAGGTTAGCAGAATGCATAAACAAAGAAGTAAAGAACAAAGCAATTTTAACGTGGTTCGGAGTAACACCTTCTACGTCCACGACCAGATTCACTGGTAATTCACTACCACTTGGTTTTCAAGTACCAAGCAACTTCACAACTCTAACCTGAGTTGTGTTCCAACAGTTTGCGGGCACTGTCAAGCCTAACCTTTCAGTTTACGGGTACTGAAAAAACCTGACTTACAGTTTCCTGGTACTGTAAAACCTAACCACTCGAATTACACGCTTCGAGCAGGCGTACCTTGACCTAACCTTTCTGGGTTTGGGTTTGGGTAAGGGTTTTCCAACTATGAACGAGTTCTTATAATGAAGAACAAGGAGTATGATGAACTCGTTCAAACTAGGCTTAAGATATTTCTATTCTAATCTATTCTGCCTATGACTGAATATGTGAACAACTAAGAACACAGTTGACTGGCTGGGTATTCTTGAAAGATTTGGCTTTGAAGATCGTTGTTCATTTTTCTGTTTGCTCTTTTATTTCTTCAGTCGTCTTGCCAGCCTCCCAGTCTTCAATGGTGATGAGATATATATATAGGTGGAGATTCAAACTAGCCGTTGGAAGAGAGACGTTTGAATCTTACCTACTCTTATTGACTTCTGGCCTTTAACCTACGAAGTAGGTCTGCATCTACAGAAGCTATTTCTTCTTTGATTTGACTGCGTCAAATAAGATCTTCTGATATCGGGATCTTGTCTTGGAGAAGGTCTTCGTCTTTGAGCTGCTAAGCATCTCTGCTGTGTCTTCAGCGTCTTGGACTCTGCTGCATCTCGACTCTGAGCTGTGTCTTAGACCTGTGCTGTATCATTAACCTGAGCTTTGTCTTCAACCTGAGCTGTGTCATTAACCTGAGTTGTGTCTTAGACCTGAGCTGTGTTATCGACACTAAGCTGGGTCTTTTACACTGAGCTGGGTCTTCGACACTTAGCTGGGTTTCCGTCACTGAGCTGGATCTTGATACTGCTGGGTCTTTGACTCTGCTTGGTCTGCTCTGCTGAGTTCCTCAGCTGTGTCCGCTTAGCTGTGACTTCTGCTATGTCTTCTGTTGTCTTCAGCGACTCTACCTATAAACTTAGAAACTCTATAAGCTCAAACAGGTGAGCTGAAAAATGCTTAGGCTTGTGCAATCATCTACTCGGTTGGGGTCAGCTGGGTTTTGGAATCAAATCAAAACTCTATTAATTTTCCCAACAATTTCCCCCTTTTTGATGATGCCAAAACCTAACTGAGAAAAACAATTTACTTCCCCCTTAACAGGAAACGGGGTTTCAAAAGGAAATAAACATTCACAGCAGGTAATCATTTTCAGAGCCTGGAGAAAGAGTTATTGTCATCAGGGTGAGCTTGAGAGCAAAAACATTTCAGTTTTATTAATCCTCAAGGATGATTACAAGAATTACAAGATTAACAAACTGAAATTAGACAAAAACTATTTAAACCCAGTTGGCTGGGTCTTCATTTCTGCTGCTGCTTCTGATTCTTTTGTCTATCCTCTTCCAGCTGCTCATCTGTTCTTAACCTGTACCGGTTGAATATCATCCGTTCCAACTTCCTGTATTCTTCTTCATTGTTTACCTTGGAAATTTTTCTCCTGATCGCCCATCTATTTACTTCTGTTATAATTTGCGATTTGTCAGGAAGATTAGTTCCAGATATCAGCGGAGGCTGGAGATGATACAGCTGGGGAGCACAGTACTGGATCTTCGCGGTCTTTGCAGCATTGAAGAATGCTTTAGCAGTCATCCTATCTTGATGAAAAAGCTCATTAAGATGCATCTTGAAGGCAACATCTGGTGGCGTATTTGGGTAAGCTCCCAGATAGTAGTAATCTTCAATGAACTCAAATTTTGTATGTTCTCAGTCGTCGTTTAACTCTTCTGGGATCCATTCATCCATTCTTCTCCAATTCATTGGCATCTGAGACTTTTTCTTCGATGCTCTGATGTTTGCTCTTTTCTTCTTCTGCTTCTTTTCTTCAGCATTGAGCAAGCTTTCTTTCTTCTTCTGCTGCTCTTGAAAGTTTTTCATCTCTTGCTTTTGTTGATTTACAAAGTTGCAGAGCCATTGAGTATCATTGATTTGTTTTGGCGTGGTTCCGCTTGCTTTGGCAAGAGGAATGATCATTTTGCTCCATTTTCCTCTCCGTTCAGCTGGTTCTTCTGCTTCCAGCTCAGCAACAACTTCATCAATCTCAGACTGCAGTACTTGGATTTCATTTTCAGCTACAGCTTTCCCTTTGCCTGCCCTTGATGTTTTTCTCTTGTCATTACCTTTCCACTTTTTGGCATTATCAACAAAGGTAGAGGATAGGTTGACGACTGTCTCATTCAGCTGGGCCAGGGCTTTGTCAACATCAGCAATCTTGGCTGTGTTGTCTGCTGTAACGAGGTTGAGCTGTGCTGTGCTGTTACTTCCAGCTTTGAACTGAGTGTCTAGCTCTTTGTAGAGGTTGAACAGCGTTTAAATGTCAGTTCTGTTGGAGAGTGTTTTCTTTTGGAGAGCTGCCATCTGGTTGTATAGGTCGTTGATGCTGCTTTCCAGTGAAGCTTGAAGTTTTGAAATGATCTCAGGGACTCTCTTCTCTAGATGAGTTGACTGATTAATGCATTGAGAAACGAGAGATTGTTTGAGATCTTGACTGGTGCTTTCTTGTACGTTCTGGGCAAACCTGTGAACTTCATCAATGGATTGTCCATGACAATGGACTTGCCATTCTACAGCTGTGATGCGCAGAAGGGTGTCAACATTTGATTTCAGTCAATCCTGGAATAGGATTTCCTCAACTTGTTTGGTGATTTCATCCTTCATTGTATCAGAAAGCACGACATCAGGATCCGCCTGGATCCCGGATTTGACTTGGCAGTCTCAACTGGAACAATCCAGCTGAGAGTGTGGAGGTAAGAGTTGGCTCTTGCGATTACCTCCTCAGACGGCGGTACTTCATCTTGCTTAGCCTTCTGGATGAGAGTTTGGATCAGCTCGTCTTGATGCATGAAGGCATTCTGAAGACTTCCAAACCCAAAGATCTCTTGCAGAGCAGCTTCTTCGGCTTTGAGCTTATTGAAGGAGTAGAACTCCACAAGTTCCTCATTTGCATACCAAGTTATCATCTTGGTAGCAAGGTAAAATTTGAAGTCACTGACGGCGACTAGTGCGGCGGGGAGTGAAGTGAGAGAAGGGTACTGTTGTAGTGCGCTCTTTACCCCTTGAAGTCTGAGGTCATCGAATCTCATGATTGTGGCAGCACGTACAACAGCTCTGGGACTGAGGATTTCAAATTCCTCAGAAGGGCTTGTAGGTTCAGCTTGGTTTTCATCATCCAGCTGCAAAGGAGCTTCAGCTGGATGGGTTCTTTGGGTGAGCTAGGTTCTGGAAATTGGTTGTGAGGGAGTTGGGCGGTTTCAGGTACTGAAGTAGGAGAGGAATCTGGGTGAGGTACCTGAGAATGAGGAGGAAGGAAAGGATAGTCTTGTTGAGTGGTCCCAGCTGATGTGGGATCAGCTGGAGCGGGTTGTGGAGATGCTTGAAGAAATTGACTAAGGGAAATAGCATTCTCTAGGTCAGAGTGGGAGACCACTATTTGTGGTTCTTCGTTTTCTCGTGATGCAATCACGAACTCCCTTCCATTGTCTGAGCTGGAGGAGGATCCCTGAGCTGTCTCCTCATTGACTGGTCGGTCGCCACTCAGTTTTCTTCTTTTGGATTGGGATGATGTGGGAGTGGACTCAGATTCAGCTGGCTCATCAGCTGGTTTCTCTGCTGCCTCCTCAGCTGGCTTGCTGGCTGCCTTGAATTTCAGCTTCTTTTTTGCAGGTGGAGATCCAGCTGGCTGTGTCTCCTTCGGTTGCTTCATTTTTCCTCCTTGAGAGGGAGAGGCAGTCAGCTGCTTTGCCTCTTGCACCTTCTTCTTCCCTTTAGGGGCTGCTTTCTTCAACAGGTCAGTGAGCTGACTTGGCTTCTCAAAAAGTATTCTGGACACAGGAAACTCTTCTGTATCGTGCCACTTGATTTGACTTCCGGTAGTATAGCTTTCTATTATGCACGCCACTTTGGTGCATAGATAGATTGTCTCCCTACAGCTGTACCGGATGAAGCTGTCATATTCAAAATGAATCTTTTTAGATTCTTTTTCCAATTTTTCCATGAAGTAGGAGAACCAATCCACAGGGTCATTTATGAGGATGGCTATCATCGGTTTCAGCTTGGGTATGCTGATCTCTCCTTGAGATCCAGCGATACCGAGGATGCACTTCTGGGTGACATCTAGAAGTAATCTGAACTTGGGCTTGAGCAGGAGCTTGGACATGCTTGCCCATACGGTTCCGATTTGAACAGCATCTTATCCAGTTCGACCTGGATTTCTTCTCTGGTGTAGTTTTCTGGGGAGCGGTCCCCAAGAGTCTTGAGGCCGAACAACTTATTCAACATCCGGTTGATGTTGATGTCGACATCCCAAGGAGTTGTATGTCCTGTCTTTTCCTTGAGATGTAGAGTGATGTTGGAGCGGAGACGTTCATCTCGGTTCGTCATCTCCAGGAAGAATTCTGCCACTACCCGACGGAAGATGTTCTTCGGTTTTGCAGTCGCCCATTGCAGCAGACAGGCATTCTCGATAAGATCCAGCACCTCCTGGAACTCTGAGTTCTGGTAGTTCTTGAGAGTTAAACAACTCTCGAAATGAAGCTTTGATATCAAATTCTCAGTCTGGCTTGCTCCTGGTGTCTTCTTCTTTGGGGCCATGATCTTCTTCTGTAGTAAGTGGTTAGAAAGACGAAGATACTAGGGGAGCGTGTTTGCAAAGAGATAATCAAGAATCTGAGATATAAAATTTCAGAGATAAGTATGAGCGATAGAAAATATGGCGAAGATTTGCATATTTTAGATGTATATATCAACTGTCCATTTTGATGGACGGTTGAGATCTTGGCAAAATAATTGAAGATCTGCGGCTGAGAGAGATTTGCACAACATGTCACATGACGTGTAAATATAGAGTGTAGGTCACGAGCGCATGAGGTAGTCGAACCGTTTGGACTTCTGCCTCAGTTCTCCCGAGCTACAGTATTCTGCATGCTTTTCATTAAATGCGATGGGATTCGATGGGATGGATGGCTTACTGACTAATTCATTTAAGGAATGTCTGGGTATTTGGGTTAAATTCAAATATTTTTATCTTTAAATAGCATATTCTTCAGGGAAAAAAGATAAAAAGTCTGCAAACCTGTCATCTGATCATTGTAATCAGCTGATACCACGGCTGTGTTTTCTTTATGTTGAATGAGCTTTTCTTCAGTTTTATTATCCAGCTGAGCTTGATTCCCCCTCAGCTGGTTTCTCTTGTAAAACTGAGTTGAAAGATCCAGCTGAGTTTGAATTCTTCTATCCTGATGTCCCATTAGTTTTTCATTATCCAGCTGAGTCTTGTTCTTTGTGAATGCATCCAGCTGGGTATTCTTCTTGATTTGATAGCAGGTGGCTTTTTCTTCAGCTGCATCCTACTTCCTTTGAGCGGATTTTCTCATCATTGACTCATTCCTTTGATAAGGTCAGCTGTCCCAAATACAGCTGATTCATCTGCTGCTTCTCAATCCTTTTCTTGAGACCAAAGTACTCAGCAGTGTGTCCAGCTGTGTTTGCTTTTCACAGCTGGGTTTGAGAGTCCCATGAAGCAGGCATCTTTAATGAAATGCTTCATCTTCTGAGTCGGAAGAAAATACGTGATCTTCTTATCTTGCTCGACCTGAACTCATTATCTTTTCTTCGGAAGGTCGACTCAGCTGGGGCTCTTTTTGGGTAGACTTGCTTGTCGAGATTAACCTTCACGATCTTCTTGTACCTTTTCTTGCTGTGTTCCAGCCTATTGATGTTCCGTACAAGCATAGCAACTTCTTTGTGCAATTCTTCTCTGCTCATCTTTCTGTGCTCGTTGTTGGTTCTTCCAAGCTGAGCTGATTGAGCTGATCTTTTTGATTCTGCACTCTGAGGGCTGTCTCTATTGCCTTGGGAGTCAGTTTTGTTTCATTCATCTGGCTAGATGATTCTTCTTCTTGTGACCCCCAGATCAATTTTGTTGGTTGCATCTCTTAGACATTCTTCAGAAAATCCATCAGATATTGTGATGACTCTGATGGTTGTCTCTCATGGTGTTATATACTCTGAGTATGAGACGTTCCAAGTCGTCAATCAGCCTTTCTGTTCTTCTCATCTCCTGGTGGCTTGAGACGATTGCATCACAGTCCATCTGGTTTGCTGCTGAGTGAAATCCCTCTCTCCAGTGCTCCAAAATACTTTGGTATCTTGTTCTTCGTACCCCCAAGTCATGGAGATAGTTCCTGTAACATTCGCATCTCAGACACATGCCCGGATTCATGATTTCTCAAGACAGTATGCAATATAATGATTTTAAAAAGATTTTGAAACTTTGAAGGATCTGTTCAGGTGACCACTATCAGCAAAGAAGCTGACTTGACACAGATACAGTAATCTTTTGAACCACTGCTCTGATACCAATTGTTGGTCCCAAGACGGATACCATGGTGTAGAGAAGGGGTGAATACACCAAGGTTTAAAAACTTTTCCAATTAAAAACTCTTTGATTGAGAGAGCCTGCTGTGTTCGATCCAGCTGGATGACAGCTTGATTGACACAGCTGGCTGTGTGAGTGTGTGTGTGCGGAAATAGGTGGGTTCGAAAAGTCCGTCTATTGCTTCAAATTATATTGCAAAGCTCGGTTTCACTTTTCAATTAGTCAGTTTATGCAGCTTGAAATGTATGCGTGAGAGGTTAGCAGAATGCATAAACAAAGAAGTAAAGAACAAAGCAATTTTAACGTGGTTCGGAGTAACACCTTCTACGTCCACGACCAGATTCACTGGTAATTCACTACCACTTGGTTTCCAAGTACCAAGCAACTTCACAACTCTAACCTGAGTTGTGTTCCAACAGTTTGCGGGCACTTTCAAGCCTAACCTTTCAGTTTACGGGTACTGAAAAAACCTGACTTACAGTTTCCTGGTACTGTAAAACCTAACCACTCGAATTACACGCTTCGAGCAGGCGTACCTTGACCTAACCTTTCTGGGTTTGGGTTTGGGTAAGGGTTTTCCAACTATGAACGAGTTCTTATAATGAAGAACAAGGAGTATGATGAACTCGTTCAAACTAGGCTTAAGATATTTCTATTCTAATCTATTCTGCCTATGACTGAATATGTGAACAACTAAGAACACAGTTGACTGGCTGGGTATTCTTGAAAGATTTTGTTTTGAAGATCGTTGTTCATTTTTTTGTTTGCTCTTTTATTTCTTCAGTCGTCTTGCCAGCCTCCCAGTCTTCAATGGTGATGAGATATATATATAGGTGGAGATTCAAACTAGCCGTTGGAAGAGAGCCGTTTGAATCTTACCTACTCTCATTGACTTCTGGCCTTTAACCTACGAAGTAGGTCTGCATCTACAGAAGCTATTTCTTCTTTGATTTGACTGCGTCAGATAAGATCTTCTGATATCGGGATCTTGTCTTGGAGAAGGTCTTCGTCTTTGAGCTGCTAAGCATCTCTGCTGTGTCTTCAGCGTCTTGGACTCTGCTGCATCTCGACTCTGAGCTGTGTCTTAGACCTGTGCTGTATCATTAACCTGAGCTTTGTCTTCAACCTGAGCTGTGTCATTAACCTGAGTTGTGTCTTAGACCTGAGCTGTGTTATCGACACTAAGCTGGGTCTTTTACACTGAGCTGGGTCTTCGACACTGAGCTGGGTTTCCGTCACTGAGCTGGATCTTGATACTGCTGGGTCTTTGACTCTGCTTGGTCTGCTCTGCTGAGTTCCTCAGCTGTGTCCGCTTAGCTGTGACTTCTGCTATGTCTTCTGCTGTCTTTAGCGACTCTACCTGTAAACTTAGAAACTCTATAAGCTCAAACAGGTGAGCTAAAAAACGCTTAGGCTTGTGCAATCATCTACTCGGTTGGGGTCAGCTAGGTTTTGCAATCAAATCAAAACTCTATTAATTTTCCCAACATTAATATTTTTCAAAAGTAATATTTATCATGATAAAAAATAATAATTCACGAGAAGAAAAGAAAAGTAATATTTTTCAAAAGTAATATTTATCGAGATAAAAAGCAATAACTCATGAGAAGAAAAGTAATATTTTTGCAATGTAATAATTATCTTAAACAAAAGTAATATTTTTTCAAGGTAATATTTATCGGGATAAAAAGTAATACTTCACAAGAAGAAAAGTAATATTTTTTCAATGTAACAATTTTCATAAACAAAAGTAATATTTTTCAAAAGTAATATTTATCGGGATAAAAAGTAATAATTTACGAGAAGAAAAGTAATCTTTTTTTCAATGTAACAATTATCATAAACAAAAATAATACTTTATAAAAAGTAATATTTTTCGTATAAAAAGTAATAATTCAAGGAAAGTAATATTTTTTTCAATGTAACAATTGTCGTAAACAAAAATAATATTTATCAAAGTAACATTACCGGGATAAAAAGTAATAATTCACGAGAAGAAAAGTAACATTTTTTCAAAGTAACAATTATTGTAAACAAAAGTAATATTTATCAAAGTAATATTTACCTTGATAAAAAGTAATAATATTTCACAAGAAGAAAGGTAACATTTTTTCAAAGTAAAATTATCGTAAACAAAAGTAATATTTATCGGGATAAAAAGTAATAATTCAAGAGAAGAAAAATAGTAATATTTTTCAATGCAACAATTATAGTAAACGAAGGTACTATTTTTCAAAGTAATATTTGTCGGGATAAAAAGTAATAATTCACAAGATTAAAAGTAATATTTTATCAATGTAACAATTATCATAAACAAAAGTAATATTTTTCAAATTTAATATTTGTCGTGATAAAAAGTAATAATTCACGAGACGAAAGGTAATAATTAACAAGAAGAAAAGTAATATTTGAGGATTAATAAATTCTAATTGGAGATTAACAAATATTACTGGAATAAATAATTTTTTTAAAAACAAAAAAATCAAAATAAACTGAAAATAAATAAAACATATTGACATGAAACTATGAAAGTAATATTTTTTCAACGTAGCAATTGTCGTAAATAAAAGTAATATTTTTCAAAAGTAACATTTGTCAGGATAAAAAATAGCAATTATCGTAAATAAAAGTAATATTTTTTCAATGTAACAATTATTGTACACAAAGTAATATTTGACAGGGTAAAATGTAATATTTGATAAAATATTACCTTTCGTCTCGTGAATTATTACTTTTTATCACGACAAATATTAAATTTGAAAAATATTACTTTTGTTTACGATAATTGTTACATTGAAAAAATATTATCGTAATATTTTTCAATATACGAAAAGAAAAGTAATATTTTTTCAATATAACAATTATCGTAAAATAAAGCAATATTTTTTAAATTAATATCTGTCGATATAAAAAGTAATAATTCACGAAAGAAAAGTAATAATTTTTCAATGTAACAATTGTCGTAAACAATAGTACTCCCTCCGTCCCCCATAAGTGTGGTGCATATTTGATTATTTGTGAGGTATAAAATATTAGTTGAACCACACTAACTTGGGACGAAGGGAGTAATATTTTTCAAAGTAATATTTGTCGGGATAAAAAGTAATAATTCACGAGAAGAAAAGTAATATTTTTTCAATGTAACAATTATCGTAAATAAAAATAATATTTTTCAAAGTAATATTTTTCGGAATCAAAAGTAATACTCCCTCCGTCCATGAAAAAGAGCCCCATTTGGGTGCTGGCACGGAGATTAAGAAAAGCTGGTAAAGTTATTTTTAGTAGGTAAAAGTTGAATTGTAGGGATAGTGTTAATGACTTCATTAAGTCTGATAATCTTTGTTGCTTTTTACTGCTCGTCTCTCTCTCTCCCCTCTCTTCTTTCTCTGCCGTCCAACATTTTTCAATTTTTCAATTTCCAATTTCCACCCCACAAGCAATAGCCACAGAAATCTGTTAGCCTATGGAATGATTGATTACCGTCTGCCGACACCTTCCACCGAGCCAACCACATGAATCTGTGGTCCGCCAGTAGCGCCGCCTCCACTGCGGCGGACGGCGACGCTTCAATGGCTGATGTCTTCATGTCCACCTCTTCGGACCTTTCCTCCTCTGGCCCTCTTCCGTCGTCACCCAACAACCCTCCTACGCACCTGCTTTCAGTCACCCTGTCGCCGCCGCCGACCACTCCAAGACTTCCACCACCGCCGCCCAGCTCCTCAACCAGGAGACTCTCCAGCAGCGCCTCCTCGCCCTGATCGAAGGCGCCCGTGAGAGCTGGACCTATGCCATTTTCTGGCAATCGTCGGTAGTCGACTACGGCGGCCCGTTGGTTCTGGGGTGGGGCGACGGATACTACAAAGGCGAGGAGAGCAAAGGGAAGCGCCAAACGGCGTCGTGCCCGGCGGAGCAGAACCACCGCAAGAAGGTCCTCCGCGAGCTCAATTCCCTGATTTCCGACCCTCAGACCGCCGTGGACGACGCCGTCGACGAAGAGGTCACCGACAGTGAGTGGTTCTTCCTCATATCCATGACTCAGTCCTTCGTACGAAAAGGGTAATTAGTGGGGTAATTAGTGGGTTAATAGGTTCTGTTAATTTAATTGGGGTGGGTCCATAATGGCAAAGGGTAGTAAATAAGGGAAAAGTAGGAGGGTGTAATTGTACGAAAAGGTAAATGGGGCATTATTTCGTGGACAGATTTTTTGTGGTAAGTAGGGCTCTTTTTCATGGACGGAGGGAGTAATTCACAAGAAAGGTAATATTTTTTTAATTTAATAATTGACGTAAACAAAAGTAATATTTGTCGGGAATAAATAATAATAATTCACAAAAAGAAAAGTAATATTTTTTGATCAATAAATTCTAATTGGAGATTAACAAATATTATTGGAATAAATAATTTTAAAAGGAAAAACAAAAAAAAAAGTGAAAATAAACAAAACAGATAATAGGACACTTAAAAATGTCATATCACAAAGTTATTAGGACACTTCAAAGTGTCTCAATAGATTTCACAATGCACAAAAAAAAAAAAGCTAGCGCACTCTGCCTTGCTTCTCAGGAAACTTGAACCCGCAACATCCCAAATAGTAGGCGGAACAACTGACCACTATAGTAGTGAATCTTTTATAAATTACTCACTATATATTCTATATATTGCGACTTGGATGAGATCCGGTCTCTTATTAGAGACCGGTCTCACCCAAGTGTTTGCCCTAATTTTATGCATGATACTTATTAGTTTGGCTATAAACTAGATTTATTTATATTCAAATTTGTATAATTATTTGTGAATAAATATCTCTCTCTATATATATATCATGATGCTGACCTTTACCTGATTGGTAAGCACTAAACATTGCAATTTCATACACCACTCCAAATTTCTTTTCAATATAGTCAAAAAGTTAAATGAATGTTATCAAGAAGGATTATGTTCGAGTCTTCGAGTATACACTCGTATATATGCCAAGATATTAAATATTTGTGTAGTGATCGTGCATTTATTTCACATAATTGTAAATAAATAATAATTATTATAAGAATTATATCTAAAAATAGATTAGTAAGTAAATCGTATACACTCCACGAAGTAAAATAACATAATCCAAAAAAAAAAAAGCTTAATGGTAGAGTAGTATATGAGGTTAAAGGTTTCAAATTCAAATCTTACCAATGTTTTTATAGATCGAGTATGTCCCATTTATATTTGAAAAGTGTGATTTACCTTTATTGTGTGATTTGCAAACAATTGCACAAAATCGGGAGTTTACCCTGTGTGCAAAAATCATCAATATTTAAGTTGGCATGCATATACAATTTTATTTTTTGGATTACTTTAACTTCTTACGTATAAGTATTTTATATATGAGATTGTGTTTTTTTAATGGTTTGTAATTGCCACTTGGATTAACAATAAGGTACTTTTATGCTTTAGCAAATCTAATAGATGTTTAATAATATTATAAATAGTTATGAGTTATACAATAATTTCTATTAATTATAATATGTTGGTTTGCTCGTTCATATGCATAATGTTTTCATGACTGACTTAATTGTAAAATGTACATAAATGTATTTAAATCGGAAATTTTTAATTTTAGGATTTTTATCATGAACATTTTCTTTAATCAAATTGATAACATGATTAATTAATGTAACATCCTACCAAACAAATATCTACATTGGCCCCAATCCAAATTAGGTTAGTTTGTATATTTCTTTAATTTTGTGAGCGAACTTTACGAAAACTTAATTTATCACGAACATTTTCTTTAATCAAATTGATAACATGATTAATTAATGTAACATCCTACCAAGCAAATATCTACATGGGCCCCAATCCAAATGTACAATTAGGTTAGTTTGCATGAATATTTCTGTAATTTTGTGAGCGAACTTACGAAAACTTAATTTATCATGAACATTTCTTTAATCAAATTGATAACATGATTAATTAATGTGACGTCCTAGCAAGTAAATAACATGGGCCCCAATCCAAATGTGCAATTAGATTAGTTTGCATGAACTTAATTTATCATGAACATTTCCTTTAATCAAATTGATAGCACATGATTAATTAATGTAACATCCTATCAAATTGATAAAATGATTAATTAATGTAACATCCTACCAAGCAAATATCTACATGTGCCCCAATCCAAATGTACAATTAGGTTAGTTTGCATGAATATTTCTTTAATTTTGTGAGCGAACTTACGAAAACTTAATTTATCACGAACATTTTCTTTAATCAAATTGATAACATGATTAATTAATGTAACATCCTACCAAGCAAATATATACATGGGCCCCAATCCAAATGTACAATTAGGTTAGTTTGCATGAATATTTCTGTAATTTTGTGAGCGAACTTACGAAAACTTAATTTATCATGAACATTTCTTTAATCAAATTGATAACATGATTAATTAATGTGACGTCCTAGCAAGTAAATAACATGGGCCCCAATCCAAATGTGCAATTAGATTAGTTTGCATGAATTTTTCTTTTGTGAGCGAACTTGCGAAAACTTAAAAAGTCGTGGATAAAATTGTGTAAAGAAAAATGGAGTATATATAGTGCTACTAGCTAACCCCTATACGATATGATTATGACGTACTACCCAATATTCCCAGAACAACAAACACTTTGAACTTACAGCAAAGTTAGGTGATATACTAAACCTACTAATATGACAAAGAAATATGCAATATGTCCTAGACCCTTCTCTTGTAATGTTGGGTAAAGTAAACATACTATTGATTGGATAACATCTGTATTATCCACAAAAAAATAGAATAATAATATAGAAATAATATTTAGTTGGAGCTAACTTATAAATGTTACACCAAATGTATGGGTTGTTGACTTAGTGTCTATAACAGTCGTTGACGACAGTAATAGAAAGTGTACGTGTAAGTATTTCGGGCAGTTACAGAATTTGCCTTGATGACAAAGTTGTAATGTTTGGTTATAACTCCTGTAATCCCCATGTGTTTGGTGGCTGCATTTGAATTCCAGCTGAAACAGCCCCTCATGGTGTGGAGATGAGTGCTTATAAATATGATACTCTTACATTGCATTTTAGTAGAGGTTATGCTAAGTTGATAGTAGTTGTGCTAAGTTTTGCTCATATATGAAGAGTAGAACAACATATCATTGTAAAACTCTCAATTCTCACATCATCTAGTTTGTCTGAGCCTTTGTGTTTGTGGTGCTACTACATGAACGAAGTTGTTATATCTTTCGGGATAATCTGTCAATTCATGAACATTAGTCGAGACATAAATTATCTTGAGTATAGATGGTTCCTCAACTCAGCTATCTAGCACACTTCGTAGAGCGTATTCCAAAATTATGAAGTTTGTTTTATCTTTATAAATTCAATTACTCAGTGCGGACCTCGACTAGCGGTTGCAGATTACCATGGTCGAATGAAGTAAAAAATAAATAAATTAAGCAACGTCTATAGAAGTTTGCATATAAACTACAAAATAATACCCCCTCCGATATTGTCTTCCTTTCTTTATTGGGTTGTCTCACTCAAATTGTCTTGTTCCAAATAAAGAAAGAATTAACTATTCAAAAGTGATGAGATCTACCAACTTTCTATCTTTTTACCCTTATTCCTAATCTCCGTGCCGAATAGTAACAAGATAATATCAATGGGACAGAGGAAGTACTTAACACAAGATCCTGCACGTTATAATTTTTTTTATTTTTAGTTTCCTGAATTTTCATGTTTCAATTAAATCATACTAAAACATAATGTAAAATTTAAGGACTAGAACCAACCAAAAGTTCAACGACTCAATTATAACATGTTGAAAACTACTTTATAGAGAAAATTGTAATTTATGATCAGATTTATGGCCTGATATTTAAAATATGCAACAAAAAAAATCGAAAAATTGAAATAGTTCAAACTCACAATTTTGGCTTCGACATCATAACATAGAAGGCCCAAATATGACGTGAATTTTAGATACATCCTCCTACCACGAAATATATATCACAATTTTCTTTTGGGATGTTCATCAAATACATATCACTTTATATTTTGGGACAACACCCCACACTCCATTATTTTAAAAGTGTAAACTATTAAAATACTCCTTATGCTTTTTGAAAAATTCAAAATACACACCAACACCAAAAACAAATTTATTATGCACAAGATGACTATTATACCCCTCTATTTAAACTATTGACAGTTCAGAATTACTATGGACAGAAAATGGCTATGTATTTCTTTATGGTTTCATTTATTGAGCGTATTCTGCTATTTTTGATCCACGCTTTCAAAATGGTATCAGAGCCTAGGTTTATTAAGGAATTATATTTTATTTATTGCTTTAAGTATTATCCTAACGGCGGAGACATCAAGAAAAATATGGATCCGGACGATTGTCCGAGATGCGAGTGTTACAGGAATTATCTCCATGATTTGGAGGTACAGAAAACGAGAACCCAGACTGCTCTTGCAATCTGGAAGAGAGAATTCCACTCTGCATCAACAAGGGTGGATTGTGAATCCATTATCTCTTGCCACCAAGAGATAAGAAGAAGAGAAAACTTCATTGAGAAGTTGAAGTATCTCCATCTAAGGACGGAGAACGTTATGAGAGAAAACCATCAGAACCATACGGACTGATGGATCTAGAAGGATGTCTAAGGTGTGGAAATTTCCAGGAACGTCTCCAAATCTTGGAGAAAAGAAGGATAAGATACCAGAGTGTCCTAACACACTGGAGAAATATGTTGAATCTCTTAATTCAACATAACCAGGAAAAAGAATTAATTGATTCTTGCCTCCAAGGAATCAAAAGAAAAGAAGATTTCTCCATAGTTGTATCTACCTTGAATGGGAGATAGAACATGCCATGAGAAGAGACCATTGGATCCATTTGGGAGTGAATTGGAATCATCTCTAATGGAACCAAAGAAAGATAAAGGAGTATCATCTACTCTTTCATATCAAGAGATTACTCCAGATTCATCCAAGATATCGGAGGATGTGAGGGAAATACAGAAAACGGTACAACATTATGGTGATAGCCTGTATGGAGTACCACGCGATCTTTACAAGATCGCTATGAAACAGAATGAAATTTACAATATCCTGAAGGAGATCCAGTCACGGATCGAAAAGAATGATTCGAGAAAGGAAGAGATGAATAAACTCGAAAGAATCAATCTTGACGACCTCTAGGAGTTAGCAGAATCTTTTGCTAATATGACGATAGTTGATTTAAAAATGAACCAGAATGTGGTCCAAAACCCACAGCCGGTGAATCAACTTCCACAAGGAGCTATAATTGGAAATCAACAAGATTTTAAAAATGCACCCGGATCCATTAGTGTAGTCCAGGATTTTCATACTGGAGCAAGGTATGATCAACATACCCCAAATGATGCATATATGGCGGCAAGAAGGACAAGGACAAGAAGGCCGCAACCAAAGGTGCAGGATACACCTTATGGAAAGGCGACCCTAGATCCAATCCATCCCTACGGAGTAATGCTCGACCTTGATGAAGTTAATTTCAAGGATCGGGAATCCGTAATTGATGAGTGGACGTCAGCTTTGAGAATTGCGGCAGCCATTCTCGATTTAAACAAGGAAGGATTCGTAAGAATCCTCGAGATGAGCCTTGCAGGAATTGCCAAGATAGCATGGGAATTCTTTCCTATGGATATCAAGAATGCATGTTTTGAGAGTGAAAACTTCACTGAACATATTCAGAATATGGCAACGATATTTAAAAGCCATTTTCTGGGAGAAGGATATTTCGAAGGATTGATCAAGAAAAGAGAAAGAAATACTTGATGGCGTTGTATAATCTAAGACTTGCAGTCTTAGATCAACAATCGCTTAACAAGTTTCTATAGCTCTTTACTCTTTATCAACATCAATCTAAAGTGGATGATAGAGTTGCACTGGAAATTTTCTTTCTAAAATTTCCAAGCCCATGGAAGGAGATGTTGATTCGGGATTACGAGCTAGGAGATCCTGAAAATGTCTCAAGTAGGATGTCGTATGTACATCAAAAGCTCTCAGAGTGGTGTCAACAAGCAACAGCTCTGAGGAAAATGAAGAAACTGAGGAGGATTAACAAATACGCTTCTCTAAACTGTGATGATAATGATCTGCCAACGATCATTGGAGGAGAACCACCAAAGCTGAAGAAGCAAGAAAAATAGGTTTCAGCCCTATCATAAAGGTGGAGATCCAAAAAGAAATTCTTGGAAACCAAGAACCAGATGGTCAAGACAGAAGGCCAGATCTTACAAATCAGACCAAAGAAGTGGACCATCAAGGAATAGGTATCCATTCCAAGGAGTTAATAAATCCCAAGAAAGGACACCTGCCAAGAAAACTTTCAGGAGAACTCACACTAGAGTTAATGAAAGTTTCAAGGATTGCAACTGCTGGACGTGCGGTGCGAAAGGTCATATTTCCACAAATTGCCCTGACAACGAGAGAAGAGGTATCAATAAATTTGAATCCACTCCGGATATCAAAGATGCCATCTACTACCAAGAACTGATACAAGTATATCAGTTCGAAGATATACCATCGGATGAGAGTATATATGAACAAGAAGAAGTCTTCAGCGAAGAGGATTCAGAATGGTCTGATGGAACTAGATCGGAGTCAGACTGATCCAGTAATTATTCATCAGGAGAAAGAGGACAGGACGGGATTCTCCAGTCACACAACTCTCTCTCAAAATCTGATTGACAAAATTATGACGAAGAGTCTGAATATACAAAAGTATCAAAGCTTTTCAGCAAGTAACATAGATCAAGTTCTGAAGAACTTTAATCTAAAGAGCAGGAAACACAAATCGTTTATGGAATTACTAGACGAGAAATGTCGCTTCCTATAGAGCTTACAGGGAATCAAGTGAAGATGCAGTTGATTCCAGCAAGTGACATCAGGGAAGATCTATCAAAGATGAAGCCTGAAGTCGCTTAAAAGATAAACTGGATTCATATTGGAGCAATCCAGTTGATGTTAAAATCGGCTCTCTTTACCGGAGTTCACACGCTGATCGATATCGCTATATGCGATAAAAGAGTTAGAAATCTAAAAGATTCCGTATTGGGAACAATTGCGGGAGATCTTTGTGCAGGACAAGTAGTGGGAATCATCTATCCAAAGATTTCCTACAATCTTAATGATACCCATTTCAGCAAAGCCCTGACACTTTATCAGGACTTTAAACGCAAGGATCTATTGGAGGAATGAAATAGGCCTTACTCCATTACTTATTAGGTATCATATGCTCTTTCCAACTCACATCACACTGAGTTATTTCTGGGAAAGAAGTTCATTGAGATACCAGATATCTTCAACAACGTGACAACAGCTGTTTGTCCCGATAGAGTGGAAATTGCTCGGTTAAGAAACGTTGATATTCAAATCCGAGATAGAAAAGTCATGAAACACGATCAAAGTCTCAGGATAACTTCAGAGAGATTATCCTTCCAAGGAGACAGAATTATGTCTTTGCCATATGGGAGGAGTCAGAGTTTCATTCGAGAAGCTCAACCTCAAACATCTCAGAGTAACAAAGTTCCAGTGAATCTGAAATGTCCCGAGGGATGAAGGGAAGTGATAGTAAAATTCGACACTACAAGGTGGGAAACCAACTTCCCTTGTAATGTCATTTACTATCTGCAGCAGCCGGAGATCAATTATTACAAAGGTACCCTAGAGATTGGGGGAAAAGTGATGGAAATCAAGGGCAGAGTTGGAAGAGAAGCAGTCTTGCTATTGGGTTTGGATTTTCTTGAGGATCACAAACCTTAGGCAAATAAAGAAGATGGAATGGAAATCACGATTAATGGAAGAAAACTATTAATCGAATGACAAGTCCATTCTCCATATATATCTCTATATGGATGATATATGAAAAATATAAAGCAGAATATTTTGACAGCTTATATTGATTCAGGTGTAGGAATTTGTACTGCAAAAAGAGGAGTCTTTCCAGCAGAGAAAGAAGAAGATCTACCCCGAATTGCAGGAAGAGATTTTTCAAAGAAGATTTTGCTCTTGGCTAAAGGAGTAAAAGAGACGGAAATTCTAATGGGCGGAGCTAGAGGTACACCTTGGTATAAGGTTAAAACTCTACAAATTTATTTCCATGATACAGGAGCAGATATTTTGTTAGGAAACAATTTTCTACAGATGTTCAAAAGATATATACAGGATAAAGAAAGAAGGAAATTGGTGTTCACAACCATTTGCGATCACAAAATCTTTGTCCAGAGGCTCAAATGGGCTTTTAATCGCCAGATATCATTGAGTTTTCGCAGCACGCGTGGTGATGAAGGAAAATTTTGACACCCAAAAATGAAGGATCAAAGGAGATTCAGCCAAGCAGTGCTAAGCTGTATTAGGGAAGAGGATCTCAAAGATGAAGAGGTCCATCTTGGGAAAATTAATAGAGTTTTGATTTGATACCAAAACCCAGCTGACCCCAACCGAGTAGATGATTGCTCAAGTCTAAGCATTTTTCAGCTCACCTGTTTGAGCTTATAGAGTTTCTTAGTTTACAGGTAGCAGTTGAAGACAGCAGAAGACATTGCAGAAGATACAATGAAGCGGACACAGCTAAGCAGACAGCTTTAAAGAATTTAGCCGAGCAAACTCAGTTAAGTAGACCAAGCAGAGTCAAAGATCTTGAAGTATCAAGACCCAGCTCAGTGTCAAAGACCCAGCTCAGTGTAAAAGACCCAGCTTTGTGTCGATGACATAGCTCAGGTCTAAGACACAGCTCAGGTCAGTGACACAGCTCAGGTTGAAGACACAGCTCAGGTGGATGATACAGCACATGTCTAAAACATAGCTCAGAGTCAAGACGTAGCAGAGTCCAAGCCGCTGAAGACACAGCAGAGAAGCTTAGCAGCTCGAAGACGAAGACCTTCTCCAAAACAAGATCCCGATGTCAGAAGATCTTATCTAACGCAGTCAATTCAGAGAAGAACTAGCCTCTGCAAATGTAGACCTACTTCGTAGGTTAAAGGCCAGAAGTCAATGAGAGTAAGTAAGATTCAAACGGCTCTCTTCCAACGGCTAGTTTGAATCTCCACCTAATTATATCTTCTCACCATTAAAGAAAGAGGGGGACTGGCAAGACGACTGAAGAAATAAAAGAGCAAAACAAAAATATGAACAACAATCTTCAAAGCTATATCTTTCAAGAACACCCAGCCAGTCAGCTGTGTTCTTAGTTGTTCACACATTCAGTCTTAGGCAGAATAGATCAGAATAAATATCTTAAGCCTAGTTTGAACGAGTTCATCTTACTCCTTGTTCTTCATTGTAAGAACTCGTTCATAGTTGGAAAACCCATACCCAAACCCAAACCCAAACCCAGAAAGGTTAGGTAAAAGGTACGCTTGCTCGAAGCGTGTAATTCGAGTGGTTAGGTTCTTCAGTACCCGGAAACTGAAGGTGTAGGCTTGACAGTGCCCGCAAACTGTTGGAACACAGCTAGGGTTAGAGTTGTGAAGTTGCTTGGTACTTGGAAACCAAGTGGTAGTGAATTACCAGTGAACCTGGTCGTGGACGTAGGAGATGTTACTCCGAACCACGTTAAAATTGTTTTGTTCTTTATCGCTTTGTTTTATGCATTTTAGCTAACCCCTCATGAGCATACATTTCAAACTGCATAAACTGATTAACTAAAAAGTGCAACAGAGCTTTGCAATATGATTTGAAGCAACATACGGACTTTCCAAACCCACCAACTTCCGCACTCACTCTCACAGCCAGCTGTGTCACTCAAGTTGTCGTCCAGCTGAGTCAAACACAGCAGGCTCTCTCAAAAGAGTTTTAATTTGGAAAAGTTTTTAGACCTTGGTATTCACCCCCCTCTACACCAAGGTATCCGTCTTGGGACCAACAATTGGTATCAGAGCAGTGGTTCAAAAGATCACTGTATCTGTGTCAAGTCAGCATTTCAGTGCTGATAGTGGTCACCTGAACAGATCCTTCAAAGTTTCAAAATCTTTTTAAAATCACTATATTGCATACTGTCTTGAAATCTCCCTTGTGCAGGAATCTTCTGACATTCTCTGTCGATGACTATCAGATATGGAAGATCCAAATCAACAGCTTTCTGAACGCGCGTCACGACATGATGTGGGATGTTATCACTAACAGACCCATCATCATAAATTCAGAAAGCCAAGCAGAAGACTGAATCATCAGGAACTTGAAGATGGCCAAAGCTGTATCAGATCAAAGAATGGATCCAGCCAATGCAAACCCAGCTGGAATCTAGCCAACGATATATCAAAGAGGTCTTACATAATCAAGCCAGCTCTCCAAGTTCAGTCCAATCAGAGAAGAAAATCTGCACAGCAACTCCCAGCCAATCACAGAGCTCCAAGGCAACAGATAAATCCAGCTGACTGGAATCAAAATCAAAGACAGAATGTCATCCAGCACAGACATCAAGGTCAACTAAAAAGACAGCTGAGAAGGATCTCAGCTGGTTATAACGCTGAATATCAACTGAGCTTCACACCAAGATTCCAGCAGACGGGATATCAAGCTAGAGATCAAGCTGACAAACTCCAACTATGAAATGAACCTCATCAAAGAAAAAGGAGTCAACAAGGTCCAAAGAAGAAGTGGACACATTCAAGGACCAACCAGAAGTATCACTCACAATCAATACAGACAAATCTGGGTTTTCAACGGAACCCTCAGCAACAAAGCCGGACTCAATCACAACTGGGTTCCGAAGGAGTGATAACAGGTCGAGGGACAGACGCAACTGAGGATGTCACCAAGCTTGCTGTAAAGACAGCAGATGATCAAAGCTTATAATTCACCTCAAAGCTCTTCAAAGATTATGTCAAGCGTATTGGTCCCAGCCAATTGTTGTGAACGGTTTTCTCTGGTGAGATCAACGCGTATGGATACAATACAAAGAACAGGAAATCGAAGATCATTCCCCGCAAAATAGTGGTGAACTCAGCTTGTCATAGAACATCTGACATCATCAAATAAATGAACCAGTAATGAGATTCCGATCAACTCAAGTAAGAAGCAGCTAAGAAAAGACATCCACCTTCTATCAAATTCAGGAGGGAACTCAATCAAGCTGGAAATCAATACAGCTGTGATATCAGCTGAGGGCAAATTCATTCCAGCAGAATATTCAAGAGAAGAAAGTTCATCTAGCTGAGGGGGAACAAACTCAGCTGGATCCCAAGGCAGAAAGGGAACTCAGCTGAAGAAGAATAAAGCTAATCTCCAGAAACTCAGCTGAGAAGATATTTCAATCAAGCAAAAGAGAAGACCACCGTGATATCAGCTGGATACTCTGTCCAAGCTGACCGGTTTGTGTCTCATACATTTATTTCTCTAAGGAATATACTATTTAAGTCCAATTATTCTGAATTCCTATTTTAAGTGGACATATGTTCCTTAGTTAAATTGCTTGATAAGTTTTCTTTCCCATCGCATTAATTATAAAGACTACTGAGTACTGAAGCACGGTAGGATCGAGGCAGAATGTCAAGCGTATGAACTGTCTCACGCGCGATTGTAATACACTCGCCGTAAACACGTCAGAACGTGATGAGTGAATCTCTCCCAGCCGTTGATCAGAATATCAGATGTCTCAATCTCAACCGATGATCCTTTATGGCAGTTGATATACATGGAAAAGATATGGAGGATTCTTCCATCTTTATCTCTGCGAATTTCAAATCTTCAAATCATCTGTCCATTTTCTGCAAATTCCTCGCTCGATCAAAATCAACAGTCAACAGAAATGGCACCCAAGAAATCAACCGCAGGGATGAACCAGTTCGAAGTTCTTATGACAAAGTTGTCATTTGAAAGTTGTCTTTCCACCGCCAACCTTCAAGTTTCTGAACTCAAAGAGATGGTAGATCTCGTAATAGACTCCGGTCTCTTACTGTGGGCAACCTCCATGCCCAAGCTCATGCTGAAGAGAGATGCCGCTCTATTCTATCTCAACATCATTGACGAAGAAGGTTTTTACTCATCTTCATTCGATGTGACTGTCAAGGGCGATGACGGAAAATTTGACTCAGCAACCGTCAACATCAAACTTAACAAGATGCTACAAAAGGTGTTCAACCTACCCTGAGAAGTAGGATTCATCCCAGACGATTACAGCCGTGAAGAAGTGGATGAATTCCTCAGTAAACAGATGCTTATCTCCCCAGAGCCGTACAGAGCAAGCATGTCAAAGCTCTTACTCAAGCCAAAGTACATGTTGCTGCTGGATATCATGCAAAACTGCATTTTAGGGATAGCTGGATCTCAAGGAGAGATCAGTATTCCAAAGCTCAAGCCGATGATTGCCATGATCAAAGGCGCAAACGTCAACTGGTTTGATTTCTTACTCAACAGATTAGTCAATGAGTCAGAGAAGATCAAGTTTGACTCCACCAGGACGACGTACTCAACCTCAGAGCCCCTGTATCTATGCTTCAAGATTTCGTTCTTAATAGAACAAGCTGTGAAATGATACACAGTAAAGTGGGCTGAATCAGATCCGTTTCCAGAAACGAAGATTCTCTTCCAGAGAATGAGTCAAATCAATGATCTCCTAATGAAACAGCCTGCTGTGAGCAAAGGCAAGAAGCAGCTGGAAGAATCAGAGGCAGATGTTCCAGCTGAGAAGAAGCAGAGAAAAAGAAAGACAGCTGACCCCAAACCAGATGAAGGTCCAGCTGAGAAGAAAAAGAAAACGGCTGTCATTCCACCATCTGAGGCGAGACATTCTTCTGAAGAAACTCCTAGTCGAGCAATAGTGATTCTCTCCCCACAACCAGTTTCAGCCTTCAATCAATTCGGATCAAACATCTTGGCTGATATGGGATTGAATGATGAATCATCATCCAGTTCAGAGGACAAGCTGGACAATCAAAAGAGTCAGACAACTCTTCCCAGCTCACCCCAGCCCTCACCGCCTCACAACTCTCAGTCCAAACAGACTTCTCCTCCACCCATCTCTCCAACAAAAGATTCATCTCCTGTAAACGTACAGGAAGAAATTCAACTGGCTGAAGCTCCTTCACAGCAAGCTGATAACCAAACTGAACCATCTTCCACCAATCAAATCTCTACAGAATCATAGGAAAGTGACTCTACTGCTTCTCCATCACTCAACTCCTCTGGCTTAGCCTTCATGGAAGTTATGTACGAGGAGCTACGCATCGCAGGGATCAAGAGTGTTCTAACTCAGTATCCCATCTTGGCATACCTGTCAATCGCTCTCGTCAAAGTTGGAGACCTCAAATTCTATCTGGCCACCAAGATGGCAACGTGGTACCAGAATGAGCAGCTGATCGAGACCTTCTCCTACGAGAAATTGAAAACGGATGAAGCATGCCTCCAGCACACTTTTGGCTTTAGAAGTCTGGAAGATGCTTACTTACATCAAGATTATCTCATTAGAGGTATTATTGAAGTATCTCAGTAATACCCCAAACCGCACCCAGCTGAAGTCTGGGAATCAGCCAACAAGCTTCTAACAGCAGCAGGATGGGAGACATCTTCTGGAGCTGTCATATCCAAAGAAGTCGTAGCTGAAATTACCAAGGAAGCTGTACCAGATAACACAGCTGAGGTAATAATCATTAAAGAACCTGCTGATGAAACAGCTGAACCAGAGACAGCAGCCCCACCAAGTCCAAAGACCGATGACACTCGCTCTCTGGTCGAGTTCAAGGCAAACAAACCCAGTCATGTTGATTCTGCAACTCAAACAGACTCAGCTGTCGAGCTTTCAACCGCCATGAAGGAAGCAATATCTAAAGAGGTTGATGAAAATCTTTTTCAGGACAGACTGAAGTCTCAAGTAGATGTCATTACGCGATTCACAGCTCTAGACTGTCAAGTTAGAGAGCAACAGCGGACAATTGATGAAGTCTATAAATTTGCTCAAGATTTACAAGAAAGTACAAGTCTAGATCTCAAGCAATCTCTTGTCTCTCAAAGCATTGATCAATCACATCATCTAGAAAAGAGAGTACCTGAGATTGTAACAAGACATCAAGCTCCACTGGTCGACAACATAGCAAATATTTCAAGCCAGCTGGAAGCTCTCAAAAAGTCCACTCTCTCCAACAGCTCTGACATTCGCCAACTCTTCAACTTATATAAAGATCTGGATGCTCAGTTCAGAACTGGAAACAACAGCACTGCTCAGCTGAACATTGCCACAGCTGACAACTCAGCCAAGATTGCTGATGTTGAAGCCGCTCTCGCCAAGCTCAAAGCAACTGTCATTAACCTCTCTGCCTCCCTTGTTGATAATGTCAAAAAGGGGGAAGATAAGAATGAAGCTGGAAAAACAATAGAGAGGGAAGCTGCAGCTAAGGGGGAACCTGTGCAGCCTTTTCAATCAGAAATCGACGATTTCGCCAAAGAGCTGGATGACGAAGAGCCAGAGCCAACTACAGTAGCCAGAGCAGTCAAAGAAACGTGGAGAGAGAAGATGGTTGCTCTTGCCAAAGCCTGTGGACATAAGCCAGAAGAATACAAGGACTATCACTGGTTGTGTAACTTCCACAACGAGCAAAGAAGATAAATACAAGAGCTGGATAAGATTATCAAGAAGAAAGCTGATTCGCTCAAGCCTGCTGAGAAAAAGCAAAAGAAGAAAAGACAGAGCTACAGGCAAGCTAGGAAGAATCAAGTCCAAACAGCCTCAACTGACAAGAAGAACCCAGATGATATCAATGAAAACTGGGAACGATGCAAATCAGAATTCATCAAAGAATTCTACTACTTGAATCAGTACAAAGTTATGGATCCAGAAACTGCGTTCCAGGATTATCTCCTCGAACTTCATGAGACAGATCCAATGATGGCAAGATCAATTGCCCTATATGACAAGAGAAACAACATCCAGCTAAAGGCTCCAAAAGTCAAGCAGTTGAAGCCTCTCACTATAGCTGGAACGAACCTCCCCGACAAGGCCCAGATTATCAAAGAAGTTCATCATTGGGCTGGCGAAAGAGGAATTTCCAAAACAAAGAATAAAGCAGAACGGAAGGAATTGGAAGAGTTCATCTTCAACAGATATGGTCTCAAGACTGACCATCAGATTGATGAGCAAAGGAAGCAGCTCAGTTGAAGACCCAGCCATCTGGGAATTCTGTCTTTTTGAATTTCTTTTGTAAAATTGTAAAATACCTTTATTAATGAAAAGCTCGTTTTTATCTCAAGCTCACCCTGATGACAATAACTCTTTGTCCAGGCACTGAACTCTGAATTTGATTTTCTTGCTGTGAATGTTTAAACTTTTGAAAACCCGTTTTTTTGTTAAGGGGGAAGTAAATTGTTTTTCTCAGTTAGGTTTTGGCATCATCAAAAAGGGGGAAATTGTTGGGAAAATTAATAGAGTTTTGATTTGATACCAAAACCCAGCTGACCCCAACCGAGTAGATGATTGCTCAAGCCTAAGCGTTTTTCAGCTCACCTGTTTGAGCTTATAGAGTTTCTTAGTTTACAGGTAGCAGTTGCAGACAGCAGAAGACATTGCAGAAGATACAATGAAGTGGACACAGCTAAGCAGACAGCTTTAAAGAATTCAGCAAAGCAGACTCAGTTAAGTAGACCAAGCAGAGTCAAAGATCTTGAAGTATCAAGACCCAGCTCAGTGACGGATACCCAGCTCAGTGTCAAAGACCCAGCTTTGTATCGATGACACAGCTCAGGTCAGTGACACAGCTCAGGTTTAAGACACAGCTCAGGTCGATGATACAGCACAGGTCTAAAACACAGCTCAGAGTCAAGACGCAGCAGAGTCCAAGCCATTGAAGACACAGCAGAGAAGCTTAGCAGCTCGAAGACGAAGACCTTCTCCAAGAGAAGATCCCGATGTTAGAAGATCTTATCTGATGCAGTCAATTCAGAGAAGAACTAGCCCTGCAGATGCAGACCTACTTCGTAGGTTAAAGACCAGAAGTCAATGAGAGTAGGTAAGATTCAAACGGCTCTCTTCCAACGGCTAGTTTGAATCTCCACCTATATATATCTCCTCACCATTAAAGAAAGATGGGGACTGGCAAGATGACTGAAGAAATAAAAGAGCAAAACAAAAAGATGAACAACAATCTTCAAAGCTATATCTTTCAAGAACACCCAGCCAGTCAGCTGTGTTCTTAGTTGTTCACACATTCAGTCTTAGGCAGAATATATCAGAATAAATATCTTAAGCCTAGTTTGAACGAGTTCATCTTACTCCTTGTTCTTCATTGTAAGAACTCGTTCATAGTTGGAAAACCCATACCCAAACCCAAACCCAAACCCAGAAAGGTTAGGTAAAAGGTACGCTTGCTCGAAGCATGTAATTCGAGTGGTTAGGTTCTTCAGTACCCGGAAACTGAAGGTGTAGGCTTGACAGTGCCCGCAAACTGTTGGAACACAGCTCGGGTTAGAGTTGTGAAGTTGCTTGGTACTTGGAAACCAAGTGGTAGTGAATTACCAGTGAACCTGGTTGTGGACGTAGGAGATGTTACTCCGAACCACGTTAAAATTGCTTTGTTCTTTATCGCTTTATTTTATGCATTTTAGCTAACCCCTCATGACCATACATTTCAAGCTGCATAAACTAATTAACTAAAAAGTGCAACAGCGCTTTGCAATATGATTTGAAGCAACAGACGGACTTTCCAAACCCACCAACTTCCGCACACACTCTCACAGCCAGATACGAAAAACTCTCTACAAGTTTTCATTCTCCGAAATTCTCAAGCCTTCAAAAGCTCTCAAGCAGTTCTACACAGTTCAAAGAACACTTTATCTTAAAGTGTTTCTAGTCCAGAAACTGCTCAGTTTTTTGTCTGATTCCTAGGCAGAAATTATTGTATATTTTAAGCCTAGATTTCGAACGAGTTCATCTAATTCTAAAGTTCTTAATTGTAAGAACTCGTTCATAGTTGGAACCCCAAACCAAACCCCTCTTTACCCAGAAAGGTTAGGTCAAGGTTACGCTTGCTTGAAGCGTGAAATTCAAGTGGTTGTAAGGTTTTTTCAGTACCCGTAAACTGAAAGGTTAGGCTTGACAGTGCCCGCAAACTGTTGGAACACAGCTCGGGTTAGAGTTGTGAAGTTGCTTGGTACTTGGAAACCAAGTGGTATTGAATTACCAGTGAACCTGGTCATGGACGTAGGAGATGTTACTCCGTACCACGTTAAAATTGCTTTGTTCTTTATCGCTTTATTTTATGCATTTTAGCTAACCCCTCATGAGCATACATTTCAAGCTGCATAAACTGATTAACTGAAAAGTGCAACAGAGCTTTGCAATATGATTTGAAGTAACAGACGGATTTTTCCAAACCCACCAACTTCCGCACACACTCTCACAGCCAGCTGTGTCACTCAAGCTGTCATCCAGCTGAGTCAAACACAGCAGGCTCTCTCAAAAGAGTTTTAACTTGGAAAAGTTTTAAACCTTGGTGTATTCACCCCCCCTTCTCTACACCAAGATATCCGTCTTGGGACCAACAATAAGGTTAAAACTCTACCAATTTATTTCCATGATACAGGAGCAGATATTTTGTTAGGAAACAATTTTCTACAGATGTTCAAAAGATATATGCAGGATAATGAAAGAAGGCAATTGGTGTTCACAACCATTTGCGATCACAAAATCATTGTCCAGAGGCTCAAATGGGCTTTTAATCGCCAGATATCATTGAGTTTTCGCAGCAAGCGTGGTGATGAAGGAAAACTTTGACACCAAAAAATGAAGGATCAAAGGAGATTCAGCCAAGCAGTTCTAAGCTGTATTAGGGAAGAGGATCTCAAAGATGAAGAGGTCCAGATCCTCAAAGCATCTTTAATATCTCATCAAGATATTAAGGAAGAAATGCAGGTGTCCCTAGAAGATATCAAAAGGAAGTTTAAAAGGAATTACAATGAGAATCCTTTGGCATGGTGGGATAGAAACAAGCTCAAAGCTACCTTGAAGGTGAAGCCAGATAAGGAGTATGAGTTTGTTAGATACAGACCAATCTTGATGAACCTCAAAGATCAACAAGATATGAAGAAGATAATCAAGAAACACCTTGATTTGAAGTTGATCGAACCAGGGAACTCGCCTTACAGCAGTCCCGGATTTCTGGTTAGGAATCATGGTGAGATCAACGAGGTAAACCCAGATTAGTTATTAATTACAAATGAATTAATGGTATTCTGGAGTTTGATGGATATTTTATCCCTAGTAGGGAACACCTTATTAACTGCATTATAAATGCTAAGATATTCTCTAAGTTTGATTGCAAGTCAGGTTTCTACCATATTCGCATGGAGGAAGGTAGTAAGAAGTTTACAGCCTTCTCTACTCCACAAGGGCATTATGTTTGAAAAGTAATACCAATGGAGTTGGCTAATGCGCCCCAAATATTTCAGAGGAAGATGGATAATCTGTTCAAAGATTATTTTTCTTTTATATTTGTCTATATGATGATATTTTAATTGCATCAAAAAATATAGAGGAACATATCAAACATCTTGAAATCTTTGCAGATGTTTGTTACAAAGAATGATTAGTTCTGTCTGAAAAGAATGCAGTAGTTGCAACCAGGAAAATAGAATTTCTGGATATCGAGATCGATGAAGCAGAAATTATTCTACAGGATCATATTGTTCAGAAGGTCCAGAATTTTCCTGAAAATCTGAAAGAAAAGAAACAACTTCAGAGCTTTATGAGAGTTGTTAATTTTGCGGGACCATTCATTAAGAATCTCGCAAAACATAGAAAAATCTTCAGTACATTACTGAAAAAGGATGTTCCGTTCATCTGGACGGAAGAACATCGACAGGGGATGAAGGAGTTAAAAGAGGTTTGCAGAAATCTCCCAAACCTCTCGATACCTCAGGACGAAGACGACTTGGTCCTATATACAGATGCAAGTGATTATTGGTGGGCATCAGTCTTAACCAAGATCACTCCTAATGGAGAAGAACCCTGCACATACTGTAGTGGTTTATTCTCAGAAGATGAGGCCGTGCGATGGCACATCAACGAGAAAGAATTCTTTGCAGTCCGAAAGGCGTTTAAAAAATGGCCTTTATTTTTATTTGCAAAGAAATTTATTTTGAAAGTCGATAACACACAGGTTAAGGCTTTCTTAAGAAACAAGATGGAATCTAAGCCTGAAAAGGCTAGATTAATTAGATGGCAAACTGAATGTCAATATTATATTTTTGATATTGTCATAGTGAAATCTCACGAAAATGTTCTTGTAGATTTCTTAACAAGAGATGGAGCAAACTGATGTGAACTCCATTCTACTGGCCCATAGGCATCTCAGAGAAAATCTGGAGATGTTAACGAGAGAGTAGGATGAGTGCGTTTTGAATGCTGAACAAGGAGGAAGATTGCAGACTCTCGACAAGACGAAAGTCACCGAGAGAATACGAGCTTGCATACGGTCTCAGGGTCAACTCTGGGCTGCATGTCAAACACCAATCCTTCGGGTGGCCAAAGATCCTTTGGTGAAAGAAGAGTTTCGAGTACAGGGCTCTAAACCTGTAGCAGAGGATTCCAATACCTCTTGCCCAAGTTCTAAGGTGGTGGTATCTTCGGAACCATTGCCCCAAGAAAAAGATGATATTCAGGGGTCACACTCTGAACCATCATGTCAACCCAGCACCTCTGGGGTAAAAGAGGAAGAGATTAATCTTAGGCCAATGACTGACACTTCCAAGATTAATACTGATAAATTTGAAGTTTCTTCTTCTTGGCAGATATATCAAGCTAACTGGGAGAAGCTCCAGACAAGGACGGGAATCAACCCAGAAAAAATAAGGGTTGATGTTTCGGGGAAATATCCTCGAGTGTGGATGATGCCAAATTCGGATCCACACGAAGTCAAAAGATGGTATGAATTTGGAGCACTTGCTTCGGTTTATACAACATCTCCATCATTTGCCGAAATCAAGAATCTACCTAAATGGATTCAAGAAGCGGTGTATGAAACCTGGGCTAACAATCCACAGCTTAGCCGAGGAGATATTTTGGAGCTGTATTTTATTAGTGCAGCCCCAGAACCAGCGGGAAAAGGAAACCATGAAGCCTTCCACTATATTAGGCTTCGAAGACCAGATGCACGCGCGCTCGAAAAAATCAAGGCGCCTACAGAAAAAGAGACTACTCTAGTCTCTACATTACCAGAAGACCTCATCTCCACTAGAAGAGCATGGGGATTATGGGTTTGTCTCACAAAGATGGACAAAGTCAAGTTTCCGTTTAAATTCTTTCAGAATTCAGTAAACGGATCATTCCTGTTAAATACTATGACAGGAAAATCAACAAGATTTGGAGAGGAAGCTTTCGAAAGAAAGAGGACTTTGCTTTGGGAGAACAAGATTGCGACGAGCAAAGAAACTCATCGCAAATACTGCAACATGGCTCATTTTGGAAACTGGTCTGAGCGTGTTTGTTCGGATTGCCAGAACCAGAAGGAACCAGAGTTCGGGAAGGGTTTCTCGCCTAGAAGGGGAAAAGAGAAGGCTCGGTCCAACGAGCATCTAGAGCACAAGGCGCTGCCAAAAGCAAGGACGCCCAGGGCCTCGGGAAAAAAGTAGATTCCCGACACAGGTTGGTGGAGTCATGTGACTCTGAGCTGGAGCACTCACTAAAAAGAAAAAGACATTAGTGAGTGGATGAACAGGAATTACCCACTAAAAGATTAAAGGGTAAAACAACAGGAGAACCACTATCAACAGATGAAAGTGATCCATCACCAAGAAAAGAGCCACCAACACCGAAAGTTTATTATCTTCTTTTGATAATAGACGACAGTGGTGGACCAAGCTTCACATGGGAAACAGGCTGGCTGAGGAAGGTATCCAAGGCAATAATGTAAGATTGGAGGTTATCAGAACCTCTATATAAACAAGGATTGAAGAGAGCATTAGACATCAGAAATCCTCCACACCATCTTCTCTGCTCTCTCCAAAATAAAATTATAGTTCCTATTCTAGTATAGTTTAGTTTATGTATTTCAATTCCGCTACCATAGGTAGCTAAACAAGTTTGTCTCCTCCCTAAAGGAGATATACTTATGTTGTAATAAATATTATATAATTCCTAAATAAAGTTTGGGTTTTTGTTCATCCCTTCCAGTGTCTAATTATTCTCTAAATACCAACTAAATACCATACGCCCCGGGTAGGAAACGAACGAGGGCTGTGATGAGTGTTGCTGAAGGAGTCTGCGTCTGGAAACCATCGGTTGCGATCGTGTGGTTGGACGAGGTCCCTAAAACTTTCGGTGAAAATATCCGGCAGCATTACGATCAAAAAGGTATGAAGTTGGTATGCTTAGAATTTTTATACGGAAGTGTGATGGGCCTGATAGTGTTGCATGATTTATCTCCATAATTTGGAAAATGGATTGGAATCAGAGAAAGAAATAAAGAAATTCAGCAGAAAGGGTATAATTGTCATTTTGAGTATAACTAATTTTATCCCAATGAAAGGTGTATAACTAATTTTTTGATTTGGAAAAAGAGTATAAAGAATTTTCGCTCATTTTAAAACTCACAACAATTCACTATGGTGGGAACTTTTCTCCACTAAAAAAACATCTACCTAATAATTATTAAAACTCGTGCCGATACCAATGTGATATGCATTTCAAGGAAGGAGGGAGTATTATTTTATGAAATTATGTGGAAAATATATTTTCTACCTAAGCACCAAAACGACGTAACTTTGAGATATGACTAGAAAAAAAATCATTAAAAATAAAATAAAAAAAATACATTTTGAAAATTTTTTTTAAAACAATAAAATAAATTTAAAATAAAAACATAAATTGCATCTTCAGGCCATATTTACAATTTTTTTGAAAGGTCATGAAAATTTTTGCATGTTCTAAAGGCCGGGCCATATTTTCAACTGACCCTAAAATTGGGCCAAACTACAATTTTCCCTTCTTTAAATGGTATGAAAGTATAATGACCAATTACAAAAAAGAAGAGAAAAGGAAACGAAAATCGTGAAATTTGAATGACCTATTTATGTGACATTCCAATTCTATATATAAGTACATTTTATAATAAATTGCAATAAGTGCAGCCACTGCTCAAACAACACTATTCTGCAAAATTCTAGAATTGAATTCTTTACCATATGCAGCCAGAAATACTTCCAAAATGAACAATCATGCCCAGTATACATATTTCAGTCAGGTTAGAAATAGATTCATCCGCAGCAACATGCTACTACAAAATTTTAAAGCATAGATACACAATAGTTCTATACTTGAATTTATGCCGTAAGACAAAATGTAAAAAAGGAGGCCAAACCAACTTCTTTCTGGTATGGATCCTTATACAGAAACAAAGTTGCAGTGAAACCTAAACAAGATTTAAAAAGGCAAATCACCTATGATGCCTCCCCTGAAAGTTGCCTTTGTTCTTGGCAAAGAAGGCATTCTTTGGTTTCGGAATTTCATGAATGTCCATCACTTGAATCGTCCTCTGCTTTTTCGCTTCACAAACCAACAAATAAAAGCCAATCAGTATTGACAAACAAGTAACAACTAACAAAGGTTATTGCAACAGATTCCAAAGGTTGAAAAATACCATTCTGAGCTTCTTGGTAGTTCTCCTGAAGACGCTTTCTTGCTGAGTTCAGCTTCTCGTCATCCATGACTGATTCCCTTTGTGGTGCTCTCTGAAAAATCCCGTTATGGTAATCAACAGTAGTCTAATAGTCTTGTAACCCAGTTTGTAAAGAAATCATATTAAATTACCTTACATCACAACAAGATCAGAGGTGATAATGTGGATAGCATCAAAAGGCTATACTACACTCACCAATGGATCACATACATGATAGCAAATTTATCAATAAGGCACAATTTCCAGTTAAGAAACATAAACCAATTTCAGAACAGAGGCATCAAACTCATTCAAGCATATGGAACAAGATATATGTATACGAGTTTTAAAAGTTCTAGCTCAGCAGTCAAGTACATTATGAAGAGCTGAAGTAGACTTAGGAACTGATTGTGGTGGTCTTGATGGAGCTTCTCTTCGAACTGCAGACTGTGGTGGTTTGGGCTTTGTTTCATGTTCTGCATATTTTCTTTCTACACTGGAACTCCCATCTAGACAAGAAAGAAGAAAAAACAGGGAGTCACACTGTTAATCTACTGATGAAAAGATCTAAATAACAAAATTCAACTGCAAATTTAGTATCTAAATTGAAGCTCACTCTGTGGGTTCGGGGAGTACCCAAAATCTGGAACCTGTGAAAATCAAACCTTCAGAATTGCAACAATATTTCTTATAAGGCCAGTTATTTATTAATCTTTCTTGCTCTTTTTTCTTTTATCTTGTATCATTTGTTCAGTTGTTCCCGTAAATGTAACTGACTGGAATAACTTTCGATTCACCTGATGATGGCCATTTAGTTGATTTTTGGGTATGTTCTGCTGAGGTGAGTCCCCATCAGCTGCCACCACCATCACCACCCAGTATTAACACATCAACACTTCTTTACTTCAAAATTGTTCTTTCTTTTTTTTCACATAAACTTTTAGCGGGTCTATCAAGCAATTGCAAAAACAGCAGTTTCTAATTTAGAAACAACATACTACCGATAAGGTTTGATGCTGCTTGTGGTTGGTTCACCTTTACCCATTCATCAACAGTTTCCTTCCATTTTCTGCATGCCCAAAAACAACATATATCAAATACTTATAACACAATTACAAAAATCATTTCGTCTCAAGAAATTAAACAAAAAAATTAAGTCTTCCAACTTTGCTAGAGAAGAAGATGAAAAAACCTGACAAGCTGCTTCACCAATCTGCGCACTTCATTTGATGAATGTTTCCTCAGTCGATTCACATGCCTTCCTATATCAGTTTCCTACAAAATAACCTCAAATTCATTCAGAAAATATACAAAAGAAAATGAACTCTCCTAAATTAAAATGATAGCTTTCTTTCTCTTTAACTACGTATATACAACTTTACCTTGAGAGCTTGAAAACTGATATCCATATCTGCCAGGCTTTGCAGCAAATCCACCACAGTATTTTCACTCTGAACAAATTAATCATATTGAAGAGGAAAAATAATAAGCAAATACACTCAGCTAGCAAAGTTATGTCAGAATCAAAAATAGCGAAACTAATCAGAAACCTGGTTCAGATCTTCCAGCTGCTCTTTAATGTTGAGGATTTTGGTCTGTTCATCATCAAACAAGCTGCCATACGGATCCGCATCATCTTCCTCTTCTCCGCCGCTAAAATTCCGATTATTCGACTCAGGAGTCAACGGACTCTTAGTTAAATCCTCCTTCGAATTCCTATAGTGATAGCTATCATTATTGAGTTTCTTATTTTCAACGTTATCTTCATCGTACTTAATATTATCTATATTTTCACTACTATTATTATAATTATTACAAATAGTCTCCGGAAAATAGGGTTCATGCTTAACGACGTCGCGGCGGATATCTCCGTTGCAGGTCCGGCACACCTGCGCCTCCGGCGCGTACAGCAACGCAACAATTTTATCCCGGCGGCGGCGCAACTCATCGCCGTAATCCGAACCGGCAACGCTAATCGCCGCCTCTATCAGCGCCCAAATTCCAGCCCTCGATCTCGACAAAATCACTCTAATTTCTTCGGGATCCATGTATATAATTCCTTTCTCTTTTTGGTAAAAGAAACTTCAAAAAAAGAAGAAAATGAATTGGAAAAATGAAAAACGGAAAGGGGAAAGCGAGAGGGTTACATCAGCGGATCTTATGATAATGGAAGGGTGCGTTGGAACGACGCCGTCTCGAAGATTTCGTAGCGTGGATTGGATTCAGTGAATGTGACCAAGAACGCTGAATCAGGATTCAGAAACTATGAGAGAAACGGAAGCGACAAAATTATGAGCATTTGTTTTTTCCATTTTTGTGTGTTGAATCAATTGGGAGTCGAAAAGGGCATAAAACAGGAATTATTGATTTCGCAAGGGTACTTCCAGGAAAAAAAAATATACAATGTTTGCTCCCTCAAAATTATGATCTTGTTATTATATTCATCGGTTGCTGAAAAATATGATCTTTCCATTTTTGTACATTATCTCACTCATACTTTCTTATATTTTAAACTTAACAATAAAAAAAAATGAATCATTTTCTCCAATCAGCAAACATCTACCAAATATTTTTTAAAATTCGTGTCATACAAATTGCATTACAATTTTAAGGGATGACGAGAGTAGTGTTTTGCTTTTTATCCCACTAGTATGACCCGTCGTGCGTTGCACTGAAAGTATTCATAATTAGAATATTATGGGATATATAAATTAGGGAGAAATTGTATAATAACACTTTTAATATTAAAAATCTTAATAATAGCACATGTTTTTAAAAAATACAATTAATAGCACTTCTGGATATATTTACCCCTCCATCCCACCATCTTTCCATCATTATGTGTGAATTCACGAATTAGAATTTGAGAATTCACGAATTAAAATTTGTGAATTCTCAAATTCAAATTTGTGAATTCTCAAATTCAAATTTGTGATTCACAAATTTCAATTTGTGATTTCACGCTACATCTTCTTCAAATTTAAAATATTAATTCGAGAACTGACAAATTTACAGATTCTAATTTGTGAATTCATGAGTTTAAATTTGTGAATTCACGAATTCTAATATGTGAATTCACGAATTTTAATATGTGATTTCACGCATAAGAAAGGAGGTCGCCGAAAGGAAGACGGGGACAGTGACTAGGCCATGTGAGTAGATGACAACGACTTTAAAATCCACGACGGCGGCGGAAAGATGGTCGACATGTATGAAAAAAATAAAGAAGATATGTATAAACAAATAAAAAGATGAAAATAGATTGAGATAAAAGAATTAGTGACAAAAATATTCAAAAGTGCTATTATTTGTCTTTTTAAAAATTGGTGCTATTATTAATGTTTTTTTTCCTTAAAAGTGCTATAATCCTATATTTTCTCTATAAATTATATACTAAAAGTTTCAACACAATTATTTATATACCACATTTTCAATAGGTGTAGATACAATTCTTCACAATTATTCGTAAGAGATGTCAAAGAATCAATAATTGAAGAATCCCAATTGAAATGTGAGATTCAATACTTAAATTGATGGCATGCAATGACGATCGAGCTTCGTAGTTCTAGAACTACATTGCTTTCCGATGAGAACCTCATATTCAAACATGATATCTTGGTGGATGGTTCATCTTCATAAGCTATATCTGGATATTTGAAATCATGTAAGCTATACCCATTTCTAGTGTGAATGGACTATTTTACCTTAGAAATATTGACTTGTTTGTTAATAATAAATAATGTAAAATCTTAAGGTAAAATTTCGGTGGGTTAATAAAAAAAGTTGGCAAATTCCGGTCAAGGGATGTGTTTTCCGGTCCACTGGAAAAAAAATGACACAGCCGGAAATGTTGTATATATTGTTTTCCGGTTAACCTTGAAATGTTTTCTGATCAACTGGAAAATAATTTTTTAGTCCTAAATGTTTATTTTTGTTATATATTTAATTATATTTTATTCAAATTTATATTTTGATTCATTTTTTTTTTTTGTATATATGAATCTAGGATAGTTTTGTACAATTGGGTATAACTTAAAGTCTTAATACTCATATATGGTCATTTTTCATAAAACTAGTAGTTATATGTCCCTAGTTCATAAAGTAGAAGTTTTATGGCCATTTTGGGATTAAAAGACATAAATATCCTTGTACATGTGAGAGAAAGTTGGTGATGTTGACCTTTTGTTATTAATAAATAAAATATAACTTTCTCTCACTCCTTTTAAGTCAATTGCTGCTCTCTTCTCTCTCTTCTTTATTTTTTCAATTTTTCTCTCTCTTCTTTACACACACACTCATATATATATATATATATATATATATATATATACACATACAGTGGCAGATAAAAATTGAGAGGACATGCACGTACTGAATTGAAGAGGAATTTAAGGTTAAAAAAAGGACACCAACATAAATGAAGGTACTTTAATTCAATTTCTTGTAAGAGAGTTGTTGGAGCTTCATTGAATATGGCTGCCAACATACACTTATAAGGCTATGAAACAGTACAAAATGACTCAATCTAACAACTAAAATACAAAATTTGCGTCCTTATTTGTGCCCCAAATATTCACGCAAAGTCAAAGAAAATAGAAGCGAAAGATCCATCGTAGCGCGTTCTTGTTTCTTAACTTACTAAGGTACGTAGACAATCTCTTTCGTAAACAAAAATAAAAAAAATCTGGGTTGTTCTTCGCGACTCGATGGTGAACTCGATCGTTAACTCGATCGAGTTCTTAGCTACACGATCGAGCTGGCTTGATGGATGAGACTCGATGAAAAACTCGATTGTTAACTCGATCGAGTTCTTAGCTACACGATCGAGATTTCTTACAAATGCATGATTTTTTTTAAAATAATTCTTTGAAATGAATATTTGTCACATGTTAATGACACGTGTAAGATGAGAATTTGTAATTCGTAATTTTGCATGATTTATATATGACATAATTTTTATTTAAATTCGAATTTCAATGAATTTAGGATTTTAGGATTTAATGGATATGCAAATATGAAAATACGTGACAAATGCATGATTAGGGTTAGGTTTTTTAGTACTCGATCAAGTACTCGATTTCTCGGTCGTGTACTCGATCATCAGATTTAGAGTTTTAGGGTTAGGGTTAGAGTTTTAGGATTAGGGTTCATGACTACTCGATGGTTGACTCGACCGAGTACTCGATCGAGTCAACCATCGAGTAGTAGGAAGACCTTTCAAAATCTCCTAGTTTTTTATTTAATTTTCATGTTAGGTCAGTCTCATTTCAATACAATGCATATCATATGATAGTATAACTGACATGATTTTTTTGTATCTACAGATGTTGTCGTGGCAACGTATTCTTATACGACACAGTGGTCGTTGGGAGGGATCGGAATACGTAGGTGGAGATAATGTTGTTGTGTTCATGGCAGTGGATCAGATCGGTCGTGATCGCCTTATGCATCAGATTAGAGATGCTATGTGTTGTCCATCGAGCGCTGATTTATCGGTTTTTTATTTAACGGGCACAAGTGACGGCGATAAATTAAAGGTTTCTTTGTAGAGTGATACCGATTTATTTAGATTGCTTTACGAGCAAAAAGAGAATCCAGTGGTTTATGTAATCGATCGAGATCAATTTTGTACTCCCAATGTGAACGTGGGAGGTAGCAGCTCGGTGCCCAAACACAACAAGATGCCTCCACCTTCACCTGAATATGAGACAACTTCTTCACACGATGAGCCCGATGTTTCAGACGAAGATGAAGAATATAACACTCGTGCTGATTTGCTTGAGAGTGTGACTACTGAGTTTATTGCTTGGTTTCGTCAGCCGGGGCAGCTTGAAAATATTTTAAGGCAAAGAAACTTCTCATCTGACCATCAGGCTAGTCGAGAGGAGCACGCCGGAGATGATGATGTAGAGCGTATACTACGCAATTAGATTATTCCGGTTCCAGAATTCGACAATGCTACAACATTAGGATGGAAAGAAGTACTTGCACCAGACATCGGCCGACTCGTAAAGGGTTCCACATTTCTGACCAAGAATGAATTGAAAATTATGGTTGGAATATATCACATGAAAAATCGAGTTGAATACATGATGGTCCCTGAGCTAGGTATTTGGGGTAGAGGGGGGGTGAATACACCAAATAGATTTCTAAAAACTTTTTCAAGTTAAATCACAGAGTTGGTGAGCTCAGTTATTGATCCAGCTGGGGAGGGTCAGCTGGGTAAATAACTCAGCTAGCGGTGCGGAATGTGGTGGTTTGAAAACTTAGCTCGGTTACTTAGAAAAACTTAGTTTTAAAAGATTTAACTTTATGTTTTCAGCTTAGTCAAGTTGTGCAACTTTCAGAGAGACACAGCTGTCTTTGGAGAGCAGCTGCATATGCAGTTTTGATCAAATATGCAATGATATGAAAGAGTTAGTACAAAACTAAATTTAAGAGGAAAGAAAAGAGCACACGAGTTTTTACGTGGTTCGGAGTAACACCTCCTACGTCCACGACCAGGTTCACTGGTAATCCACTACCACTTGGTTTACAAGTACCAAGCAACTTCACAACTCTAACCCGAGCTGTGTTCCAACAGCCATGGCAATCGTCAAGCCTAACCTTTCGCCACGGGTACTGAAAAACCTTACACACTTGAATTTCCCGCTTCAAGCAAGCGTAACCTTGACCTAACCTTTCTGGGTAAAGAGGGGTTTGGTTTGGGGTTCCAACTGTGAACGAGTTCTTACAATGAAGAACTTTAGAGTATGATGAACTCGTTCGAAATCTAGGCTTAAGATATACAAAGATTTTGGCCTAGGGATCAGACGAAAAACTAAGCAGTTTCTGAACTAGAAACACTTTAAGATAAAGTGTTCTTTGAACTATGTAGAACTGCTTGGGAGCTTTTGAAAGATTGATGATTTCAGAGAATGAAAGCTTGTAGAGAGTTTTTCGTATTTGATCCTGAGGTTGAAGACGGGTTTATATAGGTAGAGATTCAAGACTAGCCGTTGGAGGAGCCGTTTGAATCTTACCTACTCTTCTTAAATTCGAGATCTGCCGTTGGGCGAATCTGCACCTGTCTTCATTTGTGTCACATCCTAGGGCCTGAAGTCTAGGATGTTGATTCGGCAATCCCTCATTGGTTGAGGCATGTTGACTTCCTCTGACGCCGGGATCTTCTGCCTTTGGAGCTGGCTTTTGAATTCAGAGCTAGACTGACTTGAAGTGATGTCTTCATAGTTAGTTCCCTTTGTTCTGTATAGCTGGACCGGCTGTGTTTTGAACTCAGCTCGAATTCTCTTCAGCTTGATCATGCTCTGCTGGAGGACTCAGCTGAAGGTTGGCTCCTGTTATCTTCTGCTAGCTGACTCCTGCTATAGACACAGCTGGAACTTCTGCTGTCTTCCGCTAGCTGACTCCTGCTGTAGACACAGCTGGAACTTCTGCTGTCTTCCGCTAGCTGACTCCTGCTATAGACACAGCTGGAACTTCTGCTGTCTTCCGCTAGCTGACTCCTGCTGTAGACACAGCTGGAACTTCTGCTGTCTTCCGCTAGCTGACTCCTGCTGTAGACACATCTGGGTCGACTGCTATCTTCCGCTTCCTTAACCTGTAAACCTAGAAAATCTAAAGCTCAAACAGGCGAGCTAGAAAACTCTACTTAGGTTGAAGCGATCATTTATTCGGTTGGAGAATCAGTTGGGTTTCGGTATCAAATCAAAACCTTATAATTTTCCCAACAATACACCACCGTACGTTCCAGCAAGACGCGTTTAGCTTACAAGTGCAAGCATAGAGATACTTGTACGTTTAAGATGCATGCCATAAAGGGTGAATCGATTTGGAGGATTACAAACGTTACATTGGCTCATAGTTGCTTTACAGACTTGGATCGAAGGGTGGAAAGACAAGTGACTGCACTAGTTGCAGCTAATTACTTTTCCCGTAAATTGGTTGATGATGGGGTCGCTTTGAAGCCGAAAGAGATGATCGAAGAGATGCGTCGATTGTACGGCATTCAAATGTCATACAGCATTACTCTGCGGGTGAGGAATCTAGCTATAGACATGACGTATGGCAACTTCGAAATGTCGTATCAGAGGATCCCATCGTATTTGTACTTGTTGAGGGAGCGTAACCTCGAGACTGTATATGACTACCAGACAACTCATGAAGGCGTGTTCATTTACATGTTCGTTGCCCTTGGGCAGTGTATTCGTGCCTTTCAGCATCTGTGTCCGATTATTACTGTGGATGGGACCCATTTGAAAGAAAGAAACAAAGGCATTTTATTTGTTGCAGTCGAGAAGGACGGGAATGAACAAATCTTCCCTCTTGCAATTGGGTTGGGTCCGATAGAGAACGATGACTCGTGGAAATGGTTTCTCTCTAACCTGCGCAGGTGCTACAACCCGCCTAAAGACTCTTAAAAAACCAGGTCGTGGAGTGCTTGAGACTCCACCACAACAGGCGCAGAGCTGTGTTCCAAATAAGGCTTCACCCTTTGTCCATTCACGGTAAAACTCTCATCGGACTTTTCCTTGCCCAACACCACTGCTCCATGATTCAACACTTCTTTGAGAATAAAAGGACCACTCCATCGAGATTTTAGCTTGCCCGGGAATAACTTCAACCTAGAGTTGAATAAAAGAACTTTCATCCCTGGACGAAGCTCTTTATGAGAAATACGGCGATCATGGAGCCGTTTCACCTTATTCTTGTATATTCGGGCATTTTCATATGCCTCATTGCGTAACTCATCCAATTCTTCCATCTGCAGCATACGCTGCTTCACTGCGGTGTCGAGATCGCAATTTGTGGCTTTAATGGCCCAATATGCTCTATGCTCGATCTCCACAGGCAAATGACACGCCTTTCCATAAATAAGACGATATGGACTCATCCCGAGCACTCCTTTAAAAGCAGTTCTATATGCCCACAATGCATCATTAAGCTTCAAAGACCAATCTTTACGCGACGGCTGAACCGTTTTCTCCAAAATGCCTTTAATTTGCCTATTGCTCGTCTCAGCTTGGCCAGAAGTCTGTGGGTGATAAGGTGTGGCCACCTTATGTGTGATACCATTCTTTTCATAAGTTTCGCAAGCAGCTTGTTACAGAAATGTTTACCACCATCACTAATAATAGCCTTTGGAAATCCAAACCTACAAAGAATGTTTTCCTGCACAAACTTTAGCACCACATTAGCATCACTTGTCCGTGTGGGAACTGCCTCTACCCACTTGGACAAATAATCAACAGCAAGCAAAATATACTCATATCCATGAGAGACAAGAAATGGACCCATAAAATCTATGCCCCATACATCAAAAATTTCCACAACTAGAATATTAGTGAGAGGCATCTCATTCTTACGTCCAATCGTTCATACTCTTTGACATCTATCACATGCAAGGTAAAAAGCGTGTGCATCTTTATACAGAGATGGCCAGAATAAACCAGATTGGAGAACTTTATGAGCCTTTTTTTGTCCACCAAAATGTCCACCACAATGGGCCCCATGGCACAAGCTCAGGACTTGCTGTTGTTCCTCCACTGGTACACATCTTCTAATTACCTCATCTTTTCCCAGCTTGAAAAGATATGGATCTTCCCAGTAATAGTGCCTGCACATAGCAAGAAATCTTTTCCTCTCCTGAGACATTAGATTTGGTCTTAACTCTCCACATGCTAGATAATTCACAATATCAGCAAACCAAGGTACAGAAGTAAGTTCATATGCATGCTCAAAAGGAAAAGAATCGGGAATAATATTGTGACTAGATTCAGCCACATCATGTTCCAATCTAGACAAATGATCAGCCACAGAGTTTTCACTCCCTTTTCTATCCTTAATTTCCACATCAAATTCTTGTAACAACAAAATCCAGCGAATAAGACGTGGTTTAGCTTGAGCTTTAGTCAGCAGTTATCTCAAAGCAGCATGATCACTATGCACAATTACTTTAGACCCAATAATGTAAGCACGGAATTTATCCAAAGCAAATACCACAGCAAGCAATTCTTTTTCTGTTGTGGTGTAATTTATTTGAGCATTGTTCAATGTCAAACTAGCATAATAAATTACACGCAACATTTTATCCACACGTTGGCCAAGCACTGCTCCTACAGCAGAATTAGAAGCATCACACATTATTTCAAACGGCATAGACCAATCAGGAGCAACCACAACAAGGGCAGTACTCAATTTCAACTTTAACAATTCAAAAGCATGTATACAAGAGTCATCAAAATGAAAGGGAACATCTTGAGCAAGCAATCTACACAGAGGTTGGCTAATCTTTGAGAAATCTTTGATGAAACGCCGGTAAAAACCGGCATGACCTAAGAAACTCCTAACACCCTTCACGTATATGGGAGGGGGTAATTTTTCAATAACCCCAACTTTAGCCCTATCAACCTCTATGCCATTTTTAGACACTACATGACCAAGCACAATTCCACTCATCACCATAAAGTGACTCTTTTCCCAACTTAACGTCAAACAACTCTCAATGCATCTTTTCAAAACTAAATCAATCTTTCCTAAACAATCATCGAAAGATTGACCAAACACGGAGAAATCATCCATAAAAATTTCCACAAAATTACCTATCATCTCCGAAAAAATCGCCATCATGCACCGTTGGAAGGTCCCTGGTGCATTGCACAACCCAAATGGCATTCTCTTGCAGCCAAACGTGCCAAATGGAGTGGTGAAAGCCGTCTTGTCTTGATCTTCCGGCGCAATTGCAATCTGGTAATAACCTGACAAACCATCAAGAAAACAATAAAATTCATGTCCTGCCAATCTATCTAACATTTGATCAATAAAAGAGAGAGGGAAATGATCCTTTTTTGTGGCAGCATTCAATTTCCTAAAGTCAATGCACATGCGCCAACCCGTAACAGGACGAGTTGGCACCAACTCATTTCGGTCATTGAGTATCACCGTGATTCCGCCTTTTTTAGGAACAACATGCACCGGGCTCACCCACTCACTATCAGCAATAGGAAAAATAATTCCCTCTGCTAGTAGCTTAAGGAGTTCTTTGCGCACCACCTCCATGAAAACAGGGTTTAATCTCCTTTGGCCATCTCTCTTGGGTCTCACCCCCTCCTCCAAGTGGATCCTATGCATACACGTAGCTGGGCTTATTCCTCGAATGTCGGCTAGGCTCCATCCAAAAGCCAACTTGTTTCTCCGCAAAACTACCATCAAAGCTGCCTCTTGCTCATAAGTGAGCTCGCTAGATATGATCACTGGTTTTCCCTCATCATCTTTCAAAAACACATACTTAAGGTTTTTGGGGAGCTCCTTAAGTTCCACCTTTGGCTTTTCATTCTTCATGGTATCCTCAGGTACCATGGGCTCATCAATGGGAAACTTAGCTGTGAATCCCTTTTCTCCGTCCTCAAATTCTCGGGCAAATTCTTTCATATCCGCCGACCCTGCAAAAACCTCAACAAATTCTTATTCCTGTACAAAAACTATCTCGACCAAGCTATCAATAACATCTATGTAAGAACATTCATTAGTAAGAGTAGATGATGGCATGGCACGATTATGATGCAAAGAAAAAGATACAGACTCTCCTAATAAGGTCATTTTTATTGTTCCATTTTTCACATCAATCAACGTATTAGTAGTAGCCATAAATGGTCTTCCTAGCAACAAAGTATGCTCTTTTCCATTCTCATGCACTTCACCTATTTCCAACACGACAAAATCAACTGGGACAATTAATCCCCCTACCTTAACCAAGATATCCTCAACTACCCCATGAGGATACCTAACAGACCTATCTGCAAGTTGTAAACACATGCGAGTGGGTTTCAAATTACCTAACTCTAATTGCTTAAAAATAGAGTGAGGCATCAAATTAATCCCAGCCCCCAAATCTAGCATACCCGAAGCCTCCTTACCATTTCCCAACGCAATATTAATAACAAAACTACCTGGATCACGTTGCTTGGCTGGTAGGGGCTGTTGCATGATAGAGTTTGCAACCTCGGACACAAGGATCTTCTCATTATCCTCAAACTTCCTCTTCTTGGAAGCCAGCTCCTAGAAAAACTTCACGTAGGCTGGAACATTTCGGATTACATCTAGCAGGGGCAAGTTCACATTAACCTTTGTCAACATGTTATAGAAATCGGTGAACTGCTGATCTTGCTTCTCGTTCCTCAACCGACTAGGATATGGGACTGGTGGTCTGTATGGCTTGGTAGCCTTGTGGAGCTTTACCTCGGACTCCTTATCTTGCAGTTTCTCTTGATCTCTTAGTGTAAGCTTCTCCTTGGCTTGCTCCTCCAAGCTAATATCCTTAGGTTGCTCCTCAACAGGCATTTCTACTTTATTATCAACCATCCTTCCACTGCGGAGGACAGTAACAGCTTGAGCTTGGTGAGGCTGCAACCATTGCCCATGAAGCTTCCCTGGCTGTTGCTGCTGTTGAATCTGGTTCAACGTACCAGAAAGTTGCCCAACAGTGGTCTCAAGACGCTTAATGGTAGCTGCCTGAGACTCCATATTCTGCTTGCTCATCTCCATAAAAGACTGCATCGTCTCTTTCAAGATGGTTTATGAGGAACTTGCTTCGGATATTGTTGGGGTCCATTCTGATACTGCTGCTGCTGCTGATAATTCCCTTGTTGCGTGAGAATCTGCTGGTATTGCTGAAACTGCTGTGGATTCTGCTGAAACTGTTGTGGATACTGCTGAGGATAATTCTGCTGCTGCGGAAATGAGAATTGCTGCTGAGGCGGATAGAATTGCTGCTGATTCGGATAACCCATTTGCTATGGAGGTCGGTGAAACTGATTGTCTTGACTTGATCCCGTCCCTTGACTAGGGACCTGATTCCTCCATCCTGAGCTTTGCTGACCCCTCCAACCAGAATTCTGGCCTTGGTTGTACATGGGTCGCTGCTCGAACTGGGGTCTCCCTGGGTATCCCTGAGCAGCATAAACTTCTGCTTCTCCCTCAGGTGTGTACTCTTCCATCCTGTGACACTCATTGGCTCCATGACCATAGTCTCCACAAATACCACAAGTCTCGGCATTTGGCTCACGAGGCGGAGGAGTTGGGGTTTCCACTTGGCTCATCTTGAGTTGCTGCAGCTCTCTCATCATACCTGCTACCTGCTTCTAAAGCTCATAGTTGGGTGTCACTGCACTCCCTTCAACCCTTCTTTCACGGGTCGACTTTTGTTGGGAGCTCTCAGCTAACGTCTGAAAAATCTGATTGAGCTCTGTGGCAGTCTTCTTTGCAATATTGCCCCATGCAGTGTTGTCCATCATAAACTGAGTTGTTTGAAACAACCTATCATAGAAGAACTGGCTAACCATGATCGGAGCCAGTTGATGTTGTGGGCACTGTCGAAGGAGCTCTTGAAATCTCTCCCATGCCTCGTGGAAAGGCTCGTCGGCACCTTGCATGAAATTCATAATCTGTGTTCGAATCTCCTGAGTCTTGTGATTAGGGTAGAATTTCAGCATAAACTTCTCACAAACATCCGTCCAAGTGTTTATGGAGTTTGACGGCAACGATAGGAGCCATGTACGGGCCCGGTCTTTCAAAGTGTATGGAAAACACTTGAGCTTTAATTGATCCTCTGTAAGTTCCAACAGAGGAAAAGATTGCACCACCGAGCAAAATTCACGCACAAATTTAAGTGCGTCTTCATTGGGCATGCCATAAAAAGATGGAAGCATGTTGGAGTAATTGTGCTTCAACTCGTAATTTCGAACGACAGTTGGAAGAACAATTGCCGAAGTGGTGGCCTCAATAATGGGCCGGGAATAGTCTCTCATAAGCTGCGCTTCCTCTGCAGCCATATCTTCTTGATCGTGGTTTGAATGGACTTCTTCTTCACGATCACTTCCGTTCACAAATGATTCGTTGGAATCAACAGAATTATCTTCTTCAAAAACCTCCAGATTTGAGTTGGAAGTTGTTCTCTCTGGTAGCTCAAATCCCACAAAAACAGATGAACTGGACTCGGACCCTTTCTCCACGCTAGACAAAACCTCACGAGGTCGGTTGATGTTGTCAAAGTAAGGTGATAGCTTAATCTTCAAGCTTCGACGACCTTGCAAACACAACACTAACAAACAAATCAAACGCACCGGAGGGAGAAAAATATCCAAGCCAAAAGAAAGGAATAAAATCAACACGGAAAACAAATAGCACAATCAAATGCCTAAAGCCTTCCCCGGCAACGGCACCAAAATTTGACTCAATCCAAAACACCTATGAATTGACTCGTAATCGCACGAAGTCACTCTAGTGTGATAAACTAACCCAAGTCGTATCTCAAGGAAGGCTAAGCAGGGCGATTAATCATGCTACGCACAAAAAGCAATAAATCCTAAACACTCTAAACAATAGGTTGGGTCTGACACTCTCACTCTTCATTATCTAGACTAAAATTAATTATTAAATTACCAACACAATAAACATAGACAATATCAAATAAATAAAATTATCAGAATATAAACCCTAACACTAAAAATTCTTGAACTAACAACCGTAGATAAATTAATAAGCACAAATACTGAACATCAAAGAGAACGACAATAATAAATCATAACAGTAATGCAAAATCAAACTAAGCATAAATAATGAAAATACCAGATCGAATCAAACAAAGAAAAAAAAATGAATACTGGCAAGAATTAAACGGAATTACTAAATAGAATTAAAATGCATTTGATCCTTACAAAATCTGAAAGCAAAGGTATCAGCAAAAAAAATGAAAATTCAGAATGATTCCCAGAAGAAGTAGTTTCCGTTTGTTGTCTGTAGCGAAAGTGATAACCTAAAAAAAATTACAATTCTCTAATTTAAATAGCTAAAGAGCGCCCGCTCAACATAAGCGAGGGCGGAATAAAACTGCGCAAAATCTAACAACTAATATATTAAAAGTGAACGACCGCTCATAAATGAGCGACCGCTGACACAAAACACGGAAAATGAGCGATGAGGGAATGAGAGGCCGCTCAAATAAATGAGAGACATCTTAAGCGGCGGCTGACTTGTTGTTCGCTATTTTCTCTTTGTTTCTTGCCCTTTTCTCACCACTTCTATTATTCTCCCCAATCTCCTGCAAAACTACTTCCACAATCATAAAAACACTCACAAATAAGACCAACAAATGCATTAACTATATCACAAAGATTACTCAAATAGGAACAGATAAACACAAAACAGCCCCCATCGAGTGGACAACACCACACTGCCACCATCAAACTACTCGATGGTGGCCTCGATCGAAGACTCGATCGACTCGATCGAGGCCCCTATCGAGTAGACAACACCACACTGTCACCATCTAACTACTCGATGGTAGCCTCGATCAAGGACTCGATCGAGGCCTCCATCGAGTAGTCAACAGATAACCACTGCCACCATCAAACTACTCGATGGTGGCCTCGATCGAAGACTCGGTCAATCATCTTCCTCGCTACAATCGAGTACCTATGAACTACACAGTCCCTACTCCCTCATTCCTATTATATTTTGTATAATGTGAACTAAAATATCAATACAATAACTTTTTAAACACCAAGAAAATACAATGTAAAACCAACATCAACACAATAACCATCAATACAATATATCATGTATAAGCATCATATATTGAATTCAACAATAACAATATACATGCAAACAACAACAAAATTCGAATTTGGGGGGTTAGGGCTCATACCGGGGGCTGTGATATTTCTTGTTGATGTGGTACTTCCTCCTCGCCGGCGGCGCTCGAGGCACTGTTGGACTTGGTTTCGCTGTCGCCGGAATTAAATTTTCGATCGTGTAGTTGATCGGGTGGAGGGGACGGCCGAAGAGAGAGGTGGAGAGAGAGAGAGAAAAGTGGGGACCAATTTTTTTTGTCTTTTCTCCAAAATAGAAGGTAGGATTTGGTGGGGTAGGTGGGGCAACATTTAATTAAAGTTAATGAAATGAAATCTGCCAACATAAACATAGTTGACTAGTAGTTGATTGTTTTTATTTAAAGAGGTGGACCAATTAAGGGTATTAATGTCTTTTAACCCCAAAATAGTTATATAACTTCTACTTTATGAACTATGACCATATAACTTCTTCTTTTTTGAAAAATGGTTATATAAACTCAGGCCTCTAACTTAAATGTATTAAAAAGTATGGATGTATCTTACATGTATAATTGGTAAAGTGGGTATATCAATTTTTCTCCCTTCAAGGAATATGATACGAAATAATATAAATAGCCAAAAGATATGGACCAAGCTCAATTTAAAAAAAAAATCGAGATCATTTTAGAACAGAACATTAGTGTTCATTTATTGCACATGAGAAATGTAAATTGTTAAGGTTTCATTTGAACCCACACAAAAACCTAAACGGCGCATAACGAAAACCCGGCCAACACCATCTTCCTTTGCCAATCAGCGCTGCCGCCGATGATAAGCTAAACAGAAACCAATCATCCACCGTAAAACCTGTTCCCCTACCTAATTCTATTAGATTAGAAATCGCTGTGCGGAAAAACCAACAACTACACCTTCAACCTCCCAAAACCTTCTTCCCTTACATACTTCGCGTTGATCTTTTTTTCAGACATGTCAGTTTAACACAAAAACCCAAGCTTCATTCAAGAAAACTAAAAGGTTTCAAAATCAGACATTCTGTTTGTTTAGTAATTTTTACAATAACTTTAGTTTAATTTTCTATTTTTCCGTTGAAAACTTATTTTTCAAAAAAATTCAATTCGTTTTGTTGGAAAATTACAGGGTATAGTAGGTCTTTGGAGATAAGTTTAGGATCTCTTCAGATCTACTGTACAATTTACAGATCTATCACTTCCATAGTTTTTTTTAGGGTTGATCTACATTTTTAATAATATGAAAGTCAGATTATTAGGTTTCTTATTTTTTTAATTATCAAATAGATCTATAGATGATAGGAATATAGTTTAGAAGTTTCAAAAGATCTAATATTTATTTTTTTCATTATACATATTTTAATTTTATTTCTAAGCTTTGCAATGAACAAAGGGAACACATGATCTCGTATTTTGTGTTTTTAGAGATCTGGTAATAAAGAATTAGTACTTTAGTAGTAGTATTTATCTGCAAACATATAGACTGTCTGAAACATTCGAAAATTCTGTAATAAGACATCCAAAGCCTTATATTTATCACATTAGTAATTCTTTTAGAAAATCTCAATAATTTTCATTTGGATTGTTTTGTTACTAACTGGAACTTTTTCCGCAAGTTTTGGAATGAAATACTTGCTCCAAGTCGAGCCTATCATTCAGAACAAGTAATTAAGATGAACATTTTTATTACTCCTAAGTGGTATTTTTAGCATTTATGATATAAATAAGAAAAATAAATAAATCTAATTATTACAAATATTAATTTCCTTGAGACAAAACTATGAGAGTATATTATAGACTATTGAGACAATGCAAAGCACAGTAAACAGAAAATAAATTTAACGATAACAAAAAAGTTATACCTTTACTACAATCATTAATTTAAGTTTATCAGTTAAAATTAAGAGGTTTAGAACTAAAAAGGCTGGTCAAATGAGCTTAAATCTTAATTTATAAGAGAGAAAAAATTAATCTTAGTAAAATAAACCTGAGACTGTTATCTGTAAGTCTATAACTGATAACTATTTAGATAAAGTAACCAATTAGTTTTCAAGTAGATAGTTTTTAAGCAAAGTACTCCAAAATCTGAAAAAGTAAAATTTATACTACATCACTCTTTGCTTAAGAACTACTGGATAATAGCCATCCGGTAGATGAAAGACTTTTGATCATAAAAGATAGAATGAAACATGATATGATTGAAATAACCCAAAATATAAACTGCAAAACGAAATTGTAAAAATTTATGATTTTTTAATTTTGTAAATTCATTATCGCTAAATCATGCAGTACTATTTCAATGCTCGTCATGCCCTTTATGTTCCCATTAAAGGAAAGTTAGGGAACCTCATAAGCTAGAACACACCTCACTTTAATTATTGAATTTATTCTTGTTTGTTTGAGCTTAGAATTAAACTAGTGTTATGGAGGTGACCATTTTCAGAAAGAGATCTGAAGAAAACTGCAACAGAAGAAGAAAAATTCAGTTGTAATTCATATTTGAAATGTTGTAATAGTAAAAAAGTAGCTTGTATAGTAAATATGTAATTGAATAAGTTAAAAAATAAAAAACAAATAGTAAAAGGATAAAAAAATAATAATAAGAATAACTGAAAATTAACATAAATTAAAAAAAATAGAAGAGCTAAAAACTTTTAAAGTTTTTTCTTGGTTGAAAATTTACTGCTAATAAGGACAAGAAGAAAAGAGGAGGTTCACCAATGAAAGAATAAAGTTGTATTTATAGAGAAAATGTTCAGGATTGTAAATTCGAATTTCAATTTTTGCCTCCATATTTTGCAGACTCAGATTTCATCAGTTACATTGTATAAATCAGTCTTTTATACGATAAATAACGGCAATAATTATTACAACTTTCAAATAGATTGACTCTTTTAGTGAGGAAAATCAACCTAGGTTATTGTATCGGAGCATTTTTAATGTCTGGATAAAATTTACACTCAATCGAATGACTGATTAATTACACGCATTTAAGAGGAAGTTGACCTTTTTACCAAAATGGTAACAATTGCAAATAAATACTCTAAAACAGAAACAAACTTTTCTAGTAAAGTTAGAAGTCAATGTTCAAATTCGTTGGCACAATTTTTGAAAATAATAAATCAATGGATACTTGTAGAAATTGATGGTCCCGGAACGAGGTCTTCGGTGTAGAGGGGGGGTGAATACACCGAAGAGGGATTTTTTGAAAACTTTTATCAAATTAAAACAGAGTTGAGTGAGAGCTCAGTTATGAGTTCAGCTGACTTCTAAATAAGGTGATCAGCTGGACAGATAACTTAGCTGGCTGTGCGGAAAGTGGTGGAAAGAAAAACTTAGCTCGTTCCTTTTACAAAAGCTCAGAAAAACTTAGTTTCAGATTTCAGTTAAGCAGGATTGAAAATAATGCAGCTGGCTGGGTCACACAACCAGAGAGTTGAAGATTTGAAAACTTGTGCTATGCAAATGCGGTTAGTTCTTTAAATAAATATATAATGCAAAGACTGAATAAAGCAATAAAGAACACGGAATTTTAACGTGGTTCGGAGAGAGAGCTCCTACGTCCACGACCAGGTTTTAGCTGGTAAATCCACTAAGGATGACCACTTGGTTTACGAGTACCAAGTAACTTCGCAGCTCTACCTCGAGCTGTCTTCTAACAGTTTACGGGCACTGTAGAAGCCTATACCTTTTCAGTTTTCGGGTACTGAATAACCTTACACTCGAATTTCGCGCTTCGAGACGGCGTAACCTTGACCTAACCTTTTCTGGGTAAAGGAGGGTTTGGGTTTCCAACTTTGAACGAGTTCTTACAATGAAGTACTTTGGAAGATGAACTCGTTCAGATCTAGGCTTTGAATATACTATGATTTCTGCCTATTGATCAGACGAAAAACTAAAGCAGTTTCTGAAAGTGAACACTTACGAATTTAAGTGCTCTTTTAAAGAGTTAGAAAACTGCTGGAGAGCTTTTTGATACTTGAGAGATTCAGAGAAGTTGAAAGCTTGTAGAGAGTTTTTCGTGTCTGATTCTGAGGTTGAAGACTGGTATTTATAGGTAGAGATTCAAACTAGCCGTTGGAGGACCCGTTTGAATCTTACCTACTCTCTGATCTGTCGATCTGCCGTTGAGCGTATCTTCACCTGTCTTCATCACTGTGTCAGATCCTAGGTTCGCCTTTCTAGGATGCTGAGATGTCGATCCCTCATTGGTCGAGGTATATTGACTTCCTCTGACACCGGGATTTCTGTCTTTTGAGCTGGTTTTTGAATTTAGAGCTGGATGGGTAAACTGACTTGAAGTGACGTTTTCAGAGTTAGTTCCCTTTTTGGTCAGCTCAGCTGTCTTTCTTAGACATTGATGCAGCTCAATTTATTCTGCTCCGTTGGATCTCCTTGGCTGGATCCATTCTTCTTTTCTTGAGTCAGTCTGACTCAGCTCAGTTCTGGAGCTCTGTTCAGCTAAGAGACCTTTCAGCTGACTTTGGGTCCAGCTGATTACACAGCTGGGTCTTCTTCTGTCTTCAGCTTCCAAACCTGTGAACTTAGAAAATCTAAGGCTCAAATAAGTGAGCTGGAAAACTTAACTTAGGTTTGTACAATCATCTACTAGGTTGGAGAGCAGTTGGGTTTTGGAATCAAATCAAAACTTTAGAATTTTCCCAACAATTTCCCCATTTTTGATGATGCCAAAACCTAACTGAGAAAAACAACCTGCTTCCCCCTAAATGAGAAAGTGGGTTTAAAAGATTTCAGCAGAAAATTAAATTCAGAGTTCAAAGGTCGGACAAAGAGTTATTGTCATCAGGGTGAGCTTGAGAGCAAAATATTTCAGTTTTATTAATCCACAAAGATGATTACAAGAGATACAGGATTAACAAACTGAAAATAGACAAAAACAATTTAATCCCAGTTAACTGGGTCTTCATTTCTGCTGCTGCTGCTGATTCTTCATTCTATCTTCTTCCAGCTGCTCATCTGTTCTTAACCTGTATCGGTTAAATATCATCTGCTCCAGCTTCCTGTATTCTTCTTCGTTGTTTGCCTTGGAAATTTTCCTCCTGATCGCTCATCTGTTTACTTCAGCGATAATTTTTTATTTGTCAGGAAGATGAGTTCCAGGTATCAACGGAGGCTGGATATGATACAGCTGGGGAGCAGTGAGCTGGATCTTCGCGGTATTTGCAGCGTTGAAGAATGCTTTTGCCGTCATCCTGTCTTGATGAAAAAGCTCATTGAGATGCATAATGAAAGCAACATCTGGGGGCGTATTTGGGTAAGCTCCCAGATAATAGAAATCTTCAATGAACTCAAACTTTGTATGTTCCCAGTCGTCGTTTAGCTCTTCTGGGATCCCTTCATCTACTCTCCTCCAGTACATCGGCATCTGAGACTTTTTCTTTGCAGCTCTTATGTTTGCTCTTTTCTTCTGCTGCTTCTTTTCTTCGGCATTGAGCAAACTTTCTTTCTTCTTCTGCTGTTCTTGGAGGCTTTTCATCTCTTGCTTTTGCTGAGTTACAAAGTTGCAGAGCCAATGAGTATCATTGAACTGTTCTGGCGTGGCTCTACTAGCTTTGGCAAGAGGGATTATCATTTTGCTCCATTTTCCTTTTCGTCCAGCTGGTTCCTCTGCATCCAGCTCAGCAACAACTTCGTCAATCTCTGACTGCATCACTTGGACTTCAGCTACAGCTTTTCCTTTGCCCGTCTTTGAAGTTTTTCTCTTGTCATTACCTTCCCCCTTTTTGGCATTATCAAGAAGAGTGGAGGAGAGGTTGACTACTGTCTCATTCAGCTGGGCCAAGGCTTTGTCAATATCAGCAATCTTTGCTGAGTTGTCTGCTGTGACGAGGTTGAGCTGTGCTGTGCTGTTGCTTCCAGCTTTGAACTGATTGTCCAGCTCTTTGTAAAGATTGAACAGCTGGTGGATGTCAGTTCTGTGGGAGAGAGTCTGCTGTTGGAGAGCATCCAGCTGGCTGGATAAGTCGTTGACGCTGCTTTCCAGCGGAGCTTGGAGGTTTGATATGATCTCAGGGACTCTCTTCTCTAGATGATTTGAATGATCAATTCGTTGAGAAACGAGAGACTGTTTGAGATCTCTACTGGTGCTTTCCTGCATATTCTGGGCAAATCTATGCACGTCATCAATGGACTGTCCATTACATTGGACTTGTCATTCTATCGCTGTGATGCGCAGAAGGGTGTCAACATTTGATTTGAGTCTATCCTGATACAGGATTTCCTCAACTTGTTTGGCGATTTCGTCCTTCATTGCATCAGAAAGCACAACAGGATCCGTCTGGGTCCCGGATTCGGCTTGGCTGGGTTTTACTGCCTCGATCTCGATCAGTGAGCGAGTGTCATCGACAATTGGACTCTGTGGGGCAGCTTCGGTTGGCTCAACTGTTGCATTAGTTGGCTCTTCTTCAATCATCATTGCCTCAGCTGTGTCGACAGGGACAGCTTCCTTGGCAGTTTCAACTGGAACAATCCAGCTGAGATTGTGTAGGTAGGAGTTGGCTCGTGAGATGACTTCCTCCGAAGGTGGTACTTCATCCTGTTCAACCTTCTGGATGAGGATTTGGATCAGCTCGTCTTGATGCTCAAAAGCATCCTGAAGACTTCCAAAACCAAATATCTCCTGCAGAGCTGCCTCTTCGGCTTTAAGCTTATCAAAAGTGTAGAACTCCACCATTTCTTCATTTGCGTATCAAGTGGACATCTTGGTAGCCAGATAAAATTTGAAGTCACTGACAGCGACTAAAGCAGCAGGGAGCGAGGCAAGAGATGGATAATGTTGCAGTGCGCTCTTAATTCCTTGAAGCCTGAGGTCCTCGAACCTCATGATAGTGGCAGCACGTGCAACGGCTCTGGGACTGAGGATTTCGATTTCCTCAGAAGAAGAAGTAGGGCTTGATGGTTCAGCTTGGTATTCATCATCCAGCTGCAAAGGAGCGTCAGCTGGATGGGACTCTTTAGGTGAGCTGGGTGCTGAAAAATGGGTGGTTTCAGGTACTAAAGAAGTAGGCGAGGATTCTTGGTGAGGTACCTGAGGATGAGGAGGAAGGAGAAGAGAGTGTTGTTGAGGAGGAAGAAGAAGAGAGTGTTGTTGAGGAGGAGTTCCAGCTGATGTGAGAACAACTGGAGCGGGTTGTGAGGATGCTTGAAGGATTTGGCGAAGAGGAATAGCATCCTCCGGGTCAGGGTGGGGGACCACTATCTGTGGTTCCTCAGCTTCTCGTGAAGCAATCACGAACTCCCTTCCTTGATCTGTGCTGGAGGAGAAATCCTGAGCTGTCTCCTCAGCAACTGATCTCCATTCAGTTCCAGCTGGCTTCTCTGCTGTCTCCGCAGCTGGCTTGCTGGCTGCCTTGAATTTGAGCTTCTTTTTGGCAGGTGGAGATCCAGCTGGCTGAGTTTCCTTTGGCTGTTTCCTTTTTCCTGCTTGAGAGGGAGAGACAGTCTGCTGTTTTGCCTCCTGCATCTTCTTCTTTCCTTCAGGGGCTGCTTTCTTCATCAAGTCAGAGAGCTGACTCTGCTTTTCAAAAAGAACTTTGGACACAGGGAACTCTTCTGTGTCTTTCCACTTGATTTGCCGTCCAGTTGTGTAGTGTTCTATTATGCACGCCACATTGGTGCATAAATATATTGTCTCCCTACAGCTGTACTGGGTGAAGCTGTCATCTTCGAAGTGAATCTTCTTCGACTCCTTCTCCAACTTTCCCATGAAGTAGGAGAACCAATCCACGGGATCATTCCTGAGGATGGCTATCATTGGCTTCAACTTGGGTATGCTGATCTCTCCTTGAGATCCAGCTATACCTAGGATGCACTTCTGGGTGACATCCAGAAGCAGTCTGAATTTGGGCTTGAGCAGTAGCTTGGACATACTCGCCCTGTAGGGTTCCGGTTTGAACAGTATCTGGTCCAGTTCGGCCTGGATCTCTTCTCTGGTGTAGTTGTCTGAGGAGCGGTCCCCAAGAGTTTTTAATCCGAACAGCTTGCACAACATCCGGTTGATGTTGATGTCGACGTCCCGGGGAGTTGTATGCCCTGTCTTTTCCTTTAGCTGGAGAGTAATGTTGGAGCGGAGACATTCATCTCTGTTGGTCATCTCCATGAAGAACTCTACCACTTCCCAGCGGAAGATGTTCTTCGGACGTGCAGTTGCCCATTGCAGTAGGCCTGCCTTCTCGATGAGATCCAGCACCTCCTGGAACTCCGAGTTCTTGTAGTTCTTGAGAGTTAAGCAACTCTCAAAGTGCAACTTTGACATGAGGTTCTCCGATTGGTTCGCTCCTGGGGTTATCTTCTTTGGTGCCATTGAATATATCTGTATTGAGGAGTTAGAAGAATACAAGAGAAAAGAGTTTTGCAGAGAGATAAGCAAGAACTTGTTTTGCAGAAAAAAAATTTCAGAGATAATAAGTAAATATGGCGACGATTTGCATATCTTTGATATATATATATATATCAACCGTCTATCTTGATGAACGGTTGAGATCTTTAGATTTGAATTCAAGATCTGCTGCTGGGAGAGATTTGCGCAACACGTTAAGTGACGTGCGTATGTAGATTGTAGGTCACGCGCGCATGAGGTAGTCAAAATGTTCTGACTTCTGCCTCGACTTTCCCGAGCTACAGTACCCTGCATGCTTTTCATTAAATGCGATGGGATTCGATTGGATGGATGGCTTATTGACGAATCCATCTAAGGAATGTCTGTGGATTTGAATTAAATTCAAATAATTTTATCCTTAATTATCATATTCCTCAGGGAAATAAATGAAAGACTGCAAACCTGTCAGCTGAACTTTGTAGTCAGCTGATACCTCGGCTGTGTTTCTTTATGTTGAGTTACTCCTTCAGTTTTATTATCCAGCTGAGTTTGATTCCCCCTCAGCTGGTTTCCCTTCTTGAACTGAGTTCACGAAACGACTGGGTCTGGATTCTTCCAACTTGATATCCCAAGGGTTTCCAGCTGAGTCTTATTCCACCTCAGCTGGATGAAGTTTCTTCATTAGGATTAAGCAATCCAAGCAATCCACACAGTATTTTAAATCTTGCTTCCATCAGAGGCTTTGTTAAAATGTCAGCTCGTTGAATATCTATGTGAATTTTCTCAACAATGACGTCTTTCTTTTCTACGTGATCTCTGATGAAGTGATGTCGAACGTCAACGTGCTTACACCTTGTGTGAAGAACTGGATTTTCAGATATTGCAATAGCACTTGAGCTATCACAGAAGATTTGTACTTGACCAGTTTTCACTTCATAATCATCCAGCTGATGCTTCAGCCAGAGAATTTGAGAGCAGCAGCTTCCAGCTGCCATATACTCCGCTTCAGTTGTAGAAGTAGCGACACACGTCTGCTTCTTTGAAAATCATGATATCAACTTGCTTCCTAGGAACTGACATGTTCTTGAAGTTGATTTTCTGTCTAATCGATCTCCAGCAAAGTCTGAGTCTGAGTATCCAGTCAGCTGCAAATTATCTTCAGCTGGATACCACAGCCCAATGTTCTGAGTACCCTTTAGATATTTGAGAATATTCTTAACTGCTTGCATATGTGCCTCCTTAGGATCAACTTGAAATCTGGCACATACTCCAACTGCAAATGATATATCTGGGCGGCTAGCTGTGAGATACAGCAGGGAACCAATTATCCCTCTGTATTTGCTGGGATCCACTGGATTTCTTTCAGTTCCAGGTTCAATCTTCCAGTTGGTATTCATAGGGATCTTCACCGTTTTGCTGGATTGAATTCCATATTTGGTGATTAAGTCTTTCACGTACTTGGATTGATTTATGAATATCCCTTCTGTTGATTGCTTGACTTGAAGTCCTAGGAAGAAACTCATTTCTCCCATCATCGACATTTGGAATTGATTTGACATCATCTCTCCAAATCTTTCACATAAGAAAGTTGATCTTGAGCCGAAGATGATGTCGTCCACATATATTTGGACAACTAGTATATCTTCACCTACCTTGATGGTGAAGAGTGTTCTGTCGACTGAACCTTTCTTGAATCCTTTGGACACTAGAAATCCTGACAGAGTGTCATACCAAGCTCGAGGTGCTTGCTTCAAACCATAAAGCGCATTCTTTAGCTTGTAAACTTTGTTTCCTTCTACTTCAAATCCTGGGGGTTGCTCTACATAGACATCTTCTCTGATTTCCCCATTCAAGAATGCACACTTCACGTCCATTTGGTATACTTTGAATTTGTGATGTGCTGCGTATGCAAGGAATAATATGATGGCTTCCAATCTTGCTACTGGAGCAAATGACTCTTCATAGTCTATTCCTTCTTGCTGTGTATATCCTTTGGCGACTAAGCGAGCCTTATTTCTTATTATCACTCCAAGAGTGTCCAGCTTATTTTTTAATATCCATTTAAGACCTATTATTTTGACTCCTTCTGGTCTATCGACCAGTTCCCAGACGCAATTTCTGAGAAATTCATTCAGCTCTTCTTGCATAGCATTTGTCCAGGGCACACTCTTTAAGGCTTCGATAATTGTTTGAGGCTCTGGAACTTGAGCTACATAACATACCATGAGAGCTGTGTCTTCGTTGTAGTCGGTCAGATCTAGCTCTACTGATACTTGAGCTTCATTATCTGCTTCTTGAGGATTTGATGGCAGGTTTTGAGCAATTGAATTTCTTGTTCTAACTCTGTCTGATGGTTCTCCAATGATTGCTGAAGCTGGATGATCTTCGATCCATCTTCGTCTTCTTCTAATTTCTTCTTCTAGCTCATTGATGCTCGAAGTTGCTAAGTCACGTCTTGCTTGGAGATGTTCTGGAGTCATATCCTGAGACTCGTTCTGATTTGGATTAGAGTTAGGTTGATCTTGAGGCATAGACTGAGTGAATCCAGCTGGAGAGGGAGCTGGGGAATCAACTGGGTCTTGATTTCCAGCTGGAGGCATTCCTCCTTGATCTGATACTGGGGATCCCTCTGGATCATCAGCTGGTTGATTTGCCTCTGCTGAATTGATTTGAGGTTCTGCTGGTTCATCATCCCAAATCAATGGTTCAGCTAGATTCTGGATTCAAATTACTTGAGATCTTGTTTGAGCTGGATCGGAGCTTGATGTTCCAGCTGTGTTTCTTTGTTTGATCGACTCTCTGAATTCGAAGGATGTTTCATCAAAGGTGACATGAGGGGTCACTTCGACTGTTTGTGTTCTCCTGTTGAAGACTCTATAAGCTTTACTTACAGCTGAGTAACCAAGGAATACTTCTCGGTCAGTTTTGGCGTCGAACGTCTTCAGCTGGGTTTTCCCATTATTTAGGATATGGCATTTTGAGCCGAAAACCTTGAAATACCCGATGAAGGGTTTCCTGTTATTCCATAACTCGTACGGAGTCTTTCCTTGTCTGGATGTGAGTAGCGATCTATTCTGAGTGAAGCAAGCTGTGTTGATGGCTTCAGCCCAGAATTTCTTTGGAATGGCTGAGCTTGCTAACATTGAGGTAGCTGCTTCCTTGAGTGTTCTGTTCCTCCTCTCAGCTACACCATTCTGCTGAGGTGTGCGTGCAGCTGAGGTTTGATGTTGTACTCCGTTCTTCTCACAATAATCATATATGGTTTCATTCAGAAACTCAGTTCCTCGGTCTGATCTGATTGAGATAATTTTGCATTCCTTTTGAGTCGTCAACCTTTCCAGCAGGGCCGGCAGCTTGGATCTTGTTTCACTTTTCTGGTACAGGAATGAAACCCAAGTGAATCTGGAGAAGTCATCCACTACGACCAGAGTGTATTTCCTGCCGTTGAAACTTGCTGGTGTTACTGGACCAAAAAGATCCATGTGAAGGAGTTGAAGAACTCGATCAGTTGAGGGCGTCGGCTTGAGAGAAAATGAAATCCTTGTCTGTTTTCCTTGTTGACAAGCACTGCAAATATGGCACTTGTCATAAACTTGATCTGGAATTCCATTAGCGAGCTGATTTCTAGCCAGCTTGTTGATTGTCTTGAAGTTGAGATGATTCAGCCGTCTGTACCACAGCCAATTTACTTCATTGCTGCTTTTTGATACAAGACATGTGTCTGGAGGGCTGCTGTTCCAGTCAGCAAAGTATGTGTTTGCTTCTCTTTTCCCTCTCAGTAATACCTGCTTGGTTTCCCTATTTTTCACTGTACATCCCTGTGCATCGAACTTGACAGAAAAACCATTATCGCAGAATTGACTAATGGAAAGCAAGTTATGTTTTAATCCTTGTACATATGAAACGTTAGATATTTTAACATTGTATGTTTCAAATGTACCGTAACCTTTGGTTAAACCTTTGGAGTTGTCACCAAACGTTACTTGAGGACCTGGACGCTCTTCGTATTCTTGAAGTAGATGCTTTAGATGAGTCATATGTTTTGAGCATCCGCTGTCCAAGTACCACAGTGTTCTCATCGATTCCTCTATGATGCATCTTTTTCTTGCAGCCTGTCACAGAAATCAAAATTTAGGTCCCCAGTTTTGATTGGGTCCTTATGGGTTAGATAGAGATCCCTTTACGATCTAGATTTGTTTGATGACTCTGATTGGATCATTCGTTCTGATAATTCTCCCAGCTGTGTCTATGAACACGTTCTTTGTGTTCTTTGTTTGACTCTGTTGGCTGGGTCTTGATCTCTGTCTTCTCCCAGCTTGATTTCTTGATAGTTCAGTTCTTCCTTGGTTTCCAGCTGAGTGTACAGCTGAGACATTTCTTTGCTTCTGTCTCTGCTGTCTAATTTGGTATCTCGGCTGGACTTGATAATCCAGCTGGTAATCATATGACTGATATCCAGCTGGAGATCTTATCTGATATCTCGGTTGATATCTCGTCATTTGCTGCTGATGATGCTGGTGTCGATGTTGTCCAGCGTCATTCCTTCTTTGTTGCTGAACCCAATGTGGTCTGATTTGAGCCTGGGGTTGCCTTACAGCTTGTCTTCTAGGACCTTGCTGTGTTTTCTGTTTCTCAGTCTTTTGTGCGGCCGGAGTTGGATTTTCTTTTGCTTTCACAAAAGTTACCTTGGTACCACTTGTAGTTGCAACATTTGTTAGATCCTTAGACCCATCATAACCCAATCCCGTCTTTAATGCTGCTGGTCGTTGTACACTGATTATTTCATCCATCGTCGATGTAGCTTTGATGAGCGCTACCAGCTTTGTGGATAATGTGTCTTCTGACCTTTTCAATTCCAAGATCTCAACTGACTTTTTGTCTGACTCAGCTGTGGATTTTTCCAAATTGTCCATCAGCTGCTTTTTCTCATAGTAGAACTCCTTCATCAGCTGATCCTGTTTGACTATCTTTTCCTTGAGCGACACTATTTTCTCGTTGAGCTGTGTAGCATCAGCTGCTTCTGATGCTTCTTTCCTTTTCAGTTCTACCTTCAGCTCAGCATTTTCACACATTATAACATCAAGAATTTCTTGTAAATCCTTGAAGTCATTCATGACTTTCTCCACCAGATTCCAATCAGGTTGTCCTTCTGATTCAGAGACCTGCGTAGAGTGTCCGTGTGATGGTGATGGGTTAGATACGTTCTGAATTTTAGAAGTTACCTCATCATCGTCGAGTCCTTCTGTCTGTCCCATGAAGCAAGCATCCCAGTCTTGATCATCACGGGCCATGAGTTCATCTTCCTCTGAGTCTGAGAAGGGCATATCATCATCTATTTTATTGCACTCGGACTCTTCATCAGCTATATATGCTCTTCTTCTGTCAGCTGCCTTAGCTTTCAGAAGATCTTTTTCTTTCTTTGACAGTTTGAGACAGTCCTGCTTGTAGTGTCCCGGCTCCTTGCAATTGAAGCAGCCTTCCTCTATCCGTTTTGAGGTGTCAGCTGATTTTTCATCAGCTGCTGTGTACTTGTCTCTGTACGTCTTGGAGAATTTCTTGTACTTGCCTTTGCTGGTGTTGAGTCTGTTATAATTTTTCACCAACATGGTAATTTCTTCGAGTAGCTCCTCTTTGCTCATATCCTTTTTGTCCTTCTTCTTCTTGGAGGACTCAGCTGACTTGACATGAGCTGGCATTTCAGAGTTGGCTCTGAAAGCTATTTCTTTTGGAGCTGGAGTGAGTTCTCCGTCATTCTGTCTGCTTGAAGATTCTTCTTGGGTGATCTTCAAGTTGTATTCGTTGGCTTTTAAGAGTGAGAACAACCTTTCTGTAGATAGATCACCCAAGTCACTTCGACTTTGGTGAACTACCTTGTAAGTATTCCATTCAGCTGAAAGAGCTGAAAGAACCTTTAAGTTCTTTTCCCGCTGGGTATATTTCCCAGTTCTGATTGTCTCTATCTCGACGACTATGTTTGAGAACCTTAGCTCCATCGCTTCAATGGACTCATTGGCTAGCTGCTTGAAGTTGTCGAATTTTTGGCAAGCTATTGTGAATTTGTATTCTTTGATCTCTTCTAACCCTTCACATAGCTTGGCAAGTGTCTCCCACATCTCTTTGGCTGTCTCGCACTTGATGATCTTACTCAGGTAGGCGTTCGAGACTGTTGATGAGATGGTGTTCCTTGCGAAGCTGTCCAGTCCAGCTTGCTTTCGTTCTTCTGAAGAGTATTCCTTCTTTGGCTTGAGAATTGGCCGGTATTCTGGTTGTCCTCCATCATGAGCAGGTACGAGTTCATTTCCTTGTTTATAAATAAGGATGGGTCCGTCTGAAATGATATCCCACATCATGTCGTGATGCGCACACAGGAAGCTTTTCAATCTGAATTTCCAGATTGCATAGTCATCAACTGAGAAGGTGGGAAGATTCTTGTTAAGATAGGAATCCATGAAGAGATGTACAGAATGCACTAGAATGAGTTTTTCTGAAAAACGGATCTGTTCAGTTGACCACTGACACAGAGTTTCAAGACAGATCTCTTGATTCAGAAACAGCGATTGTTAGAACCACTGCTCTGATACCAATTGATGGTCCCGGAACGAGGTCTTCGGTGTAGAGGGGGGGTGAATACACCGAAGAGGGATTTTTTGAAAACTTTTATCAAATTAAAACAGAGTTGAGTGAGAGCTCAGTTATGAGTTCAGCTGACTTCTAAATAAGGTGATCAGCTGGACAGATAACTTAGCTGGCTGTGCGGAAAGTGGTGGGAAGAAAAACTTAGCTCGTTCCTTTTACAAAAGCTCAGAAAAACTTAGTTTCAGATTTCAGTTAAGCAGGATTGAAAATAATGCAGCTGGCTGAGTCACACAGCCAGAGAGTTGAAGATTTGAAAACTTGTGCTGTGCAAATGCGGTTAGTTCTTTAAATAAATATATAATGCAAAGACTAAATAAAGCAATAAAGAACACGGAATTTTAACGTGGTTCGGAGAGAGAGGTCCTACGTCCACGACCAGGTTTTAGCTGGTAAATCCACTAAGGATGACCACTTGGTTTACGAGTACCAAGTAACTTCGCAGCTCTACCTCGAGCTGTGTTCTAACAGTTTACGGGCACTGTAGAAGCCTATACCTTTTCAATTTTCGGGTACTGAATAACCTTACACTCAAATTTCGTGCTTCGAGACGGCGTAACCTTGACCTAACCTTTTCTGGGTAAAGGAGGGTTTGGGTTTCCAACTTTGAACGAGTTCTTACAATGAAGTACTTTGGAAGATGAACTCGTTCAGATCTAGGCTTTGAATATACTATGATTTCTGCCTATTGATCAGACGAAAAACTAAAGCAGTTTCTGAAAGTGAACACTTAAGAATTTAAGTGCTCTTTTAAAGAGTTAGAAAACTGCTGGAGAGCTTTTTGATACTTGAGAGATTCAGAGAAGTTGAAAGCTTGTAGAGAGTTTTTCGTGTCTGATTCTGAGGTTGAAGACTGGTATTTATAGGTAGAGATTCAAACTAGCCGTTGGAGGACCCGTTTGAATCTTACCTACTCTCTGATCTGTCGATCTGCCGTTGAGCGTATCTTCACCTGTCTTCATCACTGTGTCAGATCCTAGGTTCGCCTTTCTAGGATGCTGAGATGTCGATCCCTCATTGGTCGAGGTATATTGACTTCCTCTGACACGTGGATTTCTGTCTTTTGAGCTGGTTTTTGAATTTAGAGCTGGATGGGTAAACTGACTTGAAGTGACGTTTTCAGAGTTAGTTCCTTTTTTGGTCAGCTCAGCTGTCTTTCTTAGACTTTGATGCAGCTCAATTTATTCTGCTCCGTTGGATCTCCTTGGCTGGATCCATTCTTCTTTTCTTGAGTCAGTCTGACTCAGCTCAGTTCTGGAGCTCTGTTCAGCTAAGAGACCTTTCAGCTGATTTTGGGTCCAGCTGATTACACAGCTGGGTCTTCTTCTGTCTTCAGCTTCCAAACCTGTGAACTTAGAAAATCTAAGGCTCAAATAAGTGAGCTGGAAAACTTAACTTAGGTTTGTACAATCATCTACTAGGTTGGGGAGCAGTTGGGTTTTGGAATCAAATCAAAACTTTAGAATTTTCCCAACAGAAATAATATTTTCTTGGTCTTAGCACTCATATGGAAAAAATATTTGCAAAAAGTTAATAAAATATTATTGACTATAGCAGAATTAATATTATGTCATAACTATAATTTTTTTTAAGGTTTATAAGAAGGGGAGAAATGGAAAATAGCACTTTTACATATAAAAATACTAATTCTAGCACTTATTATAAAACATACAAAAACTAGCACTTATGGACTTTTTTATCCTTCCTAATTTTATTTGAATTTTTGTTTTTATTTATGTTTTATTAATTTGATTTAATCATAGAATTTTAATTAATAAACACATTTCTTCCCTCCCCCACCCACTCTCTCCACTCCGCTACTCTCTCCACCGCCCCCACAATACAAACTGATCAGCCTTCCGCCGCCACATTTCCGACCGGCAACAACTATAGTCGCTGAACGCGTACAACGTCGACAACGACTTCTGCAAATCTCCTCTTCCACAATGACAGGTATAACTTCTGTAAGAATCTTCCACCGCCGCTTCTAAACCCAACTTCCGTTGCAATTCACATGAAAAATAATGTGAAATCACATTATAATTTGTGTGATTTCATATATAATTCGTGAACTCACATGAAAAATAATGTGAATTCACATGAAGAATAATGTGAAATCACATAAAAAATAATGTGAAATCACATTATAATTTGTATGAAATCACATGAAGAATAATGTGAAATCAGATGTAGATCGGGGTGGTTGCAGAGGTTGAGTGGCAGGGCGACGAACTGCGTGGTGGCGCCGTCTTGGAGGAAGAGGACGGTGTATTCGGAGGAAATGTTGAGTAGGGTGCAGAGATCAGATTTGGCCTTTTTTGGATGGATGGAGAAGAATTGCTTGCCGCGGTGGCTCATCTCCATGACCAACATGCTGGAGCCGCACCAGTTATAGAGGTCCGATTGGGCCCTGAGAAGGACATTCTCCAGCAAGGTGGCGGGACCAGCGGCAAAGTTGAAGACACGATCAGTGGTGGAGGCGGCCGAGGTGGGGATCTGGAGGGAAAAAGATGAGCAGAAGATGGAGATAGCTTTGGTGGGGGAGAGGTGGACGGCGTGTGGGAGAGAGTGGTGGGGAAGGCGGCGATTTGGGTGGTCGCAGCGGGTTTGGGGTAGGGGAGGGTGGCGGCGGCAGATGAAATGAATCCCAAAATTTTGGGATTTCTTTGGAAGGGAAGAAGTTGGTGGAGGAGATGTGAGTGAGAGTGTGTGTGTGTGTAAAAATATTAAAATAAGATGAATTTTATAAATAAAATTATGAGGGATAGAAAAGTCATAAAGTGCTATTTATTGTATTTTTAAAAAGTAATGTTATTATTAATGTTTTTTTTTCCTTAAAAGTGTTATAATTCTATATTATCTCTATAAGAAAATTGGCTAAATTGTGGGGCCCTTTTGCAATTGAAGGGAAAAAGGGTACATTAATAAATATGTAGAACATTTGGCTTTTATATTAGTATAGATAGGGGTGAGCAAAGCAAACCGAAAAATCGAACCGATCGACAAATCGTACCGAAACTGTCCCGAAAATATTGTTAACCGAACCGACGGTTCGGTTTATTTTTCTAATTTTAAAAAACCGAGGGTAACGGTTAGGTTTTTATTTTTATATATAAAAACCGACGGTTAACCGAACCGAACCGAAACTCATTTAAAATTATAATTTTACTAATTATATGTTATAAAATTATTATACCAACTAATTATATGTTATAAATTATAATATTAACTAACTTAATTTTACTACTTTGACTTGAAAACATGAGAGTGTTCATTTTATTATTTATACTTCTTTAAATGTATATTTCGAATCCACATTTTAAGATATGAATTTTTATTTTTCATGCTATGAATTATAAAAAAATTGAAAGTTTTCTTTCTACATGATTAACCGTTGAATAACGGTTAACCGAACTGATTTTTAGGTTAACCGTTATAGTGGTTTTTGGTTTTTATTTTCTATATTTTAGCGGTTAACTGAACCGATTAAAAACCGTATGGTCGGTTTTTTTTTTGTGGCAAACGGTTGATTAACCGAACCGTGCTCACCCCTAAGTATAGATTTGTTTTTAGTTCTCATTTGGAGTGAATATTTTTTATAGTGGGAAAATGTGTATTGGTGAGCTGTGAAGCAACTAATTTGATGCTTCCGATCCCATGTTTTTTGTATTTAAATTAAAGAAAAAACAGCGATCCTCCAAATTGGATCCATTAGATAGTCCTATCTAACAACGTGAATATATATGCTAGGGGTGAGCACGGTTCGGTTAACCGACAGTTTGCCACAAAAAAAACCGACCATACGGTTTTTAATCGGTTCGGTTAACCGCTAAAATATAAAAAATAAAAACCAAAAACCACTATTACGGTTAACCTAAAAATCGGTTCGGTTAACCGTTATTCAACGGTTTAGAAAGAAAATTTTCAATTTTTTTATAATTCATAGCATGAAAAACAAAAATCCATATCTTAAAATGTGAATACGAAATATACAATTAAAGAAGTATAAATAATAAATTGAACACTCTCATATTTTCAAGTCAAAGTAGTAAAATCAAGTTAGTTAATATTATAATTTATAACATATAATTAGTTGGTATAATAATTTTATAACATATAATTAGTAAAATTATAATTTTAAATGAGTTTCGGTTCGGTTCGGTTAACCTTCGGTTTTTATATATAAAAATAAAAACCTAACCGTTATCATTGGTTTTTTAAAATTAGAAAAATAAACCGAACCGTCGGTTCGGTTAACCATTTTTTTGGGACGATTTCGGTACGGTTTGTCGGTCGGTTCGGTTTTTCGGTTTGTTTTGCTCACCCCTAATATATGCACACACTCACAATTTTCCCGCTTGAACAATTTATAAATGCTTATTTTGTTCTAATTTATATCTATACCTATTATAAAAGAGCGAATTCTTATAAAATTGGTTTTGCCTAATATATTCCTATCATTGTATTTATTTTAAGGACAATAGTGTAAATCTATATTTAATTTATTATAAACATAATAAATTAATACATCTTCCTAACGAACCGAAACACACCCGAATGAGAGGGATTCCGAGAATATGTCGGAATGAGACGACATATTCGAGGAGAGCTTAAAGGAATTGATTGGGCTACTTATACCATCAAGATGCATCTTATTTTCTGAGGCTCATTGTGGAAGAACTCCAAGGTTAAGCGTGCTTGATCAGGAGCAATTCTATGATGGGTGACCTCCTGGGAAGTTTTCTCAGGAAGTGTGTGAGTGAGGACAAAGCACGCTAGAAAGGACTCGTGATGGTTTGTGGGGCCAGCCGTCAGTCCGGAAGCCGGGTCGTTACAGTTGGTGTCCTAAAAAGTCGGTCCAAAAAAAGAATATCCTTAATATGAATTGAGGTTGAGTAGTGTGTGAGTGAGGATAAAGCACGCTAGAAAGGACTGGTGATGGTTTGTGGGGCCAGCCGTCAGTCCGGAAGCCGGGTCGTTACAGTTGGTGTCCTAAAAAGTCGGTCCGAAAAAAGAATATCCTTAATATGAATTGAGGTTGAGTAGTGTGTGAGTGAGGATAAAGCACGCTAGAAAGGACTCGTGATGGTTTGTGGGGCCAGCCGTCAGTGCGGAAGCCGGGTCGTTACAGTTGGTATCCTAAAAAGTCGACCCGAAAAAAAAAATATCCTTAATATGAATTGAGGTTGAGTTAATGTCCTAAAAAAGCCTCTAGCTCTTATTTGTTAGACAATTGTTTAAAAAATGGACTATTCAAATAGGCTTGCTAGAAGAATTGGTTGAACAATTCTTCACTTTTTTTTTTTTGAACAAACATTACAATAACTTTTAAAGGCCGCGTGACGGTGGACTTAAACCCGTGACCTTTGGTCTGGACATTAACCACTCTGTCACTAGGCTAATACACGCACACTAATATGCTAACATTACAATTCTTCACTTTTGTTGTGCTATAAATGAACCTGCCCATTTAGTTTTACAATATTATATTTAAAGCATTAACTACAAAATAGAAACACAGTAAGAGCTCGTTTGGTAGGAATGTTAGGATAAAGTAAGATAGATAATATCAAGATAAATATAGTGAATAAGGGGTGATTGTTAGTGTATACTTCGTGTTTGGTAGATAAGATATATAATGTAAATATGATAAATTCGTTGTTTGGTACCCTAGTTTAAATTCAAGATTAAGTGAAAAATGACAATTCTACCCCTAAATATAATTAATTATTATTTATAATATCATCTATATCTCTCTCTTTTTCTCACTTCTTTCTCTCTCTTTCTCTTTCTGCTTTCTCTCTTTAGCAGCTCTCTCTCTTTCTCTCCACCACAACAGCAGCTTTCTCTCTCTTTCTCTCCGCTGCAGCACCACCACCAACGCCACCCCTTCCGCCGACCGACCAGACCACCACCACCCATCACCATCAACAATCACTCCTCTCACTCATCTCTCCTCTTTCCCATCAACAATATGCCACCGCCGCCTACCACCACCACCATCCCTTCCACTGCCGCCACCATCACCGCCGCTCAGAACCCGCCACCATCTCCTCTCTTTTCCATCAACAGTCTTGCTGCCCTCCTCTTCCTCTCCAGTCTCCCACCTTTCCCGTCGTCGCCGGAACTCAGGTTGTGCCCACCTTCACAAACCCAGCGCTGCAGGCGTCGGCGGTGGCGGCTGCTCGTCGTTTTCGGCGTCGGGGTATAGATTTCCGATTTTCTGTGTAGTTCGATTTTGGGTTTCGTTTGATATGGGTGTAAAGATTTTGGATCTGTGAAGAAGCTCAAATCGAACGAATTCCAAACATGTTCGATTTTGGATGGGAATTTGATATGGGTTTAAGGAAGAGGTCTGGATTTGTGAGGAGAAGATTGGAATCTTCTCTGCAATTTTGTGAAATGAAAATGAGGGCAAGTTTGTCCTTCAAGATTTTAGCAGAGGTTACTGTGCTCTCAAGTTTAATTATCGGAGGGATGAGGCGGTATAATTTATGTGGAATGTACAGTGAAATTACACCGGGCCGATAAATTAACACGGGCCAATAAAAAAAATAATGTGACCTACCAAACACAAGATAAACCCATATAAATAAGCTAGTAGGGGTTTATCTTGTGTACCAAACACCCCTAAAGAAATTAAAATGTGCATATTCATTGAAATACTTTTACTAAATGTGATTATTAACATGAAATGATATAAAGAATAGATTCTTCGAATTGGTCCAAACTCCAAATAAATCATGTGCGCACACTCTATTGCGGCTATCAAATTTCATGTCCAATATCTAGAAAAAATTGGTCAACAATTTATCATGAATATCTAAATTTCAAAATATGTTTCAACACAGTTATCTCTGCAAAAATATGTTTTCAACCATATTTAATTCTTTTTAGTTTTAATTAATTAATTTTATTAATATTTAATTAATTCGAATTAGGGATTGATGAATTTTAAATATGAATTAATAAATTTAAATTAGGAATTGATAAATCTTAATTTGAATTAATAAAACCAATTAAGATTAGATTAGATTAATCATTAAAAAAATCATAATTATCCTAATTAGATTAGATTGGATGGTGAATTCAGAACCAAATTTTTGCCATAAATCTAATAACTTTTTCTATTTTATACGAGGTTCTTTCCGGGCATCGCACGTGGGACATACTAGTTAAAACTAAGGTGGGATCCTTCTTTTATCGATACGGACAACGGGACAAACATGTTCAACAGTTATGAAAACTAGGATACAATCATGGATCGAACCATTGATCACGATCAATTAAAATGGTGGAAAATAAAAGGTATCGTCACAGTTCCAAAAATTTGAAAATTTGAAAATTATCAGTTTGTTGTCAGTGACAACCGCCCATTGTCACCTAATGTATTACTCCCTCCGTTCCACTTATTTTGTCATGTTACTGTTCGACATGTTTATTAAGGAAAATGGTAAAAAGAAAGAAAATGGATAGATCTCATCACTTTTGAAGGTTTAATTAGTTCCTTTTTAGGAACATGACAATTTAAATGAGACAACCAAAAAGGAAAGGAAGATAATTTCAATGGGACAAGGAATATTATCTTAATTTGAATGTTCGGTTGTAATTCAGTGATCGTTTATAAATGAGATGAATGTACATTAGTGGTAAAATTCTGACGTTTCTAATCGAAAATCGTTGGTTTCAATTAAAACCACTTATTTCCGAATATTATTATTATTATTATTATTATTATTATTATTATTATTATTATTATTATTAATGGATTGTTAGATCTTATTGATCGCTTGTCATGACCATCTGACCGTTTTAAATTTGAATTTTTTTTTTCTACTTCTGTAGTTCTATAAATACTACTCTCCCCGGTCCACCAAATACATATCACAATTTTCTTTTTGAGCCATCAATCAAATACATATCACTTTCTATTTTGGGACAATACCGTACACTCTATTATTTTAAACCTCACAACAATTCACTATGTTGAGTTCCTTTCTCCACTAAAAAACTATCTACCGTATATTTATAAAATCTATCACTACCAATGTGATACATATTCGGTGGATAGAGGGAATACATTTGTAATTCTTTTTCTACACCTATCTCTAATCTCTCAATTCTAATTCTATTATCTAATCTCTTATTCATTCTCTCAACTCCCAATTCTCATTCTCTCCCACATATCTAGTCTCTACTCGTCTTACATTAACTAATATCTTTATAATGTGTATCTCAAATTATAATCTACTAACTATATTGTTGAATTTGTTTTTATTTTTCAAATTAAATCTTCAAATACTAATTAAGAAATGGGAAATCATGGTGGTTGTGGTCGATCTCTAGCCGACAAATGAAAGGGGAAAATGCTTGTTGGCGCCGAATACATCGGTTCTTGTGAAAACCAACTTCGATTAGGTTAAGATGAAGCAAGACTAGAGCAACGACAAATAAATGTCTAAAAAAAGGTCTTACATAAAGCCAATGGCAAAGAAAAAGTCCCTCAAAAACTGTCTGCTCTTGATTTGTATAGATCGGCTTGAAAACAAATTCATTTTTTAGGTGTCTACACAATCTATTTATAATTTTATATAAATATTTTTTTCATATCACTATAATTTACAAATTAGCTTGTGTGATGTATATGTTGTATATAAGATATATTAGAGATTAATATGTTAAATTAGTAAATAATATCTTGGGTTTCTTCTAAATTTGGATTACTTTTGTATTTTGCAACGTATAGAAACAACTAAACTATCTTATCATTTACTTTTAAAAAGTGAGGCTATAAGAGTAAAAATATAATTATTCAAATAAATATATATATTTTAATTGAATAATTTTTTCATGATGCATGAATCAATTAGTATTGATGCCGCCACACTGAGCCTGAGACATATGAGACTTAACGACATATTATGTACCCATCAATGAATTTAGTGACAACTCCGTATCTCGCTGGTGATGAAGATAGGTTCAGAAACATTTATTAATATTTTTTTATTATCGTGTTCCTCACGTAAGACTTGTGATATTTACAAATTACCGAAAAAACTAAAAAACATAATTTTTTTTTTTTTGGTAAATAGTTTATTTTATTTAACCAAATCGGCAGGAAACTCAACAACTTACATCACAACATCTCAGCTCAATATCACCAATACAAGGATCAAACTCAAGTCTTCAACAATCTAGTCAATTTTGTCTCCTTGTTGCAGCAGAATGTCACCAAAATCTGACATTGTCTCACAATGCTTTCAATACTGCTGCATTTATCTTGAAATCTTCTCATATTTCTTTCTTTCCAAATGTAATATATAGCAATAGCAACTACTATTCTATATAACATTTGTTTCCCCGTTTTTGACCTGCATTGAGTAGTTAAGTAAGTGCGTTCCTGATTCCAGCTTTGAACTCTACTTTCTAAGCTACTCCAACTGGTAAGCTGCTTCCATATCAATGCTGAGAACTCGCATTTGAAAAACATATGATTAATGGTTTCATTCTCCTTTTTGCAAAGGATGCATTGTTGATCACAATCAACTCCAATCTTCTGCAGATTATCACATGTGACTAACCTGTCCAAGATAGTCAACCAAAGTATGAAAATACATTGTGGTGGAGCTTTGTTGTTGCTAATAGCTTTCCTCCATTCCACCTTTTGAACTTCACCCCTCAGCTTCAAGTAGGCCTTCCTGATAGAGTAATCTGAGTTGGTGAGACTCTGAATGCCATCATCACTGTTTAAATAAGCTCTTGCTCCAATGATCTTCTTTACAACCCATGAGGCATTATTAGGAATTTTCATGGTAGCAAGTGATTGATTTTTTACATAAAACCCATGCACCCACTTAACCCATACCTTGTCCTTTTTCTTTGCCAGGTTCCATAGTTGTTTGCATAAAGCAGCTTTGTTCCACAGTTGCATATTAGGGATATTCCATCCTCCTGCAGCTTTAGGCAAACATATGTGATCCCATGCCACTAATGCTCTCCTTGTAACCCCTGATTTGCCAGTCCATAAGAATGTTTTACATGCTGCTTGGATCACTTTCAAAACTTTTTGAGGCAGTAGAAATACTTGGCACCAATAAGTCTGAATACTAAAGATAACAGACTTAATTAGTTGTAGCCTACCTGCATAGGAAAGGAGTTTGGAAGACCAACAATCAATCCTTGTGAGAATCTTCTTAATGAGTGGTTGGCACTGCATAATTGAGAGTTTCTTGGTGGATAGAGGAACACCAAGATATCTGAATGGGAGATCTCCTTTTACCATACCAAACTCATTAAGAATAGCTTCATGTTCTCTCTCTGAAACCCCTCCAAAATATATGCAGCTTTTAGATGGGTTAGCTTTCAAACCAGAGACAGAAGAGAATTTCTGAAATGTATCCATAAGTTTCCTTAGAGATTTCATATCTCCTCTGGTGAAGAGTAGCAAATCGTCCGCAAAGCACACATGTATTAATCCCAACTTTTTTACATCTTGGATGGAATTGAAACGCCTGGTCCCTTTTTAGCTCCAGTAAACATCTGTTAAGGTATTCCATTCCCAACACAAAGAGGTATGGGGAGATGGGATCACCTTGCCCAAGACCTTTTTTAGCTTCAAAAGGGGCCGTTATCTCGCCATTTATATTGATAGAATAGGACACAGAAGTGAGACACGCCATAATCCAAGTGACAAACTGATGAAGAAAACCAAGCTCCAGCATAAGATATTTGATAAATGGCCATTCTACCGAGTCATAGCTAGGCTTTTTGTATGTCACTTTTAACCATACATCTTGGAGACACATTTTTCCTGCTGTAGCCTTTGATGATCTCATGACTGAGCAAAATATTATCAAAAATGACTCTACCTTTCACAAAAGCTGACTGGCTGTCACTTATTAAATCATCCAACACATATTGCAGTCTATTAGTCAAGGTTTTAGATATAATTTTATACAAAACCGTGCAGCAAGCAATAGGCCTGAAATCCCTCATTGTGCATGCATTGGCTGTTTTTGGTAATAAAGTAAGCAAAGCAGTATTCACAGTTCTTGGTAAATAACCATGAGCAAAGAACTCTTGCACTGCATGCACAATATCTGTTCCAATCCTATCCCAAGTTTTCTGAAAAAAGTAGGCATTAAATCCATCAATACCTGGAGCTTTATTCGGGTTCATACTGAACAGAGCCTCTTTTATTTCTTGGCTTGAGAATGGTCTGCATAGATGTTGACCTTGAGAGGTAGAGAGCACAACACCTCTTTCAATAATTCTCTTGTCGACCATAGGTAATGTTTCTGCAACACTTCCCATGAGCTGTATGTAGAAATCTCTTGCTTCTTCAACAATCTGCTTTTGCGAGGAGCACCTGGTGCCATCGTCTTTGATCAAAACTTTTATGGCATTTCCACTTTGTCTTGCCTTAGTGTAAGCATGGAAAAACTTGGTGTTAGAGTCACCAAGTTTTATCCAGTCAACCCTAGATTTCTGATGCCATATCTTTTCCTCTATATCACTCCATTTCTCCAATTCTGATAACCATCTCTTCTCCTCATTTACAAGACTCTCATTTAGCTTGTCAAGGGCAAGTTTCTGTTGTGTTTCCACAAGGGCTTGTCTGGTATTAACAAGCTTATCAGTTATGTTCTTAAAATGGCAGTTGTTAAGCTTCTTTAGAGGCCGCTTCAGCTTTTTGAGTTTATACCATAAGTTCAGCAGCAAATTGTCATGATAATGCCCTTCCCAGTTATCAATGATGATTTGGTTGAACTCGTGATGCTCACTTAGAACATTGAGAAATCTAAAAGGAGGATTTATCTTGATACGCTCAAGTTCTAGATTAAGGAGTTGAGGGCAGTGATCAGAAACTCCCTTTTCCATTATTTCAACAGCCACAGAAGGAAAAACTCGAAACCAATGAATAGATTCTGTCTTTTCCCTCTTGGTTATTGCACCAGGTAAAATCATTTCCTATCATCCTGAGAGGAGTAAGCTCATTTACCAGTAAGCATTCTTGAAAGTCTTGATATCCGCTGTAGTTACTGGATTGCCTTGAAATCTATCAGTCACTTGCAGGATAGTATTAAAATCCCCACCAAAGAGAAGAGGCCCTGTAGACTGATTGCAAATATGCTCCATATGTGTCCATAGATCCTTTCTTTGATCATTCGTGTTATAGGCATAGACAGCCACCAGAGTGAATATCTGTCACTATACAATGAATACTCTGTTCTTGATTACCAATCACTTTCACATCAATCCTCCTCGGGTTCCAACCAATCCAGATCCGTCCATTTCTTGCATGAGAGTAGTTATTCACAAACTCCCATAGCTTATTTATCTTCTTACTTACTTGCTGGAATTTTTCTTGTTTAACTCTAGTTTCCAATAGAGCCACTATATCAATCTTATTTTTTAGCAAAAGGTGTTTTGACTTCCTTTTGCTGGGTTTGTTACAACCCCTTATATTCCAAATGAGCAGTTTCATTCTCCAACCAAGGGGAAAAGGTCCCCGCCCTCTATTATTCCTTCATATTTTGCTCCTTTTCCATCAAAAAATTGGTATGAATTTCCAATTTCCACATTGCTAGAGCTTGTAGTTCCCACAGCTTGACTAAATGTCCTTCGTGGTTTAGACCATTCCTGTTCTTCAGTAACTTTGTCCTTCCCATTCTGGTTTCTGATGGAAAAGTTACTGAAGATGAATTTCATAATCCCTAACAAACACAAAGTACTAGTTTTCTTTTTTTGATGAAGAGGATAATCCACAACTGTTATTGGATAAATTTCATTCTTATCCGATAATTAATCCGTAAATCATACTTGAAACAAATTGAACTTATGAGACGTTGATTAGATTCGAACTTGAAATTTTTGGCCTCAAGACCCCACTCCACCTTTAACCATCCCAAAAAGGACAATACCTCAATTTTTATTACATAATTAAGATTTAAGAGAGAATTGCTTCTAGATAATGAACTGTTTATTCAGCAATTGGAAAAGGAGAGCGTTGTCTCTATATATCCGGGTAAATAACACTATTCTCATAAAAACTTACAAATATAGATCAATAAAAACTTATAAATTCCCACAAGTGAGTAAATTACTATCGGGAATGACTAAGTATCATGATTCACGGATTCTTCTAAAAATACCATATTGCCGTATCGGATTCTCGTTAGGGTGCGATTCTCGTCGGATTTTCATGGGATTCACACCCGATATCGGGTGTATCATTCTAAATAAAGAATAAAAAAAATAATTGGATTCACGAATCCTGTGTGTAAATTCGTGAATCTCATGGGTGAAGTGAGTGTATGAGGTTGACTTTGATAACTTTATTTGAATTTTGGCTTCTCTATTGGACTACTGATATTTGAATTGATATTTTGTTACTTAATTAAAGGGTTGATTATCACTTATGGCCCGACCTTTCACTCCGTAGTGATTTTATGGCCTGACCTTTCGAAATATTAAAAAATGGTCCGACCTTTGCTCCGTTGTGACACTTATGACCTAGGACCGAAAATTCTATGACGGAAAACTGAGTGGTACGGCCGGATGATGATTTGAATATTCTATAAAAAAATGGGGCAAGAATATCCACATCATCATCCGGTCGTCTCACTCAATTTTCCGTCGCCAAATTTTCGATTACAAGCCATAAGTGTCATAGCGCACTACAAAAAAATGCATGTTTACCAACTGTTATTACCGACGGATATAATTCCGTCGGTAATTACCGACGGACAAAAGGCGGGTCGGCTATTAAGAAATTAACGACGAATTACCGACGGATTCACCGTCGGTAATATTACCGACGGAGTTATCCGTTGGCAATATTTAATTTATCTAATTAAAAATAAAAAAACAAACTTCCGATGGATATATCCGTCGTTAATTACTGACGGAAAGTTTGCCGTCGGTAATTAACGACGGATAAATCCGTCGGTATTTGTAAACATGCGAAAAATAATATTTAATCAAAAATAATAATTAACGACGAATTTATCTGTCGTTAATTACCGACGGATTAACTTCCGTTGGCAATTAACGACGGATATATCCGTCGTTAAACATAACCCGAGAAAAAAAATTAATTATATATATTTACCGACGGATTTATCTGTCGTTAATTACCGACGGACGACGGATATATCCGTCGTTAATTACGGACGGAAAGTTTACCGTCGGTAATTAACGACGGATAAATCCGTCGGTATTTGTAAACATGCGAAAAATAATATTTAATCAAAAATAATAATTAACGACGAATTTATCTGTCGTTAATTACCGACGGATATATCCGTCGTTAAACATAACCCGGAAAAAAAAATTAATTATATATATTTACCGACGGATATATCCGTCGGTAATCATAATCCGGAAAAAAAATAATAAATTAATTATATATAATTACTGACGGATTGTCCGTCGGTAATTACCGACGGATTGAATCCGTTGGTAAATCTGCGATATACCCAGCAGACCTAATTTCTCCCTCATTCACCCGTCCGCCTCTCTCTCTCACTCTCCTCCGCCGTCTGCCTCCCACCGCCTCGCTGCCTCTCCGCCGTCCTACCCCGCCCCGCACCGCCCCGTCCTGTCCGCCTCTCTCTCTTTCTCTCACTCTCATCCGCGCCTCGCCGCCGCCCACCGCCTCGTCGTACCTGCCGCGCCGCTCTCTCTCTCACTCTCCGCCCTGCCTCCGCCTTGTCTGTCTCTCTCTCGCCCCGCCCTGCCCCTGCCTTGCAGCCGCTCCGCCGCCGCATCGCCGCCTTGCTGCCGCCGCCTTCCGGGTTATCCCATCACGGTATGCTCTCTCTCTCTCTTTCTCTCAATTTCTGTCTTAATTACTGTCTTTCTCTCTCTCACTGTCTCTTTCTCTGTTTCTCTCTTTCGGCCCAGATTTGCAGTTGCCACTCCCGTCATAATTGCAGCCATCGTCGCCGGTTTCTGCAATAGTCAAACCTCCAAGTTAGTTTTCCTATCCCGTCGTGTCCAAGTTAGTTTTCATAAATAATTAGAATTTGAATCTAGTTAAATTATTGTAGTTCATGAATTGTGTATTTGTTCGATTATTTGCCAATGAAATATGATTTGAATAGCATGAGTTTATTTTATGATGTAAAAATTAGCATGAGTATAAGTATAAATAGCATGAAATTTATTTATGATAAAGTATAACATGCAGTATAATTGATAATTGTAAATTAATTTATTGTAAATAGCATGATATTGTTTTAAGATGTATATATTAAAGTTTGTAGCAATTGTGTAAGTATAAATTTGGGATAGATGTAATTAATTTCTTAAGGATCTACTCCCATTGAGATAGAAATTAATTACATCTTAAGGATCGTCTCCCAATAATGTGATATTATTTATTTATGTGAATATATTATGTTGAAGATCGCGTTATTTATGATTTATAAGTTGGAGATGAACTTAGAACTTTGTTGGTGAAAGATGTAATTAATTTCTTAAGGATCTACTCCATTTGGGATAGAAATTAATTACATCTTAATTAAGAACATTCACATTGGGGGTAGATATAGACGCTTAGAACAATTATGGTTACTATAGCTGCTGGTAGAGTCGAGCACTTGGTAGTTAGGATAGTAGGATTATGCTGCCGAAATTTTGTTTGATTAAAGTAATCAATGTTCTTTGTGAAATAGATATCATGGATCTACGTAGAGGTTTTCGTGCTCCTTCTAGCTCGGGCAGTCAGCCCGAGTCGGAGTCCTCAGCTACACGTTTAGGTGCTACTCCGCCCTCTTCACAGCAGGTACCAGATACCCCTTCGAAGACAGCACCTGCCAGCTCCAGTAGGCCACCTGTTGTTTTCCAGAGAGACAGTACGGGGAAGGTGTTTTTTCAGAGAGACGACAAGGGGTATGTATTTATTTATCGTAATTCATATTAAAAATTTCAATATTTATTACTCCCTCCGTCCATGAAAAAGAGCCCCATTTGGGTGCTGGCACAGAGATTAAGAAAAGCTGGTAAAGTTGTTTTTAGTAGGTAAAAGTTGAATTGTAGGGATAGTGTTAATGACTTCATTAAGTTTGATAATCTTTGTTGCTTTTTACTGCTCGTCTCTCTCTCTCTCCCCTCTCTTCTCTCTCTGCCGTCCAACATTTTTCAATTTTTCAATTTCCAATTTCCACCCCACAAGCAATAGCCACAGAAATCTGTTAGCCTATGGAATGATTGATTACCGTCTGCCGACACCTTCCACCGAGCCAACCACATAAATCTGTGGTCCGCCAGTAGCGGCGCCTCCACTGCGGCGGACTGCGACGCTTCAATGGCTGATGTCTTCATGTCCACCTCTTCGGACCTTTCCTCCTCTGGCCCTCTTCCGTCGTCACCCAACAACCCTCCTACGCGCACCTACTTTCGGTCACCCCGCCGCCACCGTCGACCACTCCAAGACTTCCACCACCGCCGCCCAGCTCCTCAACTAGGAGACTCTCCAGCAGCGCCTCCTCGCCCTGATCGAAGGCGCCCGTGAGAGCTGGACCTACGCCATTTTCTGGCAATCGTCGGTAGTCGACTACGGCGGCCCGTTGGTTCTGGGGTGGGGCGACGGATAGTACAAAGGCGAGGAGAGCAAAGGGAAGCGCCAAACGGTGTCGTGCCCGGCGGAGCAGGACCACCGCAAGAAGGTCCTCCGCGAGCTCAATTCCCTGATTTCCGACCCTCAGACTGCCGTGGACGACGCCGTAGATGAAGAGGTCACCGACAGTGAGTGGTTCTTCCTCATATCCATGACTCAGTCCTTCGTACGAAAAGGGTAATTAGTGGGGTAATTAGTGGGTTAATAGGTTCTGTTAATTTAATTGGGGTGGGTCCATAATGGCAAAGGGTAGTAAATAAGGGAAAAGTAGGAGGGTGTAATTGTACGAAAAGGTAAATGGGGCTTTATTTCGTGGAAAGATTTTTTGTGGTAAGTAGGGCTCTTTTTCATGGACGGACGGAGTATAATATATGATATTATATATATATATGTGTGTGTGTGTGTGTGTGTGTGTGTGTGTTAATTGTCTAATTTTTTTGTTTTCTTACAAATGGAAAGTTATCTATTAGAGGTACCTGAAATCTCTCATACTGCTATAGTGATTTTTAAGAGTATTCAAAATCCAGGAGGGTTTAGTTGGAAATTGACTCCAGATAGCATCAAGGCTATATTCTTTGAAGAATTTAAGGTAATAAAATTTTAGGAGTTTGTTACTACTATTATCAATAAAATGTGATTAACTTATTAATTAATATTTTGTTCAACAGAAATATTTTAGTTGGCCAGCTGAGTGGGAAGCAGATGTGTATAAAATGTGGTAGGCCAAGGCACGTGTCAGATACAGTGGGTGGGTGAACGATATGAAGAAACTATGGATCAAAAACCCTGACACAAAACCCCCTTACTTGACTGATGAGTTTTGGGCGGCTTTGTAAGAGTATTGGGCGAATCCAGATGTGATTGCTAGATCAGAAAAAGCTCGTGCAAATCGGTTGGCTAAGCCCGATGGACCCGGCACAGGGATTAGCAAGCATAGGGGAGGATGAAGATCCACTAGTATCCTCGTTCAGTCCTTGGTACGTAATTTTTAATTAACTTGTTAACCAATATATATATATATATGTATATATTATATTTTTTTAATTTATAATTAAAATTTATATATGATATTTTGTAATAATGCATGAATAGGCAGCAGAGCAGGGGGTCGCACCGGATGCATTGAATTATGCGAGTTTCTGCCGACTGCACGTGAACGCCGATGGAACTTATCTGACGCCGAGGGATGAAAAAATTGATGTAAGTATTTAATTAAGTTTTTCTAATTGTTATAATTGATGATAATATATTTTCTAACACATTTATATTTATGAATTAGGCTGAGGTTCATCGTCGGGCTGCTGCGGATGGACGATCCGATTTGAACGAGATCTATTTAGAGATCACACAAGCCACGAAGCAGAGGCGCTACGGCACTGGAAACTTCGGCAGCAACCAACTTAGACAGACTGCATCCAGTGGTAGCTCCGGTTCTACGACTGCTTTGACACAAGAGATGTTTCAGACACGAATCGGCAGCTTAGAGGAGCAGCTACAGGAGGAGCGAGAGGCACGTGCCCGCATCGAGCAGGAGCAGCAGTTTGCCGAGTTCCAGCAGATGCTGGCGTCAGGGCAGTTTTTTCATCCACCTCCATCCCCTGGTCCTGATGTATGATTAACTTTTTTGTTGGATATTTTTTTAATTATTTAGTATTTTTATTATTTTAGAATATTTAAACTACTTTACATTTTACATTCATATCTGTCGAACATGATATTATTTGATATATGACAAATCGCTTTTAATGCAAATTAATTATTTTGCCTGATGTTTGGTTTTTTGTTGGAAATTTTAATTCAACAAAAATACTGCAAAAATAAATAAATAAATATATATAATACAATTTTAAAAAAAATATTGTTTCCGTCGGTAATTACCGACGGAAAATCCGTCGGTAATGTGTGTTTCGATTCTTCGAAACTTACTGACGGATATTTATCCGTCGGTAATTACCGACGGATTGTCCGTCGGTAATATGTGATTTGATTCTTCGAAACTTACCAACGGATAATCCGTCGGTATTTCGTCGCTATTTTCAGCCAACGGAATACAAAAAATAGAACGTCACCGACGGAATTTCCGTCGTTAAATTTACCGACGGAAATAAATCCGTCGGTAAATATTTACCGTCGACGTATTTAAGGACGACATAAATCCGTCGGTAAGCTGTTTACCAACGGATTTCTTTGTTTTACCGACGGAAAAATCTGTCGGTAAAAGAGAGTTTTTTGTAGTGGCGGAGCAAAGGTAAAACCATAAGTGATTGTTGGGAAAATTATAAGGTTTCGATTTGATACCAAAACCCAACTGATTCTCCAACCGAATAGATGATCGCGTCAACCTAAATAGTGTTTTCCAGCTCGCCTGTTTGAGCCTTAGATGTTCTAGGATTACAGGTTAAGGAAGCGGAAGACAGCAATCGACCCAGCTGTGTCTACAAGGCAGAGTCGGCCTAGCGGAAGACGGTCGACCACTGTGTTCACAATGAGTCGCCTAGCAAAAGAAAGCAGGCGTCAACCTTCAGCTGAGTGATCCAGCAGAGCCTGATCAAGCTGAAGAGAATTCGAGCTGAGTTCAAAACACAGCTGGTCCAGCTGTACAGAACATAGGAACTATCTCTGAAGACTCCACTTCAAGACAGTCCAGCTCTGAATTCAAAAGCCAGCTCTAAAGGCAGAAGATCCCGGAATCAGAGGAAGTCAACCTACCTCGACCAATGAGGGATTGCCAGATCAGCATCCTAGACTTCAGAATCTAGGATGTGACACAAATGAAGACAGGTGCAGATACGCCCAACGGCAGATCTTGTATTTAAGAAGAGTAGGTAAGATTCAAACGGCTCCTCCAACGGCTAGTCTTGAATCTCTACCTATATAAACCCGTCTTCAATCTCAGGATCAGACACGAAAAACTCTCTACAAGCTTTCATTATCTGAAATCATTATTCTTTCAAAAGCTCTCAAGCAGTTCTACATAGATCAAAGAACACTTTATCTTAAAGTGTTTCTAGTTAAGAAACTGCTTAGTTTTTCGTCTGTTCCCTAGGCCAAACTCATTGTATATCTTAAGCCTAGATTTCAAACGAGTTTATCATACTCTGAAGTTCTTAATTGTAAGAACTCGTTCATAGTTGGAACCCCATACCCAAACCCAAACCCAGAAAGGTTAGGTAAAGGTACGCTTGCTCGAAGCGCGTAATTCGAGTGGTTAGGTTCTTCAGTACCCGGAAACTGAAGGTGTATAGGCTTGACAGTGCCCGCAAACTGTTGGAACACAGCTCGGGTTAGAGTTGTGAAGTTGCTTGGTACTTGGAAACCAAGTGGTAGTGGATTACCAGTGAACCTGGTCGTGGACGTAGGAGGTGTTACTCCGAACCACGTAAAAACTCGCGTGCTTCTCTCTCTCTCTCTTTACTATTGCTTTATATTCAGCTGTGTACTAACTCCTTCATATCATTGCATACTTGTTCAAAACTGCTCACACAGCTGCTCTCCAAAGACAGCTGTGTTTCTCGAAAAGTTGCACAACCTGACTAAGCTGAAAACGTTAAGTTAATATTTTCAAACTGAGTTTTTCTAAGTAACTGAGCTAAGTTTTCAAACCACCACTTTTCGCACCGCCAGCTGAGTTATTTACCCAGCTGACCCTCCCCAGCTGGATCAATAACTGAGCTCACCAACTCTGTGTTTTAACTTGAAAAAGTTTCGAAAAATCTACTTGGTGTATTCACCCCCCCCCTCTACACCAAGTACCCAGCTCAGGGATCATCAGTGATAATTAACCCTTAATTAAATTACATAATTGAAAATGCTTAAGTTTTGGGTTAAAGAAAATAAATTACATAAATATGATTTATGAAAATTTATATTTCTAATTATTTTATAAGTGTTACATATATATAATAAAATATTAATACTAGACGTATCATTGCAGAATCGCACCCTGTAATTTTTAATATTCCGTATCCACATACCCGTATCGCATCACCCCGCATCCGCCCCACGCACCCATGCAACATAGCTAAGTATCAATGTTGTTGGCACAAATTTACCACAAAGTTTCAGATTCTCACCTTACTAATAAAAGAAACAAAAAGGCATAAGCTTCACATGTTGGATTATCTTTTCTTATTTTATGAGCTTATATTTGCGGATTCCTATAAAAAATAAAGAAGGGGTGTTGTGTTTAATTTTCATGGATCTGTTTTGACTTGTATTGTATATGTGGGTATCTAATTAATGGACATCTGCTGTAGTTTATTAGTGTTTTTTATTAGGTTCCTTCTATATAGTTAGTTGTATATTAAGGGCTCGTTTGGTATGGGTGATTAGGGTGTATAATATGTCTATGACACCCTAATATCTTGTTTGGTATGAAGTATACGGCCCTTTATAAAGTTCGGGCCCGTATGAATAATACTTATTTTTGTTGTTATGTATACTACCTATGAGGTGTTATAAATAATACTGCAACTAATTATAGCAATAAAGTACAATAATTACTATGTGTTGCAGAGAATTTAATACTTCATACCAGACGGAATATTAATTCTTTATATTTATAAGACATCTCAGTCAAACATATCAGGCCTTATCTCATACTTTGTACCAAACGAACCCTAATTATGTCCTGTGATCGTAATTAATTTCTAAATTATACGACCATGTGAGTTACTAACATATATCTATTTAATTATACAGTTGTAGTATCATTCTAATCAAGAATACTAGAATAGTGGGCGAGTCAAAACCTTTTTCTAATCAAGAATCACATATATGTATGAGTCAAAAACTTTGTTTTTGAGAATGATATTTAAACTTTTTATAATTCACGCTCGTGGATAGAAACAATAAATCTATCCGGCCACACTGTGGCCAGCCACACGGTGGTATTATGGTAAATATAAACAATTAGAATATAATAAATTAATAAATCTAAATTAATGAGGAAATGTTTTTACATAATTGTCCTTTGCGCTTCTTTTCTGTAATTTTCTATATTACTCTCAAATTTAATTTTGAACATATTATCTTTCCATAACAATTTTAGATTTGTTTTCCAATAAAGTAAATATCAAATCCTTAAAATCATACACAATATCTTTGTTTGTTTTTTTTGTCTCTTTTTTAGTATCTCAAACGGATATTCCAAAAAACTCAAATACAAAATGATCTCATGAAAATTCAAATTTCATCCAACCCCAACCACACTTGAACAACAAATTACAGAATGCATAAATTAATGGCGTTGAAAACTTAAATTCATATACCACCAACACATTTTTTAAAAATAATATCAAATATGAAGATAACTAAAATATAAAGTTTCTTTCAATCAATTTCCTTAGTTTCAATATACAATTTCGAAAGAAAATTCACCATTTCAAATTTTCAATAGATCCATGTCTGTTTGATCGGTGACGTGGCTGGAAGGATTTATAGTCTTTATTTCTTTTATTTCAATCTCTTTGGATTTTTTTTCCTTTCAAATACGCATATGAAGATTTAATTTATATAATTATATGAATAAGATGAACTGTTAATCAGGACGCATATTTAATTGATATAATTTTTTTAGGTGTTTTGAGCTGATAGATTTGGAAGCATATTAATTTGAAGATTTTGATGCAAATTAATTTTGGATATAGAAAATGGGAGGGAATAATGGAATCGATCACTAATCTTGATAGATTTTGAGTGAAGGGCATGAAAGTTAATAAAATTTTATAATTTTTTTATAAACCGGTTATTAACTAAACCGATAGTGATTGAATCGAATTTTCTAATTGGACCGGCCGTGTGGCTGGCCACAGTGTGGCCGAATAGCAACACCCAATTAGAAATTAGACTTATTGTTATTTTATGATGGGTAAACTTGTATATATTTTTAGGAGACCAAAGAATTGGTGTCGTTTTGAACACACGATGCGAAAGAAAAAGTGACAATTATATATATACTGAAGAAAATTGATAAATTAAACATTTCAACTAATTAGGTAAATTACGGCTCTATCCATTTGTAAATTTTCCTTAAATTAGCTACCAATGAGGAATTTTATTCTTTATTGTGCTGTTAGTTTTAAGCGTATGCATGCTGCATGTTTAGCATACATAACATCATTATTCTATATGTAAAATTAAAAAAAAAAAAAAAAGATAACAAATTACAAAACTAAGAGTGTCATACATATGATCACCCACTTGCTTGATTTCTTTTCTTACATAAACCATTTAAAACCATCAATGTCACCACTTGCTAATTATAAGATAAATTAATGCTAAAGTTGTCGATTTTTTTTAGTGATCAATCTGTTTAGAAGGAACAAGAAAAAGAGGTCGCGCAGAGAATAAATTAAGAGGGAATCAAGAATTTTTATCTTTACTTTACCCATGCACTTTAAAATACATAAATTAAATATATTTAGGTAAAATTAAAGTTGGACCCTGATAGAAAAATTAAGTCTCGGCATAAGATATCGTGCATTGGAATCAAACCGAAGCATCTTGTTATAATAATATATCATTCAAAGCAACATGTATATCAAATAATACTCTAATTAAATATGATTCGGTCTTTTTTTTTTCCAAAAAAAGGACTGAAGCTAGCATTCGATGATATTTTTGTGTAAGACATATATAGTTGATAAGATCATGTTTTACACGAGAAAATCTAGTTTGACAATTTAACATTTGTGTATAACTAATCGAATTAATTATTTGATGATAGTTTAAACATTGGCTGTTGTAATGCCATTGATTAAACAAACCCTAGAATACGTGTAGCATGCACTGATTAAGCACAAGGTTGGCAGGATAGATATACTTTTATGATCGATTCAACGAACCACACAAGACATTAGATCATAATATATTTTTTCAATAAAGCAAATTAAAGAGAAAATTTATTTTATTTGGGAAAAAGCCGTTAATTAGTGAAGCCAGATAGTTCCACTTGACTCATGCAAATCGTACCTTTCTTGGACTTTGTTAACTTTTAATATTGTACAAATTAGTCAAGTTCGGCAAAATATAATAAATTAGGAGTATTTATATTGTTGTTGCTACAATGTGTTAGCATAAGTATTCGATATGCATATGTGAGTGGCTGAATATCACTAAACGCCTACTTACTTTTTAGTTAATTTTTGTTTTTCTTTTTTCTTTTTTCTTTTTTTTCTTCTTTTTGTGTGTATAATTTCTTATTCAATTCAAGATTTGAATTAAGATCTCACGAATGACTGAAATTTGGGAATTCTTATTTCCTCTAATATATAAATGACTTCGTATGTCATTTAAAAAATTATAATTTATGATGGAAAATTAAGTTTAGTTTCCCATATTTTTCTAAAATTAAAACTTAAGTAAAGGTAATGACAATTTTTTTCGGTTAAATAAGTAAAAGATAATTTTATCCTCTAATGGTTGCTTGATTTTTTTTTTTTTCCATTTTCATAGTTTTTAATATAGGGAAAGTCTTCTATTAGACCGCCACTTATGTGTGACCGGATCTTTTGACTCGACCCGGTCAAAACGGGTCGACCCGACCCGCCAGTTTTTTTTTAATTCAATTTTTTAATTTATTTTTCTTCTCCGCCTTCGGCTTCGATTTTAATTTATAGATAATGATTGTGGGAACATTAATGTTTTTTAGCTTGCTCCAAGGCCTTCGGCTCCCCTCACTCGAATCTTTAAAAAAAAATTAAAAAAAACTGAAAAAAAAATCGGAAAAAAAATCTTAAAGCTCGACGCGTGTGACACGTGCCGAATAAAAAAAAATTGTCAGGCGCGTGCACGCGCCTGACTTATAGGTCAAAATTGGCGCATGTAAAACACGCGCCCCGAGCGCGTGGGGTCCGTCGCACCTAAGTGACGGGTGCACGCAAGTTTTTGCGTTTAATATATAGCATAAATTAATCATTACATACATATCACAAAAACTTATTCAAACTTTCAAAATTGAAAAATCAAAACATCTAAACTGTAGTTGAAATTAAAATTAAATCGAGTTATTGATCTAGTCAGTAATTAACTTGATATGGTCCCAGTGTAAAAACAATGATCAAAACTCAAAGATTACCTTGAAGTTTTATAAAAAGATTAACTTGGTATATGGTCCTACTGTAAAAAACCATGATCAAAAGTACTCTAAGATAGAGATGGGAGAAAAACTAATTAAAAATATTAAATTGGGACACTTGTGGGATACCAAAAAGCTCGAAGTTTGAAGTGTGATGTTCCTCAGTACTATCGATCTCAGTTTTGATCCCCTGTCTCGATGTCTCAACATTTCTATGTCCCACTCGTATTCCATAATTATATTCATTAATTTAATATATAATAAACTTTTAAATTTTTATACTATAAATATTTATAATTAATATTTATTGATAATTTAAATTTAAAAAATTTATATACCCAAATTATAAAATAATCAACTTTAATTTTAATCAATAATGCCAAATTAAGTCCCCTTGGAGATGACCTAGTGGTTGAGTGAGTTATCTGAGTCCAAAAGATCTCAGGTTCAAACTTCGTTAATGTCTCAATAGATGGAGTCTTTCACACTTGTACTTGAAAAGTGTGATTATCCTGCAGATCATTCCCACGATATCAAAAAAAAAAAATGATGATGACAAATTATAAAATCGAAATACCAAAAATAATTATATACCTTAATTGGATATAATCAACCATAATTAATAATTATAAAATTAAATTAATATTACCAAAATTACACAAAAACTAAAAAATGAACAGAAGTAAAACACTAAAAATTTGGATATAATCAACCATAACTAATAATTATAAAATTAAATTAATATTACAAAAATTACACAAAAACATAAAAATGAACAGAAGTAAAACACTAAAAATTTGGATATAGAGGATCTCAAGGCTATTATCTACGTCATATATATTTCAATTCATCGTCGAGCTGTGAGCTCGAGAGCCACAAGACACAAGATCTACAACCCCATTACACTTTTTCTTTTTCTTTGCGTATTAATTTTAGCAAATCTCTCTCTCTCTCTCTCTCTCTCTCTCTCTCTCTCTCTCTCTCTCTCTTTTGTGAACTTGTATTTAAACCCCAAACCTATCGAAGGATATGATTGTGAGCAGAAACAGAAATTGGGAGCTAGCTAGCTTAATTATAATTATAATTATAATAATTTAGGTGCAAATTAATAAAAATGAATGAAAAAAAGCCGATATTGGCAGCAGTTGTGATACAGTCGATATATGCTGGGTATTTCTTGCTTACAAAGCTTGCTATCAATGTGGGAATGAACACTTTTGTGTTTGTTTTCTACAGACAAGCTGCTGCTACTCTTTTCTTGGCCCCCATTGCCTTCTTCTTTGAGAGGTACCTAAATCTTCTATATCTCTTCTCTTCACACACACAAATACACTCCACTGTGTGTTAATTAATATGATCATATGATCGATGCTTGCTCTTAATTTAATTAATTTTCAGTTATATATATGCATCATCATCAAGTTGTGTTTGTGTATATATATACTTGTATAAAGAAACATAGACCGGTTCTCTTGTGTGTAAATATATACGTCTTTTTCAGTATATAATAAATTCTGTATGGTATATTTTGCCAGCAGAGGTCGAGGGTTAATGAATCTAACGCTTACAATTAATTAATTTTGAACTGAAAATATATATGTATATATGTTGTATGTATATGATCAGTTCTGTAAATTATAAAGGCACGAGAGCGAGCACATTCCAGTGTGTGAAAAATATATATATGATGGTATACATCACTTCTGCAAGCACACACAAAAAAACTCCCCAGTCTCTTGATAATTAGTATATTATACTTTTTAAGTATCCTAGGTTAATTATAAGATGATAATACCATTCTAAAGAAAGAAAGGAAAAAACATATTAAACCCTATTACTTGTTCTTTCATTAGCATCAAAAGCCTACAATTATCTTCCCGTGTTTGGAAAATTTACATGAAAATAAATAGTTATTGAATATGCGAGTACAGAGTTATTTTAGGACCTTAACTTTTGCAGTTTTGCAAAAGTAGGACACATTTTTTAGGGCTTCCAATTATAGGACAAAATTTTAAAAAATAACCATTCTCAGGACAAATTTGAGCCCAATTTATAAATTTCGGGCCAATTCGCACGGACTCATCACTTGCTTTGAATAGTGGAGCCCGATGCTGAGTTGGCTGCCATATAAACAAAAAAAACTAACAAAAAAAAGTAAAAATGAAAAAACCACGTCATCACCTCCTCCCTCTTCTCACCTTCTCCCGTTCTCTGGTTCAAGTTCTGCAATTCAAGAAACTGGAAGTATATGGCACACAAGAAGAATTCTTCCACACTCTAGCATGCATCTTCAAAATTTCTCTCGCCCTCTCCTTGTCTTCACCCCATCCTCAACTTGAAGCACCAAGCACAGCTTCGCCACCACTCCGATCTGCACTATCTCCTGCAACACCGCCACCGTCGCCGAGAACTTCGCAACCGAATGCGGGCTCCTCACCGCCCTCTCGTTGGCGGCGTGCGAAACCTAAGGTATCTTCTTCGAAACCACCGCCAATCCGGCGTCGTGCTGCATCAGCGCCGCCGTCCCCTCCGCGCACTAGCACTTTAAATCGAGCACCGTCACTATCATCTACGACCAATGTTTATCAGCCTAGTCAAGGAGAAGATCGACTAGTGCTCCGACTAATCCGGCTTCTGCTAATTTGATCCTATTTCTTCCCCATCTCTAGATCGCGATCTTCACTTTGAGCGTTGTTTTTGTCGTTTTTTAAAATTGGCTTTTGAATAGAGGGATTTGAGGTCTTCTGCTGAGGATATTTTAGTGCAGCTCGGTGAAGATAAAGGAGAAGGCATCACAAGGAGAGAGAGAGAGAGAGAGAGATGATGGTCCGCGGACGAGGTGGTCGGTGGTAGTGGTGGGCTACTTTTTTGGGAGAGTGCTGAAAGAGTGGAGGGTGGAGGGTGGAGTGATTTTACTAATTTTAATTTTGAATTAATTAATTTTGATTTTTTAGATTTTATTATGAAATTGACACATGGGCATCCACATGGACAGCCACACAGGCATCGGGCCCTTTAATTGAGCACACGTGGAATTTAGCCCGACCATCATAAATCGGGCCCAAATATGTCCTCCTGATGATTAATTTTTTAAATTTTGTCATATAATTGAAAGCCCGAAAAATGTGTCCTACTTTTGCAAAACGGTAAAAGTTAAGGTCCTAAAAAAACTCTGTACTCTGAATATGCAGTTTTCTTAAATTACAACTTTTAGATAATTGAAATTATCTCAAGTGAAATTTTTAATACATGTTTTGTAATTAATCATTAGAAACTTTTGGATTCTAGTTCTATATAATACTAGTAAGTAGCCCGTCGAAATTCGACGGGAAATAACTTTATGTTTTAATTTATATGTATATATTTTAAAAATAATTTTATATCTTATTTAAAAGTTGTGATATTATTAGCGTTAATTATTAATCAAACTTAGAAAATTAATTATTTCACGTATCTAAATTTATAATTAGGAATGATAATGGATCGGGTATACTCATTCATTATGTATTTTTTTTAAATCTAAATTTGTTTAGATTTTTTCTACATATTCGTCTTAAACTCGGTTAAAATAGTGACTTTACTGTACATACTCGTCTCAAATCCGTTGAGTAATACTCGATAAAAATATAAACACTCCAAATAAAATTAATTAAAATTAGTAAAAATTATTCTTTCTATGTTGTTTGAACCGTCTCGTTGGTTTATGCTAAATTACTCGATAAAAATCTAAACAAAGTTAATATTAATTAAAATTAGTAAAAATCCTTCCCTTTTAAGTATATTTGAATCGTCTCGTTGGTTCATGCTAAATCGGTATATTTAATCTTTGTCAAAATGCGGAAAAAAAATATGTTTACATCTTCAAAGTAATATTAATTAAACTTAGTAAAAATCCTTCTTTATATATTATTTGAAGCGTCTCGTTGGTTTATGCTAAATTATTCAATAAAAATCTAAACAAAGTTAATATTAATTAAAATTAGTAAAAATCATTCTTTTTAAATATATTTGAACCGTCTCGTTAGTTCATATTAAATCAATATCTCTAATCTTTGCCAAAATACAGAAAAAAATATGTTTACATCTTCAAGTTTTTTTGTTCTGTTCTTTAGCTACCTATCCCACATTTGATTCAATGTATATACAATCTAGAAAGCACTAATCGAAGTTTTTAGAAAAATATTTTGAACCGACTCGTTAGTTCATGTTAAATCGATATCTCTAATCTTTGCCAAAATGTGGAAAAAAATATGTTTACATCTTCAAGTTTTTTTGTTCTTTTCTTTAGCTACCTATCCCACATTTGATTCAATGTATATATTTTCTAGAAAACACTAATCGAAGTTTTTAGAAAAACATGAATGAAAAAATGAAAAGAATTCCATGTAGATATGTTGATTAAATATATTTATTTAGTCTTCACAGAGAGATTTTCATTTATAAATTTTCTATAGATTATTATATATGAATTAATAATGTATAAAATAAGGATTTATAAAAATGCATTCCGAAATTGTTATTATTTTAATATGTATAATAGAAGAAATTAATTAAATGGAGTGATAGATAAATATGAGATGTGATTAATAGATAAACATGTGATATTTCAAGAATATGAAATTAATAAAATTTTAATTACTAAAAATAAAAATTAGAATATATTTGAATTAAAATTAGACAACTTACCATAATAAAGAGAAATCTGAACGGAGCACCGTGGAGGGACATCTTTATTTTCGTATTAGTAATAGATGATCATTTAAAAACTCAAAGTACTCTAAAAGCTACTATATATATATATATATATATATACTTGAAAGACTTTATAATTTAAAGACATTTTTTATTAACTAAATTATAAAAAGTAAGTATGCATCACATCACTTAACTTAACAGTATATCCTTATTTTCCCCAATGGGATTCTCTATTCCTCTGTCCTACTTTTAATTTTTTTAGATTTTTTGCCGTTTTCTTCTTCAATTTAATTAACTTTTTTATGTTTTAGTTTGATTTTATAATTATTAATTAGGATTTATGAAACATATTTAAATATATAATTATTTTTTGTATTTATATTCAATTTTCTAGTTATTAATTGATTACTAGTTGATTATCCATAATTATAGGGTATATAAAAATTTTAAGCTTGAATTTTTATAGATAAAATGTAATTAAATTAGAATTCACTATGTTATAATAATTTTATTTTTATATGAAATGTTATTAAATTAATTTTTAATAGTGAGGCAGGGGTAAATATGCTATATGCATCATCATTAATCTGACAATCTGTGTATTTCTGGTATATATTTGTGTGCGTGTGTGTGTGTAAAGTATATGTTAATTTTTTTTTTCGTTCATCAATTATTGCTAATGAAAAATATTAATTTGATATTACACGCACACTCTCTTGAGCACGCAGGAAGACAGCTCCCCCAGCTTTCATTCTCTACATTCATCAAAATTTTCTTCCTCTCGCTATTTGGGTATGTATTTCTAATCAAAATTTTTATCTCAATAATATGATCCTGAAAAGGATTCAATGTACAAATATTTTTTAAAAATTAAAGGCAAAAAATTGAATTTTTTTTTTTTGATTTTTTTTTTTTTAAATTGTTGCAGAATTACGATGAGCTTAGATGTTAATGGAGTAGTTTTGAAGTATACAGCTGCATCTTTGGGAGCTGCAATTTCCAACAGTCTTCCTGTTATCACTTTCTTTCTTGCAGTTTTATTAAGGTACACAAAGTGAGATTTATTATTAATTATATATATTTTGCATTCCTTTATTAACATTTTACTTAATTAATAGGAGTATTTTATTTGTGCACAGATGAGTACCACAATTGAAAATGAACTGAGTTATGCAAAAAGGGGATATATATATATATATATATATATATATATATATATATAATGCATTGTTATGATAATGCATATCCATGTTTAATTATAATGCATACGTCAATGACAACCGTAACTCTAAAAAGATCAATGGTCCAGATCCCTTTTTATTTTTTACGGAAAAAGTGCTTTGTATATGATCATTCCCGTATATATATTTAGGGTAGTATATATATATTCTCGTGATTTTAATAATATTTAAGAAGAATCGTACGTCACTTATTAAATATCATACTAATTTGTTTCTGACTATAGCATATTTGTCTTTTAACTTAAAATAATCATAACTGGTTTCCATTAATTGAGGAATAAATATACGGTCAAATTTTATTTTATTCTTTTGCGTTAATTAATTTTGGGTGGTGAGATTTTATGCTTCGACAATGTAAGGTTGTGTGAAGATACAACCCGAATCATCAGCCACTTGATTATGAAAACTTTTCCGACATTTTCTCATCTCACAAATTTTCGTCTCAGATGGTTTGCACGGTGAAAAAAAATAAAAAAATAAATTTATGGTACTTCCTCCGTTCCACAGAGCTTGTCACATTCTTTTTGGACACTTAGATTACGAATAAGAGTAAAAAAATAAAAGTATGTAGGTTCCACTACTTTTGAAAAGTTAAATATTTTCTTATTTAGAATGAGACATTACAAATGAAACAGACAAAAAGAAAATTGGGACAAGATTAATGGGACGGAGGAGTATATATTAGAAATAAATTTTGAAATCGATTTTTAATTCGTCACACAATAACATAAATTTTGGATTCAATTTTTAATTCGTCTCAATCGTAAGACCAATTTCATGATCATACAAGACTCCTCATTCTTATATACATATATGCTTCGTACTAGTCTTGCGAGTATATTACCAATATGGCGGTACGTGCCACTTGAGATAATTTATACTTTCTCCGTCCCTCAAAAGTGTGATACATATTTGATTTATTGTGAACTATAAAATATTTATTGAACCACATTCATTTGGGAAGGATGAAGTACCACTTCTTGGAGTCCCTTGAAAGGCTGTTAATTTCTCAAACATTGCAGTTTTTATTCCCGCTAATAGGTTATGCGCATTCTTTATTAAATTTGTTTAGGTACTCATATATTTTAGTTTAATTTTATAATTATAATTAGGGCCGGGTGGAATATACACAATTAAGATATAAATTATTGTTTATTTTTTTATTTCAGTTTTTAGTTAATAGTTGATTCATTTTTATAGTTGATAAATTGATATTCCATATTTAGGATATTAATGTTTTTTATGCTTCAATATTTAGTACTCCCTTCGTCCCGGGATAAGTGGTCACATTTCTTTATTGGGTTGTTTCGGGATAAGTGGTCACTTTTTTTATTAGGAAATATGCTTCACTCATAAAAAATTATGGGCTCCACCACTTTCTATCTTTTTACCCTTTAAACACTCTTCTCCTTAATATCTGTGCCGAAAAGAATATGACCACTTATTGCGAGATGGAGGGAATAATAAATATTAATTAGAATTCATTCTATATATTATTAAAAAAATTATTTTTATAATAAATATTATTAAATAAATGAATCTAAGAGTTGGAATTATAACATATAAAATACATAAATATTGGGATAGAAAATCCGAGCCGAATACATATTTTACGAGAGAGGTATCTCACAACTAGTGCTCCTTTCATCCATCATGCCTCGCTAATAAATGTGACACCATGCCCGTATCGTATTTGTGAATTAGTGAGTTTATAAATTATATATAGTACTCTATTGATGAATGATGAATTAATTACGTGAGTTGAATGAAATTACAGAATGGAGAAGGTGAATATAAGGAGCAGGAGTGGAATGATGAAAATGACAGGAGTAACCCTGTGCATAGAAGGAATAGCAAGCATTGCTTTCTATAGGGGCCCACTCTTCCAACTATTTCATCTTCATTCCCATTCCCACATGGGCCACATCCCTCCTACCAATACATAGATTAACGGTGTCTTTCTCATGCTGCTTTCCAACATTACTTGGGCTTTCTGGCTTGTTTTTCAGGTATACAAGTACCCCCTCCCCTCCATCTCACAATAATTGTCTTGTTTTTTTTCGGCATGTATATTAAGGAGAAAGTTTAAAAATATAGAAAGGAGCTCACATTTTTTTGTGAGAAAAAGTATTTTTCATATTAAGTAGTTATAAGATACTTATTGTGGGACAACCTAATATGAAAAGGAAGACACTTATTGTGGAAAGGAGGGAGTAGTTTTTATTTATTTAACCAATTACACACACACCCAATTATATATTCATCTTCACAATCCATGTATGTAGTGGCAGAATTAGAAAAATAAAATAAAATAATCACAAACTCCTATGTGGTGCACCGCACGGTCCGGCGTTCAGCGCACATATCTTATTTTTCATTTTCTGGCCGGTGCATGCATTCCATGTATCCGCCAAATTTTCCTTTTTATTTTTTATTTTTCTTTTATTTTTTTTTCATTCTCATTTTTCTTATTTATCCTCAATTATGATTTATTAATCTCAATTAAAATTTATTAATTTTTAGTTAAAATTATTAATCGTTAATTAATATTTATTAATTCTAATTAGAATTTATTACATATTAATTAATTAAAAATTAAAATAACAACCTCACCATGCGGTTAATCGCATGGGAGTGTTGCTAAAAAAATATTGGGACACACTCTCCACTGCTGTAAACTGGGGTCATATATGATTGATGAATAGAGTCTTCTTTGTACATCAATTTTTGCTAAAATAAAAAATGGATTAATTAAATAAAATTGAAAAATATTAGGGGAGAGTTTTGAAGAGTTATCCATCGAAGCTGTTGTTGACGACGCTGCAATGCTTTTTAAGCACAATACAATCATTCATAGCTGCTGTCGCATTTGCAAGAGACCCTTCTCACTGGAAACTTGGATGGAATATCCCATTTTTATCAGTTGCTTATTGTGTAAGTTTAACGACTTCTTAATTAATTAATTAGTTAAAACATCGATCGATAGTAGCTAGGTATGTAATCATTAATTAATTAAATGTTTTGTTTTGTTTGTTTTTTGAAACATGGTAGGGAATGGTTGTGACCGGCGTTACGTTTTACATGCAAGCATGGGTAGTTGAAAAGAAAGGTCCAGTATTCTTGGCCATGACCACTCCTCTAATCACGCTCATTAGTCATTACTCTAATCATCTCTGCATTCTTTCTCGGAGAAACTATCGCTTTGGGAAGGTATATATAATTTCATTTCTTTATTTATTTCCATTTAATTAATTATTTATTGACTCCAAATATGACCTAATTAATTAGATTAAATAAATACTCCTAAGTTTTAGGGTGGCTCCAAAATTAAATAAAACTAACCTAGTTTTGAATGGGCGTGTAGTGTAGCTAGGAAACAGATTGTGGGTTTCATTGGTTTCGTGCTCATTTCAATAAAATATTATAAAGTTCAGTTTAAGAGGCGGAGTCAGGTGAGGTTGGTCTTACCTTGCGATTGATTTCAAATTGTCACTTTTTTTAAGGAATGATTGTCACATTTGTTCGTGATAATTGTGACCTGTTATTTTAGTACTGATATAGTTATTTTTATTGTTTATAGTATTGAAAAATTTGATAGAGTATATATATTGAGATATAAGGGAAGTTCAAATTTTTATTTTTAAGATGACAAACCATGAATTTTGTCCAAGTATATTCTAAATCTAGATATATAAATTGTCATGTTTACATGTGAAGAAGACCAATATTTAATAGCATGCATATTAATTATATTTATTTTGATGCATGTTTGAGTTATTTGTGATAGTGTATTGGGAGCACTTTTACTAGTTGGAGGGCTTTATTCTGTGTTGTGGGGAAAGAGCAAGGAGGAACAAAGGGAAAAAACAGCATGCCACCCAAATTTTGATGAGGAGAAAGCATGTGCAGAATTAAAGGGAGATAAACTACAACAAAAAGGCCTATTACAACACCACTTTTACAACACTATGGCATAGGTATATGGATAAAATCTCTATTACGACATTAATTTTTTTAATATCAACTGATACAGAATTATTTAATACTATTGCGACATGTGAAGGACTGTGTTGTAATATTATGTCAATTACAACAGCATCAAATGTCGCTAGCCAAAAAATGAAAATCATGACCCAACGTGATTAAGATTTTTTTTTCTATTAAATTAATAAAGGGAAAATAGTAAGAGAAAAAACAAAAACTCTTTTTATGTTGGCGGTAACTTTCCCACCGAAGTCAATAACCTTTTTTATATCATAATAATTAAAAAAACAAAAGCAAATTAACGAAATAACACTGCGAAAAGAGGAACTGCTCTACCCCTACCTGCGAAGAGAACAAGAAGGGGAAATTAACCGACCTACATCAATTTCTAACCCCTAGCCGAAGCTTGATTTTTCTTCAATTTGATTTTGATATAGTTACTGACGGTAGAACGCGGAGATTAATTGATGCTAGTGTAGCACCGACGTCTAAATCATCCTTGGCAGTCGGCCACGTCCATCGGAATGCCTAAACGGTAGTTATTTTTCTTCTCTTCACATTTTCTATGCATTTTGTGGCGTAATTCCTTGTTTTGAACCCCTTATGAAAGGCAAGCAGTGTGGTTCAGGACTCGGACGAGGCCAAAATCTATTCCGTCGACTTCATTTCACTATCTCTCCTAGCCATGTCCGGAGGTACTAAAGCTTACCCTCTTCCCTGTATTTATGCTCTAGTAGTGATTGACCATAGTCAATTTACTCGTTGTGAATCGATATTAAATTGCAATTTCAAGTTTAGAAATCAATATTTAGAATTTAGATAGGTTTGTTACATATTCAGTTTCTAATTATCGTATTGGATTAAGAGTGGAGAAAACTTATATCTAGATTGGTTTGTGGTTGTTTGAGTGAGTTTATGTTTTTATGTTTCTCTGAAACGAAATTTTGTATTTGGAAATTTAATTTGATTTAGGGTCTAACATATGCTTTCTTTAATATTTGAAGTTAATTGCTACACTTGGTCATGGATATTAGGCAATTGGCTGAGCTTAAAATTAGTGATTGTAGTAGATCATTTGGAGAACAAAATATTGATTATAGATGTCAAAAAGTTGTTGAGAGAAAAATTACGTGCTTAAAAATGTTTTGTAGATTGATCACTCTCAATTTTGGTGCAGTAAACTCAAGGAAGTTCTTTAGCTTATTGTAGTAAGTATTGTGACATACCTCAATTTATGTGCAGTTTTACTCCTAACATGATAACTATATATTAAACTCTGGTGAGTTACTTGTAGTTGTTTCCTAGTTTTATTTCATTTTTTTAATTGTAATGTTTGTCTTACTTGTTGTTGATATTGAACCACATTACTCCTCTCATTTTGATAAAATTTTGTAACTTAAGGTTCCATATTAAATGTATTATTGTTGGCTGAATTATGCAGGACAAAAATATGTTGCTTAGAGCTTTAATGCATGTTGGGAAAATTCTAAAGTTTTGATTTGATTCCAAAACCCAACTGCTCTCCAACCTAGTAGATGATTGTACAAACCTAAGTTAAGTTTTCCAGCTCACTTGTTTGAGCCTTAGATTTTCTAAGTTCACAGGTTTGGAAGCCGAAGACAGAAGAAGACCCAGCTGAGTAATCAGCTGGACCCAAAGTCAGCTGAAAGATCTCTTAGCTGAACAGAGCTCCAGAACTGAGCTGAGACTGACTGACTCAAGAACGGAAGAATGGATGCAGCCAAGGATATCCAACGGAGCAGAATAAATTGAGCTGCATCAAAGTCTAAGAAAGACAGCTGAGCAGAACAAAAGGGAACTAACTCTGAAGACGTCACTTCAAGTCAGTTTACCCATACAGCTCTAAATTCAAAATCCAGCTATGAAGACAGAAATCCCGGTGTCAGAGGAAGTCAATATACCTCGACCAATGAGGGATCGACATCTCAGCATCCTAGAAAGGCGAACCTAGGATCTGACACAATGATGAAGACAGGTGAAGATACGCTCAACGGCAGATCGTCAGATCAGAGAGTAGGTAAGATTCAAACGGATCCTCCAACGGCTAGTTTGAATCTCTACCTATAAATACCAGTCTTCAACCTCAGAATCAGGCACGAAAAACTCCCCACAAGCTTTCAACATCTCTGAATCTCTCAAGTATCAAAAAGCTCTCCAGCAGTTATCTATCTCTTTAAAAGAGCACTTAACTTCTTAAGTGTTCACATTCAGAAACTGCTTTAGTTTTTCGTCTCATCAATAGGCTGTAATCATAGTAAATCCAAAGCCTAGATCTGAACGAGTTCATCTCTCAAAGTTCTTCATTGTAAGAACTCGTTCAAAGTTGGAAACCCAAACCCTCCTTTACCCAGAAAAGGTTAGGTCAAGGTTACGCCCTCTTGAAGCGTGAAATTCGAGTGTAAGGTTATTCAGTACCCGAAAACTGAAAAGGTGCAGGCTTCTACAGTGCCCGTAAACTGTTAGAACACAGCTCGAGGTAGAGCTGCGAAGTTGTTTGGTACTCGTAAACCAAGTGGTCATCCTTAGTGGATTTACCAGCTAAAACCTGGTCGTGGACGTAGAAGTTTTCTCTCCGAACCACGTTAAAATTCTGTGTTCTTTATTGCGTTATTCAGTCTTTGCTTTATATTTATTTAAAGAACTAACCGCATTTGCACAGCACAAGTTTTCAAAGTTTCAACTCTCTGGCTGTGTGACCCAGCCAGCTGCATTGATTTCAAACCTGATTAACTGAAAACTGAAACTAAGTTTTTCTGAGCTTTTGTAAAGGGAACGAGCTAAGCTTTTATTTCCACCACTTTCCGTACATCCAGCTAAGTTATCAGTCCAGCTGACCTTCTTCTTTAGAAGTCAGTTGAACTCATAACTGAGCTCTCACTCAACTCTGTTTTAACTTGATAAAAGTTTTCAAAAATCCCTCTTCGGTGTATTCACCCCCCCTCTACACCGAAGACCTCGTTCCAGGACCATCAATTGGTATCAGAGCAGTGGTTCAAACGACCGTTGTTTCTGAATCAAGAGATCTGTCTTGAAACTCTGTGTCAGTGGTCAACTGAACAGATCCGTTTTTCAGAAAAACTCATTCTAGTGCATTCTGTACATCTCTTCATGGATTCCTATCTTAACAGGAATATTCCCACCTTCTCAGTTGATGACTATGCAATCTGGAAATTCAGATTGAAAAGCTTCCTATGTGCGCATCACGACATGATGTGGGACGTCATCTCAGATGGACCCATCCTTATTTATAAACAAGGAAATGAACTCGTACCTGCTCATGATGGAGGACAACCAGAATACCGGCCAATTCTCAAGCCAAAGAAGGAATACTCTTCAGAAGAGCGAAAGCAAGCTGGACTGGACAGCTTCGCAAGGAACACCATCTCATCAACGGTCTCGAACGCCTACCTGAGTAAAATCATCAAGTGCGAGACAGCCAAAGAGATGTGGGAGAAACTTGCCAAGCTATGTGAAGGGTCAGAAGAGATCAAAGAAAACAAGTTCACAATAGCTTGCCAAAAATTCGACAACTTCAAGCAGCTAGCCAATGAGTCCATTGAAGCGATGGAGCTAAGGTTCTTAAACATAGTCGTCGAGATAGAGACAATCAGAACTGGGAAATATACCCAGCGGGAAAAGAACTTAAAAGTTCTTTCAGCTCTTTCAGCTGAATGGAATACTTACAAGGTAGTCCACCAAAGTCGTAGTGACTTGGGTGATCTATCTACAGAAAGATTGTTCTCACTCTTAAAAGCCAACGAATACAACTTGAAGATCACCCAAGAAGAATCTTCAAGCAGACAGAATGTCGGAGAACTCACCCCAGCTCCAAAAGAAATAGCTTTCAGAGCCAACTCTGAAAAGTCAGCTCATGTCAAGTCAGCTGAGTCCTCCAAGAAGAACAAGGACAAAAAGAATATGAGCAAAGAGGAGCTACTCGAAGAGATTGCCATGTTGGTGAAAAATTATAACAGACTCAACACCAGCAAAGGCAAGTACAAGAAATTCGCCAAGACGTACAGAGACAAGTACACAGCAGCTGATGAAAAATCAGCTGACACCTCTAAACGGACAGAAGAAGGCTGATTCAATTGCAAGGAGCCGGGACACTACAAGCAGGACTGTCCCAAACTGTCTAAGAAAGAAAAAGATCTTCTGAAAGCTAAGGCAGCTGACAGAAGAAGAGCATATATAGCTGATGAAGAGTCCGAGTGCAACAAAATAGATGATGATATGCCCTTCTCAGACTCAGAGGAAGATGCACTCATGGCCCGTGATGATCAAGACTGGGATGCTTGCTTCATGGGACAGACAGAAGGACTCGACGATGATGAGGTAACTTCTAAAATTCAGAACATATCTAACCCATCACCATCACACGAACACTCTACGCAGGTCTCTGAATCAGAAGGACAACCTGATTGGAATCTGGTGGAGAAAGTCATGAATGACTTCAAGGATTTACAAGAAATTCTTGATGTCATAATGTGCGAAAATGCTGAGCTGAAGGTAGAACTGAAAAAGAAAGAAGCATCAGAAGCAGCTGATGCTACACAGCTCAAAGAGAAAATCGAGTCGCTCAAGGAAAAGATAGTCAAACAGGATCAGCTGATGAAGGAGTTCTACTATGAAAGAAAGCAGCTGATGGACAATTTGGAAAAATCCACAGCTGAGTCAGACAAAAAGATAGCTGAGATCTTGGAGTTTAAAAGGTCAGAAGAGACACTATCCACAAATCTGGTAGCACTCATCAAAGCTACATCAACGATGGATGAAATAATCAGTGTACAACGACCAGCAGCATTAAAGACGGGATTGGGTTATGATGGATCTAAGGATCTAACAAATTTTGCAACTACAAGTGGAACCAAGGTAACTTTTGTGAAAGCAAAAGAGAATCCAACTCCAAACAAGCACAAAAGACTGAGAAACAGAAAACACAGCAAGGTCCTAGAAGACAAGCTGTAAGGCAACCCCAAGCTCTAATCAGACCACATTGGGTTCAGCAACAACGAAGAAATGACGCTGGACAACATCGACACCAGCATCATCAGCAGCAAGTGGCAAGATATCAACCGAGATATCAGAAAAGATATCCAGCTGGATATCAGACATATGACTATCAGCTGGATTATCAAGTCCAGCCGAGATACCAAATTAGACAGTAGAGACAGAAGCAAAGAAATGTCTCAGCTGTACACTCAGCTGGAAATCAACGAAGAACTGAACTATCAAGAAATCAAGCTGGGAGAAGACAGAGATCAAGACCCAGCCAACAAAGTCAAACAAAGAACACAAGGAACGTGTTCATAGACACAGCTGGGAGAATTATCAGATCTAATGATCCAATTAGAGTCATCAAACAAATATGGATCGTAAAGGGATCTCTAATTAACACATAAGGACCCAATCACAACTAAGGACCTAAATTTTGATTTCTGTGACAGGCTGCAAGAAAAAGATGCATCATAGAGGAATCAATGAGAACACTGTTGTACTTGGACAGCGGATGCTCAAAACACATGACTCATCTAAAGCATCTACTTCAAGAATACGAAGAGCGTCCAGGTCCTCAAGTAACGTTTGGTGACAACTCCAAAGGTTTAACCAAAGGTTACGGTACATTTGAAACCTACAATGTTAAAATATCTAACGTGTCATATGTACAAGGATTAAAACATAACTTGCTTTCCATTAGTCAATTCTGCGATAATGGTTTTTCTGTCAAGTTCGATGCACAGGGATGTACAGTGAAAAACAGAGAAACCAAGCAAGTATTACTGAGAGGGAAAAGAGAAGCAAACATATATTTTACTGACTGGAACAGCAGCCCTCCAGATACATGTCTTGTATCAAAAAACAGCAATGAAGTCGGTAGGCCGCACAATTTTACGGCTGAATCATCTCAATTTCAAGACAATCAACAAGCTGGCTAGAAATCAGCTCGCTAATGGAATTCCAGACCAAGTTTATGACAAGAGTCATATCTGCAGTGCTTGTCAACAAGGAAAACAGACAAGGATTTCATTCTCTCTCAAGCCGACGCCCTCAACTGATCGAGTTCTTCAACTCCTACACATGGATCTTTTTGGTCCAGTTACACCAGCAAGTTTCAACGGCAGGAAATACACTCTGGTCGTAGTGGATGACTTCTCCAGATTCACTTGGGTTTCATTCCTGTACCAGAAAAGTGAAATAAGATCCAAGCTGCCGGCCCTGCTGGAAAGGTTGACGACTCAAAAGGAGTGCAAAATTATCTCAATCAGATCAGACCGAGGAACTGAGTTTCTGAATGAAACCATATATGATTATTGTGAGAAGAACGGAGTACAACATCAAACCTCAGCTACACGCACACCTCAGCAGAATGGTGTAGCTGAGAGGAGGAACAGAACACTCAAGGAAGCAGCTACCTTAATGTTAGCAAGCTCAGCCATTCCAAAGAAATTCTGGGCTAAAGCTATCAACACAGCTTGCTTCACTCAGAATAGATCGCTACTCACATCCAGACAAGGAAAGACTCCGTACGAGCTATGGAATAATAGAAAACCCTTCATCGGGTATTTCAAGGTTTTCGGTTCTAAATGCCATATCCTAAATAATGGGAAAACTCAGCTGAAGACGTTCGACGCCAAAACTGACCGAGGAGTATTCCTTGGTTACTCAGCTGTAAGTAAAGCTTACAGAGTCTTCAACAGGAGAACACAAACAGTCGAAGTGACCCCTCATGTCACCTTTGATGAAACATCCTTCGAATTCAGAGAGTCGATCAAACAAAGAAACACAGCTGGAACATCAAGCTCCGATCCAGCTCAAACAAGATCTCAAGTAATTCGAATCCGGAATCTAGCTGAACCATTGATTTGGGATGATGAACCAGAAGAACCTCAAATCAATTCAGCAGAGGCAAATCAACCAAAGTCGATGATCCGTAGGAATCCCCGCATCGCATCAAGGGGGAATGCCGCCAGCTGGAAATCAAGACCCAGCTGATTCCCCAGCTCCCTCTCCAGCTAGATTCACTCAGTCTACGCCTCAAGATCAATCTAACTCTAATTCAAAATCAGAACGAGTCTCAGGATATGACTCCAGAACATCTCCAAGCAAGACGTGACTTAGCAACTTCAAGCATCAATGAGCTAGAAGAAGAAATTAGAAGAAGACGAAGATGGATCGATGATCATCCAGCTTCAGCAATCATTGGAGAACCATCAGACAGAGTTAGAACAAGAAATTCAATTGCTCAAAACCCGCCTTCAAATCCTCAAGAAACAGATAATGAAGCTCAAGTCTCAGTAGAACTAGATCTGACCATCTACAACGAAGACACAGCTCTCATGGCATGTTATGTAGCTCAAGTTCCAGAGCCTCAAACAATTATCGAAGCCTTAAAAAGTGTGCCCTGGACAAATGCTATACAAGAAGAGCTGAATGAATTTCTCAGAAATTGCGTCTGGGAACTGGTCGATAGACCAGAAGGAGTCAAAATAATAGGTCTGAAATGGATTTTCAAAAATAAGCTGGATACTCTTGGAGTAATAATCAGAAATAAGGCTCGCTTAGTCGCCAAGGGATATACACAGCAAGAAGGAATAGACTTTGAAGAGTCATTTGCTCCAGTAGCAAGATTGGAAGCAATCAGATTATTCCTTGCATACGCAGCTCATCACAAATTCAAAGTATACCAAATGGACGTGAAGTGTGCATTCTTGAATGGGGAAATCAAAGAAGATGTCTATGTAGAGCAACCCCCAGGATTTGAAGTAGAAGGAAACAAAGTTTACAAGCTAAAGAAGGCGCTTTATGGGCTGAAGCAAGCACCTCGAGCTTGGTATGACACTCTGTCAGGATTTCTAGTATCTAAAGGTTTCAAGAAAGGTTCAGTTGACAGAACCATCTTCACCATCAAGCTAGGTGAAGATATTTTAGTTGTTCAAATTTATGTGGACGACATCATCTTCGGCTCAAGATCAACTTTCTTATGTGAAAGATTTGGAGAGATGATGTCAAAACAATTCCAAATGTCAATGATGGGAGAAATGAGTTTCTTCCTAGGACTCCAAGTCAAGCAATCAGCAGAAGGAATATTCATAAATCAATCCAAGTACGTGAAAGACTTGATCACCAAATATGGAATTCAATCCAGCAAAACGGTGAAGATCCCTATGAATACAAACTGGAAGATTGAACCTGGAACCGAAGGAAAACCAGTGGATCCCAGCAAATACAGAGGGATAATTGGTTCCCTGCTGTATCTCACAGCTAGCCGCCCAGATATATCATTTGCAGTTGGAGTATGTGTTAGATTTCAAGTTGATCCTAAGGAGGCACATATGCAAGCAGTCAAGAATATTCTCAAATATCTAAAGGGTACTCAGAGTGTTGGGCTGTGGTATCCAGCTGAAGATAATTTGTACCGATCGGATACTCGGACTCGACTATGCCGGAGATCGATTAGACGTAAAATCAACTTCGGGAACATGTCGGGCCTTAGGAAGCAAGATGATATCATGGTTTTCAAAGAAGCGACGTGTGTCGCTACCTCTACAATCGAAGCGGAGTATATGGCAGAAGCCGTCGCTCTCAAATTCTCTGGCTGAAGCATCAGCTGGATGACTACGAAGTGAAAACTGGTCAAGTTCCAATCTTCTGTGATAGCTCAAGTGCTATTGCAATATCTGAAAATCCAGTTCTTCACACAAGGTGTAAACACGTTGACGTTCGACATCACTTCATCAGAGATCACGTGGAAAAGAAAGACGTCATTGTTGAGAAAATTCACACAGATATTTAACGAGCTGACATTTTAACAAAGCCGCTGATGGAAGCAAGATTCAAAATGCTGTGTGGATTGCTTGGATTGCTTAATCTTGATGAAGAAACTTCATCCAGCTGAGGAGGAAAAGGACTCAGCTCGATGTTTCACCCATTTTTGGTCTTATTTTGTATAGTTTTTTAGGTGTGTTTTGGATGCCAGTTCGTTTGGTTTGTGTTGTCTTATGATAAAAAATGCACTAATGTTTCGTCCAAGTGTTTTGAGTGGAACTGTAGGTTTTGAGCCGAATTGGCAAGTTTAAATGACAAAGTAGGCTCAATCTGATCTTGGAATGAAGAGGTATGGTGGAGAAGTAGAGTCATTGCATGTCCAGAGAATTGAGGCAGAGCTCCCTGCATGTCCAGAGACCTCTGGGATCTTTTAATTCATCAAAGGAAGAGGTCCCTCGCCGACTAGAGCTCCCTGCTCTTTTTATTAGTCGTAATAAGGGGCAGCGCTTCCTCGCCGACCAGAGCTCCCTGCTCTTTTATGTTCAGCGGATATAAAAGCCGTTCTGCTGTACGCGAAACGGGGGGCAGACTTTTGGATAGGGTTTTCTTTTTCGTTTTGTGAAGATTAGACAGAACTTTTACTTTTGATTCTGCTGCTTAAATCTTGTATTTTCATTCGAAGAACATCAACCATCACGGATTTATTTTCAGATTCTCTTTCAACCTTCATCATGCAATTTCTATTAAAGATTGTGAGTTTCTTCAGATCTTATTCTTAATTTCATCTGGTACGTTTTCTTTTAGATTAATTTATAGATTGCATGTTAGAGTTAGAGATTATTGTTGGTTATGCTTGATTATATTTCAATTCCTGCCTAGGTCTAATTTATGCTTAGTTATTCTTTTTGCTTAGCCATAAACAACGAACCCTGGTTGATTTACTGCTTTAATTTTCTTTTCTTTTAGCCATATAATAATCTCCCTGCTAAGTTTTCCTTGAGAGACGATATTCGGGTTAGCTTATTTAATCTATTACGACCACGTTTAATTGCGTGCAACTGAGATTAATTAGGTTGAACAAATTTGGCGCCGTTGCCGGGGAAAACTTTAGGCGATTATTTGTGTTGCTTTGTATTTGAGTTTAGTTTATATTTATTTATTTTATTCTTTTGGTACTCGGTTATTTTCTTCCTCTGGTGCGTGTAATCTATTTGTTGAGTGTTGTGTATGCAAGGTCGCAAAAGCTTGAAAAGGAATTTGGCACCTTATTTTGACAACATCAATCAACCACGCAAGATTTTGCTAAGTTTGCAAGAAGAAACCGAGTCCAGTTTTAACGAGGTTGACGAACCTTGTTTTGAAGAAGAAGTTATTGTTCAGTCAGAAGAATCCGGGTGTGATCCGCCAGACGAACTTATTTTTCCGGAAGAAATGGCTAACCATACCAGATATATGGGGGATTTTGCTAGGCCTACATTTGGAACCACTGCTTCTGCTATAGTGCTTCCAACAGAAGTCAGGAATTATGATTTGAAGCAGAATCATCTGAATTTGCTACCCTTTTATCACGGGATGGCAAATGAAGATGCTCTGCAATTCGTTCGAGAGTTTTGCACGGTAGTTCAATCATTCCCTTTGCTGGCTCTAACTGAGGATCAATTGAAGCTGAAATGCTTTCCTTACACGTTGAAGGACAGGGCCAAAGCGTGGTATTTATCTCTTCCACCTAACTCGCTCACCACATGGACAGCAGTCTGCGAGAAGTTCATGCTGAGGTATTATCCTAATCATAAGACTCAGGAAGTTCGTACAAAAATTATGAACTTCACTCAAGCTGGAGATGAACCCTTCCATGAGGCTTGGAAAAGGTTCCGAGAGTTACTTCAGCAGTGTCCACATCACCAGATGGCACCAGAAATGTTGTGGCAATTCTTTTATGATGGACTGGTGCAAACGGCTCAGTTTATGGTGGATAGTACTGCAGGTGGAAACATTGCAGTAAAAACAGCCGATGAACTGCAAGAGATCTTCGAAACACTTGCAGCTAGTTCACAGCAGAAATCTACCCGCACACGACGGGTTGAGGTGAGTGTAGTTGCTGAAAGCCCTGACATGAAGAAACAGCTGGCCAACATGATGAGAGAGCTGCAGGAATTAAAAATGAGTAAGGCAGTTGTTTTCCCTTCTCAACAGGAACCGGTCAGGCAAGAGATGTTTGTTGAGCCATGTGGCATCTGTGGGGAGCAGGGGCACAATCCTGAAGAGTGCCAGAGAATGGGTGAGATGACATATGAAGGAGGCACAGAGGTTTATGCTGCACAGGGATACCCTCCACGACAGCAGTTTGATCAAGGACAGAGATTCAATCAGAATCAGCAACAGCAGAACTCGGGGTGGAAAAATCAGTCTAACACTGGATGGAGGAATCAGAATCAAGGACAGGGATCTGGAGGAAATTTTCAAAATTGTCATCCTCCACAACAGTTCAACCAGTACCATTCCCAGCAGCAGTGGTATTCGCCTCAGCAGTCGAATTACAATTCTCAGTGGCAGTATTCACCTCAGCAGAATCAGTTTCAGCAAGGGCCTCAGCAATTTCAACAGGGACCACAGCAATTTAAACGTCCACCGCCTCCACCTACTCAAAGAAACTCTCTTGATGATAATCTTATTGCCTTTATGCACGAGAGCAAACAGGCGAGGGAAGCTCAAGATGCTAACATCAAGCGTCTCGAGACAGCTGTGGGTCAAATTTCTGGAACACTTAATCAGATGCAGCAGCAACAACAGACTGGGAAAATTCCGAGTCAAGGTCAACAACCTCACCAAGCGCAAGCTGTGACTGTTCTGCGAAGTGGAAAGAAGATTGATAACAAGGTGGGAAACACACCTTTAGAGGAAACACAGCCTGCAGTTGAGAATAAGAATGAAGAATCGGAGGTCCGATTGCATAAGGCTGAGAAGCCTTACCGACCACCAGTGCCTTTTCCTAGCAGATTGAGGAATGAAAAGCAAGATCAACAGTTCTCCGACTTCTACAAGATGCTTTCTAAGGTAAATGTGAATTTACCATTGCTGGAGGTTATTAGGAATGTACCAGCATATGTGAAGTTCTTCAAGGAGTTGGCATCGAAGAAGAGGCAGTTTGAGGAGAATGAGCAGATTTTGGTATCTGAGAGTGTCAATTCTATTATACAGCAGTCTTTACCTCTAAAACAGCGGGACCCGGGGAGTTTTGTGATCAAGATTGCCATGGGAAATGGAAAAGAAGCATCAGGAATGCTAGATTTGGGGGCCGGCATTAATCTAATGCCGTACTCTATTTTCAAACAATTGGAGCTGGGAGAGTTGAAGCCGACCAGGATGTGCCTGCAGCTGGCTGATCGATCCATTCGACACCCTAGAGGGGTAGTAGAAGATATTCTGGTCCTGGTTGGGAAATTGATAGTTCCCGTTGATTTTGTGGTTCTCGAAATTGGAGATGTGCAAGAGGATGGACGTGAGCATACTTTGTTATTGGGAAGACCTTTCATGGCAACTACCAACACGTTGATCGACGTCAAGAATGGGATCATCAAGATGTCAGTGTTAGGAGAGACGTTCTCCTACAATGTGCATGCTAGTCGAGCCATGCCATCAGTCAGCAGTATTGAAAATTGCTCTTACATAGATGTCATTGATGTTCTTACTGAGGCATGTTTTGTGGAAGAGAATCAGATAGAAGAGATTTTTGAAGGCTCCGCTGACTTGGAGGAGAGACTTAGAGAGGAAGCATCTATGGAAGCCTCGCTGCCAACCAACCTGCCTGTTGATGAGCCAGTTATGGTAGAGGCTCCTAAAGAAAAGAAAGAGATCGAGCTTGAACTTAAGGACCTCCCGGCTAACTTGAAGTATGTGTTCCTTGAAAAAAGAAGAAGGAAGCCTGTCATAATCTCTGCAGAGCTCAAGGCAGACGAAGAAGAAGAATTGGTCGAGGTCCTCACAATGTTCAAGGCCGCTTTTGGATGGTCTTTGTCCGACATTAAGGGGATCAGCCCTGCAACATGTATGCATCGGATAAACTTGGTGGAGGGAGCTACTCCGAAGAGGGATGGCCAAAGGCGATTGAATCCCGTATTAATGGAAGTTGTTAGGAAGGAGATTTACAAGCAGTTGGCCGAGGGGATCATCTTTCCCATTGCTGACAGTGAATGGCTTAGTCCCGTGCACGTGGTTTCGAAGAAAGGGGGAATCACAGTGGTCTTGAATGATAATGAGGAGTTGGTGCCGATGAGGCCTGTGACAGGGTGGCGGATGTGCATAGATTTCAGGAAACTCAATGCAGCCACCAAGAAGGACCACTTCCCGTTGCCATTTATTGATCAGATGCTCGACAGATTGGCGGGCCATGAGTTCTATTGCTTTCTAGATGGACTATCGGGCTACTACCAGATCACGATCGCGCCTGAGGATCAAGCTAAGACGGCCTTCACGTGCCCCTTTGGCACATATGCCTGCAAGAGGATGCCGTTTGGACTCTGCAATGCACCAGGTACCTTTCAAAGATGTATGATGTCCATATTTTCTGAGATGCTTAATGATTTCGTTGAGATCTTCATGGATGACTTTTCTGTGTTTGGTGCATCTTTTCATGATTGTCTTGAAAAAATTGAACGGGTCTTAGCGAGATGTGTTGAGAGTGGTTTGACTCTTAGTTGGGAAAAGAGTCATTTTATGGTAAGGAGGGGGAACGTGTTAGGCCACATCGTCTCTAAGAGGGGTGTAGAGGTCGACAAAGCGAAGGTGGATGTGATCGAAAGATTGCCTCCACCTCGTGATGTCAAAGGTATTAGGAGTTTTCTTGGTCATGCCGGATTTTATCGGCGTTTCATTAAGGATTTTTCCAAAATCATTCAACCTCTATGTCGTTTGCTTTCTCAAGATGTGCCTTTTACTTTTGATGATGCCTATCTTAATGCGTTTAACTTGCTTAAGGAGAAATTGAGTACTGCTCATGTAGTGATTGGTCCTATTTGGTCAGAACCCTTTGAGATTATGTGTGATGCTTCTAATTCTGCAGTGGGTGCTGTTTTGGGTCAACGTATAGATAAAATGCTGCGTGTCATTTATTATGCGAGTCTGACTCTTACTGCTGCTCAAGTGAACTACACCACTATGGAAAAAGAGATGTTTGCTGTTGTTTTTGCTTTAGACAAATTTCGTGCATACATCATAGGGTCAAAGGTCATTATTCACAGTGATCATGCTGCATTGCGTTATTTGTTGACCAAATCACAAGCTAAGCCTAGGCTTATTCGCTGGGTGCTTTTACTGCAAGAGTTTGATGTGGAAATTCGTGATAGGAAGGGTAGTGAGAATGCTGTAGCTGATCACTTATCTCGTCTTGATAATCTTCCTTCGCCTATGATTTGTGATAATTTGCTTGAGTCATTCCCTTTTGAACAAGCTTTGAGTGCAGGAATTGTGCCTTGGTATGCCGATATTGTCAATTATTTAGCTTGTAATGAGTTGAGACATGATCTCACTTCCCAAGAAAGGAAGCGTTTTTTATCTGTGTGCAGGCAATCCTTTTGGGAAGACCCCTACTTGTTCAAGCTTGGTAAGGATGACGTGATCCGACGGTGTGTACCTGATGATGAGCAAGCCAAGGTGCTGCAATTATGTCATGAGACTCATTGTGGTGGCCATTTTGGAGGGCAGAAAACAGCACACAAGGTACTCCAATCAGGTTTATTCTGGCCCACTTTATTGAAGGATGCTCATGCATTTTATCTTTCTTGTGATCGTTGCCAAAGGGTTGGATCAATTGGTCGTAGAAATGAGATGCCCCTCAACAATATTCTCGTTGTTGAGATTTTTGATGTTTGGGGTATTGATTTCATTGGACCGTTTCCCAAGTCTTTTGGCTACGAATACATTCTCTTAGCTGTTGATTATGTGTCCAAGTGGGTTGAGGCAATCCCCACTAGGACTTGTGACTCTCATGTTGTGCTAAGGTTTGTGCAGGAAAATATACTCTGTCGGTTCGGATTTCCCAAGGCGATCATTAGTGATGGTGGGAAGCATTTCTGTAACAAGCTTTTTGAGAAGCTGATGAAGAAGAATGGGATAACGCACAAGATCGCTACTCCATACCATCCACAAACCTCAGGACAAGCAGAGACGAGCAATAGGCAAATTAAGGGGATTTTAGAGAAGACTGTACAACCGTCTCGAAAAGATTGGTCCTCAAAGTTGAATGACGCGTTATGGGCATACCACACTGCTTACAAGAGTATATTGGGGATGAGTCCGTATCGTCTGGTGTTTGGGAAGAATTGTCATTTACCTGTTGAGATTGAGCACAAGGCTTATTGGGCAATCAAAGCTGCTAACTTTGATCTCGATGATGCGGGAAAACATCGGATGTTTCAGATGTCAGAGTTAGATGAGCTCCGCAACGAGGCATATGAAAATGCCAAGATTTACAAGGATAGAGTGAAGAGGCTTCATGATCGCCGAATGTTGCACAAGGAGTTGAAGCCCGGGATGAAGGTTCTTTTGTTCAACTCAAGGCTGAAGTTGTTTCCCGGGAAGCTCAAATCTCGATGGAGTGGTCCGTTTACTATTGAGGAAGTTCTTCCATTCGGAGCTGTCCGTTTGATTAATGAGAAAACGCAGCACTCTTTTTCAGCCAATGGGCATCGTGTGAAGCCGTACATTGAAGGCGAATTCGGAACTCAAATGGTGGAGTCATTGCGGATCATTGATCCGGAATTCTGAAGTCTCAATTGTCGGTCAAGCTAATGACGTTAAACAAGCGCTGTGTGGGAGGCAACCCATTATTATTCAAAAAAAAAAAAAAATGCAGCAGAGGGCAGGCCATTGCACCACACCGCGGCGGGCTGGCCGCGCAAGCGGGTGCTGTAGGCCGCAAATGGTCAGGGCAGTGTACCCCGCCTAGGCGGGAAATCCGCCGAAGCGGGTCGCTCTTTAAAAAAAAAAAAAAAAAAAAAAAAAAAAAGAGACAGATTTCAAAAGCGGGAAAGAGCCCTAATTTTTTTTCATACCGCCGCTGCATCCTTTTCCTTTATATCTCTCTCACCACCACCGGCCCTCTTCTTCTCACCATTAATTCCGGCCACCACCACCACCAAAAAGAAGCTTCCGCCGCCGCCATCCGACAACTTCAGATGCAGCAGCCACTCTCTCTTTCCCGCGCGCTCTCCCTCCTGCTCGCTGCCACCGCACAACCGCTCGTCCAGATTGCAGTTTATGTCTCTCTTTCTTGCTGGCAGCGGTTGTCATCGGCGCTCCCTATTTCATGAACGCCTTTCATCAGCGCCTCCTACTCAACAAGCGACTGCTCGTTCTTCTTGCCCGCGACCTTCATCTACTTCCCGCGCCATGCTTCACCAATCTACGATTTCCTAATCATGCCGCGAGTTAAATTACCGGTTCGAAAACAGCGGGCTCGCAATGCCGCTGGTTCTTCCACCTCGGCCCCGCCACGTGAGGATCTCATGCCGGATGATAATGAGGCGCAAGCTTTCACTGAGCTATATAGCTGTCCATTCCTTATCTATAATGATGCAGAAGGTATGCTTTATGAGCGTTTTAAATTGTTTGATGTCACCTTGCCTCGTCGAATTTTGTGGCCAGCCATGGATAAGCTTGGGGTTAGTGATCAATTGAAGGGTTATTTAAATGTGTTGGGGTTACTTCCGTATGCTCAGATGGATTTTGCGGTCGCACATTGTCTTCTTGTTTATGAGTTTTTGTGTTCTATGGACTTTGCCCATGATTTATCTAGCCTTACTTGTCGATTAATTGGGACCAAGGTTACTGTCACCAAGGCAGTGATGAAAGCGGTGTTTGGTTTCCCTGTCAAAGGTCACACGATTGCTAATTTTCAAGTTAAGGATGCTTGGGAGGCGTTGTCTGGATTTAAGAATTGGAAGTCCTCGGGGGTGTCTAGTGGCTTTATCCGTGACCCTGTACTTGGGATTGTGCATAAATTCATCTCGTATAATGTGTTTGGGAACGAACAGGCTAATAAGGTCAATAAATCTGAGGTTTACTTGCTTTTTGCGGCTCTTCAGAATGTTCGGATTTGTCCCACTGATTTTATTTTCGAATCCTTGCAATATACCCAACGCAATGCCCGCTGTCACCCTGCCTTCCCACATATTGCTAGCTCTTTGGCCAAGTTCTTTAAGATACTGCCTCCTGGGGACCAGTGTGTGCTGTGGCCGAAAGATATTTCTATCACTGAGCTCAAGTCATCTGGTTTCATTCTTTCTCGAGATGCTCTGTGCCCTCAAGCTAAGCGGCGTTGTGTTGAGAGTTATCGTCATAAGTTGTTAGCCGCTGAGTGCGGGGAGGGTGCCGATCCTACTGTTTCTGTGGGTGCAGGGGCTGACGATGAAGAGGGAGATGGGGCTGGCGGGCATAATGATGATGCTCTCAATTCCGGGGGACCTCCTCTTTCTACTCCACAGTCTTCTGGCCATTGTCCTTTTGATTTTGTCCAGTTTCAGAGTGCTCTTTTTGAGCGTTTGGACTGTCAAGACACGCAGCTGCCTGCGCAAAACCACCTTTGGGAGGTGAACAATCAGCAATGGGAGCAGTTGAATCAGGAGATGACTGAGCAGAATCGGCACTTACAGAATTTGGAACAGTGATGGGCTAATTGGTTGTCGCAGTATGGTGGCCTTCCGTATGTACCGCCTGATCAACAAAAAAAAAAAAACAATCATTGTTGCATTGTTTGTTATTCCTTCTTTTTCTTTAGATTGTGGTTATTGTTCCTGTTTTTCTTTTCTGTTTTGTTTTTCTTTGAATTACTTTGGTTTTGTTGTCGTGTGTGTTTTCAGGAGTGTGCTTGTGGAGATGGTGGCCTTTGACGATTTCGGTACCTGCTATTCCCTCCGTACATCTCTTTCTCCCTCTTTTGTATTTCTTTTGTGCAATGTGGACATTGTCTTATTTTTCTTGGGGGGTGGCAGGTTATGTCGGTGATGCTTGCATGTCTTCATGAGTTTTATTTTGATCTAAATGTAAATGTGATGATTGGATTTGATGAATTATGCTTTGATGGACTTGATTGATCTGGATGTTCTGTTATGAATCGATTGTTGTGAGTATTATATAGTTAACTGTGGGCCATTGTCATACTTGAATGATTGATGCTTGATATTTGAATATGGGGTTATGGGTGAGAAGATTGTGTTCTAAATGTTGTATCCCAAGTTTTTTTTTTAAAAAAAAAGAAAAAAAAATAACAGATCTGAGTCAAGTTGAGAGGCTTCTGCTCTTCTGGGAACCATGAGCATGGGAAACCACTTGAGGACACTTTAGATAACATCTAAATGTTTATACCTCATGAAATATAGCCACATAACTCGACTTGACTTAGAGTTGTTTAATTATGCCTGTTGGTGTAAATTTGTGTGTGAATTGAAAGGCTTTACCCCTCTTTCTCGTTTTTTTAAAATTGAATCTTTTATCCGAGGAATGGGTATGGGAAACCACGCTAGGATGCCGGAAATTTTCCGAGAGTAAACCTAGTGAATTTTGCCTGGAATTCACCTTATTTCTTTAAGTTACACAGTGGCTTGGAATTTTGGGATAAGTCTAAAAGTTGTGTTATCTTCTTGCCTATAATCTTGTTTTTAAATGTTGGGGTAGATTGAGTTCTTGTGTGGCGGGCCACTTGTTGCTGTGTGATAATCACGTTCGATTGACGATTATTGGAATGTTTTGTGATTGATAGGATGTCGAAGCATGTATTGTTGAGTTTAATTGATCATTTTCGTTTTAGTTTTAAATGAATTTTGCTTGAGGACAAGCAAAGTTTTGTGTGTGGAGGGGTTGTTTCACCCATTTTTGGTCTTATTTTGTATAGTTTTTTAGGTGTGTTTTGGATGCCAGTTCGTTTGGTTTGTGTTGTCTTATGATAAAAAATGCACTAATGTTTCGTCCAAGTGTTTTGAGTGGAACTGTAGGTTTTGAGCCGAATTGGCAAGTTTAAATGACAAAGTAGGCTCAATCCGATCTTGGAATGAAGAGGTATGGTGGAAAAGTAGAGTCATTGCACGTCCAGAGAATTGAGGCAGAGCTCCCTGCATGTCCAGAGACCTCTGGGATCTTTTAATTCATCAAAGGAAGAGGTCCCTCGCCGACCAGAGCTCCCTGCTCTTTTTATTAGTCGTAATAAGGGGCAGCGCTCCCTCGCCGACCAGAGCTCCCTGCTCTTTTATGTTCAGCGGATATAAAAGCCGTTCTGCTGCACGCGAAACGGGGGGCAGACTTTTGGCTAGGGTTTTCTTTTTCGTTTTGTGAAGATTAGACAGAACTTTTACTTTTGATTCTACTGCTTAAATCTTGTATTTTCATTCGAAGAACATCAACCATCACGGATTTATTTTCAGATTCTCTTTCAACCTTCATCATGCAATTTCTATTAAAGATTGTGAGTTTCTTCAGATCTTATTCTTAATTTCATCTGGTACGTTTTCTTTTAGATTAATTTATAGATTGCATGTTAGAGTTAGAGATTATTGTTGGTTATGCTTGATTATATTTCAATTCCTGCCTAGGTCTAATTTATGCTTAGTTATTCTTTTTGCTTAGCCATAAACAACGAACCCTGGTTGATTTACTGCTTTAATTTTCTTTTCTTTTAGCCATATAATAATCTCCCTGCTAAGTTTTTATTGAGAGACGATATTCGGGTTAGCTTATTTAATCTATTACGACCACGTTTAATTGCGTGCAACTGAGATTAATTAGGTTGAACACTGGACACCTTTTGGGATATCAAGATGGAAGAATCCAGACCCAGTCCTTTCGTGAACTCAGTTCAAGAAGGGAAACCAGCTGAGGGGGAATCAAGCTCAGCTGGATAGTTAAACTGAAGGAGTAACTCAACATAAAGAAACTCAGCCGAGGTATCAGCTGACTACAAAGTTCAGCTGACAGGTTTGCAGTCTTTCATTTATTTCCCTGAGGAATATGCTATTTAAGGATAAAATTATTTGAATTTAAATTCAAAATTCACAAACATTCCTTAGAAGGATTCGTCAATAAGCCATCCATCAAATCGAATCCCATCGCATTTAATGAAAAGCATGCAGGGTACTGTAGCTCGGGAAAGTCGAGGCAGAAGTCAGAACGTTTTGACTACCTCACGCGCGTGTGACCTACAATCTATATACGCACGTCACTTAACGTGTTGCGCAAATCTTTCCCAGCCGCAGATCTTGAATTCAAATCTAAAGATCTCAACCGTTCATCAAGATAGACGGTTGATATATATATATATATCTAAGATATGCAAATCGTCGCCATATTCACTTATTATCTCTGAAATTTTTATCTCTCTGCAAAACTCTTTTCTCTTGTATTCTTCTAACTCTTCAATACAGAAATATACAATGGCACCAAAGAAGATAACCCCAGGAGCAAACCAATCGGAGAACCTCATGTCAAAATTGCACTTTGAGAGTTGCTTAACTCTCAAGAACTACAAGAACTCGGAGTTTCAGGAGGTGCTGGATCTCATCGAGAAGGCAGGCCTACTTCAATGGGCGACGGCGCGTCCGAAGAACATCTTCCGCCTGGAAGTAGCAGAGTTCTTCATGGAGATGACGAACAGAGAAGAACGTCTCCGCTCCAACATCACCCTCCAACTCAAAGAAAAGACAGGGCATACAACTCCCTGGGACGTCGACATCAACATCAACCGGATGTTGAACAAGCTGTTTGGATTTAAAACTCTTGGGGACCGCTCCCCAGACAACTACTCCAGAGAAGAGATCCAGGCCGAACTGGACCAGATGCTGTTCAAGCCGGAACCCTACAGGGCGAGTATGTCCAAGCTACTGCTCAAGCCCAAATTCAGACTGCTTCTGGATGTGACCCAGAAGTGCATTCTAGGTATAGCTGGATCTCAAGGAGAGATCAACATACCCAAGCTGAAGCCCATGATAGCCATCCTCAGGAATGACCCTGTGGATTGGTTCTCCTACTTTATGGGAAAGTTGGAGAAGGAGTCGAAGAAAATTCACTTTGAAGATGACAGCTTCACCAAGTTCAGCTGTAGGGAGACCATCTATTTATGCACCAAGATGGCGAGCATAATAGAACACTACACAACTGGACGGCAAATCAAGTGGAAAGACACAGAAGAGTTCCCTGTGTCCAAAGTTCTTTTTTGAAAAGCAGAGTCAGCTCTCTGACTTGATGAAGAAAGCAGCCCCTGAAGGGAAGAAGAAGATGCAGGAGTCAAAACAGCAGACTGCCTCTCCCTCTCAAGCAGGGAAAAGGAAGCAGCCAGAGAAACCAGCTGGATCTCCACCTGCCAAAAAGAAGCTCAAATTTAAGGCAGCCAGCAAGCCAGCTGAGGAGACAGCAGAGAAGCCAGCTGTAAAGCCAGCTGGAACTGAATGGAGATCAGTCGCTGAGGAGACAGCTCAGGATTCCTCCTCCAGCACAGACCAAGGAAGGGAGTTCGTGATTGCTTCACGACAAGCTGAAGAACCACAGATAGTGATCCCCCACCCTGACCCTGAGGATGCTATTCCACTTCGCCAAATCCTACAAGCATCCTCACAACCCGCTCCAATTGATCTCACATCATCTGGATCTCCTCCTCAACAACACTCTCTTCTCCTTCCGCCTCAACAACACTCTCTTCTCCTTCCTCCTCATCCTCAGGTACCTCTCCAAGAATCCTCGCCTACTTCTTCAGTACCTGAAACCACCCATCTTTCAAGACCTACCACCTAAAGAGCCCCATCCAGCTGACGCTCCTTTGCAGCTGGATGATGAATACCAAGCTGAACCATCAAGCCCTACTTCTTCTTCTGAGGAAATCGAAATCCTCAGTCCCAGAGCCGTTGCACGTGCTGCCACAGTCATGAGGTTCGAGGACCTCAGAATTCAAGGAATAAAGAGCGCACTGCAACATTATCCCTCTCTTGCCTCGCTCCCTGCTGCCAGCGACTTCAAATTTTATTTGGCTACCAAGATGGCCACTTGGTACGCAAATGAAGAAATGGTGGAGTTCTACACTTTCGATAAGCTTAAAGCCGAAGAAGCAGCTCTGCAGGAGATATTCAGATTTGGAAGTCTTCAGGATACCTTTGAGCATCAAGACGAGCTGATCCAAATCCTCATCCAGAAGGTCGAACAGGATGATGTACCACCTTCTGAGGAAGTCATCTCTCGAGCCAACTCCTACCTACACAACCTCAGCTGTATTGTTCTAGTTGAAACTGCCAAGGAAGCTGTCCCTGCCGACACAGCTGAGGCAATGATGATTGAAGAAGAGCCAACTAATGCAACAGTTGAGCCAACCGAAGTTGCCCCACAGAGTCCAATTACCGATGACACTCGCTCACTGGTCGAGATCGAGGCAGTAAAACCCAGCCAAGCCGAATCCGGGACCCAGACGGATCCTAATGTGCTTTCTGATGCAATGAAGGACGAAATCGCCAAACAAGTCGAGGAAATCCTTTATCAGGATAGACTCAAATCAAATGTTGACACCCTTCTGCGCATCACAGCTATTGAATGACAAGTCCAATGTAATGGACAGTCCATTGATGACGTGCACAGATTCGCCCAGAATCTGCAGGAAAGCACCAGCAGAGATCTCAAACAGTCTCTCGTTTCTCAACGTATTGATAATTCAAATCATCTAGAGAAGAGAGTCCCTGAGATCATCTCAAACCTCCAAGCTCCGCTGGAAAGCCGCGTCATCGATTTATCCAGCCAGCTGGACGCTCTCCAACAGCAGACTCTCTCCCACAGAACTGACATCCACCAGCTGTTCAATCTTTACAAAGAGCTGGACAATCAGTTCAAAGCTGGAAGCAGCAGCACAGCACAGCTCAATCTAGTCACAGCAGACAACTCAGCAAAGATTGCGGACATTGACAAAGCCTTGGCCCAGCTGAATGAGACAGTAGTCAACCTCTCTCCTCCACTCTTATTGATAATGCCAAAAAGGGGGAAGGTAATGACAAGAGAAAAACTTCAAAGACGGGCAAAGGAAAAGCTGTAGCTGAAGTCCAAGTGATGCAGTCAGAGATTGACGAAGTTGTTGCTGAGACAGAGGAAAACTGACGGAAGGAAATGGAGCGAATGATAATCCCTCTTGCCAAAGCTAGCGGAGCCACGCCGACAGTTCAATGATATTCATTGGCTCGCAACTTTGTAACTCAAAGAAAAGCAAGAGATGAAAAGCCTCCAAGAACAGCAGAAGAAGAAAGAAAGTTTGCTCAATGCCAAAGAAAAGAAGCAGCAGAAGAAAAGAGCAAGCATAAGAGCTGCAAAGAAAAAGTCTCAGATGCCGATGAACTGGAGAAGAGTTGATGAATGGATCCCAGAAGAGCTAAACGACGACTGGAAACATACAAAATTTGAGTTCATCGAAGATTTCTATTATCTGGGAGCTTACCCAAATACGCCCCCAGATGTTGCTTTCATGATGCATCTAAATGAGCTTTTTCATCAAGACAGGATGACGGCAAAAGCATTCTTCAACGCTGCAAATACCGCGAAGATCCAGCTCACTGCTCCCCAGCTGTATCATATCCAGCCTCCGTTGATACCTGGAACTCATCTTCCTGACAAATCAAAGATTATCGCTGAAGTAAACAGATGGGCGATCAGGAGGAAAATTTCCAAGGCAAACAACGAAGAAGAATACAGGATGCTGGAGCAGATGATATTTAACCGGTATAGATTGAGAACAGATGAGCAGCTGGAAGAAGATCGTCTGAAGAATCAGCAGAAGCAGCAGAGATGAAGACCCAGCTTACTGGGATTTAATTTTGTTTGTTTTCAGTTTGTTGATCCTGTAATTCTTGTAATCATCTTTTGTGGATTAATAAAACTGAAATATTTTGCTCTCAAGCTCACCCTGATGACAATAACTCTTTGTCCAGGCACTGAACTATGAATTTAATCTTCTGCTGAACTCTTTTAAAAACCCACTTTCTCATTTAGGGGGAAGCAGGTTGTTTTTCTCAAGTTAGGTTTTGGCATCATCAAAAAGGGGAAAATTGTTGGGAAAATTCTAAAGTTTTGATTTGATTCCAAAACCCAACTGCTCTCCAACCTAGTAGATGATTGTACAAACCTAAGTTAAGTTTTCCAGCTCACTTGTTTGAGCCTTAGATTTTCTAAGTTCACAGGTTTGGAAGCTGAAGACAGAAGAAGACCCAGCTGAGTAATCAGCTGGATCCAAAGTCAGCTGAAAGATCTCTTAGCTGAACAGAGCTCCAGAACTGAGCTGAGTCTGACTGACTCAAGAACGGAAGAATGGATCCAGCCAAGGATATCCAACGGAGCAGAATAAATTGAGCTGCATCAAAGTCTAAGAAAGACAGCGAACAAAAGGGAACTAACTCTGAAGACGTCACTTCAAGTCAGTTTACCCATACTGCTCTAAATTCAAAATCCAGCTATGAAGACAGAAATCCCGGTGTCAGAAGAAGTCAATATACATAGACCAATGAGGGATCGACATCTCAGCATCCTAGAAAGGCGAACTTAGGATCTGACACAATGATGAAGACAGGTGAACATACGCTCAACGGCAGATCGTCAGATCAGAGAGTAGGTAAGATTCAAACGGGTCCTCCAACGGCTAGTTTGAATTTCTACCTATAAATACCAGTCTTCAACCTCAGAATCAGGCACGAAAAACTCCCCACAAGCTTTCAACATCTCTGAATCTCTCAAGTATCAAAAAGCTCTCCAGCAGTTATCTATCTCTTTAAAAGAGCACTTAACTTCTTAAGTGTTCACATTCAGAAACTGCTTTAGTTTTTCGTCTCATCAATAGGCTGTAATCATAGTAAATCCAAAGCCTAGATCTGAACGAGTTCATCTCTCAAAGTTCTTCATTGTAAGAACTCGTTCAAAGTTGGAAACCCAAACCCTCCTTTACCCAGAAAAGGTTAGGTCAAGGTTACGCCCACTCGAAGCGCGAAATTCGAGTGTAAGGTTATTCAGTACCCGAAAACTGAAAAGGTGCAGGCTTCTACAGTGCCCGTAAACTGTTAGAACACAGCTCGAGGTAGAGCTGTGAAGTTGCTTGGTACTCGTAAACCAAGTGGTCATCCTTAGTGGATTTACCAGCTAAAACCTGGTCGTGGACGTAGGAGTTTTCTCTCCGAACCACGTTAAAATTCTATGTTCTTTATTGCGTTATTCAGTATTTGCTTTATATTTATTTAAAGAACTAACCGCATTTGCACAGCACAAGTTTTCAAAGTTTCAACTCTCTGGCTGTGTGACCCAGCCAGCTGCATTGATTTCAAACCTGATTAACTGAAAACTGAAACTAAGTTTTTCTGAACTTTTGTAAAGGGAACGAGCTAAGCTTTTATTTCCACCACTTTCCGCACAGCCAGCTAAGTTATCAGTCCAGCTGACCATCTTCTTTAGAAGTCAGTTGAACTCATAACTGAACTCTCACTCAACTCTGTTTTAACTTGATAAAAGTTTTCAAAAATCCCTCTTCGGTGTATTCACCCCCCCTCTACACCGAAGACCTCGTTCCGGGACCATCAATGCATACGTCAGGTGGTAAGTGTTTGGGAAAAGTGGAACATGCTAAAGAAAAAGAAGACTTCTCAAAGTCTAAGAAAATAGGTAAAATTTTGTAGAAGTACTTATTCTTTGAATAACTTTCATCTCCTGTATGATTGAAAGCTTAAGTTTTCTTCTTTCAATGATAAAGTGAGCTTCAATTATTGATGATAAACAAACTATATAAAGTCCTTAAATTTCCATGAGCTGATAAATTTAGTATAATTATGTCTTTAATTTACATTAGGACAAAAGAGAAGGCTAGGAGTGGATATTATGTCTTACCTTACCAATGCATTGTCAATTTTGTTGTTTAAATATTAATTATGATATGATGAGAGCTTCTTGTTCTGCTTATATAAATTGAAAGTTCATTTATATTGGAAATCTTGGCAGAGTTGAAAGTTCGCATCAAATGATCTGTGACTTGGGCTTCTAATATTCGTTTTATGGATCATCTTTCCTCTAGGTAGTTGTCCTATACATGCAGGTACAAGCTTCTTTCTTTTATGAGATTTCTTTTTCTTTATTAAGAGCTCAACGTAGAGCATTTGGTAGTTGTTTAGTTTGATTCTTTAACCTTAATATATTTATCAAATTTCTTACGTGCTTGTATGAAACATGTATTCTCTTTAGTTCCTCTCTCTATGGTTTTGTTCATACTGACATGCCATTCTTTTGGCTCGTTCTGAAAATTCTCATATACATATTTTACATATAGGTGTGACCTGAATATCATGAAAGTATCCAACTCATTTGAGATTTTGGCCTCTTCGAGATTCGACTACAATTGCTAAATTGTGCAACTTGATGTCCAGCTCTCTTGGGAAAAAGATATATATATGGAGAAGTTATCGAGCTAGTACGTGCAGGCTTAGAAGCATTGGCTCTCAGATTTAGTTTTGCAATTTGTATTTTAAGTTTTTTCAAGTAATCTGGTGGGGCTTAGTTGTTACTTAGCTCATCATATAACAATAGTTTCAGTTTCTTTTCTGACTTATTGACCTGGAATTTTGACTATTGTATTTGTTTTGGAAATTAATAGAATAATTTTGTTCTGGTGAATTTCTAGCTTTTAGTTATTATTATTATGATTTTTTTTTGTAATGGCGTGAAAATCATTAAATTACACCTTACAATATATAATGTAGTATCATGAATTATTATGGAATTGTAATTAAGGATTCGACAATAAAAAATGTCGTAATAATTTTTTTGCCAACACTAGCAAATGTCTTATTACATTTAAAACGTCATATTATTATATATCTATCCTGACAGTTTATGGTGTGGTGATAGCTATAGTATTCTGTTGCAACACTAGAAAGGACGACATTAAAAATAAACGTGGAGAAAAGTCAAATGTTACTATAGATATTTTATTATGACATATTTTAGTGTCTCCTAAAACCAATTTTGTTGTAGTGATAGTGAGAAAGCATGTGAAGAAACAAAGCCATAGATTTAAGCCTTAGGATTAATTAAACTTATAAATAGTAGTTAAGTTCTTGTTTTTTCCCACCAAAATTGTGGGTTTTACTTTCCTTCTCTCTTTGGTAGTATGTTAGTCTTGCACAATGTGTATCACTCCAATCTACGCATTCTATTTGATGCCCCTCCGTCCACGAAAAAGATGTGTGTTTGGTTGGGCACGAGTTTTAATAAATGAGTTGAGTGTGTTTTGAGTGGAATACTTGTTATGTGAGTGGTAATTTTATTTGGGGAGGATACAACAATGGCAAATAAGTAAATAATGGGTTAAATGAAAAGTTAAAATTAAGTGAATTGTGTCATGTGTGGGGCCCATATTACAAAGAATGGAAGACACATTTTTTTCGTGGACAGACCGAAATAAAAATACTTACATCTTTTTCATAGACGGATCATACAAACGGCTCATTTAGTTGACATATAGTTTGGATGCATTTTTTTATCAGTAATGTATAGTATCTATTGATTGATTGGATATATTAAAATTCTTCTTTAAACTATAATTCCTAATATGCTCTTTTGCATTATATGAGCAGTAAACAAGTCAAGCTGTTCGTGAGCTATTCGGCGATCGACTCGATAAAAGTTCGTTCGATAATTAATTGAGAAGTTCGTTTAGTTAAACGAGTCAAGCTTGAGCATGACTGTACTCGACTCGGTAAGCTCATGAGCAAGCTCGTTAAGTGATTTATCTTAAAATACAAGATTATTAGTCAGATATCTTATATTTTTTATAATAATTAGTAATATTTGAATTAACTATCTGTTAACTTTATTTATTTACAAGAAAATAGTAAATATATTACATTATTGTGAATAAATTAACTTATATTTTTGGAAAAGTAGCTAATATTTTTAATGAATGACAATTTTAAAAGCTCGTTTAGGCTCGGCTCTACACTCGACTCGATAAGAGCTCGTTCGATAATTAAATGAGAAGCTTGTTTAGCTAAACGAGTCAATCTTGAGCAAGACACTATTCGGCTCGGCTCGGATCGATTACACCCCCATGAGCAGCAATGTCAAAATATGGGTAGTTAGTAAATTAATATCTGCCATAATTAATAGTCTCAATACCCCAATATACTCACTTTGTCTTTTAAAAAATTTGTTATACACCTCTATTTTCAAACAAATTAGTTATGCACAAGTTTGAGGTGAGTGGACGAATTTACCCTTGGATTGTGACATATTTAATTGAAAATGTTGTCAATGATTGAGAATCTCTTACATGTGTCATAACTTTTGTCTTTGTGTCATTATCTTGCACAATCATTGTGACATTATAATTCCATTATTGTTTGAATTTTAGATTCTGCAGATTATTTATTTAGTAAAATATTATTTAATCTATTTATTTAGCATACATGAGTACGCACAGATAAATAAATATTGAAGGCCGAAAAATATGTAAACTATACCAAAAGAACAATAATATCATGAAGAACCAAAAATATGAAGATCCCTCTCGGACAATGGGCAAAAAAATGAAGATCCCTCTCGAGATTTTTGAAGATCCCACTCGAGAGGGATTTAAGAATTGTCGAGCGGGAAATTTAATTTTTGCACGTAAAATAATAAATTTTGATCAAATATGCATAAAGTTAATTTCTTACACAATGCAGACTATGAAACACGCCATCTTACACATTTCTACTGTGGAGGTGAAAATTCATCTTTTAACTTTCATGTGAACTTGTACCAATTTTACCTTCTCCTCTATATAATTTTTCGCAGTGAAGATTGAGAACACACCATAACCATTGTAACTTTAAAAATTGGTAGTTTTGTTCCTTCAGTAGTGAAGCCAACGTGAAAAAAATAAGGAAGAGAAGTTAGTAATCTTCTAATTAGTTAATTAATTTTGTTGAATTTTTTGTGGAATAATTTGTAATTAATGGTTTATTTTAGGGCTTGAATAATTTCTTAATTATTTCATATTTGTTTCGTTTTATTAAGTAGAATATTATGAATATGCATTTTAGAGTTTTTAAATGCCCGGGCCTTCATAAATAAGATCCCGCTCGGTTTGAAGAAGATCCTGCTCGACAAATTATAAATCCCTCTCGGGCGGGATCTTCTTAAAAAATATAGATGTCCGAGAGAAAAATTAAGTTATAATGTCTGGATTTAATTATAAAAATTATCTATAAAATTTATTTGTGAATTAGTGCAAAATATATTAATATTTGTAATTTTTTTTGATTTATCCATAAATTCGCATTTTTGGACGAATAATCATAATTTGATTAAATATATGATTATGTTGAATTATAAAAGCATGAAACCATTGTTAAATTAAATCCCGCTCGGTTTGAAGAAGATCCCTCTCGACAAATTGTAAATCCCTCTCGGACGGGATCTTCTTAAAAAATATAGATGTCCGAGAGGGAAATTAATTTATAATGTCTGGATTTAATTATAAAAATTATCTATAAAATTTATTTGTGAATTAGTGCAAAATATATTAATATTTGTAATTTTTCTTTGATTTATCCATAATTTCGCATTTTCGGACGAATAATCATAATTTGATTAAATATATGATTATGTTGAATTATAAAAGCATTGAACCATTGTTAAATTAAATCCCGCTCGGTTTGAAGAAGATCCCTCTCGACAAATTGTAAATCCCTCTCGGGCGGGATCTTCTTAAAAAATATAGATGTCCGAGAGAGAAATTAATTTATAATGTCTGGATTTAATTATAAAAATTATTTATGAATTTTTTTTGTGAATTAGTGCAAATATATTAATATTTATAATTGATTATGTGGATTTAATATTTTTTTTTATGAACCCCGTTCAATATTTCAGAATATGGATGAATGGAAGTACTTCACTGTCAAATACGGCGGACAATGGCACCATTGTACATACGTGGGCGGTTCAGAACAGATTACTCAAGTTCTTACCGCCACTCCATCTCTCATCAATTTGAGATACAACATCGATGTTATGATGCACCAAAATTCGATGAGCACACAGTACGAGATGTATTACTTATCGACATGTCGTACTGGACGCACTATGAAATCTCTCTTGAGCAATGATCAACAATTTGCTCAGTTGTGCTTGAAGGAGTCATTCCCAACTGTGTATCTGATCCACAACCACATAGACGCATATGTTCCGTCTTTCGAAGATCCTGGGGCATCATCCTTTCAATACGACCAAGGGCAAACATATTCTGATGAAATGGAATGTATCCAGCAACAGTTGCTTTCATCAGAATTTTTTGCTGACTCATACCCTATAGGATGACACAATTACGGATCGACGTCCACGGATCCCGTACCTTTTTTTCTAGAGAGTCGTGGTCCCGAGAGAGCTATTACACATAATAATGAGTTAGAATTCAACGTGCATAGTAGTTCAGACGATGAATATGAGGAAAGTTATGCCCGAGAATCTGATAGTGATTCATCTGAGGAACAGACCGAGGAAGACTTACAAGAATTTACGATGGTGGAGCACAGTGCATGGGTTCGTTCTAGCGGAGGGGTCAATCCTGATGATCTAACCAATTGGTTAGTTCCAGTGATTCCGGTTGATGCTACGATTTCTCTCGTGTCACGAGAACGTGATCCGACGGATGATGCTGAGTTGCGAGTTGGTGTTGTTTTCGACAGCAAACATGACCTAAATATTGCAGTTGGATTGTGGCACATGGAGAAAGGAGCCGAATACAAAGTTCCCACGTCTGACACGAGGCGTCTCAAGTGGAAGTGTAAACGTTCGGAAAATTGCCCATTCGAGCTCCGTGCATCATCACGTGGAACCGATACTTGGTATGTGTACAGATTTAATCCTGAACATGCATGCACTCGCCAGTTAGGACGTGTTGCTCCCAGGAAAATCAAGATGAATGTGGTTGCAGCGTACGTTGCTCGAAAAATTAGAATAGAGTGTGAAATCATGAAGCCTAAAGCCATTGTGGAGGAGATGCAACGCGAGTTCGGTATGATCATTTTATATGATTTGGCGCTGCGAGCACGACATACAGCTATACAAATGATATATGGAGGGTATGTTGAATCATTCCAGTTACTGCCATGCTCTCTTCACATGCTTAAGGAAACAATTCCGGGCACGATTACTGATCTAGTTGTTGGCGATGATGGGAGGTTTGAGCACTTGTTTGTAGCTCTTGGCGCTTGCAGACTTGCTTATCCACTGAATATGAGACTTGTGATCGTTGTGGATGGCACCCATCTGAAGGGCAAAAATAGAGGCGTCTTATTGGTGGCTATGACGAAAGATGCCAACGAGCATGTTTTTCCACTTGCGATAGGTGTTGGGCCAATTGAGAATGATATCTCTTGGAAATGGTTCATGTCCCGTTTTAAGGTTGCGTATGGGGACTTGACAAATACATTGATTGTCTCTGATGCCCATGCCTCCATAGCTAATGCTATTAGCGAAGTGTTTCCCAATGCAATTCACGGTCTGTGCTATTATCACCTGCTGAATAAGCTAAAAAGCTACGGTAAAGTCGTTGTGGCTTTGTTTCAACGAGCTGCTTATGCATATCGCACTTCAGTTTATGAAAAGGCAATGGAATCTTTGCGTCGAGAGAGCCCTAGTGCGTATGAAAGATTAATGAGAGTTGGACCAGAGAAATGGGCTCGATGCATGTGTCCAGTACCGCGATATAGCCACCTCACTTCAAATGCAGCAGAAGTATGGAATAACAGAATGTTGTGGGCGCGTCGTCTTCCTATATGCTCAATGCTTGATGCCATTAGGCATGTAATCGAAAAATGGTTTGATGAGAGACGTGAACAGGCAAACGGCGATGACGACGTAGTAATTGAAGAGGCGGGTAAAAAGCTTACAGCAGCAATGAATGAAGCATTTAGGTACATTACAACTCGCGGACTCGCATTGACGTTCAACGTGAATGATGGTAAAAGATCTTGGAAAGTTGATCTCAATTTGAGGACATGCTCATGCTACGAATTTCAACAGGACGGAATGTCGTGTTCTCATGCGATTGCTGCAATCCAGTAAGTTTTATGAAAGTAAATTTGGCTTAAGATAAATTTATTATTTTACTTTTAATTGTTTCATTGTTACAATTGCAGCAAAAATGGTGAAGCAATATACGACTATGTGTAATTTTACTACAAACGAGAAGCTTGGTTTGAGGTTTATAAATATTCCATACACCGTGTTCCTCACAAAGACGACTGGAATGTACCAATTGAAGTCGTCAATACATTGGTTTACCTCCCAAAATCACTTCACAGGCGGGACGTCTGAGAGTTAATCGGCGAAGATCTGCTACAGAGAGGAATACACGGAGACAAACCACTTGCCAAGAAGAAGAAGCATCCAGTAGTAGTCACCGTCCGAGGAGATGTAGTAATTGTCGTGAAGAGGGTCATACACATAGAAATTGTACCCAAATTCATGAACGTTGAATGTGTTGAATATTAACTTGTATGTATTAAAATTGGATTTAGTATATTTTATTTTTTAATTTTATTATTATATAATATGATTCTGTCTAAAATTATATAATATTTAATCCCTCTCGAGAACCATCTCAAGATCCCTCTCGAGAGGGATCTCTAATTGAATCCATTGAATTAGAAATTTATTCTATTTTATTTTATAATATTTTTTAATTTTTTTTAGTTGAATAATTTTCGATCCCTCTCGAGGGATTCTCAAGATCCCTCTCGAGAGGGATCTCTAATTGAATCATTGAATTAGAATTTTATTCTATTTTATTTTATAATATATTTTAATATTTTTTAATTTTTTTTAGTTGAATAATTTTCGATCCCTCTCGAGGGATCTCTAATTGAATCATTGAATTAGAATTTTATTCTATTTTATTTTATAATATATTTTAATATTTTTAATTTTTTTAGTTGAATAATTTTCGATCCCTCTCGAGGGATTCTCAAGATCCCTCTCGAGAGGGATCTCTAATTGAATCATTGAATTAGAATTTTATTCTATTTTATTTTATAATATATTTTAATATTTTTTAATTTTTTTTAGTTGAATAATTTTCAATCCCTCTCGAGGGATTCTCAAGATCCCTCTCGAGAGGGATCTCTAATTGAATCATTGAATTAGAATTTTATTCTATTTTATTTTATAATATATTTTAATATTTTTTAATTTTTTTTAGTTGAATAATTTTCGATCCCTCTCGAGGGATTCTCAAGATCCCTCTCGAGAGTGATCTCTAATTGAATCCATTGAATTAGAATTTTATTCTATTTTATTTTTTAATATTTTTATAATTGAATCACTTGAATTTTCGATAACAGTCCAATTAAAATAGAATGTAGAAAAATTCAGTCAGATAAATTAAAGTACAATAAATTAAAAATCGAAAAAAATTAAACTAAGGTTTGTGACATAGATCAAATGCAGCAGCGGCTACTCTCATGCGAAACGCCATTGTGTGACTCTGTCCCCATGCTATGGAGGGCCTCCCAGTAATCATCCGCTCAACTTGCATAAGTGCAAATATCCCACAATTAATACTGTCAGCCTGCTTGAATTGGTGATCAATATCCACCACTTTCAACTTCAACGGCTCCTCTATCGGATTTGAAAGTCCGATACGTTGATGTTTCCAATAAAACGCAGTGGAAAGAACTCGAGTCCACAATTTCAGGAGTGGCTCTAATTTCTTGACACGTATTTTTTGCACACTCGGATCTAAGCCCCAGTACAGTGAGTCGTAGAGTTCAACTTCCCATTTCAGCATGTCGATACGGACCGTCACGTAATGACCATCAATGTGACACACTAGTATGATCTGCATTAAAATTTTAATTAATTAATAATATAATATTAATATCCTCTATTAAATATTATAAATACAATAAAAAAGGAGAATTCACTTACATGCTTTGCTTCAAAAAGGGAAGTCTGTGATTCACCCGCATCAACTCCATGCACTCCAAATAATATGCTACGTGGAGCCCACCAATCACAGTATGTCTCCCACTTGCCCTTCATTCTCTTCGGATAATCTTTTGTTAAAATCACATTGTGCCATTCATGATTGAGTTGTACCTGTTTCCATTGAAAAAAATAAAAGATTAGTTGTTAAAATAAATATATAAGCTTCAAAAAATAAAAGATTACTTACGAAGACATCGGTATCAAAGATGACCGTGTTGTTGAATGTGACATGTTCCAGTATTTGATCCCGATGTCTCAAACGTGTTCGCAAATACATCAAGTACATATCAACAGCCTGCAAAAAGAAGATTTATTAAATTACAAATATTTTCTAATTAACAGCTTAATATAAAAACTTAATTATACCCCGATAATGAGATCTAATTTCCCATTCATTAAATCCATCCACCAATCGTGATACAGCAAGCTATCACTCGCTGTCACTATCACGTACGCATCAGTCGGACCCCTCATGAACTCCTCAAACTCCTCAACAAGCTCCCTCGATAGTGGTATCGGCGTCACTTCAGCCTCAAAAGGCGTAGAAACTGCTTTGCTAGGTCTTTTGTTCCTCATGGGACGTTTATCCCGTCTCTTTTGAACATTAGCCTCAACTTGGGGCACTTGGGTAATCGGAGTCACTTGGAGAGGAATTTCTCCACCTTCTTGAGCAGCCACCTGACTAAAAGCATTTCCAATCGCCTATATTGACAACAAATAGAGTAAATTTAAATTTAAAAAAAAAGCAACAAATTGTAACAGAAGAAGAAATTTACCTGTCCCAACTGTGCAAAAAGTAGATCTGAACGATCAGAGGGAGCGAACATGGAATGACGATGCGGATCTTGTAGAAAAGAACCAGATTCGCCAAACATATGCGACGATGTACCAAACTCCGGCATAGAACGGCGAGGTGGAACTTCTTGCTGAATAGTGCCGTACTCGGATACATTGTGCGTGAAAGGAACTACGGTGGCTCACTAGCAGTGGCAGTAGTGTCCTGCCGCTCACTACCATCATGCTCTGGCTCATGCACGGTGGCTGTAGGGGTCAGATAATCGGGATCTGGGCGACGATGAGGGGTGGGTTGATATGCAGGACTACGACGTGAAGATCCACATCGAGCATTCTTCATCAAATCCTCGAACCACTTTGTAAAGCGAGGCAACCATCTCTTATCTATCTTCTCTAATAGCCGATCTTTCTAATTTTTCAAGCTCTTCTCTTATCATGCGACGATCACTGTATCGTCGGTGATGGTCTCCGCTACTGCTCGATGATGATGATGCAGGGACTCGAGTACGCTTTCCCTTATCTCGGACCGGTCGGACCGGTTGCTCAGGCTCTTCGTCTGAAATTCTATCTTCGACATAGCTAGGAGCCTCCATCTGTGGTCGTCTCTACCCTCGAGCCTCATGTACCGGGGACGGTGCTTCCACATGGGTACGACGAGGAAACTATTCACCTACTCTTAGTGGATTTTGTGGGGCTACATACTCGATATTGAGGGCATTTGTGTACTGAGACGACTGCCAGTAAAAAGTCTGTACCTCATCTTCCAATGGGGCAAATGGCTCAAAATTCCCATACTGCAATGAATAAAATATTAAATATAAAAAATTAAGTATAAAAAATAATTAAATTAATTATTTAATTAGTTGAGTTATTTATTACCTGTAGTTCAAAAAGAGGCTGAAGCTCCATTCCAGGTCTGCTTTTAAATTTCCATTTAAGGCAGCGAGGACGTCCTGTCTGGTTAACAACTCTACCAACTGAAGCAGCTAAATCAGTAAGGACTTCCAGGGACCAGACGTGAAAAGCCCAAACAGGTCCGTAGAAGTGGTACTTCTATTTACTCTGCACATTCTTCACGTAGTGCCTCAAATTCAAGAATGTGTATGCTCCCCACGGAAAACGGCTAAACACATCTAAGTCATCCACCAATTTCCACACCCACGAATGAACGAACTTCTTCGACTCGTAACCAAGCAGAAACAAGTACAACACTAACATGTGGGCGACGCGGAGGTACAGATCACCATTTGGATCGGGGATTGTGTCACGTGTGTTGGTAAATCGATCCAGTAAGTCAGCCATACTGATCTGTATTCCGCCACAGAACCGTCGATAAACCTCCACGTTTCGAATATCGTGATCCTCCGATGGTCTAAAGTCGGACGAGCCAAAGTTCAAACCAGTCACCAAAGCATACTCCGGATATGAAAAACGGAGGTTCATCCCGTTGATATGAAACCATATCTCGTGCTCCTCAACACCGGGATACTGGATCTCACGTGACAACACGTGATGTACTGCCATCGCACACTTCTGTCCTGGATTCCAATGAGTAAAGTGTCCGAAGCATCCCATCATAAATCTATCAAGCAATTCCTGTCCTCCAATGCCACGTAATACCCTTCTAACATCTTCAAATACACTCGTTTTGTAGGACGTGCTAACCGTCGACAAACGGTTAATTGTGTCGGGCCTCTTGTATACAATCTAATGACAAAAATCAAAGCAACAAATTAATTCCGAAATAATTCTAAAAAAAATAACAAACCAACATAAATTACAGCATAAATTACGCAAATTTATATATAATTCGAACGTGCAAACCAATTCCAAATAAAAAATTACGTAATAAATTACGAAACTTAGAAACTTTATATATAAGTGTATAATTAACAAAACAATTTCATATATAATTTTAGAAATTAAATTATGATATAAAATGTAATTTCCCTCTCGGTCATCTCTATTATGACTACGATCCCGCTCGAGCGAGATTTAGGGCAGCTCGAGAGAGATCTTGGTAAAACCGAGAGGGATTTAATTTATCAATGTCTCAATGCATTTATAATTCAACAGAATCATATATGTAATCAAATTATGATTATTCGTCCAAAAATGCGAAATAATGACTAAATCACAGATAAATTACAAATATTAATATATGTTACGATAATTTACAAAACAATTTCATAGGTAAATTTTATAATTAAATTCCTACCTAAAAATTTAATTTCCCTCTCGGGCTTCCATCAATTTCTTAAAATCCCGCTCGAGCGGGATTTAGTTATTATCGAGAGGGATCTTCGTCTAACCGAGAGGGATCTAATTTACAATGGCTTATAATTCAACAGAATCATATATGTAATCAAATTATAATTATTCGTCCAAAATTGCGAAATAATGACTAAATCACATATAAATTACAAATATTAATATATGTTGCAGTAATTTACAAAACAATTTCATAGGTAAATTTTATAATTAAATCCCTACCTAAAAATTTAATTTTCCTCTCGGGCTTCCATCAATTTCTTAAAATCCCGCTCGAGCGGGATTTAGTTATTATCGAGAGGGATCTTCGTCTAACCGAGAGGTATCAAATTTACAATGGCCCTTACATAATTCAAACACCCTAAAATCCTTATTTATAATATTCTACACAATACAATTCGAACATTGTTCATAATAATTCAAAGAAGTAATTCATATATAAAATTAAAATCTAAATAATTAAAGATTGCGCTACTAACCTGTAGTCCCGACATGTTTTATAAATAATTGATGCCGCTTTCACTGTCAGGAATTTGGGTAGAGGATGGACCATCGGTTCCACTTTCTGTGAAGATCCCTCTCGATTTTAATTTGGGACCACCACAATTGTTTGAGCGATGTTTGAGAAAGAAAAATCGCCGAGAGGGATATGTATGAGCGGATTCTCAATGGTGGGGAAGGATTTTATTTATTTAGGGTTGTTTTGTCTTGTAGTCGGTATTATTTATTTCAAAAAGTGGTCAAACAATCTTTTCTTACACACACACTCACGCGGGAGACAAAAAACTGCCGTAATCTTTCCTTTTTCAATTCCCACAGCATTGTGGGTTGGAGTTTGTGGTAATAATTTGATAGATGGTGGGACCTTGGAGGGTATTTTTGTAAACTTGAGTATAACTAATTTGTTTCCAAATACTAGTGTATAACAAATTTTTTATCTTGTTAAGTGATACCTCGTGTCATTCATGGCCTTCAATATCTTTAATATTGGGCTTTAATTCCATAAATTCTAAGTGCGTATAGAAGAAAAAGGACCAATTTTAAAGCCCAATACTTTATAGGGCCTCAAGGCCTGAAAGTGAGGGCAGGTAGCCTGGCTTATTAATTTTTACTTATTAGTAAATTATTATCTTAAGTTTTCTGTCATAATTTTCAAAAGCAACTAAAGTTTATTCTATAATAATAAACAGTTATCAATTACTCAAGTATTTTAACCTGGTTTCCACTATGATATTTAAAATATTTTTAAATTTGTAAACAAATGATTAGACAGACGTAGCTAATAAATTAATTTTAAGCGGCATAACTTGTGGTTGACACAAGAATTGGGTCATGGACCCAACAACATTAACTGATGTTTTCAAAGTTTCAACCATAACAACATGGCCAACTCATCAAGGCATTGCCGTCCTCTTTTTATTTTTATTTTTATTTGAAATTAGTAACAACAAAATTATTATGATTATTATTTTAAAATTATTATGATTGTAAGCATTAAATTTGTGATATTTGAACTCTTTCTATTTATCATCTCCCATTTCGGAGATAGTCGTGCGAGCACGAATATTATATAGAACGTGGAAAAAATAATATTCCTTAGGACTCTACTGCAAATTGCTAACTTTTAGAAAACTTTATACGAAAAAATAAAAATATATTTCTTTTGAAAAAGAAACTAATAGCATGACGGAATACGCGGAGAAAGCTAGACTAATGGGTACATTACATATCTGGAAAGTGTCGCTGCTTTTTAGTTTAGCATTGTTTTTTACAAGTATTTTTGGGTTGAACTCAATGTTTTAATTATCGAACCGTAGGTCGTATCGGTATGACACTATGACTTCGGGGTTTTTTCGGTCCAACTGCATCTAAGTCGACCAGAATTGATCAGTTTACACTTTTTTGTTAAATCGAACTGAGCTCGGTTTCCGTTTAATTGATCGATTTGGTCCGATTTTTATAATTTTGATTGAAATACTATTTGATGTATATCCTTATTTTTTATGCCGTAGAAATCTGCATATGTTATTTTTTATGCGTACTGGGTAAATTTTTGTCCTTGTGTAATAGATCCAAACCACACAGGAATAAATAAACACACATAAAATATCAGATGTTAAAGGCTCGACCTAGAGAGGTGTTGGTGGGATTCAAACATAAAATCTTTGACCTTACGAATACTCACTCCACTATTAGGTCACTCCAAAGAATTTTATATACTTCCTTTTATGCAAATCAACTTTTGTTTTATTTTTATTAAACTTATGAGATAAATCTAATCAAACCACCTTGATTTCTTATCAATTGGTCGACACGTCTTTTATAATGTAATTTATTCACGTAATCCCCTGGTTTATTATTCTCAATCTCTTATTCTTGCACTTTCAATTTCAACTTCATTATTGATTTTATATTTATATCATTCTGCATCAATTGAAAAAGGGTAACATTATTCTATAATTATTCAATTAGATAATTTAATGTTTAAGAAAAAAAAATGCAATATTATCATGCAATAAACAGTAGAAGAATGAGGCTCACTAGAGAAGAGTTGAAGAACTTGAAAAAGTGTCAAATTCGACTTCCAAGTTGAAAAAGTAATAAATAACTTTTATTCTTAATATATGAGTTTCTGTACATAATACTAATTATTTATAGGCATCAAGTTGATATATTATGCAATATAAGAAAATTTAACACTTAATAAAAATCGACATCATTAAATGTGACTCTTCTACTTCATGTCGTAATTGTTTTTGAAAGGGAAAATATGTCAATATATTAATTAGAATCAGACATTACTTGGATATGTTTTTGAAAGAAAAAAAAAATACTTGGAATCTCAGAATGAGTAACTTATGACTGGAAAGATAATTCAATTAGTTTTCAAATTCCTCCAAGCGTTCAAATCCCTACTAGCTTGACCGGTCCAGCCTGAAAAGCCCGTTATGATTTTGTTTTATAATTTTTGGGTCCTAATCCATTTTTTTTTTCAATTTTATATGGATTAGTAAAATCGATTTCGAACTGAATTGACATTTTTATTTGTAATTGTGAATTAAAAATATATTATTACATCATGTCTCACACAAGACTCTGACTTTATATAGTTCCATCAAATCATTGGTCAACACCTTAACGTACCTACTAGTGAATAGATGGTTATTACTCTATATATGTATATTTTTGCTGTAAAGTTATGCTTTGCAGTATTTTTAACGTATATTGTAAACATTGTTATAGTCTTATAGATTATGTTATACTGTAAACATTTTGTTACAAAGTAGTAAGATATAATTATATACTTGTACAGATTGATTCTAATGAATACTTCCATATTAGTACGAGTGTGATGGCATTTAATATGAGAATCAGAGATAATCAATTTCTTCCAAAAATTCTTACCCAAGATAAACAAACTCTTACTATGCTAGTCCAAATCCAACTGTCAAAAAACTATGAAAAATAGTTCAAAAATATTACTCATTTTGTCTATATTCTTTTAAATGGACGTTCTACTCAATTTGTCTACTTTCCAATAAGAAAAGAATTTACCCTTTAAATATAGGAAAGAATTTAACCTTCAAAACCCTTTAAAAGTGATGAGACCTACCCATTTTCTATATTTTTACTTTTATTCTTAATCTCCGTGTCGGATAGTAAGTAGGTAAAATGAGCGGAACGGAAAGAGTAGTAACTAGTTATTAGATGTATAGATATTATTGGTGAATATTTGTACAGTCTGAAAGGAAAATTAAAAAGGGAAAAGTTTGTTTAAATTTATCTGTAGTATTTATTAGGTTGATATTAGCTGGATTTCATTTTCTTTCCCTTTACATGCTGAAAATGGGTTGAAAATTTTAGGCGACGGTCAAAGTGTATGAATTTATGGAGGAAAGTGAAATCAATATATATTCGAAGGCGCCCCAGAAATTATAGAATGTATGTCGGAGCAGAGATGATTGCTGCACCTGCATCCCTATTTGGCGCTCTATAAATACTCTCTCTCCTCTCTTTCTCTCTCATCTCATTCATTTTCTTATTCTCTCTCTAAAGAGCTGCGTAGCTTTGCTGCCTTGTTTTCACAAATACAAACTCAAGTAATTGCTAATCCAGAGAAATTTACGGAATGGGAGCGTGTGCGAGCAAGTTTACGGTGCTGAAGAATGCCTCCACCGCGCCGCCGCCGGCCGTGAAGTATGAGGTGGAGCCGAAGGAGGTGAATCTGGAGGTTGAAGAAGGGGCGGTGGAGAAGGATGATTCGCCGGTGGAGGAAGATGAAGCGAAGCGTCATCAATCGCTTGGCCATTTGCTCCAAGAGGTGAAATCGGAATAAATATCTGCATTTATATTTTACTGTGTAGATATTGTGAAGTTGACTGCTTTAAATTTTCGTTCATTCTGTTTTGTCTTCTCTCTCTCTCTTTTTTTTTTCATTACTGTCTGCTGTATTATGATTATATACATTATATTGTTTTAGTTAATAATTTCGAGATTAAGATTTGATAATTTGATGTGCATTTTAAGTTTCCGATTGATATCTGAATTTAATCATGTATAAGCTGCTCCAGTGCGATAAATTTGGCCGAAAACGAGGAAAGAGGATCACGGGATTATCACGAGTCATGATGTTTCCATTTCCAACTCAAAAGTGGTTTTTTGTGGCTTTTCAAAATTTCATTATTGCTTTACATGTGATATGGTATGCCTTTTTTGCTTGATTAGAATGTACTGGAATCGGAGCCTGCAATTTCGCCGCTTTTTCTGCTGCATTGTTTTGCCATAAACACGACTAAAACAAGTTGATTTCATCACACAAGTAAATCATTTAGATTCTATTGTTTTTACATTCGATTGTGTAAACGGATTATATATTAATTATAGATAAAGAGTAAAACATAACAAGTCCCATAAGTTGATTTATCTGTCTCCAAAATCAAATATGTATTTATGGTATATGATGTATCTATCTTTGAATATAATTTAGGGTGAAGAGAAGAAAGTGTCAGCAGAGAGTAATGGCAAAACATCAGAGCTTATAAAACATGATAATGCGGCTGAGGTGAAAGCTCCAGCATCCATTGCTGATGGCTTAAAGTCGAAATGTGTAGAGGAAGAGATACCGGCCAACCAAAATGTGGAAATGGAAGCGAAACAAGTACAAGATGTACCTGCTGAGACTGTGAATCTTGGAACCACAGAAAAACCTCAGGAAAACGAGACAGTCGAGAAACCTGAAACTCTGGAGACGGAGATAACGGAGGTGAAGAAACCAGCTTCAGATGAAGATATAAAGAAAGAAGAAGAGAAACCTGCTGTGGCTACGAAGCTTGAAACTTCAGAGAAGACACCTGAAACACTAGAGAAAGAGATAACTGTGGAACTGAATCCAGCTTGTGATGCAGAGAAGAAGAAAACAGAGGTGAAGTCGACTGAGATTGCAGAGATTGAAACACCAGAGAAGAAACCTGAAGAGAAGCCAGCTTCAGAAGCTGAAAAGAAGAATCCAGAAGCAAAGCCGTGTGAGATATCAGACAAGAAACCAGAATCACCAGAGATGGAGAAATCTGAGAAGCAGAAAGAAGCAGCAAATTCAGATAAGAACATGATAGAAGAGAAACCAGCTGAGAACACTGAGGCTGAATCTTCAGACAAAGTCGAAGACAAACATGTTATGGAGCCCCCGACTGCAGAGAACCACTTGTGCAACAAAACACCAGGGACGAGTATCGAGGAGCAGAAACCAGTGTCAGATGCTGAAAAACCTAAAGGTGAACAAGAGAAATGCCACAATACTGTCTAGATTCAGCAAAAGGCTTTGAATTAGTTATCTTGGATTCTTGAGTGAGACTGCAAGTTCTGATGTGTGGAAAATTGCATTTTGATTATTTATTTAAATTATTTTTTCCAATTCCATTGTCTATTTCTTCCCTATGCTATCAGACAAGGTAAAGCTACATTAGAAAAATTATGTAAAATTTAAGATTTTTTTCAGTGCAAAAACAGGAGAGCAATGTGTGTTAGAGGACCCTTATTACAGGTACAAAACTATTACACATGCATGGAGATGCAATTCAATGTCATAGAAGAGATCCAAGACTGCGTTTATATGTACAGATTCCGGTGGAGTACTTAGGTGTTAGATTCATCCCGAACACTTCTTTACTCGGAGTCTGGCCCGGGTCTAGAAACCCGACTAGCTTTGCAACAAGATATGCGCTCTCGTTGATGTGGTTTATGTCCCCTGTCTTGGACCAGACGAGGTTAGCCAACTGCAGCCTTCTCATTTTGGTGTTGAGACCAATTCCCCACCCCACGAAAAGCCTCTCTCTTTCTCTTTCCGATAACTTCTTCATCATCTGCTCGCTCAACATCTTCCTCTCCCCACGAAGAGCCTTTGCACTGTTTATTAAGACAAACGGGAAACTGAATTAATCTACTCAAAACGTATAACTTTCTAGTACTGGAAGAGATGTGAAAATCGAACCTTGATGAGAGTGTTAGGCTTTGTCCATCAACAACAATCTTCTCCCCTCGAGAGAATTTGTCCTTCAACAACTTCATCCTTCGGATTTCTACCTCGAGATAGATGGCATCGGTGGGATCACCTTGGAATAGCATGAAGAAGTATGTTCTGTGGACTAATGCAACATTGCAAGCATGCCAAAGTTCAATTATCTCTCTTTGAAGCCTTTTGAATTCAACCGGCCAACTTGTGAGACCTCTCACTTTATCTTCTGCTTGTTTTAATTTGATGTCTTTCTCTTCCTTCTTCTCCTGCAATAAAAAGCCAACCAACTTTCAGACAACACATGCATTTGAAAAAACTTAGTCATTTGAGAAATTGAACTCACTGATATTGTAGTAATTTCTTCTTCTTCAGTTGTGGGATCAGCCTTTTCCTTTGTGTCAGGATTGCAATCCTCACCACTTGAAGTTTTCTCTTCTGGTGTGGCAGTCTCCATATCAAGTGTGTTTTCGGGGCGAGATTTGCACTCTTTCGTTGATGATATTTCCGTACTTAAATTACATAATTTCCTACACCTCTCACATTCTCTCTCTGGTGCAACAGATGGTGTGTATTCTATCATCTTGAACCACGGAGAAGATGAGTCGGACATAAGACTAGAGTTGCAGCTTACACTCCTCACCAGATTAAAACTTCTGTTGAGAAAGGCGATTTTAGCTTGATCACGCGTCAGAGGAGTTTTTTGAATAGATGCATTATCAGGAGATCTATTATCTCTCCCTTTTGCAGGCATTCTTGAAGTTGGCTCTTCGACTTTGATCAGCGTTTCTTGGCATTCCTTGGAGGGCAAGATCCTTGTTGGTTTTTCTTCCTTCACTTCTTTATTTTCCTTGGAAGAAGATGACATAAATCCTTGCTCATTTCCTTTTAAATGCACTTTTGTTGCAGGAAACCGAGTGTTGTTCTGGAAATATGAGAAATTGGAAGTATCCTCTTTGTGTCTACAATGCTCTTTGTCAAGGCAGTTAAGTTCCCTGCATAAGTCCTCAAAATCGGCATTACTTTGTTTGTCGATCTCGTGCCAACCATAAAACAATTCACTTTCAGTGTAGTTTGGAGCGCTTGATATGATATCTGGAGAAGCATTGCTCTGCCCATAATCAAGAAACGGAACTTTCACAGCATGGTATCCTGAATTGCTCCTACTGAGAACATCACAGGTATCAGCATCTGAGTACTGTGGTTCTTCCATTTTACAACTGTCTTGATCTCGGCTATATACATCTGGTGACCGTTGCACTCGTAAATGAGGGTAATTCCCAACTCCTACCTGAAGAAAACAAAAAAAAAAATACAATAAACCAAAGAAACCATAAACTCAAAAAGAAAAATATGGCAAGGCATTTTGATATATTTACCTGTGTGATTGAACTTGCAGTATCTCCAAGCATTTTTAACAGTTCTTTTACTTGCGACTGGAAAATATCTCGTTGCAGGATCAGATCTTTAATCTCCTTCTCCAGCTGCAAAGAAAGGTAAACTTGAAAGAAAGCTCCACAACTTGTCATCATTTTTTATATATAATTGGTAGATATATACCTTTTCAATCTGACAATCTTTCTCTCTGAGTAATGCTGAGAAATTAGGTGGGGTGAACTTTGATGAGCTACTCTTCATCTCATTCTCTAGTCTTGCTATCTCTTTCTGCAAATCCTTCACCAATGCTTTGTCGGACATGACTACATTGACACGTGCTGAGGTAGTTACGTCCTTTGCACAGCTTGCAAATTGGAGAGTGCTCCTTGATTGTTCAACGTGACTACGAGCAGGGCTCATCGTACATATGATGGCAGTTCTTGCATTCCCACCAAGCGATGTTTGCAGGATTCGAGTTAGCTTAGAGTCTTTATAAGGAATCTGTTCATTTCCTCCCTTGCTGTATATATAGTTTGCAAACAATAGAATTAGGCTCCTTGTACAAGTAAATCAAATTTTTTTTGGCACATTTTGTTTTTCAAGCTCTTCAGATTGGATTAAGTCATGCTATGGGAAATGAATTACAGTTAGCTACCTCAGCCTGCTAATTACAGCTCCCAGAGTGAACAAACTGCGATCAATGTGGCTGCCTCGTTTAGACCTTGTCCCAGCTGATAACGATTGAGATGCTCGTTCACTTCCAGCTAGATCAACGAAGTTCTGCATCACATTCACAACTTTGAAAATGCAAATACCATACTTGGAAGCAGTGAATCGTGTCTTGCTAATGTTTTCATTATCACATATTGTTGCATACCACAGCAGCTGCAAGAGTGCTAGAGCTGTCCCACCCTAAATACTCACGAGGAGAGCTTTCAATCGTCTGCACAAACAAAGCCGTCATTTATGGAAATCATCAATATGTTTTTGCAGCAACCGATACATAGTGTTTTTGAATATATTGCAGAAACTCAAGAAATAGTAATACCAGACTAATAATCTGGTGAGATTGGGGGCTCAGTTCATCAACCGATATGTCTTCAGTCTGTCTTTGAGCTGCAACCGTATACATAAAAAATTCATCAAAGATTTCAAATCGATTAACATAATCATAATATCATAAAAGTTTATGTCAACGATTGAACTAATGCATTTCAACTCTTATAAACCAAAATCCTTCTTCACAACCAAATAAATAAACATTGTAAAAATAATTTCCTTACCTTGACAGATAAAAAGTAGCTCAGTCACATGATCCCGGTCCCTCAAGATTTCCTCGGTGAGATTCTCTACCACGGTTCCTCTCTACAGAAACGTACCTATTAGACAATCTAAAACGCGTCTCAAGACCAACCAGCTTAATGGAGAAAAGGGTTCACCTCTGGATCATCTATGACTTTTAGTGGGGTGTTCTCTGTGCTAAGAAGGTCGCGGACACGTTCATTATATATCTCCATAGCAGAGAACTTCACTACAAACTCTCTCTCCGGATGCTGAAAATTAAGGCACTCTCTTATCAAAACTAATTAATAAGCAAATGAAACAGTAGCTGCTTAACTTGAAACCTTTAGCTTATCAAGATATATAGATTATCAAAATTAGCACTTGAAAACACCTTCTGTATATAGTCATATATATCTGCTACCGCGTACTCAGTAATTCCAGTCACCGTATATGTCTTTCCACTGCTTGTTTCACCATATGCAAGAATAGTTGCTACAGAAATTCTCATCAGTATCAGAAGAGATTCAAACACACACACAGACACACACATAAGTAAAAATTGAAATGCATATAAGAAAGAAAACAAAACCAATATTACTCACAATTTACTCCACGAACAACTGATATAGCAACATCCTTGGCTCCCTGCTCGTATACCGTTCTTGTGGAGCTATCGCTCCTGAATACGCGATCTACATACATGTCAAAGACGAAACAATGCAGCATTATTCTCATAGATACATGATCATGATTGATACAAAAGTTGAGACCTTGTAAAGCATAAAATACTAAAGAAACACAGCTAAATTCGAAAAATAATAATCTTTTTAAATTTTTTCCTTACCAAATGCATAGGCATTGGGATACATGGAGTTCCCCGAAGCAAGGAGGCTGACATTCTTGTAAACAATAGTATCACTACTGATACATTCCCAATCCGAAACATCGTTGCTCGAAATTTCCTTGTCATTGAACGGCCTCAATTTCACAGACACGAAAATCCTCTCCTTATTGTCTCTCATAAACTCCCCTCCACTCTCCATTATCTCTTTTCTGCCCCCAAAACTCCTGAGAATTGTATATTCCTCCTATCAAGATTATTGCCAAAAAAAGGAAAAGAAAATTGCAAGAAACATGGCTACAAGCTTCTTGAATGAAAACAACGTAAATCTTGCAACAACCAATGATGATGACATGTGAAAAAAGAGTAAATTTGTGATCATGGCAGTTTATGAATTGAAATCACATATGTTGCATGCATGTTCTTCTAATTCATGCATTGATGATTTTTTTTTTTTAAATTTCTTTCCATATATTAATGGGTTTTCAAATGTCTGGATTCTTTCTCATGAATGTTTCCTAAATCATGAGATGAAAATCTTAACAGAAGTATAATGTAGGATTAGGATTAACGTTTTTCGGGCTCAGAAACAACATTAAATTTACCTGAACCTTAGGAAAGTCTGATTAAGCGGTCGTTTTCATGGAATGTTGGATTGTTATTGATATCATGAAACTGTGTTTATGATGATTCAGACTCCTCTGCTTCTTAGCCCTTATGAAAATGGGGGCCGGAGGGAGGGCTAGAGAGAGAGAGAGAAAGAGAGAGAGGGGGGGGGGGGGGGGAGAGATAGTCAGAGAGGTGTTCAATTTAAATGGAAATTCAGTGGAATTGGGTGTTTCGGATTGTGGAAATAATTGGTCCTTCTACAGTTTTATGATGCTGTAAAAGGCAACAAAAAAAAAGGTAGATTTTTTATTCTGTTAACATACGCAAATGTAATAACCAATCTACCGAACCTTAACTGTACTCGATCTAATTCACTTTATTTTAAACTGACAAAGAGGCTCGCAACAAAAGTTTAATATTATATCTAATGATTTGATTTTCTATAAAATTAAAACAGAAACATAGAGAAGAAACTGATTAAAAAACACGAGGAATTTATAAAATACTTCAAATTTTGAAGGATATATCATATAATATTTTCATTCTTTCTTTGAAAACGAGGTAGAATACCTTTGTTTGTTTATGATACTAGTTATATTATTGTGAGAAGGCAATGCAAAGGGTTCAAAAATAATATATGGAAGCTATGATTTTTTAAGCTAGATATTATACATACGAAGTGACAAAATCCACAATTTACAAAACTTTATTTTTGTATCAACTTCTTGGATGGAAAAACAAAAATATCATTGGGTACAATGGCCTTTTCATCTTATAGCATGATGTTATTCTGAATGGTGATTCTAAAGAAGTGTTGAAAGAATTTTAACAAAATTATCAGAAAATTATGCCAGTCGCGGCTCCCCTAGAAATTTTTTTTCGGGCAAATTGCGTGTAAATTCCTGAACTTTTTATAAATTCTGGTTTTGCTCCCCACAAAAAAATTCAGCGTGACAATTCCCGAACTTTCTATTTTGTCTAATTTTGTATCCAAGGTCAATTTCCCCCAAAGTGTGCGCTGACTTGACAGACGGAAATTCCTACGTGTCGTAATCGGTAGACGAGTTAATATTTATCCAAATAATAAATTGCCCTTAAATTCTCTTCGGAACAAAAGGTTTAAAAAAGGCTTTTTAAAAAGTCACGTTTTTCATTACTGACATCGAGCTCTTAACTTTTTTCAAATTCTGTTTTTGCTCATCACAAAAAAAAAATTGGGCAAAATCAGACAAATTAGAAAGTTTGGAAATTGTTGCGCAAAATGTTTTTTTTTTTTTTTGTAATGAGCAAAAACAAAATTTGAAATAAGTTAAGAAAATTACGGGCAATTTATTATTTGGATAAATATTAATTCGTCTACCGATTACAACAAGTAAGAATTTCCGTCTACCAAGTCAACACACAATTTGGGAAAAATTAACATTGGATGCAAAATCAGACAAAATAGAAAGTTCGGAAATTTACAAGCAATTTACCCTTTTTTTTCTTTTTCTAAGTCTACCACTATATACATATGTAGCAAAGTCCCAAAGACCGATGGGGCTCTATAAGCCCCCGCTAAATATTTTTATTAATTTAATCGACAAACTGTTGGCATATTGTGTGAATTAATGTGTAAAAGTTCCATCACCAAATCGAATTTCAAGAAAATTGTCTTCTTCAAATCTCGAACTTCAAACAGTAAACGGAACCCCCACTAATGAATTTTTTTGCCAAAGCAGCCCCCCCACCCCACACACACACAACCTCTCTCTCTCTCTCTCTCTATATATATATATATATAATATTATACAATTCCATCAATCATAAGCTAGAATCGAACATGTGGAGATCCTTAGGAAAATGTAGGCAATTCTGATTCTGGCTCGTTTAATTCGGCCATTTCTTTGCCTTAATGACAAGGAAGCATATGCAGAAATTCCATCATCATTTCATTTGACACCACCTACCAATAACCAATAGATTCAGCACAAGTTTGAGATATGTATACCTGTGAGTGGTAACACAAACTCATAACATTAGTCTCAAGGTTTCATGTAAGCCACAAAACTCAACAACCTTCTACCATCATTATGCTTAGCTTAGCCTCATATATGCAAAATTGTCCTTGCTACCTCATAACTTCCAACAATTGCATAGACATCTATCTATCAATCCGTGTCGACAGTATGTAACCATAAGAATAGCACCTGGGAGCATATCACGGGCATCCATTCTTCCATTACCGCAAGAAGCTACCATTCGTCTGACAATTTTGAGATCATGTATAAAAGAAACTGATTATCGGAGATAAGTAGATGAAACCCAAAGGATAATGTAGCTTATCAATGAAGTCGTCACTTCTAAGCTTCTTGGCCCTTTGAGTATCGGTGGCATCACAGAAACCATCATGAAAGTTCCTACCAGCCATGAAAGAGCAAAACTCCCAGCCCTGAACAAATATAACAACTGTCAGCAGGATACCAAGCATGAGTCGTGAGCCAATATATTGTTTCAAAAAGACTAATTTAATAGTTATCCTAGAACTACAAAAACAGTTTCCATTAAGACATCACTCTTTGAAATCAGAAGATAGTACTATTCTGTGGTTGATATCAGAAAATAAAATTCTTTCAATTGGAAAAGTGAGGGCTTACCCATAGAGAAAAGCACGTAATTTGCTCTTGAGGCGATCATTAATAAAGTACATTGTGACTATCAAGGAGATAGCAACTTGAAGTGTTGGGCCTTCTTCCGTGGGAAAGAATACAGTCAGCACTCCAAGTACTAGGAAAGCTATGGAAGTTTTTACAATGACCCTTGTGGATGGGGTTCTAAACCTGCTTGTGACAGCCTGAACATATTTATGCTGGGTTACTTCCCTGACCTTTTTCTTGATATTGATCTTAGGATTCTTCCTTTCGTGAAATTTTTGCATAATGATTTTATCATGTGCTACTTCAATTGCATCCACACTGGGCTTGTGCCCTCCATATGTTTGTATTAGGAAGTTCCTAGCCGCTTGAATTTCATCTTCTGAAGCTTCCTTACTAATTCCTAGTCGCTTGTAAGGATCCTTCACATCGATTCTAGGAAAGATAACTGCACCAAGAGGAAGAAAACAAAATGAGGATTCAGAAAGACCGATCACCACATCCAAAATTTATAATGCTAATAAGAGACTATGAGGGGTGTTAACAATGCTGATGTGACACTATGATCAAGTGCAACATGCGGTGATGAATGAGTCAAGTGCAAAACATGTCATCAAAAGCCATCTCCAGAAGCCACAAATTTAAAGAGCATGCCAAAGTATCAAAATCTGGACCTCCACATTCAAAATTTAGAAAATTTATATGAACTGACTTAAAAGAATCCTGTAAATACAGCAGAGCATGTACAATAAGCGATCATTCCTAAACAAATAATTAAGAAATTTGGGGGATCTCTGTCTCTGACATATAACATTTTGGGCCAGCAATGAGTCCGACCGACCTGGAATATTGAACCCATAAGTATAAGCTACATACAAAGTAGAAAGTAAATGGTTTCCTTCTGCTTGACTCAAAGAAGGGCTCAAATATATCCATGCAATTTGGCATAATTTTCTTAATTCCATGAAAAAGCGTTGACAGAATCATAAAGGTGAGAAACATATTTTTTATCGAAAAATATTAAACAATAATGGGCCAAGTAAAAATCACAAAATTTACCAGTTGAGTCATTACTAGCATCTCCAAAGGTAGCATCCATTGCACACTTAACAGAAGGCACTCTCTGTTTATATCTCCAAGTTGATGCAACCAAACCATTTCTACATGATAGTAAATACAAGATATTAGTGACAACAAATTATGCATACAAAACTATATGTGGACTAAGATGATTTTACCTTTCCACGAAAAGAAGATTAGTAGACAACCCAAAACTAGGCACAAACGAAAATTGCTTCTTATGTGATCCTAGGCCTCTTGCAGGTAAGCCGATGCTATATCTCAAGGGACTACAAGTTAACCCAGATGACATTGCTGCTAGGCAAGTAGAAACTGTTGCTAATATTTGTAACAAATGAAAGGCTGCATAGCGCAAATAGACAAAAATAAGAGAAGCAAAATATTGATTAAAGGGCCTAAGGTGCACCAACTCAATCTAGTGGAAAAACATAAACATGCTGTCAATAAGGAGGCATGCCCTCCTAGTGACAAAAACATCACATGAAAAATACAACTAATAGCAATACAATGTAAGACAAACTGAGGAAAGAAAATAAAAACAAGTTCGGAAAAATTGCTAACACAGCATGCATCAGAAGGATTCCCCGTTGATCATCAAAACATTGCACCTAAAGTAACATTAAAGAAGTACGATGCCCCGAATGATTACTCATAGGCATGTAAAAAAGTTATTATGAACACTTCAGTCTAGCCATGGATATCCTTCACCTTTGAAAATCCCTTTATCACGTCAAACACATATGCATTGCATATGAAGTGGTCATACGCAAATGCACCACTGCATCCCAACTCCTCTAACCATGAATATCAATAGAAAACTCATTTGCTATTCTTTTTGTTTATAATCTTGACAAGAAAAAGCAGCATTACAGCCTTTGGCTCTCCACAGATTGCAGCTTTTCCTCCCCAGAAAATAGGAAAAAGGAGCCCTAAAAAAATGTACTCTTTATTCTAGAGACGAAGCTCACACTCTCTATATCTTGTTTCTTCCCTAACATTACATTTCCAGTAAGCCTCCAACATTTAAAACCTGGTATCACTCAATTTCTAAAGTTTTATTATCAATTAATATCTATGCTCTTTGACTTCTAGTCTTTTACCAATTGATTCATCTGCTCAGCTTTTATCTCAAACAAACACAATTACCCAAATTAATAAACGAATGAAGGAATTCAAACAACCAATGCCGTCGCCCCTACGATGAAAAGCTACAAAATAAAACTTTTTCCAAGAATTATTCTCGCATACAAATTTGACCGAGAATTTTACAATTTAAGATACTGGAACTTTTGCTACCTCAACTTCTTTCGGAAAATTAAAATGAGCAATCACACTTCTTATCTAGTCAAAGAAGGAAAAAATTGAAGGGAACAACAAAGCATATTAACGAAACAAATCAGAGAAGAACCTGGAAGCAGAGAAGTAATCACAGTGCAGGCTGCTGTGGATAGAAGAGTTGGAAAAAGAGGGGAGAGAATACGAAGTGAGAACTGAGAAGAAGGGTTTTGGTTGGTTTTTAAGCTTTGGTTTATTAAAACTTAATTCACAAAAGTAACACAAATCCGTTGTAGTCTAGTTGGTTAGGATACTCGGCTCTCACCCGAGAGACCCGGGTTCAAGTCCCGGCAACGGAAATTATTTTTGACTTGGGCTTTTAAACATATTTTTCTACATAGGCCCAAATTATTTTTGACTTGGGCTTTTAAACATATTTTTCTACATAGGCCCAATAATTTTTTTAGGTAAAATAAGCCCAACAATAAATATTTTTTTTTGAGGGAACAATAATATATTTGGTTGTATAACGACAGAACATAACGAAAGTATCCTATCTTCATCTCCATATTTGATTCTTCTTTTACAATATTATCCTCACATCACTGTTTTCATCTTCACCATTGGTAGAAAGATTCGATGGCTAGGTGTTTTTAATTTCCTAGTCCGAATCTTCTACTCCCTCCGTCCCGTCTTGTATTCCTTTTTGGGTTGTCCTATTTCCATAAATATGTTTCTCTCACAAAAAGTCGTGGGCTCCATTACTTTATATATCTCCTTAATATCCGTGTCCAAAAGAAATGAGATAAGAATAACGTGACGAAGGGAGTATCATTTATACTGTAACCGTATATGTTCTAATTTTGGGATTCATTAATTCAGGAAATTATTGTATCTACGAAATGTCACTTGGACTATGAACATACAGCATGTTACAAAATATAAAATTGAAAGGCGATAGGAAATAGAAGTCCGACTTTTTTTTTTTTTTTTGTTCACTAGGACAAAAGATGCTGAATGATGAGGACATCTCAAGTTTATATCACAGTTGAAGAGAATGGTGTAGTTGAATTATCAACAGAGGATGCATGCATCGTGAAACACGCCCATCATCATTCTACCTAAAATGAACCAAACTCATCTTCTTTCCTTTGCATCTTGCCTTTACTTACTATAATAAGAAACGTTTTTATTAAAGCCTCATCCTATTCAAGCTAGCTTCTCTAAAGTCTAAACACATTCTACATCATCATAAACATGTCAAATAATGTTAGATAACTTTTTATATATTAATTTCTTGTGCATGAATTCTTGGATTTCGAGGCTAAAATTAAACAGCTCTAGTATCTTAATTTCGTTGTTGAATGGTCCCCTTGTGAGACAGCGTTTTTTGTTGTATTTGTCAACTCTCAATCTGTGTAAATTATGTTCATATGTGATATGTCTGCATACGGAAGCCATGAAATACAGATAAGGTAAAGACAACTGGCTCTCTTAATTTGTTCCCTTTTTTTTTTTTAGTCCCAAAAAAAAAATTAACACGCACGCTGTTATTTTTAGACCAATGGACCCATTTTCGAAATTATTTTTTAAAACCGATTTTGGAAATTAATTTAACTGAAAATAGTAATATATACATATATATACGGGGTAAAATTTATTTTACACACTTCCACTTTACACAAATGAAAAATACACACCTCCTCCAAAACAAATGAAAAATACACAACCCTACAAAAGTAACCCTACAATGGCCCACAAAACATCACTTCATTCCACAAAAAACAAGGCTCATGCCTTGGGAAAGAAAAAAAAAATACTGTGCGCGGCAGAAGGAGGAGAAGAAAAAAACGACCAAGATTCGGTCATGAGGATTTTGAATAAAAAACCACTTTTTGACCCACTTTCTACATTAAATAACCCCCAGGTCCCCCACCATCTCAAAAAAAAAACGACAAACCCTACCCACCCCTTCAAATCCCGACAGCCACCATCTCTCTCTCCCCACCCAATTCCCAATTTCCCGACCCCTACCGTGTGTAAAATAAAAACCATCTAAAAAAAACGGCAAACCCTAAATCCCGACAGCCACCATCCCTCTCTCCCCACCCAATTCCCAATTTCCCGACCCCTATTTCGTGCTGGTCCCTCCACCCCAAAAAATCCGACGCCGGTGGTCCCAAATTGCACCGAAAGGGATCTTCAAGAGCACCGAGACGGATCTTCAAAGTTTGGTGGATACAAAATCATGTCGGGACAACAGGTTAGCGGGATCTATATTAATTTTATTTCCCTCTCGGATACAACAATTTCCCGCTCGAGAACACACAATTCCCGCCCGAGCGGGATATAGTATGGTCGAGCGGGATATAGGTTTGTTATTTAGTTAACTATTTGCCGCTTGATTTTACCTATTTTCCGCTCCAATGGATATTACGTAGTCGAGCGGGATATAGGTTTGTCGAGAGAGAAATAGGCTTAAATGCATGATACTCATATTAGTATTATTTTCGTGGAATTTCCGTATTAATTAGGTGAATTTAAACTACGTGCATAATTGTTTCGTTATTTTTAGTAATATTTCGTTAAAGTGGGTATAATTATTTTGTGTTGCGTGATTTTTAGAATTCAGTAGGTAATATCATGATTCATGTAGATAGAACTATTTCCCGCTCGTAATGTACTATTTCCCGCTCGACTGAACCTATTTCCCGCTCGAGCGGGATATTGTTCTCGAGCGGGAAATTGTCTTATATTCATGTATTAATTCAGTCATTTTTTAGTATTATTTTCGTGAATTTTAGTTTGAATTTGGCGAATTTTAAATTGTGCAGTTAATTTCACGTGAATTTCGTGAATTTAATTTTCTAAATTTTAAATAAATAATTACTGATGTTCGTAAATTTGATTGATTTTACGTTGATTCGCATTACGTTCAAGAGGGTCGATACGATTAATCGTCGGTCGACGATTAGCACATACTACAAGACCAAGGTTTTAGAAGATGTTCGTAAGACATTGTTGTTCGTTGGTGGGCGAGAGCTACCGGATAGGTTTATAGCGAGTGCTTTGGGCACTTTATTTATTGGAAGCCGGGGCAGAAGTGCAGGATGGCCGTGCATCACGTGTTGTCACGTGAGATTAATTATCCGGCGCTCAAGAGTACGACATGTGGTTTCATATAAATGGGGCAAACATCCGTTTTTCCTATCCAGAGTATGCCCTTATTACTGGCTTGGTCTTCGGGTCGTCCGACTTTAGACCTTCGGACAACCATGACGTACGAAGGGTGGAGGTGTATCGGCATTTTTGTAATGGGATGCCGATTAGTGTCGCAGCCCTACTGGATCGGTTCACCAACACGCGGAACCGGTTAGAGATGAAACGGTGAACCGTATCTCCGGGTGGCTCATGTGTTAGTATTATATCCGTTATTACTTGCTTACGATCCGAAGAGGTCCGTTCTTTGCGTGGGTGTGGAAATTGGTGGACGATTTAGAGGTGTTTCACGCATTTCCTTGGGGGTCCTACACTTATACGAATCGAAGCACTACGTTCAAAACATACAGAGCTCGCCGAAGTACCACTTCTACGGTTCAGTGTGGGCTTTCCACGTTTGGTCCCTAGAAGTACTTCCAGATTTAGCTACCGCTGTAGGGAGTCTTGCTTCGCCGAATGCACGACCCAGATGCCTTAGATGGAAATTTAAGAGCAGAACTGGAATGGAGCTTGAGCCTATATTTTCTCTACAGGTATTTAATTATTTAATTAATTAAATTTATATGGACATTTATTCTGTATTTAATATTTATTTTGTATTTATTATAGGTCCCTCGTGTCACTCTGTTGGAACCATATGGCGACGAGGCGCAGAGTTTGTACATGCAGTCCACTTTGTACCCAAATGCCCTTGCAGTGGACTTTGTGGTGCCGCACAATCCGTTACGGCATGGGGAACAGTTCCCCCGTCATGAGCATCAGGCAAGGTAGTTTCAGGAGGCTGCTGAGGAGGTTGATGAGGCAGTGGAGCATGTCCCTCGAAGGAGAGGAGCACAGAGAGAGGCGCCTGATTTTGTTGAGCATGAAGATCATTCTGAAGAGGAACGTCAACCTCCTCCTCAAGATAAGGGGAAGCGTACTCGTCAAAAGGGATCATCATCTTCGAGCAGCGGAGGAGATCACCACCGTCGATACAGTGACCGTCGGTGGATGAGACAGGAGTTGGAGAAATCTGAAGATCGTTTGCTTGAAAAAATGGATAAGAGATGGTTGCCTCGATTTCAAAAGTGGTTTGAAGATTTGTTTGAGAATATACGATGTGGATCTTCACGGCGTCGCAGCCCCGTATACGAGCCCACTTTTCGTGGAATGCCTACTCCTGCATCACGCCGGCCGTCTGTTCATGAACCTGCACACGACACTGCTCGACGCCAGCCGTCTGTTCATGAACAAGTTCCTCCACGAGAGCCGTCTGTTCATGAGACACACTTTGTACAGCCGGAGGTTCCTGCCCGTCATTCATTGCCTGAGCTTGGATCTTCGTTTGCCCCGATTGAGCAGTATGGTAGTTTTCTGCACGATCCATATCGTCATTCGATGGAAATCCCCAGTGGTCGTGATGAAGCCTTGTGGCAGGGGCTTGGGCAGGTAAGTATTTTATTTAATAAGCACGTATTTTTCAATTATTTATCATTTAATTTAGCACTTGTACTAATTTAATTTTCCGTATAAATTTAGGCAATTGGAAAAGCATTTGAGAACGTCCAGGCATCATATGCTGGACAAGAAGCTGTGATGAGAACGCCCATCGATGCAGTGCCTATTTCTCAGGTGGGTGCTTCGGTGGATGAAGATGATGAGCCGTTCCGGGTACCTCGAAGAGGAAATAGGAAGAAGAAACATGCAGCCGCAGTCCGTACACCCATGATTGCTAGTAGGGCACCAGCAGAGCTTGATATCCAGTTGGTTCAGGCGTACGAGTTGTTTCTAAGTGGCCCGCCTGACCAATTTATGGTTGTGACTGCGAGTGGGGGTTATCTTCCGCATCAGTGGTGGAGGGTGTTAGAAAATCCACACACTGACATAATCGTTGGGGTAAGTAAATATAATTATTATATTTACTTCACTTGTTTAGTCTATTTATTTATTTTGGTTATATTTGTTGAATGACATATGAATTGTATTTGTGTTTGTAGGTTTTAGACCTGTACCTGCTATGGTTGAGGAAACGAATTGCTCACCGTGACAACGTCTTTGGAGAATGTCACGGCTAGAAACACTGTACTCTTGGATTGTGATGTCTTCGTAAGTTTTATTGCATGTATTTTCTAACTAATATTCATTTCTTATTTCCAATTTGTTTTCTATTTTCTGTCTATAACTATGATGTGAATTTCAAACAGCTCCAACTCCAAGGTGAATGGGAAAAAAAGATTTTAAGCATAGAGATCGAGACGCCGTTGAGGGAACTTGGGCGTTGTATGCGGGCGGGAGGCTCCTAAGAGCATATGTTTTGGAGCGCATGGACTCGATGCGGGTGACGAGCGATCGTCGTTTTGATGCACATCACGTAAGTAAATAACTTCTCTATTTTGGATTTTCTGCAATTATTTATTTTTAAATTAACTATCATGTGTACATTTAATGCAGATCATTATGGTATGTCTCATAGGAGGCCATTACGTAGTAGTCCGAATTGATATGTTAGCATGGACTGCCGAGTTGTATGACCCCCTCTATTACAGCAAGGATAGGAAAGTTCAAGAGGGGAGAGTTACTCAATTAGCACCACTTCTGAAGTTGTGGGCTCGGGTGCTCGATTGTTCATTTTATTGGAGGCATAACCGGATTGGAAGAGCAGCCGAGGAAGATCCATTGAAGCTCGTTGTCCCTCCTGCAGTGGATCAATTCAAGCAAATAGACAATTACAGTTGTGGGCTATATGCATTGATGACTATTGAGCGATTAATCAGTGGTTCGCCCTCTATACCTTGGGGTAATACACACACCAAACAGTATAGGAAGAGGGTAGCGACCGCAATCTATGGCATGTGTCATCCACCAACGGAGCAGGAACGGGAACAATATCAAGAAATATGTAGGGCAGCTGCTTCATCTTCCAGAAATTAAATTTTGTAATGGCACTTATCCGAATTGATATGTACGCAGACTATTTATTATTTTCATGCTATATATTTCCAGTTTTATCGTGAATATATTAATCTAGCCTAACAATTTTCATCGCCACTATTATAAATATTAAGAGAAATTCAAAACTGACTAAAACCGACCGGAAATAGAAAGATCCCGCTCGAAAATGTGAAGATCCCTCTCGAGCGGGATATTAATATGCACTACCGGGATCTTTATATACACACTTTATGTATTAAAAGCCGACTGCAAAGTGAAGATCCCTCTCGAGAGGGATCTTCACTTTGCGAGCGGGATCTGTATATACACGAGAGGGATCTTTACATTTTGTGATGTTATTTCCATGCAATAACTTCTTTATTTATTCATTAGATTATATTTATTCAATTATGTGATACATGACTTCGGCGAGTATGGCCATATTCATGACATACACTACATCTCTTACGAGCTTGACTCTCCGTAACAGCGCGTCGCCGGTTAACTCTCGGACGTCCGGGAAGAGAAGTGATAGCTGGAGGCAAGACCAATGTATTGTCTACTTCAATTGGAAGAGTCCAATCTTCTTTGTGCGGAACACGAAGTATAGGATATTTGTATGCGTCTATCCAAGCTTCTCTTTTGTAGTACAATTGCACGTAATCATATATCGTCTCTCTATTTTTGCTGCAATTTCAACCAATCACACAATTAGAGATTTTAAGTGATAAAATTATCAAAATCAATGTGATAAACTTACAGTATTGTAGCAATAGCATGAGAACAAGGCATTCCATCCAGTTAAAATTCACAGCAGGTGCATGTCTTCATATGGAGATCTACTTTGAAATATCTCTTACCATCATGTACGTTGAAGATCAATCCCGGTGCACGAGCTGTATTGTACCTCAATGCTTTATTCATCTGTTGCGTCAGTTTTTTAGATGCTTCAGCAGTTAATATGTCGTCATCGTCATTCGCCTCTTCACGTCTCTCATCAAACCATTTCTCGATGACATGTCTGATTGCATCAATCATTGAGCATATGGGAAGCCGTCGAGCCCACAACAATCTGCCATTCCACGACTCTGCTGCATTTGATGTCAGTTGGCTATAACGTGGAACTGGACAACAGCTCCGAGCCCATTTCTCCGGTCCAACACTCATTAATTTCTGGTATGCAGCTTCGCTCTCTCGACGGATTTTGTTCATTGCATTTTCATAAACTGAATGACGATATGCATATGCAGCTTGTTCATACAAGGTAGTAACCACTTTTCCGAACCGCTTCAACTTGTTGAGTAAGTGATAGTAGCACAGACCGTGAACTGCATCAGGAAACACTTCACTAATAGCGTTACCTATCGAGACATGAGCATCAGAGACAATGACTGTATCTGTCAGTTCCCCATATGCAACTCTAAAACGCTCGAGGAACCACTTCCAAGAGATATCATTTTCGATTGGTCCAACACCTATCGCCAATGGGAATACCTGCTCATTGGCATCCTTCGTCACAGCGACAAACAAGATACCTCTATTTCTGCCCTTGAGATGAGTGCCATCAATTGCGATCACAGGTCTCATGTTGAGTGGATAAGCAAGTCTGCAAGCGCCGAGAGCCACAAATAGATGCTGGAACTTCCCATCATTTCCAACTGCCAGATCAGTAACCGTGCCAGGATTTGATTCCTTAAGCATGTGAAGATAGCCAGGCAACATCTGGAAGGACTCAACATACCCTCCGTATATCATCTGTATCGCAGTGTGTCGTGCTCTCAGGGCCAAATCATATTGGATTGTGATACCGAACTCGCGGAGCACCTCCTCCACAATGGCTTTCGGCTTCATGATTTCACACTCCCTCCGTATTTTTCTGGCAACGTAGGCTGCAATAACATTCATGTGGACTTTTTGGGCGCCACACGTCCAAGATGACGGGTGCATGCATGATCGCCATTAAATTGGCGGACTATCCAAGCATCGAGTTTACGCGGGATGATGCTCGCAACTCGAAAGGGCAATTTTGCAAATGCACGCAAATCCATCTGAGACGCTTCGTATCAGATGATACAACTTTGTATTCAGCTCCAATCTCCATGTGCCACAAGCCGGCTACAATATTTAGATCATCTTTGCTTTCAAAAATAGAACCAACCTTTAACTCAGCATCATCTGTCGGGTCATTTTCTCGTGCAACGAGTGAAATCGTAGCATCGAGCGGAATCACCGGAACCAACCAACTGGCGAGATCCTCGGAATTCACTCCTTCATCCCTACGAATCCATGCTACATGCTCTGCAATCGTGGATTCTGTCATGTTATCCTCCGACTCTTCACTATCGGATTCGGGTTCAGATTCTAGAATATAACTTTCATCATCTCCTTCATTTGTATCTTCATCATCGTTGCTTTCTTGTTCATCATTGCGAGAAGTTGCTCTCCTTGGGAAAGAGGTCTGGAACGAGCATTTGGGGGATAGAGGAATATTCGGGTGTGGATGTCGATCCGTAATTACCTCCGTGAATATGGATTATCAAACCAATTTGAGGAAACCATCTGTCTTTGGATATGATCCATTTCATCCGAATATGTTCCGCCGAAATCGTATCCAAAGGATGAAGAGCGCGGTTCTTCAAAAGAAGGAATATATACGTCCGTGTTGTTGTGAATCACGTATACAGTTGGGAAAGATTCCATCATGCACAACTGATCAAATTGGTGATCGGTGCGCAAGAGGGCTTTCATGGTGCGTCCTGTACGAGACCGCGTTAAATAATACAACTCGTACTGTGTACTAATCGAATTTCCATTCAACATAATATCGATGTTGTATCTCAAATTTATGAGAGATTGAGAGGCCGCCATAAGTTGAATAATCTGTTCAAATCCGCCCACGTACGTACAATCGTGCCATTGTCCGCCGTATTTGATAGTGAAGTACTTCCATTCATCCATCTATATAAAATTAAAAACGAAAAATGATTAATAAAATAAATTAGAATACAAAACCCCAAAATCCCTCTCGGTATACCTATTTCCCGCTCGAGCGGGATTATGATGTACCGAGCGGAAAATGAGTTATGCGAGAGGGAAATAGTTCCATTTAATGCGTTGCATAATTTATATCTTAAAATATAATTTTCGCTCATTATAGATTGATCTAGTAACGAATCCCGATTTATTTTGTATAATTACTAAATAGATTAATAAAAGATCAACATTAGAAATTAAATGAACTATAATGCTGTAAAAAATCACCTCAATCAACAACCTCCGAAGATGAGTGAATTTGTAAGTCAATTCTCTAATTTTTTCGTAGATATTTGTAGTGAATTTTCTAATTCTTCGTAGATGTATTTTGATCTTCGCTTCAATGTAAGAAATATATAGAAGTGAAAAGTAAAACTGGTATGGATTCACGTGAAAATTGTACATAAAATGTACAATTTAATTTACAGCTATACTACAGTCCAAAAAGAATAGGTGTGGCGTGCCTGCATTGTGCAAGTAATTCACGCGGTGCACAGAAAAAAAATTGAATATCCCTCTCGAGAATTGAAGATCCCACTCGACAAAACTGAAGATCCCGCTCTAGTATATGGATATCCCGCTCGACAAAATGACGATCCCGCTCTGGGAATTGAATATCCCGCTCGGGCGGGATGTTACATTTTTCGAGCGGAATATTCATTTTGTCGAGTGGGATCTTCATTTTTTGGCTCTTCATGGGGTTATTGTCTTTTTTTGGTATGATTTCTATATTTTTCGCCTTCATTTAAATATGCAGCATGTATTTATTACTATTAATAATATATATAAAAGAATATTAATAACCAATGATTAACTACTTTATCAAACTTTCATGCAAGACACAAGTACACTTTTCTTACAATGTGTAAGTGATTAGCAATCATTAGTCACTTTTTGATTAAAATAAATCACAATCAACGGTCATTTCGGCTCTTCAAACGAAAAGTGTGTAAAATTCATTTGTTTTGGAGGAGGTGTGTATTTTTCATTTGTGTAAAGTGAAAGTGTGTATTTTTATGGATTAACACTATATATACATCCTTATCGATTTTAAATTCTAAATAATTTATGATATAAGATAAGAATGCTTTTGTATCTAAAATTTCTTAAAATCGACAATATTTATCTATTTTTGAGATATATATATATAATATTATAAATTAAGAAACCATAAATTAAAAGGACAAAACCTTAGAGAGATGCTGTTCAATAAGCCAAGACAGTTGGCTATAAAAAAAAGGTTAGAATCTAGTAAAATAAGATTGTAGATTTTACATATAGTTTTGAGTGAAATACAAATTGCCAATTGACACACTAGAAAACAGGAGTTGACAGTTAGTAAGTGATAGGATTGAAATTACACATAACTAAGAAACATATAGCCAGAAGACCTGGCAGACGAACCGCCCCCAGCCTACCCCATTACTTCAAATTCTTGTGTATACTGACGAAAAGAAAATTAGGAGTAATGGATTCTGGGACGCCTTTCATACGACTAAACCTCTTCATCATATTCATATGCATGTTCTTGTTCTTGATGAGTTGCAATGCAAATTCCTCCAACAAGCTCAAAATTAGTACAGAAGAAAACTACTTAAACTGGGTGAAACGCATGAGCTGGCGCAACCACTCTACATCCAATTCAGTAGAGGCCGACAGCAAATTATTCCAACCTTGCAAGAACATTAAGGTCAACAAGAATCCCAAGTTTGGAGACTTCACCACCGTCAACAAGGCCATTGCTTCTCTCCCTCTTTTCAATCCATGCCGGGTAGTTATTTCCGTTGCCCCAGGGACCTATAGGTAATTAATTCATTTCCACTCCCTACGCTTGCACTATATTAACCAACATTAATTTTTGTCAATATATAGGGAGAAGATAGAGATTCCCATGACAATGGCCTACGTGACTTTGGAAGGCGCCGGCGCCGCCAAGACCATTCTCCGGTGGGACGACACGGCCGACCGCCTCGCCCCCAACGGAGTCCCTCTCGGGACTTATGGCTCCGCAACATTTGCTGTCAATGCTCCTCACTTCATTGCAAAGAACATCACATTTAAGGTAATTCCAAATTAATTTAAACTTGCAATTCAGTTACATATATATGATGATTAAATTAAATAACAGAACAAAGCGGCGCCTCCGCCGGCGGGAGCCACGGGGAAGCAGGCGGTGGCGCTGAGGATCTCAGCCGACATGGCGGCGTTCATAAACTGCAAATTTGTGGGGGCGCAAGACACCCTATACGACCACAAGGGAAGACATTATTTCAAGAACTGCCATATCCAAGGATCGGTGGACTTCATATTCGGAAACGGGTTGTCGCTTTACGACGGCTGCCATCTTCATGCCAAAACCAACAGCTATGGAGCGGTAACAGCGCAGAAGAGGGAAAGCATGCTCGAACAAACGGGCTTCTCCTTTGTCCATTGCAAGCTAACCGGGTCCGGAGCCCTCTATTTGGGCCGGGCCTGGGGCACCTTCTCACGGGTCGTCTTTGCTTACACCTACATGGATAAGATTATCACTCCCAGAGGCTGGAACGATTGGGGCGACAAGCAGAGACAAATGTAAGTCGGCCATTTATTTTAGGTGATATATATTATACTCCATACGTCACAAGTTAATGTGGTTCATCTAATTGAGTAGTCCAAGGATTAGATGATAAAAAATTGTTCAGTGCTTCAAAGTATGTGTTGGATTAGTTTAATTAATTGTATTTTCGTTTTCGTGTTCGTGTAGGACGGTGTTTTATGGGCAATTCAAGTGTTCGGGGCCGGGTGCGGATCATGGAGGTAGGGTGAAATGGGCAAGGGAGCTTACCAAACAAGAGGCTGAACCATTTGTATCACTTAGTTTCATTGATGGCCATGAATGGCTCCCGACTTTATGATCTATTTGTAATAATCATTAATTAATTGTTGGAAAATTTGATTGAAATTTATTCTTTGTTCAGCTTCTATTTTCTTTAACTTTTGTAATTCATCATTTTGTTTTTTTTAATTATAATATTAAATTTAAAAATCACACCACGGTGGACTTGAATACGTTTTGGTCTCAGTCATTAACTACACTACTGCTAGGTCAACACACGCACACAAATAAAAAGGTAATATATGTATATAATTAACTTTTCAAAATTCTATAGAATAGTCATTTTCATATATTAGGCAACATTCACAGATAACTTTACAAATTGTAAAAGCTGTACATGTTCTTCCATACTTAGATAATCGTTTCTGACCATTTGATAGTTTCTAGTCCTGTAGAAAATAGATTTTTAAAAAGTATGTCAACCATATATTAATGAAATTTAATTTTAATAATGCATTTGAAATATAAAATTATAGCAATAGAAATTGCACCAGTCTACATTTACATTTGAGAATAACATACACTACTATACAACCTATGAATTTGGAATTTAGATAGGATTATATGACTTATATTTTTTAACTTACCATACGCGCGTAAGTAAATAAAAAGTAGTAGTAATAAATATTTTCATATATTACCATACTCCCGTGCAATTGCAATGAACGCGTGGAAATTAACTTCTGGTCAGGTTAATTCATTATTAGGTGAATCAGTGATTAATTAAGTTGATTATTATGTTCCATATGTTTTCGTCATAATATGATTTATCATGTTTTATTTTGGTACTCTATTCTACGAAAGTCAATCTAATCTAAAAGCGGCCGATTAACTCTGAAACGAAAAAAATAAAATAAATGAGGATTAGGACCAAAAATTTCTAACATAAAAAAAAAAAGAAAAAAAAATTCAATCACGATTGATCTGAATACCGAGTAGTCCAATCCTATAGGACTGATTCGAAATTGAGTGGATTAGTCCAATTGACATTGAAATTGTAATTTTGTTTTAAGAAAAAAAATACTTCATACTTGTATATATAGTTGTATTTATTTGATTGTTTATTTTTTATTAGCGCGCATTGCAACTCTTCTTTTTGGAAATTCGATGTTTTAGATATATCCCGTCGCCATCATTACTTGTAAATGAAAAATAATGATTATTTGGTTCTTTATTCAAAATTTTGTATCTATCTATTATATAAACTAAAACGAATCTAGTATTGATGTTTGCTTTATAATAATATTAGCGGGTACTATTTTACGGGTTTGGATGAAAATTGACAGTAAAATTAATTTTTAATTGAGTTTATAATGCGTCTGAATATATAAATTATATTTTAAATGGATTGTAAATTGTATAATTTTCAAAGTTATAATTTAATTTCTAATCTTTTGTTATTTATACTATTTATTATTAATGTCTATTTTGTAATGCCCAAGTTTTTATTGAGAATTGTTACTTATATTTAATTATTTAGATATTTCTTAAATTTAATGAGTTCGTGTAATTAGAGGTATTTTTATATGGGTTTCAGACAAGAACGGGTGTGAATCACTTTTTAATTGGGTTTCGGGCGAGTATGCCTACATAAATTCTTAACGGATTTTATAGATTGCATAATATTCAAGTTTAAACTTGAAATTTAATTTTTAATCTCTTGTAATTTGTAGTATAATTTATTATTAATGTCTACTTTTTAATGTCCGAGTTTTAATTGAGACTGATAGTAAATTATTGTAATAACTTATTTTTATTATTTAGATATTACATAAATATAAATGAATTCGTGTAATTATCAAGTATTTTTATAAGGGTTTAGGATGAGGATGGATAATGAAATCCTATGTTGCATGGGTGCGTGGGGTGGGTGCGGGGCCGATACGATACGGGTACGTGGATACAGAATTTTAAAAATTATAGGGTGCGATTCGGCAAAAATACGTCTAATATTAATATTTTATTATATATATGTAACACTTATAAAATAATTAAAAGTTTAAATCTTCATAAATCATATGTATGTAATTCATTTTCTTTAACCCAATTAATCATTTTCAATTATGTAATTTAATTAAATAGCAAAATATCAATTCAAATATCATTAGTTCAATAGAGAAGTCATAATTCAAATAAAGTTATCAAAGTCCACCTCATACACTCACTTCACCCACAGGATTCGCAAATTTTACACACATGATTCGCGAATCAGATTACTTTTTATTCTTATTTGGAAGGATACGCCACATGGCGAATCAGGTGCGAATCTCACGGGAATCCGACGAGCATCGCACCCTAATGAGAATCCGATATGACAATATGGTATTTTTAGAAGAATCCGTGCATCATAGATGAAATCATTTTTTAACTAGTATTGTCCTACGTGCAATGCACAGATAAGAGATATGCCATAAGATCGAATAATCAAAATATTTTATTTAAAGATGAAAATGAATATAATGCATACAACCTTGTTACAAAAGTAATAATAAAGGTTGAAGATTGAAAATAGGCACAAATATGTGAATAAAATAAATTGCAAGTTTTACAATAATAAAATATAAATAAAGATAAGCTGATCAATATATATATATATACAAATTTTAAAGATCAATGCAAGAAAGTAGAATAAAACTGAACTAAAAGCAGTAAACAAATGAAACAACTAACAAATAATAACATAGCCATGTAAGTAACTATAAAACTATGGGAACTTTCAGAATTTTGGAGAAGAAATGTCGATACAATCAAAATGATTAAATCATATAAATGAGTAACTATTTCAAAGAGCAGATTATAAGAGAATTAGTGGCCAAGTCATGTTGCAGACTTTATTAATTAAATGTTATATATAATATATATATATATATATATATATATAGATATATTTCAAAATCGTATTGAATTGTGTGGAGATGCATAATTGCCAATTAGAAGGTCTTGTATTGATTGCGATTAACGTGACGGACTTCATCTCCGCCAAGTTCCGCATGAGAATAATGCGAACAACTTCAACTCATGGAAAGAGCAGATGCTATGCCTTGTAGAAAGCCATAGCTCCTCCACCAATAAATGCAACTAAAACTTTGAAGAGATTAATGATTTCATGAAGGAGCAAGATTTGATGAAGGAATAATATTAGAAACTGTTTTGAAAGTTGTGAAAAAGTGCAGATATTTTTAAGAAAACCGTAGTGCATCGTGGATAAAAAAAACTGACGTGAAATTGTATTTTTTATTATAATTAATATATAAAAACTGTAACAAATTTTTGACCTTGAAATTCATATAATTCACAAAATCGCCATCCAATTAATTTGAAATTGATGTCTAATTAAAAGTTGTTTCACTATTTTGTTATTATATATATATAAATTCTAAACACATCCGAGTGGCCAAACCCTAGCTTCGCATTTTTTATTTGAAAGATATGTTTGAACTTGGTAAGTTTTTGAATAGATAATTATGAAAAATACTTAAATATTGTTTAGCCTAAACACATGTACATAATAGTTTTATGAATAAAAAATGTTATTGATTTCAAAAAAAAATAAAAAATGCTACTCCCTCCATCCTTCAAAAGTATGTTGTGGGGAGGACAGTATGAATTTTAAGAAAGTATTAGGTAAATGTATTTTGAGTAGAGTAATGGATCACTTATTTGATTTATTGTGAAATTTAAAATATTAAAAAGTTAGTGAGGTAATATGCGAACCATATTTATGAGACATTCTAAAATGACAGATTAACCATACTTTTGAAAAGTGAGGAAGCATTTACTTTTCAAATTAAGTTCAATATTATAATTTTTGGCATGATATACAACAACATCTAATACTTTTTTCATTCTATATAATTAGTCAATCTCCCTTGAATTTTCACGGCCAACACACTAAAAAAATTCAATAGCATAAGGTATTATAGTACGGCGTCGTACTTATCTTCGGGAAACCGTCAAACTAAATGAAAAGGAACAAAGGAAAAGCGGAAAACGAACACACCGACTGCTGATCATCAACTCATCTGATCAAATTCATCATTCAATCGAAATTTATGTTCGGAAATTCTCTGAAATTTCCGTATATTTCTTCATTCTCATGTCATTCTGCACGTTTAATTCCAATTAGTGCAAATGCGAACAGCAAAAGAAGGCAAAGAAATGTCATCATCAAAGTCGATGCTGACGCCGCCGCAGAAATACGCGGCGGCAGCACTGTTTGCGATGGCTCTGAACCAAGCCCAGATCCACCAGACTCAGCCACTGGGGTTTCCCGCCGCCGCCGAAGACGGCGGCTTATCGGAGGAACGCGTCAGTAGTGGGAGTAGCTCCGATTCTGTTTCCGAGGACCCTCAGTTGTGGGCCCACCAATCCTCCGGCCTCCTTAGACCTGTCTTCAAGTAAAATATTTTCCTTTTTTTTTGTTGGATAAGCATAAAAATGTCGATAGTATTAACCGTCCATTTGAATATATGCATGACTACTAAACCTCTTATGCAAATATATGATTTTATAGCCACTAAACATTTAGGAGAAGTGTTGATATCTTGATTTTTGATTTCAGGTTTTTCGAAATTGATCGCAAAGCGTGGAGTGGGCTGGAGGAAACTGCTGGTTCTTCACCAGCAAAGAATCATCTTGGAGCTGTGAGTTTATTCATTTCTTGGATTTTCTCTTTCAAGTGCAATTTCACTCTCAGCTAATAAACTTGTGATGGTTCGTGCGGTGGACCGTGATTGGTGTGCGCTTCCTTGATCAATATGCACCAAATTGTTCGTAGCATGAGTTTGATTGTAACGTTCACAAATTCAATCTTTTGCGTTTGATTTGATTGATACTAGATTGGATTGCATTTGATATAATTGAGTACGTGAAGGATTAGATGATCCAACAAGCTCAAATTTGTTGAATCCATCAAAGTATGTGGTGGATTAGGCTATCATTCAAAGCGAACGCCGCTAGAGATTATATGATTAATATAAGGATATGCTTTCTTTGAGCTGACGGATTTGGTTGTAAGGTGTTAAATGAAGCTTGTTAAGCTTTCCTTTCAGAGAATCTTACAAATTGAGATAATCTTTGCCAATCTCTATCCAAATCCTTATATATTCTGATTTGCGCCTATATGATTTCTCGTATCTAATCGAGAACCATTGAGTTCAGCATTCTGTTATGACAAATATAGGATTTGCACAGTATTCACATTCCCATTATATAAGTTCCTTTCATAATGGAATTATGAGATTGTACGATTCCATGTTGTTTTATTATAGTCTCATGTGCAAGGATCTGCTGGAATTAGTGGGTGTGTTCTAACTTCCTAACGATTTGATCCTTCTCTGTTGCCAGTTCCTAAGGTTACTTGCGGAGGAAAGTGGTGATGTGCCATCAGAAGTTGCTGATAATGAAACTGCTCTAGTCAGCGCTATTGACGCTATGTCTTCAAAAATGGAATTATCACCTGCTGACTATGACTCCAAAAAGGAAAGACAACTAAAGTATGAGCGTACGTGTAGGGAGAAGTTTTCAGCTCCTGAGGCAACTGAAGAATCAAAACCTGAAGTGAGGGTTTCGCCCGATATTTCTCAGCAGGAAATAAATGTTGCTACATCTAAATCGGAGCAAGCGGTCAGACAATCAATCATTGAATCAGAGGGAAGACCAATGGAAGAGGCAGCAATGGTTAGTTACCTGATGAAAGTTACGGTTCTTTATGAGCTTCTTTCAGCTTGTCTGGCAGATTTGCCTGAAGATAACGAAAAGTCCACCAAAAGAAGAAAGGGCTATGATGCCAGACATCGTGTGGCATTGAGGTTGCTGGCAACATGGTTTGATGTCAAATGGATAAAAATGGTATATTTACATATGTTCTGGATCTTCTTGAGAACAGCATTGCTTGTTTTAACTGTTTTGTGTAACTTTCCTCCTATGGTATATTGGAATTATCCCTGGAATGGCACATTAAAATTAGCATGGATCTTAGGACTGAGCAAATAGGAAATTATTTTGCTCATCTCTGTGCAGCAGTAGATCCTTTTGTTTGCTGTACATCTTATTTGATGATTTCTTCAGACGGATTTGGTCTTTTCTGGTCTTTTCCTTAGTAATCTTCCTCTTGAATAAAGTGAACATCCAACTAAAGGATCTCAGACATGTTGAGTACATTCCTGTTCGCTCCAAGTGTTCTGACAACGTTTCAGAGCACTATTTGCAGCTGTGGTGGACTCTTCTCTGCTAATTCTCTTTAAACTAAATAATTCTGATCAATAAATTAAAAAAGAAATGGTTTTTTTGCAGGAAGCCATTGAAACTATGGTTGCTTGTACTGCTATGGCACTTCTGAAAGAGGAGGAATCCAAAGATGAAGGCAAATCAACAGAAAGCTCATGGGAGAAGTGGAAACGTGGAGGCATCATCGGTGCTGCTGCACTAACGGGAGGTACCTTGATGGCAATTACTGGAGGTATGTTCTCTTATCCATTGTTTTATATTTTGAATTCATAAATTTTGGAATTTTGTGTTGGGTGGTGGGTATTCAGACTTTTGAGTTAGTTTTGTCATTGAAGGTTTAGCTGCTCCAGCAATTGCAGCTGGGTTCGGTGCTTTAGCACCTACATTAGGGACCATTATCCCTGTTATTGGGGCAAGTGGGTTTGCTGCAGTAGCTACTGCTGCTGGAAGTGTTGCAGGTTCTGTAGCAGTTGCAGCTTCCTTTGGTGGTATGTGCATTTTTGTCAACATGAATCAAATTTGATGGATTTTCTAATTATTTTGTCCATAGAAATAGCTATTTCTGCTGCTATTCTTTTCTTGCTGCTAAACCAATTATTTCAGTAAGCTCCCTGCATTTTCCCGTGACAATTATTTGCTAGTTTTGTCTGCCCATTTATATTTCACTCACTTTTCTATTGACACAGCGGCTGGAGCTGGACTTACAGGGAGTAAAGTAGCTAGGAGAATTGGTGATGTTGAGGAATTTGAGTTCAAAACAATTGGGGAAAACCATAATCAAGGAGTGAGTTCTCTGGCTGGATAAAATTCGGAAATGGAGAGGAAAAAAAACATAGATTCGGATATTCATATTTGTTTGTTGTTGTCATGCTAATATTATTTGGTGGAAATTGCAGCCATTATCTTGATTCTTGACCATCATACATAAGCTAAAACATTTGTTGTTTCTTTCTGGTGTCCTCTGTTCTTACTTAAATTTTCTTGTCAGCGACTAGCTGTAGAGATCTTAGTTTCAGGATTCGTTTTTGAGGAAGAAGACTTCATGAGACCTTGGGAAGCACAAAATGAGAACTTGGAAAGGTGGACCCATCTTTTCATAATATTTATTGCTTTTCGTGATTATTTAACTTCTCATTGTTCAAATTCTTCTTACCTGCATTTTTGCTAGGCTATGGTGGTTGAATGCAAATAATACTGACCAAGCCACACTTTTTAGGCCCTTATATAACATAATTTAGTTGCTTGTCTTGTAGTATCCCAATAAAACTTGACCCAAGATTTTGATTATTCTGTAAATTTATGATTTCACTGGCAGTGATGGCATAGTATTTACTTTTCTTATGGACTGTTTCATGCTGTTAAGAATTTGTAGAACTTATGTTGTTTCATTAGGTACGCTCTGCAGTGGGAGTCGGAGCATCTAATTGCTGTAAGCACTGCTATTCAAGACTGGCTTACTTCAAGTAAAGGATTTTGTTTATGCAAGCTGAATATAAAGCAAATATGAGCTAAGGCCATTGGAAAAACTTGCTCGTTGTCATAAACATGATCGCTCTTTTGCTGCAGAAATTGCCACTGAAATGATGAAGCAAGGCGCCATGATGACTGTATTAAGCACCCTTATGACAGCACTGGCATGGCCAACAACATTGCTTTCTCTTACTAATTTTATTGACAGCAAATGGGCAATTGCCATTGACAGGTTTTTCTTTCTACTTGACTTTGACAATGACATAAATAAAAGGAATTCAGATACCGCGTTTGTCTTATTGAGAGATAAATAGATGCCATGTCTGCTAGACTCGGGGTACTTATATAGATTAATTGTGTTGTCATTCTGCTAACAAATGCTGAAATTCTTGATTGGCATTTGTATTAGGTATGGTAGTTGTGGGCTGAGGCTGGGGGTGAGAAGGGCAGTTGGGCCTATTTAGGTCGTTCTTAATGTGCATGAATATTATCCAGTGAAACCATATTTGTAGGTTCCGTGTTTGTATGTTGTTGTGTGTCAATGCAACAACTTTCCCACATCTCATTGTGATTTTCTTAAGAATAAGGTTTTTTAACGTCCTAGGACTTTTTACTACAAGCCTTATAGCTTAGTGGTATTCCTCACCTTTGTGAGGTTGAGAGACCAGAGTTTGATAATTAATTCCCCCATCCCAACCATAAAAAAAAAAAAAAAGTCCCAAGTAAAATCCGTCCCTAATATTTCATTTGTAAAATCTTAGTCCCTCAACTTCTTTTTTGTATAAAACTGAGGTCTTTGTTTTGGGTGTAGGACAAGGAACTAATTTTAACATAAATAAAAGTATAGGGACTCAAATTTTAACAAATAAAGGTATAGAGACCTGAAACAATAAAACTTGAAAGTACAGGGACCTAAATATGCATTTCTTCGTTCTTTTCCCCTTACAAATTTCTGATGTGTGTGATACGCTGCTACTTTACAGATCTGATAAGGCAGGAAAAATGCTGGCAGAAGTACTACTCAAAGGTTTGCAAGGGCACAGGTATACTTACTACTTTTCCATTCAGAAAATTTGTAATTTTGCTGTTCTTCAAAATTCTTATTTTTTGGTGTTCACAATTTTCCAGGCCTGTGACTCTCGTAGGTTTCTCATTAGGAGCGAGGGTAATTTTGAGATGCCTTCAGATTTTGGCTGAAAGTGAAACTAATGGTAAGCTTAAGCACCCATTTCATTCAGGGTAGATGCTATAAACGAAAAGTAAATGTTGCAATGCTTGGGGGTCGTGGTTTGAAATTCATGCATTTTGTTCACATACGAGGACTCCTTCCAACCTACACTCCACATTTGAATAACAAGGCGGCATGTTCTTTGTTTTGCCTTGTTGTTTATATGGTTTTCTTCTTTTAAGACTTTGTGATATTTGATTTTATTGGGCATAGTTTGTTTGGTTTTCTGCAACAACCATTCACTTCCTTGATTTTCATCAGCTGGGCTTGTTGAAAGAGTTGTTCTTCTTGGAGCTCCTATAGCAATTCAAGACACGAACTGGGAAGCTACTCGAAAGGTAGTTTATTGTTGCCTATTACGGTGATAAAATATCACTTATGATGAGATCTATCTCCATCAATGATATGCAGCAGTCTCAAGTTTTCCGTATATTATTCTGCAGGTGGTGGCTGGGAGATACGTGAATGTGTATTCGACTAATGATTGGATGCTCGGAATAGCATTTCGTGCCAAGTATGAACTCTTAACCATAAATCAAAACTTTAAGATGCTTGCATCCCAATCCTTATAGGGGGTGTTTTCTTTGGATTATAGTTCTGATAGATAAACATAGTATAGGTTAATCTACCACATACTTTGATGGATTGAATAATTATGAACTTGTTTGCAATCATATATATTGTCAATTTAATCCATCAGCCAGGGGAGTTTAATATGTGCTTATGATATCTGCGACTCTAATATTAAGAAAACGGGAGAACACAACCTTCGCCCCCTTTTACTTTTGATTAATTCTCACCGTCCTTATTCTTGAACAGTCTCCTCACCAGAGGATTGGCCGGAATTCAGCCGGTTGATGTCCCGGGCATCGAAAATGTAATAGCCTCTGCAACTCTGGTCATGTTTGATGATTTTTTCATCTTCGTAAAATGTATACATGTGCCACAGACATTCAAATACACCAATATGAACTCTCATTCTCTTCTTCAATCCTAACAGGTGGATGCGACTGAATTTATTGACGGCCACTCGTCTTATCTATGGCGTACACAACAGATCCTAGAACAGCTCGAACTCGATACTTACTACCCTATTTTCAACCGAGAAGCTGTGAAACCATAGCTGTGAACTCGATGTTTGAATTTAAGGTCGTACGTATTTTTTAGCTGTGGATAACGCCACCCGCGCAAAGATGACGGCATTAATCGAGAAGTGGTTCTGTGGAGTTTCAACTGGTTGCTGCCATTATTGATCAACTTCAAGTAGATTAAATAGATCGCGTTTTCTGGCCTTGCAGTTTATATCAACACTATTAACTGAAATGCATTTCTTGTATATACATGTTATAAAGTTAGGTTGATTGACTTATGGTAGAACCTCTATAAATTAATACAGTCGGGACCGGAGAAAATTATTATCTTATAGATGTTATTAATTTATCGAGTTAAAATCTAAAGGATAGTATTACTAAAATTATTATTGTAGAGATGTTATTAATTTATCGAGTATTAATTTACGGAGTTTATATTGTAATTGAATCCGACTGAAAATTAACATCATATTTGATAGGTTTATTGACAAAGGTTTTCAGTTTCGATACGATTAAGAAAATCAAAAATCGAATTAGTTTTGTTCCGTTTTGATTGAGCCGAATGAAGCTTTATGTATCGATTTTTATTTTATATTATTTAAATCAATTTGAGTGTTTATCTTTATTATTTTTATTACATCTAATTTATTTTCATGGACAATTTGTATTGTTCTTGTCAAAATTTCAGACAAAATTAAAAGAAAAAAATATTACATTTCAATTCTGTCGAAAGTGAAATCGACCGAAAACAGAATCCATGGTTTTGATTTTGGTTGGATCTTAAAAAAAAAAAAAAAAAGGAGAAACTAGAAAAAATTAGAAACAGAAATACAAAGTCGCGACTCTTGCGTTCGTCGGAGAAGAGAGCTCCAATAACTAAAATGGCAGAATCATCTGGCGATGAGTCAGTCGCATCTTCTGTCAGCTTGACATCTGACGATCGGATTAATCTAAAACAAGTCACCGGCAGCGGCGCAACTCCTCCTCCTTCTCCGTCGACTAACAATACTGATACGCGTGATATAAGCAAAGCGAAATCGTGCAAAGGTTGCCTTTACTACTCATCGCGTTTCAAAGCCGATTCCAGAAATCCTGTCTGCGCTGGCCTCACTCGCTCTCTTCCCAATTGTAACCCTAATTTCTTCACATTTTTTTCTCCAATTTCTCGATTCTTTTTTTGTAGTAGTAGTATTATTTATTAGAGTTCTATCAATTTTTTATTGGTGTTTCTTCCCCATGTATTTTTTTTTCAGTGCTTTTTTTATTTGCTTTATTGAATCGTGTAGGTTGCATTTTAATTTCTAGTTCGGAGAAAAAATAAAAAATAAACTAGCAATGATTGGTTACAGAAGTTTAAAGCTGGTCTAGGCTATATATTGAGGTTCGTTCTGAAGAACATTAAGGGACAGAAAGATTTTTCTAGTTAGTTATCATGCACTTTAGATTCCTGAAAGAATTTGATTTTGTAGGTTATTATTATAGCTTTTAGTTGACAGTTAATGATGAATTTCACAAAGAATCATGCTATATAGTGAGTTGTGCATATGTTTGCAGTTTCCCCATTAATGAAATCTTTTTTCAGTATGACCATAAAGTTGTAAATGAATGTTTGTGAAAAGTTCTTGTTCCGGTTCAACGGTTATGCATCAGAAGACCCTTGTGGTACTGGTGCAGTGGTGCATCCAGGTTGAGTTGAATGGATAGAGAAACATGTTTATATATTTGTGCTTTATGTCCTACTGTGACCGTTTAGCGTCTTCTTTTCTTACTGGTTTGGGAATTTTACTGCATCCTTCTCGCATGCTTGACCTTCTCAACCTTGTCTATTTTGAAAGTTTTTGAGTCAAGTGTGTTTGGTATTCTGGTGCTTCACCTTGTTGGTGATGAAAGATTGTGAAGCATGAAAAAATGAGGAAAATTTGTATTTTATGGTGCTTTTTGGTTTTTTGTTTTTCAAAATTATTTGCATATTTTGGAAAAGATATGTGCCTCGTGTGTAACACTCACATGCTCTGGACTGCTTAAAATTTCTGATTAAATTGTGTTGGTAATGGATTTTTTTCATGATTGATGCCAGTACCCCAGATGTATGTTGGACAATCTGAGATGGAAGCATCTAAAGGGGGTAGGACTCTTAAAGATTTTAGGTATGCTTGCGTTGGTTACTCTCTTTATGCGGACCAAAAAAGGGAGAACCTCGATGGCCAAGATACTCAAACAGAATTGCCGGTATGCCTAGGTTTCGAGGTCTTAGTGGATCAACGTGTTAATACAGCTGGTTCTGCATCTGCTCCTGGAACTCATATTCATAATAGAGATGGTAACTCCTCTTCTACTCTTGCTAGTTAAATTTTCTTGTACAAGCTCCATTGATGCCATAATGACTATGGTTGAAAAACATGAAAATCAATTAATATTCCTAGTCGGTTTGAAATTTGAGAGAGTCAATTAGAACATGGCAAACAAGAAACATGATTGAGTCTAAAACATTGAAACTGGAAATGAAAGATAACAAATTGGATTAGAGCATATTGCTACTCTTTTTAATGATTGGAATGATTGCCTATACAATGATTTGGTTCGTTGGAATTAAGTCTTAAGTGCAGGATGGCTTAAGTTTCAAACCATCTTTTTTTATCTGCGGAAAAAAAGGGCTGCAGCATTCATGCATTAAGTTTGCTTGGACTTAAACTACTGGTAAAGAATTTGTTTTTCTGATTAGAATTTTGAATTGTTAAATCTCACATATGCACTAAATTTGTTGCTGGGGCGCCTCAAACTGAACTTTATTATGATAGATGTAACTGATGTTCTGGAGCTAGCACCTTCAATGTCCACTGCTCACATTTACAATCTTTTATATGCTCCGTGCCATGTAGAATTTGTTTTAGCGGGAATCATCTAGTTGATATTGTTTGTGAAATGTATGTTGCCCTTCTGTTAGAGATTATGTTCTTCTTTGTTATACATCTCGTGTACATATCAAATTATCTATTGTTCGTCACAGATGGTAATGGGTTGCCACAGCATCGATCACCTAGAGCAACTAACTCAACCGCGGAAGTGTTTTTGGGCAGGCAAGAACTTTTATGCTCTAATCTGCAGTTGCACTCTTAGTTTTTGGCTTAGTTAAAATTTGCAAATATATCACTATTAGTTTTTATCATTTTTTTTAATAATAAATTAGTACATGCAATATTTGCTATTTGATATCTTACTTTTTGGCAGGTGATTTACTTTTCTAATCTTTATTGGGTATGAATTCATCGGTATCTTTTGCCACGTATGATTTTTACTTCTCTTGCCATACCTCCTGCACACACGAAGTAAACTACTGTAGCCTTCTCTAAGCCTTGATTTCTGTTACTTTGGGACTCTGTTGTTGATTAATGAAAAGGAATAAATAAAAAGTGGGTTACCAAATAAATGGTAATAAAGAGTTGAATGATAGTGGTGGATAGAGGGGGGAGGCAATTAGAATTTAGGAAATGCAGCTTTGTACATTAACAGTATATAACGTCAAGTTACTGGTCTAGTTTGCATGCTTCACTGACCACTGAGTTGAAAACATTGTTAGCATAGACTTTAGATCGGAATTTGCCTTCGTTATATGATATGCAGCCTATTAAATGCAAATGGTAACATTTTAGAAACCAGCTTATGATGTATTACTAATATTTAATTGCAAACTTCATGATTTCTCAAAATCATATGCCCGACTTTTAACCTTGCACTACTGCAGCAAAATATAACTCAAGAATTGTTACACTTTTCCCCTCAAAAATGGGTAATGATACTAAGTCTCTGGAAGAATACTCTTCATATTAGCTTGAATTGATGATAATGCTTGTCTCCAACAAAAACCTAGTTTTTTCTATTTCTGTCTTCAATTCAACCAACCCTTTGTACTAGGTCCAAGTTGAAGCTGTAAAGTTTCCCACTATCTTATTTATGCAAATGCAGGTTCGCTAGAAATGCAAACCTGGTCGCAAATGGGTTAGCTAAGAACACGCGCAGAGTTGTGAATCAAATTAAACAGGGTCTTGATAATATACTTTCTCCTTATGGAAGACGACCAAAGTAAGGGGCAGATCCTGTGTGTGTGCAACGACAAATTATCATGGAGCGGCATGTATCTGCTGTTCCTGTTTACTGTTTCCTCTTGGCCTTGTTAAGGTTGATCTTACAAGAAGGGCATCACTAGACTTTGTTGAATTGGTATATCAGCTTACACACTTTGACATGATATGTCGATCTTTTTATGCCCAAAAGGTTCGGCTTCTGGGACAGGTTGCTCTGGTATGTTGTTTTGCCTACGTCGTTATACTTCATCGTATTGCTGTACAGTTACAGGTTAATAAATCTCAAGTTTCATTATCGCTTAGCATGTAAAAAATTGAGACACAACCGTTGTTATAGAAACATGTTTGGCTTGTGTTAAGTTAGTCAATGACTCAATATTGGTTTGGTTTTGAGCAATCTGGTGTTCCTCTAATCTTACAGTTAATATAGTTGAGCCTGAAACGAGTATGGTGGAATGTTTTTTAATATATTTATTTTAACTTTGTGGTTGTATAAGGGATTTGAAGGATTTGCATTCGGTTTCGATTCCAAATCGAACCGGCGTAAATATTGAATTCCAAAAATTGACAATTGAATCGAACTAAGTTTAATTTGATTTTGAAAATTCTGAATTGATCACTGAACTGAACTAGTTAATTTTTGAAATTCATTTCAATTTGAGTATATAATCGACCAAACCAAACTGAAACAATATTCTAGAAATTTGAACGTGAACCACAATTTATTTAGGTTGATCTTCGTATACCTAATTGAATTGTAAAATTGGATATTAATCGAAATCGATCACTATTCAAATACCCCTTCTTAGATTCAGCCTTTCAGGTGGTAATGTAGTAAGGGCGTGGTTGGTGTGGAATTTTTTTACTTGGTTCATTTCATTCCAACATCATTTTATTATTACTAACTTCATTATTTTCCTGCTAAATTTTATTTCTGCATTTCAGCCATCACATAAAGATTTTCTAACCCTTTGCAATAAGATTTTCGATCACATATCTCATCTTTGCAACAAATTCCCTTCCCTATGCGTTCAATTCATTTGAATTAGTTTTTGCTATTTTTTTTTAAAAAATAAAATTGAATTCTAGTTTCATTTTGAATTAAAATTGAGCCCCTTTGTTTTTTATTCATTAAAATTCAATTGTAATACTACGAATCTTAAATTGAGTGAAGAAGTATATCTAATCATAAATTTAAAGAAATCAATTTGGAGTTGATTTTTTATTTTTTATTTTTTATTTTAAGTTCTCTAAACAAGCAGATCCTGAAACTGTAAACGGATGATGGTAGTTTCATGCATGAAGTTGAGTATGAATTTTAGCACAGTAACAGTTTATTATATTTAAAAAAGAATACCTCGAAATAGACATGAAGCCCGTCTAGCTCAGTTGGTAGAGCGCAAGGCTCTTAACCTTGTGGTCGTGGGTTCGAGCCCCACGGTGGGCGATTTCTTTTTTTATTTTGCAAGATTCAATCTTTCTTCCTTTTAACTAAGTTTTCCAATAGAGCAATTGGATTGCTCCCCATAATTTTTGGTTGTCTCCTCATTAGAGCCATTAAATATCTTCCACTCTTGTCTTTATAAATGTCTTCCATTTTTAGTTTTCTGCTCATAACCCAAATTACATTTCAATTCTCTCTCTTTTTTCCCTTTCTCGTGAATTCCATTATCCCATTCTCATATATATATGTTTATTGGGTTCAATCAGTTTCAACAGTTAGTCATATCAATCGCATTTTAATCTCCAATGGCAGCAGCCGCATACGCGGCGAGCTGCAGGCGGGCTCTGTTAATGGGGCATCGCTTGCATGGCTCCAACCGGGTCGGATTCCAATTCGGACCATCCCCATCCAGACCCTTCTCCGACCTCGTTCGACCCGACTCCAGGCGCCTCATCCTCGTCGACACTTTGGCCCTCGTAATTCTCTCTCTCTCTCTCTCCCCTTTCATAATCATCGTCTTCTTGAATCTTGTTGTATATATGGTTTTTTGATTGCATGCATTTAGCAATTAATTATTGGTTAAAAATTAAATCAGGTTCGGAAATTGGAGGCAAATGGGTTTCCGACGAAGCAAGCGGAGGCGATAACGGAGGCGTTCAAGGAAGTTCAGAATGACGGCTACGACAATGTTTCTCACAACTTTGCTTCCAAAGTAGAAATGGAGAAAGTCAGTCTCAGCCCCCTTTTTACTTTCTTAAGCTTTTCTTCCTTCATTATTATGTCAATTCATGACGGTGAACTTTCTCTATATATGTAAAGAGAGAGGTCTAGGGTTCAATTCTCTTTTATCCTGATCAAAAAAATAAATAATAGTATGCGAATTAATCAACGTCCAATAATTCAATTTTCTTTGTTTGTAGAATGTGATGACGCTCGAATCCAACTCCTCCAAGTTCGAAAGTGAAGTTAAAAGTTCTGTGGTATATATATGCATGCATCTCTTTTTCGATTTCTCTTACTATTTTTTTTTTCCTTTTCTTTATTCACATCAAAGTAGTGCGTAGCTCAATTAATATTATTTGATTCCAAATGCAGAATCACTATGTGTCGTTGCTGCAACAAGAGAACGAAAAATTGAAGTCCGATATAGAAAAACTCCGCAGTGAGTTAAGGTGCATGCGCCGGCACCTCAATCTAAAATCCTGTTATATATGCTTTATTATTCTGAATTTCAGAAAAATTAATAATATTGGATTATGGATCTTGGTTAATTCAGGTACGAAGTCGACAAAGTAACAGCAGGCCTGCGTTTGGACCTTAATCTTGAAAAAGGGTATGAGAATGAATAAAAACTAATTAATACTACTATATATTGATTCATACAGACTCTTTCTCCACTTTAGTTGGCAAGTAGTACTATTTAATTTGTAACTTTTTTTTAATTCTGTTGATCAGGAGAATCCGGGATGAGCTGAACCATCAACATCAAGAAACCATTAACCTTAACAGCAAAATTGATCGAGTGAGTTTTGTAGAGCTGTAGCTGCTCAAAATTTGATATGCATATATCAATTATTGCATGCATGTGTCCTTAATTAGTTTTTTTTTTTTTCCTTACAATTAATTTTATGTGTGATTTCAGGAAAGTCATGGACTTCGTGCACATATAGAAGCATTGAAATACGAATTGATTAAATATTGTGTAGGTACATTTGCCTCAATTTCTGCGGTTGGTCTCGCTCTGCTTCGCATTTTTCTCTAATCTGCATTATTCTAGTTTAATGATACATACATATTTTTTTAGAATACATTAACAAGTTCGCTACTGATAGGAAGGATTTGATCGAGTAGCATTTGTTGACAATTCAACAAATTAAACTGTAATTTACTACCTATCCGATTTTCATTAATTGTCATGTACATGTACTTCTCTTTGTTTAAATTTTAATGGGAGAAGCTGTAGTTATTGCAATTTTTTTGAGTTTTTCTTCTGCCATTAACAGAGGTTTGGTTCATAATTACTGCTGATCTTCTGAGATCAAATAATATTTATATGAAAATTTACTTTGGAATTCGTTTCAATCTGCTCGTCAATATTATTTTACGTGGGTCTCGAATTAATTCGATAATATATAATCGTCGATATTCATATACTCACGCTAAGGCGACAAATACGAAAAATTGAGATGCATTTTCGGAAAAAACAAGAAAGAACAACATAAAAAATGTTGATGGTAGTGCGCCCCACTAGATACAGTATAGACTTAGAGGCATCAAGATGTAGTGCATAAGCAGCTTGGATGTCGACACTTGTAAAGTGTTTTAATTTAATGTGTTGTAAATTTAAACTTTAAATTAAAACACTTTACATGTGTCGCACATCCAATCTGCTTGTGCACTACACCTATGACTGTACGATACTACTAGAATAGGGATAAATCCAAATATACGAAAATTTGGGTTATTTTCCACTGTGTACGCAATTTTTAACATTTATTCCTTAATACATCAACTTCTGGTTTGTTGTAATTTTACGATGAGACAAAATTTCTCTCGTATCGAAGCTGAGATAGTAGATCGAAATTGAGGTGACATCAAAACGAAGTTGTTTTGATTAATAAAAATTAAAAAAAAAATCCACATCAACTCTCTTTTTTCTCCTAACAAGGAGAACCCCAGATAGATCCGCAGCCAACAAACGACGTCGTTTTGATTGTCATCTCAATTTGAATTTCATCATGTCAAATTTGATCTCGGTTCAATTCGAATTCGGGGGAAAAATGGAAAAATTGAAAAATAACGTATTTGAATTCGAATTTCAAAAGTGACGTTTACAAGTAGAATTTGGCTAAAGTTAATATTGTATTTTCCAATAATAAACTCTAATGTATAAGCTACTCCCTCTGTCCCATTATTCTTGTCTTGTATTCACTTTTGAGCTGTCCCGTTATTCTTGTCCCGTTTCCATAAAAGGAAATATGCTTCTCTCACAAAAAGTTATGGGCTCCACCACTTTCTATCTTTTTACCCTTTAAACACCATTCTCCTTAATACCCGTGCCCAAAAGAAATGAGACAACAATAATGGGACGGAGGGAGTACTTTTTTTATGTCCTCTGAATGCAAACTTCTTATTAGCAATACTGTAAAGAACCTGAAATAAAGCATTTATTCTTTTCTATTTTTTAATTGAATAACCCATTTTTTCTTTGAACAAACACGGAAAATAACTAAAAGACGTCAACATTTAAAATCATCAGACAACTTAAAAGCGGGGAAAAAAAAAAGACTTCATGCAAAATTGCAATTCGATTTATCTTCTGTTCAGTTTCAAGTGGATCAATTTATTGTTATTATCTTAAGATATAGCAGAAAAATTCGAATTTATATACACACACATATTTAATTGCAATTTGAAGAGTCCGAATGAAATCTCAAGTCCCATATGCATATCGCTCAAAGCGGGCAGAGCAGCCGCGGACTCGGCACTGAAACCAGGCGAGTCGCTCGCGGCGCGGTGAGTCCGAACACGTCACTCATATCCAACTCGCTCGGCTTCATCCCATCTGGCAACTCCCACGTGAAACAATGGAGCAGATGCGCCACCGCCACCTCCAGTGCATAAAGCCCGAGTTGCATCCCGGGGCAGGACCTCCGGCCCGACCCGAACGGGATGAACTCGAAGTTGCTGCCCTTGAAATCCGGCACGCCGTCCTTGAGAAACCGCGCCGGCTTGAATTCTTCGGCGTCCTCCCACGCGCTCTCGTCGCGCCCGATTGCCCACGCGTTGATCATGACCCTCGATTTCGCCGGGACGTGGTAGCCGGAGATGGTGGCGTCGTCGGAGGTCTCGTGGAGGAGGAGTGGGATCGGCGGGTGGAGGCGGAGGACCTCTTTGAGGCAGCAGCGGAGGTAGATCAGCTTCTCGAAGTCGGGCTCTTCGACTTTTCGGGCCAGGCCCACTACATTTTTGAGCTCATCTTGGACTTTTTGGAGATCTTCCGGGCTTTTCATTAGCTCCGTCATGGCCCATTCTATGGCTGATGCAACTGTTTCGGTCCCACCAAACATCACGTCCTGATATCATTTCACATATTAGTGGGATGACAATTCCACACGAGATCTTCTATTACCATTATTTAAGTGTCTTATCTTTCACGATTATGTTTAATTAAAATGGATCATTTTCGTAAAATACGTTTAATTAAATGGATAATTAAAATACACCGACAACATAAATTTTATAATTTTTGTAATTTTCACACGATTTTTATTTGTGGCCAAATTGATATACTCCCTCTGTTTTGTTTTAAGTGTCCTATTAAGAAAAATTACAAAAACCAAAGAAGCATGAGATATTACTTTTATACCCATATTTATTATTTTCAAAGTCTAATAATTACATTTTCCAATAACTATTGTGAGGGTAAAATAGGAGTTTTGTTATTATTTTAACCTCAAATTCCGCAATAGGACACTTAAAATGGAACAAGAATTTTTTCTCAATAGGACACTTATAAAAAAACGGAGGGAGTATATAACTATATTGATATCTATTTGGCCAAAAAAAGAAAATTCGTATGAAAATTACAAAACAGCAAAGTTTATGTTATTGGTGACACTTTTTTAAATTCATGTACAAAATCAAAAATAACCCAAAATTCATGATTATTCTTAATTAGATGATATTATAAACATCTAACACAGAAACTTAAGTGGAGATATATATTTGTCAAACACGAATATAATATCAATAAGGAATATGAGAGAATAGAAAGCCATCCAACGATGGTAAAAATGTCTTCCCTATGAAAAATAGAGAGAAAATATGTCAACAAGGTTTTAGTTATATGGCGAAATTTCTATTGATAATGTTGAATTTTGTAGAGAGAAAATTAGGCAATCTTGTTCACAAAAGTAAAACGACGCGACGCGTCTCATTCGATGCCATAAGTTCTCGATTTGATGATAATACATATGAATTGATGGTTGTTATCTTAATTAAAATAAAAAATAATTATATTCAAGTTAAATACTCCAATAAAAATAAATCTAAATAATAAAATTTATAAAAAGATGAAAGTAATTTGAGTGTGGGCCATAAATAGTTAATTTTGAGATTGTTGGAAAAAAAATTGAGCTGGACAATGCGATAATAATGATGCAAACATATTTTCTACGGTCACAATCACAAGTACATAAATTGACATTAAGTTTAATTAATTTTTTTTGAAAAGAAGTTAATTTAATTTTATTTAATTTAATGTCATTAAATTATTCTTTTGAAAATAACTAAACGATAATAGATCTTATTTGTGAACAGAGAAATTGCTCTTCTTTCCCAAATAAACAAAATATTGATATTAAGTGGCTTTTTTCACAGCTCACTTGACGTGAGGTTAGTAAAAGCTTCGTTACTATGCGTATCTATCTACCCATATGTAACGACGGAGTCGGAATTTTGAACTAAGAGATCCAAATACTCTTCCTAATTATAACTATAATAATTTAATTAAAATGTAATTTTATTTATACATTAGACAAATATTTCGCAAATAAAATAATACATCAAACAAACAGTTAAAAAAATTAGTCAAATTGAAAATTTCTTAAGCATATTTGAAGGTTCTAGATAAAATGGATGGAATACATATCTAATTACTAAAAAAATACAATGTTTGAAAAAACACGAAAATTAATATAAATATATTGTCAAATTATTGATAGATTTACCTCATAACCCTCGTGCTCAACCTATAGTATATACTATTATTTCAAAGATTAAAAAAAAAATCCTAATATATAATAATACCAAAAATGATTATGACTTATGAGGAGTCTCTGCCCACAATATATATGGCTGGAATGGGTTCGGGACACGACAACAACATTAATTATTTTAATTTTAAGAACCAACCACGTAGTGCAAAATGTTAAAATTTGAGAAGTGATCGGAAGCTATTAACTAGTTTGACGAAGAAATGCATTAAATATTGACATGATATTTCCGGAAATTATTAAGAAATTACAGAAAAGGAAAGGAATTTAGGAAGAGTTTGGGTTACCATAATAATAGCTTTAATATTGTTCCTGGTAAGTTTGATGGAGTTGTGCAAATCCTGAGACTCACAAATATTGTTGGCTTCTTCGCTATAAAAAGCCAACAAATCATCCACCATATCAACAATATTATTTTCCTTCTTCTCATGTTTCTCAATATGTTCATCAATTATACTGTCAATGAATCCGTCGAGCGAAGCCCGGGCTTTCGAAAGCCTCTTATTAAGGCCCTGAAGATCCATGCAATTCAACCATGGAATAAAATCTGCTATATTGAAAGCTCCAAACAGCTTCGAAAACTCCTGCAAGATCGCGATGAACTCATCCTGGCCCTCGTGTGAGCTGGACCCGAAAGCGGCCCGGTATATGATGTTCCGGGTCAGCCCGAACACGAGCTCCCCGATGTTGACGGGCCTTCCCGTGCTGCTTGCCACGGCCCGAACCATCTCATCCACTTCGTCCCGGACCGAGTCCCAGGACTCGGCCCGTTTACGACTGAAGAGCTTCATGACGCAGAGCTTGCGCATCTGGCGCCAGAAGGGCCCGTAGTTAGCGAAGGCCATGTCAGCTCTGTCGTAGGTCAAGTAGTTTATGGCGAGATTTGCGGGCCGGTTCGAGAAGATGTTGTCGTGGACTTGGAGCACCTCACGGGCCGCGTCCGGGCTGGAGATGGCCACCATGTGAAGGAGGCCCATTCGGAGGTGGAGGACGCCGCCGTATTGCTTGGCCAGCTCCGCCAGCCCGCGGTGGGTCAGTTGCCCCATCAAGCCCATGTTGCCGATCACGGGCCACCCTTTCGGGCCGGGCGGATAGCGCTTGCGTCGGAATATTGATAAAATGAACAAGAAAAGTAAAGGGATTATGAAGAGGATTGATAAGGGTTTAGCCTCTAAAGCTTGGAGGAGAGCAATCATCTTCTTTTCCATGATGATTTTGCAATTTGCATTACAAAATTTGAAAAATTAGAAAAATGGAAAGAAATTTTAAAAGTGGGCAATTAAAACTAAGGTGGGAATTAATGTCCCTAGCTTTAATTCATAGATAGTAATGAGGGGGTCTTTATATAAAAAGATTGTTGGTGAGCCTCAACTTGTTTCCCGCACTATTTTTGTGCCTATCGTCTATCTAACTGTATATGTAAAAAATTGATTTTATGACGAGAAATATATATCAATTTAATTTGATTTATTTATTACGTTTTAATTTTATATTTTATATTACTAATTTTTTTTTTTGTTTGCTTCAGAAGATACGACCATTTATAAAGTTCGTGCACATATGCATTATACTCATTGTTATTATTATGTTATGTCATCTATGAGGTGGTACAAATAATATTGCAATTAATTATAAGAATAAATTACTATAAATTCACCATCTTACCATAATTACTTTGTTTTGCAAAGAATTTAATACATCATACAAAATAATATTAATTTTTTATATGTATAAGACATCGCAGTTAAAACATATCAAGTCTTATCTCATACTTATACATTGAAGGTGAGATACATATACTCCAAATATGTATACCATATATTAATTTATTATTAAACTACTATAATTTCATCACTATGTCATAATTAATATATGTTGCATATAATTTAATACATTTAAACAAATATAGTATTAATATTTTATATTGTGAAATATCTCAGTCGAATTTTATCTCATACATCCAAGCAAACGAGGCATGCATGTTGGAGATATAAGATTAGAAAATCAGAGAAAATGATTAAAAAGGATCGGTAGTGATCATTATTATCGATGATGAGCATGTGTCACATGTTGTAATGAGGAAATTTAATAAGGTGTAGGTAGCTTAACTGCACAAATCTAAGAAAATGACGTGGGAACCTCAGATATACATGCCAAAATATATATATATTTTGATACGTACATTCTTATATAATTTTCAAACTAAATATTAATTTAAAATGTTCACAATCACAATGCATTCTTATTCCTCCATCAGCTATACATTGAAGTATATGTAAATGTATTTCAAATGATGAAATAAAACATACAATAATAAATTAAAATAACGGATATGCACAGGCTCATCTATTTAATGTAATTAATTGTTTAGATTTATAATAGTGTTACGCTATAGTGTCGAAAGGGATATAACATCTTAGTTCTTTGTTTTTTTCTTCAGCTATTACTTATAGTTTAATTAAGTTTGATTAGCAAATTAAATTCATATCGTAGAATTCAGTTGTGCTTGCTGCTTCAAATCATAAGATAATTAATACTCCATCCATCCACGATAAATTTGGTCTTCTTTCCTTTTTTCGTCCGTCCACAATAAGTGCATGTTTGGTTCGGTATTTTTTGGGCATGAAAAGTGATTCAATTAATTGAATCCATTACTTCTTGTTTGGTTTGGGTATTGGGTTAACCATTACCCTTATTTGAGGGTAACCCAATTCCCCAAAATATTACCCTCCAAACTAGAGCGGTAAGAAAATCATTTCCTCTTCGGAATCATTTCACAAGGTGATTTCTTTCCATAGTTGAACCAAACACCCAATAAAAGTAACACTTATTGTTACCTTCTTCCCCTCTACTTGATTCCATTCCCTTTCCATTCCACTACTCGAAACAAACGAGCACTAAGTGTGGTCTTTCCTTGAATGAAAATGACTCCACTCACAATAAACATGCATGAGTCTCACTCTCCACTCACAATGCATCTATATAACCTACTCTCCCACTTTAAAACTCGTGTCACTCCCTACGGACCACACTTATCGTGGACGGAAGGAGTAGTACAATAGTTTAGTATGTTAACAGCGCGATAAATATACAAAAAGTACGATCAAAATTAAAATGAGTTGACATGTTTGTTTGAAATTTTCTCGACATTTTAAATCTTTTCTTGTCTCAAACAAACTATATTCACATTCTCTACTTCTTGATGCATATTTATACACTTCTTATATATATATGGGAGAGTTCTAATGAGAACTATTTCTCTAAGTGTTAACCCAGGAACCAATCTAGGCCACTTATTTTTTTTAATCAATGGTTTACATTAAATAGTGTCTTGAAGTAAATTTTTTCCGTTTGACTATACGAAATGCTACATTTGTAAATTGCTAAAAAATGTAACTACCACAATCCTTTAATTGTGTGACTTGCCTAATTTTATTTTTGTAAAATAACTTTGGAACGTTACTTGCCTTGCTGCAACATTTTTTATTCGGTAATATTGTTTATGAATTTAGGGGCTTTTTTTTTCCTCATATCAATTTTGTTTGCATTATCTTTTTATAAAATATTTATATATTGCTTATTATATATTTTCACATTGCTTATAAAATATAATGGCATTACTTAGTATTAGTTTATGCATTGCTTATATTTTCTTTATGCTTTTGTTTTGGTAAATAGATTATATTTAACAAAGTGGCATGAAAGATCCAACAACTTACAACCAGAAAACACAAAACTCAAAGAATGAGTCAAAAGCCTAAGACTTCAACCATCTAGCTATCCTAAGATCTTTATGGCTGCACATAGCTATTTGAACTTTACAAGTCTTCACAATACTCTCTTCATTGCTTTGAAGGTTTCGGAACCGCCTGCTATTTCTCTCTCGCCATATGTAGTAGATAGAAATTGCAATAGCAGCTCTATACAAAACTTGTTTACCTGATTTGGTTCTACATTGAGAATTCAAGAATTCATTTTCTGCTTCCCAGGTGTTAGGAGTTCTCTGAATTCCAGTCCAACTTGTTATTTCCTTCCAGACTTTGCTAGAGAACTCACACTTAAAGAAAAGATGGTTTAAGGTTTCATCCTCTTTGCAGAAAAGAACACAAAGATGGTTATAATCAAAACCAAATTTCACCAAACCTGTCACAAGTGGCTAATCTCTCAAGAATAGCTAACCAAGCGATGAACACACATCTGGGAGGGGCCAAGTTTCTGCAAATGAACTTATGTCATTCAACCGTCTGCACTGCTCCTCTCATTTTCAGATACATGGCCCTGATGGAGAACTCTTGAGCATGAAGCATATTCCTCTCTTCCTCACATTTGTTAAAGTATTCCTTTGCGCAGATAATCTTTCTCAATACCCAAGATGCTTGGTTTAGGGGGGCATGCTGTTCAAATCTTGGTTTTTCACATAATACCCATGGATCCATCTTATCCAGATCTTATGTTTTTTCTGAGATAGACTCCAATAAAGCTTGGTTAGGGTTGCCTTATTCCAAAGTTGGATACACGTGATGTTCCAACCCACAGCTGACTTTGGTAGTCACATGTAGTCCTAAGCAACCAGGGTTTTTTTAGTTAAGCCTGATTTCCCAGACCAAAGAAACGATCATCAAGCTGCCTGAATTACCTTAATCACCTTCTGAGGAAGCAAGAAATGGCACCAGTAAGTTTGTATACTGAAAAGCACTGACTTTATGAGTTGGAGCCTTCCTGCATAAGATAAAAGCTTGGAAGTCCAGCAATCAATCTTTGCCAAAATTTTCTTGATTAGAGGTTGACACTGCAGCACTGAGAGCTTTTTTGTTAAGAGAGGAACACCAAGATACTTGAATGGAAGCTCCCCTTTTTCCATTCCAAATTCGTTGAGAATTGACTCCTGATGTCTGTCTGGTACACCTCCAAAATAGATGCAACTTTTATTTTGATTTGCCTTGAGACTAGAGCTGGCAAAATAAGCCCGGCCCGATGGGCTGGCCCGGGGTACCCGAAACCAAGGCTGGTTTGGGCATCGAAAATAAAGGCCCGAAAAATTTCGGGCCCAAAAGCCCGCCCATAAGGCCCGCCGGGCCGACCGGGCTTCGGGCCCAAAAAGCCCGGTGGTTTCGGGCCAAAAAGCCCGCCCGAAATTTTAATAAAATTAATATGTTTTTTATTATTCAACTCACACTACACATCGGTACACACTAGTAACCTAAATAAAATTTCTAAGCGCCGCCCACTGCTACTCTCTCTTTCATTCTCTTCTTTCCAGTTTCACTTTCCCTATTCTTCTTTTCCCATCTGCAAATTTCACCTTATTGAAATTGAAGTCTCATACGAGATCGAATTTCAAGCCATTGAAATCGAAAGAGGGCCCTCCTCGGTCCTCGCCGTCGTCGATCAACAAGAGCACAATCTTTTTTCTTTATGCCAAATCACGACTGCCGCCGATTCACCGCTGATAAATCAACTCTATGAGCTCTCGCACATATCTGTGGACTATACGTGATGTCGGAAAATTTCCAAAAGGTAATTTTCGTTCGATTTCTATGAATTGATTTACTTTTTTTTCAATATATCGATTTTGTTGTGGATTTATTTTTTGGACATATGATTACTTGCTTTAGCAGATGGCTGATTCTGAATATGTAGGTATTCTGAAGTTTATATTTCCATTGTGTAATCTCTCTTAGTTCTACAATTTTAGCATTACACTCTTTTTAATTTATTAGGTTGGACGTCATTGTTGTATCTTAATGCACAATATCAGGATACACTACTTATTCAGCCAAATAGATCATCCGCATGATCCCTCTGTCTCTCATTCTAAACCGTCAAAACAGTATTTTTTTTCTTCTTTTTTTCCCTCTAATTTTATATTGGACGTTCTGTTGTACTATGTTAATAATACTGGTCAAATGTGTAATAATACGTCTAATTTTATATTGGACGTTCTGTTGTACTTTGTTATATATTTGCTGATAAGATGAACATTATTTGGTTCAACCATGCATTTGTGGCTATTGTATTATTAAGGAGTGGAGTTTGCACACTTCGTATATTCTTCACTGCAGCAGGTGTTAAAATAAATAAAATGAAGCGTGCATCTTCCGCTTTTTAATATTTTTCCCTTTACAGATTACCAGTTTATTAAATCTTCCGCTTTTTAATTTGATCGTATGGTGTCTGTTGTATTTATTCCCAATTACAAGTTACATGTATGCTGCTTAATCTATTACTAATATTACAGGAATAGATTTCACTCAAAGTTTGGACGTTATGGATGACGACAGGGTGCAGTTGATTGATGAGAATACTTAAAGTCAAGGTACTACTTCTGTAGTTGATAAGGAACCTAAAAATTCTAAGGGCAAGAGTGTTAGGGATAGGGAGGTTGATTGTCATGATGATAAAGATGCTAAGAAATTAAAATCTGATGTGTGGAAAATCTTTGACAAGGTTGGCATAGTGGATGGTGTGGAAAAATGTAAATGCAAACATTGTAGAAAACTCTTAACTTGCAAAGTTGAGTCTGGCACCATCCATTTAAAGCGTCATGCTAAGAAATGTTTACAAACTCCTAAGTATCATGATGTGGATGCTTTAATAGATAGTAGAGCCACATTATTGAAAAGATGGAAATTTGATACTAAGGTGTATAGAGATGCATTGGCTAGAGCAATTATTAAGCATGATCTTTGTTGGTCCCAAGACGGATACCTTGGTATAGAAGGGGGGGGGGGTGAATACACCAAGGTTTAAAAACGTTTCCAGTTAAAAACTCTTTTGAGTGAGCTGGTTGTGTCCGATCCAGTTGGAAGACAGCTTGATCGACACAGCTGGCTATGTGCAGAATGTGGTGGGTTTGGAAAGTCCGTCTGTTACTTCAAATTATATTGCAAAGCTCTGTTTCACTTTTCAGTTAGTCAGTTTATGCAGCTAGAAATGTATGCGTGAGAGGTTAGCAGAATGCATAAACGAAGCAGTAAAGAACAAAGCAATTTTAACGTGGTTCGGAGTAACACCTCCTACGTCCACGACCAGATTCACTGGTAATTCACTACCACTTGGTTTCCAAGTACCAAGCAACTTCACAACTCTAACCTGAGTTGTGTTCCAACAGTTTACGGGCACTGTCAAGCCTACACCTTTCAGTTTGTGGGTACTGAAAAAAACTGACTTACGTTTTCAGGTACTGTAAAACCTGACCACTCGAATTACACGCTTCGAGCCGGCTGTTTCGACTAAATTAACCCTAGTCGCTCGCAATTAAACGAGGTCCCTATAGATTAAGCAAGCCAACCCAAGTATCGTCTCACAAGGAAAACTTAACAGGAAAATTAATGTATTGCGAAAAGAAAATAAACAGAAAGCAGTAAATCAATTGGTTTGAGGATTTATAACAAGACGAAAAGAATAATTAACATAAATTAATCCCTAGGCAAGAACTAAAGTGCATTAATTCCCTAGACATGAATTGGAATCTAGCATAGCAAAAGCATTAAACGATTGATCTAACATTAATTCAATTAAGCGTATGAACGGAACAATTATAAATATGAATAAAGAACGGAAATCGAATTAACTCACAAACGTAATTAAAATCGACGAACACAATGAACTGGAATTGGAATTGAAACGTGCAATGTCTGTACCCTCGAATCCGGATTGCAATTACAATAGTAAATCGCTCACTAGAAATATCCGAAAGCAACTAGGAAAAAGAACAATTTCTGAAAAATAAAGGAAGAGAAAAAATGGCGTCTGGATTCTGGAGAGGAGAAACTGAAAAACCGTCGCTCAGTATTTATACATACGGTGAATTAATTACGCTCAGCGGTCTCCTAGCCTCAGCGACCGCTGAGCGCACTTCATTAAACCCGCTAAGAATCCGAACTCAGCGGTCTCCTATTGTGAGCGACCGCTGAGTTCTCCACCGTATTGAACTTGAGCATTGGACTCAACGGTCGCGTAGGGTGAGCGACCGCTGACTTCTCGCCCTGTATTATCTGAGGCGCTTGACTCAGCGGTCTCTCGCCCTCAGCGGCCGCTGACTCCTCGCATGTGGTTATCACCCTGGAACTCAGCGGTCTCCTAAGAGAAGAGACCGCTGAGTTTTACTTCGCCAAACTCCCATCTGTGCCGTGAAGGTTGATCAATCATTGGTTGCCTACGCCATTCTCGAGCATGAACTACATTTTCCACTGAAAGCTCGACAAAACATCATTAGTGCATTTTTAATTTCCAAAACAATATAGAATCAAGCAAAAGGCATCACAAACGCGCATGCAGAACATCCAAAAATACAACCAAAAACCAACGCAACAAACCCTCCACACATAAAACCTTGCTTGTCCTCAAGCAATTCTCATTTCAAACCACGACGAACATGACTGATCAAACTCAACAAACATGGTTCGACATCCTATCAATCACAACACATTCCATCAATCGTCAATCGTACGTGATTATCACACAGCAACAAGTGGCCCGCCACACAAGACCTCAATCCACCGAACACTCTAAAAACAAGGTTACAGGGAAGAAGATATCACAACTTTCCAAATTCCACACCATGAGTAACTTAAAGAAATAAGGTGAATTCCAGGCAAAATTCAATAGGTTTATCCTCGGAAAAATTCCGGTATCCTAGCGTGGTTTCCCATACCCATTTCTCGCATAAAAGATTCAATTTTGAATAGACGAGAAAGAGGGGTAGAGCCTTTCAAATCACCATAAATTTATACCAACGAATGAAATTAAACAGTTCTAAGTCAAGTTGAGTTATGCGGCATATTTCATGAGGTGTAAACATTAGAGATTATCTAAAGTATACCCACGTGGTTTTCCATGCTCATGGTTCCCAGAAGAGCAGAAGCCTCTCAACTTGACTCAGTTTTTTTTCAGTTTTTTTTCAGTTTTTTTTTAATTGGTTTCGAATTGGGATACAACAAATAAAGCACAATCTTCTCACCCATAACCTCATCTTCCACTATCGAGCATCAATCAATCAAGTATGACAAGGCCCCACAGTTAACTATATAATACCCACAACAATCGATTCACAACAGGATATATCGATCAATCAAGTCCATCAAAACATAATTTATCAAGTCCAATCATCACATTTACAACTTAGATCAAAATAAAACTCATGAATACATGCAAGCACCACTGACAACAAAACATGCCCCCCAGATAAGAAAAGAAAACAATGCCCTCATTGTAAGCGAGACAAATAAAAGGGAGGTAAAAAAAAACGAAATAAAAAAGGAACACTGTTCCAGTAACCAAAGAAAGATAAAACACAAAAACAACCATGAAATAATACAGAACAGAACAAAGCAAAAGAAGAGATAACACATACGAAACAACAGTGAGGAATCACTGTTGATCAGGAGGTGGTGGAGGTGGATGTCCATGATGCAGTGTCCAATTAGCCCACTGCTGTTCCAAGATGGCCAGATGTGCATTCTGATCGGCAAGTTGCTGCTGTTGGAGAGCCCACTGCTGATTCTGCTCGCTCCAAAGGCGATTCTGAGCGAGCAATTGCTGATTTTGAGCATCCAAACGCTGACCATGCTCCTCTAGCTGCTGCTGATATGAGTACAACTGCCGATTCTGAGCATCGAAACGGCCATAAACATCATGCTGAAATTGCCCCCACTGAGTGCTCCAATCAGCACGGAAGGCCTGAAGATCTTCCCGGAGCTGAGCAAATTCAGAGGAAGAAGATCCTGCCCCTCGAGTCGGCCACACAGAGGGTATCCCACCAGATCTTGCATGAGCAGCTTCATCATCATCCTGCTCATCCTCCGGTTCAGTATGTGGCGGCGGTTCTGAAAGAGGATTGGCAGCCAAGCTATTAATATGAGCCCGGACACATCTGCGCCGCTTATGTGGAACAAGCGTAGTCCTGGTGATAGCAAAAGGTGCACCACGCAATTCACTCAGATCAATACGCCGCGGTAACAACTTTGTCTGAACCTCAGGAGGAAACCCATTCGGCGGTATCAACTGAAAATGATGGGCCAAAACAGTAGCAAAGTGAGGGAGCACAGGATGACAACGAGAGCGGCGCTGAATATTCTGAAAGGCTTCAAACACAAAAGCCGTAGGACAAACTTTGACATTCTGGATAGCAGCAGTGAGTAGAAAAAGTTCCCCTGTGTTAACCTTATTTGCTTTCTGATTCCCACTAACATTGTAAACAAGAAATTTGTGCAGAATGCCCAATGCAAGATCCTTAATAAATCCACTAGGCATACCCCCAGATTTCCAATTATTGAAACCAGTCAAAAACTCCCATGCCTCAGCAGATTCAAACTCCGGTGGGGTCTTACGAAACCCCTCTAGTGGAAAACCAAACGCCCGCTTCATAATGCGGTCAGTAACAGTAAACTCACGACCAAATATCCGTCAAGTAAATTGAGAGAAATCATCCGCAAGATCAAAAGTCGTCAATAGCTCTAAACATAATGGAGAATAACCAGGTAGCTCCATCCTAGCAAATTTATCCATTCCCAAATTTTTTAGGTACTGTTTAAGCAAAGTGAGCACCCCAAGGGATTCCATCAAGTCCCAATCAAAATAACGAGGTACAGACACCTCAAATCGGTTGAAATGCTGAAACAGAGTACCTGATATAGGATTAAAGATCGGGAACGGACAACCATAATCTTGAGAACAGTCCACAGGTTCCTCATCCTCCATGGGATCTTGTGGTTGAGAAGTGGTCCCCAGAGCATTCTTGGTTCGGGCCATTAGACAAATGCTGAGGGAAAGCGAGCGTTGAAGGGAACAAGCGCTGAGCCGAGCGAGCGCTGAGGCTGAGCGAGCACTGAAACTGAGCAAGCACTGAGTCGAGAAGAGCGCTGTGGTGATTGAGAGCGTCCGCTTCAGGTGAGCGACCGCTGCAGGTGAACGACCGCGGGTGGTGAGCGATCGCGGATGGGTCAAAGAAACTCAGCGGTCGCTGTGGGTGGGAAACCGCTGAGTCGGAATGCAAGGCTGAGCGACCGCTGACGGCGAGAGATGGCGGCGGCTGCGGTGGTTGATTGATGAAACAATGGGTGATGGTGGGATAATATGGTGGAGGAGAGTGAAAACGAAAGAAGGAATTGAAGAAAGTGAGGGTGGCGACTGAAATTAGGGCTGGAATTATATTTAAAACATGTCAGGGTCAGCGGTCTCTGAAGGTGAGCGGCCGCTGACAACAAACCCTAATCACGCTCAGCGGTCACGTAGGGTGAGCGACCGCTGAGTTTTTGCCCTTTTTCTCCAAAATTTCATCGCGCTCAGCGGTCGCTGAACTTACACGACCGCTGACTTTCCGTCCTGCATTCTAAAAATTCACCACACTCAGCGGTCGCGTATGGTGAGCGACCGCTGACTATTCCCCCTGTACTCCTAAACTTTACAATACTCAGCGGTCGCGTAGGGTGAGCGACCGCTGACTATTTCCCCTGTACTCCGTACTCCGAACCGCTGGGTCATACGAAGGCTGAAGTATTATGCGCTCCTTGAAACCAAAAATCCTGCACATTACAAATAAATACCCCGCACAGCAACTGACAAGAAAAACAAAACGTAAAAACAAACATAAGAAAAGAGAAAACAAAACTACCAAACTATGGGTTGCCTCCCACACAACGCTTGTTTAACGTCCTTAGCTTGACGTGGAATGAACATTTAGAGAACGGAATCCAAGAAGTGTATGGACTCTATCGTGTGTGCCTTAGTCTCACGTCAAGATACAGTTTTACTCGGTGCCCATTAACGGGAAAGGAGTGCTGCGTTTCCTCATTCAACAATTGGACTGATCCATATGGAAAAACTTCTGTGATGGTGTATGGTCCACTCCACCTAGACTTGATCTTTCCGGGAAATAACTTTAAACGAGAGTTAAACAATAGGACCTTCATCCCGGGCTTGAGCTCTTTCATCAAAATCCTCTTATCATGAAGTCTCTTGACCCGATCCTTGTAAATCTTGGCATTTTCATATGCCTCGTTGCGGAGCTCATCTAACTCTGACATCTGAAACATCCGATGTTTTCCCGCATCATCGAGATTAAAGTTAGCAGCTTTGATTGCCCAATAAGCCTTGTGCTCAATCTCAACAGGCAAATGACAATTCTTCCCAAACACCAGACGATACGGACTCATCCCCAATATACTCTTGTAAGCAGTGCGGTATGCCCATAACGCGTCATTCAACTTTGAGGACCAATCTTTTCGAGACGGTTGTACAGTCTTCTCTAAAATCCCCTTAATTTGCCTATTGCTCGTCTCTGCTTGTCCTGAAGTTTGTAGGTGGTATGGAGTAGCGATCTTGTGCGTTATCCCATTCTTCTTCATTAGCTTCTCAAACAGCTTGTTACAGAAATGCTTCCCACCATCACTAATGATCGCCTTGGGAAATCCGAACCGACAGAGTATATTTTCCTGCACAAACCTTAGCACAACGTGAGAGTCACAAGTCCTAGTAGGGATTGCCTCAACCCACTTGGACACATAATCAACAGCTAAGAGAATGTATTCATAGCCAAAAAACTTGGGAAACGGTCCCATGAAATCAATACCCCATACATCAAAAATCTCAACAACGAGAATATTGTTGAGGGGCATCTCATTCCTACGACCAATTGAACCAACCCTTTGGCAACGATCACAAGAAAGATAAAATGCATGAGCATCCTTAAATAAAGTGGGCCAGAATAAACCTGATTGGAGCACCTTGTGTGCTGTTTTCTGCCCTCCAAAATGGCCACCACAATGAGTCTCATGGCATAATTGCAGCACCTTGGCTTGCTCATCATCAGGTACACACCGTCGGATCACGTCATCCTTACCAATCTTGAACAAGTAGGGGTCTTCCCAAAAGTGTTGCCTGCACACAGATAAAAAACGCTTCCTTTCTTGGGAAGTGAGATCAGGTCTCAACTCATTACAAGCTAAATAATTGACAATATCGGCATACCAAGGCACAATTCCTGCACTCAAAACTTGTTCAAAAGGGAATTACTCAAGCAAATTATCACAAATTATAGGCGAATGAAGATTATCAATACGAGATAAGTGATCAGCTACAACATTCTCACTACCCTTCCTATCACGAATTTCTACATCAAACTCTTGCAGTAAGAGCACCCATCGAATAAGCCTAGGCTTAGCTTGAGATTTGGTCAACAAATAACGCAATGTAGCATGATCACTGTGAATAATGACCTTTGACCCTATGATGTATGCACGAAATTTGTCTAAAGCAAAAACAACAGCAAACATATCTTTTTCTGTAGTAGTGTAGTTCACTTGAGCAGAAGTAAGAGTCAGACTCGCATAATAAATGACACGAAGCATTTTATCTATACGTTGACCCAAAACAACACCCACTGCAGAATTAGAAGCATCACACATAATCTCAAAGGGTTCTGACCAAATAGGACCAATTACTACAGGGACAATACTCAATTTCTCCTTAAGCAAGTTAAACGCATTAAGACAGGCATCATCAAAAGTAAAAGGTACATCTTGAGAAAGCAAACGACATAGAGGTTGACTGATTTTGGAAAAGTCCTTAATGAAACGCCGATAAAATCCGGCATGACCAAGGAAACTCCTAATACCTTTGACATCACGAGGTGGAGGCAATCTTTCGATCACATCCACCTTCGCTTTGTCGACCTCTACATCCCTCTTAGAGACGATATGGCCTAACACGTTCCCCCTCCTTACCATAAAATGACTCTTTTCCCACATCTCAACACATCTCGCTAAGACCCGTTCAATTTTTTCAAGACAATCATGAAAAGATGCACCAAACACAGAAAAGTCATCCATGAAGATCTCAACTAAATCATTAAGTATCTCAGAAAATATGGACATCATACATCTTTCAAAGGTACCTGGTGCGTTGCAGAGTCCAAACGGCATCCTCTTGCAGGCATATGTGCCAAAGGGGCACGTGAAAGCCATCTTAGCTTGATCCTCGGGCGTGATTGCGATCTGGTAGTAGCCCGATAGTCCACCTAGAAAGCAATAGAACTCATGGCCCGCCAATCTGTCGAGCATCTGATCGATAAATGGCAACGGGAAGTGATCCTTCTTGGTGGCTGCATTGAGTTTCCTGAAATCTATGCACATCCGCCACCCTGTCACAGGTCTTATCGGCACCAACTCCTCATTATCGTTCAAGACCACTGTGATTCCCCCTTTCTTCGAAACCACGTGCACGGGACTGAGCCATTCACTGTCAGCAATGGGAAAGATGATCCCTTCGGCCAACTGCTTGTAAATCTCCTTCCTAACGACTTCCATCAATACTGGATTCAATCGCCTTTGGCCATCCCTCTTCGGAGTAGCTCCATCCACCAAGTTTATCCGATGCATACATGTTGCGGGGCTGATCCCCTTAATGTCGGACAACACCATCCAAAAGCGGCCTTGAACTTTGTGAGCACCTCGACCAATTCTTCTTCTTCGTATGCCTTGAGCTCTGCAGAGATTATGACAGGCTTTCTTCTTCCTTTTTCAAGGAACACATACTTTAAGTTAGCCGGGAGGTCCTTAAGTTCAAGCTCGATCTCTTTCACTTCTTTAGGAGCCTCTACTATAACTGGCTCATCAACAGGCAGGTTGGTTGGCAGCAAGGCTTCCATAGATGCTTCCTCTCTAAGTCTCTCCTCCAAGTCGGTGGAGCCTTCAAAAACCTCTTCTATCTGATTCTCTTCCACGAAACATGCCTCAGTAAGAACATCAATGACATCTATATAAGAACAGTTTTCAATACTGCTGACTGATGGTATGGCTCGACTAGCGTGCTCATTGTAGGAGAACGTCTCTCCCAACACTGACATCTTGATGATCCCATTCTTGACGTCGATCAACGTGTTGGTAGTTGCCATGAAAGGTCTTCCCAATAACAAAGTATGCTCACGTCCATCTTCTTGCATATCTCCAATTTCGAGGACCACAAAATCAACGGGAACTATCAATTTTCCAACCCGGACCAGAATGTCTTTTACTATCCCTCTAGGGTGTCGAATGGATCGATCGGCCAGCTGCAGGCACATCCTGGTCGGCTTCAACTCTCCCAATTCCAATTGCTTGAAAATAGAGTACGGCATTAGATTAATGCCGGCCCCCAAATCTAACATCCCTGATGCTTCTTTTCCATTCCCCATGGCAATCTTGATCACAAAACTCCTCGGATCCCGCTGTTTTGGAGGTAGAGACTGCTGCATAATTGAATTGACACTCTCGGATACCAAAATCTGATCATTCTCCTCAAACCGCCTATTTTTCGATGCCAACTCCTTGAAGAACTTCACATATGCTGATACATTCCTTATAACCTCCAGCAATGGTAAATTCACATTTACCTTGGAAAGCATCTTGTAGAAATCGGAGAACTGTTGATCTTGCTTTTCATTCCTCAATCTGCTAGGAAATGGCACTGGTGGCCGGTAAGGCTTCTCAGCCTTATGCAATCGGACCTCTGATTCTTCATTCTCATTCCCAGCTGCAGGCTGTGTTTCTTCTGCAGGTGTGTTTCCCACCTTGTTATCAACCCTCTTTCCACTTCGCAGAACAGTCACAGCTTGAGCTTGATGAGGTTGTTGACCTTGACTCGGAATTTTCCCAGTCTGTTGCTGCTGCTGCATCTGATTAAGTGTTCCAGAAATTTGTCCCACAACTGTCTCGAGGCGCTTGATGTTAGCATCTTGAGCTTCCCTCGCCTGTTTCCTCTCTTGCATAAAGGCAGTAAGATTATCATCAAGAGGATTTCTTTGAGTAGGTGGAGGTGGTGGACGTTGGAATTGCTGTGGTCCTTGTTAAAATTGCGGAGGCACTTGCTGAAACTGATTCTGTTGATGTGGATACTGCCACTGAGAGTTGTAATTCGGCTGCTGAGGCGCATACCACTGCTGCTAGGAAGGGTACTGGTTAAACTGTTGTGGAGGATGACGATTTTGAAAATTTCCTCCAGATCCCTGTCCTTGATTCTGATTCCTCCATCCAGTGTTAGACTGATTTTTCCACCCCGAGTTCTGCTGTTGCTGATTCTGATTGAATCTCTGGCCTTGATCAAATTGCTGTCGTGGAGGATACCCCTGTACCTCCTTCATATGTCATCTCTCCCATTCTCTGGCACTCTTCAGGATTGTGCCCCTGTTCCCCACAGATGCCACATGGCTCAACAAACATCTCTTGTCTGACCGGTTCCTGTTGAGATGGAGGAACAACTGACTTACTCATCTTTAATTCCTGCAGCTCTCTCATCATGTTGGCTAGCTATTTCTTCATGTCAGGGCTTTCAGCAACTACACTCACCTCAACCCGTCGTGTGCGGGTAGATTTCTGCTGTGAACTAGCTGCAAGTGTTTCAAAAATCTCTTGCAGTTCATCTGCTGTTTTCACTGCAATGTTTCCACCTGCGGTACTATCCACCATAAACTGAGCCGTTTGCACCAATCCATCATAAAAGAATTGCCACAACATTTCTGGTGCCATCTGGTGATGTGGACACTGCTGAAGTAGCTCTCGGAATCTTTCCCAAGCCTCATGGAAGGGTTCATCTCCAGCTTGAGTGAAGTTCATAATTTTTGTACGAACTTCCTGAGTCTTATGATTAGGATAATACCTCAGCATGAATCTCTCGCATACTGCTGTCCATGTGGTGAGCGAGTTAGGTGGAAGAGATAAATACCACGTTTTGGCCCTGTCCTTCAACGTGTATGGAAAGCATTTCAGCTTCAATTGATCCTCGGTTAGAGCCAATAGAGGAAAAGACTGGACCATTGTGCAAAATTCACGAACAAACTGTAAAGCATCTTCATTTGCCATCCCATGATAAGATGGCAACAAGTTCAGATGGTTCTGCTTCAAATCATAATTTCTCACTTCAGTCGGCAAAACAATAGCAGAAGCAGTAGTTCCAAATGTAGGCCTGGCGAAATCCCCCATATATCTGGTATTGTTAGCCATTTCTCCCAGAAAAATAAGTTCGTCTGGCGGAGGACACCCGGATTCTTCTAACTGAACAAAAACTTCTTCTTCAAAACAAGGATTGTTATTTTTGTTAACACTGGACTCGGCTTCTTCTTGCAAACTTATCAAAATCCTACGTGGTTGATTGATGTTGTCAAAATACGGTGCCAAATTCCTTTTCAAGCTTCTGCGACCTTGCATACACAACACTCAACAAACAGATTACGCGCACCGGAGGCAAGAAAATAACCGAGTACCCTAAAGAATAAAAGGAATAAACATAAAATAAATTAAAAAAAAGCAACACAAATAATCGCCTAAAGTTTTCCCCGACAACGGCGCCAAATTTGTTTCGACTAAATTAACCCTAGTCGCTCGCAATTAAACGAGGTCCATATAGATTAAGCAAGCCAACCCAAGTATCGTCTCACAAGGAAAACTTAACAGGGAAATTAATGTATTGCGAAAAGAAAATAAACAGAAAGCAGTAAATCAATTGGTTTGAGGATTTATAACTAGACGAAAAGAATAATTAACATAAATTAATCCCTAGGCAAGAACTAAAGTGCATTAATTAAACCCTAGACATGAATTGGAATCTAGCATAGCAAAAGCATTAAACAATTGATCTAACATTAATTCAATTAAGCGTATGAACGGAACAATTATAAATATGAATGAAGAACGGAAATCGAATTAACTCACAAACGTAATTAAAATCGACGAACACAATGAACTGGAATTGGAATTGAAACTTGCAATGTCTGTACCCTCGAATCCGGATTGCAATTACTATAGTAAATCGCTAACTAGAAATATCCGAAAGCAACTAGGAAAAAGAACAATTTCTGAAAAATAAAGGAAGAGAAAAAATGGCGTCTGGATTCTGGAGAGGAGAAACTGAAAAACCCTCGCTCAGTATTTATACATACGGTGAATTAATTGCGCTCAGCTGTCTCCTAGCCTCAGCGACCGCTGAGCGCACTTCATTAAACCCGCTAAGAATCAGAACTCAGCGGTCTCCTATTGTGAGCGACCGCTGAGTTCTCCACCGTATTGAACTTGAGCATTGGACTCAGCGGTCGCGTAGGGTGAGCGACCGCTGACTTCTCGCCCTGTATTATCTGAGGCGCTGGACTCAGCGGTCTCTCGCCCTTAGCGACCGCTGACTTCTCGCCCTGTATTATCTAAGGCGCTGGACTCAGCGGTCTCTCACTCTCAGTGACCGCTGACTTCTCGCCCTGTATTATCTGAGGCGCTGGACTCAGCGGTCTCTCGCCCTCAGCGGCCGCTGACTCCTCGCACGTGGTTATCACCCTGGAACTCAACGGTCTCCTAAGAGAAGAGACCGCTGAGTTTTTGTTGGGAAAATTAATAGAGTTTTGATTGGATACCAAAACCCAGCTGACCCCAACCGAGTAGATGATCGCACAAGCCTAAGCATTTTTCAGCTCACCTGTTTGAGCTTATAGAGTTTCTTTAGTTTACAGGTAGATTCGATGAAGACAGCTGAAGACACAGCTAAGCAGACAGCTTAAGAACTCAACAGAGCAAGACCAAGCAGAGTCAAAGATCTTGCAGTATCAAGACCCAGCTCAGTGTAAAAGACCCAGCTTAGTGTCGATGACACAGCTCAGGTCTAAAACACAGCTCAGGTCAGTGACACAGCTCAGTTTGAAGACACAGCTCAGGTTGATGATACAACACAGGTCTAAAGACAGCTCAGAATCAAGACACAAGAGAGTCCAAGACGCTGAAGATACAGCAGAGACGCTTAGCAGCTCGAAGACGAAGACCTTCTCAAAGACAAGATCCCGATATCAGAAGATCTTATCTGACGCAGTCAGATCAGAGAAGAACTAGCTTCTACAGATGCAGACCTACTTCGTAGGTAAAGGCCAGAAGTCAACAAGAGTATGTAAGATTCAAACGGCTCTTTTCCAATGGCTAGTTTGAATCTCCACCTATATATATCTCTTCTCCACCATTGAAGAGGAGGCTGGCAAGACGACTGAAGAAATAGAAGAAAACAGAAAAATGAACAACGATCTTCAAAGCCAAATCTTTCAAGAACACCCAGCCAGTCAGCTGTGTTCTTAGTTGTTCACATATTCAGTCATAGGCAGAATAGATCAGAATAAATATCTTAAGCCTAGTTTGAACGAGTTAATCATACTCCTTGTTCTTCATTGTAAGAACTCGTTCATAGTTGGAAAACCATACCCAAACCCAAACCCAAACCCAGAAAGGTTAGGTAAAGGTACGCTTGCTCGAAGCATGTAATTCGAGTGGTTAGGTTCTTCGCATGCCGGAAGCGAAGGTGTAGGCTTGACAGTGCCCGCAAACTGTTGGAACACAGCTCGGGTTAGAGTTGTGAAGTTGCTTGGTACATGGAAACCAAGTGGTAGTGAATTACCAGTGAACCTGGTCGTGGACGTAGGAGGTGTTACTCCGAACCACGTTAAAAATGCTCTGTTATTTATCGCTTTGTTTTATGCATGTTACTAACCTTCATGAGCATACATTTCAATCTACATAAACTGACTAACTGAAAAGTGAAACAGAGCTTTGCAATACATTTGAAGCAACAGACGGACTTTCCAAATCCACCACATTCCGCACACAGCCAGCTGTGTCTATCAAGCTGCCTTCCAGCTGGATCGAACACAGTCAGCTCACTCAAAAGAGTTTTTAATTGGAAAAGTTTTTAAACCTTGGTGTATTCACCCCCACTCTACACCAAGGTATCCGTCTTGGGACCAACAATTGGTATCAGAGCAGTGGTTCAAAAGATCACTGTATCTGTCAAGTCAGCATTTCATTGCTGATAGTGGTCACCTGAACAGATCCTTCAAAGCTTCAATTTTTTTAAAAATCATTATATTGTATACTGTCGCGAAATCTTCCTTGTGCAGGAATCTCTCAAGAGAGGAGCTCTTGAAAAAACATGAATCCAAACATTTATCCGAGATGCGAATGTTATAGGAATTATCTCCATGACTTGAGGGTACGAAGAACAAGATATCAGAGTATCTTGGATCACTGGAGAGAGGAATTTAATTCAGCAGCAAACCGGATGAACTGCAATGCAATCATCTCAAGCCACCAGGAGATGAGAAAAACAGAAAGGCTGATTGACGAGGTGGAACGTCTCATTCTCAGAGTATATGACACCATGAGAGACAACCACCAAAGTCATCACAACTTCTGACGAAAGATTAGAAGAAGATCAATCAGCTCAACCTGGAAGGACCATCGAGGAGCAAAGAAGATAAAGAAATCCAGCTAGCTGACTGCGACCAGCTGTGAAATAAAGACAGCGGGATGCATAACGGAAGATGCAGCTAGTCATACAGCTGAGCACATTGGTCTCAAGGAAAGAATAAAGAAGCAGCAGATGAATCAGCTGGATTTGGAACAGCTGACTACTACCTGCTATACAATCAGAGACCTCTTCAAAGAAATGAGCCGATGGTGAGAAGATCCGTTCATTAGAAGGAAGTAGGATGCAACTGAAGAAAAAGCCACCTACTATCAAATCGAGGGGGAACTCTACATAGCTGAAAAGAATCAGCAAAATCAAGTAGAAGACCCAGCAGGATGCACTCACCAAGATAGACTCAGCTGGAGTCACCAACTGAGGGGGAACAAACCCAGATGGATCCCAAAAGCTCAGATCAGAAGGATTATCCAGCTAAAATGAATTAAAGCTCAGCTGGACAACAATCGAAGAGCTAAAGGGAACTCAGCTGAAGAAGCTTCAAGCTAATCACCAAGATACTCAGCTGAGGAGAACCTTCAATCTAGCAGAAGAGAATACAGCAGTGGTATCAGCTGACTACAATGATCAGCTGACGGGTTTGCAGATTTTGTTTATTATATTTCCTGTTGTAATACAATATAAGGATAAAATTATTTGAATTTAATTCAAACTTCCAAACATTCCTTAAATGGATTATTCTGCAAGCTATACATCCCATCGCATTTAATGAAAAGCATGTAGAATACTGTAGCTCAAGAGAACTGAGTCAGAAGTCAGAACATTTCGACTTCCTCACGCGCGCGTGACATATACTCAATATTCACACGTCATAGGACGTGTTGCGCAAATCTCTCTCAGCTGCAGATCTTCAATACAATTGCCAAGATCTCAACCATTAATCAAAATGGGCAATTGATATATTTATCAAATTTTTGCAAATCTTCGCCATATTTACTATCGCTCATACTTATCTGAAATTTATATCTCAGATTCTTGATTATCTTTTTGCTAATACGCTCCCCGAGTATCTTCGTCTTTCTAACCTCTTACTACAGAAGAAAATCATGACACCAAAGAAGACTACACCAGGAGCAAGCCAGACTGAGAACTTGATGTCAAAACTTCATTTTGAGAGTTGTCTGACTCTCAAGAACTACCAGAACGCGGAGTTCCAGGAAGTTCTGGATCTCATCGAAAATGCTGGACTTTTGCAGTGGGCGACTGCAAGACCGAAGAACATCATCCGCCGGGAAGTGGCAGAGTTATTCTTAGAGATATCTAACCGAGATGATCGACTCCGTTCCAACGTCTCTCTACAAATCAAGGAGAAGACTGGACATACAACTCCGTGGGATGTTGACATCAACATCAACCGGATGGTAAACAAGCTGTTCTGCCTAAAGACTCTTGGGGACCGCTCCCCAGATAATTACACCAGAGAAGAAATCCAGATCGAACTAGATAAAATGTTGTTCAAGCCAGAACCGTACAGGGCGAGCATGTCCAAGCTCCTGCTCAAGCCCAAGTACAGATTACTTCTGGATGTCACCCAGAAATGCATCCTCGGTATCGCTGGATCTCAAGGAGAGATCAGCATACCCAAACTGAAACCAATGATAGCCATCATCAGAAATGACCCTGTGGATTGGTTCTCATACTTCATGGGAAAATTGGAAAAAGAATCTAAACAGATTCATTTTGAAGATGACAGCTTCACCCGGTACAGCTGTAAAGAGACAATCTATCTATGCACCAAAGTAGCGTGCATAATAGAAAGTTACTCTACTGGAAGGAAAATCAAGTGGCATAATGCAGAAGAATTTTCTGTGTCCAGAATACTCTTTGAAAAGCCAAGTCAGCTCACTGACTTGTTGAAGAAAGCAGCCCCTGAAGGGAAGAAGAGGGCGCTAGAGGCAAAGCATCAGACCGCCTCTCCCTCTCAAGCAAGAAAAAGGAAGCAATCAGAGGAGACACAGCCAGCTGGATCTCCACCTGCCAAGAAGAAGCTGAAATTCAAGGCAGCCATCAAACCAGCTAAGGAGGCAGCAGAGAAACCGGTTGTTGAGACAGCTGGATCGGAATCCACTCCCACAGTCTCCCCTGTCCAAAAGAAGAAAACTGAGTGGAGACTAGTTACTGAGGAGACAGCTCACGGATCCTCCTCCAGCTCAGACAATGGAAGGGAGTTCGTGAGAACATCACGAGAAGCTGAAGAATCACAAATAGTGGTCACTGATCCAGACCCAGAGGATGCTATTCCCCTTCATCAAATTCTTCAAGCATTCTCACACCCCACTTCAGCTGACTACAAATCAGCTGGAATTTCTCTTCAACAATCTCTTCTTCCATCCCATCCTCAGGTACACATCTCAGATTCCCCTTTCAATTCTTCAGTGCCTGAAACCTCCTTGCTTCCACACACCCAAGTTTCAGCACCCAGCTCTCATTCCAAAGAAACATCTCCTTTAAGAGAGCTGACAGACATTCAGTTGGCTGAAGCGTCTTCACAGCCAGCTGACTCCCAAGCTGAACTATCTTCTCTTCCCAGCTCACCTAAAGAGCCCCGTCCAGCTGATGTTCCTTCGCAGCTGGATGATGAAAACCAAGCTGAACCTTCATGTCCCACTACTTCTGAGGAAGTTGAAATCCTCAGTCCCAGAGCCGTTGCACGTGCTGCCACCATCATGAGGTTTGATGACCTCAGGCTTCAAGAAGTAAAGAGCGCACTGCAACAATACCCGTCTCTTGTTTCACTCCCCGCCGCATTAGTCGCTATAAGCGACTTCAAATTTTACCTCGCTACCAAGATGACTACTTGGTATGTAAATGAGGAACTTGTGGAGCTCTACTCCTTCAACAAGCTCAAAGCCGAAGAAGCTGCTCTACAGGAGATCTTCGGATTTGGAAGTCTTCAGGATGCCTTCTTGCATCAAGACGAGCTAATCCAAACTCTCATCCAGAAGACTAAGCAAGATGAAGTATCACCATCTGAGGAGGTAATCGCAAGAGCCAACTCCTACCTCCACACTCTCAGCTGGATTGTTCCAGTAGAGACTGCCAAGGAAGCTGTACATACAGACACAGCTGAGGCAATGGTGACTGAAAACGAGCCAACTTCTACAACAGTTGAGCCCGCAGAAGCTGCACCACCTAGTCCAATTGCCAATGACACTCGCTCACTGGTCGAGATCGAGGCAGTCAAACCCAGCCAAGTCGAATCCGGAACCCAAACGGATTCCAATGTCGTGCTTTCTAATGCAATGAAGGAGGAGATAGCCAAACAAGTTGAGGAAATCCTATTCCAGGATAGACTCAAATCAGATACTGACACCCTTCTGCGCATCACAGCTATAGAATGGCAAGTCCATTGTCATGGACAGTCCATTGATGAAGTTTACTCTTTTGCCCAGAACTTACAAAGAAGCTCCAGTGAAGATCTCAAGCAATCTCTCGAATCTCATCGCATTGATCAGTCACATCATCTAGAGAAGAGAGTTCCTGAGATCATTTCAAGCCTTCAAGCTCCACTGGAAAGCAGCTTCAGCGACTTATCCAGCCAGCTGCAAGCTCTACAACAACAAACCCTCTCCAACAGGACTGGCATTCAAAAACTGTTCAATCTCTACAAAGAGCTGGACACTCAGTTCAAAGTTGGAAGTACCAACACAGCACAACTCAACCTTGTCACAGCAGACAACACAGCCAAGATTGCTGATGTTGACAAAGCCCTGGCCCAGCTAAATAAGACAATTGTCAATCTATCCTCCACCCTTGTTGATAATGCCAAAAAGGGGGAAGATAAGGGGGAAGGAAATGACAAGAGAAAAACATCAAGGGCAGGCAAAGGAAAAGCTGTAGCTGAAGATGAAATCCAAGTGCTGCAGTCTGAGATTGATGAAGTTGTTGCTGAGCTGGAAGCAGAAGAACCAGCTGGACGAAAAGGAAAATGGAGCAAAATGATCATCCCTCTTGCCAAAGCTAGCGGAGCCAAGCCAGAAGAAATAAATGATACTCAATGGCTCTGCAACTTTGTAAATAAACAAAAGCAAGAGATGAAGAACTTTCAAGAGCAGCAGAAGAAGAAGGAAAGTTTGCTTGATGCTAAGGAAAAGAAGCAGAAGAAGAAAAGAGCAAACATCAGAGCATCAAAGAAAAAGACTCAGATGCCAATGAACTGAAGAAGAATAGATGAATGGATCCCAGAAGAATTAAACGACGACTGGGAACATACAAAATTCGAGTTCATTGAAGATTACTACTATCTGGGAGCATACCCAAATACGCCTTTCAAGATGCATCTGAATGAGCTCTTCCATCAAGATAGGATGACTGCGAAAGCATTCTTCAATGCTGCAAAGACCGCAAAGATCCAATTTTCTGCTCCCCAGCTGTATCATCTCCAGCCTCCACTAATACCTGGAACCGATTTCCCTGACAAATCGCAAGTAATCGCAGAAGTAAACAAATGGGCAATCAGGAGAAAAATTTCCAAGGTAAGTAATGAAGAAGAATATAGGAAGCTGGAACGGATGATCTTCAACCGGTACAGGTTAAGAACAGATGAACAACTTGAAGAAGAAAGACTGAAGAATCAGCAGCAGAGGAAGCAGAGTTGAAGACCCAGTCATCTGGGAATTTTTGTCTTTTGAATTTCTGTAAAATGTAAAATTGTAATATTATCTCTTATTAATGAAAAATTCCTTTTTGCTCTCAAGCTCATCCTGACGACAATAACTCTTTGTCCAGGCAATGAACTCTGAATTTAATTTACCTGCTGTGTATGTTTAAACTTTTGAAAACCCGTTTTCTTGTCAAGGGGGAAGTAAATTGTTTTTCTCAGTTAGGTTTTGGCATCATCAAAAAGGGGGAAATTGTTGGGAAAATTAATAGAGTTTTGATTGGATACCAAAACCCAGCTGACCCCAACCGAGTAGATGATCGCACAAGCCTAAGCGTTTTTCAGCTCACCTGTTTGAGCTTATAGAGTTTCTTTAGTTTACAGGTAGATTCGCTGAAGACGAAGACGAGAAGACACGGCTAAGCGAGACGGCTTAAGAACTCAGCAGAGCAGACTCAGCAGAGCAAGACCAAGCAGAGTCAAAGATCTTGCAGTATCAAGACCCAGCTCAGTGACGGAAACCCAGCTTAGTGTCAAAGACCCAGCTCAGTGTAAAAGACCCAGCTTAGTGTCGATGACACAGCTCAGGTCTAAAAAACAGCTCAGGTCAGTGACACAGCTCAGGTTGAAGACACAGCTCAGGTTGATGATACAACACAGGTCTAAAGACAGCTCAGAATCAAGACACAGCAGAGTCCAAGACGCTGAAGATACAGCAGAGACGCTTAGCAGCTCGAAGACGAAGACCTTCTCAAAGACAAGATCCCGATATCAGAAGATCTTATCTGACGCAGTCAGATCAGAGAAGAACTAGCTTCTACAGATGCAGACCTACTTCGTAGGTAAAGGCCAGAAGTCAACAAGAGTAGGTAACATTCAAACGGCTCTCTTCCAACGGCTAGTTTGAATCTCCACCTATATATATCTCTCCTCCACCATTGAAGAGGAGGCTGGCAAGACGACTGAAGAAATAGAAGAAAACAGAAAAATGAACAACGATCTTCAAAGCCAAATCTTTCAAGAAGACACAGCCAGTCAGCTGTGTTCTTAGTTGTTCACATATTCAGTAATAGGCAGAATAGATCAGAATAAATATCTTAAGCCTAGTTTGAACGAGTTCATCATACTCCTTGTTCTTTATTGTAAGAACTCGTTCATAGTTGGAAAACCATACCCAAACCCAAACCCAAACAAGTGGTAGTGAATTACCAGTGAACCTGGTCGTGTACCCGGCAACTGAAGGTGTAGGCTTGACAGTGCCCGCAAACTGTTGGAACACAGCTCGGGTTAGAGTTGTGAAGTTGCTTGGTACTTGGAAACCAAGTGGTAGTGAATTACCAGTGAACCTGGTCGTGGACGTAAGAGGTGTTACTCCGAACCACGTTAAAAATGCTCTGTTATTTATCGCTTTGTTTTATGCTTGTTACTAACCTTCATGAGCATACATTTCAATTTGCATAAACTGACTAACTGAAAAGTGAAACAGAGCTTTGCAATACATTTGAAGCAACAGACGAACTTTCCAAATCCACCACATTCCGCACACAGCCAGCTGTGTCGATCAAGCTGCCTTCCAGCTGGATCGAACACAACCAGCTCACTCAAAAGAGTTTTTAATTGGAAAAGTTTTTAAACCTTGGTGTATTCACCCCTCCCTCTACACCAAGGTATCCGTCTTGGGACCAACAGTTTTACTTCGCCAAACTCCCATCTGTGCCGTGAAGGTTGATCAATCATTGGTTGCCTACGCCATTCTCGAGCATGAACTACATTTTCCACTGAAAGCTCGACAAAATATCATTAGTGCATTTTTAATTTCCAAAACACTATTGAATCAAGCAAAAGGCATCACAAACGCGCATGCAGAACATCCAAAAATACAACCAAAAACCAACGCAACAAACTTGTTTCGACTAAATTAACCCTAGTCGCTCGCAATTAAACGAGGTCCCTATAGATTAAGCAAGCCAACCCAAGTATCGTCTCACAAGAAAAACTTAACAGGGAAATTAATGTATTGCGAAAAGAAAATAAACAGAAAGCAGTAAATCAATTGGTTTGAGGATTTATAACAAGACGAAAAGAATAATTAACATAAATTAATCCATAGGCAAGAACTAAAGTGCATTAATTAAACCCTAGACATGAATTGGAATCTAGCATAGCAAAAGCATTAAACGATTGATCTAACATTAATTCAATTAAGCGTATGAACGGAACAATTATAAATATGAATGAAGAACGGAAATCGAATTAACTCACAAACGTAATTAAAATCGACGAACACAATGAACTGGAATTGGAATTGAAACGTGCAATGTCTGTACCTCGAATCCGGATAGCAATTACAATAGTAAATCGCTAACTAGAAATATCCGAAAGCAACTAGAAAAAAGAACAATTTCTGAAAAATAAAGAAAGAGAAAAAATGGCGTCTAGATTCTGGAGAGGAGAAACTGAAAAACCCTCGCTCAGTATTTATACATACGATGAATTAATTGCGCTCAGCGGTCTCCTAGCCTCAGCGACCGCTGAGCGCACTTCATTAAACCCGCTAAGAATGCGAACTCAGCGGTCTCCTATTGTGAGCGACCGCTGAGTTCTCCACCGTATTGAACTTGAGCATTGGACTCAGCGGTCGCGTAGGGTGAGCGATCGTTGACTTCTCGCCCTGTATTATCTGAGGCGCTGGACTCAGCGGTCTCTCGCCCTCAGCGACCGCTAACTTCTCGCCTTGTATTATCTGAGGCGCTGGACTCATCGGTCTCTCGCCCTCAGCGGCCACTGACTCCTCGCACGTAGTTATCACCCTGGAACTTAGCGGTCTCCTAAGAGAAGAGACCGCTGAGTTTTACTTCGCCAAACTCCCATCTGTGCCGTGAAGGTTGATCAATCATTGGTTGCCTACGCCATTCTCGAGCATGAACTACATTTTCCACTGAAAGCTCGACAAAACATCATTAGTGCATTTTTAATTTCCAAAACAATATAGAATCAAGCAAAAGGCATCACAAGCGCACATGCAGAACATCCAAAAATACAACCAAAAACCAACGCAACACCGGCGTACCTTGACCTAACCTTTCTGGGTTTGGGTTTGGGTATGGGTTTTCCAACTATGAACGAGTTTTCGGCGTGCCTATGACTGAATATGTGAACAACTAAGAACACAGTTGACTGGCTGGGTGTTCTTGAAAGATTTGGCTTTGTAGATCGTTGTTCATTTTTCTGTTTGCTCTTTTATTTCTTCAGTCGTCTCGCCAGTCTCTCTCTCTCTCTTTCTCTTCAATGGTGAGGAGATATATATAGGTGAAGATTCAAACTAGCCGTTGGAAGAGAGACATTTGAATCTTACCTATTCTCATTGACTTCTGGCCCTTATCCTACGAAGTAGGTCTGCATCTGTAGAAGCTATTTCTTCTCTGATTTGACCGCGTCAGACAAGATCTTCTGACGTCGGGATCTTGTCTTGGAGAAGGTCTTCGTCTTTGAGCTGCTAAGCGTCTCTGCTGTGTCTTCAGCGTCTTGGACTCTGCTGCGTCTCGACTCTGAGCTGTGTCTTAGACCTGTGCTGTATCATGAACCTGAGCTGTGTCTTCAACCTGAGCTGTGTCTTCAACCTGAGCTGTGACTTCAACCTGAGCTGTGTCATTAACCTGAGCTGTGTCATTAACCTGAGCTATGTCTTCAACCTGAGCTGTGTCATCGACACTAAGCTGGGTCTTTTACACTGAGCTAGGTCTTCGACACTGAGCTGGGTTTCCGTTACTGAGCTGGGTCTTGATACTACTGGGTCTTTGACTCTGCTTGGTCTGCTCTGCTGAATTCCTCAGCTGTGTCTGCTTAGCTACGTCTTCTGCTGTGCTGAACCTGTACTTAAAAAACCTAATAGCTCTAAACAAGTGAGCTGGAAACAACACAAGGTTTGTACATTCATCTACTCGGTTGGGGTCAGCTGGATTTTGGTATCACTTCAAAACATGTTTATTATTTTCCCAACAATTTCCCCCTTTTTTATGATGCCAAAACCTTTACAAACTTTTACAGAAAAACACAAAACAAAAATCCTAACTAAACTCTTCCTGGCTGCTCCGCATACCTTGACGAGAAATTGCGCTCTTTCTCCAGTTGTCTTTCCAGCTCGCCATTAGCCTCTCTTCTATCTTTCCCTTTTTCTTTCCAGTTAGATGATCTAACCTTTTCCCTTTTTTCTTTCCTTTTTCTGTCATATTCTTTCATACTCTTTCCCCCTTTTTGGTTCATCAAAAAGATATTAGGAGGGAGTGGAGTCGAGGTCTGGCGGCGGCGTTCTGGCAATAATTTCTTCCCGTTTGAGGTAACTCCAGTGAGCTTGGAGTTAAAACTAATCGATGCATTTTGGCTCTTCCTTTTTCGGCTGATACCAATTGATGGTCATTCTCAGCTGTATGACTCAGTTTGGAGTGAGTCATCTTGTCTTTCTTTCTCTGCTGAAAGACACCGTTTGCGAGGTTCCCCCTCAATTGGATAAACCAATTGGGTTTTATCAGCTGGGTTTGATTCCCCTTGACTTGATAAATTCATTATGAAATCCTTGGGGTTCCTGCTGAGTTAGTCTAGCTGTGTCTGATTCCTTCTTGATGACACACGGTGATCCAGCTGAGTATTTCCTGCTGGATGCTCTTCTTGAAGATTTTGCTGGACTGGGATGAGATCAATTGTTGATACCAATTGATGGTGAATCTGCTGAACTGAGTCCCCCCTCTGCTTGATTCCTCTTCTGGATTCTGCGATCCATGTTTGATCTAGCTTTGTTTGATATCCAGAGGATGACATTTGATAGTTCAGCTGGATTTCTCTCTTGATTCTCCACTTGAATATTCTGCTGGATTGACTTTTCCCTCAGCTGATATCACAGCTGTGTCGATTTCCAGCTCGGTGGAGTTCCCCCTGAATTTGATAGTAGGTGGCTGTCTTTTCTCAGCTGCTTTATACTTGAGCCAGTGATTTTCTCAACAATTACGTTCATATGTCAACTTGATCTATGATCTTGAGAAGACAGTTAACTGTTCCATGATCAGCTGAGTTCACTGCTGCTTTGCGGGGTAGAATCTTCGATTTCCTGTTCTTTGCATTGCATTCCTGTGCATTGAACTCACCAGGAAAACCGTTATCACAACAATTGGCTGATGGACATCAGATTATGCTAAAGTCCATCAACATAAGAGACAATTGATATTATTATCTTTTGTATCAAATGAACTAAATCCTTTGACGTATCCTTTCGAGATATCACCAAAGGTTACCTGGGACCAGGACGCTTGACATATTCTTTGAAGAGCTTTGAGGTTAGTCATGAGCTTTGATCACCAGCTGTCTTTCTTTCACAGCATGCTTGATGACTCTTTAGAAGCGCATGTCCCTCTTTGACCAGTTATCACTCCTTCGGCACCCAGTTGTGATTGGGTCCGGCTTTGTTGTTGAGGGTTCCATTGATAACCCTTATTTGTCCTTATCTTTTGTGAGTGATACTTCTGGTTGGTCCTTGAATGAGTCCACTTCTCTTTGGACTTTTGATGGCTGCTTGAATTCCATCTTCTTTGATGCAGTCAATTTTCAAACTGGAGCCTGCCAGCTTGATATCCAGCTTGATATCCCGTCTGCTGGAATCTTGATGTGAAGCTCGGTTGATTTTTTAGCTTTATAACCAGCTGAGATCATTCTCAGCTGTCGTTTTAGTTGACCTTGATGTCTGTGCTGGATGACATTCTGTCTTTGATTTTGATTCCAGTCAGCTGGATTTATCTGCTGCCTTTGAGCTCTGTGATCAGCTGGGAGTTGCTGCTTTTCTTGGACTTGAGGTTGCCGAGCAGTTTTCTTCTTTGGCAGGGCTGAGCTTGGAGAGCTGGCTTGATGATGTTCGATCTTTTTGGAACATCCTTGGCCTTGGTTCTAGCTGTGCTTGCATTGGCTGGAGCCATTCTTTGATCTGATTCAACTTTGGCCATCTCCACCTTCTTGGTCAGCTGTGTTTTCTCATCTTCAAGCTCCTGATAATTCTTCTGCTTGTGCTCATTCCTTAGCTCCGAATTCTCAGCTATCTTGATTTCAAAGATTTCTTAGTCTCTTGAAGTCGCTGAGCACTTCTTCGATAAGGTCTCTTTATCATGCAGTCAGCTGTGCCATATCCAGCTGGGTAAACTGCTGCTTCTTATTTCATCTCTTGAGAGCTAGCTGGGTAAGTTCAGTTTCTTCAACAGCTGGGTTTGAGAATCCCATGAAGCAGGCATCTTTAGTAAAATGCTTCATCTTCTGAGTCGGAAGAAAACTCTTGGTCTTCTTCAGTTTTGCTCGACTTGAGCTCTTTATCTTTTCTTTGGGAGGTCGACTCAGCTGGGGTTCTCTTTGGGTAGAATTGCTTATCGTGATGAACCTTCACGATCATCTTGTACCTTTCCTTACTGTGTTCCAGCCTATTAATATTCCGTACAAGCATGGCAACTTCTTCGTGCAATTCTTCTCTGCTCAAATTTCTGTGCTCCTTGTTGGTCCTTCCAAGCTGAGCCGATTGAGCTTATCTTCTTGATTGTGCACTTAGAGTTGTCTCCTTTGCTTTAGAGGTCAGCTCTGTTAGAGACATCTGGCTGGATGATTCTCCGTTTGTGATCCCCAGATTAAATTCGTTGGCTTTCAGGATGGAGAACAATTTTTCTGTCTTCATACAGCCAAGATCAGTTCTGCTTTGGTGAACCACTGTGTATACACCATTCTGAGAATAGAGCTGCAAGAACTTTCAAGTTCTTATCTCAAACTGGATATTTTCCAGTTCGGATCGTCTCGATCTTCGATGACGAGGTTGGAGAATCTGAGCTCCATTTGATCAATGGACTCGTAGGGGAGTTGCTTGATGTTGTCGAACTTCTGGCATGCAATTGAGAATTTGTTTTCTTGAATTTCCTCTGAGCCTTCACACAGCTTGGCTAGAGTGTCCCACATCTCCTTAGCTGTCTCGCAGTTAATGATCTTGCTGAGATAAACGTCCGTCACCGTTGAGGAGATGACGTTACGAGCGTAGCTGTCCAATCCAACTTGTCTTCTTTCTTCTGGAGAGTACTCCCTTTTTGGCTTCACAACTTGCCGAAGTACTGATTCAGCTCCAGGTGTGGTTTCTTCTTCTCTTTCTGACTTCATGATGATGATGGGTCCATTAGTGATAACATTCCACATCATGTCGTGTTGTGCGCTCAGAAAGCTTTTGAGTCGGAACTTCCAGATTTGATAATCATCGACAGAGAATGTCGGAAGATTCCTGCACAAGGAAGATTCCATTGCAGTATGCTATATAATGATTTTTTTAAAAAGATTTTGAAACTTTGAAGGATCTGTTCAGGTGACCACTATCAGCAAAGAAGCTGACTTGACACAGATACAATGATCTTTTGAACCACTGCTCTGATACCAATTGTTGGTCCCAAGACGGATACCTTGGTGTAGAGAGGGGGGGTGAATACACCAAGGTTTAAAAACTTTTCCAGTTAAAAACTCTTTTGAGTGAGCTGGCTGTGTCCGATCTAGCTAGAAGGCAGCTTGATCGACATAGCTGGCTGTGTGCGGAATGTGGTGGGTTTGGAAAGTCCGTTTGTTACTTCAAATTATATTGCAAAGCTCTGTTTCACTTTTCAGTTAGTCAGTTTATGCAGCTTGAAATGTATGCGTGAGAGGTTAGCAGAATGCATAAACAAAGTAGTAAAGAACAAAGCAATTTTAACGTGGTTCGGAGTAACACCTCCTACGTCCACGACCAGATTCACTGGTAATTCACTACCATTTGGTTTCCAAGTACCAAGCAACTTCACAACTCTAACCTAAGTTGTGTTCCAACAGTTTACGAGCACTGTCAAGCCTACACCTTTCAGTTTGCGGGTACTGAAAAAAACTGACTTACATTTCCGGGTACTGTAAAACCTGACCACTCGAATTACACGCTTCGAGCTGGCGTACCTGGGTTTGGGTTTGGGTATGGGTTTTCCAACTATGAACGAGTTCTTACAATTAAGAACAAGGAGTATGATGAACTCGTTCAAACTAGGCTTAAGATATTTCTATTCTAATCTATTCTGCCTGTGACTGAATATGTGAACAACTAAGAACACAGCTGACTGGCTGGGTGTTCTTGAAAGATTTAGCTTTGTAGATCGTTGTTCATTTTTCTATTTGCTCTTTTATTTCTTCAGTCGTCTCGCCAATCTCTCTCTCTCTTTCTCTTCAATGGTGAGGAGATATATATAGGTGAAGATTCAAACTAGCCATTGGAAGAGACCCGTTTGAATCTTACCTACTCTCATTGACTTCTGGCCTTTAACCTATGAAGTTGGTCTGCATCTGCAGAAGCTATTTCTTCTCTGATTTGACCGCATCAGACCAGATCTTCTGATATCGGGATCTGTCTTGGAGAAGGTCTTCATCTTTGAGCTGCTAAGCGTCTCTGCTGTGTCTTCAGTGTCTTGGACTCTGCTGCGTCTCGACTCTGAGCTGTGTCTTAGACCTGTGCTGTATCATCAACCTGAGCTGTATCTTCAGCCTGAGCTGTGTTATTAACCAGAGTTGTGTCTCAGACCTGAGCTGTGTCATCGACACTAAGCTGTTTTACACTGAGCTAGGTCTTCGACACTGAGCTGGGTTTCCGTCACTGAGCTGGGTCTTGATACTGCTGGGTCTTTGACTCTGCTTGGTCTGCTCTGCTGAATTCCTCAGCTGTGTCTGCTTAGCTACGTCTTCTGCTGTGCTGAACCTGTACTTAGAAAACCTAATAGCTCTAAACATGTGAACTGGAAACAACACAAGGTTTGTACATTCATCTACTCGGTTGGGGTCAGCTGGGTTTTGGTATCACTTCAAAACATGTTTATTATTTTCCCAACAATCTTCATTTCAATTATGCTGAGTATGATGGGGTGAATGAGGTGAATAAGGCTATCAATCCAGAATTTAAACCTCTTTCTAGAAATACTGCCAAAGATGACTGTTTGAAAGTGTTCCACAGTGAAAAATAAAAGTTAAAGAGTTTGTTAGCTGCCCATTCTAATAGAATTTGTTTGACATCTGATTGTTGGACTGCTGTGACTACACAAGGCTATATGAGTGTGACTGCTCATTTTATTGATTCAAATTGGAGGTTGAATAGTAAATTACTTGCATTTTGTGAGTTAAATACAGCACATTCAGGACTTGAATTGTCTTCCAAATTGCTTGGTGTTCTTAAGGACTGGGGTATAGAATCTAAAATATTCTCACTCACTTTAGACAATGCAAGTTCGAATGATACCATGGTTAGGATATTAAAAGACAGGTTGAATTTGCAAGATGGTCTATTATGTCGTGGTGAGTTTTTTCATGTGAAGTGTTGTGCACATATCTTGAACTTAATTGTTCAAGATGGTTTAAAGGTTGTAGATGATGCTTTGAAAAGAATTATAAGTAGTGTGAAGTATGTGAAAGCAACAGATGGGAGGTTAAGAGAATTCCAGAAATGTATAGAAAATGTGAACTTAGGCAATGTTAGTGGGAGTTTCTTGAGGTTGGATGTATCCACTAGATGGAATTCAACGTATTTGATGCTTCAAAGTGCTATCAAATATCGTCGTGCATTCACTAGTTTAAGCTATAATGATACAAGCTACAAACATTGTCCGACTAATGAAGAGTGGGAAAGAGCAGAGAGGATTTCTAGTTTCTTAGCCCCATTTCACAAGATCACCAACATGATATCCGGGTCTTCCAATCCAACCTCAAGTCTATATTTTAGACAAATTGCATCCATTGAGTTGAAGTTGAATGAGTTTTTGGATTCTGGAGATGAGGTGATAAAGAATATGGCGAAAATGATGAAAATCAAGTTTGACAAGTATTGGGATTTGTACTGCAGCACTCTTGCATTTGGGAGTGTTCTTGATCCAAAGGGAAAGATGAAATACTTGACCTTTGTGTATAAGAAACTTTATCCAAATGATTATGAGGAGAAGGTGAAGATTGTGAAGGATTCCTTGTATAAACTCTTTTTTGAATATGAACGACGAGGAACGGGATCATCAAATACAACTTCAATTGCAAATTTATCTTCTATGACCACATCTCCTGACGATATGGATGTAAGTAGAATTTTGCATTATATTATTGTTTATCATTTAATTTTTTTGTGTTGTTTATATTGTATGTTTCTCATTTAATTTTTTTTTGTGTTGTTTATATTGTATGTTTCTCATTTAATTTTTTGTGTTGTTTATATTGTATATATTTTACTCTAGGAGTTTGATCTCCAATTTCTTCAAGAGTCTTCAGTTGTTGGTATATCAGAACTTGATGTGTATTTGGAAGAAAGTCCAGAACCTCCTATTTCTGCGAACTCTTTGGATGCTTTAGAATATTGGAAAACAAATGCTCCTTGATTCCCTTGACTAGCAATGATGGCTTCTGATATTCTAAGCATTCCAATCACTACAGTGGCTTCAGAATCCACATTTAGCATTGGAGGACGTATCTTGCACAAGTACAGAAGTTGCTTGCTCCCTGAGAATGTACAAGCTCTCATTTGTACTCGTAATTGGCTGCATGGTTTTGATGCTGATGATGATTTAGGTAATTATATATTAATATCTTACTTTTCACTTCTAATTTTTGTATTAAATTATTACTATTGGTATTAAATTATCTTTAAATACAGATACACAAGATGTCGAAGAGATAAAGTTATCAAAACAAGATTCAAATGTGGTTGATGTGAAAGATTCGAATGTAGTTGATGATTGAAGACTTGAAGTTTGAGGATGTGGAGGAGATTTAAGAAGTTCATTGTTTTATTTTCTATTATGATGCGACTCTTTATTATGATTTTTAAGATGTTTATTGTTCTATTTTATTTTCGTATTGAATGTTGTTTTTAGATTTTTACTTTGATTTAAGTAAGTTTGAGCCTATTTCTTCAAGTAAGTTTGAGAATATTTCTTCAAGTAAATTTGAGCATATTTCTTTGATTTATTTGTTCATATCACACTAGCAGGTGTTGTAGACTGTAGTCTATAGATGGCAAATCTTGTGTTTGTTGATTTTTCTATCAATATATTTGTTATAGTGTGGACGAAATTAAAGAATTAATTATCACAAATACACTTTAATAATTTGTTAAAATCAGGCCGGGCAGGCCCGCCCGCCCGACTTTTAGCCTGGGGCTAGGTTGGGTTTCAAAATATGACGGCCCGACTGATTTTCGGGCCGGCCCGACCTGGCCCGATTTTTCAAAAAATCCCTATGGGCCTTGGCCGGCCCGGCCCAGCCCGCTATTTTGCCAGCTCTACTTGAGACCAGAAACAATAGAGAATTTGCTAAGTGCCAGCAGCATTAATTGCCTCACAGAGCCAATATCTCATCTTGAAAATAGAAGCAAGTCATCAGCAAAACAAATCTGGATAAGCTCAAATTTCTTACATCTTGGGTGAAAATGAAACTGCTTATTTTGTTTCTTCTCCAATAGGCATCTGTGACACTCCATGCTTATAACAAACAAATAGGGAGAAATAGGATCTCCCTGTCTGAGTCATTTCTTTGCTTCAAAAGGTTCAGTCACCATTCACATTGAAAGAATATGAAACTGTTGTTAAGCATGCCATTATCCACCGCACAAATAAAAATGGGAATCCAATTTCAAGCATGAGATATTTAATAAATGGCCATTCAACAGAATCAAAAGCTTTTTGAATATCAATCTTAATCATACACCGAGGGGACACATTTTTTCTGCTATAGCCCTTGATGAGTTCATGACTGAGCAAGATGTTATCAAAGATGATTATCCCTTTAACAAAATCAGATTAGTTGTCACTAATAATAGTATTAAGCACACTCTGCATTATATTAGCAAGGGCCTTAGAGATGATCTTATACAAGATGCTACAGTAGGCAATAGGACGAAAGTCCTTAACTATGCAAGCATTGGGAGTTTTAGGAAACAAGGTAATCAGAGTGGTATTAATAGCTTTAGGTAAAAATCCAGAATAAAAGAATTCTTGCACATCATTTATCACATCGGGTCCAATGATATCCCAAGATTTCTGAAAGAAAATGATGTTGAAGCCATCGATACCTGGGGCCTTTTGGGTATTCATGCTGAAAAGGGCAGTTTTGATCTCATCTGGTGAAAAATGAGCATAAAGCTGATGTTGATGAGTCACAGAAAATGTAGGACTCCTCTCAATAATTCTCTTGTCGACCATGGGCATAGAATCAACTGCACTATCCATGAGCTTTTTGTAAAACTCAACTATTTCTTCTTTGATTTGCTGTTGATTATGGCATCTTGTTCCATAAGCTTTTATCAGAAGTTTAATGGCATTTCCACTAGGTCTAGCTTGAGTAAAGGCATAGAAGAATTTGGTGTTGGAGTCACCAAGCATGAGCCAATCAACACGAGATTTTTGTTACCAAATTTGCTCTTCTATTTTGCTCCATTTCTCCAATTCAGCCAGCAGCTTCCTCTCCTCCGAAATATAAGTTTCATTCATCTTATCAAGAACCAGCTGTCTCTGAATATCACTTAGTGTAGTACCCGTATTTTTCTCCGTACTATTAGATTGCTTTAGCAATTAATTTATGATTATTTTCTCTAATAAGCTTGTTAATTAATTTAATAAGCTGCTTAAAATTCGATAAGTCTAAGTTGCCTTGAATAATTGGAATTTTGTTTCTCAAATAAGAAGTATAAATTATCAATCGTGATTAAATTTAATTATTTGAATCACTTGTTGATAATTGAAAATGATGTATTGTGAGAATTTTATGTTTTATGTGATTTAATTCTTGTGCTGGTAAATTAAATTGTCTGGGAAACGTTTATGATTATTCTATGCTATATTACTGGATTAAAATTTTATGCGGAGATAATAACCCGAGATGTTACGTGTTTTAAATGATAGTAATATAAGATGGGATTATTTAATAAAGTGGGTATTTATTAAAGTATTTGAGATGTTTATTAACCTAGCCAAAGATATAAACCTAGGTAATATTTTCCCACTTGTATAAATCCTATCTAAATCTTACTACCTATCCTAAATTAATTGCGGTAATAAATACTCTCTTATCTCACTCTCTCAACTCTCACTCTATTTACTCTCTCAATATCTCATCTCTCTCTCCCGTAACTCTCACTCTCTCTCTCCTGTATCACTCTCTCTCACTCTATTAATTCCATATTCTTCTCCATTTCTTCTTCTCCATTCCTGCGAGAAAAACACACACATTCACACACTCCATTGAAGCTCCACCAAGCTCAAGAACAAGCTCAAGATTCAAGTATTTTCTAAGTAACTATCAAGGTTAGATAGTTTATCAATTATTAAGCTCAGAAATCCTTCTATTTATATTGCTATTTTCGAAAATTATTAAGAAAAATAGAAGATTTCTTTGATCTTCAAATATTTTGTATATCCATGTTCTAGAGTAAGTTTTGATCATTAAAATGAATTAATCAAACCTTAGCCTAATTCTAGAAATTTCGAAATTTATAAAGAATTTGGGAGTTTTGATTCTTGATTTTTATTTATGAAATTTATAAGTGATTATAAGTTTATAGCATGATTTTGAGCATGTTAAAGAAAAGAATTTAATTTTAAGCCTAATTTCTTGATTTAATTAGGATTAAAATTAGAGCTTTTAATTTCTTGTGTTCTTGATTAAATTGGTGGATTATACGTGGATAAATGTGTGTTATAAGCATGATTATGGATTGATGGATTGAAATTAATCACCTATGCTAATTTGGAGAAATGACCGAAATTTTGGAGAAAATAGGGAGAGATGATTTTGATTTTATTTGGGTGAAATTAGTGATGTATATATGCTTATATGATTATTGTGAGCAGGATTTTAAATGATGAGAATTTTTGGAGTTTGATTGATATGAGATTTAAAAATTAAGTTTATATGTGAAATTAGAGTTTTCTTGATTATGATGTTAATTTGATGAAAAGGATGATAAATATGTTGTTAAAATATGTATTAAAGTATGATGTGAAATTGTAGAATTTAAATTAGAATTTTTATGTTATTTTCGATTGTTGTTAAAAAGAAATAAATTAGAGTTTATTAAGTTATGTATGAAATTATTATATGTGAAGATTTAATGTTTCTTAGTTATCTATGATTTTGTTATTAGTATTATGTTTATTAAATAGCTTCTATATATAGCTATTTAAGAGAAAGATTAGTTCTTTGAAGTTTTAAGTTTTAGTTTGAGAAAGAAATCCTAGTTGTAAAGGGATTAGAGGATCATTCGTTTAAGAGCATCGTTTTGTTGTTTTGATTTTAATCGAAGCATCCACTCATCATTTTCACTCAAAACCTTCTTTTGCTAAAGGACCGAGTGGAGTCGGGAAGTAAAGATCGTAAGAAGGAGAATAGTAAGTAAGAGGAAGCGAGTCAGGTGGGCTTTTCTATCCAAAACAAAATGAGTTTGATTATATGATTATATGTATGATGATTATTTTGAATGATTGACTTGCCTAATGGTTTATAAATTTTTGTGTGATACCATCTACTGAATGAAGACGAATTCGGTCCTGCATGATGCGGGATTAATGTATACATATTGTGACTGTGTGCCGTCCTTTTTGGTTTGCCGGTCATAGTGTCTGAGAAGGAGGCCTACTTCTCAACACATTTAAGTTATGATAGTAGTATGGTTCATACTCTCAAATATATATATGACTGCAGTCACTCATGTTTATTCTAAAATGAAAATGATTTAGCATGCACAAGGTTTATTTATAATGACTCTCCTGTGTGATGCTTTTGAGGCAAGGTTTCAATCTATAGCTGTATGTGGCAATTGTTTAAGTATTTGGCATGTGTTCACTGAGTACGTTGTACTCAGCCATGCGTATTATTTCTAAAATGTGCAGGTAATCAGAATGGATGATGGAGATGTGCTGAGCGGATGTTGAGTTTTGTTTATAAGTGTTGGTTTATGCTAGGGTTATATGTCTGCATACATATAATCTAGTCTTGTTATTTTCCGCTGCTACACTGATGTCATTCACTTTTTGGATTTGTGATTTGTATCATAAATCAATGTAAATTCAATAATGTCCACTTGAACTCGCTAATGCTCAATATGTTGTTTGATCGCTTATTCTGGAATATATTTTGGTTTATATTCCTATTCTGTTGAGTATAGTAAAGAGAGTGTTTCAATTCTAGGCAACATGTTGAGATCGTATGTTGTCTATTTGATTAATGAAGATCACACTTATCTTAATAGTTGTGATTTAAAGTTAAAAGTAAGAAAGAAAAATGTATTCCTCGTTTTCCGTCATTTGTATTCGAATTATAGTGATATATTCCTTTATTCGTATACATAGTCGTAGTTCAGCCGCCGTAGTCATCTATACTCTAGGGCGGGCTGTGACAGATTGGTATTAGAGCAATTTATTCGCTCTGAGTTTGAACCTTTGATTGAGTCTAGTCTAAATTTAAATCCTAGACTAGTTAAGTATCGTCAACAAAGCTCAGCACTCCATCACATCCATCTCAGAGAGGTAAGTATTTTGATTTCTTGTGTGATGATAAGTGTTGCTATTTGTGCTTATCTTGTTTGATGAGATGAATGTGATTTTCTAAAGAATTTTCTTTGTGATGAGCTGTGGAACTTGGAATTTTGGAACACGTTTTGCAAGCGAGACATTTGTGTTTCACGGGGAAGTAACAGTAGTTTTACACCACCTTTGGGAAGCGGAAATGAGTATGTTGAAGCTCAAACCTTTCGAGCGAAATGCTTCTCGATCGACGTCTCTGACTGTTGAATTCTTTTGTAGGAATGGCGGGGCTTACGCCTGAAGATATCCGGCAGGAGTTCCGTCTATATAGAAAGAGCTCGCGAGACACTCTTGCTGAATTTCTATCGCATTACCATCGTCTTTGGGTGAGAGCTAACACGTTCGATTTATCGGGAGTTGAAAGCATCTTGCATTTGATCCCACTTCTACCGATTGAATGGCAGGATTGGGCGACATCGGTTGTGCCTCAGTTTATGGACCGATCCATATGGGGTAGCCTCTACGGCGATTGTCGAGGTTTCATTTTGGAAATTAGCAAGCGATACATGTGTTATGATGAGCCTCCTCCAGGTCCGTATGGTTTTCCCCCGGATTTTGTGCAGAGGGTATTTCAGCCCGAACCAATGCCTCAAGACGACCAGGTTCCATTTTCATTGCAACCGTTTGTACCGCTCAGTGAGCCAGAAATTCAGGAACCACATCCATATCATGCAGCCTTTGATCCAAACTCGTTTATAGAAGATTTTTCTTCAGCCATGGATTCTGTTCCATCACTACCACCACTAGATGTTTTCACTCAGGAAATGCAAATCTCAGTACCAGTTTCTGAGCCACTTCCTATACCACCAGAAAATCCTATTCCATACTATAGGTCGACAATGCTCGACCCTTGTTTGAGAGGTCCAATACTTCCTAGCCCTTCTCACCCGACAGTTCAAGCACTTGTACATCAGTACGACCCACCAAATCTCAAAGAGTTTGAAGCAGGAGGATCTAGACCATCACGGAAAGACAGTGATGATAGTGACAATGAAGATCCTCTTACTCAGGTAACTGTTGGAAAGTCCAGTATCAAGAACATACCTCTTCGTGCCTTGAGTTTTGAGCACGGATCAATTCGTGTCAACAATGATCAGCTATCTTCGGATTCAAGTGAAGAATCAACAGAACGTGAGCCCATTGATGAGGCATTTCCATCCGATTTAGCTTATGGGAGCCATGAAGAGGAATTTGAGAACACTATCAATGAAGAGAAAGAGCCTAGCGAGGAAGAGGAGGAAGATCCGAGCGAGGATAGTCCCAGTGAAGCCGATTAGTTTTGATCGGCACGTTAGACTGTTGTATTGAAGTCGGCTATATATAAATATATATATATATATATATAATTTTAGCATATGTATATATATGTGTATATATAGTGTGTAAGTAAGCCTGCCAAGTTTGATGTCTTGTAGCAGGTATTTTTTTTGTTAAATGGTGCTTGGTTGATGACAGTACCATAAGTTAGAAAGTGACGCTAGTATAGAAAGAGCGTCCAATCTAGAAATAGGGATTTTTTCTCTATATATCCCTTCTTTTGTAAAAGTCCTTAAAAAGGCAATTTTCTTATATATGAAAGAGTGGCCAAAGCGGTCATTTGTTTTAAGATATTGAGACCCGTGTGGTGAAGTTAAGTTGAGAATTTTCGAGAATTAACGAAGTGTCAAAGATTACAATTTCTAAAAAAAAAAATTGCGTTCAGGAGTAAACCAGCGCCTGATTCATTTCAGCGCTCGTTGGAAGAAAATTTGCGAAGAGTAAACCAACGGCCGCTGAGAAGCAACGACCGCTAGAAAGGAGGAAGAAAACGGCGACTCAGCACCGGCTGTAAGTAAGCGACCGCTGGTAACAGCAGTCCAGCGCTCGCTGGAAGGTAACGCCGGCTGGGAAAGAAGACAACGTACGGCAGTCCAGCGACGGGTAAAATCCAGCGGCAGTGACAGCCCAGCGCAGGCTGAGTTTGAGTGGCCGCTGAAGGAGGAAAAATAGCAATTGTCCAGCGCCAGCTGAGGTGAGCGTTGGCTGGGATGGAGATGGCAGCAGCCAACGCCGGCTGTGCGCCGACAGTCATGGGCTGAGCGTGCTCGGCAGCTTTTCACGTGCGTCCTTTCGTTCGTTTATGTTTCATTTCTTTCGCATGCATTTCGTTTTTACGTGCTTTTCCGTCCAAGATAATCGTAGAAGTTATGTTCATTTTCTTCGTAGTTGTGTTATATTTTTTTTAGTATTAAGTTAAGTGCTAAGGTGATATGGAAAAGTTGTTGATGATGATTGGATGACGAAATATCGTTAAAGGAATCGTCGTCGTCAAAAATTTAAAACGGGTGTAACTTTCGCTTCAATATTCAGAATTTTTATTATAATACCATCCTGGAAGTGGAACGACGTTTTGGATTGACCTATGTGGTCCCAAGCCCAAATTCCTTGTTTTAAGGCACTTTTGACCTTTTTATTTAGTTTATTGTTCGATTTTATTTTCTTTTCGGATTAGGTTTTATTTTAGGCCTATAAATACATTTTCTGATGTTTTGAGAGTCAGACTTTGATGTTTTCTCAAAAAAAAAAAAATCTTCTCGTCTACGATATGTCGTCCTGTATCATAAGATATGTATGGAAGGATCATTAATTTAAATTTTGGTTCTTGAAGCATGAAAGCACGAATTAAGATGAGGTTAATTAGGAAGATAAAGTTGTAAATAAAATTTTGTTATCAAGTATGGAGAAGTATTTTGAATTTTTTTTATGATATGATGATATTGTTTAAAGTCGTAATTTCGACTGATGAAATACTTGTTTATGAGTTGATGTACTGAATGATAATTTTTATGATGTGATGTAGCTATTCTAAGATGTTAATGTTAAAATGCTTGCTTATTAGCTGGTTGTTTAATGTTAAATCTTTTTGTCGAAAGATATAGTATAAAAATAGGAATTCTTAATTCTTGTTTGAGAAAATTTAAAATTTTCTTAAACCCTGGTGTGTGTTAATCAGAATGCCTCTTAGAAGAAGAAAGAGAAGTGAGAACGATGAAGAGGAGCAGGAAAGAGAACCTACTCCTCCACAACCTGCTAGGAGAATCGAAGAACTTTTTCTACGTCAGAATCCCCCAACCTTCGAGGGTAAAGACAGTCCAGCAGAAGCGGAAGATTGGATTCGTGCCCTAGAGCGAATCTTCAAATTTCTTTGATGCAATGATCAAGAACGTCTTGTTTGTATGTCCTTTCAATTAAAAGGATCAGCTGATTACTGGTGGGAAGCACGTCAGAGGACATATACTCCAGAACAACTTGACGATCTTACTTGGGAGTAGTTTAAGGAAGCTCTTTTTGAAAAATTCGTGCCAAGGAGTTACAGAATGCAGAAGGCAGCTGAATTTTCAAATCTTAAGCAAGGAAAGAAGTCTGTAGAGGAATATGATAGAGTTCTGCGATTTGGCCTGTTTTGCCCCTGAAAAAGTAGATACAGACGAGAAAATGTCTGAACTTTTTCGTGCTGGATTAAAGCAAGATATAAGAGTTGTCCTCGCAAGTCAAAGTGCTCTGAGTTATGCTGAAACTTTGAATAGAGCTTTGGACATGGAATTAGCTATGCTGCCTGAGAAGCCACTGCAATCTTTAGTGCCTTCTCCTTTCCATGCTCAGATTCCAGCAACTTCTAATCCTTCGTTTTCTAACCAATATCAAAATCAGAAGGGAAAACGAAAGTGGAATGTCCGAAATCCACCTAATAAGAAACCGTGGCAAGGACAAGGTCAACAGCAGGTAAACCAAACAAGAACGCCGCAGATAATGTCAAGGCCAAGTAGTTCGTCTCAAGGCCCTCAAGGAGTTCCATCTTGCTCAAAGTGTGGCAAAATGCATCATGGAGTTTGTAAGGTTGGTAGAAACGGCTGCTATGCATGTGGACAAGTTGGTCACTATTCCTATCAGTGTCCGAATAAGCAGCAAGGATTCGGTGGAGGAAAGTCAAATCAGTATCAGAAACCGCAACTGAAGGCTATTCAGGGTATTCCTCAGCAGCCAATCAATCCTCCAACGCCAGTAGACGCGTTCTCAACACCACCAGCAGCAGCAAAATAAGCCACCTCGTCAAGACTATCAGCAGCAGTTTCCAAGAGTTTTTGCTCTGGAACAAAAGCCTCGTGTTAAAGACCAAGGGAATTTATCAGGTATGGGTCTTTTGAAAGGTGTACCTATTGTTATCCTGTTTGATACTGGAGCATCGTATTCATTCATATCAAACGCTTGCGTAGATTCTTGTAAACTCAATGTAGAGAGAGCTAGTAAAGAACTTAGAGTAACAACCCCAGTAGGTAAATCTACCTCAGTTACTCACATTTGCTCTAACATAGAGTTTGAGATAGAATCTTTTCGTTTTGTCAGCCAAAACCTTAAACCTAATATGTATGTGGGAAGTAGACATCATACTAGGAATGGACTGGCTAGCAGAAAATTATGCTGCAATTCGGTGCGATGAGAGACAAGTCTCTTTTCACCCACCCAGGAAAAAGTCTACGTGGTTTTATGGAACCAGGAGAAGCAGCAGAAAATGCCAACAATTTCTGCTCTTCAAGCAGAGAGAATGTTGAGCAAGAAAGTTGCACAAGTTTATTTGGTGTATTTGAATAATGATTCAGGTCAAGGGAAGAACGATATTGATGTTCCAGTTGTTCGTGATTTTAAAGATGTTTTTCCTGAAGTTTTGCCAGGATTGCCGCCAGATAGGCAATTGGAGTTCACCATTGATCTTAAACCTGGATCAGCCCCAATATCGAAAGCACCATACCGGATGGCCCCAAAGAAATTGCAGGAGTTAAAAATTCAACTGCAGTAGCTAATCGATTTTGGTTTTATTCGACCTAGCATTTCTCCATGGGGAGCACCCATTTTGTTTGTCAAAAAGAAAGATGGCATCTTGAGAATGTGCATAGATTATAGAGAGCTCAATAAGCTGACGCTTAAAAATAAGTATCCTTTGCCAAGGATAGATGATTTATTTGATCAGCTCAAAGGAGCTAGCATTTTCTCGAAGATCGATTTAAAGTATGGTTATCATCAGTTGAAGGTACATCAGGAAGATATTCCTAAGACAGTATTTCGAACGAGATATGGTCATTACGAATTCGTAGTAATGCCATTTGGTTTGACAAATGCACCAGCAGTGTTCATGGATTTGATGAATCGAGTATTTCATGAATACTTGGATAAATTTGTCATAATTTTTATAGATGACATTTTGGTGTATTCAAGGAGTATACGAGAGCATGAGGAGCATCTCAAGATTGTCTTAGAAAAACTAAGAGCTGAAAAGCTTTATGCCAAGTTCAGCAAATGCGAATTTTGGCTTTCAGAAGTCAATTTCCTAGGACATGTTGTCTCCTCAGAAGCAATTAAAGTTGATCCAGCAAAAGTACAAGCTGTTCAGGAATGGAAGTCACCAACTTCACCTCGTGAAATTCGTAGTTTCTTGGGTTTAGCCGGTTACTATCGAAGATGTTGGGAAAATTAATGGAGTTTTGATTTGATACCAAAACCCAGCTGACCCCAACTGAGTAGATGATTGCGCAAGCCTAAGTGTTTTTCCAGCTCACATGTTTGAGCTTATAGAGTTTCTAAGTTTACAGGTAGAGTCGCTGAAAACAGCAGAAGACACAGCTAAGCGGACCCAGCTGAGTACACAGCAGGGCAAGCCAAGTCGAGTGATCAGTAACGTTATCCAAATTCAAGACGATCAAGTTCATCCAGACTCAGCTGTAGGAAAGACCCAGCTTGTATGGCAACTCAGCTCAGCGTCAAGACCCAGCAGAGTTCAAGACTCAGCTCAGCGTCAAAGATCCAGCAGAGTTCAAGATAGCTCAGAGTCACCAACACAGTAGAGTCGAAGTCAACATGAGATAAAGTCAGAACAGACCTGGACCATCAGGAACTCGACTTAGCACCTAGAAGTCAGACCTAGGATTGCTTTACGAGGAAATCAAGGAAGAAGACAAGACCAACTTGTCAGAAGTTAGGTAGAGATTCAGAACGGCTCTTTCTAACGGCTAGTTCTAATCTCTCCCTATAAATATGAGTCTTCTTCATCATCAGAAAAAAAAAAGAATGTGTAGAGAGAGAAAATACAAGATGAGAGATCAACAGACTACATTAAAAGAAGTCTAACCAAAGATCAAGATATCTCTCAGAAAAGCTTCAAGATCCAGCAGCCTACATCCTTCTGAGTACTTATTCATTCTCAGGCTGCTGAAGCTCTCTCCCATTAGTATCTAGGCATAAAATCCTTCCTATCATAAGCCTAGTTTGAACGAGTTCATTATACTCAAAGTTTTTCATTGTAAGAACTCGTTCATAGTAGGAAAACCCAAACCCAAACCCTTCTACCCAGAAAAGGTTAGGTAAAGGTACACTTGCTCGAAGCACGCAATTTGAGTGTTGGTTCTGTAGTACCCGTAAACTACAGGTTAGGCTGCAGCTGTGCCCGTAAACAGTTGGTTACGTTTCGATACAGTACGCGTAAACTTGTATGCAGCTTGAGGAACTAAGCTGCAACGCTTGCTGACTGTGCGTAAAGTCAGTGGTATCCTTAGTAGATTACTAGAAGGCTTCTGGTCGTGGACGTAGGAGTAGTTTCTCCGAACCACGTTAAATAGCTTTGTGCTTTACTGCTTTATTTATGCATTCAGCTAACTCATCATAAACATTCTTTCAAGCTTCATAATCTGACTAACTGAAAAGAGAAACAAAGTTTTGCAATATATTTGAAGTAACAGACGGACTTTCCAAAAATCCACCACATTCCGCACACAGCCAGCTGTGTCGATTAAGCTGTCTTCTAGTTGGATCGAACACAACCAGCTCACTCAAAGAGTTTTAATTGGAAAAGTTTTTAAACCTTGGTGTATTTATCCCCCTCCCCCTACACCAAGGTATCCGTCTTGGGACCAACAATTGGTATCAGAGCTGTGGTTCAAAAGATCACTGTATCTGTGTCAAGTCAGCCTCTTTGCTGATAGTGGTCACCTGAACAGATCCTTCAAAGTTTCAAAATCTTTTTAAAATCATTATATTGCATATTGTCATGGAATCTTCCTTGTGCAGGAATCTTCCGACATTTTCTGTCGATGATTATCAGATCTGGAAGTTCCGACTCAAAAGCTTTTTGTGCGCACGACACGACATGATGTGGGATGCTATCACTAACGGACCCATCGTCATCATGAAGTCAGAAAGAGAAGCAGAAACCATACCTGGAGCTGAACCAGTACTTCGGCAAGTTGTGAGGCCCAAAAGGGAGTACTCTTCAGAAGAAAGAAGACAAGCTGGTTTGGATAGCTAAGCTCGCAACGTCATCTTCTCAACGGTGACGGACGCTTATCTCAGCAAGATCATCAACTACGAGACAGCTAAAGGGATGTGGGACACCCTAGCCAAGCTGTGTGAAGGCTCAGAGGAAATTCAAGAGAACAAGTTCTCAGTTGCATGCCAGAAATTCGACAATTTCAAGCAATTCCCCTGTGAGTCCATCGAGCAAATGGAGCTCAGATTCTCCAACCTCGTCATCGAGATCGAGACGATCCGAACTGGAAAATATACAGTTCGAGATAAGAACTTGAAAGTTCTTGCAGCTCTCTCTTCAGAATGGTGTACACATAAAGTGGTTCACCAAAGCAGAACTGATCTTGGCAGCATAGAGACGGAAAAATTGTTCTCCATCTTGAAAGCCAACGAATTTGATCTGAGGATCACAAACGGAGAATCATCCAGCCAGATGTCTCAAACAGAGCTGACTTCTAAAGCAAATGAGACAGCTCTCAGTTCAGAATCAAGAAGATCAGCTCAATCAGCTCAGCTTGGAAGGACCAACAAGGAGCACAGAAATATGAGCAAAGAAGAACTGCGCGAAGAAGTTGCCATGCTCGTACGGAGCATCAATAGGCTGGATCACAGCAAGGAAAAGTACAAGAAGATCATGAAGGTTCATCACGACAAGGGACTTGACCCAAAGAGAAACCTAGCTGACTCATCTTCCCGGAGAAAGGATAAAGGACTCGTAGCAAGCAAAATGGATGATGATCAAATCTCCTTCTCCGACTCAGATGAGGATGATTACTCTGATTAAGATGTCTGAAACATCTTATTGAATCAACCGATGAAGAAAATGAAGAAACCCAGCTAGCTGACTGGGACTAGCTGTGAAATAAAGACAGCTGGATACAAAACTAAAAACTCAGCCAGTCTCACTGTTGAGTACATTGGTCTCAAGAGAAGAATTCAGAAGCAGCAGATGAATCAGCTGGATTTGGGACATCTGACCTTATCAAAGGAATGAGCCAATGATGAGAAAATCCGCTCAAATGAAGTAGGATGCAGCTGAAGAAAAAGCCATCTGCTATCAAATCAAGGGGGAACTCTACTTAGCTGGAAAGAGAACAAAAATCAAGTAGAATACCCAGTAGGATGTATTCACCAAGATAAAACTCAGCTAGATTCACCAGCTGAAGAGAAACCTGATCCAGCGGAGCAATCAAGCTGATTCTCTAACCCAGCTGACGACATGAAAAACACCCAAGAGATTTCTCAACATCTGAAGGACACCGTTGTTGGGAAAATTCACACAGAAGCACAACATGCTGAAATCTAAATCAAGATGATGTGTGAATTACTTGGACTGCTCAATCCGGATGAAGAAAAATCATCCAGCTGAGGGGGAACAAACTCAGCTGGATCTCAAAGCTCAGTTCAGAAGGATTACCCAGATGAAGACTAATCAAGCTCAGCTGGACATCAATCGCAGAGCTCAAAGGAACTCAGCTGAAGGAAAATCAAGCTAATCACCAGATACTCAGTTGAGGAGAAAATTCAGTCAAGCAGAGGAAAAGACCGCCGTGGTATCAGTTGACTTCTATGTCCAAGCTGACCGGTTTGCGTCTCATGCATTTATTGCTCTAAGGAATATGCTATTTAAGTCTAGTTATTTTGAATTCTTATTTTAAGCGGACATATATTCCTTAGTAAAATTGCTTGATAAATTTCCTTTCCCATCGCATTAATTATAAAGTCTGCAGAGTACTGTAGCACGGTAGGATCGAGGCAGAACGTCAAACGTTTGAACTGCCTCACGCGCGGTTGTAATACACTCGCCGTAAGCACGTCAGCAAAATGTGATGAGTGAATCTCTCCCAGTCGTTGATTAGAATATCAGCTGTTTCAAACTCAACCGTTGATCCATTATGGCAGTTGATATATATGGAAAAGATACGCGGATTCTTTTATATTTCATCTTTATCTCTGCGAATTTCAAATCTTCAAAACCTCTATCCATTTTCTACAAGTTCTTCGCACGATCAAAATCAACAGATTGCAGAAATGGCACCCAAGAAATCAACCGTAGGGATGAACCAGTTTGAAGCTCTAATGACAAAACTATATTTTCAGAGTGTTCTGTCCACCTCCAACCTCCATATTTCAGAACTAAAAGAGATGGTGGATCTTGTTGCAGACTCCGGTCTCTTGCTGTGGGCAACCTCCATGCCCAAGCTTTTGCTGAAAAGAGATGCTGCCCCCTTCTACCTCAACATCATTGACGAAGATGGCTTCTACTCATCTTCGTTCGATATGATCGTTAAGGGCGCTAACGGAAAGTTTGATTCCGCAACCGTCAATATCAAGCTCAACAGAATGCTGCGAAAGGTGTTCAATCTGCCTAGCAAAGAAGAATTCATTCCAGACGACTACAACCGTGAGGAAGTGGATGAATTTCTCAGTCAAGAGATGCTTATCTCCCCAGAGCCGTACAGAGCGAGCATGTCAAAGCTCCTACTCAAGCCAAAGTACAGGCTGCTGCTGGATATTATGCAGAAGTGTATTCTTAGGATAGCTGGATTTCAAGGAGAGATCAGTATTCCAAAGCTCAAGCCAATGATTGCCATGATCAAAGGCGTAAATGTCAACTGGTTTGATTTCTTACTCAACCGACTGGTCAAGGAGTCAGAGAAGATCAAGTACGACTCCACCAGGACGACATATTCAAGCTTAGAGCCCCTGTATCTATGCTCTAAGATTTCGTTCTTGATAGAGCAAGCTGTGAAAGGGCACACAGTAAAATGGGCTGATTCAGAACCGTTTCCAGAAACAAAGATCATCTTCCAGAGAATTAGTCAAATCAGTGATCTCCTGAAGAAACAGCCAACAAGCTTCTTACAGCAGTGGTATGGGAAACATCTTCTGGAGCTGACAACTCCAAAGAAGTCTCAGCTGAGATTACCAAGGAAGCTGTACCAGATAATACAGCTGAGGTAATGATCATTGAAGAAACAACTGATGCAACAGCTGAACCAGAGGCAGCAGCCCCACCAAGTCCAATTGCCGATGACACTCGCGCACTGGTCGTGTTCGAAGCAGACAAACCCAGTCATGTTGAATCTAGAACCCAAACGGACTCAACTGCCGAGCTATCAACCGCCATGAAAGAAGCAATCTCTAAAGAGGTTGAGGAAATTCTTTTTCAGGAGAGACTGAAGTCTCAAGTCGATGTCATCATGTGATTCACAGCTCTAGACTGTCAAGTTAGAGAACAACATCGGACAATTAATGAAGTTCATAAATTTGCCCAAAATTTACAAGAAATAACAAGTCTAGATCTCAAGCAATATCTCGTCTCTCAAAGCATTGATCAGTCAAATCATCTAGAGAAGAGAGTTCCTGAGATAGTAACAAGACTTCAAGCTCCATTGGTCGACGACATAGCAAATCTTTCAATCCAGCTGGAAGCCATCAAAACGTCTACTCTCTCCAACAGCTCTGACATCCGCCAACTTTTTAACCTGTTCAAAGATCTGGATGATCAGTTCAGAGCCGGAAGCAACAGCACTACTCAGCTGAACATCGCCACAGCTGACAACTCAGCCAAGATCGCTGATGTTGAAGCTGCTCTTGCTAAGCTCAACGCAACAGTCGCTGACCTCTCTGCCTCCCTTATTGATAATGCCAAAAAGGGGGAAGAAAAAAATGAAGAAGCTGGAAAAACAATGGAGAGGAAAGCTGCAGCTCAGGGGGAACCTGTGCAGCCAAATCAGTCGGAAATTGACGACTTTGCTAAAGAGCTGGATGAAGAAGAGCCAACTGTAGCAGTCAAAGAGACATGGACAGAGAAAATAGTCGCTCTAGCCAAAGCTTGTGGATACAAGCCAGATGTTGGGAAAATTATAAGGTTTTGATTTGATACCATAACCCAACTGATTCTCCAACCGAATAGATGATCGCTTCAACCTAAGTAGTGTTTTCCAGCTCGCCTATTTGAGCTTTAGATTTTCTAGGTTTATAGGTTAAGGAAGCGGAAGACAGCAGTCGATCCAGCTGAGTCAGACGACCCAGCTGTGTCTACAGCAGGAGTCAGCTAGCGGAAGACAGCAGGCCTCAACCTTCAGCTGAGTCCTCCAGCAGAGCATGATCAAGCTGAAGAGAATTCGAGCTGAGTTCAAAATACAGCCGGTCCAGCTGTACAGAACAAAGGGAACTAACTCTGAAGACATCACTTCAAGTCAGTTTGCCCAATCCAGCTCTGAATTCAAAAGCCAGCTCCAAAGGCAAAGATCCAGGCGTCAGAGGAAGTCAACATGCCTCGACCAATGAGGGATTGCCGTATCAGCATTCTAGACTTCAGGACCTAGGATGTGACACGAATGAAGACAGGTGCAGATTCGCCCAACGGCAGATCTCGAATTTAAGAAGAGTATGTAAGATTTAAACGGCTCCTCCAACGGCTAGTCTTGAATCTCTACCTATATAAACCCGTCTTCAACCTCAGGATCAAAAACGAAAAACTCTCTACAAGCTTTCATTCTCTGAAATCATCAATCTTTCAAAAGGTCTCTCAAGCAGTTCTACATAGTTCAAAGAACACTTTATCTTAAAGTGTTTCTAGTTTAGAAACTGCTTAGTTTTTCGTCTGATCCCTAGGCCAAAATCTTTGTATATCTTAAGCCTAGATTTCGAACGAGTTCATCATACTTTAAAGTTCTTAATTGTAAGAACTCGTTCACAATTGGAACCCTAAACCAAACCCCTCTTTACCCAGAAAGGTTAGGTCAAGGTTACGCTTGCTTGAAGCAGGAAATTCAAGTGTGTAAGGTTTTTTTAGTACCCGTAAACTGAAAGGTTAGGCTTGACAGTGCCCACAAACTGTTGGAACACAACTCAGGTTAGAGTTGTGAAGTTGCTTGGTACTTGGAAACCAAGTGGTAGTGAATTACCAGTGAACCTGGTCGTGGACGTAAGAGGTGTTACTCCGAACCACGTAAAAACTCGTGTGCTCTATACTTTCCTTTTAAATTCAGTTTTGTACTAACTCTTTCATTACATTGCATATTTGATCAAAACTGCATACGCAGCTGCTCTCCAAAGACAGCTGTGTCTCTCAAAAAGTTGCACAACTTGACTAAGCTGAAAACATAAAGTTAATCTTTTCAAGCTGAGTTTTTCTAAGTAACCGAGCTAAGTTTTGAAACCACCACATTCCGCACCGCCAGCTGAGTTATTTACCCAGCTAACCCTCCTCAGCTGGATCAATAACTGAGCCCACCAACTCTGTTACTTAACTTGAAAAAGTATTCAGAAATCTATTTGGTGTATTCACCCCCCCCTCTACACCAAATACCTAGCTCATGGACCATCAATTAGTATCAGAGCAGTGGTTCAACAGACCACCGTTTCTGTATCAAGAGATCTCTCTTGACAATCTATCAGTGGTCATCTGAACAGATCCTCCTTGTGAAAAACTCATAATATTGCATACTGCATATTTCTATGGATTCTTATCTTAACAGGAATCTTCCCACCTTCTCGGTAGACGATTATGCAATATGGAAGTTCAGACTGAAGAACTTTCTCTGTGCGCATCACGATATGATGTGAGACGTCATAACAGACGGACCCATCATCATCTACAAACCAGGGAACGAGCTTGTCCCAACTCAAGATGGCGAACAACCAAGATATCAGCTCATTCCCAAGCCAAAGGGTGAGCACGCCTCAGAAGAAAGGAAGCAGGCTGGACTAGACAGCTTCGCGAGGAACACCATATCCTCAACGGTCTCCAACGCCTACCTCAGCAAAATCATCAACTGCGAAATAGCAAAGGAGATGTGGGAAACCCTAGCAAAACTATGCGAAGGGTTAGAGGAGATTAAGGAAAATAAATTCACAATTGCATGCCAGAAGTTTGATAACTTCAAGCAGCTGGTCAACGAGTCCATCGAAGGGATGGAACTCAGATTCTTCAATATAGTGGTGGAAATAGAAACCATCAGAACTGGGAAATACACCCAACGAGAAAAGAATCTAAAAGTTCTTTCAGCGCTCACAGCTGAATGGAACACCTATAAGGTGGTACACCAAAGTCGAAGTGACTTAGGTGATCTTTTAACAGAAAGATTATACTCCCTGCTCAAAGCCAACGAATACAACTTGAAGATTACCATGAAAGAATCTTCAAGCAATCAGAATGATGGAGAGCTGACACCTGCAACAAATAAGATTGCATTCAGAGCCAACTCTGAAAAATCCGCATACATTCAGTCAGCTGAGTCATCGAAGAAGGATAAGAAGGACATGAGCAAGGAAGAGCTACTTGAAGAAATAGCTATGCTGGTCAAAAACTACAACAGACTCAACACCAGCAAGGGCAAATACAAGAAGTTCGCAAGAACTTACAGAGACAAGTACGCAGCAGCTGATGAGAAGTCAGCTGACAAACGAACAGAAGAAGGTTGCTTCAACTGCAAGGAACCAGAGCACTACCGGCTAGATTGTCCAAAGCTGTCCAAGAAAGACAAAGACCAACTGAAAGCTAAGGCAGCTGACAGAAGGATAGCTTACATCGGCGATGAGGAATCAGAGTGCAATAAAATGGATGACAACATGCCATTTTCAGACTCGGAAGAAGAAGCACTGATGGCCCATGATGAACCTGATTGGGATACATGCTTCATGGGACAAACCGACGGCACCGATGAGGTAATGTCTCGAACTTAAAATCTATCTAACCTCTCACCATCACACGAACACTCTACACAGGTTTCAGGGCTACCTGATTGGAGTCTAGTAGAGAAAGTAATGAACAATCCAAGGAACTTCAAGAGATCCTTGACGTCATTATGTGTGAGAATGTCGAGCTGAAAGCGGAACTGGAAAAGACAAAGGTATCAGAAACAACTGATACAACACAGCTCCAACAGGAAGTTGTTTCACTAAAAGACAAAATAGTGAAACAAGATCAGCTGATGAAGGAATTCTACTATGAGAAGAAACAGCTGATGGAAGATTTGGAAAAGGTCACAGCTGAATCGGAAAAGAAGTCAGCTGAGATCATTGAGCTGAAGAGCACCGAAGAGTTACTATCTAAGAAGATAGTAGCTCTCATCAAAGCCACTTCAACAATGGACGAGATCATTAGTGCTCAACGTGCAGCAACACTCAAAGCGGGACTGGGATACAATGAACCAAATGACGCCTCAAACATTGCCTCCACAAGTAGAACAAAGGTAATGTTTGTACGGGCAAAAGAACATCCAACCCCAGCAACTCAGCATCAACCATTGAGGACACAGTAGGCGTCAGGAAGACCAGCTGTGAAACATTCTCAAGCTCCGTCAAGGACAAAACAGGCATCAAGAAGGCCAACTGTGCGACAACCTCAAGCCCAACTCAGACAGCAACGTGCTCAACCTCAACAAAGACAACAGGCTGGATTTTACAGATACCAGCAACAGCAACAACACGTTGAACGATATCAACCGAGATATCAGAGATACCCAGCTGGATATCACTCATATGAGTACCAGCTGGATAATCATTTCCAGCCACAGCATCACATGAGACAACAGAGACAAAGAAACGTCTCAGCTAGGCACACAGCTGGAAACCGAAAGAAATCAAGACATCAAGACAAGAAGACACTGAGATCAAGACCCTGCCAGCAACAACCGAAGAACACAAAGAATGTGTATATCGACTCAGCTGGAAGAATTATCAGATCATATGACCCAATTCGAGTCATCAAGCAGATCTGGGTCGTCAAAGGATCTCTGTCTAACCCTCAAGGACCCAATTAAAACTGGGTACCTAAATTTTGATCTTTTTCTAGGTTGCAAGGAATCGACGCATCACTGAGGAGTCGATGAGAACGCTATGGTACTTGGACAGTGGATGTTCCAAGCACATGACGCACTTAAAACATCTACTCTAGGAGTATATCGAGCGACCAGGCCCACAAGTAACATTTGGTGACAACTCAAAAGGCCTAACCAAAGGTTATGGTACATTTAAAACTAAAAATGTTATAATCCCAAATGTTTCTTATGTACAAGGATTACAACACAACTTGCTTTCCATTAGCCAATTCTGCGACAACGGTTTTTCTGTCAAGTTTGATGCACAGGGATGCACAGTGAAGAACAGGGAAACCAAGCAGATACTCCTAAGAGGGAAAAGAGAACGAAATAAGTATTTTGCTGACTGGAACAGCAGCCCTCCGGAGACTTGTCTTGTATCGAAAAGCAAGATCGAAGTCACCGTCGTAGCACAGACGGCTGAATCATCTCAACTTCAAGACAATCAACAAACTGGCTAGGAACCAGCTCGCTAATGGAATTCCAGATCAAGTATATGATAAAAGTCATATGTGCAGCGCGTGTCAACAAGGAAAGCAGACAAGAATTTCATTCTCTCTCAAGCCAGTTCAGTCAACTGATCGAGTACTTCAACTCCTTCACATGGATCTTTTTGGTCCATTTACTCCAGCAAGCTTCAATGGCATAATATATACTCTGGTCGTAGTGGATGATTTCTCAAGATTCACATGGGTATCATTCATGTACCAGAAGAGCGAAAGCAGGACTAAGCTGCCTATCCTGCTGGAAAGATTATCAACACAGAAGGAGTGCAAGATAATGTCAATAAGATCATATCGAGGAACGGAGTTTCTGAATGAAACTATTTATGATTACTGCGAGAAGAACGGAGTTCAACATCAAACAACTGCAGTATGCACACCTCAGCAGAATGGTGTAGCAGAGAGAAGGAACAGAACACTCAATGAAGCAGCTACCTCAATGCTAGCCAGCTCTGCCATTCCAAAGAAGTTCTGGGCTGAAGCAATCAACACAGCATGCTTCACTCAGAATTGCTCCCTACTCACATCAAGGCAAGAAAAGACCCCGTATGAGCTATGGTACAACAGAATACCATACATTGGATATTTCAAGGTATTCGGATCCAAATGTCATATCCTAAACCATGGAAAGACACAGCTCAAGACGTTCGACGAGAAGACTGACCGAGGAGTATTCCTTGGTTATTCTGCTGTGAGTAAAGCATACAAAGTCTCAACAGAAGAACTCAAACAGTCGAAGTAACTCCACATGTTACCTTTGACGAAACATCTTTCGAATATAGAGACTCTATCAAACGAAGAAACGAAGGAGAATCTTCAAGATAGATTCAGACAAGAGCTCAAGAAAATCGAATCAGGAATCTGGCCGAACCACTAATTTGGGATGATGAGCCAGAGGAGGAACTTCAAATCAACCGGGAAGCTCCACCAGCTGGAAATCGAGAAGAACCTTCAACGCCAAATCAAGGGGGAACGCCATCAGCTGGAAATCCAGACACAGCTGAATCCCCAGCTCCATCTCCAGCAGAGCCTCTACAGAAGTCACCTCAAAATCCAAATCAAGGAGAATCAATCTCTCAAGACTTAACTCCTGAGCAAATCCAAGACAGACGAAATTTAGCCACTTCAAACATCAATCAATTGGAAGAAGAAATTCGTAAAAGGAGAAGATGGATTGAAGATCATTCATCATCCGTAATCATTGGAGAACCATCTGACCAAGTCAAAACCAGAAGCTCAGCTGCTCAAGCTTCATCGGATCATCAAGAAGCAGCTGACACAGCTCAACTCTCAGTAGAGCTAGAACTGACGGTCTATGATGAAGATACAGCTCTAATGGCGTGTTACGTAGCTCAAGTGCCAGAGCCTCAATCAATTCTCGAAGCTTTGAAGAGCGTGCCTTGGACTAACGCCATGCAAGAAGAGCTGAACGAATTCCTCAGAAATTGTGTCTGGGAATTGGTCGACAGACCTGAAGAAGTCAAAGTCATAGGACTCAAATGGATATTCAAGAACAAATTGGATACCCTGGGAGTCATCATCAGAAACAAAGCTCGACTGGTTGCCAAGGGCTACACTCAGCAGGAAGGAATTGACTTCGAAGAATCATTTGCTCCAGTAGCACGATTGGAAGCAATCAGACTCTTTCTCGCCTATGCAGCACATCACAAATTCAAGGTCTATCAAATGGATGTGAAGTGTGCATTCTTAAATGGAGAAATCAAAGAAGATGTCTACGTTGAACAACCTCCAGGATTTGAAGTAGAAGGAAATAAAGTCTACAAGCTAAAGAATGCGCTTTATGGATTGAAACAAGTACCTCGAGCTTGGTATGACACTCTGTCAAATATCCTTGTATCCAAAGGATTCAAGAAGGGCTCAATAGACAGAACCCTCTTCACCATCAAGTCAGGAGAAGACATCCTGGTTGTTCAAATTTATGTAGACGACATCATCTTTGGATCAAGATCAAACTTCTTATGCCAAAGATTTGGAGAGATGATGTCAGAGCAGTTCCAAATGTCCATGATGGGAGAAATGAGTTTCTTCCTAGGACTTCAAGTCAAGCAATCAGCAGAAGGGATTTTCATAAATCAATCCAAATACGTGAAAGACTTGATCGCCAAGTATGGAGTTCAATCCAGCAGAACTGTAAAGATTTCGATGAACACCAACTGGAAAATTGAACCAGGAACTGAAGGGAAGTCAGTTGATTCCAGCAAATACAGAGGGATAATCGGTTCCCTGCTGTATCTAACAGCAAGTCGTCCAGACATCTCATTCGCAGTCGGAGTATGTGCCAGATTTCAAGTTGATCCAAAGGAAGCACACATGCAAGAAGCTAAGAACATTCTCAAATATCTCAAAGGAACTCAGAATGTTGGGTTGTGGTACCCAGCTGAAGACAATCTACAGCTGACTGGATATTCAGACTCAGACTTCGCTGGAGATTGGTTGGATAGAAAATCAACTTCAGGAACTTGTCAGTTGTTAGGAAGTAAGTTGGTTTCATGGTTTTCAAAGAAGCAAACGTGCGTCGCAACCTCCACAACAGAAGCAGAATATATGGCCGCTGAAAGCTGCTGCTCACAAATTCTCTGGCTGAAACATCAGCTGGATGACTATGAAGTGAAAACTGAACAAGTTCCAATTTTCTGTGATAGCTCAAGTGCGATTGCTATTTCAGAGAATCCAGTACTTCACACAAGATGCAAGCATGTGGACGTACGCCATCATTTCATCAGAGATCACGTGGAAAAGAAGGATGTGATTGTTGAGAAAATTTACACAGACATACAGCGGGCTGATATACTCACAAAGTTGCTGATAGAAGCAAGATTTAAAATGCTGTGCGGATTACATGGATTACTCAACCCAGACGATGTTTCACCCAGCTGAATAGAAGCAGACCCAGCTGAATGGAAGCAGACAGCTGGAATTTAGAATCAACGTAACTAGTATCAACTGAGAAAGAATCCAGCTAAACCAGATGCTGAAATTGAAGGACTATTCAACTGAGGGGGAACCAGCTGGAACCACGATCACCCAGCACACCCACTCAACCGAGGTATCAGCTGACTACAATGATCAGCTGAGAGGTTTGCAACAACATTAACTACTCCTACTCAATCTGTTTTCAGTCAAATCATATCTTGTCATGTCTAATCAAATTTATTTAAAAGTCTGAAAAGAACTGAATCATGGGAGTTTCGAGGCAAAAGTCAAAGTGCCCCAACCGTCCTCTCTCACGCATTAACTCGCAATTTCTAAACAAGAAATTGACATAACGCGAGAATCTCTCCCAGTCGTAGATCTTCGTATCAATCGGCAAATCTTGATCGTCCATTCATCAAGAAAGCTATATAAATATGCTAGAAGTGATAAGTAAAAAAAAATTGCAACAACCCTAAAAAGTCTTTTGGCATTCTTTCTCATTTCCATCAATTGGTATTATTTGTTTCTACTAACAAAAGTTGTAGAAGAAGAACATGGAATCTAGAAAGATATCTCCCGAAGCCGATCAAACTTGAAGAATCTGTCAAAGCTTCAAGATAAGAGTTGCTTAACTCTCAGGAACCTCAAGAAGACGAAGTTCCAGGAGAAGGTGAAGCCCATCGACAGATCCAGTCCAACGCAGTGAGAAACTGTAAAGCTCAAGAACGTCACTCACCAGGAAGGTTTAGAAAACTTCCTGGGAATGTCAAAGGAAAAAGACCTCCTCCGCCCCACTGTTTCTCTCAAAATAAAAGAGAGAATGGGACATACAACTCCCTGGGATGCAAAAATCAACGTCAACATACTTGGACCAGATGTTGATAAAGCCGGAGTCTTCAAGAGCAGTCGTGTCAAAGTTCTTGCTCCACCACAGGAGGCACAGAAAAAGATGCAGGAGACAAAGCAACATGCATCTATTTCCGTCCCAGCTGGGAATCGGAAACAACTTGAGGAGACAAATTATGTTGAAGCACCATCTTCAAACTGAAGACTCAAGTCAAAGGTGCTCAGTCAGTCAGCCGAGAAGTCAGCTGACATTATGAGAGAATTCGTAACGACTTTCTGAGGAGCAGAAGGCCTACAAGAGGTGGTTTCTCATGATGGAGAAGAAGTTCATGGGCCAGCGTGAACATCGTCATCATCAACGCCACAACGACGTATTCCAGCTGATCAACCAAGCTTAAACCCCAAGACAGATGGAATACTTCAACCGCCTTCTCCTCAATTTCCTTCAGCTCAATAAGGACACCAGCTTCGAGATCTTCTGATGAAAGATGCTCAAGCTCCTGCACCAAGATCAAATGAAAGACATCACCCAGCCAATGATCACCTGCAGCTGGATGATGATGATATGAGCTGAACCCAATACCCTCCACTTCGAAGTGGAAGGGGAATACTCAAGTCCCTCAAGTACTGAATCAGACTTTCTCATTCAATCTAAGAAGTCTGAAGAAGCAAAATTGCAAGGAATGAAGTTGTGCCCGACTCAGAATATGTTATCTCCAGTGCCAACTCATCCCCCCAAACACTCAGCTGGACCACCCCAGCTGAATCAGGCCAAGGACACTGTGTCTGCAATCACAGTTGAGGCTAATGCTACTAAAGAAGAGCCAACTAATACAACAGCTGAGCCACCTAAACTCCAAACCTCGCTGCTCAGAGCTGAAGACCACAGTTTCGTCAAACTAAAACATCGCAACAGCCGATGGTGTATCTCTCCCACCCCGTTTGATCATGCCAAAAAGGGGAAAGTAAGGGGGAAGAGAATGAGACAAAGGAGGCAAACTGTTGAGCTAGAGGAACCAGCTGAATCAGAATCAACTGGAGAAGAGACAAGTCAAAATAAAGAAGCAACAGATGCAGAAGAGAAGACCCAGCTAACTGGGATTGAAGATTGAAGACTGAAGATTTTTTTTTCTCTTTCTTTTTCCTGTGTTATAATGTATTTTCTTACATTAATAAAACACAAGTTTTTCTGCGTCATAAGTTGTCTCAGTTAGGTTTTGGCATCATCAAAAAGGGGGAAATTGTTGGGAAAATTATAAGGTTTTGATTTGATACCATAACCCAACTGATTCTCCAACCGAATAGATGATCGCTTCAACCTAAGTAGTGTTTTCCAGCTAGCCTGTTTGAGCTTTAGATTTTCTAGGTTTACAGGTTAAGGAAGCGGAAGACAGCAGTCGATCCAGCTGTGTCAGTCGACCCAGCTGTGTCTACAGTAGGAGTCAGCTAGCGGAAGACAGCAGGCGTCAACCTTCAGCGGAGTCCTCCAGCAGAGCATGATCAAGCTGAAGAGAATTCGAGCTGAGTTCAAAACACAGCCGGTCCAGCTGTACAGAACAAAGAGAACTAACTCTGAAGACATCACTTCAAGTCAGTTTGCCCAATCCAGCTCTGAATTCAAAAGCCAGCTCCAAAGGCAAAAGATCCCGGCGTCAGAGGAAGTCAACATGCCTCGACCAATGAGGGATTGCCGAATCAGCATCCTAGACTTCAGGACCTACGATGTGACACGAATGAAGACAGGTGCAGATTCGCCCAACGGCAGATCTCGAATTTAAGAAGGGTAGGTAAGATTCAAACGGCTCCTCCAATGGCTAGTCTTGAATCTCTACCTATATAAACCCGTCTTCAACCTCAGGATCACAAATGAAAAACTATCTACAAGCTTTCATTCTCTGAAATCATCAATCTTTCAAAAGGTCTCTCAAGCAGTTCTACATAGTTCAAAGAACACTTTATCTTAAAGTGTTTCTAGTTCAGAAACTGCTTAGTTTTTCGTCTGATCCCTAGGCCAAAATCTTTGTATATCTTAAGCCTAGATTTCGAACGAGTTCATCATACTCTAAAGTTCTTAATTGTAAGAACTCGTTCACAGTTGGAACCCCAAACCAAACCCCTCTTTACCCAGAAAGGTTAGGTCAAGGTTACGCTTGCTTGAAGCGGAAAATTCAAGTGTGTAAGGTTTTTTCAGTACCCGTAAACTGAAAGGTTAGGCTTGACAGTGCCCGCAAACTGTTGGAACACAGCTCGGGTTAGAGTTGTGAAGTTGCTTGGTACTTGGAAACCAAGTGGTAGTGAATTACCAGTGAACCTGGTCGTGGACGTAGGAGGTGTTACTCCGAACCACGTAAAAACTCGTGTGCTCTATACTTTCCTTTTAAATTCAGTTTTGTACTAACTCTTTCATTACATTGCATATTTGATCAAAACTGCATACGCAACTGCTCTCTAAAGACAGCTGTGTCTCTCAGAAAGTTGCACAACTTGACTAAGTTGAAAACATAAAGTTAATCTTTTCAAGCTGAGTTTTTCTAAGTAACCGAGCTAAGTTTTGAAACCACCACATTCCGCACCACCAGCTGAGTTATTTACCCAGCTGACCCTCCTCAGCTGGATCAATAACTGAGCTCACCAACTCTGTTATTTAACTTGAAAAAGTTTTCAGAAACCTATTTGGTGTATTCACCCCCCTCTACACCAAATACCTAGCTCAGGGACCATCACCAGAAGAATACAATGACCACCACTAGCTTTGTAACTTTCACAATGAGCAAAGAAGAGAAATGCAGGAGCTGGACAAGATTATTATGAAAAAAGATGAATCGCTCAAGCCTGCTGAGAAAAAGCAGAAGAAGAAAAGACTAAGCCACAGGCAAGCTAGGAAGAAACAAGTCCAAGCAGGTTCAAGCATTCCAAGATCTGACAAGAGGAACCCAGATGTAATCAATGAAAACTGGGAACAATGCAAAACAGAATTCATCAAAGAATTCTACTACCTGAATCAATACAAAGGTATGGATCATGAAACTGCGTTCAAAGAATACTTGCTCGAACTTCATGAAGAAGATCCAATGATGGCAAGATCATTAGCCCTAGCTGCCAAGAGAAATGACATCCAGCTCAAAGCTCCTAAAGTCAAGCAATTAAAGCATCCTACTATAGCTGGAACGAATCTACCTGACAATGCCCAAATTATCAAAGAAGTTCATTACTGGGTTGGCGAAAGAGGAATCTCCAAGTCTAAAAATCAAGATGAATGGAGAAACTTGGAAGAATTCATCTTCAACAGATATGGTCTCAAGATTGATCATCAGATTGACGAACAGAGGAAGTAGCAAAACTGAAGACCCAGCCAACTGGGAATTATCTTTTGAACTTTTGTAATTAGAAAGTTGTAAAATTTCTTCTTATTAATGAAAAGTTCGTTTTATCAAAATCAACCTGAAGACAATCTCTCTTTGTCCAGGCTCTGAATATGATTATTTGCTGTGAATGCTCAGTCTTTTAAAAACCCCGTTTTCTATTAAGGGGAAAGTAAATTGTTTTTCCAACATGGGGTTTTGGCATCATCAAAAAGGGGGAAATTGTTGGGAAAATTAATAGAGTTTTGATTTGATACCAAAACCCAGCGGACCCCAACTGAGTAGATGATTGCGCAAGCCTAAGTGTTTTTCCAGCTCACATGTTTGAGTTTATAGAGTTTCTAAGTTTACAGGTAGAGTCGCTGAAGACAGCAGAAGACACAGCTAAGCGGACCCAGCTGAGTACACAGCAGGGCAAACCAAGTCGAGTGATCAGCAACGTTGTCCAGATTCAAGACGATCAAGTTCATCCAGACACAGCTGTAGGAAAGACCCAGCTTGTGTGGCAACTCAGCTCAGCGTCAAGACCCAGCAGAGTTCAAGACTCAGCAGAGTTCAAGACTCAGCTCAACGTCAAAGATCCAGCAGAGTTCAAGACAGCTCAGAGTCACCAACACAGTAGAGTCGAAGTCAACTTGAGATAAAGTCAGAACTGACCTGGACCATCAGGAACTCGACACCTTAGCACCTAGAAGTCAGACCTAGGATTGCTTTACGAGGAAATCAAGGAAGAAGACAAGACCAACTTGTCAGAAGTTAGGTAGAGATTCAGAACGGCTCTTTCCAACGGCTAGTTCTAATCTCTCCCTATAAATATGAGTCTTCTTCATCATCAGAAAAAAAAAGAAAGTGTAGAGAGTGAAAATACAAGATGAGAGATCAACAGACTACATTAAAAGAAGTCTAACCAAAGATCAAGATATCTCTCAGAAAAGCTTCAAGATCCAACAGCCTACATCCTTCTGAGTACTTATTCATTCTCAGGCTGCTGAAGCTCTATCCCATTAGTATCTAGGCATAAATCCTTCCTATCATAAGCCTAGTTTGAACGAGTTCATTATACTCAAAGTTCTTCATTGTAAGAACTCGTTCATAGTTAGAAAACCCAAACCCAAACCCTTCTACCCAGAAAAGGTTAGGTAAAGGTACGCTTGCTCGAAGCACGAAATTTGAGTGTTGGTTCTGTAGTATCCATAAACTACAGGTTAGGCTGCAGCTGTGCCCGTAAACAGTTGGTTACGTTTTGATACAGTACGCGTAAACTTGTATCCAGCTTGAGGAACTAAGCTGCAATGCTTGCTGACTGGGCGTAAAGTTAGTGGTATCCTTAGTGGATTACCAGAAGGTTTCTGATCGTGGACGTAGGAGTAGTTTCTCCGAACCATGTGAAATAACTTTGTTCTTTACTGCTTTATTTATGCATTCAGCTAACTCATCATAAGCATTCTTTCAAGCTGTATAAACTGACTAACTGAAAAGAGAAACAAAGCTTTGCAATATATTTGAAGTAACAGACGGACTTTCCAAAAACCCACCATATTCTGCACACAGCCAGCTGTGTCGATCAAGCTGTCTTCCAGCTGGATCGAACACAGCCAGCTCACTCAAAGAGTTTTAATTGGAAAAGTTTTTAAACCTTGGTGTATTCACCCCCCCCCTCTACACCAAGATATCCGTCTTGGCACCAACAGAAGATTCATTGAAGGATTTTCCAGGATAGCTAAACTGATGACACATTTCATTAAGAAAGATGGGAAATTTATTTGGACTAAGAAATGTGAGGAAAATTTCAAAGAACTCAAGAAAAGGTTAACTACGGCACCTGTGTTAGAAGTTCCAGAAGTTGATAAAGACTTCGTGGTCTATGCAGATGCATCCAAGAATGGACTAGGATGTGTGTTGATGCAAGAAGGTAAGGTCATAGCTTATGCTTCGCGACAGCTTAGACCCCATGAGATAAATTATCCGACTCATGACCTAGAATTAGCAGCAGTAGTCCATGCATTAAAGATATGAAGACATTATCTTTATGGATCCAAGTGCGAGATATTTTCAGATCATAAAAGTCTTAAATACTTTTTTGAGCAGAAAGAACTCAATATGAGACAAAGAAGATGGCTTGAATTAGTAAAAGATTATGACTGCAAAATCTCGTATCACCCAGGAAAAGCCAATGTTGTAGCCGATGCTTTAAGTAGGAAAGGTAAATCTGAGTTAGGATGTATCCTTACTCAAGAGAAGGAACTTCTTAAAGAGTTTGAAAGATTGAGTATTGAAGTGATTATACCACCGCAGGCTACTACTCAGATAATTGCAGCACTAGTAGTAATGCCCGATTTAAGATCCAGAGTCATTAGAACACAAAGAGAAGACGAGAAATTGAAAAAGCTAAGGATGAAAAATCGGATGAAGGAAACGGATGAATTCACGGAAGCAAGAGATAATGCCATTTTGTTTAACGGAAGACTTTGTGTGCCGAGCATTAAGAAATTAAGAGATGAAATTATGAGTGAAGCTCATAGTACGCCTTATACAGCTCACCCTGGAAGCACAAAAATGTACCAGGATCTTAAGCAAAACTTTTGGTGGGAAGGAATGAAACGAGATGTAGCTTTATTCGTTGAGCGATGCTTAGCGTGCCAGCAAGTGAAAGCACTACATCAACGACCGTATGGAAAGCTACAACCGTTAGAAATCCCATAATGGAAATGGGATGATATTATAATGAATTTTGTAACTGGGTTACCAAAGTCCAAGAAAGGAAACACAGCCGTATGGGTGATTGTCGATAGACTCACCAAGAGTGCTCATTTCTTACCAATTCAAATCACTCATGGATCAGATAAGCTAGCTCAGCTTTATATCCGTGAAATTGTGCGTTTACACGGTGTGCCAAAGTCGATTATATCAGATCGAGATTCCAAGTTTACTTCTCGATTCTGGAAGAGTTTTCAGGCAGAATTGGGTACTAAATTAAATTTTAGTACAGCTTTTCACCCGCAAACTGATGGTCAATCTGAGAGAACCATTCAAACTTTGGAAGATATGATTAGAACAGTTGTAATAGATCGAGGAGATCATTGGGAGCATATCCTATCTCTCATTGAATTCGCATACAACAATAGTTATCAGAAGACAATTGACATGGCGCCATATGAAGCTCGTTATGGGAAAAAGTGTCGATCACCACTTTATTGGGATGAAGTAGGTGAAAGGAAAATTTTAGGTCCCGATGTTGTGCAAGAAATGATTGAAATAGTTCGGCAAATTAAGAAGCGCATGAAGGAAGCTCAAGATCGTCAAAAGTGTTATGCTGATGTTCGGAGATCGGAATTGCAATTCGAGCTAGGAGATAAAGTTTTCTTGAAGGTTTCACCTTCCAAAGGAATTCATAGATTTGGTATAAAAGATAAGCTTAAACCCAGATTCATAGGACCATTTGAAATCCTTGAAAGGATAGGTCATGTTGCCTACAATCTAGCCCTTCCACCAAGTTTTGGAAATACTCATAACGTATTTCATATCTCCCAGTTACGGAAATATGTTTTTGTTGGTCCCAAGACGGATACCTTGGTGTAGAGGGGGTGAATACACCAAGGTTTAAAAAACTTTTCCAATTTAAAAACTCTTTTGAGTGAGTTGGCTGTATCCGATCCAGCTGGAAGGCAGCTTGATCGACACAGCTGGCTGTGTGCGGAATGTGGTGGATTTGGAAAGTCCGTTTGTTACTTTAAATTATATTGCAAAGCTTTGTTTCTCTTTTCAGTTAGTCAGTTTATGCAGCTTGAAATGTATGCGTGAGAGGTTAGCAGAATGCATAAAACAATGCAGTAAAGAACAAAGCAAGTTTAACGTGGTTCGGAGTAACACCTCCTACATCCACGACCAGATTCACTGGTAATTCACTACCACTTGGTTTCCAAGTACCAAGCAACTTCACAACTCTAACCTGAGTTGTGTTCCAACAGTTTACGGGCACTGTCAAGCCTACACCTCTCAGTTTGCGAGTACTGAGAAAACCTGACCACTCGAATTACATGCTTCGAGCAGGCGTACCTTGACCTAACCTTTCTGGGTTTGGGTTTGGGTTTTCCAACTATGAACGAGTTCTTACAATGAAGAACAAAGAGTATGATGAACTCATTCAAACTAGGCTTAAGATATTTCAATTCTGATATATTCTGCCTATGACTGAATATGTGAACAACTAAGAACACAGCTGACTGCCTGGGTGTTCTTGAAAGATTTGGCTTTGAAGATCGTTGTTCATTTTTCTGTTTGCTCTTTTATTTCTTCAGTCATCTCGTCAGCCTCACCAGCTTCTTCTCTTCAATGGTAAGGAGATATATATAGGTGGAGATTCAAACTAGCCGTTTGAATCTTACCTACTCTTATTGACTTCTGGCCTTTTGCCTACGAAGTAGGTCTGCATCTGCAGAAGCTATTCCTTCTCTGATTTGACTGCGTCAGACAAGATCTTCTGATATCGGGATCTTGTCTTGGAGAAGGTCTTCGTCTTCGAGCTGCTAAGCGTTTCTGCTGTGTCTTCAGCGTCTTGGACTCTGCTGCGTCTCGACTCTGAGCTGTGTCTTAGACCTGTGGTGTTTCATTAACCTGAGCTGTGTCTTCAACCTGAGCTGTGTCATTAACCTGAGCTGTGTCTCAGACCTGAGCTGTGTCATCGACACTAAGCTGGGTCTTTTATACTGAGCTGGGTTTCCGTCACTGAGCTGGGTCTTTGATACTGCTAGGTCTTTGACTCTGCTTGGTCTGCTCTGCTGAGTTCCTTAGCTATGTATGCTTAGCTGCGTCTTCTGCTGTCTCCAGTGACTCTACCTGTAAACTTAGAAACTCTATAAGCTCAAACAGGTGAGTTGAAAAACGCTTAGGCTTGTGCAATCATCTACTCGGTTGGGGTCAGCTGGGTTTTGGAATAAAATCAAAACTCTATTAATTTTCCCAACAGTTTTTGATCCAAAGCATATTATCCATCAGGAGGAAATAGTGCTCGAACCAGATTTAAGCTATGAAGAAAAACCTGAAGCAATTCTAGACCGAAAAGTCCAGCAATTGAGAAATAAAGCATTAACCTCGGTTAAGGTTCTTTGGAAGCATCATAGTTTTGAAGAAGTGACTTGGGAACTCGAGGACAGAATGAAAGAAAAGTACCCCGAGTTTTTCTCCCAAGGTATCTAAATTTCGGGACGAATTTTTTTTAAGGAGGAGGGGATGTAGTACCCCGTATTTTTCTCTTTATTATTAGATTGCTTTAGCAATTAATTTATGATTATTTTCTCTAATAAGCTTGTTAATTAATTTAATAAGCTGCTTAAAATCCGGTAAGTCTAAGTTGCCTTGAATAATTGGAATTTTGTTTCTCAAATAAGAAGTATAAATTATCAATCATGATTCTAAATTTAATTATTTGAATCACTTGTTGATAATTGGAAATGATGTATTGTGAGAATTTTATGTGATTTAATTCTTGTGCTGGTAAATTAAATTGTCTGGAAAACATTTATGATTATTCTATGCTATATTACTGGATTAAAATTTTATGCGGAGATAATAACCCGAGATGTTACGTGTTTTAAATGATAGTAATATAAGATGAGATTATTTAATAAAGTGGATATTTATTAAAGTATTTGAGATGTTTATTAACCTAGCCAAAGATATAAACCTAGGTAATATTTTCCCACTTGTATAAATCCTATCTAAATCTTACTACCTATCCTAAATTAATTGCGGTAATAAATACTCTCTTATCTCACTCTCTCAACTCTCACTTTATTTACTCTCTCAATCTCTTATCTCTCTCTCCCGTAACTATCACTCTCTCTCTCCTGTATCACTCTCTCTCACTCTATTAATTCCATCTTCTTCTCCATTTCTTCTTCTCCATTCCTGCGATAAAAACACACACATTCACACACTCCATTGAAGCTCCACCAAGCTCAAGAACAAGTTCAAGATTCAAGTATTTTCTAAGTAACTATCAAGTAAAGAAATCCTTCTATTTATATTGCTATTTTCGAAAATTATTAAGAAAAAAAGAAGATTTCTTTGATCTTCAAATATTTTGTACATCCATGTTCTAGAGTATGTTTTGATCATTAAAATGAATTAATTAAACCTTAGCCTAATTCTAGAAATTTCGAAATTTATAAAGAATTTGGGAGTTTTGATTCTCGATTTTTATTTATGAAATTTATAAGTAATTATAAGTTTATAGCATGATTTTGAGCATGTTAAAGAAAAGAATTTAATTTAAAGCCTAATTTCTTGATTTAATTAGGATTAAAATTAGAGCTTAATTTCTTGTGTTCTTGATTAAATTGGTGAATTATACGTGGATAAATGTGTGTTATAAGCATGATTATGGATTGATGGATTGAAATTAATCACCTATGCTAATTTGGTGAAATGACCGAAATTTTGGAGAAAATAGGGAGAGATGATTTTGATTTTATTTGGGTGAAATTAGTGATGTATATATGCTTATATGATTATTGTGAGCATGAGTTTAAATGATGAGAATTTTTGGAGTTTGATTGATATGAGATTTAAAAATTAAGTTTATATGTGAAATTAGAGTTTTCTTGATTATGATGTTAATTTGATGAAAAGAATGATAAATATGTTATTAAAATATGTATTAAAGTATGATGTGAAATTGTAGAATTTAAATTAGAATTTTTATGTTATTTTCGATTGTTGTTAAAAAGAAATAAATTAGAGTTTATTAAGTTATGTATGAAATTATTATATGTGAAGATTTAATGTTTCTTAGTTATCTATGATTTTGTTATTAATATTATGTTTATTAAATAGCTTCTATATATAGCTATTTAAGAGGAATATTAGTTCTTAGAAGTTTTAAGTTTTAGTTTGTGAAAGAAATCCTAGTTGTAAAGGGATTTGAGGATCATTCGTTTAAGAGCATCGTGTCGTTGTTTTGATTTTAATCGAAGCATCCTCTCATCGTTTTCACTCGAACCCTTCTTTTGCTAAAGAACCGAGTGGAGTCGGGAAGTAAAGATCGTAAGAAGGAGAATAGTAAGTAAGAGGAAGCGAGTCAGGTGGGCTTTTCTATCCAAAACAAAAATGAGTTTGATTATATGATTATATGTATGATGATTATTTTGAATGATTGACTTGCCTAATGCTTTATAAGTTTTTGTGTGATACCATCTACTGAATGAAGACGAATTCGGTCCTGCATGATGCGGGATTAATGTATACATATTGTAACTGTGTGCCGTCCTTTTTGGTTGGCCGGTCATAGTGTCTGAGAAGGAGGCCTAATTCTCAACACATTTAAGTTATGATAGTAGATATGGTTCATACTCTTAAATATATATATATGACTGCAGTCACTCATGTTTATTCTAAAATGAAAATGATTTAGCATGCACAAGGTTTATTTATAATGACTCTCCTGTGTGATGCTTTTGAGGCAAGGTTTCAATCTATAGCTCTATGTGGCAATTGTTTAAGTATTAGGCATGTGTTCACTGAGTACGTTGTACTCAGCCCTGCGTATTATTTCTAAAATGTGCAGGTAATCAGAATAGATGATGGGGATGTGCTGAGCGGATGTTGAGTTTTGTTTATAAGTGTTGGTTCATGCTAGGGTTATATGTCTGCATACATATAATCTAGTCCTGTTATTTTCCGCTGCTACACTGATGTCATTCACTTTTTGGATTTCTGATTTGTATCATAAATCAATGTAAATTCAATAATGTCCACTTGAACTCGCTAATGCTCAATATGTTGTTTGATCGCTTATTTTGGAATATATTTTGGTTTATATTCCTATTCTGTTGAGTATAGTAAAGAGATTGTTTCAATTCTAAGCAACATGTTGAGATCGTATGTTGTCTATTTGATTAATGAAGATCACACTTATCTTAATAGTTGTGATTTAAAGTTAAAAGTAAGAAAGAAAAATGTATTCCTCGTTTTCCATCCTTTGTATTCGAATTATAGTGATATATTCCTTTATTCGTATACATAGTCGTAGTTCAACCGCCTTAGTCATCTATACTCTAGGGCGGGCTGCGACACTTAGAGAGTGTCTTATAATGCTCAGTTTTTTATTCAAGAACTTGAACTGAGTCTCATTAAGATGCTTGAAAGGCTGCTTCAAATTCTTGAACTTAAACCATATATTAAGCAACTTGTTTCTATGACAATGGCTGTCCCAAACCTCAGAGACAATTGTTTTAAAATTTTGATGTTCAGAAATAATATTGAGGAATTTGAAAGGAGCTGATCTTGAATGGTTCTCATTTTCCAATGTAATAAGTTGAGGGCATGTGATCAGAAATTCCTTTTTCTAACAGCTCAACTATCACAGATGGATGTTCCTTAAACCAACTAGTATTAGCAAGGTTCGGTCAATGAGAGAGTAGATTCGATTCTCACCCTCCTGGTTGTTGCACCATGAATAAGAATTCCCCACCATTCTTATCGGAGTAAGCTCATTTCTCTGCACGCATTCAGCAAAGTCTTTTGTATCGGTTTCTGTGATTGGAGAGCCATTAAACCTATATTATATTTATACACTACTTATTAAGATGTTATGTTACTGCTTAATTATTTTATATATATATATATATATGATTTGCTTACATCTTGTATAAGCATTGCTTATTAAGATATTATGTTATTTATTGTTGGTTTATGCATTACGTATATTTTGTATGTGCGTTGCATATTAATATATGAAGTTGTTGCTTATTGTTGGTTCATGCATTGCTTATTAAGATATTATGTTGCTTATTGTTGGTTTATGCATTACGTATATTTTGTATGTGCGTTGCATATTAATATATGAAGGTGTTGCTTATTGGTTCATGCATTGCTTATTAAAAATTGGAGAGATGCTTTTTTTATTTGCTTATTATCAATTGGAGAGATTCTTTTTTATGTTTTAAGTTGCTTTTTTTAATTTTTGATTTGTTTATAATTAATATAGTGTTGCTTTTGCCTAATTTTTTTATTTGCTTATTATCAACTGGAGATATGTGTTTATTAAGTTCCTTTTTTCTAATTTTTGATTTGCTTATAATTAATATAGTGTTGCTTTTGTCTTATTTTTTATTTGCTTATTGCTGATTGGAGAGATGCTTATTTATGTTTATTAAGTTGTTTTTTCTAATTTTTGATTTGATTATAATTAATATAGTGTTGTTTTTTTCTAATTTTTTATTTGCTTATTGTCAATTAGAGATATGCTTGTTTATGTTTATTAAGTTATGTTGGGAAAATTAATAGAGTTTTGATTGGATACCAAAACCCAGCTGACCCCAACCGAGTAGATGATCGCACAAGCCTAAGCGTTTTTCAGCTCACATGTTTGAGCTTATAAGAGTTTTTTAGTTTACAGGTAGAATCGCTAAAGACAGCAGAAGACACAGCTAAGCAGACAACTTAAGAACTCAGCAGAGCAGACTCAGCAGAGCAAGACCAAGCAGAGTCAAAGATCCTACAATATCAAGACCCAGCTCAGTGACGGAAACCCAGCTCAGTGTCAAAGACCCAGTTCAGTGTAAAAGACCCAGCTTAGTGTCGATGACACAGCTCAGGTCTAAAACACATCTCAGGTCAGTGACACAGCTCAGGATGAAGACACAACTCAGGTTGATGATACAGCACAGGTGTAAGACACAGCTCAGAGTCAAGACACAGTAGAGTCCAAAACGCTGAAGATACAGCAGAGACGCTTAGCAGCTCGAAGACGAAGACCTTCTCCAAGACAAGATCCCGATGTCAGAAGATCTTATCTGACGCAGTCAATTCAGAGAAGAACTAGCCTCTGCAGATGCAGACCTACTTCGTAGGTTAAAGGCCAGAAGTCAATAAGAGTAGGTAAGATTCAAACGACTCTCTTCCAACGGCTAGTTTGAATCTCCACCTATATATATCTCCTCACCATTGAAGAAGAGGAGCTGGCGAGACGACTTAAGAAATAAAAGAGCAAACAGAAAAATGAACAACGATCTTCAAAGCCAAATCTTTCAAGAACACCCAGCCAGTCAGCTGTGTTCTTAGTTGTTCACACATTCAGTCATAGGTAGAATAGATCAGAATAGAAATATCTTAAGCCTAGTTTGAACGAGTTCATCATACTCCTTGTTCTTCATTGTAAGAACTCGTTCATAGTTGGAAACCCCATACCCAAACCCAAACCCAGAAAGGTTAGGTAAAGGTACGCCTGCTTGAAGCGTGTAATTCGAGTGGTTAGGTTTTACAGTACCCGTAAACTGTAAGGAAAGTTCTTCAGTACCTGCAAACTGAAGGTGTAGGCTTGACAGTGCCCGCAAACTGTTGGAACACAGCTCGGGTTAGAGTTGTGAAGTTGCTTGGTACTTGGAAATCAAGTGGTAGTGATTTACCAGTGAACCTGGTCGTGGACGTAGGAGGTGTTACTCCGAACCAAGTTAAAAATGCTTTGTTATTTATCGCTTTGTTTTATGCATGTTACTAATCCTCATGAGCAAACATTTCAAGCTCCATAAACTGATTAACTGAAAAGTGAAACAGAGCTTTGCAATATAATTTGAAGCAACAGACGGACTTTCCAAATCCACCACATTCCACACACATGCACAGCCAGCTGTGTCGATCAAGCTGTCATTCAGCTGGATCGAACACATCCAGCTCTCTGAAAAGAGTTTTAACTTGGAAAAGTTTTTAAACCTTGGTGTATTCACCCCCCTCTACACCAAGGTATCCCTCTTGGGACCAACAATTGGTATCAGAGCAGTGGTTCAAAAGATCACTGTATCTGTCAAGACAGTATTTCATTGCTGATAGTGGTCACCAGAACAAATCCTTCAAAGTTTCAAATTTTTTTTAATCATTATATTGCATACTGTCGTGAATTCTCCCTTGTGCAGGAATCTCTCAATAGAGGAGCTCTTGAGAAATCATGAATCCAGACATTTATCCAAGATGCGAATGTTACAGGAACTATCTCCATGACTTGAAGGTACGAAGAACAAGATATCAAAGTATCTTGGAGCACTGGAGAGAGGAATTTCACTCAGCAGCAAACCAGATGGACTGTGATGCAATCATCTCAAGCCACCAGGAGATGAGAAGATCAGAAAGACTGATTGACGATTTGGAACGTCTCATTCTCAGAGTATGTAACACCATGAGAGACAACCACCGAAGTCATCACAATATCTGACGAAAGCTTAGAAGAAGCTCAATCAGCTCAGCCTGGAAGGACCAACAAGGAGCACTGAAAGATGAGCAAAGGAGATGAAGAAACCCAGCTAGCTGACTGGGACCAGCTGTGAAATAAAGACAGCTGGATGCATAACGGAAGAAGCAGCCAGTCATATAGCTGAGTACAATGGTCTCAAAGAATGAATAAATAAGCAGCATATGTATCGGCTGGATTTGGAATAGCTGACTACCTGCTATACAATCTGAGACCTCTTCAAAGAAATGAGCCGATGGTAAGAAGATCCGTTCAGTAGAAGGATGTAAGATGCAGCTGAAGAAAAAGCCACCTACTATCAAATCGAGGGGGAACTCTACATAGCTGGAAAGAACATCAAGATGATTCTCTAACCCAGCTGACATCATCCAAGAGTCTTATCAACTTCTGAAAGAATCCATTGTTGGAAAAATTCACACAGAAGCACCCATGCTGAAATCTAAGTCAAGAAGGTGTGAATTAAAGCTGACGGCTCAATCCTAATGGAAGAAAAGTTCATCCTACTGAGGGGGAACAAACCCAGATGAATCCCAAAAGCTCAGATCAGAAGAATTATCCAGCTAAAAGGAAATAAAGCTCAGCTGGACATCAATCGAAGAGTTAAAGGGAACTCAGCTGAAGAAGCTTCAAGCTAATCACCAAGATACTCAGCTAAGGAGTACCTTCAATCTATCAGAAGAGAATATAGCAGTGGTATCAGCTGACTACAATGATCAGCTGACGGGTTTGCAGATTTTGTTTATTATATTCCCTGTTGTAATATGCTATGAAAGGATAAAATTATTTGAATATTAAATCAAACATCCAAACATTCCTTAAATGGATTATTCTGCAAGCTATCCATCCCATCACATTTAATGAAAAACATGCAGAATACTGTAGCTCAAGAGAACTGAGTCAGAAGTCAGAATGTTTCGACTTCCTCACGCGCGCGTGACCTACACTCAATATTTACACGTCATAGGACGTGTTGTGCAAATCTCTCTCAGCCGCAGATCTTCAATACAATTGCCAAGATCTCAACCATTAATCAAAATGGGCAATTGATATATCTATCAAAAATTTGCAAATCTTCGCCATATTTTCTATCGCTCATACTTATCTGAAATTCATATATCAGATTCTTGATTATCATTTTGCTAATACGCTCCCCGAGTATCTTCGTCTTTCTAAACTCTTGCAACAGAAGAAAATCATGGCACCAAAGAAGACGACACCAGGAGCAAGCCAGACTGAGAACTTGATGTCAAAGCTTCATTTTGAGAGTTGTCTGACTCTCAAGAACTACCAGAACTCAGAGTTCCAGGAAGTTCTGGATCTCATCGAAAATGCCGGACTTTTGCAGTGGGCGACTGCAAGACCGAAGAACATCTTCCGCCGGGAAGTGGCAGAGTTCTTTTTAGAGATGTCTAACCTAGATGATCGACTCCGTTCCAACGTCTCTCTACAAATCAAGGAGTAGACTGGACATACAACTCCGTGGGACGTTGACATCAACATTAACCGAATGTTGAACAAGCTGTTCGGCCTGAAGACTCTTGGGGACTGCTCCCCAGATAATTACACCAGAGAATAAATACAGATCGAACTGGATAAGATGCTGTTCAAGCCAGAACCATACAGGGCGAGCATGTCCAAGCTCCTGCTCAAGCCCAAGTACAGATTACTTCTGGATGTCACCCAAAAGTGCATCCTCGGTATTGCTGGATCTCAAGGAGAGATCAGCATACCCAAACTGAAACCAATGATAGCCATCCTTAGAAATGACCCTGTGGATTGGTTTTCATTCTTCATGGGAAAATTGGAAAAAGAATCTAAAAAGATTCATTTTGAAGAAGACAGCTTCACCCGGTACAGCTGTAGAGAGACAATCTATCTATGCACCAAAGTAGCGTGCATAATAGAAAGCTACTCTACCGGAAGACAAATCAAGTGGCATAACGCAGAAGAATTTTCTGTGTCCAGAATACTGTTCGAGAAGCCAAGTCAGCTCACTGACTTGTTGAAAAAGACAGCCCCTGAAGGAAAGAAAAGGGCACAAGAGGCAAAGCATCAGACTGCCTCTCCCTCTCAAGCAAGAAAAAGAAAGCAATCAGAGGAGACACAGCCAGCTGGATCTCCACCTACCAAGAAGAAGCTGAAATTCAAAGCAGCCATCAAACCAGCTAAGGAGGCAGCAGAGAAACCAGTTGTTGAGCCAGCTGGATCGGAATCCACTCCCATAGCTTCCTCTGTCCAAAAGAAGAAAACTGAGTGGAGACCAGTCACTGAGGAGACAGCTCAGGGATCCTCCTCCAGCTCAAACAATGGAAGGGAGTTCGTGAGAACAACACAAGAAGTTGAAGAATGTCAAATAGTGGTCTCTCTCCCTGACCCAGATCATGCTATTCCCCTTCGCCAAATTCTTCAAGCATTCTCACAACCCACTCCAGCTGACTACAAATCAGCTGGAATTTCTCATCAACAAAATCTTCTTCCACCCCATCCTCAGGTACACATCTCAGATTCCCCTTTCAATTCTTCAGTACCTGAAACCTCCTTGCTTCCACACACCCAAGATTCAGCACACAGCTCTCCTCCCAAAGAACCATCTCTTTTAAGAAAGCTGACAGATATTCAGTTGGCTGAAGCATCTTCACAGCCGGCTGACTCCCAAGAAGAACTATCTCCTCTTCCCAGCTCACCTAAAGAGCCCCATCCAGCTGATGTTTCTTCGCAACTGGATGATGAAAACCAAACTGAACCTTCAATCCCCACTACTTCTGAGGAAGTTGAAATCCTCAGTCCCAGAGCCGTTGCACGTGCTGCCACCATCATGAGGTTCGATGACCTCAGGCTTCAAGAAGTAAAGAGCGCACTGCAACAATACCCGTCTCTTGTTTCGCTCCCTGCCGTATTAGTCGCCGTAAGCGACTTCAAATTTTACCTTGCTACCAAGATGACTAATTGGTACGCAAATGAGGAACTTGTGGAGCTCTACTCCTTCAACAAGCTCAAAGCCGAAGAAGCAGCTCTACAAGAGATCTTCGGATTTGGAAGTCTTCAGGATGCCTTCTTGCATCAAGACGAGCTAATCCAAACTCTCATCCAGAAGACTAAGCAAGATGAAGTATCACCATCTGATGAGGTAATCGCGAGAGCCAACTCCTACCTCCACACTCTCAGCTGGATTGTTCCGGTTAAGACTGCCAAGGAAGCTGTACATACCGACACAGCTCAGGCAATGGTGATTGAAAATTAGCAAACTTCTGCAACAGTTGAGCCTACAGAAGCTGCTCCACATAATCCAATTTCCAATAACACTCGCTCACTGGTCGAGATCGAGGCAGTCGAACCCAGCCAAGTCGAATCCGGGACCCAAACGGATTCCGATGCCGTGCTTTCTGATGGAATGAAGGAAGAAATAGCCAAAACAAGTTGAGGAAATCCTATTCCATGATAGACTCAAATCAAATATTGACACCCTTCTGCGCATCTCAGCTGTAGAATGGCAAGTCCATTATAACGGACAGTCCATTGATGAAGTTCATAGATTTGCTCAGAATCTACAAGAAAGCACCAGTCAAGATCTCAAACAATCTCTCGTGTCTCAACGTATTGATCAGAAAACACTTCTAGAAAAGAGAGTTCCTGAGATCATTTCAGAACTTCAAGCTCCACTGGAAAGCAGCTTCAGCGACTTATCCAGCCAGCTGCAAGCTCTACAATAACAAACCCTCTGTAACAGGACTGACATTCAAAAGTTGTTCAACCTCTACAAAGAGCTGGACACTCAGTTCAAAGCTGGAAATACCAGCACAGCACAGCTCAACCTCGTCACAACAGACAACACAGCCAAACTTGCTGATGTTGACAAAGTCCTGGCTCAGCTAAAGGAGACAATCGTCAACTTATCCTCCACCCTTGTTGATGATACCAAAAAGTGGGAAGATAAGGGGGAAGGTAATGATAACAGAAAAATATCAAGGGCAGGCAAAGGAAAAGCTGTAACTGAAGATGAAATCCAAGTGCTGCAATCTGACATTGATGAAGTTGTTGCTGAGCTGGAAGCAGAAGAACCAGCTGGACGGAGAGGAAATTGGAGTAAAATGATCATCCCTCTTGCCAAAGCTAGCGGAGCCAAGCCAGAAGAAATGAATGATACTCAATGGCTCTACAACTTTGTAAATAAACAAAAGCAAGAAATGAGGAACTTTCAAGAGCAGCAAAAGAAGAAGGAAAGCTTGCTCGATGCTGAAGCAAATAAGCAGAAGAAGAAAAGAGCTAACATCAGAGCATCGAAGAAAAAGTCTCAGATGCCAATGAACTGGAGAAGAATAGATGAATGGATCCCAGAAGAGCCAAACGACAACTGGGAACATACAAAATTCAAGTTCATTGAAGATTACTACTATCTGGGAGCCTACCCAAATACACCTCCAGATGTTGCTTTCAAGATGCATCTAAATGAGCTCTTCCATCAAGATAGAATGACTGCGAAAGCATTCTTCAATGCTGCTGAGACCGCAAAGATCCAATTCTCTGCTCCCCATCTGTATCATCTCCAGTCTCCACTGATACCTGGAACCGATTTCCCTGACAAATCGCAAATAATCGCAGAAGTGAATAAATGGGCAATCAGGAGAAAAATTTCCAAGGTAAGTAATGAAGAAGAATATAGGAAGCTGGAACGGATGATCTTCAACCGGTACAGGTTGAGAACGAATGAACAGCTTGAAGAAGAAAGACTGAAGAATCAGCATCAGAGGAAGCTCAGTTGAAAACCCAGCCATCTGAGAATTTTTGTCTTTTGAACTTTTGTAAAATTGTAACATTTTCTTTTATTAATGAAAAATTAGTTTTTGCTCTCAAGCTCATTCTGATGACAATAACTCTTTGTCCAGGCACTGAACTCTGAATCTGATATACCTGCTGTGTATGCTTAAACTTTTGAAAACCTGTTTTCTTGTTAAGGGGAAAGTAAATTGTTTTTCAGTTAGGTTTTGGCATCATCAAAAAGGGGGAAATTGTTGGGAAAATTAATAGAGTTTTGATTGGATATCAAAACCCAGCTGACCCCAACCGAGTAGATGATCGCACAAGCCTAAGCATTTTTCAGCTCACCTGTTTGAGCTTATAAGAGTTTTTTAGTTTACATGTAGAATCGCTGAAGACAGTAGAAGACACAGCTAAGCAGACAACTTAAGAACTCAGCAGAGCAGACTCAGCAGAGCAAGACCAAGCAGAGTCAAAGATCCTACAGTATCAAGACCCAGCTCAGTGACGGAAACACAGCTTAGTGTTAAAGACCCAGCTCAGTGTAAAAGACCCAGCTTAGTGTCGATGACACAGCTCAGGTCTAAAACACAGCTCAGGTCAGTGACACAGCTCAGGATGAAGACACAGCTCAGGTTGATGATACAGCACAGGTCTAAGACACAGCTCAGAGTCAAGACACAGTAGAGTCCAAAACGCTGAAGATACAGCAGAGACGCTTAACAGCTCGAAGACGAAGACCTTCTCCAAGACAAGATCCCGATGTCAGAAGATCTTATCTGATGCAGTCAATTCAGAGAAGAACTAGCCTCTGCAGATGCAGACCTACTTCGTAGGTTAAAGGCCAGAAGTCAATGAGAGTAGGTAAGATTCAAACGGCTCTCTTCCAACGGCTAGTTTGAATCTCCACCTATATATATCTCCTCACCATTGAAGAAGAAGAGCTGGCGAGACTACTGAAGAAATAAAAGAGCAAACAGAAAAATGAACAACGATCTTCAAAGCCAAATCTTTCAAGAACACCAGCCAGTCAGCTGTGTTCTTAGTTGTTCACACATTCAGTCATAGGCAGAATATATCAGAATATAAATATCTTAAGCCTAGTTTGAACGAGTTCATCATACTCCTTGTTCTTTATTGTAAGAACTCGTTCATAGTTGGAAACCTCATACCCAAACCCAAACCCAGAAAGATTAGGTAGAGGTATGCCTGCTCGAAGCATGTAATTCGAGTGGTTAGGTTTTACAGTACCCGTAAACTGTAAGGAAGGTTCTTCAGTACCTGCAAACTGAAGCTGTAGGCTTGACAGTGCCCGCAAACTGTTGGAACACAGCTCGGGTTAGAGTTGTGAAGTTGCTTGGTACTTGGAAACCAAGTAGTAGTGATTTACTAGTGAACCTGATCGTGGACGTAGGAGGTGTTACTCCGAACCACGTTAAAAATGCTTTGTTATTTATCGCTTTGTTTTATGCATGTTACTAATCCTCATGAGCATACATTTCAAGCTACATAAACTGATTAACTGAAAAGTGAAACAGAGCTTTGCAATATAATTTGAAGCAACAGACGGACTTTCCAAATCCACCACATTCCGCACACACGCACAGCCAGCTGTGTCGATCAAGCTGCCATCCAGCTGGATCGAACACAGCCAGCTCTCTGAAAAGAGTTTTAACTTGGAAAAGTTTTTAAACCTTGGTGTATTCACCCCCCCTACACCAAGGTATCCGTCTTGGGACCAACAAGTTACTTTTTCTAATTTTTTCTTTGCTTATAATGAACTATAGAGATGTTTATTTATGTTTATGTATGTTTATTTTGTTGCTTTATTATAATTTTCGATTTGCTTATTATTAATTGGATAGACACTTATTTATGTTTATTTATTTTCTAGTTTTTTGTTTAATTTTTTAAGTTGTGTTTATTGTGTAAATCGTCAATTAAATTATAATTTGGACTATATTTGTAGACTTCCTCACCCGTTTCGATGCCATCTGTGATGTTGTCGGTCCTCCAAATTTCTCAATACCTCAATCGAAACAGAACATCTGTGCCAATTTATAGAATATTTTGATGCAAAATCATCAATGGTTATTTTGAATCTTAACTTCATAACTGAAGATTCACATCATTTTGATTTCTTATGGTTTGCATAGCCCAAGAATCGTGCAAGAATATTTCTTGCCGTATGCTGCGTTTTGGTAAGATTTACATTATTTGAAAATTACTTATTAACCCTTAATAGGTTATTTAAGGTAAACATCTCCCAAACATTTGTTAATGACGTATTTTGCAATATGTAATCTAATTCATCCATTTAGAAGCAATTAACGGCTTGGATCGGTTCCCTAGTTAACACCTAGGGGGTGGTTCTCATGTGATCCAACCCGTATATATATATATATATATATATATATATAACCATCCCCTACTAGGAACCAGTCCAACCCTTAATTTGATTGTGTAAAATTTAATGGCTTAGATCTAATTTCACTATGGAAGTTAAAATTTGAAAATTGCACCCTATTTATCATTTCTAACGGAATAGGGGTAAATTATTGACTGCATTTGGAGATAATCTTAACTACCATTTCTGAAAATGCAATTTAAAAATCAATAAAAACTTACAAATAAAATATATCACATTTTCAAATCAAATCAAGCTAGTTGACAAAAATTTCGGAACATAGTTTTATGAATGTGAGTAAGCATTATATATTTTTTATAATCTATTTCATATAGTTCGTTTGCTTTTAATGTTTAGTATATTTGTTTGTCATAGTATTAAGCTTTGGTTAATTGCTTATTTATATTTTTCGAATTGCTTATTTACAATAAATTGATAATTATTATGTATACTACACCTTTCGAATTGCTTATTTTACAATAAAAATATGCTTATTTTGTATATATATTTCACCTTCCGAATTGCTTATTTATACCTTTTGAATTGCTTATTTAAAATAAGATATATGATTTTTACCTTTCGAATTGCTTATCTATACCTTTCGATTTTGCTTATTTATACCTTTTGATTTGCTTATTGTCACAACCCCAAATCCCGAAGGACGGCTATGCCGGGGTGCGACTAGGGGTTGGAATTAAGAAGCGGGGAAGAAAGGGGATGATGGTCCCAAGACAGATACCTTGGTGTAGAGGGGGGGTGAATACACCAAGGTTTAAAAACTTTTCCAATTAAAACTCTTTTGAGTGAGCTGGCTGTGTTCGATCCAGCTGGAAGGCAGCTTGATCAACACAGCTGGCTGTGTGCGGAATGTGGTGGGTTTTTGGAAAGTCCGTCTGTTGCTTCAAATATATTGCAAAGCTTTGTTTCTCTTTTCAGTTAGTCAGTTTATGCAGCTTGAAAGAATGTTTATGATGGGTTAGCTGGATGCATAAATAAAACAGGAAATAACAAAGCTATTTAACGTGGTTCGGAGAAACTACTCCTATGTCCACGACCAGAAACCTCTGGTAATCCACTAAGGATACCACTGACTTTTCGCGCAGTCAGCAAGCGTTGCAGCTTAGTTCCTCAAGCTGGATACAAGTTTACGAGTACTGTATCGCAATGTAACCAGTCTGTTTACGGGCACAGCTGAAGCCTACATTCAGTTTACGGGTACTGAAGAACCTAACCTGTAGTTTACGGGCACTACAGAACCATAACCTTAACCTAACCTTTTTCTGGGTTTGAGTTTGGGGTTTCCAACTATGAACGAGTTCTTATAATTAAGAACAATGAGTATGATGAACTCGTTCAAACTAGGCTTAAGATGGGAAGGATTATATGCCTAGATACTAGTGGGAGAGAGCTTCGGCAGCCTGAGAATGAATAATATCTCATAAGAATGAAGGCTGCTGGATCTTGAAGCTTTTCTGAGAGATCTCTTGATCTTTGGTTAGACTTCTTTCAATGAAGTATGTTGATCTCTCTTGTGTATATTCTCTCTCGTCACTTCTCTCTTTCTGATGATGAAGAAGACTTATATTTATAGGGAGAGATTAGAACTAGCCGTTGGAAAGAGCCGTTCTGAATCTCTACCTAACTTCTGACAGGATAGACTTGTCTTCTTCCTTGATTTCCTCGTAAAGCAATCCTAGGTCTGACTTCTAGGTACTGAGGTGTCGAGTTCCTGATGGTCCAAATCAGATCTGACTTTATCTCATGTTGACTTCGACTCTGCTGTGCTGGTGACTCTGAGCTGTCTTAAACTCTGCTGGATCTTTGACGCTGAGCTGAGTCTTGAACTCTGCTGGGTCTTAACGTAGAGTTGAGTTGTCACACGAGCTGGGTCTTTCCTACAGCTGTGTCTGGAAGAACTTGATCGTCTTGAATCTGGATAACGTTGCTGATCACTCGACTTGGCTTACCCTGCTGTGTACTCAGCTGGGTCTTCTGCTGTCTTCAGCGATTCCACCTGAACTTAGAAACTCTATAAGCTCAAACAGGTGAGCTGGAAAAACACTTGGGCTTGTGCAAACATCTACTCGGTTGGGGTCAGCTGGGTTTTGGTATCACTTCAAAACTCTATTAATTTTCCCAATAATTTCCCCCTTTTTGATGATGCCAAAACCCCAAGTTGGAAAAACAAAATTGCTTCCCTCTTAACAGGAAATGGGGTTTCAAAGGATTAAACATTCACAGCAGGTAAACATATTCAGAGCCTGGACAAAGAGAGATTGTCTTCAGGTTGATTTTGATAAAACGAACTTTTTATTAATACGAAGAAATTTTACAGCTTTGTAATGACAAAAAAAATTCAAAAGAAAATTCCCAGTTGGCTGGGTCTTCTTCAGCTTTTGCTTCCTTTGTTCATCAATCTGATGGTCAGTCTTGAGACCATATCTGTTGAAGATGAACTCTTCCAGCTCCTTCCATTCTGCTTGATTCTTTGTTTTGGAAATTCCTCTTTCACCAGCCCAGTGATTAATTTCTTTGATAATTTGGGCCTTGTCAGGAAGATTCGTTCCAGCTAGAGAAGGAGGCTTTAATTGTTTGACTTTTGGAGCCTTCAGCTGGATGTTGTTACTCTTGGCATATAGGGCAATTGATCTTGCCATCATTGGATCTGTCTCATGAAGTTCGAGGAAATAATCCTGGAAAGCAGTTTCTGGATCCATGCCTTTGAATTGATTCAAGTAGTAGAATTCTTTGATGAATTCTGATTTGCAACTTTCCCAGTTTTCATTGAAATCGTCTGGGTTCTTCTTATCGGCTGAGGCTGGTTGGATTTGTTTCTTCTTAGCTTGCCTGTAGCTCTGCCTTTTTTTCTTCTGCTTTTTCTCAGCGGGCTTGAGCGATTCAGCTTTCTTCTTAATAATTTTATCCAGCTCTTGCATTTCTTTTCTTTGCCCGTTGTGGAAGTTACACAGCCAGTGATAGTCTTTGTATTCTTCAGGCTTGTGTCCACAGGCTTTGGCAAGAGCAACCATCTTCTCTCTCCATGTCTCTTTGACTGCTTTGGTTGGAGCAGATGGCTCTGTCTCTTCTTCATCCAGTTCTTTGGCAAAATCGTCGATTTCCCTCTGAATTTGCTGCACAGGTTCCCCCTTAGCTGCAACTTCCCTCTCCATTGTTTTTCCAGCTTCACTCTTATCTTCCCCCTTTTTGGCATTATCAACAAGGGAGGCAGAGAGGTTGGCAACTGTTGCGCTGAGCTTGGAAAGAATACCTTCAACATCAGCGATCTTGACTGAGTTGTCAGCTGTGACGAGGTTCAGCTGGGCATTGCTGCTGCTTCCAGCTCTGAACTGAGCATCCAGATCTTTGTACAAGTTGAAGAGTTGGCGGATGTCAGCACTGTTGGAGAGAGTGGTCTTTTTGAGAGCTTCCAGCTGGCTTGTGATATTTGCTATGTTGTCAACCAGTGGAGCTTGAAGGTTTGAGATGATCTCAGGGACTCTCTTCTCTAGATGATTTGACTGAACAATTTTTTGAGAAACGAGAGATTGCCTGAGATCTTGACTGGTGCTTTCTTGAAGATTTTGTGCAAAATTATGGACTTCATCGATTGTCCGCTGTTGTTCTCGAACTTGACAGTCGAGAGTTGAGAATCGCATGATGACATTGACTTGAGACTTCAGTCTGTCCTGAAAGAGAATTTCTTCAACCTCTTTGGATATTGCTTCTTTCATTGCGGTTGAGAGCTTGACAGCTGAGTCAGTTTGAGTTTCAGATTCAACATGACTGGGTTTGTCTGCCTCGAACTCGACCAGTGTGCGAGTGTCATCGGCAATTGGACTTTGTAGGGCAACTTCGATAGGCTCAACTGTTGCATTAGTTGGCTCTTCTTCAATTATCATTGCCTCACCTGTGTCGGCAGGGACAGCTTCCTTGGCAAGTTCAGCTGCGACTTCTTTGGATTTGACAGCTCCAGAAGATGTCTCTCATCCTGCTACTGTAAGGAGCTTGTTGGCAGATTCCCAGATTTCAGCTGGGTGCGGCTTGGGGTACAGCTGAGATACTTCAATTATACCTCTGATGAGATCATCTTGATGCAAGTATGCATTCTCCAGGCTTCCAAAGCCAAATGTGTGCTGGAGGCGTGCTTCATCCGTCTTCAGCTTCTCATAAGAGAAGGTCTCGATCAGCTGCTCATTCTGGTACCAGGTTGCCATCTTGGTAGCCAGATAGAACTTGAGATCTCCAACTTTGACGAGGGCAATGGGCAGGTGCGCCAGAATCGGATACTGAGTTAGAACACTCTTGATCCCTGCAATGCGCAAGTCCTCGTACATGGCTTCCATAAAGGCTGAGCCAGTGGAGTTGAGTGATGGAGAGGCAGAAGAATCACTCTCCTCTGATTCTGTAGAGATTTGAGGAATAGGTTCAAATGGGTTCACAATTGGCTGTGAAGAAGTATCAGCCAACTGCGTGGGAATTTGAGCTTTGGGTGAAGGCTGTTTTGGGGGTGAGCTGGGATTTGAGGAAGAGGGTTCAGCTTGGGTGTCAGCTGGCTGTGAAGGAGCTTCAGCCAGTTGAGTATCTGCCTGCTCTCTTACTGGAGATGGCTCTTTGGATGGAGAGCTGGGTGGATGAGAAGGCTGTTTCGGTGGAGAGCTGTGAGGTGGTGAGGGCTGGGGTGAGCTCCTTGGATTATCCAGCTCGTCCTCTGAGCTGGATGACAATTCATCATTCAATCCCATCTCGGCCAGGATGTTTGATCCGTATTGATCGAAGGCCGACACTGGTTGTGGGGAGAGAATCACCATTGCTTGACTTGGAATGACAGCTGTTTTCTTTTTCTTCTCAGCTGGACCTCCAGCTGGTTTGGGGTCAGCTGCCTTCCTCTTTCTTTGTTTCTTCTCAGCTGAAACTTCTGCCTCTGTTCCTTCCAGCTGCTTTTTGCTTTTACTCACAGCAGGCTGCTTCTTCAGAAGATCATTGACTTGACTTATTCTTTGGAAAAGAATCTTCATTTCTGGAAACGGTTCTGAATCAGCCCACTTTACTGTGTGCCCTTTCACAGCTTGCTCTATCAAGAAAGAAATTTTGGAGCAGAGATACAGTGGCTCTGTGGATGAGAACGTCGTCCTGGTGGAGTTGAATTTGATCTTCTCAGACTCCTTGACCAGACGGTTGAGTAAGAAGTCAAACCAGTTGACGTTTGCGCTTTTGATCATGGCAATCATCGGCTTGAGCTTTAGAATGTTGATCTCTCCTTGAGATTCAGCTATCCCTAAGATGCATTTTTGCGTGATATCCAGCAGCAGCCTGTACTTTGGCTTGAGAAGGAGCTTTGACATGCTCGCTCTGTACGGCTCTGGGGAGATAAGCATCTCTCTGCTGAGGAATTCATCCACTTCTTCACGACTGTAATCATCTGGGATGAATCCTCCTTCTCTGGGTAGGTTGAACACCTTTCGTAGCATCTTGTTGAGTTTGATATTGACAGTTGCTGTATCAAACTTTCCATCTTTGCCTTTGACGATCATGTCAAATGAAGATGAGTAGAAGCCGTCTTCATCAATGATGTTGAGGTAGAAAAGTGCGGCATCTCTCTTTAGCAAAAGCTTGGGCATGAAGGTTGCCCACAGCAAGAGACCGGAGTCTGCAACTAGATCCACCATCTCTTTTAATTCTGAAACATGGAGGTTGGAGGTGGACAGAATACTCTCAAATGATAGCTTTGTCATTAGAGCTTCAAACTGGTTCATCTCTGCGGTTGATTTCTTGGGTGCCATTTCTGCAATCTGTTGAATTTGATCGTGTGAAAACTTTGAAGAAAATAGATGGAGATTTTGAATCTTTGAAATTTGCAGAGATAAAGATGGAGGAGGAAAGAATCCGCGTATCTTTTCCATATATATCAACTGCCATATAGGATCAACGGTTGAGATTGAATCAGTTGATATTCTGATCAACGACTGGGAGAGATTCACTCATCACGTTTTGCTGACGTGCTTTCGGCGAGTGTATTACAAACGCGCGTGAGGCAGTTCAAACGTTTGACGTTCTGCCTCGATACTGCCGTGCTATAGTATTATGCAGACTTTATAATTAATGCGACGGGAAAGGAAACTTATCAAACAATTAACTAAGGAATATATGTCCGCTTAACATTAGAATTCAAATTGATTGAACTTAAATATTATATTCCTCAGAGCAATAAATTCATGAGACGCAAACCGGTCAGCTAGGACAGAGTATCCAGCTGATATCACAGCGGTCTTCTCCTTTGGTTGATTGACAGTTCTCCTCAGCTGAGTATTTGAAGATTTTGCTTGAATTTTCGTCAGCTGAGTTCCCTTTAGCTCTTCGACTGATGTCCAGCTGAGCTTGATTCCCTTTTTGGCTGGGAAATCCTTCTGAACTGAGCTTTGGGATCCAGCTGAGTTTGTTCCCCCTCAGCTGGATGAGCTTTTCTTTGTCCGGTTTGAGCAGTCCAAATAATTCACACATTAGCTCATTTCTTTGATGAGGTCTCAGTTTGTATAGCAAGTATACAGCTGTTCCAAAATCCAGCTGGTTCATGTACTGCTTCTCTATTCTTCTCTTGAGACCAATGTGCTCAGCTATATGACTGGCTGAATCTTCAGTTATGTATCCAGCTGTCTTTATTTCACAGCTGGTCCCAGTCAGCTAGCTGGTTTCTTTATTTTCTTCGTTGGTTGAATCAATAAGATGTTTCAGACATCTTAATCAGAGCAGTCATCCTCATCTGAGTCAAAGAAGGAGATTTGATCATCATCCGTTTTGCTCGATTCGAACCTTTTATCCTTTCTCCGGGAGGATGACTCAGCTGGATTTCTCTTTTGATAGAGTTGCTTGTCGTGATGAACCTTCACGATATTCTTGTACCTTTCCTTTCTTTGTTCCAGCTGATTAATGCTCCGTACAAGCATGGCAACTTCTTCGTTCAAATCTTCTTTGCTCATATTTCTGTGCTCCTTGTTGGTCCTTCCAAGCTGAGCTGATTGAGCTTCTTTTCTTGGCTTGAACCTCAGCTCTTCTTCATTCATTCGGCTGGATGAATCTCTGCTTGTGATCCCCAGATCAAATTCGTTGGCCTTCAAGATGGAGAACAATTTTTCCGTCTCCATGCTGCCAAGATCAGTTCTGCTTTGGTGAACCACTTTGTGTGTACACCATTCTGAGGAGAGAGCTGCAAGAACTTTCAAGTTCTTATCTCGAACTATATATTTTCCAGTTCGGATCGTCTCGATCTCGATGACGAGGTTGGAGAATCTGAGCTCCATTTGATCAATGGACTCATAGGGGAGTTGCTTGAAATTGTCGAATTTCTGGCATGCAACTGAGAATTTGTTCTCTTGAATTTTCTCTGAGCCTTCACACAGCTTGGCTAGAGTGTCCCACATCCCCTTAGCTGTCTTGCAGTTGATGATCTTGCTGAGATAAGCGTCCGTCACCGTTGAGGAGATGACGTTGCGAGCGTAGCTGTCCAATCCAGCTTGTCTTCTTTCTTTTGGAGAGTACTCCCATTTGGGTTTTACAACTTGACGGAGTACTGGTTCAGCTCCAGGTGTGGTTTCTGCTTGTCTTTCTGACTTCATGATGATGATGGGTCCGTCAGTAATAACATCCTGATTGGGCTTATATTTATTATATATTTTGGGTTATTTTTGGTACTTTTTTGGATGTTAATAGTTATAAATTATGTTTTACGGGGTTTGTTACGTTTTGTGATGGATTATAGGTGGTTGTGCATAATTGGAAGAATGGACGTGGTTTTGGAGGTTTTGCAGCTGAGGTGGTTCAAAATTCCATGAAGGAAGTTGAGCGGTATGCCCATACCAACTGACTGTGCGTGAGAAAATACAAGCAGTCGATAGAAAGTTTTTGAAAGCTGACTTATATGTGGACTTGGGCTGATGCACGAAATTCAACCATGATTTTGGGCTTGGATTTTTAGTATTAGAGTTTTATTATTATTAGACTTTGTTTTAATATTTTTCCTAATTAGATTAAAAGTAGGGTTTTTATTTCCTTGTTTATAATTGACTTTTATTAGCTTATTTAAGGGACTCAAAAAAGGAGCAGACAGATATCATACAATTTATCCCAGAGATCTATTTTTATTATTCACGGTTTTCTTCTTCTTCTCATAGCAGTATCGTTCCTTTTCTTCTTTTATTTTGTAGCTTGAATTCGATTATGAATTCGAGCTAAATTCTCTTATTCCGGTGAAGATTAATGAAGCCCTAGCCTAACTATTCTGTGAGATCTAATTTGTTCTTATACTTTAATTCTACGCATGCATCTGTGATTCTTTATTTTTAGTGTTGTTAATTGTTTTGGTTCTGCTAGGTAGTTCGAAATATTTAGTAGTCCGAGATTAATTAGTAGCCAATTAAATCGGCCATCCGTAATTGTGGTTTAGGTTTAATTAGTGGTAAATTGATTCTTTAGAGTCAAGGGATAAACAGTCTTAATTCGTAATCCTGCGTCAGAGTTTATTGAATTTTGAATCGGGTCTTTCTAATTATTAATGCTGTCGGCTCATTAAATCCATAGAGCGTCTCTAGGATTGTCAGTCGATTAGAGAAGTAATTGGTGAAGCGTCTTCCTAATTATCGAATAGTTAAGGAGAGATAAGATCACGTCAGAAGCGTCTTCGGTGATTATAACCGATTTGTGTGCATGAATTGGAGTCATTCCTGTATCAGTGATCGGATTAGTAGAGCTAGGGTGGAATTAATCGGAAACCGGAATGCTTTTACATCTCTGTTTAAATATATTTTCTGGATATTAGTTATTTAATTTTATTTCTGTATTCATAAACATTCGTTGGAAAATTGGGGTTACTTGCAGATTGAAGAGTTGGAAAAATTCTCGCCGGTCCTTTGGGAGACGATCTTGCTTACCGCTGTTCTGTGCAGTGTGGGCATACCGACCGCGTGTCGGATTATTTTTGGTGAAAAACGACGCACCAAATTTTGGCGCCGTTGCCGGGATCGGTTTCTAAGTAGTTATTATTCTGATTCTTCGATTTGCCATATTTAATTTTTCTGTTTTCTGGTTTATGCCCCGTTCTTCTCGTACAGGAGATTTAGTCTTTGATCCAGATATTGATAAAACTGAACGGAAGTTGAGGAAGGTGGCCAGAGAATCGAAGGAAGCTCAAACTGCTGCCTCTGATTCAGAAGACTTTGATATTGAATATCTATTCAAAGAAGACATGGCTGATGAGGAGGATCGTAATATCATACTAGGGAACAACGATAGAAGAAATGAAGGAGAAAATCAGAGGGAAGAACCTCAACCTTTGATAAGAGAACTGGGCCGTCATAGGAACAATCGACCGATCTGCATCGTGCTGCCAACTATCGCCCGAAATTCTGAAATCAGGCCTGGCTTTATTCAAGTTCTACCAAAGTTCGGCGATTTACCTGGAGAGAGTGCACATAAACACCTTGCTGAATTTGATTTAGTCTGCTCTACTCTACGCCCTCAAGGTTTTGATGCAAACAATTTGAGGCTACTGACTTTCTCTCATACGTTGCAGGGCAAGGCAAGGGACTGGTTGTTTGATCTTCCATCGGGCTCAATTCGGACATGGAATGATTTAGAGGAGCAATTCTTGGGCAAGTTCTTTCCTGAGTCGAGGGCTGCAAACTTAAGAATGACGATCAGCAGCATTAAGCAAAAGCCAAAAGAAAGTTTGGCTGATTATTGGGAGAGATTTCAGCAATTGTGCCGTAAATGTCCAGACCACGGATTTTCTGAATACCAGCTGCTCACAAATTACTTTTATCGTGGTATGTCTTCTTTTGATCGGAAAATCGTTGATGCTGCTTGTGGAGGTTCTTTAACCAACAAGACTTTGGCTGATGCAAAGCAGCTCATAGTTGATATGGTCTCCAACGGCCAACAATATAAAGATGAGGACGACGATAGATATAGACCTGTGAAAGGAGTTGAAGGTACAGAGAGTTCTGGTGTGAATGATAAAATTGATGCGTTAACTTCTCTAGTTAGAGGACTTGCTGTGGCACAAACTCAAGGAGCTCACTGTGGAATTTGTTCGGAAAATGGCCACTATACTGATGCTTGTCCTACCTTGCAAGATCCTCAAACTGAGCAAGCATGCTATGGCTCCGGTGATGCACAATATGATGCACAAAGGCAGAGGAAGAACGACCCGTTCTCTCACACGTATAACCCAGGATGGAGGAATCATCCTAACTTCAGCTGGAGACAACAAGATCAGAAGATACCTGGAGTTTTGACCCAAAAACAGCCGCAGGGTGGTCAGTATGCCCATACTGACCGAACAGAGCCAAGCATGAATGATATTATGAAAAGTTTGGCGCAGAGCAGTGAAATTGTTAAGAGTTTGGTGCAGAGCCAACAAGCTTTTCAGCAAGAGACACAGGCCGCTTTGGGAAATATGGGAACACAAATCACCCAACTCGCCACTCAGATGAATAAGATGCAGGCGAATCAGGGCAAACTTCCATCACAAACGGAAGTAAATCCTAGAGGAAACGTTAGTGCTGTAACTTTAAGAAGTGGAAAGGAGTTGGTTGAGCGAGAAGCTAAGAAAGGTGAAAAGAAGCGAGAAGAGCAGGTTGGAGATCAAATTAAGGAAGCCATTGAAGAGGCGCAACAACCGAACAAACCTCTTCCTCCCAATGTAAGTGTGGAACCTAAAGTTTCTAATTCTCAACCTCTAATTTCAGCACCTTTTCCTTCCAGGTTGGTTCGAAACAAGAAAGAAGATGATGAGAAAGAGATCCTTGAGTCAGTTCAAAAAGGTAGAGATCAACTTGCCTTTGATTGATGCTATTAAGCAAGTGCCCAGGTACGCAAAATTCTTGAAAGAATTATGTGCTAAAAAGATGAGGTATGGCATAGATGCGAGAATTAAGGTTGGTGAAAATGTTTCTACGGTTATTCAAAGAAAAATGCCTAAAAAATGTAGGGATCCTGGTATGTTTACTATTCCTTGCATTATTGGCAGCAAGAAGGTTGAGAGAGTTATGTTAGATTTAGGCGCATCTATTAATGTTATGCCATTTTCTATGTATAAGGAGTTGCAATTAGGTCCTATGAAAGAAACTCGTGTTATCATTCAGTTAGCTGATAGGTCTAATACATATCCTGAAGGTGTGGTGGAAGATGTTCTTGTGAAAGTGAATGAATCAATTTTTCCTGTGGATTTTTACATTGTTGACATGGATGATTCCTCCTCTGCTCACAGATCTTTGATCCTTTTAGGAAGGCCATTCATGAAAACTGCAAGAACTAAGATTGATGTTGATAAAGGCATTCTTAGCCTTGAATTTGATGGTGATGTTGTCACATTTAATATTTTTGAAGCTATGAAGCATGTTGAGGATCCTGAAGCTCTGTATATGATTGATGTTGTTGACCCGTTAGTTGAGGATTTTGTTGAGAATCATTTCAAGGAAGACAAGTTGGAGCAGGTACTTTTTGGTGGGATGACAGACGCACCAGCAATTACTGAAGAGGATGAGGAAATTCGAGACATCATTAAGCAAACCGTATTCCACCAGTGAATTTCCCACCAGGCATTTGTCGAGCAGGATGCCCATACCGACCAAGACTGAACCACTTTTACCATCTGTGGTGAAAGCTCCAGTACTGGAATTGAAGGTGCTTCCAAAGCATCTGAAGTATGCCTTCTTGGGAGAGCAGGACACGCTGCCGGTCATCATAAGTAATGAGCTTTGCAAGGAACAAGAGGTAAGGTTGATTGAGCTTTTGAAGAAGTATAAAACTGCCATAGGATGGACCTTAGCCGACATAAAAGGTATATCCCCTTCTACTTGCATGCATCGCATTTTACTTGAGCCTGGTTGTAAACCTTCTCGAGACCCACAAAGAAAATTGAATCCTGTCATGAAAGAGGTTGTGCTTAAAGAAATCCTTAAATTGCTAGATTTAGGGATTATTTATCCAATTTCTGATAGTGCTTGGGTCAGTCCTGTTCATGTGGTTCCTAAGAAGTCTGGTTTCCAGTTGGTTGAGAATGAGAATAATGAATTGATTCCCATAAGGCTTCAAACTGGTTGGCGTATGTGCATAGATTTTAGGAAATTGAATGATGCCACTAGGAAAGATCATTTTCCTTTACCTTTTATTGATGAGATGCTTGAAAGATTGGCTGGAAAATCATTCTTTTGTTTTCTTGATGGTTATTCGGATATTTTCAAATTTTTGTGGCACAAGAAGATCAAGAGAAAACAACTTTCACTTGTCCGTTTGGTACTTTTGCTTGTCGTCGTATGCCTTTTGGTTTATGTAATGCTCCTGGTACTTTCCAACGGTGCATGATGAGTATTTTTTCTGACTTGATTGAAAGTTGCATTGAGATTTTTATGGATGATTTTACTGTGCATGGAGATTCTTTTGATCATTGTTTGGATAATCTGGAAAAGGTTTTGTTGAGGTGTGTTGAAACGAATCTTGTGCTTAATTTTGAAAAGTGTCATTTTATGGTTAAGCAAGGTATTGTGCTCGGACATGTGATTTCTGAAAAAGGCATAGAAGTGGATAGGGCGAAAGTTGACTTAATTGTGAAATTACCTTACCCTTCTAACGAAAAAGAAATTCGAGCTTTCTTAGGCCATGCAGGTTTCTACAGGCGTTTCATCCAAGACTTTTCAAGGATTGCACAGCCTCTAACAAAGTTGTTGCAGAAAGATGTTCCATTCGTCTTTGATGAAAAGTGCAAGGAAGCTTTCGACCTCTTGAAGAGCAAGCTGACTTCTGCTCCCATAATTCAGCCACCGAAATGGGGGACGCCTTTTGAGATCATGTGTGATGCAAGCGATTTCGCCGTTGGAGCTGTGCTTGGACAAAAGAACGGAAAAGAGAGTCATGTTATCTATTATGCTTCAAAAACTCTGAATCCCGCTCAGTGCAATTATACGACGACAGAGAAGGAGCTTCTAGCCGTTGTATTTGCTTGTGAAAAATTTAGATCCTATCTTATGGGTTCGAAAGTTGTCGTGTATTCCGATCATGCAGCTTTGAAGTATTTGCTCTCCAAGAAGGAATCCAAGCCCCGTCTCATACGGTGGATACTTCTGCTCCAAGAATTCGACTTGGAGATCAAAGATAAGAAGGGTGCTGAGAACAATGTTGCTGACCACTTGAGCAGATTGCAGACGGAGTCAGATGGTATGCCCATACTGGACGATTTCCCTGATGAACTGCTGCTGGTAGTCAATGGTACGAACCCGTGGTATGCTGATTTGGTTAATTATTTAACCACGGGGATGTTTCCAAAAGGGACTGAGACTGCTAAGAAGAATAAACTGAAAAGTCAGGCAAAGTATTTCATATGGGACGATCCTTATTTGTGGAAAATTTGTGCTGACCAAGTGATTAGGAGGTGCATTCCCGATAGTGAGATTCAGTCCGTTCTGCACTTTTGTCATGCCCATGCTTGTGGTGGTCATTTTGGACCAAAAAGGACAGCCCGTAAGGTTCTTGATTCTGGTTTTTATTGGGAAACCGTTTTTAAGGATGCTTATTTTTTCTGCAAGAATTGTGATAGATGCCAACGTACGGGTAATATCTCATCTCGTAATGAAATGCCTCAAATTCCTATTTTGGTTTGTGAGATTTTCGACGTGTAGGGGATGGACTTCATGGGGCCTTTCCCAAGTTCGTTTGGTAACTCGTATATTCTATTGGCCGTCGATTATGTCTCCAAGTGGGTAGAGGTCAAGGCTACTCGCACTAATGATTCCAAGGTTGTTGTCAGCTTTCTTAAGACTAACATCTTCGCAAGGTTTGGTGTGCCGCGTGCTATAATCAGCGATCAAGGAACTCATTTTTGCAATCGAACCTTGGAAGCTCTTTTCAAGAAGTATGGGGTTCATCATAGAGTAGCCACTGCGTATCATCCGCAGTCAAATGGACAAGCTGAAGTGTCGAATAGGGAGATAAAGAGCATCCTTGAAAAGACTGTCAATCCGAATCGAAAGGACTGGAGCTGCCGGCTGGATGATGCGGTTCGGCATACCGCACAGCTTATAAATCACCCATTGGAATGTCTCCTTATCGACTGATTTTTGGGAAGCAATGCCATTTACCCGTCGAGTTGGAACACAAAGCATTTTGGGCTGTGAAACAGTGTTGTCTTGATAGAGAAATTGTCGGTCAAAAGAGAAAGCTCCAATTGCAAGAGTTGGAGGAGATTCGATTGGAAGCTTATGATAATGCATGTCTCTACAAGGAGCGTACTAAGTTTCTTCATGATAAATACATTCGCAGGAAGTATTTTGAGGTCGGGCAGAAAGTTCTCTTGTTTAATGCTCGGCTGCGAATCATGCCGGGCAAGTTGAAGTCTCGTTGGATGGGGCCATATGAAGTTGTGAGTGTTAGTCCCCATGGAGCAGTGGAAATTCGAAGTTTTAGCACTTCCAAGGTTTGGAAGGTAAACGGCCAGTTGCTCAAGCCATACTATGGGGGAATGGAGTTAGCAACTTTTGATGGAATGGATTTGGCCGCCCCCAAAATCGTCTCATGATCGATTTATCATTATGTCCGGCCTAGGACGTTAAAGAAGGGCGCTACTTGGGAGGCAACCCAAGCATTTTAGTTGTTATTGTTTATTTATTTATTTTGTTTCAATAAAAAAAAACGACAAGCAGCATGTTATTTTCTATTTTTTATTTTGTTTTATTTTATTTATTTATTTATTTATTTCTTTATTTTTTTCTTTTTTAGGTGAAGTGGAGTTAAGGAGGACTAAAAATCAAGTGTGGAAGGGAGATTTATGATGTTAGGAAAGATAAGGGGTCATACTGCAAATCATTGATATTAGGGATTAATTTAAATCCCTAATTTTACAGCAGCCCATATTCACTGCTGTAATTCTTCCGCTCAGTCAAATACATCGCGCCACCTTCACTGCTTCTGCTTCTCGATTCATATCCCATCACCGGCCATCTCACCTCCGAGTTTGCTTCGCCGGTTTCTTCTTCACCACCATCTCGTCTGTCATGGGACCCAAACAGAGAGCACGCAAAATTGGGGCGAAAAAGAAGGCCCCCGATTCTACTGTGTCGTCGATTCTTTCCGCCGTCGACAACCCAGTTATCATACCGACGCCGGTTGGTACTTCTTCAACTACCTCCACGGTTCCGGCAAAGACGAAGCAGAAGCGCGCTGCTCCTATTTCGGAATCCCCTAGCCCGACGGTTGAATGCTTTGCAGACATTACCGCCGGCTCTTCATCTCCAAAACCACACGTGAACGTTGCTGTTGCTATGTCGCCGGCAGACTCCTTACCGCCGGTATCTGCACCACCCAAAACTCCAACCAAGAAGACGAAGAAGGGACAGAAAGCTGCTCCTAAGTTTTCTCCAGTGGTGATTCCGCCATCTGCTATTTCTCCGGCTGAAATCACTACCACTAATCCTTCTACTCCACCGCCATTTCCGTTACGAGATGAAGGAGATGTTACAGCCTCCTCAATTCAAATTCCGAGCAGCCCTTCTAATTTGGAAGATAATGTGGAGTCTCCGTCGTCCTCGGGCCAGCCACCGGCCGTACCGACTCAGCGGTGTTTGAGAAAAAGAGGGCGATCCTCCACAGAGGCTATGTCTGAGGTGGCAGGTGGAGTAAATTCAGAGGGTCGCCGTACTCGTTCCAAGGCCGCTGCTGCTACCGCTGCATTTCGAAGCGCTAGTCCTGAAACCGAGGTCGAGCCATCCATTCCAGCAACCGTTCCATCACCACAGCCAAGGCGCACATATGTTACTCGACCTGATTTTCTTCCTGTCGCTGAGGTAAAAGCTCGAGCTCGTAAGAATTCTCTGCGAACTTTTGTTAATGCTCGTCTGTTTGATTGGTCTGATATCGAAGTATTAGGTGTTAATTCTGAAATTAGAAGATATTTTGCTAATATAGGTTGGTCAGCTTTTTTGGATAATGATTGTAATGTCTATCGTGAGATATGTCTGGAGTTTCTGTCGTCATTCGTTTTTGATTTGTCTCGCGATTTGTGTGATTCGCATGCTGTGTTGTTTTCCTTGAAAGGGCGACAATTTAATTTGTCGGTGAATTCATTAAATGTGTTGCTTGGGTTTGAGACTGATGAAGCATTGAAAAGTGATGCATATTTGTATGCTGTTTGTGACGTTCCTGATGATCTTTCTTCCACCATTGATCAAAGATGGCGTGAGTTATCTGTTGAGAAAGTGTATGTGAAAGGGGGGTCTAAGAGTGCGAATATTGTTGATCATGGTTTGCGTTTGTGTCATCGTTTTTTCGTTCATAATCTTTTTGGTAGGATAGACTCCATGCATATAGTTACTATGAACGATATCTGCATTTTGGGTAATATGCATGCGAGTGTGAAGATGAATTTTGGCTATTGGGCTGCTAGACAATGGCGAGCAAGTGCTACGCATTTTACTGGGAAAATTCCTTTAGGTGCTTTTGTTACTACGCTAGCCCATAAGCTGCATGTTTTTGCTGAAGAACCTATGTATTTTCCACCTTATACTTTTACCCTCTCTGATTTCAACACTATGCGTCTACTTTATGTGAATAACGAGGGAAATTATCAGCTGTTGAAGCCGGGTGTTTCAGACCCGAGCCACCTTTCTAGTGCAGGTTCTTCTGCAGGTTGTGCTGCTGCTCCGTCTCTAGCCGAGCTCAAGGAACTTTTTGAGAATTCCGTTCCTCGTTGGGCGATTGCTTTGGAGGCAAAGGTCGAGGCCAAGCTTGATGCTTTGAGTGATAGGGTTGCTGCTGTTGAACAAGCCGTGCTCACGCTTTCTTCTTCACCCTCTTCTTGACCACCATCCAGGGGAGTTTTTCGTTGTTTTTTTTATTTTTTTTTCTTTGTTTATTTTATTTCCTTTGTTTTGCATTTTTTCTTGTCTGCTTCTCTTTTACACAGTGAGGACACTGTGTTGTCTAAGTGTGGGGGGGGAGAGAAGTTGATTATATTTTCTGGTGTGTTTTGTTAAAAAAAAAAAATCGTTTTTGTTTTTTTTGAGTCGTTGGCAACTTGGAGGTGGATAATTTGAATAGAAGGGATTAAGATATTGTCTTGGTATGAATGGTTGTTTTCTCTTGTGATTGAGTTGTGCATGTGCTCGTATGTATTCTTGGATGAGAAAAAAGTGCAAGATTGATCGAAATTCTTGAAACCTTCTGATATTGTGAGAATTGAGCCTTATGAGCATGACTTGAGAAGCTCCATTTGTTTCTTTGTTGAGTGTATCGGACTTGTATGCTTGATTCTTGGTTTGCCCGATTGCCATAGTTGAAATCTTTGAGATTCTTGCATGAAAATGATTAAGGCACATAGGATTAACCATGGTTTTGGCCTGAATAAATTATCCGTACCCTCAATTTTCCATTAGTGTGCTCGTTTGTGCCTTATCCGTTCTTTCTTGAATATTTAAGCCACTAAAATTCAGCCTTTGCCTATTTAGCTTTCTTTTGTCCCTCGAAAACATGCGAGTTATATTGGATTGTTTTGAGAATGAGAGCTCCTGTTATATTGAAGTTGTTGTGTTGAGGTGCTGAGAAGTTTGAATTTGTTTCTGTTCTTCTGAAAAAAAAAAAAACATCTCTCTTTAGAAAAAAAATAGAAAAGAAAAAAAGAAGAGAGAAGAAGAAATAAGAAGAACAGATGTATGAAAGGGTTGTTGATTTATAAGTTTTGAATTTTATATGCTCTATATGTTGGAGATAAGCACGACTTTTGTGTGATGGTATTTTTGGAGGTGCTCTTGAAATTATTTGTTCTGATATACTTGCATGTTTTCATTATTATGAGCCGTTTTTATCATTTATGTCCTACCTATGCACCCTAGCCCCGTTACAACCCACTGAAAAGACCTTTTGATTTGTGTTTAATCTCATGTTATGGTGGAGATAGTGACATACGGGCAAACCAGTGTTTGAGAGTGTCAAGTTGCGATTAGTGTGAATTAATTCTGTCCTTGTTTTCTTTTGAGAGATTTGGAGTGAAACTTAGTGAGGCAGGATCAATTTTGCACGATTTTGACTTGAATGAAGAGTGTTTGCACAGTTTTGAAACAAGAGAATGGTTGGTGGTTTGTGGATGATGGTATCTCGGTCTCGACTTTGATTGTTGTCCATCGAAATGTTGCCAATAATTATCTTGTCGTTTTAAGTCTTTTTCCAGGTGGTCCTTTGATTTAATTATGCTCGAGGGCGAGCATTGTTTAAGTGTGGGGGGATTTGATTGGGCTTATATTTATTATATATTTTGGGTTATTTTTGGTACTTTTTTGGATGTTAATAGTTATAAATTATGTTTTACGGGGTTTGTTACGTTTTGTGATGGATTATAGGTGGTTGTGCATAATTGGAAGAATGGACGTGGTTTTGGAGGTTTTGCAGCTGGGGTGGTTCAAAATTCCATGAAGGAAGTTGAGCGGTATGCCCATACCAACTGACTGTGCGTGAGAAAATACAAGCAGTCGATAGAAAGTTTTTGAAAGCTGACTTATATGTGGACTTGGGCTGATGCACGAAATTCAACCATGCTTTTGGGCTTGGATTTTTAGTATTAGAGTTTTATTATTATTAGACTTTGTTTTAATATTTTTCCTAATTAGATTAAAAGTAGGGTTTTTATTTCCTTGTTTATAATTGACTTTTATTAGCTTATTTAAGGGACTCAAAAAAGGAGCAGACATATATCATACAATTTATCCCAGAGATCTATTTTTATTATTCACGGTTTTCTTCTTCTTCGCATAGCAGTATCGTTCCTTTTCTTCTTTTATTTTGTAGCTTGAATTCGATTATGAATTCGAGCTAAATTCTCTTATTCCGGTGAAGATTAATGAAGCCCTAGCCTAACTATTCTGTGAGATCTAATTTGTTCTTATACTTTAATTCTACGCATGCATCTGTGATTCTTTATTTTTAGTGTCGTTAATTGTTTTGGTTCTGCTAGGTAGTTCGAAATATTTAGTAGTCCGAGATTAATTAGTAGCCAATTAAATCGGCCATCCGTAATTGTGGTTTAAGTTTAATTAGTGGTAAATTGATTCTTTAGAGTCAAGGGATAAACAGTCTTAATTCGTAATCCTGCGTCAGAGTTTATTGAATTTTGAATCGGGTCTTTCTAATTATTAATGCTGTCGGCTCATTAAATCCATAGAGCGTCTCTAGGGTTGTCAGTCGATTAGAGAAGTAATTGGTGAAGCGTCTTCCTAATTATCGAATAGTTAAGGAGAGATAAGATCACGTCAGAAGCGTCTTCGGTGATTATAACCGATTTGTGTGCATGAATTGGAGTCATTCTTGTATCAGTGATCGGATTAGTAGAGCTAGGGTGGAATTAATCGGAAACCGGAATGCTTTTACATCTCTGTTTAAATATATTTTCTGGATATTAGTTATTTAATTTTATTTCTGTATTCATAAACATTCGTTGGAAAATTGGGGTTACTTGCAGATTGAAGAGTTGGAAAAATTCTCGCCGGTCCTTTGGGAGACGATCTTGCTTACCGCTGTTCTGTGCAGTGTGGGCATACCGACCGCGTGTCGGATTATTTTTGGTGAAAAACGACGCACCACATCCCACATCATGTCGTGATGCGCACTCAGAAAGCTTTTGAGTCGGAACTTCCAGATCTGATAATCATCGACAGAGAATGTCGGAAGATTCCTGCACAAGGAAGATTCCATGACAGTATGCAATATAATGATTTTAAAAAAATTTTGAAACTTTGAAGGATCTGTTCAGGTAACCACTATCAGCAAAGAGGCTGACTTGACACAGCTCTGATACCAATTGATGGTCCCAAGACGGATACCTTGGTGTAGAGGGGGGGTGAATACACCAAGGTTTAAAAACTTTTCCAATTAAAACTCTTTTGAGTAAGCTGGCTGTGTTCGATCCAGCTGGAAGGCAGCTTGATCAACACAGCTGGCTGTGTGCGGAATGTGGTGGGTTTTTGGAAAGTCCGTCTGTTGCTTCAAATATATTGCAAAGCTTTGTTTCTCTTTTCAGTTAGTCAGTTTATGCAGCTTGAAAGAATGTTTATGATGGGTTAGCTGGATGCATAAATAAAACAGGAAATAACAAAGCTATTTAACGTGGTTCGGAGAAACTACTCCTATGTCCACGACCAGAAACCTCTGGTAATCCACTAAGGATACCACTGACTTTTCGCGCAGTCAGCAAGCGTTGCAGCTTAGTTCCTCAAGCTGGATACAAGTTTACGAGTACTGTATCGCAATGTAACCAGTCTGTTTACGGGCACAGCTGAAGCCTACATTCAGTTTACGGGTACTGAATAACCTAACCTGTAGTTTACGGGCACTACAGAACCATAACCTTAACCTAACCTTTTTCTGGGTTTGAGTTTGGGGTTTCCAACTATGAACGAGTTCTTATAATTAAGAACAATGAGTATGATGAACTCGTTCAAACTAGGCTTAAGATGAGAAGGATTATATGCCTAGATACTAGTGGGAGAGAGCTTCAGCAGCCTGAGAATGAATAATATCTCATAAGAATGAAGGCTGCTGGATCTTGAAGCTTTTCTGAGAGATCTCTTGATCTTTGGTTAGACTTCTTTCAATGAAGTATGTTGATCTCTCTTGTGTATATTCTCTCTCGTCACTTCTCTCTTTCTGATGATGAAGAAGAGTTATATTTATAGGGAGAGATTAGAACTAGCCGTTGGAAAGAGCCGTTCTGAATCTCTACCTAACATCTGACAGGATAGACTTGTCTTCTTCCTTGATTTCCTCGTAAAGCAATCCTAGGTCTGACTTCTAGGTGTTGAGGTGTCGAGTTCCTGATGGTTCAGATCAGATCTGACTTTATCTCAAGTTGACTTCGACTCTGCTGTGCTGGTGACTCTGAGCTGTCTTAAACTCTGCTGGATCTTTGACGCTGAGCTGAGTCTTGAACTCTGCTGGGTCTTGACGTAGAGCTGAGTTGTCACACGAGCTGGGTCTTTCCTACAGCTGTGTCTGGAAGAACTTGATCATCTTGAATCTGGATAACGTTGCTGATCAATCGACTTGGCTTACCCTGCCGTGTACTCAGCTGGGTCTTCTGCTGTCTTCAGCGATTCCACCTGAACTTAGAAACTCTATAAGCTCAAACAGGTGAGCTGGAAAAACACTTGGACTTGTGCAAACATCTACTCGGTTGGGGTCAGCTGGGTTTTGGTATCACTTCAAAACTCTATTAATTTTCCCAACAGGGGATTAATGAATAAATGAAGAATAAATCTTGAATCACCAAGGAAATACGTAGAAGTGAACTTTGATTATATAATGCGAGACAATCTCGAATGATTTCTCGATATAGAAGTAACAAGTCGTTTCAAGTTTCAAGTACAAAATACTTAAACAAAAAGTGTTATAACATATTAGAGTGTTTGCAGCGGAAAAAGACGTAGATTGACTCCACATATGAAGATGTGAAGTCGAGGCTCGACTAGCTTTATTAAGGATTTACAACCACGTACTCAACTCCCACCGTCACCCGTCACTCAACCTGCATATTTAAAAACATATACAGGGCTAAGTACAAAGTATTTAGTGAACACATGCCAAAAACATATAATAGATTTAATGGATTTATCAGGCATCTCAACAGTAACACAATGGGGTTTTTCATTAAAGGCCCGTGCTTACTAAAATTTCTTTTCATAATCGCTTGCAAGCATTTTCTTACTTTTAATCCAATATGACCAAATCTGAATAACGCCGGGGAAGAATGCACTCTTCCGCGGTCGCTCCTCGCCGTGGCTGGCTACCCCTCAACAGAGTACCACACACATCGGCTACCGTGTACACTAATTCTGGAAAGCACCCTCTTGGCCAACTCAGAATCCGATCGATTACTAGTTGGCGAACCAACTCAGATAGGCATAATAGAACTCACAAAACAAATTCTTTTATGCCAAGAAAATCACTTTAAAAACATGCTTTTTAAAGCGGTAAGAAAAACAGAGCAAAGCTCGAGTTATTTAGTAAATAGAATAGCCACATTTTATTTGTATAATAGAAAAGCCCACCTTAACGGTTTACAGAACGGAAACCAAGCTTCAGTCTTCCGTCCTTTCTTCTATGTACGATGTCCTCCTTTAATCGTAAATAATCAAATCTTAGAAAAAGATCGAGAGGGAAACAATACGATAACAGACTTGATAAAACTTGATTAATCTTTTAAGGCTTTGGCGTTAAATTAATAGATTATTAATAAAATGAATCTTAAGAGATTTCAAGTTGGTTTCTAACTTGACTCTTACTCGAGGCTTGGATAGATTACATCGGAAGTCAACGATAAAAAATTGACTTAGGAGGTTCCAAGAAATCAAAATAAATTGATTAAACTTGAAAGAAACAAGCTTTTAGAAAAAATCTGCACAACTGCAGATTGAAGCTGTATTTCAGAACAGAATATTTGAAACAGGGGATGGGAAGGGTACCATTAGAAAGCCACGGATGGCTAGTTTCAAACCCAATTTACGGATCTGAATTTCGTTAAACGAGCAGGGAGTTATGGTCTCCGGAGTAAAAGGTGGCAGAACTGCCGAAAATCCAAGAACCCTAATTCTCGGTGCACGTTTCCCAAGGCTCGGGAATTGTCATGCAAACCCTAATTTCACTCAAACCCTAGCCATGCAAACCCTAATTTCCCATCATACAAAACAACATGCTTCTCGATTTCCAAGTTCGGCATTCTATACTTAGCACATTTTGCAAACAAAACACAATATACTTAATTACACAATTAATTCCTTAATAAATCCTCTAATGACATAATCACCAACTAATCATTTGATCATCAACCAACAACATACTCAAATCTATAATCAAAGTTCTAAACAAAACATGTATACAACTTTTATCGAGCAAGGACGAGCGTAGTCGATTTTCCAAAACATTTTTTTTAATTCTAATAAAATCATTATAACCATATATAAACATGCTTATTATTTATATACAAATTATTTTATCCAATTATTCGTTTTACGGCTCGATTCTTCGCTTATCCAACAATTCGTCTACTTACTTTTATTATAAAACCAAGTTCTCTAATTCATTTTCATTTTCTTTCTATTTCCATTATCTTATCACATTAACATAAACATATTAACATGCTTAACTCACCAAATCAAACACTTAATCTATTACTCAACAATTTCAATCTTTAATATACTTTTAAACAAAGTTGTTCCGTTAATTCTCAAACAAATACACAACGAGCTCTTAACATATATAACTACTAATATCCAATTACTTTTCTCAAACAAAAACTTAGTCGATAATTTTGCTCGATTATCCGTCTCTTATCAAGCGAGAAATATTCTTAGAAAATTCTCAAACTTATACATTATGATCATCAAGCTACTAGATTAACTAATATGAAATCCGTACGATCATATCATAAACAACTTTTAATTTATTCTCGATTTTTCGTCTCCAACGAAAAATAAAACATTCTTAGAAAATTCTAATTAATTTACTCAATAATCTCATGCTTACTAGTGACCAATTATGCAAACACAATTTCCAAACTATTTTTATTCATTCGATTTATATCGAATGTTCGTCTCCAACTGTTTTTATTTTATTTTTAGAAAAATCCGAATTAAATATATGTTCAACTACATGCTTCCTAATGCTCATAACCATAATCATATTCCTCATATTATCATCATACATCAATCTACATCACATTCTTCATCTCATTCAATAAATAAAATATTTTAGAAAAAACTCAAATAATTAACATATGCTTATATCACACATAGAAGCATAATCTATAAACAATTTATCAAGAATCAAAGCTAAAATCAAAAGCCTAATATATCAAGAATTTTCGGCCCTCTTAAGTTTTTGAATAAAACTTGATTACTTTATTAAAAATATTACCAAGCATCATAAAAACATTAATCAAAAGCTAAAACAACAATCCAACCATGCTCCAAAATTTTCGAAAATTTCAAGATGGAAGAAATGAAATTTTGTTTGGTTGGGAATGAAGAAGAAGCTCCTACCTTGTCAAAATCGAACTCGGATCGAAAATCGGACGGTAGACGAAAGAGTAATCGAGACTTGAAGCTTGAAGAATTGCAACAACAATGGTGTTCTTGAGAGGGAGAGAGAGACGGCAGTAAAGGGGGGGGGGATGAATGAGAGAGAGAGAGAGAGGTAACTAAAGTTAATATTTAGGATAGACTTTATCTAGATATTAAATTTTTAAACCGTAAATTAAAACGAGCAACGAGATTCTTAGACGACAATATTTTTGACGAAAATGGTCGAGACCATTGAATCCGAAATATTTTAATTAGTCGGGAATGCCGGTTCGTTTTTCGAAAGATAAGAAAAAGTCGAGACGCGACGGGTCGATAAAATATACGGAAATGACAAAAACTGACTTTTTGGAAAAAGATTCGTATCGAGAAATAAGTGAATGGAAATGCAGACGCTGCTCAATTCCGAGGTCTCGAACGAAAAATTAATCGGGCGCCGAAACCATAATACTGTATCCGGTTACTCGATTTCTGTAATTAATTTTCAGAAACGGATCGCTCCATAAATCTTATAATTGAAAATTAACAATTAAGAAATGCAAAACTTTAATAATTAATAAAATTTTAATTATGACGAGATAATAAAACCCGGGGTATTACACTTATAAAGTAAACAAATGCTTATTTCGTATATACATTTGACTTTTTGAATGATTTTTGTTTTGCTTATATTTTGGCTATGCATTGTTTATTAAAAATGTCATTTATATTGTTACTTTATATTTTACTTGTATTTTGTTTATTCATTGCTTATTAAAATATTATGTTTGTTGCTTATTGTTGGTTTATGTATTGTTTATTTGCTTATATGCTTACATTTTTACTTTCAAGATTAAGTGCCTTTATACCGTCAAGATGATGACATATGTAAGAGATTTTCATTTTTCTTAATTATTTTCGTGCATTTTTATTATGTATTAGGGTAAAAAGGTCCAAATCTTTTAGCAATTCTATCCCTAATTTCTAGTCCACGTATCTGGGATTCCAATATCCCACAATTGCTAGAGTTCATCATTTCAATTAATCTTTCCAAAAAATGAGATTGGGAGTTATTTTTCACAAACTTTTCTGCATCTATCAACGTACGTTATTCATAATTGTTAATCGTAAAGATAAAACAATATCTCTGAAAGCGATTCCGATGTAGGTGTTTTTATTCTTACCGTTTCCGATCCGACGATAATTCTTCTTTCTAGGCTACCGGCGAATCGGACTTTATCGTAGCAGTTTAGTAGTCATTTTCTTCTATAATCCTCAATGAAATCCATATAGTTCAGAAAATTCAGAGACTAAAAACAAAGGTTCTTTATTTATTCCCATGGAATTTTTAAATATGCATTATAATGTATGTATTGAATATGCATAATGTTTATATTGCTTATGCATTATATACATAAGATGATGATAATGCATTGTTCATTTATTAATTATGCATTTTTTAAAGAGACAAATGTTTGAAGATTTCTTGAAAAAAAGAAAGATGACATAAAGCAATGACGAAGAAAAATTCAAATGAAGGACATGTGAAATGTTCGTGCATCAATTGTTTGTTGCGGAATGCAGCTCTCACAAGGAAGAAATTAAATACTACGAGTTATATTACTGGAGATCACAAATTTTAAGTTTGGTCTCTTTGATGAACAACAATACCATTATTTTTCTCCTGTTACATTACATGCATTAATATATACTTATTATCCAAAAATGATTCATAAACTTTGTTCGACCTATTATGGAGATGTGTATAAATAATTTTGTTGGTGATTATGCATTACATATTTATTGATTATGCATTATGTTTCTATTGTTTATGCAATATATGCATAACGATTATTCTAATGCATTATTCACTTATTATATGAAATGCATTAATATAACTACAACAATGCATTTTTCTTTGAGAATTTTTAAATTTATCATCATCGTAAATGTGTTATTCTTTTATATGAAATGCATATATCTTGCAACAATGCATCTTCGTGAAAAAGAAAAAAACACACACACAAACACAAAGGAAACGAAAAATAAAAGTCTACCAGATTAGACAAAAAAAACTACAGATTTTGGTAAAATAAAATATATTCATTATGCTGGTTCAATTTGCCAAAAAAGTGAATTAATAGATATGATCACCAGATTAATTTTAGAGATAATACATGATTATAGCACTTTCAAGAAAAAAAACACTAATTCTAGCACTACTTTTTCAAATATACAAATTCTAGCACTTTTATATATTTTTACCCCTCATTCTTTTTCTAAATTATCTTTGATTTTAAATGAATTAAAATAACTTAACTAAAACATGTGCATCTCTCTGTCAATTCACGTTTGTCATTCTCTCTCACTCACCTTCCCTTCTCACGACTCTCTCTCTCTCTAATTCATCTCTGCAACTTCACTATTCTCCCACTACAACCAACCCCCCTTCCGCCGCGCCTTCCTCCACCTCTCGCGCGTGGGTACCCGTTCCTGGGCGGCGAGCTCCACGCCGTCGACGAAGACCTATCGCATCTCTGAGCTCTCTCTCTGCTCATCTTCCACCATCCAGATCCCCACCTCCGCCGCCTCCACCACTGTCCCTACCAATTGTCGTCTACCTCTGGCAAGATCGAAGCTCATCTTCTCCACTGCCGCCATCTTCTCTCTCTCTATCGAAACCAAACAGCAGCAGCAAATCCCTAGCGAATTCCAGCGGCTGCCACACCACAAACGCCGTGCCGTCGTCGTTCCACGATATCACCTCGTCCGTCGCCGGATCCTCCACCAGCATGTACGTCTTCAGCAAGAACGGCGGCGGCGATTTGGTTGGGTTTGAATCGATTTGGTTCTAGGGCTTTCATTTTTCTTGCATTTTTTCTGAACTTTTTGGGGGTTTTAGTGATGAGGAAGGAGGTGGAGAAGAAGGCGGCGACGACGGTGGTGGAGAGAATGTGGTGGGGTTTGGACGGGATTACGGTGGTTCGGGTGAAGAGGCGGAGAATGGCCATGACGGCGGTGATGGTGGTTCCCATTTTTCCACGTGAATTCACATTATTTTTCATGTGAATTCGAGTTTTTCACTCTTTTCATTTGAATTTTCATGTGAATTCCCATTTTTTTTCATGTGAATTCCCATTTTTTTCACGTGAATTCACATTATTTTTCATGTGAATTCGAGTTTTTTACTTTTTTCATGTGAATTTCCATTTTTTTTCATGTCAAATCCCATTTTTTTCACGTGAATTCACATTATTTTTCATGTGAATTCGAGTTTTTTACTTTTTTCATTTGAATTCCCATGTGAATTCCCATTTTTCTTCATGTGAATTCCCATTTTTTTCCCGAGAATTCACATTATTTTTCATGTGAATTCGAATTTTTCACTTTTTTCGTTTGAATTCCATGTGAATTCCCATTTTTTTTCATGGGAAATCCGGCGAAACCGCCGTCAATACCGCCGTCTTCTTCGTTTCCGGCGAGTCTTCGTCCGCCGGTCTCACGGCGGCGACCGGCGTAGTCTCGCCGGAGGAGAAGATTTAGGGCGGTGGTGCTGCTGCTGTTTGGTTTCGATAGAGAGAGAGAAACGTAGAGAGGAGAAGAGTGGGAGAGGAAAAAAAAACGAAAAAATAGAAAAATAGAAAAGAAAGAGGAAGGGTAAAAATGTACAAAAATGCTAGAATTTGTATATTTTTAAAAGTAGTGCTAGAATTAAGATTTTCAATCTAAAAAGTGTTAAAATCCCATTTCTCCCTAAATTTTACTCCATATAATATAAATTTACAAACATCTTAAATTGAAATAGATCTGACATCTTCAATTTTCGACAGGAGTGAAAGATGAGAAAATTAATTTGATGAAGATGACAACAAAATAAAAGAAGAAAGACATAATATAAATTAACAATAAAGAAACTTCCGTTACATAAAGGCAACCATTAATTATCATATAGCTACAAATATTTATCATTCCTTAATTTAAGGAAGTAAACGGTTATATCACAATTACTAAAGACATAACTATCCTTTTAACCACATGATATACTATTAAATAAATAAAAAATTATGTAAATCTATAACCATTGATCAACTAAGATCTACGGTATAAAAAGTTTCTATATTTTATGGGGGGAATTAGTTTTCATTTGATCTTCCCCCTATATATATATCCTCTATATATATATAATTATAAAGAGATGATTTATTATACACCTTTAAAAAATATCTTTTGTGATGTACTTACGAAAGGTGCGTAACACATTACCTCTTGTTCGCCTTTTAATTATGCAAATATTAACTGCAAGTGTAAGGTGTATATGTAGATAATCGCAAGCAAAGTTATATCTACGGAGACTAATTTTCAACACTTATGACTACTATTACTTGGTTGTTCTAACCTATTTAGACTAATCAGATTTTTAGGGACAATTACTAAATTAAACGAACAAGAGAAATTAAATAAATTAACGAACTCAATTAAATTAAACAAAGATGAAGAGAATGACTTAAAACTTAAGAGAGATGAATTTCTAAGGACTAAGCATCGACAACTTGCAACGGATTAAATTTCCAACACTCAAGCCTCGTTTTGTTCTCTCTTTACCTAAGGCGATCTCTCGTTCACTCGAGTCTCCTCTCGGACAACTAAAGTAGTTGATTACAAGCTAGGATCGTTGTCTCCAATCAAACACTAGCCTATAACTCCTAAAAGCACCTAGGATCACTATACCCTTGTAATACCACTCACCCTCTCGGGCTATTGCGATATTACACCTTGTGCTCGGTTCTAATGTCGATTCACCCCTCTCGAGCCTCAAACCAACACAACAAACACATTTAAATGGTTGCAAATCATCCAAATGCTCAAATAAATCCACAAACACAAGGAGGTAAGAGAAAACTTAACAATACTTGAATATCAAAGATTTTAATCCATACAAATTGTCTAGCTTAATCCCTAGAAAGAGGGATTTAGCTAATCATGTTCATAATCAACAAAAATCCCAAATCTAGGAATAAAAACATCAAAAGGGCAAGAGATTAGAGATAAAGTGACAAATCCAACTCTTGATCTTCAATATCTCTTCCTAGCTTCTCCTTCCTCAAGCTCCAAGTTCCAACAATGCTGGGTGTGTGTAAAAGTGTGAAAGTGTGTGTGGGTAGTGGGAGGAGTGTGGATGACCTAGAAATGAGAGTCCAAATGCCCTATATATAGTTTTTTTAGGTGGAAGAAAAGTGTTACGGAGTAAAAATCCGAAAATGGGATGAAAAATGAAGCAAAAACGTGTTTTTGGAAGGTACAGCTCCGCCGCGCGCGCCCGCGCCCGAAGTCGCGCGGCCAAGAAGGAATTTCCTTCTTGCGCGCGGGGTTTGCGTACCGGCGGAGTATCCCGCACCCATATCCCGCGCGCCGGAGAAGGAAAAACGTGAAGGCAGGCGCGGCCGCGCGCTAAGGTTGATCCCGGCTGCGCATATTTTTTGTTTCGGTCCGTTCTCTCTCGTCAGGACTCCGAATCGACCTCCATTTTTTTCCACGTTCTCGTATCAAGCTCCTCTTTCTCATTCCAAGCTCCTTTCACTCTAATTCCACACCCAATTTCCTGCAATTATTTCAAAACAAGAAAGCAGTCGTAAAAACCGATAAAACAAGGTTTAATTTGAGAAAAAGGTTAAACGACATGGTTTTTCACTAACAAATGGCATCGAATGCGCCCAAAACATCGTGAAAAATCCATATTTGTCACATCTCAATTAATACATATTGTAAAGCAATTTTACGTACTCTCTACTTGCTCTTAGGCACTACTAGTATGGTCTTAGTATGTGATTGGCTTGATCGACATTTAATTTATGCAGCAGATTTGAAAGAACACTTTGAGGATTTTGTGAGCTTTGGACTTGGTTAAGTGAAAATGAAAATCTTAGGCGTCATTTGGCAATGTACTTTGTGGAGGATATGGAAGGCGAGAAATGAAAAGAACTATAAAAACATATCACCAGTCACCGAGAAGACTGTGGAGGAGAGTATCAAGTTTTGCTCTTAGAAATAGTTGAAGTCACACTATCCATCATCTTTTTGTGTCTCTATTTACGATTGGAGTTCACACTCTTTCAATTGTATTCCTGTAAAACTTTAGTGTTTTTTTTTTTTTTTTTGCCTTAGCCTCTTTTCTTGTTTTTGTGTTTCTCTAGGCTGTGTGGTCCTCCGTTTTCTTTGAGTGGTACTCTTGAATAAGAATATCATCTTTACTTCTTTTTTTTTTTTAAAAAGCAATTTTCAAGTCATTAATAGAGACCACCACGAAATAGGAGTAAATACAGCCAGGGATAGCAGCCAGCACATCTTTAAAATTTAAATCAAATTGACGTGGTGTTCAGGTAATTAATAATCCATTAATTGAATCCACAATTAAGTAAACAGATAATAATAATAATAATAATAATAATAATAATAATAATAATAATAATAATAATAATAATAATAATAATAATAATAATAATAATAATAATAATAATAATAATAATAATAATAATAATAATAATAATAATAATAATAATAATAATAATAATAATAATAATAATAATAATAATAATAATAGAGAAATTGGACGAAAAAATACCAAAACTTAATAAGCATAAGTTTTTTAACCTCATTCATAAAAGTATAAGTTTTCTATACCAAAATCATTTAAAAGACTAAAGTGCGCATTCCTTTTACAAAAAGTAATAAATAAATAATACACCTATGAATTAAAAAAAAAAATGCGAAAAAACAACCTCAATCTCTGCGAATTCTCTCCGTCGTCGGCCGATTTCTTTGGACGCGATGGGAGGCACGATGGGAGGACACGATGGGGCCACTTGGACACGATGGGCGGGCACGATGGGTGGACACGATGGATGGACACGATGGTGCTATTGGACACGATGGAAAGTAATATTTAATACGGATTACGTCGCGTTTCATTTATTGAACCCTACCAAAATCCGATTCTACGAAGATTTTCGGATGAAACTAGGGTTTCATTTATTGAACCCTACCAAATCCGATTCTCTGAAGATTTTCGGATGAAACTAGGATTTAATGAAGGTAGTTCATTAAAGTTTGCGTAAGAGAGGTTGTTGACAAGGTTTAGAACTCCTAGTTAGGGTCGAATTCATCACAACACTACAATTGAAAACACCAAAAACCACAAAACCCTAAAAAAGAAGAAGAAGAAAAAGAAGAGAAAAAGCTACTCCAATCTATCGAAACGTGAATTCAAAGAAGAAAAAGATATCAAGAAAAGCCGGCATCGCGTTTCCGTTCATAAAGAAGGTATACACCGAAATCTCCGTCCGAAAAGCATATACTAGTGCGTGTTATTTAACTCGCGATGGCAAGGCACGATCGTGACCAAGTAAACACGATCGTGCCTTGACCATCGTGTCCCAAAATTGTCTTCGATTTGCATGGAATATGTAGATGTTAAGTGATATTTGTTTAAATTCGAATATAACTTGAAGTTTAGTAATATGTTTAGGAGAAAAAATAGTTGAAATAACTCGCCTTGTGTGATTTGTAAGGGGTTGGAAACTATGAATTTTTTTTCTGTCGGGGGCGAAGGGTTTCTCCCCACGATGGCACGATGTAGAAGGCACGATCGTGCCACGATCGTGCCCACGATGGACACGATGGGCACGATGGGCACGATGGCCAACTCGATGACCATCGTGCCCTGGCAGTTTGTGATGTAAATTTCTGTTTTTCGTATTGTAACCCTAATCTCTCTTCTTTCTTTGATTTTTAGATGGGGCGGCGGCGTGTTATTGTACGTTTTGGAGGTCAGTGGGAGGGATTGGCTTACTTAGGCGGGAGTACTGTTGTTGTGCACATGGACGATACGAATGATGATCGAGATCATCTCATGAATCTGATTAAAGATGCTTTGTGTGGTCGAAGAGATTCCGAGTATGTGCTATCCTATTTAACTGTTTTGAGGGATGGGAGCAGATGTAGAGTTTTATTAAATAGTGATACAGATTTACTTCGATTGCTAGTGCAAGAGAAAAGGTCGGATCCGATGGTTTATGTCTTTGAAAGGGAATACGGTATTTTTGCCCACGAGGTGTACGTGGAAGGCGGTGGACGACGGGATCTATTTAAGGATGATGATGATAGAATGCCACTAGAAGCGAGAGGGTGCTCGCATCTCCGACGACGAAGAAGATGAACGCCGTAAGAATATAATTGAATCTGATGACTGCGAGTTTCTTGCTTGGATTAGACGACGAGAACAAGTGGCAAACGGATCTTCGGGCACGAATTTCACATCCGAGCATCGAGATTGGTCGTGATGATGATGAACTACGCGGCCTCAGGCAATTGGAGCATTCCACGCGGGTCGAGTGTGACGAAGCGCCGCCACTTGGGTGGGTTGAGCGGCCGGACCGTTCACTAGTCAACTTGTAGTGGGGGCTACGTTTCGGTCCAAGTATGAATTGAAGATGGCGTGGGAATGTATCACCTGGAGCACATGCTAGAGTACGTCATTGATCGTTCCGCCAAATCGTATAGTCTTTCTCTCGCAAGCACGGTAGGAATAATTGCACGTTTAGGTTGTGTGCTCGGGGGCCAAAAGATGAGGGCGACTCGATTTGGTACATTACGAAGTTGACTTTGGATCACGATTTGCCCATGAGACGTGATCCGTCTTTGCGCGAGCTGACGGACGGTGACGCTAAAGTTGCGGCCGTGTGCCTTTGCTCGTAGGTTGGTTTGCGAGGGTGTGTATTTGAAGCCGAGAGAGATGATGGAAGAGATGCGCAGAGTTTGGTGTTCACATGTTGCTGTACAAGCCTCGCTCTAGAAACGAGGAATATAGCGATAGAGAAGACATACGGTGACTTTGACAAGTCGTATCGGATGGTCCCGTCGTATCTACATTTTTTGAGGCGGCGTAATCCCGTGCGAGTACAACATGCGATCAGTAGTGAGGGAGTATTTTGTCACATGTTTCTCGCCTTAGGACGGTGTATTCGTGCCTTCGAGCGCTATACGAGGCCGATTGATTGTGTTGGACGGGACCCGTCTTAAGGGAAGGAACAAGGGAGTTCTTTTTGTCATTGTTAGCAAAGATGGGAATGAACGGCTCTTTCCTATAGCTATTGGAATTGGTCCGATAGAGAACGATGAGTCGTGGACTTGGTTTCTTTCAAATGCGCGAGGCGTTTCGACCCTCCGGATGAGTTGTTGATCGTCTCGACCAACATAAGAGCATTGCAAATGCCGTGAAAGCCATCTATCCATTTGCAGCGCACGGATTGTGCTTTCACCACATGCGAAAGAATACGACGCGATACGGCCGTCGAGCTCTTGCCATCTTCCAAAATGCGCGTATGCTTATCGTGTTGAAGAGTTCGAGAAGAATTTTTCCGCCTTGAAAGCTTCATGTGAGTGCTCACACACGACTTTCCGAGAATTGGTGTTCATAGGTGGTCTAGGTCGCATTGCCCGGTTCGACGGTACGGTTCATGACCTCCAATGCCGCCGAAAGCTTGAACTCTAGGCTACGTGGGCTAGACGTTTACCTATTTGCTCGTTACTTGAGGTGTATCGTTGCATTGTCGAGAAATGGTTCGACGAGAAGAGGGCATTAGCTAGGGAGAGAGTACGAGATTACACTCGAGGCCTTCAACAAGCTTCTTTGTGACGGTGGAAGCAAGTCATCGGCTCGTTGCTCAACCTACCCGACAATGTTTATAAAGTGAAAAGACAAGAAGATGGTCTTCGAGGTGGACCTTGGGAATTGGACATGTGAGTGTCGTGAGTTCGATCGGGATAAGATGCCATGTCGTCATGCGGCTACGCCGCCTCGGTATGTACAAGCGTAAATTTGTTTGATTTCGTAAGTCGGTATTACCTTTGTATTTTCATGGCTCAATATTTCTAACTTTTGTTGAGTTACGGGACCCAAGGAAACACGTCAATTTGTTTGATTTCGTAAGTCGGTATTACAAGCAACACGACTTGCGCGAGACTTACGAGAGAATCCATTAGGCCGGTACCACATCCCGAGGAGTGGAATGTCCCGCCGATATTGCAAGAATCGTTTGCTTGCCACCGGTGGGAGTTCGTCAAGCCGGCCGTCCGAGGACACGGCGTGTTCGTTCGGCCGAGTTGAAGGTGCGCCCGCGACACGCCGTGGCCAAAAATGCTCTAAGTGTAAGGGGACCGGCCACAATAGAAAGAATTGCACCGAACCACTCGCTTTAGATGTCGATATAAATATTCCCCGGAGGGAAGAACCATCGAGTCGAGACGGCGACGAAAGAAAAATGCGACAATTGTGGTAGTGAAGAACACGCGATCGAGAAAATGTCCGATGCACTTGTGATTTATGATTTTTTGCACGATTGACAATGCCACTCTTATTTATAATATGTGGTTCATTTATACTAATTTTATTTATTTGTTGAGCTTCTATTGTGTTTAGATTCGGCGGCTCACCCGCCTCGGCGGGGTACACGAGCCTGCCCATCGCGCCCATCGCCCACGATTGGGAGACCCCATCGCCCCCATCACCCCCATCGTGCCCATCGCCCCCATCGCCCCCATCGTGCCCATCGCCCCGTCGTGCCCATCGCCCCCATCGCCCCGTCACCCCCATCGCCCCCTTCGTGCCCATCGCCCCCATCGTGCCCATCGCCCCCATCGTGCCCATCGTGCCCATCGCCCCCGTCGTGCCCATCGTGCCCATCGCCCCCGATCGTGCCCATCGCCCCCATCGCCCCCATCGTGCCCATCGCCCCTATCGTGCCCATCACCCCCCCATCGTGCCCATCGTGCCCATCGCCCTCACGATGCATGTCCCATCGCCCCCTCAAGAAATTTTGATTTTATAGACATTTTTGGACTTTATGTTGATGTGGTGCTGATATATTGATTTGTAATTGCTTATTTAAGAATTTCATAAGTAAAAACGAACATTTGAAATAATTTAAATGTAGTCTTTAATATGATTATGAATCATATCATATCTTAAGAATGAAAAGGATCTCAATGAATATTTACTTCAAATTCTCAGAGTGGTGACTAGGGCCTGCAGCAGAGTGGTGACTAGGGCTGCGACGTGAGTGGCGGGGCGGGTCAGCGTCGCGACCTGTTGCTAGTCGCGAGTGCGCCGATAACTCCACAGCTCCGTCTAGGACCGAAGTAGTCCACGATCTTAGTGAAGACCCTATCGGCTACTCGAGCAAGAGCACGTGCTTGAGTCGTCGTGCAAGATCGCCTTCAACCGGCGATCGACGACGTCGTCGATCTTGACTCTGTGTTCGGACAAAGGGCTGCAACAACACACTCGTCCTCCGGCCTCTCTGGTACACTCGCTCTGCCGGCTCCGAGGACGGGTGAGAGGACTACTCTCTCGGCGACGCTTCGACACCTTTCCAAAGGTCGCCTTCAACTTCTCCATTGTCGTAACTTTGATCTTGCCCTTGTTCTTGATGGGCCCCGCAAACACAACCTCTGCCCTACCCCGACCGACAATTCGGACCGGCTTCGGGTACACCACATCAAACGGATCCCCGTTCTCAAAGCTAAGGAAGTAGTACTCGGCTTATCTTCCTCCATCGGGACCAACGGGACATCATTCATTTCGGTACGTAATGAAATACGTATAAAATAACAATTATATATCGATAAAATTTTGAAATTTTAAAAAATTCATAAAAAATAAAGTGATTTACGTACCGGTTGGTCAAAAAGGTAGTGAAGTCCGCCTTCACGGTGCCCGTCTCCCACATCAAGCATCGGGGCTCGATCACTTCATCTCTCATTCCGCAAGATGGCGTCCCAAACGAGGAAATGCCTCGTACATCCAAAGGCACGCAGGACCCCGGACCGTAGAAGTGGTAGTCAATCTCTTCCTGCGGGAGTAAGAGCCACGGTGTCGATGTAGTGAGTCAACACCGGTACGTGTAAGCACCCCGGGAAACCCGTCCCATCGCTCAAAGTCCTCTACCGATGCCCGGTTCTCGACCGACATCTTGTCCGGCACAAGAGAAAGTAGTAGTAAACCAACAAGTTCGCGGCCTTCAAATAATCTTCCATTTCATCTCCTAACTTGCGTTCCTTGAACTTGTTGCGCGACTCGCTCACCTTTGTTTCTTTGGCATGAAAATGCCGGTGAAATAAACTGTCGGGACGGATCGGGTAGTCTCGGTAGGTCGAACTCCGTGTTTCCAAAGTGAAGTCCGTGATTAGGGCATAATCACGGGGTGTAAAACGGACGGTCCGACCCCGAGGCGAAACCGGGACTCATGCGGGGGTATGTGGTCGCCCTGCGGCTTGTCGGGCTATAAGGTGGTGAAGGGCACCGGTATGCTTGCCCGTCCGCCTAACTCTAATCGCCCGCCACGACCCGGAGGTAAAGTGCTCTATCGCACGCTCTCCGTGTCTAGGCCCGCCAATGCGACGCGGCGTGGAAAGTATCTCTTTAAACACATCACAACGCATATACAAATTGATTCCACGTGTCACGGCCCCGTAACGTGGGCCTTTTCCATACACAACCCTCCTACAATAACAAAACGGGCAACCATAAGCAATAAATTCACGAGCAAATTCAAAAAAACAAGACAAAACACAAAAAAAAATACCGGCACATCGGGCACGATGGCAAAGTCACGATGGACGCCATCGCCCCCGACCATCGTGTCCGACCCATCGTGTCCGGCCCATCGCCCCCCCCGGACATCGCCCCCAGGCTATCGACCCCAGCCCCCATCGCCCCCAAACCCACTTCGTGCCACCCATCGCCCCCGACCATCGACCCCAACCCCATCGCCCCCAACCCCATCGTGGTGCCCCGTCGTGCCCGCCCACCCCGACCCCAACACCATCGCCCCCAATCCCATCGTGCCCCATCGTGCCCATATAAATTCGGCCCACCACACTCGCAAAAATCAACATTTAAACGCATAGAACATGTACATTTCTTCGCAACTTAACTTTAGCATGAATACCCATGAATTAAACATCGAAATTTGCCAAAAAATTTCAATTTATTTCGAAAATTAGGGCGCACTAACCGGCGGCTCGTTTAGGAACTCTTCCTCTTCGTGATGCGCCGGCGACGACGACGCCTCTCCATCGTGGTTAGATTGTGTCTCGGACGAACTCATCGTGCCCGCAAGTCTTCCGTCGAGAGCGTGCTTCTTCTTCGTGGTTTCGGTCGAGAGAGATAAGAGAGAGAATGTGGGTTTGTGGTGGGGGACCGATAGGTGGAGAGAGAGACAAAATTTAAAATAGTAAAGGGTATTTTAGTCTTTTAATCAATTTTGGTATAGAAAACTTGTAGTTTTAAGTTTAGGGTTAAAAAACTTATCCTCTTTAAATTTTGGTACCAAATTATTTGGACCTCATAATAATAATAATAATAATAATAATAATAATAATAATAATAATAATAATAATAATAATAATAATAATAATAATAATAATAATAATAATAATAGTGCAAAAGAAAAGATAATTCCGACTATTTTTGTTACACTTAAAAGTTAAAAATACGATTTCAATGTTGACTCCAACAACGTTTGGTGAAATGTTATCAACATTCTGAGCTCTATCTTGACTCAGTACCATTACTCTCCCTTTAATTATATATTATGTAATCGATCTTTCGATCTATATTATATTTTCGTGTATCATTAGGGTTCTAATAAAATTGAATCATGCAAAATATGGTGGTCAAAACAAGTTCTTATAACTGGTGAAAAATCAATTAGCATTTGTGCAATTTAATCTCCGGTTGTATGTTGTATTGCATCATGTTATACGAACATCTAATCTGATATTACTCTCAACATTGCACTGATTATTTTACTTTGCAATCCGGGCACAAAATTCTAACAATTATGACGGTGTATTCCCTCGTACGTTACATAGAGAATATGTTATGTTTTAATCGTCAAAATAAATGTAAGACTAAATTAAATTTATGAGGTTGATTGATAAAAAAAAACGTATTAGATAATATATTGATAAGTTTGTAAGTGAATATTTCAACAATATATCTAAATTAATAACTACATATATATATATATATATATATATGTAGTTATTAATTTAGATATATTGTTGAAATATTCACTTACAATATAGGGATGAGATCATATGTAAAAGTTTTTTTCCCGTAAGAAATAAGAAGCGATCTAGACATTTATCTTTGTAGATCTATGATTGTCATTGACCGGTGCATTATAATTGAACATGAAATGCATTATCGTAACAATGCATTGTAGTAAATCAAAAATGTATTATTATGATAGTGCATTGTAATAATACATAAAATACATTATTTTAGTATATAAAATGCATTATTATTATTTTTTACGGAAAAAGTATTTTGTATGTGAACCAACCCCTATTATATATATATATATATATCATGAAAAATAAAAATATATTAGCTGAAATATTTTAAGAAAATCATTAAGAATTCCTTTAAACGTACAGATATTATTACATTGTATTTTTTAAATTTCATTTTCTATTATACATTTTTATTTCCTATGTATATTCATTTATTATATTAATATGAAAAAAATTGGAATCAGAACATCGTTAAAAATTATATTAAGTTACTATAAATTACGCTCTAGATCCGTTCCTTTTCAAAAGGCCCACAAGTCCTTTAAAAGGATGTGAATTATTAATAGTAAAATTAGAAAGAGAAAATAGTTTTATGGGTATTTTTATCAAAATATTAAAAGTACCAGAAAAAAAAATTAATTTTTTTGAGTAATTACAGTGATATATTGTATAATTTATGAATTACATTGAAATGTTTATTACGTGTGATACTTTTGTTCCAAATTAAACTAATCGATTTAGCATCACTCCATTTGACAGGTTGGTATAAATGCTGTGGGCCGCCGTTCCTATGAATTGAGCACGTGGGGAAAAATGAATACGATAACCTAACTTTTCCAAGCTTTTCTATATCGTAAATTTTGTGCAAAGGCTGTTATTTAAAATAATGTACGGATGTGAAATATTTATTTTGACTAAAGATATTTGAGAGAAAATTTAAGCATAAGTATACTTAATGAGAGTATTATGTATTTAAGCAGAGAAGTTTAAAGAAAAATAAATGAGGTTACGTGATCCTAATTATGTTCATCATAGGTTTCTTATTTTGCTTGTCCAAGAGCCCCATTTCATCATTCATAATCATAAGGTCTTAAGTAGAGATTTATTTGTAATTTTATAAATAAACAAGAAATTAGATTAAATCCATTTGGTATGTTCTGCTGAGTCTGCTCTGTTGAATGTTTCAGCTGTGTCTGCTTAGTTGTGTCTTCTACTGTCTTCAGCGATTACCTGTTAGCTTAGAAATTCTATAAGCTCAAACATGCGAGCTGGAGAAACACTTGGGCTTGCGCAATCATCTACTCGGTTGAGGTCAGCTGGGTTTTGGTATCAAATCAAAACTCTATTAATTTTTCCAATAAAAAATGTAAAGGAATAATTAATAAATAATATGTGATGCATGATGAATAAATGGTAAAATTAGTCAAGAAAATGATTGTCATATAGTAAAAAATAAAATTATTTAATTAATAAAATTATACTCATGAAATCATTAAATATAGTTTGTCTAAATACAATTAATTAAAGGAATATGTTAATGTATTAATTGTATGATATGAAATGACTCGTTTGCTTAATGACCCATCAAAGTCTAACATGTAATCCTTTAGTTATACTATATCGTTCCTAAGAACAAAGCATCTAAGTAACATACATATAAACTCACTTTCTTTTTACTCTTAATCAACACCAATTAACTTGTTTATTTGCATTTTATGGGAAAATGGCTAGATAATATAACTATAGCTATAATAGAGAAATAAAGCAATGTTTTGAGCAATATAATGCTCCTATTTTCGTAAATAATAATAATAATAATAATAATAATAATAATAATAATAATAATAATAATAATAATAATAATAATAATATTGTATTTTATATATTAAAATAATAGCAAACCTACACGACTAATCTTTAATAGTGGATTCTATAATGGAAAAATGGCAAATTGGGAATATTAGTTTGAGAAATTACCTAGTAATTATTTGCGTGGTTTGTTGGTGTGAAACATCATATGATATGATCAAGAATAAATATTCTTGATTAGACGTATGACTTTATGTTTAAACTTTCGAGATAGATAGGTATATACTAGACAGATAAACCCGTTTATTCATTATTAATAATCAACATTGATGCATAGTTTACACCAAGAAATGGTGCATGCCTTGGAAAGAAAGCAATAAAAGCAAAAATCTATTGGTTTTGAGGTTTTATATATATATATATATATATAGGGAGAGAATCAAATAAGAACTCCTATTTATATGAGAGCTAGGAACCAATCCAAGCCATCCATCCTCTAAGATCTATGGATATAACTTAATCTCATAACAAATTGGTCAAACCAGCTTTAGTTGGTCAATCTCGCATCTTTTCACTTAAGTAAGGTTATTATGGTAATTTTCTCTATTTTCTTCTGTGCAAAAGCGAGATGCACAAAATAGTGTAAAGTGATGCATTAATTAGTGTAAAGTGATGCATCAATATCACATTTCTGATGCATCAATTATTTTTTTATCAAGGTAGAATAATTAATATTTTTTACACGGTTTATAAAGAAAAAACACGTTTTATAAAGTGTATACTTGTACAATTAAAACATTATGTATATCAGATTCGTATTTATTAATTGATGTCTTGAGCACAATTTTATGATGCATTAATACGATTTACGTGATGCTTTAATATGAAACTTTAAATGCACATAATAGTGAAAGACTAATTACCACAATTAATGCATTACGTATATAATATTAGTGCATTACACTATTTAAATTTATGCATTTACATTGAGTATTATTTTTAGACGTAGTATCATTAATCATATTTTTATTTTGAATTATATTTTTTAGATATATGTAGTACACTATGCATTTTTTTGTCGGTAGTATCATTCATTTATGCAATACGTATATCGTATTTGCATTCGTACGTATATGATATCACAACTAATTATGCATTACTTATGTCATATTCGTATTTATTACTTGATGTTCTTGTCACAATTTTATGATGCATTAACACGATTTACGTGATGCATTAATATAAAACTGTAGATGCAAAAAAGATCTATCAACACAATTAATGCATTACGTATATGTTATTTGTGCATTACGTTGTTTATATTTATGCATTATATTGTTTACAAAGTTGATGCACTAGATAACCTTATAAGTTGCATTCGATTTAATTAGTGTCATTCACTACAAATTACTGTATCAACAACAAAATCTTTGTTTCTTTGATTTCTGTATCTAAAACACAACATTATACCAACATGAAAATCCTAATTTATATGCCTAAGCTGAAGCATAAAATAGAATTACAACAGAAGACTTACTGAAGAGTAGAAGATGAAGAAAAAAATTGTACAATGAAATCAACAAAATCGATGGAACAAACACGGTAATCTCAACAAATAGAAATAAGCATCTGTAATGAGCGATCATTTCATGATTTAGGTGATCATTACATGTCTGATATTTGTGCATTACATTGTTTAGATTTATGCATTACATTGTGCATTTTTTAATTGTGGGACGTAATGCATTAGGTGTACAAGGTTAATGCATTAGGTGCACAAAGTTGATGCATTAAAAAACTTTATCAAATGCATTCGATTTAGTGTCATGCACAACCAATTCATACTGCACAAGCTTTTAATTACAATAAAGCCAGCACATCCTCCAATTTTGTATAATTTAAAGAATGAGAATGAAGTTGATCCTTGCAGTTATTTTTCAGTCAAATCTTAAATCTCAGGCTTCTTCCTTTAATATGTTTACTATCACAATACTTGTTAAATATAATTAATGCATTATGTATATGGTATTTGTGCATTACATTATTTAGATTTGTGCATTACATCTCCAAAATCCCTGCAATCTCGACCAAACCATGTTTAATGTCCAATATTTTCATTTTCTGCAGCAAATTTGGTCTATCAATCCAAACACCCAACAAGAAGAAGACATCACTACAATCTCATATTCCATAATAGCCATGAAGTTACATTAGTATATGCATCAACTCTGTGCACCACCAAGCAAAATCCAGAAAAAAATAAGAGTAATCGATTTTCAACATGATCCAACCCCTTTCCAAATTTTGACATGAAAAATTCATAATCCTTACAATTCATTCGCTCACACAAATAGAGAGAAAATCCACAACTTATAATAATATAAGAAGATGGTGATAAAATTAAAAAAAAAGGTTTAAATTTTAAAGAAAAAGAAAAAAAGGCACGCTATTTTGGGATAATTTGAACTAGCTAATTAACAATGTTGAAGGTAGAAGATTTTGTAATTTAATGTTTTTCAAATGATGAAATGATTGAAAAGTGGAGCATTCAAAGAAGCTTGGCTTCTGAATTTGAAGAATTTCATGTGTCTATGTTTGTGCAACATCATTTGTGATTTATACAAGGATCCAACAATAAATTCTCCAACACAAGATTTTAGGAGAGAGAGAGAAAGAGATAAAGAGAGAATAAGGAGGAGGAGATAACGACAGCGGTGGCGGCGGCGATGGTCAGTGGTGGCGGCGGCGGCAATGGTAAGTGGTGGTGGAGATGAAGAGAAGAAAAGAAGAGAACGAGAGATGGAACGAGTGAGATGAGTGAGGAAGATGGGTTGCTGAATTTACCCAACAAAACCCTCCACACTTTGATTTTAAATCCATGTCAAATTTTAGATTTAATCATAGCCACAAATTCTTTACAAATGAGAGGTAGGAATTAGTTCCTAGTTCTCATATAAGGAGTGGTTCTCACCAGATCCACACCCTATATATATATATATATGGATAGCTTCTAGTGAAAAGGTCCATTAAAGTAAGAAATATGAATAAATCACAACCCTTGATTCACAAAGGATGGAGGGTCAGATCTGACCCAGGTCAAACCGGGTCGGGCCCGGGTCAACGGGTAGGACCTAGGTCAACCCACTAACTTTTCAATTTTTTTTTATATTTTTAATTTTTTTCTTTTTGTTTTTTTTTAAAGTGTGATTCATCTCAATACACTGTGTGGTGCATCTCATTTCATGTTGTGGTGCATCTCATTACATAGTGTGGTGCATCTACACATTGTAATGCATCTCATTATACATGGTGGTGCATCTCATTACACATAGGCTGCATCTCAAAATGAATTGTGGTGCATCTCAAAATGCACTGTGGTGCATCTCATAATACATGGAGGTTTATCTCATACACTATGTGGTGCGTCTCATTGACTTTTACGAATTTTAATTTTTTTTTTTTTTGTCTCCGCCTTCGGTTCCGATTTTAATTTATAGATAATGATTGTGGCAACATTAATGATTTTTAGCTCGCTCCGAGGCCTTCGGCTCCCTCGCTCGACTCTTGAAAAAAATAAAAATAAAAAAATAAAAATAGTGAAAAAGAATATTAAAAAATTAAAAAATGGTGCATCCCAATACACTTAGTGGTGCATCTCATTACACAGTGTGGTACATCTCATTACACGTAATGGTGCATATCATCTGACCCTTAAAAAAAATTCAAAAATTAAATAAAAAATTCAAAAAAAAAAATTGAAAAGTCAACGGGTTGGCCGGATCCGACCCGAATTCAACCCGGTTTGACCCGGATCAGATCTGACCCTCCATCCCTTATAAATCTATGGTAAAAATCTATTCATAATTCTTAGATTAAGATACATTCTTATATAATTCATCTCCTATATATATATAATCGTGGCAACTGGAATATTGAAGAAAATTTGGCCTTGTCATTCTTGGTGTTTCATAATTAATAAATGACTGGTGTTGACGCGAAAGCTCACCTATTATTCAGGGTCTTTGTCTTGGTTTAGACACTAATATATACTCCCTCTCCGTTCTATTTTAAATGTCTCATTTAGCTCAATTTTTTGTCTTTAAATAAGTGTTCTATTTTAAAATTTGAGAGTAAAATAATGACATTCTTCCTATTTTATCCTCTTTAATACTTTTTGTAATTTGTTAATTAGTTGTATGTATACATTAATAATAATAATTAATAAGGTTACATAGGTAAATTTCTTTATTTCCTTGGTATGTATAATTTAACGGTGGAGGACACTTATAAAAAAACGGAGGGAGTAGTACTTCCGTTTGGGTATTTCCACGATTGTAATCTTGATCTCATTTACTGAAAACTTCATCATTGGCCTTTTATGATTGCGTGTAATCTCATTTAACTGAGATTGTAGCAATATATTTCCGTGATTACATTAGGTGGTTAGTGTCCATCTTCAGTTCAGTATGTTTGTTTGTATGTATATTTATCAATAGTGTGCATGATGACTTAATTTCTAAGATGTTCTACTGCTATATATATATATTATCAATAGTGCATGATGACTTAATTTTTAAGATGTTCTACTGCTATATATATATGGATTGGTTCACATACAAAATATTTTTTTCAGTAAAAAATAATAATAATGTATTTTATGTATTATTATAATGCACTATCATAATAATTCATTTTTGATTTACTACAATGCATTATTACGATAATGCATTCCATGTTCAATTATAATGCATCGATCAATAAAAACCGTAGATCTACAAAGATTAATGGTCCAGATCGCTTCTTATTTTTTACTGGAAAAGACTTTTATATATGATCTCTTCCCTATACATATATATATATAGGGTGTGGATCTGGTGAGAACCCCTTCTTATATGAGAAATAAGAACCAATCATGACCACTCATTTGCAAAGATTGTGTGGCCAGAATTAAATCTAACAATTTAACATGGATTAAAAAAAAATGGAGGGGTATTTTAGGAAGGAAATAAAATCAGACCTCACTCTTCTTCTATCTCTCGTTCTGTCGATCTATCACACGCATCCTTCCATTTCTCTCTCACCACCATCATCCATCATCACCGCCTCCGAACACCACCGCTACCACAACCTCCGTTGCCATCACTGCCACAGCTAGACAACGTTGTCTACTTCTTCTTCTTCTTCTTCTTCTCCCCATCTCTCTCTCTCTCTCTCTCTCTCTCTCTCTCTCTCTCTCATTCTTTGCCCCAACAAAACAACAACAAAATTACAATCACAACACACACTAATACCACACACCTTCATCGCAATTTTGAAATTATCAGATTACTGAAACCTTGAATATTGAAACGTTCCCGTCAGTTTTCTATATCGCTGCCACAACTAATATCACGCAATTTTTCATAAAATTTATACGAGAACACCAATTAAACCAACCAACTTATTCGATTTGCATCTCCTTCACCGCCGGCAATAGTCAACCATCGCCATCGTCCTCTAGCTTACTAGCAATCAATCGATCTTCACGAATTTCATCAATCTATAAGCCTAATTTCCTTTGCCTCTTATTGGGAAAATTATAAAGTTTTGATTTAATACCAAAACCTAACTGTTCTCCAACCGAGTTGATGATCGCATCAACCTAAATAGTGTTTTCCAGCTCGTCTGTTTGAGCTCTAGATTTTCTAAGTTTACAGGTTCAGGAAGCGGAAGACAGCAGAAGCTCAAGACATCAGAAGATCCAGCTGTGTTTACAGTAGGAGCCAACTATCAACTGAGTTTTCCAGCTGAGCTGAGTTCAAAACAGAGCAGGATCAAGCTGAAGATAAATCGAGCTGAGTTCAAGACACAGCTGGTCCAGCTGTACAGAACAAAGGGAACTAACTCTGAAGACGTCACTTCAATCCAGCTCTAAATTCAAAAACCAGCTCCAAAGGCAGAGATCCCGGTGTCAGAGAAAGTCAATATACCTCGACCAATGAGGGATTGCCAAATCAGCATCCTAGACTTCAGAACCTAGCATGTAACACTAATAAAGACAGGTGCAGAAACGCCCAACGGCAGATTTCGAATTTAAGAAGAGTAGGTAAGATTCAAACGGCTCCTCCAACGGCTAGTCTTGAATCTCTACCTATATAAACCCGTCTTCAACCTCATGATCAGATACGAAAAACCTTCTACAAGCTTTCAATTTCTAAATTCATCAAGCCTTCAAAAGCTTACAAGCAGTTCTAAATAGTTAAAAGAACACTTTTTCTTAAAGTGTTTCTAGTCCAAAAACTGCCCAGTTTTTCGTCTGATTCCTAGGCAGAAATCATTGTATATCTTAAGCCTAGATTTCGAACGAGTTCATCTAACTCTAAGTTCTTCATTGTAAGAACTCGTTCATAGTTGGAACCCCACACCAAACCCCTCTTTACCCAGAAAGGTTAGGTCAAGGTTACGCTTGCTTGAAGCGTGAAATTCAAGTGGTTGTAAGGTTTTTTCGCACGTAAGCGAAAGGTTAGGCTTGACAGTGCCCGTAAACTGTTGGAACGCAACTCAGGTTAGAGTTGTGAAGTTGCTTGGTACTTGGAAACCAAGTGTAGTGAATTACCAGTGAATCTGGTCGTGGACGTAGGAGGTGTTACTCCGAACCATGTAAAATCTCGTGTTATTTACTTTCTCGTTATTTTCAGATTTTGTACTAATTCCATTTGCTTATTGCATCTTTATCAAATCTGCATACTCAGCTACTCCCCAAAGACAGCTGTGTTTTGTCTATAATCTTGCAGAACTTGACTAAGTCAAAAACGTAAAGAATATTTTCAAGCTGAGTTTTTCTAAGCAATCGAGCTAAGTTTTCAAACCACCACTTTCCGCACCGCCAGCTGAGTTATTAGCCCAGCTGACCTTCCTCAGCTGGATTCATAACTGAGCTCACAAACTCTGTTTTAAACTTGAAAAAGTTTTTAAAAATCTATCTTTGGTGTATTCACCCCCCCTCTATACCAAAGACCCAGCTCAGGGACCATCAATTGGTATCAGAGCAGTGGTTCAAAATATCGTTGTTTCTGAATCAAGATATTTGTCTTGACAATCTGTCAGTGGTCAACTAAACAGATCCTCTTCTGAAAAACTCATATTATTTCATACTGTGCATATGGATTCTTATCTTAACAGGAACCTTCCTACCTTCTCGGTCGATGATTATGCAATCTGGAAGTTCAGATTAAAAAGCTTTCTTTGTGTGCATCATGACATGATGTGGGACGTCATCACAGACGGACCCATCATCATTTACAAACAAGGAAACGAGCTTGTTCCAGCTCAAGATGGTGGATAGCCAACGTATCAGCTCATTCCCAAGCCAAAGAATGAACATACCTCAGAAGAAAGGAAGCAAGATGGATTAGACAGCTTCGCGTTGAATACCATCTCGTCAACAGTCTCCAACGCCTACCTCAGCAAGATCATCAACTGCAACACTGTAAAGGAGATGTGGAAAACCCTAGCCAAGCTATGCGAAGGGTCGGAGAAGATAAAAGAAAATAAATTCACAATCGCCTGCCAGAAGTTTGATAAATTCAAGCAGCTTGTCAATGAGTCCATCAAAGGGATGGAACTCAGATTCTCAAATATCGTGGTAGAAATTGAAACCATCAGAACTGGAAAATACACCCAGCGTGAAAAGAACCTAAAAGTCCTTTCAGCGCACACAGCTGAATGGAACACATACAAGGCGGTACACCAAAGTTGAAGTGACTTGGGTGATCTTTCAACTGAAAGATTATTCTCCCTGCTCAAAGCCAACGAATACAACTTGAAGATTACCATGAAAGAATCTTCAAGCAATCAGAATGATGAAGAGCTGACACCTGCGCCAAAGGAGATTGCGTTCAGAGCTAACTCTGGAAAATCCACAGTCAGTTGAGTCATCAAAGAAGGACAAGAAGGACATGAGCAAGGAAGAGCTACTTGAAGAGATAGCCATGCTGGTCAAAAACTACAACAGACTCAACACCAGCAAGGGCAAATACAAGAAGTTCGCATGAACTTACAGAGACAAGTACGCAGCAGATGATGAGAAGTCAGCTAACAAACGAACAGACGAAAGATGCTTCAACTGCAAGGAACCGGGACACTACAGGCTAGACTGTCCTAAGCTATCCAAGAAAGATAAAGACCAACTGAAAGCTAAGGCAGCTGACAGAAGGAGAGCCTACATCGCCGACGAGAAGTCGGAGTGCAACAAAATAGAGGATAACATGCCATTTTCAGACTCAGAAGAAGAAGCACTGATGGCTCATGATGAACCTGAATGGGATACATGCTTCATAGGACAGACAGACGGAATTGATGAAGATGAGGTAATGTCAAGAACTCAAAATCTATCTAACCTCTCACCATCACACGAACACTCTACACAGGTTTCAGAATCAGGGCTACCTGATTGGAGTTTAGTAGAGAAGGTTATGAACGATTCCAAGGAGTTTCAAGAGATCCTTGACATCATAATGTGTGAGAATGCTGAGCTGAAGGTGGAACTGGAAAAGAAAAAGGTATCAGAAGCAGCTGTACAACACAGCTCCAAGAGGAAGTTATTTCACTAAAAGACAAAATAGTGAAACAAGATTAGCTGATGAAAGATTTCTACTACGAAAAGAAACAGCTGATGGAAGAATTGGAAAAGGCCACAGCTGAATCAGAAAAGAAGTCAGCTGAGATTATAGAGCTGAAAAGTTCCGAAGATGTACTATCTAAGAAGATGGTAGCTCTCATCAAAGCTACAACAACAACGGACGAAATCATAAGTGCACAATGTCCAGCAGCACTCAAAGCAGGACTGGGTTACAATAAATCAAAGGATGCCACAAACATTGCTTCCACTAGTGGAACAAAGGTAATGTTTGTAAGAGCAAAAGAAAACCCAATTCCAGCAACTCAGCAACGACCGTTGAGGACACAGCTGGCATCAAAAAGGCCAGCTGTGAGACAACCTCAAGTACAGATCAGACAGCAACGTGCTCAAACTCAACAAAGATAGCAGGCTGGACAGTTCAGACACCAGCAACATCAACAACACGTCGAAAGATATCAACCGAGATATCAAAGGAGATACCCAGCTGGATATCACTCATATGATCACCATCTGGAGCACCACTTCCAGCCGAGGTATCACAAGAGAAAACAGAGACAAAGGAACGTCTCAGCTGGATACCGAAAAAGACCAGGACATCAACAAAGACATCAAGCTAGGACGATACTGAGATCAAGACCCCACCAGCAACAATCGAAGAACACAAAGAATGTGTATATCGACTCAGCTGGAAGGATCATCAGATCAAATGACCCAATTCGAGTCATCAAGCAGATCTGGGTCATAAAAGGATCTTTGTCTAACCCACAAGGACCCTATTAAATATGGGTACCTAAATTTTGATCTTGTTTATAGGTTGCAAGGGAACGACGCATCATTGAAGAGTCGATAAGAACGCTATGGTACTTGGACAGTGGATGTTCCAAGCACATGACGCACTTAAAGCATCTACTCCAGAAGTATATCGAGCGTCCAGACCCACACGTAACATTTGGTGACAACTCCAAAGGTATAACCAAAGGTTATGGTACATTTAAAACTAAAAATGTTATAATCCCCAATGTTTCTTATGTACAAGGACTGCAACATAACTTGCTTTCCATTAGCCAATTCTGCGACAACGGTTTTTCTGTCAAGTTTGATGCACATGGATGCACAGTGAAGCACAGGGAAACCAAGCAGATACTACTAAGCAGCCCTCCTGAGACTTGTCTTGTATCGAAAAACAACAATGAAGTCAGCTGGTTGTGGCACAGACGGCTGAATCATCTCAACTTCAAGACAATCAACAAACTGGCTAGAAACCAGCTCGCTAATGGAATTCCAGATCAAGTTTATGATAAGAGTCATATTTGCAGCACTTGTCAACAAGGAAAAGAGACAAAGATTTCATTTTCTCTCAAGCCGACGCCCTCAACTGATCGAGTTATTCAACTCCTACACATGGATCTTTTTGGTCCAGTTACTCCAACAAGCTTCAATGGCAGAAAATATACTCTGGTCGTAGTGGATGACTTCTCAAGATTCACACGGGTGTCATTCCTGTACCAGAAGAGCGAAACAAGGACTAAGCTATCAATTCTGCTGGAAAGGTTGTCAACTCAGAAGGAGTGCAAGATAATGTCAATCAGATCAAATCGAGGAACGGAGTTTCTGAATGAAACTATTTATGAATACTGCGAGAAGAACGGAGTTCAACATCAAACCTCAGCAGCGCGTACACCTCAGCAGAATGGTATAGCAGAGAGAAGAAACAGAACACTCAAAGAAGCAGCTACCTCAATGCTAGCTAGTTCTGCCATTCCAAAGAAGTTCTGGGCCGAGGCAATCAACACAGCATGCTTCACTCAGAATCGCTCTCTACTCATAACAAGGCAAGGAAAGACGCCATATAAGCTATGGAATAACAGAATACCATACATTGGATATTTCAAGGTCTTCGGATCCAAATGTCATATCCTAAACAATGGAAAAACACAGCTCAAGACGTTCGACGCGAAGACTGACCGAGGAGTATTCCTTGGTTACTCTGCTGTGAGTAAAGCATACAGAGTCTTCAACAGAAGAACTCAAACGGTCGAAGTAACTCCGCATGTTACCTTTGACGAATCATCATTTGAATATAGAGATTCTATCAAACGAAGAAATGAAGGAGAATCTTCAAGGCAGATTCAGACAAGAGCTCAAGAGAATCGAATCAGGAATCTGGCTGAACCATTAATATGGGATGATGAGCTAGAGTAGGAACCTCAAATCAATCGGGAAACTCCACCAGCTGGAAATCAAGAGGAACCTCCAACGCCAAATCAAGGGGGAATGCCATCAGCTGGAAATCCAGACACAGCTGAATCACCAGCACACTCTCCAGCAGAGCTTCTACAGAAGTCACCTCAAAACTCAATCCAAGGAAAGTCTCTTTCTCAAGACTTAACTCCAGAGCAACTCCAAGCCTGACGAAATCTAGCCACTTCTAGTATCAATCAGCTGGAAGAAGAAATTCATAAAAGAAGAAGATGGATTGAAGATCATCCATCATCAGCAATCATTGGAGAACCATCTGACCAAGTCAAAACCAGAAGCTCAGCTGCTCAAGCTACATCGCATCATCAAGAAGCAGCTGACACAGCTCAACTCTCAATAGAGCTAGAACTGACTGTCTATGATGAAGACACAGCTCTAATGGAGTGTTATGTAGCTCAAGTTCCAGAGCCTCAAACAATTCTAGAAGCCTTAAAAAGTGTACCCTGGACAAATGCCATGCAGGAAGAGCTAAATGAATTCCTCAGAAATTGTGTCTGGGAATTGGTCGACAGACCTGAAGGAGTCAAAGTCATTGGACTCAAATGGATCTTCAAGAACAAACTGAACACCCTTGAAGTCATCATCAGAAACAAAGCTCGACTAGTTTCCAAGGGCTACACACAGCAAGAAGGAATTGACTTCGAAGAATCATTTGCTCCAGTAGCACGATTGGAAGCAATCAGACTTTTTCTCGCTAATGCAGCACATCACAAATTCAAGGTTTACCAAATGGATGTAAAGTGTGCATTTTTAAATGGAGAAATCAAAGAAGATGTCTATGTTGAACAACCTCCAGGATTTGAAGTAGAAGGAAATAAAGTCTACAAGCTAAAGAGGGCGATTTATGGATTGAAATAAACACCTCGAGCTTGGTATGATACTCTATCAAATTTCCTGGTATCCAAAGGATTCAAGAAGGGCTCAGTAGATAGAACACTCCTCACCATCAAGTTGGGAGAACACATCCTGGTTGTTCAAATCTATGTAGACGACATCATCTTCGGATCAAGATCAACATTCTTATGCCAAAGATTTGGAGAGATAATGTCAAAACAGTTCCAAATGTCTATGATGGAAGAAATGAGCTTCTTCCTAGGACTTCAAGTCAGGCAATCAGCAGAAGGGATTTTTATAAATCAATCCAAGTACGTGAAAGACTTGATCGCCAAGTATGGAATTCAATCCAGCAGAACAGTAAAGATTCCGATGAACACCAACTGGAAGATTGAACCTGGAACTGAAGGGAAGTCAGTTGATTCCAACAAATACAGAGGGATAATAGGTTCTCTGCTGTATCTAACAGCTAGTCGTCCAGACATCACTTTCGCAGTCGGAGTGTGAGCCAGATTTCAAGTTGATCCAAAGGAAGCACACATGCAAGTAGCCAAGAACATTCTCAAATATCTCAAAGGAACTCAGAATGTTGGGTTGTGGTATCCAGCTGAAGACAATCTACAGCTGACTGGATATTCAGACTCAGACTTCACTGGAGATCGGTTGGACAGAAAATCAACTTCAGGAACATGTCAGTTCCTAGGAAGCAAGTTGATCTCGTGGTTTTCAAAGAAGCAAACGTGCGTCGCAACCTCCACAACAGAAGTAGAATATATGGCAGCTGGAAGCTGCTGCTCATAAATTCTCTGGCTGAAACATCAGCTGGATGACTATGAAGTGAAAACTGGACAAGTTCCAATTTTCTGTGATAGCTCAAGTGCGATTGCTATATCAGAAAATCCAGTACATCACACAAGATGCAAACATGTGGACGTGCGTCATCACTTCATCAGAGATCACGTGGAAAAGAAGGATGTGATTGTTGAGAAAATTCACACAGACATACAGCGGGCTGATATACTCACAAAGCCGCTGATAGAAGCAAGATTCAAGATGTTGTGCGGATTACTTGGATTACTCAACTCAGACGAATCTACATCCAGCTGAATGGAAGCAGACCCAGCTGGAATTCAGAACCAACCTCAAAGAACCTAGCTGAGAAAGAATCAAGCTCAGTCAAACGCCTAAGTGAAAGGATTATTCAGCTGAGGGGGAACCAGCTGGAAAAATTATCACTCAACACAGCTATTCATAACCGAGGTATCAGCTTACTACGATGATCAGCTGAGAGGTTTGCAACATCATTCATACACCTACTCATTCTGTTTTAGACAGACGTCAGTCAAATCATATCTTGTCATATCTAAACAAATTTAATTAAAAGTCTGCAAAGAACTGAAACATAGGAGTTTCAAGGCAAAAGTCAAAACGCCTCAACCGTCCTCTCACGTGCATTAACTCGTATTTTCTAAACAAGAAACTTACATGACGCGAGAATCACTCCCAGTTGTAGATCTTCTTATCAAACTATAAATCTTGATTGTCCATTCATCAAGAAAGTTGATATTAATATGCTAGAAGAGATACGCAAACATTTGCATTAACGCTAAAAAGTTTTTTTTTCGGCACTCTTTCTTCTTCATCCCCTTTGTATTATTTGTTCTACTAACAAAAGATGCAGAAGAAGAACATGGAATCTAGAAAGATATCTCCAGAAGCCGATCAACATGAAGAGTCTGTAAAAGCTTCACTATGAGAGTTGCTTAACTCTCAGGAACCACAAGAAGATGGAGTTCCAGGAGAAAATGAAGCTCATCGACAGATCCGGTCTAACACAGTGGGTGACTGCAAAGCTCAAGAACATCATTCACCAGGAAGTTGCAGAATTCTTCCTTGGAATGTCAAAAGAAAAAGACCTCTTCCGCCCCACTGTTTCTCTCAAAATAAAAGAGAGAACGGGACACACAACTCCCTGGGATGCGGAAATCAACGTCAACAAGATTCTGACAAATGAATTCAACCTCAGAGGAAGCCCAATTAGAACTGGATGAGATGTTGATAAAGCCGGAGTCTTTAAGAGCAGACATGTCAAAGCTCTTGCTCCGCCACAGGAGGCACAGAAAAAGATGCAGGAGACAAAGCAGCATGCATCTACTTCCTTCTCAGCTGGGAAGAGGAAACAACTTGAGGAGACAAAACAAGCTGAAGCGCCGTCTTCAAAGAGAATACTCAAGTTAAAGGTGCTCAGTCAGTCAGCCGAGAAGCCAGCTGACATTGAGAGAGAATTCGTAACTACTCTCCGAGGAGCAGAAGGTCCACAAGCGGTGGTTTCTTACGGTGGAGAAGAAGTTCATGTGCCAGCGTGAACATCATCATCGCCACCACCACAACGACGTATTCCAGCTGATCAACTAAGCTTAGACCCCAATCAACTATCCTTAAACCTCACAGCAGATGGAATACTTCAACCGCCTTCTCCTCAATTTCCTTCAGCTCAACAGGGACACCATCTTCAAAATCAACTTATGGAAGTTGGAGCTCAAGCCCCTGCACCAAACTCAAGTGAAAAGCATCATCCAGCCGATGATCACTTACAGCTAGATGATGAAAACATGAGTTGAACCCCATAACAACGACTTCAGAAGTGAAAGGGGAATACTTAAGTCCCTCAAGAGTTGCACGTGACGCCTCTATCTCAAGGTTTGAAGACCTCATGCTTAAAGGAGTCACAAGCACAACTGAAGTGCTGAATCAGACTTTCTCATTCAATCTAATGAAGTCTGAAGAAGCCAAATTGCAAGAAATGAAGTTGTGCCCTACTCAGAAGATGTCATCTCCAGTGTCAACTCATACCTCCAAGCACACAGCTGGACAGCCCCAGCTGAAACAGGCCAAGGAAGCTGTGTCTGCAATCACAGCTGAGGCCAATGCTATTGAAGAAGAGCCAGCCAATGCAACAGCTGAGCCACCAAGACTCCAGACCTCGCTGCTCAGAGCTGACAACCGCAGCATAGCCAAACTAAACATCGCAACAGCTGATAATATAGCGAAGATCGCTGATGCAATTCAGGAAATTGCACAGCTCAATAAGACGATGGTGTGTCTCTCCCGCCTTGTTGATCATGCCAAAAATGGGGAAGATAATAAGACAAAGAAGAGGAAAATTGCCGAGCTAGAGGAACCAGCTGAATCAGCTGAAGGAGAAACGAGTCAAAAGAAAGAAGCAGCGGATGCAGAAGAGAAGACCCAGCCAGCTGGGATTGAAGATTGAAGAATTGAAGAGAAGAGAAGACCCAGCCAGCTGGGATTGAAGTTTGAAGAATTGAAGAATTTTTTTTCCTTTCTTTCTTTTTCTCTTTTTATGTTGTAATTTCTTACATAAATAAAACTTAATTTTCTTTGCTGCTCAAAGCTCACCCTCATGACAATTACTTTTTGTCCAGGCTCTGAACTCTGAACTCTTTTCTGCTGATTTTTTTTTACCCTCTTAAATCGTAGGGAGAAGCTAAGGGGAAGCTTCATAAGTTGTCTCAGTTAGGTTTTAGCATCATCAGAAAGGGGGAAAATGGTGGGAAAATTATAAAGTTTTGATTTAATACCAAAACCCAACTGTTCTCCAACCGAGTAGATGATCGCATCAACCTAAGTAGTGTTTTCCAGCTCGCCTGTTTGAGCTCTAGATTTTCTAAGTTTACAGGTTCAGGAAGCGGAAGACGACGAAGCTCAACGACGAGAAGATCCACTGGGTTTACGAAGATCATCCACTGTGTTTACGGCAAGAGTCAACTATCACCGAGTTTTCCAAATTTAGCTGAGTTCAAAACAGAGCAGGATCAAGCTGAAGATAAATCGAGCTGAGTTCAAGACACAGCTGGTCCAACTGTACAGAACAAAGGGAACTAACTCTGAAGACGTTACTTCAAGTCAGTTTACGCAATCCAGCTCTAAATTCAAAAACCAGCTCCAAAGGCAGAGATCCCGGTGTTAGAGGAAGTCAATATACCTCGACCAATGAGGGATTGCCAAATCAGCATTCTAGACTTCAGAACCTAGGATGTAACACTAATGAAGACAGGTGCAGAAATGCCGAACGGCAGATTTCGAATTTAAGAAGAGTAGGTAAGATTCAAATGGCTCCTCCAACGGCTAGTCTTGAATCTCTACCTATATAAACCCATCTTCAACCTCAGGATCAGATACGAAAAACCTTCTACAAGCTTTCAATTTCTAAATTCATCAAGCCTTCAAAAGCTTACAAGCAGTTCTAAATAGTTAAAAGAACACTTTATCTTAAAGTGTTACTAGTCCAGAAACTGCCCAGTTTTTCATCTGATTCCTAGGCAGAAATCACTGTATATCTTAAGCCTAGATTTCGAACGAGTTCATCTAACTCTAAGTTCTTCATTGTAATAACTCGTTCATAGTTGGAACACCACACCAAATCCCTCTTTACCCTGAAAGGTTAGGTCAAGGTTACGCTTGCTTGAAGCGCGAAATTCAAGTGGTTGTAAGGTTTTTTCAGTACCCGTAAACTAAAAGGTTAGGCTTGACAGTGCCCGTAAACTGTTGGAACGCAACTTAGGTTAGAGTTGTGAAGTTGCTTGGTACTTGAAAACCAAGTGGTAGTGAATTACCAGTGAATCTGGTCGTGGACGTAGGAGGTGTTACTCCGAACCACGTAAAATCTCGTGTTATTTACTTTCTCGTTATTTTTAGATATTGTACTAATTCCATTTGCTTATTGCATCTTTATCAAATCTGCATACTCAGCTGCTCCCCAAAGACAGCTGTGTTTTGTCTATAATCTTGCACAACTTGACTAAGTCGAAAATGTAAAGAATATTTTCAAGCTGAGTTTTTCTAAGCAATCGAGCTAAGTTTTCAAACCACCACTTTCCGCACCGCGAGCTGAGTTATTAGCCCAACTGACCTTCCTCAGCTGGATTCATAACTGAGCTCACAAACTCTGTTTTAAACTTGATAAAGTTTTTAAAAATCTATCTTTGGTGTGTTCATCTCCCGTCTACACCAAAGACCCAGCTCAGGGCCCATCACCTCTTCTTCCTCTTTTTCCGTTATTGAAATAATTGAGAATTTGGTCTTAAAGTGGAGGTTTTCACATTGGTATATGTTATGTTTTAGATGCATATATTAGAAAGAGGAACACAAAATCTGATGTTGGTATAATAATTCGTGGTGAATAGCACTAATGCATAAATCTAGACAATGTAATGCACAAATACTATATATGAAATGCATTAATTGTGATATTAAGTATTTCTCTATTATGTGCATTTACTATAATTTCAAATTGCACATTAATTGTGATCATGTTTATTGTGATAATTGTGTTGTTGGTACAGTAATTTGTAGTGAATGGCACTAATTAAATCGAATGCATCTGATGGTCCCGAAACGAGGTCTTCGGTGTAGGGGGGAGAATACACCGAAGAGGGATTTTTTTGAAAACTTTTAACAAATTAAAACTGAGTTGAGTGAGAGCTCAGTTATGAATTCAGCTGACTTCTAAAGAAGGTGGTCAGCTGGACTGGTAACTCAGCAGGCTGTGTGGAATGTGGTGAGAAAAAAACTTCGCTCGTTCCCTTTACAAGATCTCAGAAAAACTTAGTTTCAGTTTTCAGTTAATCAGATTTGAAAATAATGCAGCTGGCTGGGTTACACAGCCAGAGAACTTTTAAGCTTGAAAACTTGTGTTGTGCTAATGCGGCTAGTTCTTTAAATATATAAAATGCAGAGAATAAATAAAGCAATAAAGAACTCGGAATTTTAACGTGGTTCGGAGAGACAACTCCTACGTCCACGACCAGATTTTAACTGGTAAATCCACTAAGGATTTCCACTTGGTTTACGAGTACCAAGCAACTTCGCAGCTCTAACTCGAGGTGTGTTCTAACAGTTTATGGGCACTGTAGAAGCCTATATCTTTTCAGTTTCTGGGTACTGAAAAACCTTACACTTTCGCGCTTCGAGAAGACGTAATCCTGACCTAACCTTTTCTGGGTAAAGAAGGGTTTGGGTTTCCAACTTGGAACGAGTTCTTACAATGAAGAACTTTGGAAGATGAACTCGTTCAGATCTAGGCTTTGGATTTACTATGATTTATGCCTATTGATCAGACGAAAAACTAAAGCAGTTTCTGAAAGTAAACACTTTTAAAAGTTTCAGTGTTCTTCAAAGAGTTAGATAACTGCTTGAGAGCTTTTTAATGCTTGAGAGATTCAGAGAAGCTTGTAGAGAGTTTTTCGTGTCTTTATTTTGAGGTTGAAGACTGGTATTTATAGGTAGAGATTCAAAACTAGCCGTTGGAGGAGCCGTTTGAATCTCACCTACTCTCTGATCGGTCGATCTGCCGTTGAGCGTATCTTCACCTGTCTTCATCATTGTGTCAGATCCTAGTTTCGCCTTTCTAGGATGCTGAGATGTCAATTCCTCATTGGTCGAGGTATATTGACTTCCTCTGACACTGAGATCTCTGTCTTTGGAGCTGGTTTTTTAATTTAGAGCTGGATTAGGTAAACTGACTTGAAGTGACGTCTTCAGAGTTAGTTCCCTTTTGTCTGCTCAGCTGAATCTCTTAGACTTGAGTCAACTCAATTTACTCTACTCCGTTGGATCTTCTTGGCTGGATCCAATCTTCTTTACTTGAGAGTCAGTCTCACTCAGCTCAGTCTTTGAACTCTGTTCAGCTAAAAACCCTTTCAGCTGACTTTGGGTCCAGCTGATTACTCAGCTGGGTCTTCTGCCGTCTTCAGCTTCCTCACCTGTAAAGTTAGAAAATCTAAAGCTCAAACAAACGAGCTGGTAAACATAACTTAGGTTTGCACATTCATCTACTAGGTTGGAGAACAGTTGGGTTTTGGTATCAAATCAAAACTTTAGAATTTTCCCAACAATTTCTCCCTTTTTGATGATGTCAAAACCTAACTGAGAAAAATAACCTACTTCTCCCTTAATGAGAAAGTGGGTTTAAAAATGATAAGACATTTCAGCAGATGATTAAATTCAGAGTTCAGAGCCTGGACAAAGAGTTATTGTCATCAGGGTGAGCTTGAGAGCAAAAACATTTCAGTTTTATTAATCCTCAAAGATGATTACATGAATTACAAGATTAACAAACTGAAATTAGACAGAAACTTTTTAATCCCAGTTGATTGGGTCTTCATTTCTGCTGCTGCTGATTCTTCTGTCTATCTTCTTCCAGCTGCTCATCTGTTCTTAACCTGTACCGGTTGAAGATCATCTGTTCCAGCTTCATGTATTCTTCTTCATTGTTTATCTTGGACATTTTTCTCCTGATTGCCCATCTATTTACTTCTGCGATAATTTGCTATTTGTCATGAAGATTAGTTCCAGGTATCAGCGGAGGCTAGAGATGATACAGCTGGGGAGCAGAGAACTGGATCTTCGCGGTCTTTGCAGCATTGAAGAATGTTTTCGCAGTCATCCTATCTTGATGAAAAAGCTCATTGAGATGCATCTTGAAAGCAACATCTGGTGGCGTATTTGGGTAAGCTCCCAGATAGTAGTAATCTTCAATGAACTCAAATTTTGTATGTTCCCAGTCGTCGTTTAACTCTTCTGGGATCCATTCATCTATTCTTCTCCAGTTCATTGGCATCTGAGACTTTTTCTTCGTTGCTTTTATGTTTGCTCTTTTTTTCTTCTTCATTGTGCAAACTTTCTTTCTTCTTTTGCTATTCTTGAAAGCTTTTCATCTCTTGCTTTTGTTGATTCACAAAGTTACAGAGCCATTGAGTATCATTGATTTCTTCTGGCGTGGCTCCACTAGCTTTGGCAAGAGGAATGATCATTTTACTCCATTTTCCTCTCCGTCCAGCTGGTTCTTCTGCTTCCAGCTCAGCAACAACTTCATCAATCTCAGACTGCATCACTTGGATTTCGTCTTCAGCTACAGCTTTCCCTTTGCCCTTCCTTGATGTTTTTCTCTTGCCTTCCCCCTTTTTGGCATTATCAACAAGAGTGGAGGAGAGGTTGACGACTGTCTCATTCAGCTGGGCCAGGGCTTTGTCAATATCAACAATCTTGGCTGAGTTGTCTGCTGTGACGAGGTTGAGCTGTGTTGTGCTGTGGCTTCCAGCTTTGAACTGAGTGTCCAGCTCTTTGTAGAGATTGAACAACTTTTGAATATCAGTTCTGTTGGAGAGGGTTTGCTGTTGGAGAGCTTGCAGCTGGCTGGATAAGTCGCTGACGCTGTTTTCTAGTGGAGCTTAGAGTTTTGAAATGATCTCAGGGACTCTCTTCTCTAGATGATTTGTCTGATCAATTCGTTCAGAAACGAGAGATTGCTTGAGATCTTGACTAGTGCTTTCTTGTACGTTCTGGGCAAATTTGTGAACTTTATCAATGGACTGTCCATTACAATGGACTTGCCATTCTACAGCTGTGATGCGCAGAAGGGTGTCAACATTTGATTTAAGTCTATCCTGGAATAAGATTTGCCGTTCTTCATTGCATCATAAAACACGACATCAGGATCCATCTGGGTCCCGGATTTGACTTGGCTGGATTTTACTGCCTCGATCTCGACCAGTGAGCGAGTATCATCGGCAATTGGACTTTGTGGGGCAGCTTCGGTAGGCTCAACTGTTGCATTAGTTGGCTCTTCTTCAATCAATATTGCCTCAGCTGTGTCGGCAGGGACAGCTTCTTTAGCAGTCTCAACTGGAACAATCCAGCTTAGAGTGTGGAGGTAAGAGTTGGCTCTTGAGATGACCTCCTCAGAAGGTGGTACTTCATCCTGTTCAGCCTTCTAGATGAGGATTTTGATCAGCTTGTCTTGATGCACGAAAGCATCCTGAAGACTTCCAAATCCAAAGATCTCCTGCAGAGCTGCTTCTTCGGCTTTGAGCTTATCGAATGTGTAGAACTCCACAAGTTCTTCATTTGCATACCAAGTAGTCATCTTGGTAGCCAGATAAAATTTGAAGTCGCTGACGGCGACTAATGTTGCGGAGAGCGAAGCAAGAGAATGGTATTGTTGCAGTGCGCTCTTTACTCCTTGAAGCCTGAGGTCATCGAACCTCATGATAGTGGCAGCACGTGCAGCGGCTCTGGGACTGAGGATTTCAATTTCCTCAGAAGAAGTGAGACTAGAAGGTTCAGCTTGGTTTCATCATCCAACTGCAAAGGAGCGTCAGCTGGACGGGGCTCTTTAGGTGAGCTGGGTTCTAGAAATTGGGTGTGTGAGAGTTGGGCGGTTTCAGGTACTGAAAAAGTAGTAGAGGAATCTGGGTGAGGTACCTGAGAATGAGGAGGAAGGAGAAGAGAGTGTTGTTGAGGAGGAAGGAGAAGAGAGTGTTGTTGAGGAATTCCAGCTGATGTGAGATCAGCTGGAGCGGGTAGTGAGGATGCTTGAAGAATTTGACGAAGGGGAATAGCATTCTCTGGGTCAGGGTGGGGGACCACTACCTGTGGTTCTTCATCTTCTCGTGATGCAATCACGAACTCCCTTCCATTATCTGAGCTGGTGGAGGAATTCTGAGTTGTCTCCTCAGCGACTGATCTCCACTCAATTTTCTTCTTTTGGACTGGGGAGGCTGAGGGAGTGGATTCAGATCCAACTGGCTTATCAACTGGCTTCTCTGCTGTCTCCTCAGCTGGCTTGCTGGCTGCCTTGAATTTTAGCTTCTTTTTGGCAGGAGGAGATCCAGCTAGCTGTGTTTCCTCCGGCTGCTTCCTTTTCTCTGCTTGAGAAGGAGAGGCAGTCTGCTGCTTTGCCTCCTGCATTTTCTTCTTTTCTTCAGGGGCTGCTTTCTTCAACAAGTCAGTGAGCTGACTTTGCTTTTCAAAAAGAATTTTGGACATAGGAAACTCTTCTGTGTCGTGCCACTTGATTTGCCATCCGGTAGTGTAGTTTTCTATTATGCACGCCACTTTGGTGCATAGATAGATTGTCTCCCTATAGCTGTACCGGGTGAAGCTGTCATCTTCAAAATGAATCTTTTTAGATTCTTTCTCCAACTTTCCCATGAAGAAGAAGAACCAATCCACAGGGTCATTCCTGAGGATGGCTATCATCGACTTCAGCTTGGGTATGCTGATCTCTCCTTGAGATCCAGCGATACCGAGGATGCACTTCTGGGTGACATCCAGAAGTAGCCTGTACTTAGGCTTGAGTAGGAGCTTGGACATGCTCGCTCTGTAAGGTTCCGGTTTGAACAACATCTTGTCCAGTTCGACCTGGATTTCTTCTCTGGTGTAGTTTTCTGGGGAGCGGTCCCTAAGAGTCTTTAGGCCGAACAGCTTGTTCAACATCCGGTTGATGTTGATGTCGACATCCCAAGGAGTTGTATGCCCTGTCTTTTCCTTGAGATGTAGAGTGATGTTGGAGCGGAGACGTTCATCTTGGTTCGTTATTTCCAGGAAGAATTCTGCCACTTCTCGGCGGAAGATGTTCTTCGGTCTTGCAGTCGCCCATTACAGCAGGCCGGCTTTCTCAATGACATCCAACACCTCCTGGAACTCTGAGTTCTTGTAGTACTTGAGAGTTAAGCAACTCTCAAAATGAAGCTTTGACATGAGATTCTCAGACTGGTTCGCTCCTGGTGTTATCTTCTTTGGTGCCATGATCTTTTTCTGTATTAATGAGTTAGAAGAGACAAGAGAAAAGTATTTTGCAGAAAGATAAGAAAGAATCTGATATATAAAATTTCAGTGATAAGTATGAGCGATAGAAACTATGGCGACGATTTGCATATCTTTGATATATATATATCGACTGTCCATTTTGATGACCGGTTGAGATCTTGGATTTGACTTTAAGATCTGCGGCTGGGAGAGATTTACGCAACACGTCAAGTGACGTGCGTAAATAGAGTGTAGGTCACCCGCACGTGAGATAGTCAAAACGTTATGACTTCTGCCTCGATTTTCCCGAGCTACAGTACCCTGCATGCTTTTTATTAAATACGATGGGATTCGATTGGATGGATAGCTTACTGACTAATCCATCTAAGGAATGTCTGGGTATTTGAATTAAATTCAAATAATTTTATCCTTAAATAGCATATTGCTCAGGGAAATAAATGAAAGTCTGCAAACCTGTCAGCTGATCTTTGTAGTCAGCTGATACCTCGGTTGTGTTTCTTTATGTTGAATTTCTCCTTCAGTTTTATTATCCAGCTGAGCTTGATTCCCCCTCAGCTGGTTTTCCTTCTTGAATTGAGTTCACGAACCAGCTAGGTCTGGATTCTTCCAACTTGATATCCCAAAGGTATCCAGCTGAGTTTTATTCCCCCTCAGCTGGATGAAGTTTCTTCATCTGGATTAAGCAATCCAAGCAATCCACACAGCATTTTGAATCTTGCTTTCATCAGTGGCTTTGTTAAAATGTCAGCTCGTTGGATATCTGTGTGAATTTTCTCAACAATGACGTCTTTCTTTTCCACGTGATCTCTGATGAAGTGATGTCGAACGTCTACATGTTTACATCTTGTGTGAAGAACTGGATTTTCAGATATTGCAATAGCACTTGAGCTATCACAGAAGATTGGAACTTGACCAGTTTTCACTTCATAGTCATCCAGCTGATGCTTCAGCCAGAGAATTTGAGAGCAGCAGCTTCCAGCTGCCATATACTCTGCTTCAGTTGTAGATGTAGCGACACACATCTGCTTCTTTGAAAACCATGATATCAACTTGCTTCCTAGGAACTGACATGTTTCTGAAGTTGATTTTCTGTCCAATCGATCTCCAGCAAAGTCCGAGTCTGAGTATCCAGTCAGCTACAAATTATCTTCAGCTGGATACCACTGCCCAACGTTCTGAGTACCCTTTAGATATTTGAGAATATTCTTGACTGCTTGCATATGTGCCTCCTTAGGATCAACTTGAAATCTAGCACATACTCCGACTGCAAATGCTATATCTGGGCGGCTAGCTGTGAGGTATAGCAGGGAACCAATTATCCCTCTGTATTTGCTAGAATCCATTGGTTCTTCTTCGGTTCCTAGTTTGATCTTCCAGTTGGTATTCATAGGGATCTTCACCTTTTTGCTGAATTGAATTCCATATTTGGCGATCAAGTCTTTCACGTACTTGGATTGATTTATGAAAATTCCTTCTGCTGATTGCTTGACTTGAAGTCCTAGGAAGAAACTCATTTCTCCCATCATGGACATTTGGAATTGTTTTGACATCATCTCTCCAAATTTTTCACATAAGAAAGTTGATCTTGAGCCGAAGATGATGTCGTCCACATAAATTTGGACAACTAAGATATCTTCACCTAGCTTGATGGTGAAGAGGGTTTTGTCGACCGAACCTTTCTTGAATCCTTTGGATACAAGAAATCCTGACAGAGTATCATACCAAGCTCGAGGTGCTTGCTTCAGACCATAAAGCGCCTTCTTTAGGTTGTAAACTTTGTTTCCTTCTACTTCAAATCCTGGAGGTTGTTCCACGTAGACATCTTCTTTGATTTCCCCATTCAAAAAATGCACACTTCTCGTCCATTTGGTATACTTTGAATTTGTGATGTGCAGCGTATGCAAGGAATAATCTGATGGCTTCCAGTCTTGCTACTGGAGCAAATGACTCTTCAAAGTCTATTCCTTCTTGCTGTGTATAACCCTTGGCGACTAAGCGAGCCTTATTTCTGATTACTGCTCCAAGAGTATCCAGCTTGTTTTTGAATATCCATTTAAGTCCTATTATTTTGACTCCTTCTGGTCTATCGACCAGTTCCCAGGCGCAATTTCTGAGAAATTCATTCAGCTCTTCTTGCATAGCATTTGTCCAGGGCACGCTCTTTAAAGCTTCGAGAATTGTTTGAGGCTCTGGAACTTGAGCTACATAACATGCCATGAGAGCTGTGTCTTCGTCGTAGACGATCAACTCTAGCTCTACTGAGACTTGAGCTTCATTAGCTGCTTCTTGAGGATTTGATGACGGGTTCTGAGCAATTGATTTTCTTGTTCTAACTCTGTCTGATGGTTCTCCAATGATTGCTGAAGCTAGATGATCTTCGATCCATTTTGTCTTCTTCTAATCGCTTCTTCTAGCTCATTTATGCTAGATTTTGCTAAGTCTCATCTTACTTGGAGATGATCTGGAGTCATGTTTTGAGACTCGTTATGACTTGGATTTGTATTAGAATGTACTTGAGGCGAGGATTGAATGAACTCAGCTGAAGGTAGAGCTGGGATGATAGTTGGGTCTGGATTTCCAGCTGGCGGCATTCCCCCTTGGTCTGATACTGGGGTTCCCTCTGGATTTTCAACTGGTTGACTTGCATCTGCTGAATTGACTTGAGATTCTCCTGGTTCATCATCCCAAATCAATGGTTCAGTAAGATTCCTGATTCGAACTTCTTGAGATCTTTTTGAGCTGGATTGGTGCTTGATGTTCCAGCTATGTTTCTTTGTTTGATCGACTCTCTGAATTCGAAAGATGTTTCATCAAAGGTGACATGAGGAGTCACTTCGACTGTTTGCATTCGCCTGTTGAAAACTCTGTAAGCTTTACTTACAGCCGAGTAACCTAGGAATACTCCTCGGTCAGTTTTGGCGTCGAACGTCTTCAGCTGGGTTTTCTTATTGTTTAGGATATGACATTTTGAACCGAAAACCTTGAAGTACCCGATGAAGGGTTTCATGTTATTCCATAGCTCGTACGGAGTCTTTTCTTGTCTGGATGTGAGTAGCGATCTATTCTGAGTGAAGCAAGCTGTGTTGATTGCTTCAGCCCAGAATTTCTTTGGAATGGCTGAGCTTGCTAACATTGAAGTAGCTGCTTCTTTGAGTGTTCTGTTCCTCCTCTCAGCTACACCATTCTGCTGAGGTGTGCGTGCAGCTGAGGTTTGATGTTGTACTCCGTTCTTCTCACAATATTCATATATAGTTTCATTCAGAAACTCAGTTCCTCGATCTGATCTAATTGAGATAATTTTGCATTCCTTTTGAGTTGTCAATCTTTCCAGCAGGGCCGACAGCTTAGATCTTGTTTCGCTTTTCTGGTACAGGAATGAAACCTATGTGAATCTGGAGAAGTCATCCACTATGACCAGAGTGTATTTCCTGCCATTGAAACTCACTGGTGTTACTGGACCAAAAAGATCCATGTGAAGGAGTTGAAGAACTCGATCAGTTGAGGGCGTCGGCTTGAGAGAAAATGAAATCTTTGTCTGTTTTCCTTGTTGACAAGCGCTGCAAATATGACTCTTGTCATAAACTTGATCTGGAATTCCATTAGCGAGCTGATTTCTAGCCAGTTTGTTGATTGTCTTGAAGTTGAGATGATTCAGCCGTCTGTACCACAGCCAGCTGACTTCATTGCTGCTTTTCGATACAAGACATGTGTCTGGAGGGATGCTGTTCCAGTCAGCAAAATATATGTTTGCTTCTCTTTTCCCTCTCAGTAATACCTGCTTGGTTTTCCTGTTTTTCACTGTACATCCCTGTGCATCAAACTTGACAGAAAAACAATTGTCGCAGAATTGACTAATGGAAAGCAAGTTATGTTTTAATCCTTGCACATATGAAACGTTAGATATTTTAACATTGTTAGTTTCAAATGTACCGTAATCTTTGGTTAGACCTTTGGAGTTGTCACCAAACGTTACTTGAAGGCCTGGACGCTCTTCGTATTCTTGGAGTAGATGCTTCAGATGAGTCATGTGCTTTGAGCATCCGCTGTCCAAGTACCACAGCGTTCTCATCGACTCCTCTATGATGCGTCTTTCCCTTGCAGCCTGTCACATAAATCAAAATTTAGGTCCCCAGTTGTGATTGGATCCTTATGGGTTAGTTAGAGATCTCTTTACGATCCAGATTTGTTTGATGACTCTGATTGGATCATTTGTTCTGATAATTCTCCCAGCTGTGTCTATGAACACATTCTTTGTGTTCTTTGTTTGACTTTGTTGGCTGGGTCTTGACCTCTATTGTCTCACAGCTTGATTTCTTGATTGTTCAGTTCTTCTTTGGTTTCCAGCTGAGTGTACAGCTGAGACATTTCTTTGTCTATGTCTCTGCTGTCTAACTTGGTATCTCGGCTGGACTTGATAATCAAGCTGGTAATCATATGACTGATGTCCAGCTGGATATCTTCTCTGATATCTTGGTTGATATCTTGCCACTTGCTGCTGATATTGCTGGTATCTAAGCTGTCCAGCGTCATTCCTTCGTTGTGGCTGAACCTGATGTTGTTGTCTGATTTGTGTCTGGGTTGCCTTACAGCTTGTCTTCTATGACCTTGCTGTGTTTTCGGTTTCTTAGTCTGTTATGCAGCTGGAGTTGGATTCTCTTTTGCTTTCACAAATGTTACCTTGGTTCCACTTGTAGTTGCAACATTTGTTAAATCCTTAGACCCATCATAACCCAATCCCGTCTTTAATACTGCTGGTCGTTGCACACTGATTATTTCATCCATCGTTGATGTAGCTTTGATAAGTGCTACCAGCTTTGTGGTTAGTGTGTCTTCAGACCTTTTCAATTCCAAGATCTCAGCTGACTTTCTTTCTGACTCAGCTGTGGATTTTTCCAATTCGAACACCAGCTGCTTTTTCTCATAGTATAATTCCTTCATCAGCTGATCCTGTTTGACTATCTTTTCGTTGAGCGACACTATTTTCTCTTTGAGCTGTGTAGCATCAGCTGCTTCTGATGCTTCTATCTTTTTCAGTTCTATCTTCAGCTCAGCATTTTCACACATTATGACATCAAGAATCTCTTGTAGATCCTTGAAGTCATTCATGACTTTCTCTACCATATTCCAATTAGGTTGTCCTTCTGATTCAGAGACCTGCGTAGAGTATTCGTGTGATGGTGATGGGTTAGATACGTCCTAAGTTTTAGAAGTTACCTCATCACCGTCGAGTCCATCTGTCTGTCCCATGAAGCAAGCATCCCAGTCTTGATCATCACGAGCCATGAGTGCATCTTTCTCTGAGTCTGAGAAAGGCTTGTCATCATCTATTTTGTTGTACTCGGACTCTTCATCTGCTATATATGCTCTTCTTCTGTCAGCTGCCTTCACTTTTAGAAGATCTTTTTTCTTCTTGGACAGTTTGGGACAATCCTGCTTGTAATGCCCCGACTCCTTGCAGTTGAAGCATCATTCTTCTGTCCGTTTTGAGGTGTCAGCTGATTTTTCATCAGCTGTAGTGTACTTATCTCTGTACGTTTTGGAAAATTTCTTGTACTTGCCTTTGCTGATGTTGAGTCTGTTGTAATTTTTCACCAACATGGCAATTTCTTCGAGTAGCTCCTCTTTGCTCATATCCTTTTTTTCCTTCTTCTTCTTGGAGGACTCAACTGTCTTGATATGAGCTGACTTTTCAGAGTTGGCTCTGAACGCTATTTCTTTTGGAGCTGGGGTCAGTTCTCCTTCATTCTGTCTGCTTGAAGACTCTTCTTGGGTGATCTTCAAGTTGTATTCGTTGGCTTTTAAGAGTGAGAACATCTTTTCTATAGATAGATCACCCAAGTCACTTCGACTTTGGTGAACTACTTTGTAAGTGTTCCATTCAGCTGAAAGAGCTGACAGAACCTTTAAATTCTTTTCCCGCTGGGTATACTTCCCAGTTCTGATTGTCTCTATCTCGACGACTATGTTTGAGAACCTTAGCTCCATCGCTTCGATGGACTCGTTGGCTAGCTGCTTGAAGTTGTCGAATTTTTTACAAGCTATTGTGAATTTGTTTTCTTTGATCTCTTCTGACCCTTCACATAGCTTGGCTAGGGTTTCCCACATCTCTTTGGCTGTCTCGCACTTGATAATCTTACTGAGGTAGGCGTTGGAGACTGTTGATGAGATGGTGTTCCTTGCGAAGTTGTCTAATCCAGCTTGCTTTCGCTCTTCTGAAAAATATTCCTTCTTTGGTTTGAAAATTGGCTGGTACGCTGGCTGTCCTCCATCTTGAGCTGGTACGAGTTCATTTTCTTGCTTATAAATGAGGATGGGTCCGTCTGTGATGACGTCCCACATCATGTCATGATGCGCACACAGGAAGCTTTTTAATCTGAATTTCCAGATTGCATAAGCATCAACCGAGAAGGTGGAAAGATTCCTGTTAAGATAAGAATCCATGGAGGAATGTACAAAATGCACTAGGATGAGTTTTTTCTGAAAAACGGATCTGTTCAGTTGACCACTGACACATAGTTTAAAGACAAATCTCTTGATTCAGAAACAGCGGTCTTTTGAACCTCTGCTCTAATACCAATTGATGGTCCCGGAACGAGGTCTTCGGTGTAGAGGGGGGTGAATACACCGAAGAGGGATTTTTTTTTTTGAAAACTTTTAACAAATTAAAACTGAGTTGAGTGAGAGCCCAGTTATGAATTCAGCTGACTTCTAAAGAAGGTGGTCAGCTGGACTGATAACTCAGCATGCTGTGTGGAATGTGGTGAGAAAAAAACTTTGCTCTTTCCCTTTACAAGATCTCAGAAAAACTTAGTTTCAGTTTTCAGTTAATCAGATTTGAAAATAATGCAACTGGCTAGGTTACACAGCCAGAGAACTTTTAAGCTTGAAAACTTGTGTTGTGCTAATGCGGTTAGTTCTTTAAATATATAAAATGCAGAGAATAAATAAAGCAATAAAGAACTCAGAATTTTAACGTGGTTCGGAGAGACAACTCCTACGTCCACGACCAGATTTTAACTGGTAAATCTACTAAGGATTTCCACTTGGTTTACGAGTACCAAGCAACTTCGCAGCTCTAACTCGAGGTGTGTTCTAACAGTTTACGGGCACTGTAGAATCCTATATCTTTTCAGTTTCTGGGTACTGAAAAACCTTACACTCGAATTTCGCGCTTCGAGAAGGCGTAACCTTGACCTAACCTTTTCTGGATAAAGAAGGGTTTGGGTTTCCAACTTTGAACGAGTTCTTACAATGAAGAACTTTGGAAGATGAACTCGTTCAGATCTAGGCTTTGGATTTACTATGATTTCTGCCTGTTGATCAGACGAAAAACTAAAGCTGTTTTTGAAAGTAAACACTTTTAAAAGTTTAAGTGTTCTTCAAAGAGTTAGATAACTGCTTGAGAGCTTTTTAATGCTTGAGAGATTCAGAGAAGTTGAAAGCTTGTAGAGAGTTTTTCGTGTCTTTATTCTGAGGTTGAAGACTGGTATTTATAGGTAGAGATTCAAAACTAGCCGTTTGAGGAGCCGTTTGAATCTCACCTACTCTCTGATCTGTCGATCTGCCGTTGAGCGTATCTTCACCTGTCTTCATCATTGTGTCGAATCCTAGTTTCGCATTTCTAGAATGCTGAGATGTCAATCTCTCATTGGTCGAGGTATATTGACTTCCTCTGACACCGGGATCTCTGCCTTTGGAACTGGTTTTTGAATTTAGAGCTGGATTGGGTAAACTAACTTGAAGTGACGTCTTCAGAGTTAGTTCTCTTTTGTCTGCTCGCTGAATCTCTTAGACTTGAGTCAGCTCAATTTACTCTGCTCTGTTGGATCTTCTTGGCTGGATCCAATCTTCTTTAGTTGAGAGTCAGTCTGACTCAGCTCAGTCTTTGAACTCTGTTCAGCTAAAAAACCATTCATCTGACTTTGGGTCCAGCTGATTACTCAGCTGGGTCTTCTGCCGTCTTCAGCTTCCTTACCTATAAAGTTTGAAAATCTAAAGCTCAAACAAGCGAGCTGGTAAACATAACTTAGGTTTGCACATTCATCTACTAGGTTGGAGAACAGTTGGGTTTTGGTATCAAATCAAAACTTTAGAATTTTCCCAACAGCATCTTATAAGGTCATCTAGTGCATCAACTTTGTAAACAATGTAATGCATAAATATAAACAACGTAATGCACAAATAACATATACGTAATGCATTAATTGTGGTGATAGATCTTTTGCGCATCTACAGTTTTGTATTAATGCATCACGTAAATCGTATTAATGCATCATAAAATTATGACAAGAACATTAAGTAATAAATACGAATATGACATAAGTAATGCATACTTAATTATGATATCATATACGGACGAATGCAAATACGGTATACATATTGCATAAATGAATGATACTGCCGACAAAAAAATGCATTGTGTAATGCATACATCTAAACAATATAATGCAAAATATAAATATAATTCATGATACTACGTCTAAAAATAATACTAATGTAAATGCATAAATTTAAACAGTGTAATGCACAAATATTATATACGTAATGCATTAATTGTGGTAATTAGTCTTTCACTATTATGTGCATTTAAAGTTTCATATTAATGCATCACGTAAATCGTATTAATGCATCATAAAATTGTGCTCAAAATATCAATTAATAAATACGAATGTGATATACATAATATTTTAATTGTACAAGTATACACTTTATAAAACGTGTTTTTTCTTTATAAACCGTGTAAAAAAATATTATGATGGTCCCTGAGCTGGGTTTTTGGTGTAGAGGGGGGGTAAATACACCAAAGATAGATTTATAAAATCTTTTTCAAGTTTAAAACAGAGTTTGTGAGCTCAAGAATGAATCCAGCTGAGAAAGGTCAGCTGGGCTAATAACTCAGCTGGCGGTGCGAAAAGTGGTGGTTTGAAAAGTTAGCTCGATTGCTTAGAAAAACTCAGATTGAAAATGTTCTTTACGTTTTCGACTTAGTCAAGTTATGCAAGTTTATAGACAAAACACAGCTGTCTTTGGGAAGCAGCTGAGTATGAATATTTGAAAATAATGCAGCTGGCTGGGTCACACAGCCAGAGAACTTTTAGACTTGAAAACGTGTGCGGTGTTAATGCGGTTAGTTCTTTAAATATAAAATGCAGAGAATAAATAAAACAATAAAGAACAAAGCAAGTTTAACTTGGTTCGGAGTAACACCTCCTACGTCCATGACCAGATTCTCTGGTAATTCACTACCACTTGGTTTCCAAGTACCAAGCAACTTCACAACTCTAACCCGAGCTGTGTTCCAACAGTTTACGGGCACTGTCAAGCCGAACCTTTCAGTTTACGGGTACTGAAAAAACCTTACAACCACTTGAATTTCGCACTTCAAGTAAGTGTAACCTTGACCTAACCTTTCTAGGTAAAGAGGGGTTTGGTTTGGGTTCCAACTATGAACGAGTTCTTACAATGAAGAGCGTAGAGTTAGATGAACTCGTTCGAAATCTAGGCTTAAGATATACAATGGTTTTTGCCTAGGAATCAGACGAAAAACTTAGCAGTTTCTGGTCTAGAAACACTTTAAGATAAAGTGTTCTTTGAACTATTTAGAACTGCTTATGAGCTTTTGAAGGCTTGATAATTTCAGAGAATGAAAGCTTGTAGAGAGTTTTTCGTATTTGATCCTGAGGTTGAAGACGGGTTTATATAGGTAGAGATTCAAGACTAGCCATTGGAGGAGCCGTTTGAATCTTACCTACTCTTCTTAAATTCGATATCTGCCGTTGGGCGTTTCTGCACCAGTCTTCATGAGTGTCACATCCTAGGATCTGAAGTCTAGGATGCTGATTTGGCAATCCCTCATTGGTCGATGTATATTGACTTCCTCTGACACCGTGATCTCTACCTTTGGAGCTGGCTTTTGAATTCAGAGCTGGATTGGGTAAACTGACTTGAAGTGACATCTTCAGTTAATTCCCTTTGTTCTGTACAGCTGGACCAGCTGTGTTTTGAACCCAGCTCGATTTATCTTCAGCTTGATCCTACTCCGTTTTAAACTCAGCTCAGCTGGAAAACTCAGCTGATAGTTGACTCCTGCTGTAAACACAGCTGGATATTATGCTGTCTTGAGCTTCTGCTGTAACACACAGCTGGATCTTCTGCTGTCTTGAGCTCCTGCTATCTTACGCTTCCTGAACCTGTAAACTTAGAAAATCTAGAGCTCAAACAGGCGAGCTGGAAAACACTACTTAGGTTGATGCAATCATCTACTCGGTTGGAAAACAGTTGGGTTTTGGTATTAAATCAAAACTTTATAATTTTCCCAACAATTTCCCCCTTTTTGATGATGCCAAAACCTAACTGAGACAAAATTTCCACCTTTTTATTGATGTAAGAAATTTCATCATAAAACAAGAAAAAGAAAGAAAGAAAAAAAAAATTCTTCAGCCTTCAATCCCAGCTGGCTGGGTCTTCTCTTCTGCATCCGCTGCTTCTTTCTTTTGACTCGTTTTTCTCCTTCAGCTGATTCAGCTAGTTCCTCTAGCTCAGCAGTTTGCCTCTTCTTTGTCTCATTCTCTTCCCCCTTTTAGGCATGATCAACAGGGCGGGAGAGACACACCATCGTCTTATTGAGCTGTACAATTTTTGGAATTGCATCAGCGATCTTTGCTGTATTATCAGCTGTTGCGATGTTTAGTTTGGCTATGCTGCGGTTGTCAGCTCTGAGCAGCGAGGTCTGGAGTCTTGGTGGCTCAGCTGTTGCATTAGCTGGCTCTTCTTCAATAGCATTAGCCTCGAGTTTGTGATTGCGAACACGAGCTTCCTTTGTTTGGTTGATCCGGTGAAGTGCTTGGAGGTATGAGTTGGCACTGGAGATGACATCTTCTGAGTAGGGCACAACTTCATTCCTTACAATTTGGCTTCTTCAGACTTCATTAGATTGAATGAGAAAGTCTGATTCAGCACTTCAGTTGTGCTTGTGACTCCTTTAAGCATGAGGTCTTCAAACCTTGAGATGGAAGCGTCACGTGCAACTCTTGAGGGACTTAAGTATTCCCCTTCCACTTCTAAAATGGTTGTTCTGGGGTTCATCTCATGTTTTCATCATCCATCTGCAAGTGATCATCGGCTGGATGATGTTTTCGACATGAGCTTGGTGCAGGGGCTTGAGCTCCAACTTTCATAAGTAGATCTCGAAGCTGGTGTCCCTGATGAGCTAAAGGAAATTGAGGAGAAGGCGATTGAAGTATTCCATCTGCTGTGGGGTTTAAGCTTAGTTGATCAGCTGGAATACGTCGTTGTGGCGTTGATGATGACGATGTTCACGCTGGCACATGAACTTCTTCTCCACCGTAAGAAACCACCGCTTGTGGGCCTTCTGCTCCTCAGAGAGTAGTTACGAATTCTCTCTTATTGTCAGCTAGCTTCTCGGCTGACTGACTGAGCACCTTTAACTTGAGTCTTCTCTTTGAAGACGGTGCTTCAGCTTGATTTGTCTTCTCAAGTTGTTTCATATTCCCAGCTGGGAAGGAAGTAGATGCATGTTGTTTTGTCACCTGCATCTTTTTCTGTGCCTCCTGTGGCGGAGCAAGAGCTTTGACATGCCTGCTCTTAAAGACTCCGGCTTTATCAACATCTCGTCCAGTTCTAACCGGGCTTCCTCTCAGGTTGAATTTCCTTGACAGGATCTTACTGAAGTTGATTTCCGCATCCCAGGGAGTTGTGTGTCCCGTTCTCTCTTTTATTTTGAGAGAAACAGTGGGGCAGAGGAGGTATTTTTCCTTTGACATTCCTAGGAAGAATTCTGCATCTTCCTGGTGAATGTTCTTGAGCTTTGCAGTCACCCACTGCGTTAGACCGGATCTGTCGATCAACTTCATTTTCTTCTGGAACTCCGTCTTCTTGTGGTTCCTGAGAGTTAAGCAACTCTCATAGTGAAGCTTTGACAAACTCTTCAAGTTTGATCGGCTTCTGGAGATATCTTTCTAGATTCAATGTTCTTCTTCTGTAACTTTTGTTAGTAGAACAAATAATACCAATTGATGGAAGAAGAAAGAGTGCCGAAAAACTTTTTAGGGTTAATGCAAATGTTTGCGTATCTCTTCTAGCATATTTATATCAATTTTCTTGATGAATGGACGATCAAGATTTATAGTTTGATATGAAGATCTACGACTGGGAGTGATTCTCGCGTCATGTCAGTTTCTTGTTTAGAAAATGCGAGTTAATACGTGAGAGAGGGCGGTTGATGCGTTTTGACTTTTGCCTCGAAACTCCCATATTTCAGTTCTTTGCAGACTTTTAATTAAATTTGATTAGATGTGAAACGATATGATTTGACTGAAGTATGTCTAAAACAGAATGAGTAGGTGTATGTCATGAAGTTGCAAACCTCTCAGCTGATCATCGTAGTCAGCTGATACCTCGGTTATGAATAGCTGTGTTGAATGAGCGTTTTTCCAGATGGTTCCCCCTCAGCTGAATAATCCTTCAACTTAGACATCTGGCTGAGCTTGATTCTTTCTCAGCTAGGTTCTTTGAGGTTGGTTCTGAATTCCAGCTAGGTCTGCTTCTATTCAGCTAGATGTATCTTCGTCTGGGTTGAGTAATCCAAGTAATCCGCACAGCATCTTGAATCTTGCTTCTATCAGCGGCTTTGTGAGTATATCAGTCCGCTATATGTCTATGTGAATTTTCTCAACAATCACATCCTTCTTTTCCACGTGATCTCTGATGAAGTGATGACGCACGTCCACATGTTTGCATCTTGTGTGATGTACTAGATTTTCTGATATAGCAATCGCACTTGAGCTATCACAGAAGATTGGAACTTGTCCAGTTTTTACTTCGTAGTCATCCAGCTGATGTTTCAGCCAGAGAACTTGTGAGCAGCAACTTCCAGCTGCCATATATTCTGCTTCTGTTGTAGAGGTTGCGACGCATGTTTGCTTCTTTGAAAACCATGAGATCAACTTGCTTCCTAGGAACTGACATGTTTCTGAAGTTGATTTTCTATCCAACCGATCTCCAGCGAAGTCTGAGTCTGAATATCCAGTCAGCTGTAGATTGTCTTCAGCTGGATACCACAGCCCAACATTCTGAGTTCCTTTGAGATATTTGAGAATGTTCTTGGCTGCTTGCATGTGTGTTTCCTTTGGATCAACTTGAAATCTGGCACACACTCCGACTGCGAAAGAGATGTCTGGACGACTAGATGTTAGATACAGCAGGAAACCTATTATCCCTCTGTATTTGCTGGAATCAACTGACTTTCCTTCAGTTCCAGGTTCAATCTTCCAGTTGGTGTTCATCGGAGTCCTCACTGTTCTGCTGGATTGAACTCTATACTTGGCGATCAAATCTTTCACGTACTTGGATTGATTTATAAAAATCCCTTCTGCTGATTGCTTGACTTGAAGTCCTAGGAAGAAGCTCATTTCTCCCATCATAGACATTTGGAACTGTGTTGACATTATCTCTCCAAATTTTTGGCATAAGAATGTTGATCTTGATCCGAAGATGATGTCGTCTACATAGATTTGAACAACCAGAATGTCTTCTCCAACTTGATGGTGAAGAGTGTTTTGTCTACTGAGCCCTTCTTAAATCCTTTGGATACAAGGAAATTTGATAGAGTATCATACCAAGCTCGAGGTACTTGTTTCAATCCATAAAGCGCCTTCTTTAGCTTGTAGACTTTATTTCCTTCTACTTCAAATCCTGGAGGTTGTTCAACATAGACATCTTCTTTGATTTCTCCATTTAGAAATGCACACTTTACATCCATTTGATAGACCTTGAATTTGTGATGTGCTGCATACGCGAGAAAAAGTCTGATTGCTTCCAATCGTGCTACTGGAGCAAATGATTCTTCGAAGTCAATCCCTTCTTGCTGTGTGTAGCCCTTGACAACTAGTCGAGCTTTGTTTCTGATGATGACTCCAAGGGTGTCCAGTTTGTTCTTGAAGATCCATTTGAGTCCTATGACTTTGACTCCTTCAGGTCTGTCGACCAATTCCCAGACGCAATTTCTGAGAAATTCATTCAGCTCTTCTTGCATAGCATTTGTCCAAGGCACGCTCTTTAAAACTTCGAGAATTGTTTGAGGCTCTGGAACTTGAGCTACATAACACGCCATTAGAGTTGTGTCTTTATCATAGACTGTCAGTTCTAGCTCTATTGAGAGTTGAGCTGTGTCAGCTGCTTCTTGATGATCCGATGTAGCTTGAGCAGCTGAGCTTCTGGTTTTGACTTGGTCAGATGGTTCTCCAATGATTGCTGATGATGGATGATCTTCAATCCATCTTCTTCTTTTACGAATTTCTTCTTCCAGCTGATTGATGCTAGAAGTGGCTAGATTTCATCTGGCTTGGAGTTGCTCTAGAGTTAAGTCTTGAGAAAGAGACTCTCCTTGGATTGAATTTTGAGGTGACTTCTGTAGAGGCTCTGTTGGAGATGGAGCTGGGGATTCAGCTGTGACTGGGTTTCCAGCTGATGGCATTCCCCCTTGATTTGGCGTTGGAGATTCCTCTTGATTTTCAGCTGATGGAGCTTCCCGATTGATTTGAGGTTCTTCCTCTGGCTCATCATCCCATATTAATGGTTCGGCCAGATTCTTGATTCGATTCTCTTGAGCTCTTGTCTGAATCTGCCTTGAAGATTCTCCTTCATTTCTTCGTTTGATAGAATCTCTATACTCGAATGATGATTCGTCAAAGGTAACATGAGGAGTTACTTCGACCGTTTGAGTTCTTCTGTTGAAGACTCTGTATGCTTTACTCACAGCAGAGTAACCAAGGAATACTCCTCGGTTAGTCTTCGCGTCGAACGTCTTGAGCTGTGTTTTTCCATTGTTTAGGATATGACATTTGGATCCGAAGACCTTGAAATATCCAATGTATGGTATTTTATTATTCCATAGCTCATACGGCATCTTTCCTTGCCTTGTTGTGAGTAGAGAGCGATTCTGAGTGAAGCATGCTGTGTTGATTGCCTCAGCCCAGAACTTCTTTGGAATGGCAGAACTGGCTATCATTGAGGTAGCTGCTTCTTTGAGTGTTCTGTTTCTTCTCTCTGCTATACCATTCTGCTGAGGTGTGCGTGCTGCTGAGGTTTGATGTTGAACTCCGTTCTTCTCACAGTATTCATAAATAGTTTCATTTAGAAACTCCGTTCCTCGATCTTATCTGATTGACATTATCTTGCACTCCTTCTGAGTTGACAACCTTTCCAGCAGGCTTGGCAGCTTAGTCCTTGTTTCGCTCTTCTGGTACAGGAATGACACCCGTGTGAATCTTGAGTCGACTCCTCAATGATGCGTCGTTCCCTTGCAACCTATAAAAAAGATCAAAATTTAGGTACCCAATTTTAATTGAGTCCTTGTGGGTTAGACAGAGATCCTTTTACGACCCAGATCTGCTTGATGACTCGAATTAGGTCATTTGATCTGATGATCCTTCCAGCTGAGTCGATATATACATTCTTCGTGTTCTTCGGTTGTCGCTGGTGGGGTCTTGATCTCAGTGTCTTCCCAGCTTGATGTCTTGGTCTTTTTCGGTATCCAGCTGAGACGTTCCTTTGTCTCTGCTGTCTCTTGTGATGTCTCGGCTGGAAATGGTGCTCCAGCTGGTGATCATATGAGTGATATCCAGCTGGGTAACTCCTTTGATATCTCGGTTGATATCTGGTATCTGAAGTGTCTAACCTGCTGTCTTTGTCGAGTTTGAGCACATTGCTGTCTGATCTGTGCTTGAGGTTGTATCACAGCTGGCCTTTTTTATGCCTGATGTATCCTCAACGGTCGTTGCTGAGCAGCTGAAATTGGGTTTTCTTTTGCTCTTACAAACATTACCTTTGTTCCACTAGTGGAAGCAATATTTGTGTCATCCTTTGATCCATTGTAACCCAGTCCTGCTTTGAGTGCTGCTGGACGTTGGGCACTTATGATTTCGTCCATCATTGTTGTAGCTTTGATGAGAGCTACCATCTTGTTAGATAGTACTTCTTCGGAACTTTTCAGCTCTATAATCTCAGCTGACTTCTTTTCCGATTTAGCTGTGGCCTTTTCCAATTCTTCCATCAGCTGTTTCTTTTCGTAATAGAAGTCTTTCATCAGCTGATCTTGTTTCACTATTTTGTCTTTTAGTGAAATAACTTCCTCTTGGAGCTGTGTTGTATCAGCTGCTTCTGATACCTTTTCCTTTTCCAATTCCACCTTCAACTCGGCATTCTCACACATTATGACATCAAGGATCTCTTGAAGCTCCTTGGAATCATTCATAACCTTCTCTACTAAACTCAAATCAGGTAGCCCTGATTCTAAAACCTGTGTAGAGTATTCGTGTGATGGTGAGAGGTTAGATAGATTTTGAGTTCTTGAGATTACCTCATCTTCATCGAATCCGTCTGTCTGTCCCATGAAGCATGTATCCCATTCAGGTTCATCATGAGTCATCAGTGCTTCTTCTTCTGAGTCTGAAAATGGCATGTTATCATCCATTTTGTTGCACTCCGAGAACCTCGTCGACGATGTAGGCTCTCCTTCTGTCAGCTGCCTTAGCTTTCAGTTGGTCTTTATTTTTTTTGGATAGCTTAGAACAATCTAGCCGGTAGTGTCCCGGTTCCTTGCAGTTGAAGCATCCTTCGTCTGTTCGTTTGTCAGCTGACTTCCATCAGCTGCTGCGTACTTGTCTCTGTAAGTTCATGCGAACTTCTTGTATTTGCCCTTGCTGGTGTTGAGTCTGTTGTAATTTTTGACCAGCATGGCTATCTCTTCAAGTAGCTCTTCCTTGCTCATGTCCTTCTTGTCCTTCTTTGATGACTCAGCTGACTGCATGTATATGGATTTTTCAGAGTTAGCTCTGAACGCAATCTCCTTTGGCGCAGGTGTCAGCTCTCCATCATTCTGATTGCTTGAAGATTCTTTCATGGTAATCTTCAAGTTGTATTCGTTGGCTTTGGGCAGGGAGAATAATCTTTCAGTTGAAAGATCACCCAAGTCACTTCGACTTTGGTGTACCACCTTGTATGTGTTCCATTCAGCTGTGAGCGCTGAAGGACTTTTAGGTTCTTTTCTCGCTGGGTGTATTTTCCAGTTCTGATGGTTTCAATTTCTACCACGATATTTGAGAATCTGAGTTCCATCCCTTCGATGGACTCGTTGACAAGCTGCTTGAAGTTATCAAACTTCTGGCATGCGATCGTGAATTTATTTTCTTTTATCTCTTCCGACCCTTCGCATAGCTTGGCTAGGGTTTCCCACATCTTCTTTGCGGTATTGCAATTGATGATCTTGCTGAGGTAGGCGTTGGAGAGTGTTGACGAGATGGTGTTCCTCGCGAAGCTGTCTAATCCAGCTTGCTTCCTTTCTTCTGAGATATGCTCATTCTTTGGCTTGGGAATGAGCTGATACGTTGGTTGTCCACCATCTTGAGCTGGAACAAGCTCGTTTCCTTGTTTGTAAATGATGATGGGTCCGTCTGAGATGACGTCCCACATCATGTCATGATGCGCACAAAGAAAGCTTTTTAATCTGAACTTCCAGATTGCATAATCGTCGACCGAGAAGGTGGGAAGGTTCCTGTTAAGATAATAGTCCATGGAGATATGCACAGTATGAAATAATTATGAGTTTTTTAAAAGAGGATCTGTTCAGTTGACCACTGACAGATAGTCAAGACAAATCTCTTGATTCAGAAACAGCGGTCTTTTGAACCATTGCTCTGATACCAATTGATGGTCCCTGAGCTGGGTCTTTGGTGTAGAGGAGAGGTCAATACACCAAAGATAGATTTGTGAAATCTTTTTCAAGTTTAAAACAGAGTTTGTGAGCTCAGTTATGAATCCAGCTGAGGAAGGTCAGCTGGGCTAATAACTCAGCTGGCGGTGCGAAAAGTGGTGGTTTGAAAACTTAGCTCGATTGCTTAAAAAAACTCAGATTGAAAATATTCTTTACGTTTTCGACTTAGTCAAGTTATGCAAGTTTATAGACAAAACACAGCTGTCTTTGGGAAGCAGCTGAGTATGAATATTTGAAAATAATGCAGTTGGCTGGGTCACACAGCCAGAGAACTTTTAGACTTGAAAACGTATGCGGTGTTAATGCGGTTAGTTCTTTAAATATAAAATACAGAGAATAAATAAAACAATAAAGAACAAAGCAAGTTTAACGTGGTTCGGAGTAACACCTCCTACGTCCACGACCAGATTCACTGGTAATTCACTACCACTTAGTTTCCAAGTACCAAGCAACTTCACAACTCTAACCCGAGCTGTGTTCCAACAGTTTGCGGGCACTGACAAGCCGAACCTTTCCGTCTACGGGTACTAAAAAAACCTTACAACCACTTGAATTTCGCGCTTCAAGTAAGCGTAACCTTGACCTAACCTTTCTGGGTAAAGAGGGGTTTGGTTTGGGGTTCAGACTATGAACGAGTTCTTACAATGAAGAATTTAGAGATAGATGAACTCGTTTGAAATCTAGGCTTAAGATATACAATGGTTTCTGCCTAGGAATCAGACGAAAAACTTGGCAGTTTCTGGACTAGAAACACTTTAAGATAAAGTGTTCTTTGAACTATTTAGAACTGCTTATGAGCTTATGAAGGCTTGATAATTTCAGAGAATGAAAGCTTGTAGAGAGTTTTTCGTATTTGATCCTGAAGTTGAAGACGGGTTTATATAGGTAGAGATTCAAGACTAGCCGTTGGAGGAGCCGTTTGAATCTTACCTACTCTTCTTAAATTCGATATCTGCCGTTGGGCGTTTCTGCACCAGTCTTCATGAGTGTCACATCCTAGGATCTGAAGTCTAGGATGCTGATTTGGCAATCCCTCATTGGTCGAGGTATATTGACTTCCTCTGACACCGGGATCTCTGCCTTTGGAGCTGGCTTTTGAATTCAGAGCTGGATTGGGTAAACTGACTTGAAGTGACATCTTCAGTTAATTCCCTTTGTTCTATACAGCTGGACCAGATGTGTTTTGAACTCAGCTCGATTTATCTTCAGCTTGATCCTGCTCCGTTTTGAACTCAGCTCAGCTGGAAAACTCAACTGATAGTTGACTCCTGCTGTAAACACAGCTGGATATTCTGCTGTCTTGAGCTTCTGCTGTAAAACACAGCTGGATCTTCTGTTCTCTTGAGCTCTTGCTGTCTTCCGCTTCCTGAACCTGTAAACTTAGAAAATCTAGAGCTCAAACAGGCGAGCTGGAAAACACTACTTAGGTTGATGCGATCATCTACTCGGTTGGAGAACAGTTGGGTTTTGGTATTAAATCAAAACTTTATAATTTTCCCAACATATTAATTGTTCCACATAGATAAAAAAATAATTGATGCATCAGAAATGTGATATTGATTCATCACTTTACACTATTTTGTGCATCTCGCTTTTGCACAGGAAAAAACAGCGAAAATTACCATAATAACCTTACTTAAGTGAAAAGATGAGGGTGAGGGATTGATAACTAAAGCGGGTTTGACCAATTGGTTATGAGATTAAATCATATCTATAGATCTTAGAGGATGGATGGCTTGGATTGGTTCCTAGTTCTCATATAAATTGGAGTTCCTATTTGATCCTTTCCCTATATATATATATATATATATATGGAGTGGATCTGGTAAGAACACATCTTATATAAGAACGTAAGAATAATGCATTTTAATTATATCGGAAATGCATAAAATGCAGAAACTAAATGCATAAATTACAGTAACTTAATGCATTAGCATTTAAATGCATAAATTACAGTAACTAAATGCACGGTTAAATCTAGACCGTAAATCAACAAAGATCAAGGGTCCAGATTTGTTATTATTACTCACCTAAGAAAGTGTTCTTATTTGATCCGCTATATATATATATATATATATTATGAGGGTGTTTGGTTGATCAAACTAGACTAGACTGAGTCTCATAAGGGCTGTTTGGTTGGTTGGACTCGGCCCAGTACTGAGTCTCATGATTCTGCCACATAAGATTAATCTTGCATTATAAGTAGTGGCTTTCCCCTTATAACAAAAATAATTTTGAGTAATCTTGACCCAATTCAATCTCATTTATTCTTTGACCAATTTAATCTTCATCACCGAACACACTGAATGTGAGTGTTGATCATCCTTTTTTATTTGGTTAATTAACTCCGAAAAAGGAAATTACACTTTGCATCTCGATCGTGGGATCTATCCTTAATTAATCACTCATTATTAATCATTTAATTGACTACGTCTAAAGTGGGAGTGGGCTAAGGAAGCATATAAAAATTCTCACCCCCACCTTAAATCGATAAAATTTCTATTCTTTTTTGTATACTTACAGATAGAATACAAAAAATAAAAATAAATAAATAAAAAAGTGGTGCTACTGCTAGCTGTATCTCTTAAAAGTAATTGCAAAATGTGTATATATGCTATATGAGAAATGATATATAGTCACCTTTCTTGAACACCACTCTTATTTTTTTTATATTAGTATTATTTTATTTTATTTTTTAAATTGTATTTTATTTTAATATTTTCTTAATTATTATTGAGATCATATATAAAACCCCCATATTATAATATTTTAGCCCAAAGAATATTTATATGGTCTGAGTTTGGTTTAATTAGTAAGAAGAAAAAGAAAAAAGACGTGACGTTTGGATATTAGCAACCCACTAGGCCACCTTAATTAAGTCTGGGTCTAATTTAAGTCAATCTTTACGGTAATGTATTCACATTTAACCGAAAATTAATACTCTTATTACATCTTAAATAAAACTACAATTACTAGCAGAAATGTAAAATAATGTATTATGGGATTTACCAATGTGCACCGAAGATAGTGGTTGCAAGTTCTCACGATATAAATAAAAAATAAAAAAAAAAAATAAAATAAAAGTTGTGTTATAATAGTAAAATGAGGTGTAGGATTTGTTATTTAAGGCAACGAAGCCATATTCATATACATGATTAGTATTTTTATAACAAAAAAAAACGTGAATTATAATGCATAGCCTTCAGAGTTTCTCAGTTTTTAATCATAGATCTTTTTAATTTGTTCCGTGTGTTAAACAACTTTTTTTCAACGATGCATAGTATTGTGTTTCAATTATAGTGAATATTTTAGATGTAGCAATATAAATATGACAGTAATGGACTAGAAAAGTTCACAATACAATGTTTTTCGTTTAGGGAATAATTGAGTTCATAATACAAGTTTATCTTGTTGATTTCCTTAGTATTGTATATTGAATTGAAAATTTATAAATATATATATATATATATAGATAGGGATAGGATTAGGTGAAAACCATCCCTTATGTAGAAACTACAAACTCCTTTTTTACCATAGATTATATTCCAATCAATGGTCAATATTAATAGTTGCTTATTTAATTATTTATTGTAATTACGTGCCGATTTGGCAGTTGGGGGTAATAAGGCCACTTAAAATTCTTAATTCTAACAAATTCCGTAAATCCCTCAATCCATATCTCAACCTTCCATATTTAATGTTTTGACCATGCAATGAAAAGCCTAATTCAAACAATAATAAAGATATCCCAAATAGTATAATTTTATGTTGAAAATTATTATATTAATGAACTCGAAACATGATATTAGTGGGAAAAAAAATAAATTTGAGCATAATTACTGTGTATAAAGCATTATATATTTAGGTCAAAGCACCATATTACTAGGTGAAAAACATTTAAATTAGGATGCTTAGATATTATCTTTATTCATGATAAATTTGAGTATAAGTACTGGATAAAAAATATTATATTTAGGATATCGAAGCCTTATATTATTGGAAGAAAAACATTAATTTTAGGATTTTGAAATATTATATTATTCATGATAAAGAGAATAATTTATGGGTTATAAGCATGAATTAGGTAGAAGCCATACACTATGTAGAAACTAGAAACTTATTTTGACCATTGATCATATACAATCAATGGCCAAGATTTGAAAAGTATGGGCAATTTTTTTTATATAATTACCAAAAATAAACAAGAAAGGGTAAATTTGTGATAGTTGTTGACCATATATTTCTCTCTCTCATTCAATAAACATGATATGATTTACTCAATTAATACCAAAATATCAAAATTTCCTAATCTCCCTTTTCGTCCTCCATCAGCAACACAAATTTGCTCTTTATTTTCTTGTTTTTTCCAAATATATATTTTGAACATGTGTCGAAGCATTATGGTATAACAACAAAAGCATTATGAGTAACGTTCAAGAACATTATATTGTACACTAAACAAATTACTTTCAATAATGTAATTCGAATAGGTGTTGAAGCATTATACTATAGTAACAAAAGCATTATGATTATCGTTCAAGAACATTATGTTGTACATGAAGAAAACAATCGCCGCTGTATTTTTTTTCAAATATATATTTCGAATATGTATTGAAGCATTATGGTATAATAACAAAAGCATTATGAATAACGTTCAAAAACATTATGTTGTACACTATACAAATTACTTTCAAATATGTATTTTGAATAAGTGTTGAAACATTATACTATAACAATAAAAGCATTATGAATATCGTTCAAGAACATATATTGAACACTAAATAATAAATAAAATGATTATAATTTATAGAATTATTAATATATCATTAATGACGCATTATAGCTTAAAATATTGGAGTATATTTTATAATGCTGAAAAATAATAACGATAATGCTTATGTAAAAATTAATTACATTTTCAGCAAAATATAAACTTTACATTAAATTATTAATGAATATTGCTAAAATGCATGAAAGTTTGCCAATACAAATTAAAATAAAAAATTAACTGAAAAATGAAATATTCACCTATAAAAGCTCAAAGTGTTAACCGTATGAAATTTTGTAACCCGCCATAATTGATGCCAATAAATTAGGAACAACAGTTACAAAATTAAAGAAAATGACAAATCAATCCCTCACCTTATCCACGATCAACTAATTCTACAAATAAGTGCAAATCAATCTCATCCCTTAATTAAATAAAATCAAAGGTGTATATTGGTTTCTAGTTTCTACATAGAGTATGGTTTCTATTTGATCCAACCTCTATATAGATATATATCTCTATATATATTACACGAAATTAACAAAATTTAAGAACAGTATCATTGAAGCGCTACACTTGGCTAAATGCCATATAAGTATGGTTGCTGATTTTTCTTGTTTCACAAAAAACATCAATTTTGTAATTCATTATAGGAAATGTCATTAATAATATATCAGAGGTGATTAGTGACTGATATGTACATCCGAAAAGACAATTATTTCTATTAGAGCAAGTCTCCTGTGAGACCGCCACTTATGTGTAACCGGATCTTTTGACCAGATCCGATCAAAATGGGTCAGGTCAACCCGCCAATTTTTTTTTTTTAATTCGATTTATTAAATTTATTTTTCTTCTCAGCCTTCGGCTCCGATTTTAATTTATAGATAATGATTGTGGCAACATTAATATTTTTTAGCTCGCTCCGCGGCCTTTGGCTCCCCTCGCTCGACTCTTTAAAAAAATAAAAAAATAAAAACAGAGAAAAAGAATTAAAAAATTGAAAAAAAATCGGAAAATAAAAATTAAAAGTTACACGTGCCGAATAAAAAAATATTGTCAAGCGGATGCACGCGCCTTGAGGGGCGCGTGTGATGCACGCGCCCGACTTATATGTAGAAAAGGGGCGCGTGGTTTACGCGCGTCCCGCGCGCGTGGGTTGCGTCGCACGCAAGTGACGGGTGCACGGGAGTTTTTGCCTTTCTATTATTTTGATAAATTAATTATCACTAAAACAAAGATATTATAGCAATCACAGCAGAATTCTCAAAATTTTGTTGTTAAATTTACTCCTAAAGTTTCTCATATACTATTTATATTCCATATTTAACAAATGCATACAACAGTTCTCCTATTTTCTACTAATTATTCTATAAAAATTGTGGACCCAACTCAATTTGTGAGATATGATAGATTTAGAGCACTCACAGCAGCTCACTTATAATCACTTCTAACTCTAAATTTATGCTAAAATAACAAAAAGTGAGATAAAAAGTTCATCCAATAGATCTCCTAAATTGAGTAGACCCCACAAAAATATTTACATCTCCTTAAATTTTTCCTCAAATTTATACCTCCCTAAATTTATTTTTATCTTACAAATTGAGTTGGGCCCACCAGTTTTATAAAATAGTTAATGGAAATATGAGAACTGATGTATGCATTTGTAAAATAGGGAAAAGATATAGTATAAGGGAAGCTTTAGGAGTAAATTTATGAGCAAAATTTTGAGAATTCTACTGGGAATGCTTAAATTTGAGAGAAGATTTAGAGATGTGTAAATATTTAAGAGATCTGCTAGATGACCTTTTTATCTCATGTTTTTATTATTTTAACCTAAATTTAGAATTAATAATGATTTTGAAAGAACTGTTGAAAGTGCTCAAAGAAGTAAATTAAGTGCTTTCTTACTTCAGTACCCAGTCATCGTGACCTCACATTCAACAATGGCATGACCATTTTGTCAAATCTTTTTTGTTTGTTTGAATTTTTGTACACACTATGAATGTATAAATATACATATATTATATACACACGCGCGCGCACACACACATGATTAATGTTGGTGGTCACCATTGACAAGTTGAGTTGAAGATAGAAGAAGTAAACATATATAAGTGGATCGCATTAAACCCCACTTGATGCTGATCCAAATAATACTAATACAATTATAAAATAATTATAACTTTATTCTTGAAATTTTCAATAATGCACAGTTTTATCGGAAGAAAAAGTAGTCATGTAAAGATCATTCGATCTCATTTTCTTATTGACAGGATCAAACAAGAACGAAAACAAAGTTTTCAACCATGATTTTATTCTCTAAATAATAAGTACATCTAATAGGAACTACTTAACGAGATCTTGATTATTTAAACCTGTATGGTTAAAATTGTGCACAAACAAAGAATTAAGGCATTTTATTAATCAATAGATCGAATTTATGCCTAATTATACTAACATGTATATTTAATTTTAGATGATGCTAAAGTATTAATGAGTTTTGAACTTTTGAGGCGCATGAATTGGACTGTAATCAGGCATAATTTAAATCGTCTCCATGCTTATCATCCAAAAGAGTAGGAAAAAGAAAAGAAAAATGTGGGGAGGGAGAGAGAGAAACTCCTCCCTCCGTCTTCATGGACTAGGGCAATTTTATTCACAACCCCCATTTTATTCTTTATAACTCTCATTTTTTTATATTCCGTCGAAAATCGACGGCAAACTATATTATTAAAATAAAATATCAAACTATTTTTTTTTACTTCACAATCTGTCAAATATTTCATTATATACATCATTAATTGTTGTGTATGTCTGATCATCTCGTCACAAAGTTAAATTTTGAGAATTATCTCTACGTGTATATATATACAAATTCAAGAATTATAATTGAAAATACGTATTTTTGAGATTTTTCTTTTATTTACGTCAATTTAAAAATTTATTAAATTAAACAAATTAATATTGACAACTACATAATTGATCAAATTAAAATTGTCAATAAAAATAAAACTATTTATTTGGCCAATAAATTAATTTGCCAAATTATATTGGTTGTGCAAAATAATTGCGGAATGAAAAAATACACATGGATTGTGAATATTTATATAGGTTCTCCAAGAATGAAGTTTTATTAAAAATCAATGTGGGATGAGAAAATCTATATTAAATATACATAGAATAAATGAATAAAAATGCTCAAATAAGCATTAAAGATAAATAAGAATACTGAAATGAGAGAGCGCCACGTATGACCTCAAATTAAGGAGAGCTCTCGAATCCGTGATCGTTTTAATAATATATATGGATTAATAACAAATTTACTATTTTATCTCTTAACCCCCAATTAAAATTCTAATAAAAACATATTTTTTTACTCCATAAAAGATAAGGATGAATTAAAACTGTGTATCAAATCCTCCTTTTAATCTTCCAAAATAAAAGGCCTTGAAATTAAAACTGCTGCAACAACCTTTAATTATAAATGCTCAATTTTTTTCTAGTAACTCGACAACACAAACGTCAAGAATTTGACAAACGATAGCGAACGGAGAGTGAGTTTTTCCTCCCCAAAGCCTTAGAAGAAGTAGAAAACCACTTGGTATAATTCAAAATCAAAATTTAAACAGTCAAAATTAGTGTGATATTCAAATAAAAAATGCCAAGATCGTCTCCATGAGTGACTACTGGGAGTGCAAGAATTTTTCAAAGGTCTTTAATCTTTATACCAAAAATCTAGAACAAAAATAGGAACATATAAATAATCACTCAAAATCTGCAGAAAAGGATCAACATCCAGTAGGCATATCTTATACATCTTTTTTTTTTTTTTGGAGAAAATATACTTATACATCTATATATTTAATCTATCTATTAATATATAAAACACAGTTTTCAACGGAAATATTTTAGCGCCAATTTTTTAGAGGAGCAGTTTTTGTTAAATCCTAACTTTTCGTATAACTTCCGGCCATTAAAAGGGAAACCGCTCAACTCTGCCAAAATTCCCAAAACCTACAACCTTATGAATCTATTGTTCCTCAGCGTTCTCTCACTCCGTTTCTATCAAATCGGCTAGATGGGTGGTCTCAAGACGGATTATTCAAAAAAAGAGATGTTGGGAAGATTGACGAAGTCTACTGCAAATAATTTTTTTTGATTAATTGGCAGAGAAGATAGAAATTAGAAGTAGGGTGAAGAAAAAGCGTCGCTGGAGAAGGTTTGGGCCGAAAATTCTATCTCTATCACTCTGTATGAAGAGATACCCCTGGAATCGCTTCTTGACCCGGTAGTGCAGGTACTATTTGAACTGTTGTTCTTTCCATTTTTAATTTGTTTCTCTCTCCCATGATTGTATCTAATTAATAATTTGGTGGTTTTGGGCCCTGTGAATCTGTGATACATTTTTTCATGTTTATAGAAGTGTAGAAAGCTTCGAAGTCGAACATGAAGTTGCATTTTTCTTTTTATAATTTATTCTTTTTCAGTAATCTGATTATTTGTGTGAAAAGAAACAAAATTTTAAATTTTAATTCGTGATTTTCTCGTCACATCTTCAGAATAAAATCCCAATCAATTCATTTCTGCCGCAACAAGAAGAAGTATTCTTAAGGTAGAAGTTTAGATATTTATGTGTATCAGTATATGTACTTTCTACAAGATGGATTAATACATCGGCAATATATCATGTTTTCTGTGAAAGTGCAAGTTTATTGAAATTATGTTTGTGTTTGAAGTTCTAGGCAGTCTAAAATATGGAAATTGATGCTTCACAGAGCTTGAGCTCTGATGATGATGTGTATGACTGCGATAGTGATTCGGAGGTTTTCGTTGAGGACTCAGTTGATGATGAACTTTACTTTGCCTCTGGTGACATACCCAAACTGCAATTTAGGTTTACTCTTCGAAATCAAATCACATGGAGTTTCTTTGTGTCTGTGAGCTATTTTTAGAAATTTATGAGACTAATGGTTTTATATTCATATGTACTGCAGGAAAGAGAGGTCAAAGGTAAGGTAGATTGAAGAGTTGAGAATGGAGGAGAAAAAAGGGTAAGATGTGGATTACAACTGGGATAGTTCGTAATGGGAATTGCTGAATAGAAGAAACTCTATATGTGATGCAAACTCTTCATCATTAATTCCAGCATTGTTATCTCTTTAGGTGCATTATGGATTTTGTTAATCTTTGTTCAATTTGTTTATTTTTTAAACCATCCCAAAATTGGGAAACTTGGTGTAGTGTAGGAGCATTTAACTGCCCCTAATCAGTTATCGTCCTTTGCTTGAAATAATAAATAAATAAATAGTGGATGTTGATGTTTCCTTTTTGAGTTAGAATTATCAAATACTTCTATTGCCTTGGTTAATTATGGATAATAACGTTGGAGTAATAATCAATGGTGCTGCTTTGATTGGGCATTTTTCATAGTTAATTTGGAGAAAATAATTCTTAGTAGATTTAACTAATACGATTTACCCCGTCCATTCATGTTAATCAGTTCCGCAGTAGAAGATTCAGATCACGGTTGGCCCAGATTTAACTGAAACTTATCTTTGTGGCCTCAACTTTTCTTGAAAGTGTTGTTACCTCTTAATGGATGTAATTTTCTTTTTTGGCAAAAACATATATTTTCCATGCAGTAAAATTGTTGATTCTGCCGAGCCATTGGTAGCAACACGTGGTGCTTATTCATGATGGTTTTCCATTATGTATGCTCTCTATATTTGGGAGTGATATTGCTGACTTCTGTGTAGGTACTTGGCTGAGATTGGTGCACTGGACATCTTGAATATCTCCTTCCCTTAAGTGATATGTACACAAAGGTAGGAGAAGACAAGGATGAATATGGATGCTCTTGGGAGTCTTTTGAGGTTTACCAGCACCTGAAGTTTCTCGGTTATATTGTTGGCCGACATGGTATAGCTTGGTCCTTGAAGAACGTGAAAAATAAAGCCAATTCTGATGGTGTGGATAGTATTACAAATAAGGGAAATGAAGAAAACAGCTTCATTGCAGAGATGTTTGGTAATATGCATCTTGGTGGAACTAGACCAAAATTTAATGTTCCTTCTCCTAATTGCAAGTTCAGAAAGTCTTATGCCCATTTAACAATCTTCTGCGAGGTAACTAACTTCAACAATCTATTTTGGATGAGTTAATTTTCCTTTGAATTATGAATTTGTGATTAAGGTTTCGAACGAACTGTGCTAACATATATGATGATGATGATTGATGAATACTGGTGCAAATATTGATCTGGATTTTGAATGCATGCTAATTTTGTTCTAAGAAAGACTTTTCTGGTAGAACTGTTATTTTTAATTGTATATGCTTGATTAATATATAATAGATAGGTAGGATTATATGAAACTACATAATAAAGATCAAAATCTAGAACAATCATAGTAATTTGATTAATTTTTGCAAATTTGATACTGGTGTCAGTGATGTGGAATGATATTTTTCTTCTAAGTTTTAGTAATCATTTTTATTATTTCTTTTCGTGTTGTATTTCTCTGTCTTTTTCATGCCCTACATTAGTTTTGGAAGTGAGAAATTTTTATGAGCAGATTTTGAAGCCAACTAGGTGATTTCTCTTCTTACATCCATTCCTGCATCTCTTACAGAGAAAAATAAGAGACATTGGATGATGCCGAGGAGATGAAGCAAACGTGGAACATCGTGCACCAATCCTACAGGCCAACACCCTTTTAATAGGAGGATTCGGGAAAGTTATAGGTTACAATCTTCAAATAATTGTTCTTTCTGTAACATAATTTAATCAAATATGCTATTTTTCTAAATTATGATTTATTTATATATTTTGCATAGTGGCATAATGGTTGTATTTAATTCTTTGTTATGAGTTTAGGACTGGAATATCTCTTTGTTGCTAGTGATTGGAGAGAGGATGAGGCTTAAAAATAGGTAGTGTGGACATGAAAGCGCTCGGGACAATATTAACCAATATTATATAGCATCATATTTGTTATGTAATATTTGTCTAAATATAAACAATGATAGCATTAAATTTTATGAATCATTTAAACATATATTTTACAAATTACATGAAATTGCTAAATATAAAGTAGTTATGACATCCATAATCACCTTTTGAGATTTTATTTAACATACAAATTTTAAATTAAAAACTGAAGAAAGTGAAGATTGACTTCACAATGGGTCCAGATTGCTAAAGTGTCAAAGAGCCAAAGAACGTGGAAAGAGTCCCAAAAAGTTTCGAAGAACTCAAACGTAGAATAGAAAGAGTATGATTGGCCACAACTCGATCGGACTCATTCATATTTCATGACATAATGGTAGAATATAATCATTACAAAATAATACAAATACTCATCATAAATATATAGGACTGTTTATAAAAATTAAAACTCACATCACCTTGCTTATATAGGAAATTATAACCAAAACTAATCAAGGTACATAATCTTACCCTCTTCTTTTTAGTATGTTGTATTTCATCTAGGTGAAGTTTTGTGGTTGGTTTTAATTTAGTGTTAATCCATAAAAATACACACTTTCACTTTACACAAATGAAAAATACACACCTCATCCAAGACAAATGAATTTTACACACTTTTCGTTTGAAGAGCCGATATGACACTTGATTGTGATTTATTTTAATCAAAAAATTGACTAATGATTGCTAATAAATACCTGCTGCATATTAAGCTTATTTCCTTCTCGAGTACCATATCCCACTCGAGCGGGAAATACTTATAAATTGAATTAACCAATTTCTCTCTCGTGTATGCCTATTTCCCGCTCGAGCGGGAAATAGGAATACCCGAGAGGAATTTCAAGAAAATATGACTAAAAATTGACTAAATTATTATAAGTTGAATTAACCAATTTCCCACTCGTGTATACCTATTTTCCGCTCGAGCGGGAAATCCATGAACACGAGAGGGAAATAGTTTTACCCGAGAGAGATTTCGATTTATGAAAAAAATATCGAAACAAAATAAAATTAATCAAGATCCCGCTAACTAACCTTTTATCCCGACATGATTTTGTACTTACCGCGGCTTTTCTTCTTTTTTTTCTCCCCCCAATGTCACAGACCTTGTTTTTTTGTGCTATGAGTTGATGTTTTGTAGGCCATTCTAGGGTTAGTGTTGTAGGTGTGTATTTTTCATTTGTTTTGCATGTGATGTGTATTTTTCATTTGTTTCAACTCAAAAGTGTGTAAAATAAATTTTCTCCCTTTAATTTATTAGTTGTATTCCTATTAATTGCATATTTGTGATTTATAATTTAATTTTAATTATGTAATAATGTATCGTTTCACTACAATGATTAATGATTTCCGTGCATTGCACGGGGTATAAAACTAGTATTTATTGAACACTCACAGATTAATTTATCGACACTAGAGAAATTAAGCCATGGTGACTTGGAAAAAAAGAAGTTGGGACTATGGAGTAATAAAATGGATCTTCGACATAATTAATTTCTTATCATAGCAACTGGTGAATCTGCCAAATATCCATCCACTCATTGTGTTTAAATCTTGATAAAACAAAATTACAAGTTTTCTTCTCTGATTCTTACGGCTGTGTAGACATATTTTTCAATTTTCTTTTCTTCAAATTTCCTAGTTTGAGGGGCGAGGGTTATGCAAAGCCATTTTAGGTTTCTTTTTTTTCTTCACGTCAATTTTTGGGGCTATACTCATTAACTAATAATTTACTTATAAATTTATCTTTGGGAGTTACAAGGGCAAAAAAGTAAAATTAATACTAATTTTATTTATTTTTTAAGTAGGGGTTATAAAGAGTAAAATGAGGGCTATGTTTAAAATTATTCATGGACTAATTGGTTTCCAGACTCAAAAGTAATTAGTTTATACTAATATGGGCAACGGCTAAAATATGGGCTCTGTTTCATTTAATAATCTAATAATGCAGTGGACCAAGCCCAAATGCAGCTAACCATATGAAATTTTAGAATTTTCAGTTAGACAGTGTTAATAATTATTCTTTGAAACGAAGACGGTTTTTTATTTTTCCGAGAATGAAACGAAGACAGTGTTAATAAGTATCACTTTTATTTTACATGGAAAATGTAACGAATTTCCTAGTCCTACTCTAGTGGATCTTGGAGCATACTTTCTCAACACAGACTGCCACTCTTTCAGAACCAACATTCCTCCACAAATCCAACTAACTTTCCTCATCATTTCCCTTCATCTCTCTCTACACACTCTCTCTCTCTCTCACACACACACAACATTGACAGCATGGCCTCAGGTAAAGCTCGCGGCACGAAACGATCATCGGCAACTTCTAGTTATTCATCAGCCACCACAATCGTAATTTTCGTAGGCTTATCTGTATTAGGTTTATGGCTGCTCACCTCCAATTCCTTCGCACCACCGCAATCCACCACCACTACCACCACCACCGCCACCAAAACTCCCACACGTATAACATCCATAGGCCATACTCATCACTCCAACGAGCTCCAACAAACTCACCAAAATCAAGAAGACCCCTCTTCTATTTCTGATCCTTCTAAAAGTGAGCGCTCTAATGATGACAAAGTTGATGAAACAGTGGAGATCGAACCAGAGACCAAGATTGAAAATGAAGAAACACAGACTGATGATGGCGTCAAAACTGAAGCAACGCTCACAGATCAGGTGGATCATCATGACAAGAAAGGATCACAAGAAAATGATGTCGCGGAAGAACAAGAGAAGCAAGCAGCGCTCGAGACTCAAACTTCAGAAGAAAGTTCCATGACTCAAAACGAACAAGCAGACGTGATAACCGAAGAAAATCCACATTCTGAAACCAAGGTGGAAACTAATGATCCGGTGAGCAGCGGGAATCATGGTGCTGAGGAGATAACGGCTGAAGGTGGATCGCTAACTCAAAGTTCAGAAACCACACAAAATCAGATAACAGATGAAGATCAACAGCGAAGAATAGACGATCATCAACAGCAAGAAGATGAACAGAATCAACAAAGAGAGCAAGATGCACAGTCAAAAGATCCTAATGGGGCAACTAGTCATGATCAAATCCAGCACGACGAGGCGCCCCTAAATTCACACCAAAATGGCAGTAGTTCCCATGAAACAGATGAGTCCAATGCACAAGCGACAAATCAAGAAACTAAGCCCGATTCTTTGGGTGAAGATACAAACAAGATATCTCTAAGCCAGAAATTGAACGAGGAGACATCCAACAAGAGTGATGAGGTTTCAACTTCGAATGGAGACAACTCTGAGATACCTAAAGAATCCACTGAATCGAAGAAATCTTGGAGTACTCAAGCAAACCAGTCTGAGAACCAAAAGGAGAGACGGAAGACAGGATCAAATGATCAAGAAAGTAGTAACCATGGATACACATGGCTGCTGTGCAATGTAACAGCAGGTGCGGATTACATACCTTGTTTGGATAATGAGAAAGTTATTGCAAATATACACAACAGGCTGCACCACGAGCATCGTGAGAGGCATTGCCCAGAGGACCTTCCTACTTGCTTGGTTCCCCTGCCACATGGGTATAAGAGAAGGATCGACTGGCCACAAAGTAGAGATAAGGTATGGTCATCCATATAACACTAAAACATCATGAAATTATCTCTACTATTGCTCCCCTGTTTCTAAGTACAAACATATGGCAGATATGGTACAACAATGTACCTCACACATCACTGGCGGAATATAAGGGGCACCAGAACTGGGTGAAGGTGACTGGGGAATTCCTCAGTTTTCCAGGCGGTGGAACTCAATTTATTCATGGAGCACTGCATTACATTGATTTTATACGCGAGGTAAAAGATTATATGAACTATCTTAAACGTCATGTGGAATTATGGAACTTAAAAATTCTTGATTTGATTAATGAAGTCGATAACCATAATCTTGTATAGGCAGTACCTGATATTGCATGGGGAAAACACACCCGCGTAGTGTTGGATGTTGGCTGTGGAGTAGCAAGCTTAGGGGGCTATCTGTTTGAGAGAGATGTTCTTACAATGTCTTTTGCCCCTAAAGATGAACATGAGGCCCAAGTCCAATTTGCCTTGGAAAGGGGCATACCAGCAATATCCGCTGTGATGGGATCTCAGAGATTGCCATTTCCTAGTAGAGTATTTGATGTCGTGCATTGCGCACGTTGCAGAGTCCCTTGGCATGCAGATGGTTAATTTTCAACTAAACTTGTCATATTTTTACAAATAATTTCGCATTATGATTTCGAACTTGCTCCAGTCCTTGCTAAATTTTGGTGTCTAAATGAAGGTGGTTCTCTACTTCTGGAGTTAAACAGAGTACTACGCCCTGGAGGGTACTTCGTATGGTCAGCAACTCCAGTGTATCAGAAGCTAGAAGAAGATGTACAAATATGGAAAGGTAGATGTTATCCCAAATTTGGATGCATTTAGATACTTGCAAACTTTACAACATATTCTTTAAAATATATAAATTTTTTATGAATCATATTTTAATTATCTTCCATGTAGAAATGTCTCGCCTAACGGTATCCATGTGTTGGGAGCTAGTCACGATCAAAAAGGACAAAATCAATTCTATTGGTGCTGCTATCTATCAGAAACCAGACTCAAATGATTGCTATGAACGCAGAAAGCAAAAGGAACCCTTAATGTGCAAAACTGATGACGATCCTAATGCCGCATGGTGAGTACCAATGGTTTCTCATCACCAACAAAAAGAGATCCAGAATATTGCTACTTCAGCAGAGAGAAAAAACTGATACTTGGGAAGCTAATTATGGAATTAGATTATGAGTAGAATGATATTTTTCAGGTACATACCGTTGCATTCATGCATGCACCAGATACCTACCCAAGAAAACGAGAGAGGCTCACAATGGCCAGAAGAGTGGCCTGAGCGTCTGCAGACACCACCATACTGGCTTAACAAAACTCAGATGGGAATTTATGGAAAACCTGCTCCAGATGACTTCTCATCAGACTACCAACACTGGAAAAAGGTTGTCAGCACCACATACATGAACGACCTGGGAATTAACTGGTCCGAAGTAAGAAATGTCATGGACTTGAGAGCAGTCTATGGAGGGTAAATAAAAATATAGCTGTTTCGCAAACATACAAAGGCTTTCAATTTTTCCTTTAAATGATTAACAGTGAAAATTAACCAGAAAAATTGCTCGCAGATTTGCCGCAGCACTAAAGGACCAAAACTTATGGGTAATAAATGTGGTGAACGTAGATTCTCCGGATACACTTCCCATAATCTACGAACGAGGCCTTTTTGGGATATATCATGATTGGTGCGAATCATTCAGCACATATCCCAGGACCTATGATCTCCTACATGCAGATCATCTTTTCTCAAGACTAAAAAAGAGGTACTTATAATTTATCCTAGCAGTTCGTATTTCCATTTATACTGGTCAAAAAACACTGATTGATGCAACCATTTCTAGGTGTAAATTAGAGGTTGCCATGGCAGAGATTGACAGAATACTTAGACCAGGAGGCAAATTGATCATGCGCGATGAATCTAGCACAGTTTCAGAAGTAGAAGACTTTCTGAAGTCCCTCCATTGGGAAGTCTTCCTAAACCACTCGAAGAACCAAGAAGGAATACTCAGCGCTCAGAAATCAGACTGGCGGCCAACTAGTTTTGCAGATCCATCTTGATTGGAAGGAAGAATAGCATCAAAGATGCCATGATGCAGAGTATCTAAAGGGGGCAAGAACCATCCTCTGAGGACAAAGATCAGATGACAATTATGGGTCTAAATCTTCTCATTTTTGGGTAGTGGTTTCTGAATCATCTCCCAAAATACAACAAAATCGGTGTTGTTACCATCAGTTTGTACTTTGTATTTCAAATTTTCACTTTCTTACTGAGGTGAACTACATGTTCGGTGTTCCGCCTTGAAGAGAAGAGCCGTGAATTAGTTCAGCTTTATGACCTATTTATAAGCGTTGATTGACCAATGTCTTCCACCTTTTTTGTTCTCCAAAATTGCCTCTGTTTCATGTTCTCCGGTTGTCCATGGCTAATTTTTTTATTCAACTTCTCATGATTCGAGGACCTGAAGTTAACTAAGATTCTCTTAACAATTGTTGAATTTCTAAACTGAACTTAATCCCATAAAATATTGTGCGCAAATGGTAACTAAGAAGACAACTTATGAAGCTCCAAATTTCCAATTTTTATATTTTAAATTAGGGTTTTGAATCCCATGATAAGAATTGGGGCGTCAATTGCAGCAACATCCAAAACATTCTAAAAAAATATCATCACTATCGAACGAACAATTAGGAAAAGAAATTAATCTAATGTACATTAATCCACTGATTGCATACATCAAACCTGTCACGAAATCTTAGGATCAGCCTTGTGAAGCTTGTTGTATTCGTCCAGCTCCTCATAGTACACATCCCACACGCACCTCACGCATCCGCTGCCGCAACAATCCCCGGGCAACGGCTTCTCCGGCGGCGGAACGGCAGGAGTTGACTTTTCCGACTCATTATCCTTCTCCTCTGTGCTTTTGCTGACGCTCAACGCCGTCGTATCAGCCTGCCCCTGCGAGACTTCCTTGTTCTTCCTTTCTTCTGCCATTTTGCGGTGGTTATCTGCGATGGAGAAGGATTCTGTTGCTTGATTGAATCTGAAATTGTTCCGACCGCTGGTGATACGTCGGATGGTGAGATCTCTTAGAGGCATGGTAAGATCAGGTCGGCGGCGAACATTATGGTGGTGGTGGTGGTGGAAGCGGCGGAGATTGGTAGTTGGTGGTGGCGATGATACGGAGGAATAATGATGTGTTTGGGTGTACAGGTATGAGGTAGTTTTCATCTCCAATTATGCATCTGCCAACTCTTCACATTTAACCAATCACACCTCAAATTGCCATTTTCCACTTTTTATTTTAAGTTTTTTTCATCACCTGTTACCGTCACAATGTACCAAAAATACCTAATTTTACTTTCTTTTCTTCTTTATTTACTTTTTATGATTAGTATTGATTTTGAGAAATCCTAATCATTCTACTTATATACTGTTTTATTGTACGCTTGTTTTGCTGTTTTCGTAATAAGATTTATTCGCGCGCATTGTGTTGCCAGTACAATAATTAGTGTTTTAATATATTTATATTCTATATAATTCTTCAAAATTTATACTCTCCCTTCCTAAAAAGTGTGATTAATTTGCTATGTTTGGTCGTTTCTTATAAGTGTTGTGTTTTCATAAATAAAAATGACCTACTAACATATTAATATTTTATACCTCACAACAAATAAAATATATTGGCCCTTTTCTCCACCCAGAAAACATTTGCTTACATTTTCTTAAAACACATGCCGCACTCTTCGCACCACACTAACCTGGGACGGATGAAGTATTATGTTTATCATTTATATAATTGTATTATACTCCCTCCGTCCATGAAATAAATTTTCATTGTGTGTAGGGCACAGAGTATTATGTTGGGTGAATAGGTTTTATATCGTGAATAGAGGAAGTATATTATACTCTCTCCGTCCCTAAAAAATATGGTGCATATTTGATTTGTTGTGAGATATAAAATATTAGATGAACCACACTAACCAAAGATGGAAGGGGTAATTATTATTATTATTATTATTTTTGAGAATATGGAAAGGGTAATTATTATTTCAAAAATAATCATTGAGTTTGAAATTGTTGGGCTTTCCAAAAAGTCAAAAAATTACGGACTATAGGGATGTGTGTTGAGAATTTGGGATGTTACATGTGCTTTGGGCAGGAAATTGCATGAAATCATATATTTTAGGAGGGAAAATGTAATGAATTATTGTGCTTTAATATAGTATAAATATGTTCTTAGCATATACTGCGAATCGAAAAGGTAAAATATATAAAGATCACATTATTTTTCAATATCATTATTATATGTAAATTATAAAAACAATAGATCTTGTCTGTGAGCAGAGAGGTCTCGGTTTCAAACTCTACCGCTCCCCTTTCCCATATAAAAAAAAATGTAAATTATAAAAACAATAGTTCAGTTTGTCAGCTCACCAAATAAAAAGGAAAATTTCAGAATTAATTTCATGCAGTTCAATTTTCAATTTTTTTTTTACGTTTGTATTGTTTTGTTTTATTACCTTGCACTAATATCGTAATTAATGGGTACATTGTTATTTTCTTTGACTAAAGTCTTCAAAATCTCCGAAGACATGTAACATCCCAAATTCAATAGAATAAAGACACAACATTTCATTAAAAATTATGAATAATCTATGCTCGGGCCAAAAGTTACGAGTTAAAGTCTATCGTCACGTGGCCTTTAAAAAATCTTGTAATGTTTGTTCAAAAAAAAAATTATGAATAATCTTGATTTACGTATAAATAAGAGTTTTAATGGAAAGAAAATATTTATAACTTCATATGAGAATTTTTCTAAATTGAATTGTTTAAACTCTACCACGTCTTACCTATAAGGTTAGGCAATTTTCGTGAGTCGTGTCGTCGAGTTGACACAATTTAAGGGAAAAGTAGCATATACAACCCTAAGTGTCAATCTCGATCTCATTTACACCCTTAAGGGAAGGGTTGGGGCTGTCAGAACCCCAACGTTTGCCCCTACCATCTAACGGCTCTCTAACACCGCTAGACGGGAGGGGTTATTTGCCCCTACTTTTTAAACGTTGGGGTTCTGGCAGCCTCAACCCTTCCCTTAAGGGTGTAAATGAGATCGAAGTTGACACGTTAAGGTTGTATATGTTACTTTTCCCTATTTTTTAATTTAATCATTCAAAGAACATACTCCCTTTGTCCCACTCATTTTGTTCTGTTACTATTCGGCACGATTATTAAGGAGAAAAGTAAAAAGAGAGTAAATTGGTAGGTTCCATCACTTTTGAAGGGTTAATTATTTCCTTTTTAGTAAACTAGACAATTTAAATAGGACAACTCAAAAATGAAAGGAAGACAATTTCAATGGGACGGAGGGAGTAGTATTTAGCATTAATTCTTCTCTATTGTTAATATTTCAATATTCAAATATTTTTCTGGTTAATTGTAATTGAAAATCTCAAATTAAGATATTAATCAAACTAAATTATAGAAAAACTTAAATTGAAGGATAACCTTAAGAGTTCTTCCAGAGAACTCAAGATTAATTTCCTATGCAAAAATGGCAAAAATTCATTGTTGAAATGTTTTGATTAGATGTTAACAATAAAGGTCTTATACATAGATTAATGATATAAATCATAAAGAAGAGATTATATTTTTTTAACAGGAGTTTAAGAAAGCAATAATTCTTAGGTCTGAGTATGAGGTTCTTTCTTTGAAATACGAGCGTAAGATGAGTGTAGAAGATTACAAGGTAAATTGAATATTCAAAAGAAAAAAGTAACATATACAACCCTAACGTGTCAACCTCGATCGCTTTTACACCCTTAAGGGAAGGGTTGGGGCTGCCAGAACCCCAACGTTTAAAAAGTAGGGGCAAATACCCATCCCGTCTAACGGCGTTAGAGAGCCATTAGACGGGAGGGGTTATTTGCCCCTATTTTTTAAACGTTGGGGTTCTGGCAGCCCCAACCTTTCCCTTAAGGGTGTAAATGAGATCGAGATTGACACGTTAGGGTTGTATATGCTACTTTTTCCTAAAATAAAATAAAAATAAAAAACGAACATGGCATCTTGATGTGTACAAATACGGACACGATACAAGCACGACACGTACACGAAGGTGAAACGATTCTTTCGTTTTGATATGATACAATAAATGACACGACACAATTCAAACTCTAATTATGAATAAATTACTAATAAAAATAAAATAATAATAATTTGATATTGCATTAAAATATTATCATGTTCTACGAAAATGGCACGAATTCGGCATGACCATGATATGAAATTTTCTTTCTATCGTGTTGACACAATAACGACATGATTCCGATAAGTTTGGACATTAACTCATTATATTATTGTCATTCTTTCATGTCATATAAAAAATCAATACAATTGGATCGATAAGTTTTGTCCAAGTGGTACAGCTGAAATACCATAAATTTCTTCTAAGCATGAGGACTTTGGTTCAAGTCTTACCAAAGTGTGGTTTGTCTTTCTATTTTATAATATGGATTGGTTTGTTATAGTTTACATTGTTATAGCTTATATTAGTTTGATGAATACTGCAATTCATAGAGACTTCTTTGTAATATTATCAGTTTATGATTTGATTATGTATCTTGTATCTCTCAAATATTCTAGTTTGATTTGTTTTTAAAATATGGCCATTGCTTGTAATAAATAGAACTATTTTAATCAAAATATAATTTAAACACAATTTGGTGTGTATAAGATTTAATTGTCCTTTAAAGATAATGTGTTAAGAACTCCATACATCTTTTTTTTTAATTCAATAACTCAATACATTTTTGCGTACTATCTAATTAACTTTGATGAAAAAATTGATATGTATACATAGTTTTTACGCTCATAAGAGCACCTACAGCGGCTAGGTAGCAAGGCCGGTCACCACATTTGCGACCGAGGGCCGACCGGAGGGGGCGATCGCAAAACCGTTGGAGATCGGGGTAGGGCGCAAGCCCGGTCCCATTTGCGACATGGGTCGCGACCTCCCTCCCTCGTTGTGCTTCTGCCATGTGTCGCCTTCCCCTTTTTTATTTTCAGTATTAAAAAAAAATGGCCAACGGCCAAAAAAATGCCCCACGGCTAGTTTGATTTTTTTTTTTTTATCCTATCATATTTCTTATCTATAAATATTACATCTCATTTCAATTTATTTCACCCATCTTCTACTCTATTCACTCATCTTCAGTACTCATTCTTTCTCAATTTGTCTGCAATCATGTCTTGGCCCGAAAGTTTCATCAATCATGATGAAGAGAACGAGCGTCAGGAGAGGGCGTTGGAGCTAGCTCAGCGAGCGGTTGAAATAGTACAAATACGTCGTCAGGAGCGCGAAGCTCAAGAGAGTTCAATCCTAGCGAGGGTGTATGTGCACCGAGATCGTGAGGGGGCTGCCGAACTCCTTAATTTTAATATTATTGTATTTTTCTTTATTGTATTGTAATTTTCCAATGTTTCAATACAATATGGTATTTTAATTATAATTACAATTATTTTTATTATTCAAAATAAATATAAAACATAAAAATAAAAATAAAATATAATTAAATAATGAGAGACCGGGGGTGAGAAACTGCTACTATTAGAGACGATTTAGAGACCGGTCTCTCAATAATTGGGACCCCACAAAAAGTACAACAAATATTAATAGAATATTGGGAGACATACCAAAGGTAGGTCTCCCATTGTGGATGCCCTAAGATGAGATCAATTCTTAACCCTCTCTATTTTCACTTGGCCCAAGCCTAATCCAATTCTTACCAAATGTATGATTGCGTATAAATACACTTTTTTTTAATGGATACAAATTATATTAACATGATATTACAAATAATTCATCATAAATCAAAATATTATCACCACAGTAACAAACTAGTATAAACTATGTACATACCCATATAAAATGGAAAGACAACTCATTCTTCAGTGAGATATGAACCATTGACCTATTGTTTAACAAGATACTTATGATGCCTTAATTATATCGTGTGGACTAGACCTCATCGACGAAATACACCTTATTGATATAGCATGTATTATATATATTTCTTTTGGCTTATTTTATACATAGCCCTAAATCTCTAACTATAGCCCGTAAATTAAAAAATAATTAAAAATATTTATAAATGTACTATATTACCCTCATAGCCCCCAAATCAAACTTTTATACATCTCCATGTTACAGTGGCTATACTTCCATCTTCTCCTGTATCAATTCTTGCCTCCCTCCCTAATAAATAAATAAATAAATAAGTCGCCCCCACCTTCAATTCTATCTTCTCTTCCACCAATGATCGTATCCGTACACAATCAACAAATGATTAACGCCGCCATAGAAATACGAATAATCCAAAATTGAAAAAAACAAAAAAAAAAACAGTTAACGTGTTGGGTTAAAAGAGATTCGCAATCTTAATATTAATTTATCATATTTTTGAAGAAAAATTACGTGTTGGTAGAAAAATGGCCACCGGAAGGAGAGAATTTGTACGATTTGAGAGAGTCGTCACTTGCATATAAAATTTTTATGGGGGCTTATCTTTCTTCAAATTTTAGGTGTATAATTTACAGTGATAATTGTGTAGAAATAAAAGCCCCCACAAATTCCCAAATTTCCCGGCCATGGGCAGCGCCGCCGGCGGTCAAGAATAACCTTGCTAGTTGCTCTAAGCCTATCAAGAAATCCCGAGTATGAATTGCGCTATGGCTATTCCAAACCATTCTATGATTATTAATTTATCCTTGTTTGTCATGACCAAATCGAGGTTGTATGTTTTTAATATGGAATTATATAAAAGTTAGATTTTGAGGGTTATGAGGATAATATAGTACATTTATAAATATTTTTAATTATTTTTTATTCAAGAGGCTATATAGAGAGATTCGGAGGAGACTATGAAATTACCATTTCCTTTCTATCTTGTAGTGGATAATTTTTGTCTATTTAATCAAACTCTAATAAGTTCATTTGACAGGTCTAACTAGCTAGAGCCAAACAGGACGAACCGTCCGGCCCAATAAGCATCAAGAAGCCCATGTCAGCTAACGGACCTCATTACGCTCATGTTTGATTTAAAGGGTACACTGATCAATCAGTTGAGTTGAGGGAGTCCAGGATGACTTATTCATCACAAAACATAATGAACGAGTCATAAAGAGTCGGCTCCGTATCAATAGAAGGTTTGAAGCCATAAATTTTATAGGGAATTCGTCGTCATATATAGAATATATGGGAGTTTACTTTGCGTGATAGGTAGATTGATAAAACATATGATTGACTATATATGAAGGATATATTAGATGATCAAACAAGTTCAAAAATAATCGATCCATCAAAGTAATGGTAGATTGACTTATTATACTATTTTGATCTATCTATCCTATCACACAAAGTAAATGCCCCTAATTAACTAGATTAAATGACTTCCCAAAATCTACTAACTTAGCTCTCAACTATGTCATCTTCATCTCCTCTAGCTACTTTTCTTTGAAGATTATCTCTACAATTTATTTCACTCGAAAATTATCCATGTACTAATTGAAGATGTAATATGTTGCAATAAAGACCCGCATCCTCATAAATTTAGGAACAAGTTAATATTTACTCTCGTGAATTAGGTTGCTGACTTTATTTTTCTATTACGTTGTACCTGTATGCCTTCATTAACCATAAATTCTTGGCAGTGTTCACAATCTAAAAGCTCCATAGAATTTTTTTTTAGGAGAGCTCCATAGAAAAATTACTTCCGTTTACAAACTCCAAACCATCATATAATTTCATAGTTTGAATAAGTTTGAAAATGTGGCGAAACAGTGGTGGCTAACTTAATTATGTTCGAATTATTCACATAATGCACCTAAGTCAGGAAAGATGGAGCACGGTCAATTAATCAAATCAAATTCGTCTAGGAAAACAATTATTATCATAATAATTAAAGGTAATTTTTCATCGACTTTTTAGCTGTCACAGACCACCTAGTTAATCCACTCAGATTATTCAGGCCATAAAGAGGAAAATTTTGGTGATTTTTTTTTTTTTTGTGTATAATAATTTGCTTCTTGGTTTTATTGAGATGTGAGATGATAAAAATATAAGAAATAAATGTGGAAAATCCGATTTAAGTTAAAACTTAAAAGAGCAAGAGCGGGAAAAGCAGCACTATGATGAATGCCGATTAATGCGGTAGGTTTCCACTTGTAAATTAGTCAAACAAATTGGTCCCAAATCCCAATCCATAATTCCTTATGGACCTTTTCTTCAAATTTCAAGCCTCTAAAATTCTTTTTCCCCCCTAAAAACAGTAAAATTTTATGGAAACTATGCGTTCAATTTATCAATTGTAAAGAGTATATTAATTAAATAAATATGAGATGAAGTACAAAATATAATAGAAGGCTGAAATAAAAAATTACATAATATATATACGTAATAGGATGTTGTGCCAAAGAAAAAAAAATTAAGTGTCGTGTGCCTGTGTTGGCCTAGCGGTAAAATGGTTAATCTCGATACCGTAAATCTCGAGTTCAAGTTCACCGTAGCACGGTTTTTAAATTTAATTATTAATTGTTAATTTATCAAAAATTTAAGTGTCGAATTGACGTACAAAATAATTCGTTTATTTAAATAAATCCTCATTGCACCTGTAGGCCACCCCAATTATGCGAGGTCCATGAGGTTTATTTAAGAGAGAAAATTCATTCTATCCAGTATCAAGATAGTGTGTACCTCCTACGACCACTTTTGATAGCGGGTATAAGCAGTACCCACTGACCCACCAATAAGATTATTATATCCATTTTTTGTGTATAAAATATTATATAAAATAAGGGGAAATATTAATATAACCTAGTCAACCTTATAATCATACAATATGCACCATTCTTTTACCCTTCTACTAAATTTCTTCATTACATACTCTGATTTATCAATTCATTTCTTCAATATGGAGATAAATCATGCAATATTATCAGGCCCATCACACTTCCGTATAAATAAATTCTACTTATACCAACTTCATACCTTTTTGACCGAAATGCTGCCGGGTATTTCCGCTGGAAGTTTTAGGAACCTCGTCCAACCACACGATCGCAACCGATGATTTCCAGACGCAGACTCCTTCAGCAGCACACAGCACAGCCCTCGTTCGTTTCCTACTTGGGGCGTAGGGTATTTAGTCGGTATTTATAGAATAAATAGACACTGGAAGGGATGAGCAAAAGCCCGAACTTTATATAGGAATTATATAAAATTTATTACAACATAAGTATATCTCATTTGGGGAAGAGACAGACTTGTTTAGCTACCTATGGTAGCGGAATTAAAATACATAAACTATACTATACTAAGCTAAGAACTATAACAAATTTTTATTTTGAGAGCAGAGGAGATGGTGTAGAAGATTGCTGGTGTGGATTTTCGATCCTCTTCTGCTCTCCAGACTTGTGACTTATATAGAGGTTTCAATTCGCAACCTCCTTCCTTCATTATTGCCTCGGATTCCTTTGTTCCGTGGCCAGCCTGTATCTGACTCAGCGTAGGACCCCTGCTGTAGTCCATTATTGAATAAGGACGCTCAACTTTCGGTGCTACTTGTCATTCTGCATTATCTTTATTCAATAATGCTTTTCCTGTATTTTTACCCATTTGTTGTTTAGTGGGTAATCACTTTTTCCCCCCACCCACTACTGTCGTTTTCTTTTAGTGGGTGCTCCAGCTCGGAGTCACATGACTCCACCAACCTGTGTCGGGAATCTACTTTTTTCCCGGGGCCCTTGGCGTCCTTGCTTTTGGCAACGCCTTCTGCTCGAGATGCTCGTGGGACCGAGCCTTCTCTTTTCCCTTTCTGGGCATGAACCCCTTCCCGAACTCTGGTTCTTTCTGGTTCTGGCAATCCGAACAGACTCGCTCGGACCAGTTCCCAAAATGAGCCATGTTGTAATATTTACGATGAGTGTCTTTACTCGTCGTAATCTTGCTTTCCCAGAGCAAGGTTCTCTTTCTTTCGAAAGCTTCCTCTGCGAATCTTGTAGATTTTCCTGTCATGGTATTTAACAGGAATGATCCGTTCACTGAATTCTGAAAGAATTTGAACGGAAACTTGACTTTGTCCATCTCAGTGAGACAGACCCATAAACCCCATGCTCTTCTTGTGGAGATGAGATCTTCTGGCAATGTTGAGACTAGAGTAGTCTCTATCTCTGCAGGCACTTTGATCTTTTCAAGGGCGCGTGCATCTGGTCTTCGAAGCCTAATATAATGAAAGGCTTCATGGTTTCCTTTCCCTGCTGGTTCTGGGGCTGCACTGATGAAATACAACTCCAAAACGTCACCTCGGCTAAGCTGCGGATTGTTAGCCCAGGTATCATACACCGCTTCTTGAATCCACTTGGGTAGATTCTTGATTTCGGCGAATGATAGGGATGTGGTATAAACTGAAGCAAGTGCTCCGAATTCATACCATCTCTTGACTTCGTGTGGATCTGAATTTGGCATCACCCACACCCGAGGATATTTCCCCGAGACATCAACCCTTATTTTTTCGGGGTTGATACCAGTCCTTATTTTTTCGGGGTTGATACCAGTCCTTGTGTTGTGCCACGAAGAAGAAACTTCAATCTTATCAGTATTAATCTTAGAAATGTCAGTCATTGGCCTAAGATTAATCTCTCCCTCTTTTTTCCCAGAGGTGCTGGGTTGACATGATAGTTCAGAGTGTGACCCCTGAATATCATCTTTTTCTTGGGGCAATGGTTCCGAAGATACCACCACCTTAGAACTTGGGCAAGAGGTATTTGAATTCTCTGCTACAGGTTTAGAGCCCTGTACTCGAAACTCTTCTTTTACCAAAGGATCTTTGGCCACCCGAAGGATTGGTGTTTGACATGCAGTCCAGAGTTGACTCTGAGACCGTATGCAAGCTCGTATTCTCTCGGTGACTTTCGTCTTATCGAGAGTTTGCAATCTTCCTGCTTGTTCAGCATTCAGAATGCACTCGTCCCACTCGCCGGATAACATCTCCAGATTTTCTCTGAGATGTCTATGGGCTAGTAGAATGGAGTTTACGTCAGTTTGCTCCATCTCTTGTTAAGAAATCTGCAAGAATATTTTCGTGAGATTTCAGAATGACAATATCAAAAATATAATATTGGCATTCAGCTTGCCATCTAATTAATCTGGCCTTTTCAGGCTTCGATTCCATCTTGTTTCTTAAGAAAGCTTTAACTTGTGTGTTATCAACTTTCAAAGTAAATTTCTTTGCAAGTAAAAATAAAGGCCATTTTTTAAATGCCTTTCTGACTGCAAAGAATTCTTTCTCGTTGATGTGCCATCTTACGGCCTCATCATCTGAGAATAAACCACTGCAGTATCTACAGGGTTCTTCTCCATTAGGAGTGATCTTGGTTAAGACTGTTGCCCACCAATAATCACTAGCATCTGTATACAGGACCAAGTCATCTTCGTCCTGAGGTATCGCGAGCTTTGGGAGATTTTTGCAAACCTCTTTTAACTCCTTCATCCCTTGTCGATGTTCTTCTGTCCAGATGAACGGAACATCCTTTTTCAGTAATGAACTGAAAACTTTTCTATGTTTTGCGAGATCTTTTATAAATGGTCCCGCAAAATTAACAACTCCCAAGAAACTCTGAAGTTGTTTCTTTTCTTTCAGATCTTCAGGAAAATTCTGGACCTTTTGAACAATATGGTCCTGGAGAATGATTCCTGCTTCATCGATCTCAATACCCAGAAATTCCATTTTCCGGGTTGCAACAACTGCCTTCTTTTCAGACAGTACTAATCCTTCTTTATAGCAAACATCTGCAAAGATCTCAAGATGTTTGATATGTTCTTCCATATTTTTTGATGCTATTAAAATATCATCAATATAGACGAACATAAAAGCAAAATAATCTTTGAATAGATTATCCATCTTTCTCTGAAATATTTGAGGCGCATTAGCTAACCCCATTGGCATTACGTTCCAAACATAATGCCCTTGTGGAGTAGAGAAGGCTGTAAACTTCTTACTCCCTTCCTCCATGCGAATCTGGTAAAAACCTGACTTGCAATCAAACTTAGAGAAAACCTTAGCATTCCTAATGCAATTAATAAGGTGTTCCCTACTTGGGATAAAATATCCATCAAACTCTAGAATGTCATTAATTCCTTTATAATTAATAACCAGTCTAGGTTTATCTCGTTTGATCTCACCATGATTTCTTACCAGAAATCCAGGACTGCTATAGGGAGAGTTCCCTGGTTCGATCAGCTTTAAATCAAGGTGTTCCTTGATTATCTCCTTCATATCCTGTTGATCTTTGAGGTTCATCAGGATTGGTCTGTATCTTACAAACTCATACTCCTTTTCTGGCTTTACCTTCAAGGTTGCATTGAGCCTGTTTTTATCCCACCATGCCAAAAGATTCTCACTGTAATTCCTTTTGATTTTCCTTTTGACATCTTCTAGGGATACCTTCATCTCTTCCCTAATATCTTGATAGGACATTAAAGAAGCTTTGAGGATCTGAATCTCTTCATCTCCAAGATCCCAATCCCTAATACAGCTTAGTACTGCTTCGCTGAATCTCCTTTGATCTTTCATCTTTGGGTGTCGAAGTTTTCCTTCATCACCACGCTTGTTGCGAAAACTCAATGGTATCTGGCGATTAAAAGCTCCGTTGAGCCTCTGGACAATGATCTTGTGATCGCAAATGGTTGTGAACACCAATTGCCTTCTTTCATTATCCTGCATGTATCTTTTGAACATCTGTAGGAAATTGTTTCCTAACAGAATGTCTGCACCTGTATCATGGAAATAAATTGGTGGAGTTCTAACCTTATACCAAGGTGTACCTCTGGCTCCTCCAATTAGAATTTCCGTCTCTTTTACTCCTTTAGCTAGGAGCAAAATTTTCTTTGAGAAATCTCTTCCTGCAATTCGGGGTAGATCATCTTCTACCTCTGCTGGGAAGACTCCTCGTTTTGCAGTACAAATTCCTGCACCTGAATCAATATAAGCAGCAAAATATTCTGCTTTATATTTTTCATATAACATCCCTATAGAGATGTATATGGAGAATGGACTTGTCATGCGATCAATAGTTTTCTTCCATTAATCGTGATTTCCATTCCGTCTTCTTTATTTCCCCAAGGTTTGTGATCCTCGAGAAAATCCAGTCCCAAAAGCAAAACTGCTTCTCTTCCAGCTCTACCCTTGATCTCAATCACTTGTCCCCCAATTTCCAGGGTACCTTTGTAATGATTGATCTCCGGTTGCTGCAGATAGTAAAGAACATTACAAGGGAAGTTGGTTTCCCACCTTGTAGTGTCAAATTTTACTATTACTTCTTTCCATCCCTCGGGACATTTCAGATTTACTGGAACTTTGTTACTCTGAGATGTTTGAGGGTGTGGTGCTTCTCGAATGAGACTCCGACTCCTTCCATATGGCAAAGACATAATTCTGTCTCCTTGGAAAGATAATCTCCCTGAAGTTATCCTGAGACTTTGGTCGTGTCTCATGACTTCTCTATCTCGGATTTGAATATCCACATTCCTTAACCGAGCAATTTCAACTTTATCGAGACAAACAGCTGTTGTCACCTTGTTGAAGATATCTGGTATCTCAATGAACTTCTTTCCCAGAAATAACTCAGTGTGATGTGAGTTGGAAAGAGCATATGATACCTGATAAGTAATGGAGTAAGGCCTGTTTCCTTCCTCCAGTAAATCCTTGCGTTTAAAGTCCTGATAAAGCGTCAGGGCTTTGCTGAAATGGGTATCATTAAGATTGTAAGCAATCTTAGGATAAATGATTCCCACTACTTGACCTGCACAAAGATCTCCCGCTATTGTTCCCAATACGGAATCCTTCAGATTTCTAACTCTTTTATCGCATATAGCGATATCAATCGGCGTGTGAACTCCGGTAAAGAGAGCCGATTTTAACATTAACTGAATTGCTCCAATATAAATCCAGTTCATCTTTTCAGCGACTTCGGGCTTCATTTTTGATAAATCTTCCTTGATGTCACTGGCTGGAATCAACTGCATCTCCACTTGATTCCCTGTGAGTTCTATAGGAAGCGACATTTCTAGCCTAGAAATTCCATAGACGATTTGTTGTTTCCTGCTCCTTAGATTAAAGTTCCTCAGAACTTGATCTATATTACTTGCCGAAAAGCCTTGATACTTTTGTATATTCAGACTCTTCTTCATGATCTTGTCAATCAGACTTTGAGAGAGAGTTGTGTGACTGGAGAATCCCGTCCTGTCCTCTTTCTCCTGATGAACAATCTCTGGATCAGTCTGACTCCGATCTAGTTCCATCAGACCATTCTAAATCTTCTCCGCTGAAGACTTCTTCTTGTTCATATATACTCTCATCTGAGGGTATATCTTCGAACTGATATACTTGTACCAGTTCCTGGTAGTAGACAACATCTTCGATATCCGGAGTGGATTCGAATTTATTGATACCTCTTCTCTCGTTGTCTGGATAATTTGTGGAAATATGCCCCTTTGCACCGCACGTCCAGCAGTTGCAATCTTTGAAACTTTCATTAACTCTAGTATGAGTTCTTCTGAAAGTCTTCTTGGCAGGTGTCCTTCCTTGAGATTTATCATCTCCTCGGAATGGATACCTATTCCTTGATGGTCCACTTCTTTGGCCTGATTTGTAAGATCTAGCCTTCTGTCTCGACCATCTGGTTCTTGGTTTCCAAGAATTTCTTTTTGGATCTCCACCTTTATGATAGGGCTGAAACCTATTTTTCTTATATTTTTTCAGCCTCGGTGGTTCTCCTCCAATGATCGTTGGCAGATCATTGTCTTCACAGTTTAGAGGAGCAAATTTGTTAATCCTCATCAGTTTCTTCAAGTTCTTCAGAGCTGTTGCTTGTTGACACCACTCTGAGAGCTTTCGATGTACATAAGACATCCTTCTTGCAACGTTTTCAGGATCACCTGGTTCGTAATCCCGAATCAGCATCTCTTTCCATGGGCTTGGAAATTTTAGAAAGAAAATTTCCAGTGCCACTCTATCATCAACTTTAGATTGATGTTGATAAAGAGTAAAGAGCTGTAGAAACTTGTTGAGCGATTGTTGATCCAAGACATCAAGTCTTAGATTATACAATGCCATCAAGTATTTCTTTCTTTTCTCTTGATCATATCCTTCGAAATATCCTTCTCCCAGAAAATGGTTCTTAAAAAGAACGGCCATATTCTGGACATGTTCTGTGTAGTTATTACTCTCAAAACATGAATTCTTGATATCCACGGGAAAGAATTCCCATGTTGTCTTGACTACTCCTGCAAGACTCATTTCGAGAATTCTTACGAATCCTTCCTTGTTCAAGTCGAGAGTTGCTGCTGCAATTCTCAGGGCTGACATCCATTCGTCAATAACTGATTCTCGATCTCTAAAATTTACTTCATCAAGGTCGAGCATCACTCCGTAAGGATGGATGGGATCCAGGGTCGCTTTTCCATAGGGTGTATCTTGCACCTTTGGATGCGGCCTTCTTGCCCTTGTCCTTCTTGCTGCCATGTATGAATCATTTGGGGTATATTGATCATACCTTGCTCCAGTCTGAAAATCCTGGACTGTATTAATGGCTCCTGGTGCATTCTGAAAATCTTGTTGATTTCCAATGATGGCTCCTGGTGGTAGTTGATTCACCGGCTGTGGGTTTTGGACCACATTCTGGTTCATCTTCAAGTCCACCATCGTCATGTTAGCAAAAGATTCTGCTAACTCCTGGAGGTCGTCAAGCTTGATTCGTTCAAGATTACTCATTTTTTCTTTTCACGAATCATTCTTTTCAAGGTCTCTATGTTGGGATCCTTTTTGGTTTCTCCCACTGGCTTTGGATAAGTGGGTTCATTACCAAAAGGATTTCTCCTTTGACTGGAACTAGGTCGTTGCTCCAGTCTTTCGATCCGTGATTGGATCTCTTTCAGGATGTTATAGATTTCATCCTGCTTCATAGCAATCTTGTATAGATCGCGTGGTACACCATACAGGCTATCGCCATAATGTTGTACTGTTTTCTGAATTTCTCTTAGATCCGCCGATATCTTGGAGGAATCTGGAGAAATCTCTTGATATAAAAGAGTAGATGATACTCCTTTATCTTTCTTTTGTTCCATCAGAGCGGAGTAGTATATGAATTCCAATTTACTCATAAATGACTCCAATGGTCTCTTCTCATGGCATGTTCTATCTCCCATTCAAGGAGTATACACCTATGTAGAAGATCTTCTTTTCTTTCGATTCCTTGGATGCAGAAATCGATTAATTCTTTCTCTTCGTTATGCTGAATTAAGATATTCAGCATATCTCGCCAGCCTGTCAGAACACTCTGGTATCTGGTCCTTCTTTTCTCCAAAATTTGGAGACGTTCCTGGAAATGTCCACACCTTGGACATTCTTCTGGATTCATCATATATGATTATTATGATGGTTCCTTCTCATGGTGTTTACCACCTCGAACAGGAGATCGCTTAGATCTGAATCATATCTCCTTCTTGCCTCAATTTCTTGAGTAAAAGGCTCGATGTATTCCAGCCTTCTTTCCCGTACGACTATAGAGTCGAACAATTCTCTCCAGATTGTCCTTAACATCTGGTTTCTTTCTCTTTTTATCTCCAAATCTTGGAGATAATTCCTGTAACACTCGCATCTCGGACAATTGTCCGGATTCATGTTTTTCTTGATGTCTCCTCCGTTAGGATAATACTTAAAGTAATAAATAAAATATAATTCCTTAATAAAACCAGGGCTCTGATACCATTTTAGAAGCGAAGGATCGATTAGCAAAATATGTAATAAAGAAATACGTAACTATTTTTTTTTATAGCTAAAATAGGAGGGTAAATACATGATTTTATATGATTTTGGTTAACTAGTCCAATTTTCCCCATTTTTCACACAAATAAGACACTTTTTTAGAAAATGTCCCAATAGATATAATTAGAAAAGTCAAAAAGTCTTGGTGGTTATGTGTTATACATGTACTCAAAACTGGTTATGGGGGTATACACTATCATCATACTGGATATACGTAAATAATACTCTTTATTTAACCAATTTGATATAGTTTGTACAGTGTAAACTATTCTTTTTTCTTTTTTTTAAGGGTAAACTATTCTTGAGATTGAAGAAAAGGCAGACAAATATTTAAGATATATGGACATCCTTGCATGAAATAGTGGTAAATAATATTCAATGTATTTTGAGCATAGAAAAAAGGCTTTAATTCAGCAACTGGAACTGTAAAAACAATCCACTGCATTTCTTAAAGAGTAAGGATAATTAAATCTTCAGTATCTCGAAGATGAACACCAAAATATTTATCAAGACACGTTACAAACGGGATATAATTAACTTTATCAGTTCTCACCAGAATATTATGGCAAGTGTAAAGTCTAGTAAACCACAGAAAAGTCAGAAACAATTAAAAGTAATAAATCACAGAAAGAGGGAAGATTTTTGCTTTAATATTTGTGCAGTTATTCCACAATTTTTACTGGGAGATTTTCAAAATGAATGATGCTATTTAGCTCTAATGTGGTTAGCCATAATTTGATTGATTAAGTGAAAATAGACCAATTTTGTTAGATATTTGATTCATATAAAAATATGATTATATATTTGATGTTAATTTTTATATTTTTGACTTAAATTCTTATATGATTAGTGTAAATATATTTTTTTCTTATTTTTTCGACAAAAATCTTTGTATTACCTTTATATATCTTTTGAAATTTATGTTACATCCAAATCAAAATATATCAAGATAAATTTATATGAATTAAATATTTTAAATATTAAAAGTCATTTAGAACCAAAAAATTTAAATAAATCATTTTTTTGTTATTAAATGAAATTATGACTAGCTATAATGTGGCCGCATAGATTTATTCTTTAAAAAGAAAATTCCCACGACATTTCAGACCTCGATTGTTCAAATTAGAAATGGCATTTTGTATTTTACTGCATCATATTTGTAGTTTATTTTTTTGACACCGTATATTATTATGTTTGAGACGCTTTAGTCCTTTGGACCCAATCTCTCTCTCTCTCAGTCTCTCTCTCTCTCTCTCTTCTCTCTCATTCAATGCTTTACCGAACTCACCACCACCCTTTTCTCTACACATTCAACCCTTTTCCCCCTTCCTCTTTATCCTCTATTCTTCTCTCTCCTCCTTCACCTCCTCTCCAGGTGCCCCTTCCTTTGCCTTTTTCCCCCTCAATTCTTGCTACATTTCGCCTTCCTTTTCTGCAAAAACGATGAAATTTTGTGTATAAATTTGCTTATTTGCATGTGAGTTTTTGTTTGTAGGAAATGGAATGCGTGCAGGGCGCTTTCATAAACGGCTTAAGCCCAGAGATGTTGAAAACCGCCGCCTTCGCCGATGACTTCTTGGTGCTTAACGGCGGTTCCCACGGCGTCTCCGGCGATGACTTATTTGTTGACGAACTGCTCGACTTCTCTAACGACTTCGAAGAACAAGGGGACGAACAACAGCCGCAGCAACTCCACAAATCGGAGGAGAACCGGGAAACTGCCTGCTCTGTTTTGCAAACGCCGCCGCCGCCGCCTGAAAATAGCGCCGTTTCCGCCAACGACGATTTTGGGTCTCTCCCCGAGAGTGAATTAAGCGGTCCCGTAAGCAAAAGTTTCAATTTTGCCGTTTAATTTCATAAAAAGAAACGTTTCATGAGGATAAATTGAAAAACAAAACTGAAAAAAGATGACATCTTTTTGCAGGCGGAGGGGTTGGAAAGTTTAGAATGGTTATCCCATTTCGTGGAGGACTCATTTTCCGACTACTCGCTCACCGGAAAACTGCCGCAGAAGCCGGCGGAGAAGCGGGCCGAGAAAGAGACTTCCGCTAGCGAACAACCCTGTTTCACCACTCCGGTTCAAACCAAGGCCCGAACCAAGAGGGCCCGAACGGGGGTTCGCATTTGGCCCGTCTTGTCGCCCTCCTTAACCGAGTCCACCACCTCGTCCTCATCCTCATCCTCCTCTACGACGTCGTTTTCGCCCCCGAACCTCTGGCCGGTCCAGAGCCAAACCGGCGAGTTCTTTCTGGGCAACCCGGCCTCGAAGAAGCATAAAAAGAAACCGGCTGACGGCGGCGGCACGGCAAGCCAGCCGAGGAGGTGCAGCCATTGCGGCGTAACGAAGACTCCACAGTGGCGGGCTGGGCCGCTCGGTTCGAAGACACTGTGCAATGCTTGTGGGGTGAGATACAAGTCGGGCCGACTCCTACCCGAATACCGACCCGCATGCAGCCCGACTTTCTCGACCGAGATGCACTCGAACAACCACCGGAAAGTTTTGGAGATGCGGCGCAAAAAGGAGTCTGAAACCGAACCCGCCGGCCTGATCCAACCGGCTGTCAATTTTTGAAGATAGCATTAGCAGAGCAGGTAGGAAAAAAGATTGAGAAAGAAAAAAAAAAGAAAAAAAACAGTGTTTAAGTGGATCGAGAAGGTAGGATTTCGGGAACCGAACCGGACTGTACCGGTTTGGGTTAATTAGGGCCCGGTTTAATTAGTGTATATTCTTTTCATGGACCCATGGTTTGGTGAGGTAGGTTACAGGGCAGTGTAACTGATTAGGAGAGACTTTTATGTTTTAATGTAATTCCAATTGAAGCCTTAATTGCATTATTTTTGGTTATTTTTTATTAAGATATCCACAAATATATTTTGTAACTGATTTTGGAAACCATGTTCATAAATAGAGAAAGGTCAGACTTGTGCTGCTCGCTTGCCTATTGGCCCACCCACGACTCCCCTAGTAGGGCCACTTGCTATCTAATTGGGAGCAGTCCAAAAATGTAATTATGTAATTACCTTTTGTTTTTATTTCAGTATTTGTATTTTATATAATTGTAAATGAAAAACAAAGACAATTTGAATGAAATGAAAAAAGTAGAGTAATATTTGTAATTTGGTGGTTAATACATGATTTTGAGGAAAGAGTAGCACTCCATATTTGAATGAAGAACATGACAGTAAAACTAAAAAGAATGAAAATGCGGGAAGGCCGTTGAAAAGCGAAAAGGTAAGGGGAGGGGGTGCACGCCACAAGCTAACAAAGAGACTTCACATGGGTTGGGTGGGGAAACAAATGGTGATGGCGTGATTCCTAAGCATTTTGCATTCCTCATCTTTCTCAATTTCATGTCCTTACACTTACTCCTCTCTCTCTCTCTCTCTCTCTCTCTCTCTCTCTCTCTGTTAAATCATTTATCCATCAACCTAAAACACCATCATGGATCAATTAGTTTAGTTCCCATCTTTTATTATGTTCATAGTACTACAAATTCAGTACCTATCTCATCAAAATTCATGTCATGTCCACAATAAAAATTCCCATACTCTTTTTTTAGGGAATCCCATACTCATTTTAAATTAGAAAAAAGTATATATATAAACCAAGGTCTGGATCAACTGATAGATTTAGAACGCACTTCAACTTTAAAATATTAGTTCTCAATAAATTTATTATGTTATCAAATCTAGAATGAAGAGTATTTTCTGATACCAAAACGTCTAATCATTTGTCGAAATTACCATGTGAATTGTGATAACAAATTTCTTTTTCCACATCTCTCTTAAAGATACCATTAAAAATTAACATTAAGAAAAACGATTCTTTCAAGTAATAAATGGTTGGTGTCCTGACAAAATAATCTTCGTTTAATCGTTATTTCACCGAAATATTTTCATTTGAGATACAACATATATCATTTTATAATTAGAGTAAAATACAAATATCCTTTTATTCCAGATTAATTAGAAATTTTAGAAAATTATGATATAATCATTATAGTTTCTGATAGTACCGGCCTCATCCTGGGCCTGACCTAAGACTAATTGGGTCTATATATTAAAGCTTGGCCCACGGAGTTCGGCCCAAACAAAGTCAACATCTGCCTTGAAGACCAAGTAACGAAACCCTACTTTGGGAGAAGATAGAATTCTACCACGAACGGGAATCGGATATGCATGTATTAAGGAACTAGATATGTATAAGGAGTTCGATCCCTAGAAGGATTAGGGCTTGATCCAAGGCTTATAAATAGATGCAAGATTAGAGGTGTAGGATTGAATACTCATTGTACTCTCAAGCATAAAAAAAGTTCTCTATATTCTCTCCCGTGGACGTAGATCACATCGATCGAACCACGTAAATCCTTGTGTCATCGTGTTATTGTCTCTTTTAGCTACTTTTGCAAACCCTAGATTTATCATTGGCGCCATCTGTGGGAAGGATCAACGGTTCTTTCGTAGCTGATTTATGATGGTAACGCGATCACAAAGCGTGCGGGAAGCCCAAAGCCAACGCGGGAATCCTAACGAAGCAGAAAGCCACCCCATAAGCAAGGAGAATCGCCAGAAAGGCAGTTCGGTTCCAAAGGAAAGGCACACCAGTGACTCAATAGAAGGAAATCCCTACGAAGGGATGCCCGCGCTAGAGTACGTCCCTCAGAGAAACCCATCGCAAAATCGGCATCGGAGGACGCATAACGGATAGTCCTTCAGAACGGGTGATACTCCAGAAGGGTACGTCGAAGAAATCAATGACGAATCGGAGCCGAAGGGATCCGAGTTGAAGGAGGACAATCTCTCCAGAGACTTTGACCTTGCCACCACCTACGCCGCGGCCGAATTCGCTAAAGCGAACAAGGAGCGTTTCAAACGCTTTCTTACGACGACCCGGATGTCTCCCATACCCGAGGTTAGGGAGAGTTCCACGCAAAAATCCCTACCTAAAGCTCCTCGCTACGCCGAAAAGCGGGGACCGGAGCTAAGGGAGAGGCACGATCCCCGGCGGGGTTCAGTTCGACGTCAGAGTCCAAGCTCGCAGCAGACTCCCAGACGACATCATACACAAAGGCGGTCTCGGAGTCTCAGAAGGTGCCGAAGTCCGAGCTACAGTGAGAGTCGCAGTCCCCCGAGGAACCGACACCGACATGAAAAGGAACCTACTCGGCTTGTCAGCCCGTTCACCGACGAGCTGCTTGACACCAAACTCCCCACGGTGTACAAATTGCCAAATATTCCGGCCTACAATGGGCTAGATGATCCCCTTAACTTCTTAACGCGTTTCCGGTACAACATGCACAACCAGGGTCTCAGGGAGGAACACATGTTCAAGCTATTCCCCGAGATTATGCCCGAGCTTGGTTTGACAGCCTCCCAACTGGCAGCGTGGGGTCCTGGACCTATTTGGAAAAAATCTTTAAGCAAAGATTCCACACAAAGGTTCAGGCTCGTCGAGACACAGCCTACCTCCTATCGGTGAAGCAAAAGGACAAAGAATCTATAAGGGAGTACGCTTCCAGATTCATGCAGGAGAGCTTGAAGGTCGATAAAATCGACGATGTCTTCCTCATCTCGGCCTTCCGAAATGGGGTGGCTTCCGGGTCCCTGAACCAAGAGCTCGCTAAACAGAAACCCGAGACAGCTCAGGAGATGTGGAGGATAGTATACCAGTTCGCTGATGGCCAAGATGCGGACCGATTGAAGCGGGAAGAGACCGAGAAAAAGAGAACTGAAGGTGATCGAGGATGGAATGATCGTGATCGGAGAAGTGCTCATGAGCACCTCCAAAGAGGGCCAATCCAGTCCCGGCTCGGATCAGGACCTATCCAGTCCCGGCTTGGACCTCGAGTGGGACCAGAACTGTCCCAATTACCTCCTTTTGTGAAAACGAATGCCGAGATTTTCGCACTCCACGAGGACTGGTTCACTAAACCACATCCTATGTCAGGGTCTAAACCTCGGGACAGAAACAAGCACTGCTCCTTCCATGACGACCATGGGCACCGCACGGAGGATTGCCGCGACCTCGCAGAACAGATAGAGAAGTTGGCCCAGGAGGGAACTCTGAAGAGATACGAAGCTGGGGGGAAGAAAAATAGGAAAGGAAAACGGAAAGGAGGACAGGGTCGCTGTGCCCCAAACAGTAAGCGAGCTAAGGTCGATCAAGACGAGGATGATGACGACCCTCAGTACAACGCACCACAGTACGACGGAGTGGTCTCCACCATCACCGGACTACTCCCAGGTATGACAAAGGCTAAGTTAAAGGCAGAAGCTCGCAGACCACCAGTCCCATCGGGTGAGGAGCAAATGAAGAAGAGGTTCAAGAAGGGAGAAACCGTCACATTCTCTGAGGACGATCCTGTACCTACAGCTACACCACACAATGACGCCCTGGTGATACAGGTCGGAGTGGCCAACAAGATGGTCCATCGCGTATTCATTGATGGTGGGGCCAGCGTGAGTATCATCTTCCAATACTGCTTGGATAGGATGGGCCTCGACCCAGCTCGGGTGAACTCCACACCCCTGCCCCTCAAGAGCTTTACCCAGCACGAGACGCGACCTGAAGGGACCATCGCGCTCGATGTTGCCATTGGCAGCCCGCCGACCAGCATCAACAAACTGATTCAGTTCTACGTGGTTAAAGCGAACTCCCCCTACAACATCATACTAGGTAGGGATTGGCTAAATGCAGTCAGAGCCATCATTTCGCCCTACCACCTGCTGTTGAAGATTCCGACCTCTTCTGGAATCCTTACTGTCCGAGGTGACCAGATAAAGGCCAAGGAGTGCATGCAGGTCGCTCTCCGAGGTCAACCACAGGCGTAACAATCAAAGTATCCCAAGGAGCTGGAAGAAACGACGTCGATCCCAGATACCTCGGCGGAACAGGTTCCCTTATCCGAAACAAATCCAGCGAAAGTTGTCAAGGTCGGCTTTGTAGGAGGACCTCAAACTCACATGCAAGTAATCCAGCTCCTTAGGGAATACCAAGACGTCTTTGCCTGGTCTCCAACAGACATGACGGGGGTGTCATCGGACATCATTACGCATAAGCTTAACATTAACCCGAACTCGACCCCGGTCAAGTAGAAACGGCGATCATTTGCTGTCGAACGAAATCAAGTTATCTACAACGAGGTGCAGCAATGGTTGGAAGCAGGGCTTCTGTTTGAAGTCAAGTACCCGATTTGGCTATCTAATCCGGTAGTGGTAAAGAAAGAAGAAGGAGAGTGGAGGATGTGTGTAGATTACACCAACCTCAATAAAGCTTGCCCAAAGGACTGCTATCCTCTCACCAACATCGATGAAAAGATCGAATCCTTAGTGGGACACGAAGTATTCTGTTTTCTCGATCTCTACAAAGGATACTATCAGGTTCTAATGGATGAGGGAGATGCGATCATGACAGCTTTCGCAACAAGCTTCGGGGTCTTTGCATTCAAATACATGCCCTTCGGGTTGAAGAATGTCGGGGCAACATACCAGCGAATGGTCGATTTTCTCTTCCGAGATCATATCGGCAAGATTGTCGAAGTATACGTAGACGACATTGTCGTCAAGAGTAAAGAAGAGGCTTCGGCGGTGAGCGACCTACGAACTACGTTCAACATACTGAGGCAGGCGAACCTCAAGCTGAACCCAAAGAAGTGCACTTTCAACGTGCGATCGGGAAAATTCTTAGGGTGCTGGATCTCGCCAGAAGGTCTCAAAGCCAACCCGCTGAAGGTTAGAGCCGTGCAGGAGATGAAGGTACCCCGAACTATCCACGACGTGCATAGGTTGACAGGATGTATAACCGCGCTAAGTCGTTTTCTCTCCAAGGCCATCGAGAAGCAGCTCCCATTCTTCAAAATTCTCAAGAAAGCACCGGAATTTGGATGGGGACCAGAGCATGAGCTAGCCTTTGGGGAGTTCAAGCGCCACCTCGGGGACTTACCAACCTTATCAGTCCCCCAAAAGGAAGAACCCCTCTCCCTGTACCTCGCAGCATCGGGGGAAGCGATAAGTGCAGTGTTGGTCCGAGACGAAGGAGATCGGCAGCTACCGGTATACTTCGTCAGCCGAGTTCTCAAAGATCCCGAGACGAGGTATCAACCTCTTGAGAAGTTCGCCCTAGCCCTGATAAACGCAGCTCGGCGTCTAAAACCCTACTTCCAAGCTCATCCAATACAAGTTTTGACCGATCTACCACTTTGGCAAGTTCTTACTAAACCGGAAGCTTCAGGAAGGATCGCGAAATGGGCAATCGAGCTAGGAGAGCATTCCATATCGTTCGGTCCCCGTCGAGCTATAAAAGAGCAGGCTCTGGCAGACTTCCTTGTAGAAGCTCAGTATAAGGACCTCGAGGAACCAAAAGAGATCAAAGCCAAAACCGAACTCTAGGAAGTCCCAGAGAAGACACCCCCGGACTGCTGGGAGGTGTACGTGGATGGAGTTTCAGGAAAGAAAGGAAGTGGAGCCGGCATACTCCTCATCAGCCCGGAGAAAAAGGAATTAACATATTCGCTGCGATTCGAGTTCTCCACTACGAATAACGAGGCGGAATATGAAGCTCTCATTGCCGGACTGCATCTCGCCCAAACCCTCTAGGCCCGAGCTGTCCAAGCCCATTGTAATTCCCAAGTCGTGGTCAACCATGTGTTAGGGAAATACGAGGCGAAAAGTGAGAAGCTGAAGAAGTACCTGGAGAAGGTCAAGCTCCTTGAACGGTCTTTCCAGTTCTTCAAAATAGTTCGCATTCCCAGAAGCCAAAATACCCGAGCTGACGAGCTAAGCAAGCTGGCGAACTCCCCGACCAGCTCGACGCTAGTAGAAGAAGTCCGAAACAGGAGTATAGAAGAGGCAGAAGTCAATGCGATCATAGAGGATGACCCAAATTGGATGACCCCCCTAATAAGATGTTTGGAGAGCGGGGAAATGCCCGAGGACAAGACGAAGGCTAGAAAAATTCTAGCTAGATCCACGCAGTACGTCCTCGAGGGAGGGGTCCTCTATCGAAGGTCATACTTACAGCCTCTCCTAAGATGTGTTGGACCAAAGGAGGCAGACTACATATTAAATGAAGTACACACAGGATCGTGCGGAAGCCACATTGGAGCTCGGGTGCTAGCTCAGAAAATCATGCGATGGGGGTACTATTGGCCAACAATGGCAAAAGATGCGGAAGAGTTCGTAAAAAAGTGCCTGAAATGCCAGCTACATGCCAGAGTGACGAGACTACCCCAGACCGACCTCTCTACTATGCAAAGCCCGTGGCCATTTATGGAGTGGGGCATTGACATCGTAGGGCCTTTCTACCCGGCACCAAAGCAAAAACGATTTCTAATAGTCGCCGTCGACTACTTCACCAAGTGGGTCGAAGCTAAACCTTCCACAAAAGTCACAAGTGAGAAAGCCGTTGACTTCGTCTGGAAAAACATCGTGTGCCGATTCGGAGTACCGAGAGTCCTCATCTCGGATAATGGAACGCAGTTTACAAGCAGAGAATTCCGAGAATTTTGTGAAGGACTCAATATCCGGCAAAATTTCACCTCGGTCAACCGACCTCAAACTAATGGCCAGACCGAGGTCACCAACAGGACAATAGTGAACGGACTCAAGGCCCGCCTAGAGAAGGAGAAAACGGAGTGGATCTACAATCTCCAAAACATCATGTGGTCGTACCGGACTACACCCTGAACTCCAACGGGAGAAACCCCGTACCGTTTAGTATACGGGTCAGAAGCAGTCATACCTATCGAGATCGGAGCACCCAGCCCCCGAACTATCAATTTCTCCGCCGAAGCTAACGAAGAACAGCGCCGAACCGACCTGGACTTATTGGAGGAAAAAAGGGAACAAGCCAGCATAAAAGAAGCTCGGTACAAACAGCAGATGGCTCGGTATTACAACCAAAGGGTTAAACCCTAACAGTTCCAGGTCGGTGATCTTGTGCTTCGAAACAATGAGATAAGCCTTTCAGAGAAGCTCGGCAAGCTCGAAGCCACGTGGGAAGGGCCCTACAGAGTGCACGAAGTCCTTGGCAAAGGAGCTTACAAAATCGCCTATCTTTCGGGCGAGCTAATACCCAGAACGTGGCACATCGCCCATCTAAAGAGATTCTTCGTATAAGCAGCAAAGTCTTGCATATAGAGTCTTAGGTTTTCTTTTTGTCTTTAATGTTTTGTTTTTAACGAGCTCGTCAAAACTCTTTTTACTTTGTTTTTTGTCCTTTTTTAAAAAATTTCTTTTTTATCTTGCATCTTGAGTCTTTTGATTTGCTTATACGAAGTGTCCATAACATCAAAAATCCCCTCATAAGGTCGAACTAAGGTTCCCTTGCGTGGTCAGTAATGACCCGACATGGGGTAATAATATCCTATAATGCGCAAAGGAAACCCTTTCCGAGGTCCGAGCTCGTCTCCCTCCAAAAAGGAAGATCCCACGAGGTCCGAGTCAAACTCCCTCCTAAGGATAATTAGTTCTCAACTGGGGTAGGAACCAGGTTCCCCCGGGAGGATAAAATACGAGGTCCGAACCATGGTTCCCTTGTCAACACAAAGAAGTCCGAGTTCAACTCCCTAAAAGATGCAACACGCAAATTAACCAAGGAAGCAATCTTCACGAAGAACAGGAAAGTTCGAAAACCCAATATATATATACTTTTATTTCTAACGGAAAAGTTTATGTGTACATAAATTACAGGCAGAATCGAGCTAATCTATGAGGGAGGGTGTTTCTTGCTAAAGCTAAGCCAATCTTCCTCAAATGAGGAAGGCCCCAGGAGATCATCAATCGAGATTCGACCTCGTCCCCGACCTCGACTTCTTCCAGCAGGAAAACTTCAACCTCGCGGGGTAGCCGAACCGCGACCAACAACTCGCCTACCTTGGCTCGGACCGACCTGATGTCCCCACGAAGCCGTTTTCACCTCGCGAGCAGGCATTGTCCGAACAGAAGAAGGAAGGGCCGCACCCGCGCCATTTGCTAGAAGCGCACGTATCTTGGGTCGGCGGTCCAAAATACACTTATACTTGCCCGCACTCTCTTGCAGCATCTCAAAAGCACCCTGAAGCCCAAAAGACTCGGATCCGAGTGCTTCCTTCAGCTCGAGATATTGTTCCAAGTCCTCTTTCGCCTTTAATTTCGCCTCGGATATGGTGATACCACCGCCGCAACGGATAATATCTTCATACTCGGCATGCTCCTCGGCGATCTTCTCATAATCCTTGGGAACGCGGCCAGCTCGACCTCGGGCAACTTCCAACTCCTCCTCAGCCTGAAGAAGCTTAGCCTGAAGCAAGTCGGTACTATCTTGAAAAGCGAGCCGCTTGACTTCAACCTCCTCACAAAGTGCCTCGAACTTCATCTGCCATCCCGTCAGCTCGGCTTCTTGGGATTTCAGCAGAGTACACTTCTTGCCGAAAAGCTCCTCAGCTCGGCTGCATTTCTCCCTCCATTGCTGAGCAATGTACTGTTGGTCAACTAGGTCTTGTGAAAGGAGAGCTATTTGTATGCGCAAAGTAGAAACACCGACAGAATCCAAGCTCTACACGCAAGAAGAGGAAAACAAATACATTGATTCGAAGATGTTCAGTACAAATATACAATGTAAAAAAAAAAAAAACAACTAAACTAAACATCGCCGACCTCCTTGTCCTGAGAAGGTGGCTGCTCGGAGGGGGAACCATCTAAGTCCTTGTCAGCGGCCGGATCTTCACCAGCCCCGGCCTCCCGCTCCTCCTCCACTTCCTCTTCCGGGCCCTCGTCTTCTTCTTCCTCGTCGCGAAAGGAATCGAAAGCAGCGTCCAGGTCGAGGTCCCGATCTACCGAGCAGTCAGCAATCTGCTCGACAAATAGAAGCGTGGACGAGCCGACAAGATTTTCCAGGATGGGAAACTGGCCGAGGTGATCTCGAACCACCCTGGCGTACCGGGAAGGGAGGGCTTCATCCCCTAGCCGCTCGAAGCCGTACTTGGATACGTCCAGGTTGGGGAAGTCCTTGGCAGCCTGCTCCAAAGCAGCCACGGCGAAGTTCCCGTTGATAAGCATGGCCAGGTCATTGGCAAGCTCGGAGAAACTCTCCGACAACAGGAACCTCTTTGTGAAGGCCCGGAGGAGCTCACCTTGGCTAGCCACAAGGTTGACCTCCCGGTCCTTCGCCGCAATCAGCTCGGACTCTAGCCTCCGAGCTTTCTCGGCCTCCGCCTCGGCCCTCGCGAGCTGAGCAACCAACTCGGACTTGACAGCTTTCCTGCCCTCTTCAGCCTTCATCAGCTCGGCCTCAGCTTTCTTCGCCCGGGTAATAGCCGACATCAGCTTTTCGGAGTATCGGCTTTTCTCGTCCTCGTGTTTCGAGAACATCTCCCCGACGCTGTTCTTCAGCCAACTTACGAACATATCGAGGCCCTGAAAGAAGGAATGCAGTTAGATACACATGCAAGACTTAAGGAAACTTATGTCATGAAATCACTAAGTCCTTACCTCGGGGAAAGGCAGACCAGCCAGCTTGTTCGAAGGAGCTACTGGGCTCGCGTCACTTCCCGTAACGTCGATGATGTCCACCTCGACTTGGTCCCCGACCCTCGCTCGTTTCTGAGGTGGTGTGGGGGAAGGAAAGCGGACATCTGTCGCTCTAGGATCTCTCACCTCAGCTCGCTGAACCTGATCAGACGAGGAAGCAGATCGGCCAGACGACCTCGGCCTCTTACCCCCACGAGCTGCGGCCTTGCCATCAGCCCCCTTTATCTTTCCGAACTTCACTGCAAATACAAATCAAGAGAAGAGTTAGGACGATAAATAAACAAAGAACAACAATCCTAATAGCACTAGCGGGGCCTCACCCGTCGCCGGATCCACCATACTTTGGGGCTCATACGGGCTCAACCCCGCTTCAGCTAGAAAGTCTTCATTATAGCTCGCCTCAAAGGGACCGTGATCCCTCATCGCTTTCACAGCGGACTCCAAATCCTTATCGACCTCTTCTATTACCCACTCGCAAGGCTTTTCTAGCCTCCAAATCAGGTCGATGAAACTATTGTGGCGGCAAAAGAAAAATTTCTGGTGCCATCTGTCCACTTTATTTTGAGTTCGCCCCTTGAACTCAGTCCGGGCTGCAGCGTAGTACCAGCCCCCCGCCTTTTTGAAGACAAAGAGCTCGTGAATGAGCTCAGCAGATATTCGGTAACCCTTATCTACCGCTGCCACTCCCAAATCGGTGAATTGCCTAAACGAATTTGGCATTATTTGCCCTAACGCTAAGCCAAGCTTTTTCTGGAGCTCGGAGTAAGACTCAGGGAGGGGTAGTCGCAGACCAGCGTGCAGGCTGTCCTCATAAATAGTAACAAATCCCATCGGGGGAGAGCAAGCCCTATCCTCTGGGCGAGGCTCTATTAATTCAGCATCGCCAGGGAAATTATACGTTTGGGCAAGAAACCTAATCCTAGATTCGTTTAAGATTGAGAGGTAATTAGCCACTTTCCCCTTCACACACGGGGGCACTGTTAACGTTTCCACAGAAGGAGTAGCAGACCCTAATGAAAAAACCCTAAAATCCACGCTTCTACTCAAGCCTACTGCTGGCGGCGATTCGCTACCACTACTACTAGACTGAGAATAAGAAGCCATACTTACTTGTTAAAAAGAAGGTAAATGCTCCGGCGGGTGATTTGCAACTGGGCGCAGAGGAACAACGGAGTGAACACCGGCGGTACAGGAACAATAAATTGGGGATTTTTGGGGAAGAAGAAAACTTTTATGTGCAGGAGCTTTTTCTGCTAACGACGGCGGATGTGAAATAATGTGATAGGGGAAGAAACGTTTCAACTTCTGTGAATATACATTGAATCCCGCTGTTGCATCTGACATGTGTGCACGTGGGCCCGCCTTTCTCGGAATATGTACCGTCCCTCAACAAAATTCAAATAGCCCATTACTTTTCCCGCCGTCTACATCGGGTATGGGCCGTGTAAATTAACCTACCAACCCAACTTAACAAAGTCGCTGATACTCAGATCGCTCCTCTTGTTCTCCCTGCTACTTCAGCTCGGCACATAAGCTCGTTAATTCAGCTTGTACAGGTGATTTGCGCGATTAATCACCTCGAAAATACGCCCTCATAGTCTGCGTCTACAAGTCTTCTTTCCTCTTTTTTGGGGGGGATGTGATAGTACCGGCCTCATCCTGGGCCTGACCTAAGACTAATTGGGTCTATATATTAAAGCTCGGCCCACGGAGTTCGGCCCAAACAAAGTCAACATCTGCCTTGAAGACCAAGTAACGAAACCCTACTTTGGGAGAAGATAGAATTCTACCACGAACGGGAATCGGATATGCATGTATTAAGGAACTAGATATGTATAAGGAGTTCGATCCCTAGAAGGATTAGGGCTTGATCCAAGGCTTATAAATAGATGCAAGATTAGAGGTGTAGGATTGAATACTCATTGTACTCTCAAGCATAATAAAAGCTCTTTATATTTTCTCCCGTGGACGTAGATCACATCGATCGAACCACATAAATCCTTGTGTCATCGTGTTATTGTCTCTTTTAGCTACTTTTGCCAACCCTAGATTTATCAGTTTCTACATGCCAATTAGCCCCATAAATTTTTTTCCCTTAATTTCCTTATCAAAAGTTAAATCATCGTAAATAAAAATAACACATTTACTCCTCTTTCAGATAATCTGTTGTATTTTTTCTTTGGTCGGACATGAGAAAATGGAAATTGAGTCTGGTCGTAATTTATATAACAAATAATAATATTTTATTTCAATAATTTAATGCTGATAACCATAATTATTCCTTAAGTTTTTTAATATGGAATAATTTTTTTCTTTTATATTCATAATTATGCTCAATTTATATTATTGCTGTCTCTTGAAACATGTACATTATACAAGAAAAAGCAACACAACACATTTCAAATAAATTAATATCACGATTTTAAAAAATGGGTCAAAATCCGCGTGTCAATTGCTGCAAATGACTAGATTTTTCGACCGAATAATTCTCATCATTCTAGATTTTATAACATAATTAATAAATTCATTATGTACTAATATGTAAACTCGAAAGTGTGTTTAAAATCTGTCAATTAACCTAAAATTTAGGTATAATAAATATTTACTTTTTCTCAATAATTTAGACATAATTCACGAGGCTCGACTGAAGTGTCCCATCCAGTACTAGGGAGAACAACAACTCTAATCAAGATTAAATTTCTCTTGGCAATAACAGAATATACTTATATAATAATTTTAACAATAAAAGGCTACAACAGATTAAGATTAAAATCAAAATAAAAAGGGATTGGTGTTTGAGAGATTATTCTAAGAGAGAGAGAGAGATGTCAAAGATTGAATGATGCACAAATTTAAAGCCGGCCTAGGTAGAAAAAACGTCGCCCGATGGAGTATCCATGATCACTACCTATGAATGTGGTTTTTGGAATATCCAAACATAGTGTTAAATTATAAACTGTGGATGTTGATGTGGACCAGGTTTTGTTGGACAATAGGATGTACACTTTCTGCAAAGGAATCAAATATTTTTAATTAACTTTTAAATTTAAATTTAAATTTAAGTTCAATTTTTTATTCTACCTATATGATATAGGCACACACTCATATACTCGTTACGTCCCTTAAAAATGTGATGTACTTTTAATTTATTATGAGATATATAATACTAATTAAACTACACTAATTTGGGAAGGGTATAGTATATAATGTGTGATTCAATCCAATGCTTTTTTTTTTTACTTTAGTATTTCTTTTCTTTTGTCAGTGAGAGGGGCAGTGCACAGGGACTTTTTATAGTACAAAAGAAAAGACAGAGAAAAGGGAAAGAGTGTTATTAGAATTGAAGCAAAGATAATTTGCTCTCACATTCAGTGGGGTCCCTCTCATACTTATTTTCTCAAGGGGTAAATGTCATTAATCATTTAGGCAAGGCATGCCTCATAAAAGAATTCAACCATTCATAGGGTATTATTGTAACCGGTTATAAATATAAAAAGTTAATAGATTAATAATTTATTAAATAAGAGAAAATACACTAACTTGAGAAAAAAAAATATACAATAAAATGTAGCTTGCTAGACTTAGAATTAGTATATTTGAAGTTCAATATGAGCATCTTAATTCCTTATTTCTTTATATCGAGATATGAACTCTTGAAATCGAATATTTTCATACACCCCCATTATTAAAAACTTATATATAATAAAAGGAATTATTCAATACTAAATAAGTAGTAGTCATTGTAAATTTTGCAAACATAAGGGCTAATTTGAAATTTCGAAAACCTTAAAAAGCAAAATGCGTAGAAGAATAGTACAAACGCATAGTTGCATATCTAAGAGAAAGAAAGTGATTTACTCGAGAGAGAGGGAGAGAGAGTGTGTGTGTGTGTGTGTGTTCATCATCGATCCTATTTTGCATTTGAGAATTGCGTTTCGTTGGAGAAATAATTTTTTCTCCAAATTAAACTCAAATTGGGGCTCGGATGGAGATGGTTTTATATATGATATTCATAGATTTATATGTACCAACAGCCACACTCCTACACGACGTGTCGCGGGTGCGGCCATTGACTTGTCCTTTCTTCGAATTTTTATAATTTAATTAACATTTAATTAAATTTTAATTTTAGATTATTATAATCTAATTAGAAATTAATAAACTTTATGGGACAAACTTATGAACCGACACAGTATTAATGGAGATTTGGTATTCTTCTTTAGTCATAAGTTCACCACACTAGTATTTTCCCTCCGTGCGATGCACGGATAAGAAATATGTAATAAATTTGAATATTTAGATATCTTATTAAAGATAAAAATGACTTAATAGTTTAAATAAATCTAAGAGAGAACCAACATTGGCAAGAGAGAGAGAGAAAAGACAAAATATTTCAATTGGCAAAGTCAAAATAATACTTCCTCCATCCAATTTAAAATGATACGCTTTCCATTTTTGGGATGTCTCATTTAAGATGACACTGACACATATAAAAAATGAAAATAATTATATCTCTTAAATTTTTATACCATTTTGGGATGTCCCATTATGATTTTTATATTATTTTTAGACTGAAAATATATTAAATTTTTTTAAAACAATTAAATTAAACAAAAATTTAGGTTGAATTTTTATTTTGAGAAAGACATTTATTTATTTATAATTGAGAGATGTTAACTACATCATCATTTCACTATAAAAAATGCACTTATTTGCTTTATTTACCTAAATAATGTCAATATATATGTACATTATTGTTATGATAATAATAAAATCATATAAGCAAGAATAAAAAATCTAGAAAATTAATTAAGCATTTAAAATTCTTAACAAAAAAAATTAAGGTGATGTTAGCAGCAACATCTACACTTTACAGACAAATTAGAACACAATTTTCGAACTTCCTCAAACCAGTACTGATGTTTCGAGTTAGCTGCAACATGAAAAATTAAATTTCACCACATTATCTGATTTTTGGAGTAACATCCAATTTTAAAACAACAAACAATGGATTATCCGAATAAAAATAAAAATAAGAATAAGTCATTAAGAGCATTTCTAGCATTCTAGTAGCACATGGATACACATCTCTGAGTCTTACACAAAGACTGGTTGAACATGTTCTAATCAGTTATAAAAGAAATTATGCGTGATTTTGTTAAATTAGAATAAATGGTGATGCATTGGTGCTACCTTTTACTTTATAAAAAATGGGTCATGATTATAAATATATAATATAATATAAAATCGTAAAATATTTATGCTATTATAAAAAAATTTACATTAAAATGTAAATCCTATACATAGTATTATGAAAATATAGAAAATCATAACAACTTCATCTTTCCCTCCCACAAAACTTAATACAACATGTTCAAACTTTAATCTCAAGAATGTTATGACATTTATAGAAAAACAAACCGCGTGTATTCTATATTTGACATCAATTGATGGATATTTATCTTTTCTATGATAAAGGAACACCGATATATAATGCCTCTATAAAAGAACCCTTTTATCAACTATAAAATTGTAATAAGCAAGCAATAGTACCATTTCTTATAAATCAATCATTTCATGTACAATAATATTTTGCAAGATTCCAGTCAACATAAATCATCCTTTAATTTCATATACTTTTCAAGTGAGGTGATAAATTCATCCTATATTGCTTAATCCTAGGTGTCTCAAGTCAAATGGGAATATAAGATATATAGTATTGTAGTTTGAATTATTTCAGTGTCATAACACCTATAATTTTTTTACTGGGATTTTTGATAAAAAGTTTTGAAACCATATAAATAAAAAATCCGTCAAAAAAATATAAGCAAAAAATTATAGCAATGATACAGTTGGAAAGACACAAAAAAAAAATCTAAATAAGGTTTTTTTCAGGGAAATGTAAATAAGGTATTTAAAAAAATAAGAATACGAATATAGAATAATATATTTTATATAGTCTCAACATATAAATAAGAAATTACAAAAATTAATATTTTAATTTTAATATTAGCAAATTCATATATATAAACTTTGAAGAGTAAATTAAATGGAATACATCAATTATATTAAACTACTAACACTCATGACAATAAAAGTTAAAAAAAAATAAAATAAAATTATCGTCCACCTCATCACCTCCTCTCTGCGTATGCTCTCTCTATCCCTCCTGTCATCTCTCTCCCTATCTCAACCAAATTACACTCTCTTTCTTAAATCCCCAAATCCCAGGACATTCTCATTTCTGGCTATGTCGCAATCCTATTTGCAGCGGCAATAAAATCTTTGTAAAGCGCTAATTAACCCCTCTTTTCAGTTTCGCAAATTAGTAAACTAAGTCACGACTGCCTCAACAACAGTAGATAGTTATTTCGTGAAGGAATTAATTGGGGAATTTGTTCGAGAGAATGCAAGAACATGGAATTGGTTGGAGTTTGAGGAGAGTGGCTGCAGTGGATAGGGTGAACAAATGAAGTAGCAGATAAGTGATCGTGATTTTTGCTGGAAACAATGATGGAGAAGATGTAGCAATTTTCACTATTTTTTTGTGAATACTCTAGCAGATGTGGTTGTTGGCCAGTAATAGAAGAAAGAGATCGATAACCTTGGAAATGATTCAATGTAGTGGAGGGAGAAATTGATTCAATCGTGCTTCAAGCAGTTACATGTGCTGCAAAATCGATTCACATACAGCAAACATATATAATTGTCCGTGAAGTTAATGTTAATTACAAAATTGCCACCGCAATTAATTGCAAATCAATTTGAAATCAATTTGAAATCCATTTGAAATTGAAAACTCTCTCTTTAATATATAATAGATTACAAGCTAGGCTACCACAAATAGTATAAAAACGATCGTATATATACAATGACCAATTTTTTATTATTAACATTTCAAATAATAGTGATTTATTGAAATCTATTTAGAATTTATTGTTGGGCGCTAATTTTAATAATTACAAAATGGAGTTAATGAAAAGAATACGATATCGAAACTGAGAAATTAGAGAACTAAATATCCAGATTGATTTTTTTACATTAATTAATGAAAAATGTAATCTCTAATCGATATAATTAATGATTTGATTTGAAATGTTGATCTTGATTGATTTTTTCTATAAATAATATCAAGGGTATACATGTAAATTAATAATTCAAATAAAATTTATTAATTATAATTATTATGCAATTACTTATGTAGCCCTATATGGCCGGCCATAATATGGCCATTTAGCAAAACAAATATACTATAATGGTAAATTATGAGGTTCCATGTGAAAGATTAGGGATGACAATGGGTCGGGTTTTTACGGGGTACCCGGCTCTACCAAACCCTAATGGGACGGGTTTGAGAATTATTAAATGGTTTTGGAACGAGTTTGGATAGAAACATTCAAACCCGTGACGGGTTTGGATCGGGTTTGGGAAATTACCTACGGGTATCCGCTACCCAAACCCATTTATATATATGTAAGATAACAAAGTATTATATATATAATTTATAATATAATTATAGATATTAGTATAAATATTAATAATTTTAGGGTTTTATATTATTCTTTTTAACCTGCATACAAAGAATTAATAATTTTAGTAATTAAATATTTATTTTATATATAATTTATATTAGTATAAATATTAGGATTTTATATTATTCTTTTAACCCACATATAATTTAATTTAATGAAATTTTCTATTTATTCTTATGTTAAAATTATGTTTATAATATTTTGTTATTTCTACTATTTAATATTGATGTTTATATTCTAATACATTCGGGTTTTTAGCGGGTTTTTAATGGGTATTACCCAACAGGTTTGGGTCGGGTACGGGTTTTTAAATAATTTTTTAATCGGGTTTGGAATGGGTATGAGTTGAGAAAATTTTAATGGATTTGGGTTTGGGAAATGCCTAATGGGTGGGTACCCGACCCATTGTCATTCTTATGAAAGATGTTACAATATATGTTATTCAGTCAGTATATTATGGTTTAGCTACCTTCTAGCGTCTAATTAGAAATTCAGCAAAATTTAAATAGATTGGCTCGACCAAAAAAAAAAAATAGCTGTAGCTATGACCGACTAACCCACGCCACGGGATTAAATTGAAATTTTACAATAGTGGGTAATTAATTTTGACTAATAAACGCAAATATGAAATGATATTTATTATACGTAAATTAAATAATAGCACCACAGGATTTTCGTCACAACAATCGTCATCATAGGCTCATAGCATCAATAGTTGACTCCATAATAGCCCTTGCCTTCTTTGGAAAAGAGAGTTATTTTTTTTGGTTGAAATACGATTGCAATCATAATCTTTTAAATTAAATATATAAATCAAACATATAGAAATAGAGAAAAGGAACGTTAGCATAAATAAATGGGTGAAGGGAGTAGTGATAAGAAAGAATACATCTATCCGAATTAATTGATTTAAAAAAAAAATGAAGTGATGGATAATCTAATCTAATCAGCGGGGGATGCCATATGTCGGATCTTATTTCTGTCTGACGAGAAAGATTAGTGACTGACTAAAACAAATATGCTTATGCCGTCTGTGATTAATTAAATCTTTAACAATGATTAATGCGTCGAAGTCAAAGGTTTAGATATTGGTGAAATTAAATAATTGAAATAAGGGCAAAATGGGTGGTATGATTGAAATGTGCTTCTCCATTCACGTGCTTTGCATACAATTACATTTCCTAATCAATCTATTCAATTTTTTTCTCGTGACTGGCGCTCCTCCAACTATTCCAAATTTTATTTCCAATCCAACCACTTTGATTTCAATCTGTCCTTGGATGTACAATTGTCAATCGAGCCGAGAACCTAGCTAAGTCCATCTCAGGATCGACATGTTAGAGCAAGTAAGCTTGTTAAGCCATGCCAACCCACTTGAAATAGACCTTATCTAGACTTTCTGGGTAACACATACATGCGCCTCATAGGTCTCAACCATAATAATATTTTATTATTTTGTGAAATGTTATAATCTTGTAGCATTTGAAAATCTTGAGAAATTAAAATCTTCATAATTGAAAATTTTGTCAAATGTTATAATTAACGAGGAACTCTTTTCGCCAAAAATAGAATATTTTCAAGATTATCAATAATGAAAGAGGATAGGAATTAATGAATTAAAATAATTGAGGCTCAAATTATCATTAACTTTAAATTTAGGCTAAAATAATAAAAAATGAGATAAAAAGGTCATCCAGTAGATCTCTGAAATTGGGTAGGACCACAAAAATATTTACACCTCCCTAAATCTTTTTTCAAATTTAGACCTCCCTAAATCTATCATACTATCTCACAAATTGAGTTGGACCCACAATTTTTACAGAATAATTAGTAGAAAATAGGAGAATTATTGTATGCATTTGTAAAATAAGGGATATAAATAGCATATGAGAAACTTTAGGAGCAAATTTGATGGTCACGGAACGAGTACTTCGGTGTAGAGGGGGGTGAATACACCGAAGTTAAAACTTTTTAAAACTTGTTAATCAAGTTAAAACTGAGAGTGAGCTCAGTTATAAATCCTGCTGACTTCTCGAAGAAGATGGTCAGCTGGACTGATAACTCAGCTAGTGGTGCGGAAAGTGGTAGTTTGAAAACTTAGCTCGTTCCCTTATAAAAACTCAGTTGAAAACTTTCTTTCAGTTTGCGGCTTAGTTAAGTTATGCAAATTTTTGAAACACAGCTGGCTGAGTCACTCAGCCAGAGAACAGATAACTTGAAAATAATGAAGTGTTTGATGCAGTTAGTTCTTTAAATAAAAATGCAGAAAATAATCAAAGTAGTAAAGAACACAAGGTTTTTAACGTGCATGGTTCGGAGAAACTACTCCTACGTCCACGACCAGATTTTACTGGTAAATCCACTAAGGATAACCACTTGGTTTAACGAGTACCAAGAAACTTTACAGCTCAAACCAGAGATGTGTTCTAACAGTTTACGGACACTGTAGAAGCCTGAATCTTTTCAGTTTCCGTACTGAAATAACCTACACACTCGAATTACACGCTTCGAGCGGGCGGACCTTAACCTAACCTTTTCTGGGTAGAAAAATTTGGGTTTGGGGTTCCAACTGTGAATGAGTTCTTACAATGAAGAACAAGAGTTATATGAACTCGTTCAATCTAGGCTAGAGATATGAAATGAGAGTTGCCTAGAGATTACAGACGAAAAACTAGCAGTTCTAAACTTGAACACTTGAAGATTAAGTGTTCTTGAAGAGAAGGCTGACTGCTTGAAGCTTTGAGTGAGACTTAAGAATTTCAAAAAGTTGAAAGCTTGTTGAGAGTTTTTCGTGTCTGAATCTGAGGTTGAAAACTGATATTTATAGGTGGAGATTTAAAAACTAGCCGTTGGAATAGCAGTTTGAATCTCACCTACTCTCTGACTTGTTGACAAACATGGATTTTTCACGATGTTTTGGGTGCATTCGATGCCAATTGTTAGTGAAAACTATGTCGTTTAACCTTTTTCCCAAAGTTAAATCATGTTTTGTCGGTTTTTACGCTTGTTTTCTTATTTTGAAATAATTGCAGGAAAATAGATGTGGAATTATAGTGAAAGGAGCTTGAAATGAGAAAGAGGAGCTCGATACGAGAACGTGAAAAAAAACGGAGGTCAATTCGGAGTCCGTACGAGGGAGAACGGGTTGAAACAAAAAAGGTGCGCAGCCGAGAGCGGGTTGGACGCGCGGGCGCGCGGAACGTGCATGAAAATCGCCTCCGGGCGCGGGATGCACGCGCGGGACAATCCGCCGGGGCTCATGTCGCGCGCGGAAGAAGGAATTTTCTTCTTGGCCGTGCGACCTAGGGCGCGACCGCGCGCGGCGCAGCAGAATTTCTCCAAAACACGTTTTTGCTTCATTTTTCCACCCCATTTCGGATTTTTACTCCATAACACTTTTCTCCCACATCAAAAAACTATAAATAGGGCATTTGGGCTCTCTCTTCTAGGTCAAGTTTTCATTCCTCCCACCACCCACACACATTTCACACTTTTACACACACTACCACCATCCACCATTGTTGGAGCTTGAAACTTGGAGAAGAAGAAGTCTAGGAAGAAATATTGAAGATCAAGAGTTGGATTTGTCACTTCACCTCTATTCTCTTGCATTTTAGATGTTTTTATTTCTTGATTTGGGATTTGTGTTGATTATGAACATGGTTGGCTAAATTCCTCTTTCTAGGGATTAAGCTAGACAATTTGTATGGATTAAAATCTTTGATATTCAAGTATTGTTGAGTTTTCTCTTACCTCCTTGTGTTTGTGGATTTATTTGAGCATTTGGATGATTTGCAACCATTTAAATGTGTTTGTTATGTTGGTTTGAGGCTCGAGAGAGGGGTGAATCGACATTAGAACCGAGCACAAGGTGTAATATCGCAATAGCCCGAGAGGGTAAGTGGTTTTGCAAGGGTAGAGTGATCCTAGGTGCTTTTAGGAGTTATAGGCTAGTGTTTGATTGGAGACAACAATCCTAGCTTATAATCAACTACTTTAGTCGTCCGAGAGGAGACTCGAGTGAACGAGAGATCGCCTTAGGTAAAGAGATAACAAAACGAGACTTGAGTGTTGGAATTTTAATTCGTTGCAAGTTGTCGATGCTTAGTCCTTAGAAATTCATCTCTCTTAAGTTTTAAGTCATTGTCTTCATCTTTGTTTAATTTAATTGAGTTCGTTAATTTATTTAATTTTTCTTGTTCGTTTAATTTAGTAATTATCCCTAAAACTCTGATTAGTCTAAATAGGTTAGAACAACATAGTAATAGTAATCATAAGTATTGAAAATTAGTCTCCGTGGATACGACCTTGCTTGCCATTTTCTACATATACACCGTACACTTGCGGTTAATATTTGCATAATTAAAAGGCGAACAAGTTTTTGGCGCCGTTGCCGGGGACTAATTAATTTACTACTTGTGATATTATAAACCGTTGTGATAATCTAGATTAGATATTATTTATGTTTATTTTGTGTTTTGTTTTGCCGTGTTTTGCTTGTGATTGACTTGTCTTTTTCGTTGGATTCTAGGTGGTGCATGAACACAAGGTCTAAGAAGTTATCATTTGACCCCTTAAATCCCGAGATTGAAGCAACTTACCGAAGGAATCAAGGAAGGGCAAGGAGGGAACAAGAAGCACGGAGAACAATGGCCGACGAAAATATGATAAGGCAACTCCAATCGCAATTGGAGGCTATGCAAGCTCAATTGAGAGCACAAGAGGAAGAACGGAATAGGGTACCAATCCCCCCTATTCGAGATGTCTTTCAACCCGGTTTTCAACAATGGGGCAATTATGGCCCAAGGATCAATGCTAACAATTTCGAGCTCAAGCCCGCTCTCATCTCCATGGTTCAACAAAATACATTTGGAGGCCGTCCGTTGGAAGATCCCAATGATCATCTTGCCCAATTTTTGGAGATATGTAGCACTACGAAGATAAATGACGTGCCGGACGATGTCATTAAACTTTGTCTCTTTCCCTTTTCTCTTAGGGATAAGGCGAAGTTGTGGTATCAATTTCTAGATGATGGGAGCATAAAGACGTGGGATAACATGATTCACAAGTTCCTTATGAAGTTCTTTCCACCGGGAATGACTATGAAGCTAAAGGCGAACAAGTTTTTAGCGCCGTTTCCGGGGAGTTCTTTATTTGGAAAGAGTCATGAGGTTGCCACGGAGATCATTGCCGGGAGAGAGGACTACATTGAAGAAGGTTGCCTTCGCCACAAGTTCGGATCCTATTGCTTTATTGGCAGCTCAAATGTCTACTATGAATAGCAAGATTGATGCTATGGCACAAACGAAGAATGAGCCAAGGGTGGAGGAGCCAACCAATGTAGAAGATGTCAACTACATACACAACAACCAGAATTATGGCAATTATCGGCCTCAACAATGTGGAAATCAATATCATCAAGGGTATCAAGGAAACCGGGCACATCCTAATATTTCTTATGGAAATCCCAATAATGCCCTACAACCTCCGCCGGGATTTTCGGTGACGAATGGGATGATTAATGAGGAAAAGAAGCCGAGTATGGATGACATGCTCATGGAGACTAGCAAAGCTCGAATGGAGAAAACCGAAGCTATTGTGGAAGCTCAAGGGGCTCAACTTAAGATCATTGAAAAATAATTGGGCCAAATAGCTACTTCCATGAGCAATCAACACCAACAAGGCCAATTTCCGAGAAACACCATTGTCAATCCCAAGGAGCATTGTAAGGCCATCAAGCTTCGGAGTGGTACTTCTTATGAGGGACCCAAGATGCCCAATGAAGAAGATGAAAATGTTGAGCATGAGTCGGAAAATGTTGAAGATGAGCACTCAAAGGAAAATGAGAAGGTGAGTGACAAAGATGAAGAAAGTAGAAGAGCTACATCAAGTGATATTACTCCTTCTTCAACTAGCTCAGCTAATCTGGCTCCTCAAGCTTCTAAAGTAGAAGATGGCAAGAAGCAAAATGAGGGAACCAAGATTCCACCTCCCTATTGCCCTCCCATTCCATTTCCACAAAGGTTACAAAAGAAGAAAAAGGAGGAGCAATTCACTAAATTCCTTGACATCTTTAGGAAAGTGCACATTAACATCCCTTTAGTTGAGGCATTGCAACAAATGCCCAACTATGCTAAATTTTTGAAGAATGTCATATCAAGAAAGAGGAGATTGGGGGATTGCGAAACGGTTAATCTCACGGAGGAGTGTAGCACCGTCATTCAAAGAAAATTGCCTACCAAGATCAAGGATCTCGGAAGTTTCACCATACCGTACGGCATTGGAAATGATAGCTTTGAGAAGATACTATGTGATTTGGGGGAAAGCATCAATTTGATGCCCCTTTTCATCTTCAACAAGCTACAAATTAAAGTCATTAAGCCAACAACTATTGCTCTTCAAATGGCGGACCGATCTATTTCCTATCCGAAGGGTATTGTGGAAGATGTGCTTGTCAAGGTGAATGATTTTATCTTTCCGGTGGACTTTGTTGTCTTGGACATGGAGGAAGACAAGGATGTCCCATTGATCCTAGGGCGCCCAATCCTAGCCACGGGGAGAGCTCTTATCGATGTTTTCAAAGGAGAGCTCACACTTTGATTCAACGAGGAGAGTTTCACATTCTCTATCTACCGAGCTCTCAAACTCCATGATGATGAAGATGTGCAAAGCATGGATGAATGCAAGATGTTGAGCATCGTGGATTCTTGCATGGATTTGGAGTCTTATTGCTCACCCAAAGAACCCTTGGAGCCTTGCTTACTGACGAAGGCGTCGTTTCACACTTCGCGTAAATAAATTTCTCCTCTTGTCCAACAAGGCGTAGCTATGGCAAGTGGGGTCGAACCCTAGGGAATCGGCGTAGTCTGTTCTTCAGGTGGTACTCAACAAAGGGGTTGTGGTCGAGATGTATCTCAATATCCTGTAACTAAACAAATACAATATCAAATAACAAAGGTGTTTGGATTGGATTCGAGTCAATGATCCTAATTACTCATACTCGTTCATCGGTGCAATAATATTCAATTACAAGATTTTACTACTTGGTTTTAAGCAAAGATTAATTTAAGCCCTATGGTCACAAAGTCACGACTCAAATACTCTAAACCTATATCTATTCAATTTTACAAATCTTGACCAGAAGGCAAGATCTCTTCTCCTGATCAACAACGTCACGAAGACACTTCAGCAACGATGTTACCCAAAAGGCATTAAGAACAAAAGATCCCAAGATAGCAAAGAGGTATTAGATACCGACTACTCTCCAACACTTACTACCTTCTTGGGCACGAGAGACTCTCTCGAGTTGTATCCCAATTCCTATTATTGCCTTAATCTCAATATCGAATTGGTGGCCAAGCAATTATCCATTTTGATCAAGAACTAATTATTAGACCTAAGCGTTTCGGGAATAAAATCATGCAACGAACTTAAACCGATTAGACCTCACGAGTTTAGAACGAGTAACTAAGATCACATCATCTATTCCAACCCAAACAAAAATTTAGTTAGACATAATTATAAACGAGAACACAAAAGAAATTAAAGAAAACATACTTGAATAAATTCTGAAAAGAAAACTGATCAACGGCGAAGTCAACGACGTAGATCTTGGGCAACAGCCAACAACAGAAAACTAAATTAAAACACTAAAAATGAATCTAAACTAAGAATTCTCGAAACTTAAATGAAAACTAAAATTAAGAACTAATAAAAGACTATATGAACGTGGTTAATAGTGATGAAGTACAAAATGAAGTCGGCCATATTTATAGGTGGTGGAATTAGGGTTAGGTTAGAATTCTTGTAGGCCAAGGACTCTTCCCTTCCTTATCCGCCATTTTCCTTCTTTGATTGACTGCGGAATTTCTTCCCTTCTTGGGAGATATCTTATCTTGATACGGATCTGCTAGGATAAGGAAAGAAATCTTCGATCTTTATCCTCTTTCTTGGAGAAGAAGAAAACCTGCTGTTGCTTTCCGATGTACATCTTGCCCTTGATGTCTGCATCCTGTTCTGCTCCACATGTAAACCAAGAACCTGACTTCTACGAGTACTCGCTCTGTTGGCTTAAGGGATATGGGGATGTGCTTCTTGACTTGTAGACTTGATGTTATCGTTGTTGTCAAGCTACAAGCTTCCAACCCTTTGCCCATTTGCATCGTATCGCCATCTCAACATCTCAATAACAGATTTTCCACCGGATTTGCCCAACATCCAACATGTTCTTCCCTGCACACTTTCTCTCGACTTTGTGTCCTCCCAGACACACTTTGACTCGATAAAGACACAAAAAGAAAAGACAAAATACAAGAAATATGAACACAAAATTGGGTTCATCACACCCACACACTTGAACCACGCTTGCCCTCAAGTATGCAAATATGATCTTGCCCAAGACTCAAACACAACTGATCAGTAAGTCAACATGTTAGTCAAAACAGAGCATGAATAATGTAAATAGGTATTGCCATCAGATAGGTCAAGATAGAGTTAATGGGCAAAAAAGTTATCCTCATCAGCACTCATCTCTCAAGTGTATAAGGTTCAGTGTATCGCTCTTGACCAAGATCCACAACGTTTTTCCATAGGCTTGCCTGCCCTCTATATCTCTACTTCTTTGAACAAAGTTAAACTACTTATCCTTAGGATTTTATTAGGTTATAACGTGGCTTAGGGCAAAAGGTAAGAAAATTTTGATACTGGCTATGTCAAGAATAACTTAGTTCTTGGGTAATAAGTATGCCCTAGATCCCTCACTCCTCTCAAGCATAACATCGGGCCTATCTCACTTATTTGTCATGATTATTTTTTTTCTTCTTTTTCTTCTCGGCTTTTTCCTTTTTTTTCTTTTTTTTATTTCTTTTTTTATTTCTTTTTTTTATATTTTTCTTTTTCCTGATCAACACCTCCTAACGTAGGTATTATTGCCCAACATTTGCTACCCCTACATTCTCCTTTGATCCCTTTACTTGTAGACCTGAGTTCTTGACCGGAAAGGCTCATAAAATCCAGGCTACTATAAGTGAATCAAAAAGAAAAATTTTAAGCTCAAAAGGGGCTAACAAAGGATAAATGCTTAGGTAAGGAAATTTTGGCCATGGGCTTATTGAACAAAGACACCTAAATCATCTAAGTAATTCAACTAAGTTACACGAAGCTTTAACTAAGAGTTGCAGGCAAGTTCTAGATCAACATATATCACTGGTCATTATCACACAAGAAAGAATTAGATACGACATGTGCATATGGCAGTCAATAGCTCAAAACCTCACAGATGTTGCCCAACAACTCATTCCATCCTACCTATCTACATACGGCATACTCACATATACATCATCATACCTACTTCGACCTATCATGCCAACATACTGATCAACTACTGACTCCAAAATCATTTTGACCAACAACCTCTCACCCACACACTTTGCCGAAATGGTGGGCAAGACACTCACAAAACAAACTGACGCAATAAAACAACTTAACAACGACTCACCCACACACTTTGCTTTTAGCAAAGTGGGTGAGATCGTGACCAACAAATTAAAGCACATATTTACAAACGAAGATGAGAAGGAAATTCTGAAGCCTTCTCGACCAACAATAGAAAATAAAAATAAAAGACTCAAGAACACAAGACACAAAGACGAAAATCAAAAACCTAAACTAACACAAATGGGAGGAAACATAATCAAGAAGAAAGTATGACACAACACCTGGATGTGTCATGGGTAAAATACGTGTTGCGGGCAAAATGAGTGGCTTGGACGGTCACCATATGTGTTGCTCCACTTCTTCCATTCTGGCCAAGATCCCAAGGTTCGCGACTCCTTGCTTCTTGGGTAAGGCAGGTGTACATCCTGCCCCAACACTTATAGTTCTTGGAACAGAAGTGTTGCATGCATGTCTTGCTCACTTCATGTGACTCGTTGAGCAAGTATGAAACTACTTGTGTACGACAACAATCTCCTTCAGTTAGCCCAGGCTGCTGCCCTAGATGTCAGTCCAGAGGTAGCAGACTTCCTCTTGCCCTAGTCAACGATTTTGGGCAAGGAGGCCTTGCTGGTGGTATTGCCTTCGCTTTTGATTTCCATTCCAATCTTGCTCTTTTGCCCAAATGCCTACACATCATGAACAAACTTTACCTTCTACAAAAATACTACCTAATCTAGGGATTAAATAGATTATAAATAATAAAAACTCAAAGTAAAATTAAAATAAAAAATAAAAAAAATAAAAAGAAAAGATAATACCAGGTTGCCTCCTGGTCAGCGCCTTGGTTAACGTCGTGGGCACGACTCCTCATTTTCTGGTTCAGAACTCTTCTATGTCAGGAGGTCTAGATGACTCCCCAATATCCGTCTGTTGCCCAAGACAGGTCTTTACTCGCTGTCTATTGACCTTGAAAATCTTCCCTGTCTTGAAATCCTTTATCTCAACATATCCATTTGCGTACTGATCTTGGATTTCATAAGGACCTTCCCACTTGGTCAACATCTTCCCCGACTTAAGTCGAAACCTGGTTTGGTACAGATTTACTTGTTACCCAAAATGGAACTTCTACTCCTTGATCAACAGGCCATGAGTCTTCTTGATGCGCTCCTTATACCTACATAAGACTTCACATACCTTAACTTCATTCATGCTCAACAACTCGGGACTGATGATCTCGTTTTGCCCGAGATACATGTTCTTCAACTGTTGAGGCAAAGACTTCAACCCCAACTTCAGTGCCTTTTGCAGTGATGACACCAACCTGTCCTTAGACTTCAGCTCAGGGATGTTGAGCTGTTCAAACTCCTGAGGTATGTTGCCCGGAAACCTGACATAGTTGCACACCTCAACATCTTCATGTTCGTCTTCTCGGGCAAGATCGTCCCCTGTTAGCTCGTCGGAACTCTGCTCAAGAACATTTTGTCTAAAAAATTCTTCTATTATCTCATCCTCATCTTCTTGAGATAAATCTTCTCGCTCTTCATCAATCTCATCCTCACAATCATCTTTATAAAAACAATTCAAGCTTTTGACTATTTCTACTCGCTCATCGAGTAAGTTAAGGCTATTGACGGACTCCAAGGCATCAATCCGGTTTTGCCTATAAGCGTCAAATTCTACCACCTCGCCTGCTATCTCAACAGTCAACCTCCCAGTATCACAATCAATTTTGGTTCTTGTTGTCCTCAAGAATGGCCTCCCGAGCAAGATCACTGGATTCTTTGTTGTCCGCTTCCCCATGTCAAGAACATAGAAGTCAGCAGGAAACACAAGATCTCTCACCTTGACCAAGACATCCTCTAGAAAACCATCGGGATAAACGGTTGACAAGTCCGCTAGTTGGATAGTAACTTGTGTAGGGGAAAGAGGTCCAAACCTCATCTCATCAAATATGGCTCTCGGCATAACGTGATTGAAGCTCCAAGATCAAGCATCACTTTTGGAATCGGGGTGGTGCCTATAGTGAATGGTATAGCAAATATCCCTGGATCCTTCTTCTTGATCGGTTTCATTAGGGCAGAAACATTCTCAACTCGGAAATGGCATCATCGGGATACATTGTCTTTTTCATACACATCTCCATCAAGAACTTAGCACACTTGGGCATTGACTTCAACGCCATCAACATGGGTAGGTTGATCTCCACCTTTCTGAACATCTCGATCATGTCATTAAGCTCCTGCTGCTCACGATCTCGGGCAAAACATCCGGGGTATGGGGCTCTTGCCTTGGAAGGTGAATCACAGGTTTTTTTGGCCAAATTCATCATTTCTCTCTCCATCTTCAAGTACTCGAACATCTCCTCATCTTCATCTGAGTTGAAGATGGGCTGCTTCTTGGCTTCTATGGCAGCATCTCTTTCAGTTTTCATCTCTTGGTATAGAGGTTCAATATCCTCTGACCCAATCTTGACTTCATCAACTCGAGTTGGTGCATTCGGTTGTGTTTTGGGCAACACCTCAGGCAACACCTTTCCACTCCTTAGGGTTACTGCGTTGACTTGTTCCTTGTTGATCTCCACTTGGGCAGGAAGCCTCTCATTTTTGTTATCTACAAGCTTAGACAAAGTTTAGTTGATGTGAGTTAATTGAGCTTGAAGGTTATTAGATGTGCCTCGATTTTCGAGTTGGAAGTTATCAAAATCCTTCCTCATTTTTTGATTCTCCTGAGTAAAACGATCGATGATGTCCTTCATGAACTCAGGTTTGTTCTGATCTCGATGTGGAGGTATATAGGGGTTTAGTTTGATGGTCCCGGAACGAGGTGTTCGGTGTAGAGGGGGGGTGAATACACCGAAGAGGGATTTTTGAAAACTTTTATCAAGTTAAAACGGAGTTGAGTGAGAGCTCAGTTATGAGTTCAACTGACTTTTAAAGAAGATAGTCAGCTGGACTGATAACTTAGCTGGCTGTGCGGAATGTGGTGGAAAGAAAAACTTAGCTCGTTCCTTTTACAAACGCTCAGAAAAACTTAGTTTCAGTTTTCAGTTTAAGCAGGTTTGAGAAATATGCAGCTGGCTGAGTCACACAGCCAGAAAGATGAAGCTTTGAAAACTTGTGCTGTGTAAATGCAGTTAGTTCTTTAAATAAGAATAATGCAAAGACTTAATTAACGCAATAAAGAACACAGAATTTTAACGTGGTTCGGAGAGAAAACTCCTACGTCCACGACCAGGTTTTAGCTGGTAAATCCACTAAGGATGACCACTTGGTTTAAGCAACTTCGCAGCTCTTCCTCGAGCTGTGTTCTAACAGTTTACGGGCACTGCAGAAGCCTGCACCTTTTCAGTTTTCGGGTACTGAATAACCTTACACTCGAATTTCGCACTTCGAGACGGCGTAACCTTGACCTAACCTTTTCTGGGTAAAGGAGGGTTTGGGTTTCCAACTTTGAACGAGTTCTTACAATGAAGAACTTTGAAAGATGAACTCGTTCAGATCTAGGCTTTGGATTTACAATTATTACAGCCTATTGATCAGACGAAAAACTTAAACAGTTTCTGAAATTGAACACTTGAGAAGTTAAGTGCTCTTTTTAAAGAGATAGATAACTGCTGGAGAGCTTTTAAATACTTGATAGATTCAGAAAAGTTGTAAGCTTGTGGAGAGTTTTTCGTGTCTGATTCTGAGGTTGAAGACTGGTATTTATAGGTAGAGATTCAAACTAGCCGTTGGAGGACCCGTTTGAATCTTACCTACTCTCTGATCTGTCGATCTGCCGTTGAGCGTATCTTCACCTGTCTTCATCACTGTGTCAGATCCTAGGTTCGCCTTTCTAGGATGCTGAGTTGTCAATCCCTCATTGGTCGAGGTATATTGACTTCCTCTGAAACCGGGATTTCTGTCTTTTGAGCTTGACTTTGAATTTAAAGCTGGATGGGTAAACTGACTTGAAGTGACGTCTTCAGAGTTAGTTCCCTTTTTGGTCAGCTCAGCTGTCTTTCTTAGACTTTGATGCAGCTCAATTTATTCTGCTCAGTTGGATCTCCTTGGCTGGATCCATTCTTCTTTTCTTGAGTCAGTCTGACTCAGCTCAGTTCTGGAGCTCTGTTCAGCTAAGAGATCTTTCAGCTGACTTTGGGTCCAGCTGATTACTCAGCTGGGTCTTCTTCTGTCTTCCGCTTCCAAACCTGTAAACTTAGAAAATCTAAGGCTCAAACAAGTGAGCTGGAAAACTTAACTTAGGTTTGTACAAACATCAACTAGGTTGGAGAACAGTTGGTGTAGTGGGCAAAATCCGTCTGCTTAGCCCATGCCCAATAAATACCTCTAGTCGGTTCAACTAACCAGACGGAATTAACCATCTAGCCTAACCGGTCGAAAACTGACATTGACCGATTAGGCAAAATCCACCTACACGGCCTAAACCCAACACGTACATCTAGTCTGCCCAATTAGCTAGACGGATTTGACTGTCTAGCCCAATAAGCTAACGGACCGATCTTGACCGACTACTAGACCGGATAGTTCTACGCTCAAGCCCAAGGATTTAACAAATAGTCAGACGGCTTGACTAAGTCAATGACGGCTTATCCCATCCGTAACAAACAGATCGTATCAGCCGTCAACAACCCACGTACTGAATAACCGACTTGGACGGATGGAGGCGGAAACTAAAACCCTAAGCGGTCACTAGTCGTCTATATATATCAAACGACTAGGTCTCATTCAGGGGGGGAACATATATTGAACTCTCTACTACCTATTATTTTTTGACAGCCGGCTACGCATATACGCTTACCTCTACATCCGCTTATAATCGATTACGGATACTTCTACATATCCTTGCCCCTACATACGCTTACATCTACATCCGATTACCTTTACATTCGCTTATTTCTATTTCTGCTTACGTCTACCTACGCTACACATTGATATCGGTCTATCCGATCCGGCTACGGCCTCCATCCGGTTACGGTCTATCCGATCCGGCTACGGCCTCCATCCGGTTACGGACTATCCGATCCGACTACGGTCTCCGTCTACTACTTCCATCCAAACCTACGTCGGTTTACAACCGCCATCAACCTAGATCTATCATTCGGCTACATCCGACTAAGGTCTACCTCCCTATATTTGGATACATCCACTTACGATCTATCTTCCTATATTTGACTACGACCTACGTCTACCGGTATCCGGCTACGTCAGCCTACATCTGGTCTTGACCACTTATATTCGTGCACCACGTGAACCACCACGCCATAGCCGTTGGTATCGCCATTGCAACTAGCGTTCTCTATTAACCGTTTGGTTATTGTTGTCCATCTAGTTATTTCTATTTACATACGGTTATTTCCATTCGATTACATCTATCGTCTACTTACTTGAGCGTCGGAGGTCCTTCGGCCAACACCCCCGCGGTGCTCACCGAAGGGCTCTAACGTGTCTGTTGATTACAGGTTGCTAGTGCCCGATCTACCCGGACGTACTTGACGTCATTATTAATTGTAGATCCAGCCTCTACAATTTGGCGCCCACCGTGGGGCCCTAGCAATCAAGCAAATTAACACATTTTCCGTATAACTTTTTAAGCGCTAATAATGTTTGACGGATGTGACGAATCGGAACATGCCGTCCTGACTGACATGAATGTTCAGTCGGACTTGGCGGCACAGATAGTCACTCTCACCGAACAATTGAATCAAGAGCAAGAACGATGCAAGAAATTGGAAAATGAGAATGCCAAATTGTATGACCGCCTAGAGGCTTTGGAGCCAGTCGAGACCATTGACTCTCACCGCTTTCGGGTTCGAGTGAATCCAATACAACAATTGGATGGCATCCCAATCACTCATAACGATGGATCTGGCCCTTCTGTGATGGATCCGTCATCTTCGGAAAGAAATCGTAGAATCATTAATAATCCAACTGATCCTAGTTACCCTCTTTTCAATGCAGGTAGTACCATTTCATCGGCTATACTAGAGCAAACAAATGCACATGGACAAATCACTCTGGATGCCAGAGCTGGACGAATCACCCGGTTAGACGGAACAACCACGATTGGGGGGCAATATGGCAAAACCGTATTGATGACCCCTGGTATCGCGATGAGTAATGTCGTCATCGGAAGGCCTCAATCTACCATACCAATAGCCAACCAGACGATCCCAACGGCTAATGCTAACCATCAGAGGATCGGAACCAGTCAGAGAGAGATCACTCAAGACCAATTGTTTGCCAACAAACTTGACCACCCGATCAACATCGGCAACTATGCATTCAAAGAAGACTTGGCACAAAAGTTGGCCGAAATGGAGGCCTTAATCCAGCGAATTCCTGGTGTGCCGGCACCAATCCACAAGAGTTCGGAGAACTGCTATGCCGACTCACCATTCGTAGACGAAATTTCCCTGGTCGAGATGCCCGTCAAGTTCAGCTTTCCCAACATGCAAATATTCGATGGCACAACAGATCCGAATGATCACGTCGCTCAGTACAAACAAAGAATGTTCACCATAGCTATCACTCGCGAGTTGAGGGAGGCATGCATGTGTAAGGGGTTCGGTTCTAGCCTGATAGGACCGGCCCTCCAGTGGTATACAAATCTTTCTAACAATTCAATATCTTCATTCGCACAATTAACTGATATATTTGTGCAGCAATATGCAAGTAGCAGAAAATTAGAAAAAATCTCCGAAGATTTGTACGTGATTATCCAGAAGCACGGAGAGCCGCTTAGAGATTATATCAATCGCTTCAATAAACAAAAAGTATCCATCACTAACTGCAATCAACAGACCGCCATCACAGCCTTTCGGAAGGGACTCTTGCCCGACTCAGACCTATACAAGGAGTTAACTAAGTATCCGTGCAAGACAATGGAAGACGTTTTAGCAAAGGCATGGGCACAAATCAAATGGGAGGAAGACGAATTCAACTACCGACTAGAACAGTATCATGATTAACTCTTATTTGTCATTATTTCCATTTAGTCTATTATTTTTCCCATACTATCGCTAACAGTTTTATCCAGGCCAATTCGGAACTACATCGGACTTGATCCCATCAAAGGGTATGTAGGCAACTCTACGGAGCATGGCTCTACGGAGCACAGTCCACACCAAGAACTACATTTGGCTTGATCTCCGAAAGGGATATGTAGGCAACTCTACGGAGTGCAGCCACCAATCATGTGCAGTCTGTCCTGCCCAATAGGAAGAAGAACAAAGTGAAGCAGATGTAGACAATCATCAAAGATAACAAAGGGCAAGCCCAAGACAAGCCCAATACAATCGGAGTGCAATAATATAATACTGAAGCCGTTTACTCTGAACAACTTGAAAAAGTTATGACTTACATAAAGACGATAGTCAACATGTAGACAGTTGGATTAACCGGACATTATCTGTCCCAAACGGCTCTAATTAGACTCAATAGGTTGTGGTCAGACAAAGACAATGCTTCAACTTAAACACGTTGTAGACATGACATTCATTCAATTGAATAGAACCAATATCTTCTTTATAAGCTCCAATTTGTCAATTGGGCTATCTAAGTAATCCATATCGGATCACAGTTACAATGAGCCCAATCATGGTGCTTTCTGGTCTACGGACCTCGTCAAACAGTAACTTGAGTATGGGGATTTGCCTCAACAAATGTATTCACAATCTCAATCGATTATATTAATATACTCTTCAATTAAAAAATTCTAATTGTAGAGTGGGGGGCAAACTGTAGTGGGCAAAATCCGTCTGCTTAGCCCATGCCCAATAAATACCTCTAGTCGGTTCAACTAGCCAGACGGAATTAACCATCTAGCCTAACCGGTCGAAAACTGACATTGACCGATTAGGCAAAATCCACCTACACGGCCTAAACCCAACACGTACATCTAGTCTGCCCAATTAGCTAGACGGATTTGGTAATCGTCTAGCCCAATAAGCTAACGGACCGATCTTGACCGACTACTAGACCGGATAGTTCTACGCTCAAGCCCAAGGATTTAACAAATAGTCGGACGGCTTGACTAAGTCAATGACGGCTTATCCCGTCCGTAACAAACATCGTATCGGCCGTCAACAACCCACGTACCGAATAACCGACTTGGACGGATGGAGGCGGAAACTAAAACCCTGGCGGTCACTAGTCGTCTATATATATCAAACGACTAGGTCTCATTCAGGGGGGGAACATATATTGAACTCTCTACTACCTATTATTTTTTGACAAACTCTGCTACGCATATACGCTTACCTCTACATCCGCTTATAATCGATTACGGATACTTACTACATATCCTTGCCCCTACATACGCTTACATCTACATCCGATTACCTTTACATTCGCTTATTTCTATTTCTGCTTACGTCTACCTACGCTACACATTGATATCGGTCTATCCGATCCGGCTACGGCCTCCATCCGGTTACGGTCTATCCGATCCGGCTACGGCCTCCATCCGGTTACGGACTATCCGATCCGACTACGGTCTCCATCCGGCTACTACTTCCATCCAGCTACGTCGGTTTACAACCGCCATCAACCTAGATCTATCATTCGGCTACATCCGACTAAGGTCTACCTCCCTATATTTGGATACATCCACTTACGATCTATCTTCCTATATTTGACTACGACCTACGTCTACCGGTATCCGGCTACGTCAGCCTACATCTGGTCTTGACCACTTATATTCGTGCACCACGTGAACCACCACGCCATAGCCGTTGGTATTGCCATTGCAACTAGCGTTCTCTATTAACCGTTTGGTTATTGTTGTCCATCTAGTTATTTCTATTTACATACGGTTATTTCCATTCGATTACATCTATCGTCTACTTACTTGAGCGTCGGAGGTCCTTCGGCCAACACCCCCACCGGTGCTCACCGAAGGGCTCTAACGTGTCTGTTGATTACAGGTTGCTAGTGCCCGATCTACCCGGACGTACTTGACGTCATTATTAATTGTAGATCCAGCCTCTACAGTTGGGTTTTGGAATCAAATCAAAACTTTAGAATTTTCCCAACACAGTTGTTGTCGAGCAGGCTGTTGAGCTGGTTGTTGACGTAGTTGGTGGGCAAGAGGTATCTGGTAATGGTTGTTGCCATACCTCAGGTTCTCGTTCTGCCTATAGCCAAAGTTGTCATAGTTGTTGCCATAGTCAAACATCTGCTGTTGTTGCCCATTACCTCCTTGCTGGGTCTGTCCTATTGCCTTGACCTCTTCTACATTCTTGCTCAAAGTATCGATCTTGTCATCTATCTCGGCCATGTACTTCTTCATGGTGTTGGTCAACTCATCTGATCCTCCCTTCTTGCCTTCATACAGACCTCCTCGTGGCACATCATCTTCATCTCTTGATTGTTCTGCCATGTAGGAAATTGTTCGGAACACCTCCGATGGGGTTTTGGTTGATCGTCCCCCCTCCACATGCTGCCATGATGTACTTCCTCTCCGATGTACGTAGTCCTCTCATAAAGTACTCAAGTAAATCAATCTCCTCAATCCGGTGTTGAGGACATCTTGACAACAACTTCTTGTACATTTCATAGTAGTCGTAGAGAGATTCGTTGGTACCCATCTTGATTGATGATAGAGAGTTCCTCCTACTTTGAATGCATATAATTGGGATGTACTTGTCGAGAAAGGCTCGCTGCATTTTTTTCCACGTATCGATGCTGCCCTCAGGTAAGGTGTAGAGCCACTTACGTGCCCCATCTTGAAGTGAAAAGGGGAATGTGAGTAACCTTACATAATCTAAAAATCGATCTTGGGCAGCAGCGTTCTCATCCTGATTACGGGCAGGAAGTGTGGTGTTTCTGACTGTTCCACACGCCATCTCAAAGTTTTGGAGATGGGTTTGTGGATCTTCTCCTGGATGATCGCTGAATTTGGGCAATATCTGGATCAGCGAATGTTTGAGCTCCCAATTGCTATTGATCGGAGGCAAGGCTATGCTCGATGGTTTGATGGCCTTGTCCTCAGGGAACATGATCTCTCTGATGGTGCGTTCTGCCATGGTTACCGACTAAACTTCTGATGTGGCGGTTGTTGATGAAGACTCTGATTGCTCACTTTCTGAACTAGAACTAAAATTGGGCAGATCGTGCCCAATAGGTTCCTCGTCTCCTGTCTCGATCGGGACCAACGGAGGTTTGTTGACGACGTTCTTCTCGATACCTTTCTGCTTTCTTGCTCTGTTTTTCTTTGCTACCTTCTCCGGAGAGACACCGTAATCCACATGATCACCTTTTCTCCGTGTCTGGTGTGGGTCCATAAACTGAGCTCAAGCCACGAAGAATAGAACTAGCTTGAGAAACTAATTCCCCGGAAACGATGCCAATTTGACGAAGGCGTCGTTTCACACTTCGCATAAATAAATTTTTTCTCTTGCCCAACAAGGCGTAGCTATGGCAAGTGGGGTCGAACCCCAGGGAACCGGCGTAGTCTGTTCTTCGGGTGGTACTCAACAAAAGGGTTGTGGTCGAGATGTATCTCAATATCCTGTAACTAAACAAAGACAATATCAAATAACAAAGGTGTTTGGATTGGATTCGAATCAATGATCCTAATTACTCATACTCATTCATCGGTGCAATAATATTCAATTACAAAATTTTACTACTTGGTTTTAAGCAAAGATTAATTTAAGCCCTATGGTCACGAAGTCACGACTCAAATACTCTAAACCTATATCTATTCAATTTTACAAATCTTGACCAGAAGGCAAGATCTCTTCTCTTGATCAACAACGTCACGAAGACACTTCAGCAACGATGTTACCCAAAAGGCATTAAGAACAAAAGATCCCAAGATAGCCAAGAGGTATTAGATACCGACTACTCTCCAACACTTACTACCTTCTTGGGCACGAGAGACTCTCTCGAGCTGTATCCCAATTCCTATTATTGCCTTAATCTCAATATCGAATTGGTGGCCAAGCAATTATCCATTTTGATCAAGAACTAATTATTAGACCTAAGCGTTTCGGGAATAAAATCATGCAACGAACTTAAACCGATTAGACCTCACGAGTTTAGAACGAGTAACTAAGATCACATCATCTATTCCAACCCAAACAATAAATTTAGCTAGACATAATTATAAACGAGAACAGAAAAGAAATTAAAGAAAACATACTTGAATAAATTCTGAAAAGAAAACTGATCAACGGCGAAGTCAACGACGTAGATCTTGGGCAACAGCCAACAACAGAAAACTAAATTAAAACACTAAAAATGAATCTAAACTAAGAATTCTCGAAACTTAAATGAAAACTAAAATTAAGAACTAATAAAAGTCTATATGAACGTGGTTAATAGTGATGAAGTACAAAATGAAGTCGGCCATATTTATAGGTGGTGGAATTAGGGTTAGGTTAGAATTCTTGTAGGCCAAGGACTCTTCCCTTCCTTATCCGCCACTTTCCTTCTTTGATTGACTGCGGAATTTCTTCCCTTCTTGGTAGATATCTTATCATGATACGGATCTGCTAGGATAAGAAAAGAAATCTTCGATCTTTATCCTCTTTCTTGGAGAAGAAGAAAACCTGCTGCTGCTTCCCGACGTACATCTTGCCCTTGATGTCTGCATCCTGTTATGCTCCACATGTAAACCAAGATCCTGACTTCTACGAGTACTCTCTCTGTTGGCTTAAGGGATATGGGAAGGTGCTTCTTGACTTGTAGACTTGATGTTATCGTTGTTGCCCAGCTACAAGCTTCCAGCCCTTTGCCCATTTGCATCGTATCGCCATCTCAACATCTCAACAACAGATTTTCCATCGGATTTGCCCAACATCCAACCTGTTCTTCCCTGCACACTTTCTCTCGACTTTGTGTCCTCCCAGACACACTTTGACTCGATAAAGACACAAAAAGAAAAGACAAAATACAAGAAATATGAACACAAAATTGGGTTCATCACTTACTCAACTCTTTTTACTCTTATGCTTTAAATGATGATTGTGATGATTCAAGTTTGCTTGATTGTGTTAATGCTTTGAATGTTGCAAAGGAAATTCCTAGGTTCAAAGAAATATTTCTAGAACTACGGAGTGAAGAAGAGAAAGAGGAGACAAAGCGAAGGAAAGAGAAGAAGGAAGCTCCTGTTTTGGAATTGAAGCCTCTCCCCGATATTTGAAGTATGCTTTTCTTGGTGAGGACGACACTTATCCGGTTATAGTATCTTCATATCTCTCTTTTATTGAGCTTGAGAAATTGCTAGAGGTATTGAGGGAGCATAAATCGGCAATAGGGTGGTCAATCTCGGATTTGAAGGGAATTAGCCCGTCCATTTGCATGCATAGGATTCTCATGGAAGATGACTATATGCCTAAGAGACAAAATCAAAGGCGATTGAATCCGGTGATGCAAGAAGTTGTTAGGAAGAAAGTTCTCAAATGGTTGGATGTTGGGATAGTTTATCCTATCTCGGATAGCAAGTGGGTAAGCCCTACTCAAGTGGTGAGCAAAAATGGGGGCATGACGGTTACAAAAGATGAGAAGAATGAGTTAATTGCTACAATGATAGTGAGTGGTTGGAGGGTTTTCATTGATTATAGGATGTTGAATGCCGCCACCCGCATGGATCATTTTTCCCTCCTGTTTATTGATCAAATTTTGGATAGGCTTGCCGGGTTCGAATTTTATTGCTTCCTTGATGGCTACTCGGAGTATAACCAAATCATGATTGCACCAGAAGATCAAGAAAAAACCGCTTTCACATGCCCGTATGGAATCTTTGCGTTCCGGTTCATGTCATTTGGCTTGTGCAATGCTCCCGCCACCTTCTAAAGATGTATGATGGCTATCTACGACGGGTTGATTGAAAAGGTTATGGAGGTTTTTATGGATGACTTCTCCGTATTTGGGAATTCTTTTGATCATTGCCTACATAATCTCTCCTTGGTCTTGAAAAGGTGTGAATAAACCAACCAAGTGTTGAATTGAGAGAAATGCCATTTCATGGTAAGAGAAGGTGTGGTGCTCGGGCACAAGGTTTCTAGTGCCGGATTGTAAGTGGATAGAGTCAAGGTTGTAGCCATTGAGAAGTTGCCACCTCCGTCCAATGAGAAGGTCGTTAGAAGTTCCCTTGGTCACGTCAGTTTCTATAGATGATTCATCAAGGACTTCTCCAAGATTTCTAAGCCCTTGTGCCATTTGCTTGAAAATGATGCCACCTTTGATTTTAATGAAGAATGTTTGAAGGCTTTTGAACATTTGAAGAAGGCACTTGTGATTGCTCCCGTTTAGATATCTCCGGATTGGTCTCAATCATTTGAGCTCATGTGCGATGCAAGTGATATAGCCGTTGGGGCCGTCTTGGGTCAAAAGCGAGATAAAATCTTCCGGGTGATCTACTATGCTAGTAGAACCCTCGACAAAGCCCAAGCCAACTATACCACCGCCGAGAAGGAAATGCTAGCGGTGGTGTATGCCTTTGATAAGTTCCGGTCTTATTTGATTGGAACCAAGTCAATAGTTCACACCGATCATGCCGCCATCCGTTATCTCTTTGACAAGAAAGATGCAAAGCCAAGACTAATCCGGTGGATTCTACTCCTTCAAGAATTTGATATTGAAATCCGGGATCGAAAGGGATGTGAAAATGTGGTACCCGACCACCTTTCAAGAATTGAAAAATCTGGTTGAAGGGGGGAGCTTGGAGTCCCAATTAATGAGAGCTTTCCGGATGAACAACTCTTCCAAGTGCAAGCAAATGTTCCTTGGTATACGGATTTTGTAAATTATCTTGTTGCCAATGTTCACCTGCCATCCGACGTGCCCTTGTATCAAAGGAAAAAGTTCTACCACGACGTGAAATTCTATTTTTGGGAGGAGCCCTACTTATATAGAAGATGCACCGACATGGTTATCCGACGGTGCGTGCCTCAAGAAGAATGGGAGCCAATCATGAAGCAATGTCACTCTTCACTAAGTGGTGGACACTTTGGAGCTCACCGAACGGCAATGAAGGTACTTCAATGTGGTTTTTATTAGCCTACAATTTATAAAGATTGCTATGCTTTTGTGAGTTGTTGCGATAGATGCCAAATGACGGAGGGAATTTCTAAAAGGCATGAGATGCCCTTGACGAGTATTGTGGAGGTTGAATTGTTCGATGTTTGGGGCATTGATTTTATGGGGCCTTTTCCCGTTTCTTGTGGATTTCAATACATATTATTGGCGGTTGAATATGTTTCTAGATGGGTGGAGGCAATTCCTACTCAAACAAATGATGCCAAGGTTGTATTGAAATTTGTATAAAAGAACATTTTGTCGAGGTATGGAGCACCCCGGGCCATAATAAGTGATGGGGGAGCCATTTTTGCAATAGATAGGTGAATGGTCTCTTGACCAAGTTTGGAGTGAAGCATAGAGTCACCACCGCCTACCACCCACAAGCTAACGGGCAAACCGAGCTTGCGAACCGGGAGATAAAACAATTTTGGAGAAAACGGTGAATGGGAGCCGGAAAGATTGGGCGATATTGCTTGACGAAGCTCTTTGGGCTTATATGACGGCTTATAAGACTCCGCTTGGGATGTCCCCGTATCAATTGGTTTTTGGAAAGTCGTGTCATTTGCCCGTCGAATTGGAGCATAAGGCGTATTGGGCGATAAAAAAAATCAACTTTGATTTCAAGAAGGCGGGCCAAGCAAGAATTCTCCAACTCAATGAGTTGGATGAATTTAGGTGTAAGACATTTGAGAATTCAAGCCTCTACAAGGAGAGAACAAAGAGATTCTATGATAAGCTAATCAAGAAACGGGAGTTTGTACCCGGTGATGAAGTTCTTCTCTTTAATTCGCGTCTATCTCTGTTTCCGGGCAAGTTGAGATCAAAATGGTCGGGACCGTTCACTATAAAAAAGGTATTTGAGAATGGAGCCGTTAAATTAATGGGGCGTGATGGTAGCACTTTCATGGTCAACGGGCAACGTGTCAAAGCTTATTTCAAGAAAGAGAAAAAGGAGGAGGTGTTCGTCATCTACCATGACCAACCATAGAGCCAACCAAGAAGACGTCGAGCTAACGACGTTAAACTTAGCGCTCGTTGGGAGGCACCCCAACAAGGTTAGATTTAATTTTTGCACTAGTTTAATCTTTAGCTTTGTTTCTATTTTGATTTTGATTTTATTTTTATAGTTTCATTTTTTATTTTTTATTTTGATTTATATATCTATATATATAAGTATTTGTCTATAAATATATATAAGTATCTATATAACTTTCTCTTATATATATATATATAATTTTTGTAAATATTTTATTTTATTTATATTTCTGTTTTTATTTCCAAAAAAAAAATCGGGCGCGGCCGCACCTGCCCCACGTGAAATCCTGCTTCGCGCACGGGTTCGGGATCGACCATGGGCGCGGGATAAACTGCCGGGGTGCAACCCGCGCGCGTCTTCCCATAATTTTCCCTTCCCCGCGCGGGTTCTGGGCGCGCCGCGCGCGTGTTTCAGCAGCCTCCCCCTCTTTATTGTTCAAACTTTTCTTTCTCTTCCTCTCTTATTCTAACACACACACGCATATATCACCCCTTTTCCTCTCCATTTTTCTTATTCTTGTTCAATCCATCCATCTCCAACATCAAGGTATGTAATTTTTCTCCCCTAATTCTTGTTCTTTACATGATTTATGCTCTCTTTGACCGATTACATTGTTGAATTTTGAAGATTTGAGGGAACTTTGAACCTAGGGCTATAAAATTCGAAATTTTTGGGATTGATTTTTTTCTCTAATTTGATGCTATCCATGATGAATGTACATACCTAGAAATATGGGTTTATGCTTAATTCTTTAATTTGTTGGCCAAATTGAGGGTATTGAAGCAAATTTTGAAAGTATGCATATTAGGGCTCACATTGGAGATTTTCGAAATCTTGCTCAAATTTGCCAAATTGATTCTTCTCATACCTTGATTGTGTGTTAACTATGATGGGTTTGTACTTAATTGAGAGATTTCTTGGTCATGATGCAAAGAATTGAAGAATTTTGCATAAATTTTGGAATTTTGAGCTTGTGAATTGGGGATTTGGCATTCTTGTGCTTAAATGTGTTAGGTGGTGGATTGAATGTGTTAATTTGATGAGAACGGAGTTGGGAATGTTAGTTTTGCTTGGTGTGTATTTCTAAATTTTCACTTGAAGTTGGGAGAGGAATTTTTGAAGAATTAAAGTTGGAAGAATTGTTTGTTTTGAAATTGAAAATATGATGTGAAGCAATTCTTGTAACTTATCCTCTTGTTTACTTGCTCTTAAGAATGTAGGAAATTGGATATTTTTTCATTAACTTGTTATAACTTAGAGGGTTATTTTTACGCTTAAATGACTATTCTAATTAAGATCTCAAAATCTTCTATGTTGTAGCATGTTTTATGTACCAATTTACCTAATTTCTTTTCTCTTGGGTACTTTTGAGCTTCAATGTAAATCCATGAAACAAGCATATGCATGACATTAACATGGGGGTTGTGTATTGCTTAGTTTAATGGAAAATATAATAAATCTCTTTTTAATTGTTGCTTTTGTTTTTATTTATTTTTCTAGGAATGGCACCAAAGAAAGGAGGAAAGGGGAAAAATAAAGCGAGTAGCTCCTCCCAAGCCGAGCGTCAATGGAGATCGGCCGATCCCGAGAGCTATGGTATCCATATCCCCACTCGGGATGCTGTGAACATTGGCAAACATTGTTTGCGGCCAAGATGAAGCCCACACTATACCCCGATGAAGATTGCATGAGAGCTTTAGGGATAAATGTCGACGTGTGGCGTCTCTTTGAGAGGGTTGGATGGACGTATTTCATGCAAGCTCGATGGCCTACATATGAGCCCCTTGTCCTCAAGATTTTGAGCACCATGGTCATCCACAAGAGAAAGCAACAAATTGTCAAGATGACATTTCAAATGGGGAATGAGCAAATGACACTTAGGCCAGATGAACTCAATGAAATTTTAAGGGTTCCTGTGGGGGGTGTCATGCAACCACCGGGTGATACGACACATAATGATATGTGGCTTGAGCTAACCACTGATGGCACTCCGTACGTCTCTAACGCCTCCAAGGCCACCGCCATCCGTAATCCGGTTTTTCGCTACATACAACGAAAAATGGCCTCGGAACTCTTCAACCGAGATAACAATGGAGGAGTGCTCCAGAAAGAGCTATTTGCCCTTCACTGCATGGCTACGAGCACAAATTTTAATGTTGGAGCTTATTTGATGGAAGTTTTTGAGCATCTACTCCGACCGATCTCGTTTATCGGCATTGGTGGTTTCATCACTCCTAATGCCGAGTATTTTGGATTCGATCACAACTATGCGTACGTGAAAGGAAACATGGACCTCAGTTATTCGGTGATCAACAAGATGCAAATGGTCACTAATGATATGGACAACATCTTTCTCATGCAACGGGATGGCACCTACTTTCCATTACCACATCCCGGTCTCACCACCGTTAGTGACCCTATCAAGAGAAAATTGGAAGATGGCAACTCCTGCACACGCGGTATTGCATGTGATTGATCCACAGACTCCACTTCCTCGCCCCGCTCCTCGTCCCCCAACCGGCAACACCGATCGCCGGCGTACTAGGGAAGATGTTCATGAAGATGAAATTGCATCTTTGACCCATATGATGCATGAAATGCAGCGGACAAATGAGGCGAGACACGTTGCAATGGAGGCCACCATGAAAGAGCATCGACAACAAAGTCATGATGAGTTCGTAATCTTGAGAGAGAATGGCCGAGTGATGCAAGAGCAATTGTCCCAAATGTTTCATCTGCTACAACAAGGAATGCTCAAGACTACCCGCCCCTTTGATTGGTGTCAGGTAGATAAGTGAACCACCTCTTCTCTTTTCAAACTTATTTGTCACCTTTGTGAGAAATAAGTTTAGGGGTGGGAGAAGTGTGGTTTGCTTATCTTTTATCATTTATTTTGCTATTTATCTTTCAAGTGTTTCTTTTTAATTGTTAAACTTGGAGTTTGTATGGGTGAATTGTGGCATGGCTAATGATGAATGTGAAAAACTTGGTTTTGATTGAAAATTATTGCTTATGTGTTTTGATTGATTTGTTGGATTTGTTTTGATGAAGAAAGTTTCAACCTCTTAGGTTGTGGATTAAATGAACCTATGTGAGATTTGAGCCTTTGACTATCCGTTGATTTTAGTCTTTCTCGCTTCTTGTGTGTGATTGTTTGAGCATGTATTTGTATCTCTAGAACTTGTCATGGTTCTTCCTTGAAAATGAATAGATGTGCTCTAGATGTTGATATGATTAAAGGCCCTCTTTGTTAGCCAAAATTTTCCTCATTCTTGACCAAAATGCTAAAAGGATGATCATAGTTTGCCCCTTTGAGCCGTTATCTTTTCTTTGATCTAGCCTAATTGGGGAAGGGTAGAACTTGTGATAATTTGTGAATTTAGGAAATGAGGAGTTGGTAAATAATTGAGGTCATCTTGCTCGAATTGTATTGAAGATGGCTAGCCCTTATGAGCTCGTGAGAATTGTTGAAAAATGAGAAGAAAGAAAATTTTCAAATTCTTGAGAATTGATGAAGATGAAAAGAGCATTAAAGGGTAGAAACAGCAAGTAAAGGAGAAGCTAAAGCAAGAAAAAGAAAAGTAAAAGAGTGAGTGTGATTAGTGGAGTGTTATGCAAAATATTGCAATTGTGGTTGTCGATTGTTGAAGTTGTTAAATCACATGGGAAGTCACTTTGCCTAAAACTCACTCACCCACCAAAGAGCCTCATTACAACCTTGTGAAAGCCCTTTTTGATCTTTATCTTGAAGCACATTGAGCAATAGATAGGCTAGACGAATGGCAAGCCTATGGTAGAACTTATGCATGTCATCAAATTGAGTGAAAATACATCCCATTTATACACTTGAGCGTTGAGTGCTTCAATTTAAGTCTTTGTGTGAGAATCCGAAATCCCTAAGAGGTTAAATATTTAACTTTGTTGTAACATGTTCAATTTTGATTGAGAAATGCATTTGCAATTTTGTTGTTGAAAAGAATAATTTCTGAGGCCCTTCTAATGTCATCGATTCGCCCTTCCATGTTTGTATTTCTTTTCTTTTCTTTTTGTTTTTTGCGGACAAACAACGGTTTAAGTTTGGGGGGTTGACAAACATGGATTTTTCATGATGCTTTGGGTGCATTCGATGCCAATTGTTAGTGAAAAACTATGTCGTTTAACCTTTTTCCCAAAGTTAAACCATGTTTTATCGGTTTTTACCCTTATTTTCTTGTTTTGAAATAATTGCAGGAAACTGGATGTGGAATTAGAGTGAAAGGATCTTGGAATGAGAAAGAGGAGCTCGATACGAGAACGTGGAAAAAAACGAAGGTCAATTCGGAGTCCGGACGAGGGAGAACGGGTCGAAACAAAAAAGGTGCGCAGCAGAGAGCGGGTTGGGCGCGCGGGCGCGCGGAACGTGTATGAAAATCGCCTTCGGGCGCAGGATGCTCGCGCGGGACAATCCGCCGGGGCTCATGTCGCGCGCGTAAGAAGGAATTTTCTTCTTTTCCGCGTGACCTAGGGCACGACCGCGCGCGGCGCAGCAAAATTTCTCCAAAACACGTTTTTGCTTCATTTTTCCACCCCATTTCGGACTTTTACTCCATAACACTTTTCTCCCACCTCAAAAACCTATAAATAGGGCATTTGGGCTCTCTCTTTTAGGTCAAGTTTTCACTCCTCCCACCACCCACACACATTTCACACTTTTACACACACTACCACCATCCACCATTGTTGGAGCTTGAAACTTGGAGAAGAAGAAGTCTATGAAGAAATATTGAAGATCAAGAGTTGGATTTGTCACTTCACCTCTATTCTCTTGCATTTTAGATATTTTTATTTCTTGATTTGGGATTTGTGTTGATTATGAACATGGTTGGCTAAATTCCTCTTTCTAGGGATTAAGCTAGACAATTTGTATGGATTAAAATCTTTGATATTCAAGTATTGTTGAGTTTTCTCTTACCTCCTTGTGTTTGTGGATTTACTTGAGCATTTGGATGATGTGCAACCAGTTAAATGTGTTTGTTATGTTGGTTTGAGGCTCGAGAGAGGGGTGAATCGATATTAGAATCGAGCACAAGGTGTAATATCGCAATAGCCCGAGAGGGTGAGTGGTTTTGCAAGAGTAGAGTGATCCTAGGTGCTTTTAGAAGTTATAAGCTAGTGTTTGATTGGAGACAACAATCCTAGCTTGTAATCAACTACTTTAGTCGTCCGAGAGGAGACTCGAGTGAACGAGAGATCGCCTTAGGTAAATAGATAACAAAACGAGATTTGAGTGTTGGAATTTTAATTCGTTGCAAGTTGTCGATGCTTAGTCCTTAGAAATTCCTCTCTCTTAAGTTTTAAGTCATTGTCTTCATCTTTGTTTAATTTAATTGAGTTCGTTAATTTATTTAATTTTTCTTGTTCGTTTAATTTAGTAATTGTCTTTAAAACTCCGATTAGTCTAAATAGGTTAGAACGACGTAGTAATAGTAATCATAAGTGTTGAAAATTAGTCTCCGTGGATACGACCTTGCTTGCCATTTTCTACATATACACCGTACACTTGCGGTTAATATTTGCATAATTAAAAGGCAAACACTTGGCGATTTGCCGTCTACGGATCTTCACCTATCTTCGTCAGTGTGTTAGATCTTGAGTTTGTTGTCGATCCCTCATTGGTCGAGGTTTGTTGACATCTTCTGACACCGAGATCCTGTCCTAGGAGCTGTCTTTTGAATTCCGAACTGGATCCTTCAGTCTAACTGATTTGATCTCAGTTAAACTTTTGTCAACTTCTCTTTGTCGGCTCAGCTGGGACTACTCTGCTGGATCTTTTTGAGACAGCTCAGTTTCCATAGCTCCGTTTGGATCTCTTCTATTCTGCTTGAGTCAGCTCAGCTTTATTCTCCAGCTGACTTTGCTCAGCTGTTAACTTCTCTGCTTATCTTCACTCAACTGATCACTCAGCTGGGTCTTCTGCTGTCTTCAACGTCTTCTCATATAAACTTAGAAAATCTATAAGCTCAAACAGGCGAGCTGGAAAAACAACTTAGGCTTGAGCAATCAACAACTAGGTTGGGGTCTGTTGGGTTTTGGTATCAAATCAAAACTTAGAATTTTCCCAACAAAATTTAACTGCAAAAATTTGAGAATTCTGCTAGAATTGCTCTAAGGGAATATTTATTAGAGGAAAAGGTGGCAAAACGTATATTATCTACACGGTCGAAAATATAGATCCTCAAATTCAAAAGTTGAATTACTAAATATTTAGAACCAGTTGTTCGGCCCGAAATTGCCGGTTCCAAAGTGGCTGTTTTTTTTTTATTTTGCTCATATTATGCATTTTAATTATAAACATCCAAGCGGTAATAGATCTTGTCTGTGAACAGAGATGTTTCGAATTCAAGCTCTACCGTTCTTCCTTCCTCCGTGTAAAAAAAAAAACTACAAAAGTTATATCCATTACAAAAACATAGACTTATAAGATTTTTAAAAAGACAAAAACTCCTGTACAATCGTCCCGACCCGACCCGCCAGCCTCAGTCCACGTTGACCGGTCAATGGTCAACATTGACTTCTTATTTTTTTTTCAAGAGTTGAGCGAGGGGAGCCGAAGGCCTCGGAGCGAGCTAAAAAATATTAATGTTGCCACAATGATTATCTATAAATTAAAATCGGAGCCGAAGGCGGAGACAAAAAAAATAACTGAAATTCGTAAAAGGCAACAGTCAAACGTTGACCGTTGACCCGTCAATATTGACCGAGACGGGGCAGGTTGGGCGGGTCGGGTCGGCCGGCTGTACAGGAGTGCAACACTTTTAAAAATAATAAATGTCTTGAAACGTTGGTTCGGAACCGGCAATTTATAGTTCCACACATAAGGAGACGTAACCAACCTGTCTTCCCGCACTGTCAAGTTCAAAATCGGAATATTTAGTTCGCCACGGTTCCCGTTTCGAGCCGAATCTGTTGGTTTTGATTTTCGTAAGCAACTCTTAATTATTATTATGTGTATGTAATTATGTTTTGTGTTTTATAATAAAAACTTATAATTTGTAAATCTAATAAAGGACATAATTACATATGAAAATTTTACTTGAATTTTAAAATGTCAAAGCTTGTAGTTTCGCAAAAAGTGAATAACCTCAATTTTATTTTAAATTTTGTTTGGTTCTAGAGCCTAATTTCTATATTAGGGCTAAGTAAATAATTAAAGATGGAAAAATAAACTCTCTCCGTCTCTTAAAAATGTGGTATACTTTTAATTTGTTGTGAGATATAAAATCTATATTTATTTATATTTATATTTATATCTTATATAAAAACACAGTTGTTGACCTTATCTGCAAATTGTTCAAGAGTTATCTTTCTCCATATCAATAATGATAGAATCCTACTACGCACCCCTTCCCACCAATAGCCATCACCCAACCCGCGTCTCTCCACCAACTATATAAGTTATAACACTCTCAAAATGCTGTTATGTGTGCCTCTTCTTTAACCCCCTTCAGACTCACATTTCCACCGCCAGATGATTTATATTGGTCGGATGCCGCTATCTTCAGATACCACAATCATCGCCAATCTAAATTAAATTTTCAATTAGTTTTTTCCTAGAACGGGGAGCATTTATGGTGAGATTCGATCGGCGACGCACTGCGTGAAAACCTAAAAAAATACGATATAAAAGGAAGGAGAAGATTGTCAACTAATATTCTTACAAATTTTTGGACTTATAATTTACAAACAGCCCGTGTGTAAGTCCTTTTTTTTTTCCCCCTTGAGGGAAACCCAAGTGTGATGTGCAAGTCTTACATATTTTGATATCCAAATCCAAGTATTTTTTTTTATTTTTTATTTTTAATTTGAATGTTCAATGTTCAATATTTGTGTGAACATTCAACCCAAAAATATCTGGTCGAGTATTAACTTCTATGCAATTTCAAGTTAGTAAATACTTCTAATTAAAAATAAATTTAGATGATTAATTAATATAATAATATGGAAATAATGTTTCAAATTTATATAATATACAACCAACATTAAGTATATATTTATATATAAATGAAAAAATTTCAATTTTGGGTTCTCATATTTTTATTGTTGTTAATTATTCTATCATTGAATTACCATTAATTTGTTCATTTGGAAAGCATCTATCTTCGTACAGTTTCTGCAATATATGATTCGTAAAATTATATTATTATAATACAAAACAAAAATAAACAACAACAAAAAAAAAACCAAATAATCCACTAATTAAATAAAATTAAATATTTTGCATTTATCATTAAACATGTAATTCTTTAATATTTATATATTCAGTTCACAACATTTAACGTGTCTAGAACTATTTAATTTACCGAGCCTATTAACCAAATAAATTCGAAGATACCAACTCCAAGAAATTAAGTTCAAATACATATACATATATTTTAATGATTCACTTATTTTCTATCATTATTAATGAATACCGTGCATCGCACGGGACCAAATCTCTAGTATTATTTGAACATACTAATTTGGGACGGAGGAAGTATGATTTTATATGGGTACAAATGTGATTTCATATATCATGTGATCTCGACACAATTGAGTGTTTATGTTTAAATATTCGACATTAAATACAGATAATTAACATTTTGAGAAAAAAAATCATCACATGCCCACTAAGGCCTGAACCAACTTGGAAGTTTGAAACCAAAGTTAAATTCAAATGCTGTAACCTTCAGCACATGACAACGAGTAATTATTAGTGTAGTAGCAGCCGTTTGGGCGTAGCATGGTAAAGTAAATTGTATTAATTAAAATTAGTGTGTCACCCGTTTAAAATAGAAGAGAGTCATTATTCAATAAAATTATTAGATAAATATATTATGTGATACATTAAGTACTTTAAGAAAGATATTGTTCGTTAATTCATCGTTTTTCTTATTTTTGTATTTTTCAAATCAGAACCATTTACGTTGTAATTTATAAGTAGAATGTATTAAAAATAATTTAACATTGTCTAGGGTGTTAGCAACCTGAAGTCGTTTTAAAAATTGTTCGTTATTTCTTTTTCCTAAAGTAGAAATCTTATAAAAATATTTGGATAAGGTTCAACCACCTGTAACCGTTGACCGTGGTGGAACATGACAATGATCAATCGAAATGATGAGGCTGGAGTTCAGCCATCGGAAGCTATTGACCGCAACGGAGCATGAAAATTAACTAAAAGATATGAAATGATGACTTCAGGATTATAATTTGGACCCGTTTGAAATTTATATACTCGTACCCGTTCCAATCTCAATTATAAAATAATTCAAGTACATGTTCTTGTCTCAAACTCGTATTATAATACCCACTAATTTTCCGTTTAATTTTATCAATTATTTAGGTAATCATATATAAGTTGTTACAATAATTGGTTATCCATCTTAATATAAACCCAAAAACTGTAAAATATAACTTAGTAATAATTAAATAGTATAAATAATTTAAAATATCGATCCTCACACAAAAATAACCAAATGGAAAAAAAGAAAATGAAATAAACTTCACAAAAAATTACTTATGAGCTATGATGCACGGATTCTTCTAAAAATACCATATTGCCGTATCGGATTCTTGTTAGGGTGCGATTCTCGTCGGATTCCCGTGGGATTCACACCCTGATTCGCCACGTGGCGTATCCTTCCAAATAAAGAATAAAAAATAATCGGATTCGCGAATCCTGTGTGTAAAATTCGCGAATCTCGTTGGTGAAGTAAGTGTATGAGGTTGATTTTGATAACTTTATTTGAATTATGGCTTTTCTATTGGACTAATGATATTTGAATTGATATTTCATTACTTAATTAAATTACATAATTGAAAATGCTTAAATTTTGGGTTAAAGAAAATGAATTCCATACATATGATTTATGAAAATTTATATTTCTAATTATTTTATAAGTGTTACGTACATATAATAAAATATTAATACTAGACGTATCATTGCCGAATCGCACCCTGTAATTTTCAAAATTTCGTATCCACGTACCCGTATCGTATCGCCCCGCCCCCGCCCCGCCCCCATGCACCCATGCAACATAGCTTATGAGTTATGACTATTTTCAATTGTATTTCAACCTGATACTTTATTGCCATTTGTATAAAAATAGCAAATTATATAAGAAACATATTATAATTATAATAAATATACATTTTTGTTTATAAATAATGAAAGTATTAAGGCGTAAAACTTATAGGTAGAGATGTAAATAGAATTGTAGGAAACTTTTCAAATCTAGAAATTTAATGTGCTATCATAATACTAAACGAAATTTATTTTCTTTAATACGAGAAAATTAAATTTCTTTAATATTTCCAATAAAAATAAAATTATTATTTAACTTTTCAAATCTAGAAATTTAATGTGCTATCATAATACTAAACGAAAATTTTCTTTAATACGAGAAAATTAAATTTCTTTAATATTTCCAATAAATAAAAAAATTATTTATTTGACCAACTAATTAATTGAGAAAATTAAATTGTTGGCAAAAATACTTGCTGGATGAGAAAGTATACATTAATTTTGAGTATTTATAGAAGTTCTCTAATAGTGAAGTTTTATTAAAAAACGATGTGGGACAGAAAATTTTATAAAATATAATATAATATATGAATAAAAATGTTTAAAATGAGAATTTAAGATAAATAAGAATAGTGGATGGAAATGAGCCACGTATGACCTCAAAATTAAAGGGAAGGCTCAAATGTGTAATCGTATTAATAATATATAGATATAGATAAATTAGGTCGAGCATGAAAAGATTGATATATAAACATTATAATAAAGTTTGGGACTTAATAATTGGCCAAACGTACCTTAAAAAAATTGGCCAAATCAGCACGAAAAAAATGATAACCGTTTTAATAAAGTTTGGGACTTAATTGGCCAAATACCATAAAAAAATAATTTGTCAAATTAAATTTTCTTAAAAAAATAAAATTATTTATTCGATCAAGTAATTAATTGGTCAAATTAAATTTGATTGTGCATAAACTGCAAGCCAGATGGAAAAATAAACATTGATCTTGAGTATTTATAATGGTTCTCCAAGAGTGGAACTTTATTAAAAATCAATGTGGGATGAAAAATTTCATAATTAAATATTATAAAATATGAATTAAAAATGTATAAAGTGATGATTTAAGTTAAATAGAAATAGTGGATGGTGAGAGCTAAAATTAAGGGGAGAGATTGAATCCGTAATCGTATTAATAATATATAGATAGGAACATAACATACATACGTACACATATATAGAGAGGTGATGTCCTACACACCTTCCGTGAGCATCTTTCGTGGGCAGCTCTCTCGTTTCGTCCATATTAACACTATTCTATTTAATTTTTGATATTGCGTTTTATTCTAATATCTTAGAAATTATTTTTAAAATCGTTAAATTTATAAATCAATAAAAATGAAAGCTCGATTTATCCTATTTATTCATTTCTTTGAAGTTCAAGGGAAAAAAATAAATCGAGATTTGATTTTTATTGATTTATAAATTTAACGATTTTAAAAATAATTTCTAAGGTATTAAAATAAAACGCAATATCAAAAATTAAATAGAATAGTATTAATATGGACGAAACGAGAAAAGTACCCACGAAAGGTGCTTACGGAAGGTGTGTAGCATATCACCTCTCCACACACACACACACACACACACACACACACACACACACACATATATATATATATATATATATATATATATGGAGCGGATCTGGTAAACACACATCTTATATAAGAACGTAAGAACAATGCATTTTTATTACATCGGAGATGCATAAAATGCAGAAACTAAATGCATAAATATTTTAATGCATAAACTACAATAACTTAATGCATTAGCATTGAAATGCATAAATTAGAGTAATTAAATGCACGGTTAAATCTGGACCATAGATCATCAAAGATCAAGGGTCCAGATTTGTTCTTATTTCTCACATAAGAAAGTGTTCTTATTTGATCCGCGCCATATATATATATATATATATATATATATATATTTATTTATATATATATATATATATATATATATATTTATATTTAGTTTTGAAAGAAATATACATTTAATTTTAGTGTATATCGCGTAACTGTTTTTTTAATTACTACAATCCTAGTTGAGTTAAGCTATTATTTTATTTCATTATAAATTTATTTACTTGTTGAACAAGATTTTCATGCTATATATTAACCATAATTGCATCTTATACATATTGTGCAAAAGATATATTTTCTATCGAGAATCTATATATAAATTTTTCATCTATTAAATGTTAAATATAATAATAAAATGAATAAAAAAAGGCTTAAATTGATGATTTAAGATAAATAAAAATATTGAATATAGGGAGGAGCGCCACGTAGGACCCTGAATCAAGGGGAATGCGTAATTATTTTAATAATATATAGATAAATATCACTTGGAATCCTCTGACTCCAAAATTAAGTGTCTCATTGTGTCTCATAATCTAAATTTAATTAGTTTTTTTGTCTTGTTTTAGAATAATTTTACAATTATTAACTAGGGTTCAAATAGGGTTTAAATATTTTTTAATATTTAATTTACATTTTTAATTGATTACTAGGGTTCATTATTTCAAAATTAGAGTATATAATTTTTTTTAATTCTAATTTTTTATAATAAATGTTAATTAAGATTCATTATATATTACTAAAATGTTATTTTTGAATAAATAATTTTAAAATAGTGAAATTTATAGTGGACCTGGAAGATGGGATACAAGTTGGGGACAAATGATTTCATCCGATTATATATTTAATAAGGCTATTCATGCTAAAGAATGAAATTAAATAGTTATGAAATAAATTTAGAGAAAGATTGACGAAAAATGTGAATTTTTATGAATGGTATACATATGGAAATACAAAAAGAATGGATGAAATAAATATTCTTGGATTAATATATTCCGATCTTATGGCGCGATTGATAAATAGAGAGGTAATATATGAATCGAATAAGTACATTTTTTTTAGTGAAAAAGAGAAATAGTCATACAAGATAGTAAAAACTAAATTTTGTCTACCAACTTAATTTTTATAAATTTTGGCAATATTTTTAAATTTCGGATCATTTTGCCCTTACTAAAGGTGGGGAGTCAAATTTCACATTTTAATACATTTGACCGATCTCTCCCCCCATTTTCATTCATTTAATTTCTGAAAATTCTCTCTCTTCTCTCTCTTCTCTCTTCTCTCTCTCTTTTCTCTCTTTCGTGATTTTCTCTCTCTCGAGAAATCTTAGATCTCTGCCGCCGCGCCGCTCATCTCCGTCGTGTAGCTCCTCGCCGTCCATCGTCGTTTCTTTGTCATTCTTCACCGGCCAAAGTTCATATCAAATACCATCCAGATCTAAAAAATTCGTACAAATCTGAAATCGACATTTTGTGAGTTTTTTTTTAATTTCTTGTTAATTTGTAGTTTTTCGTTTTGTTTCTTGTGATTTATGTGTTTACATATTGTGTTGGATGGTATTTGGTGATTTGGGTTTAAATCTTGACAATTTGGGTGTATTATTGTTGATTTTCTGGTTCATTTGTGTTGATTCAGCATGTTTCCGTTTGCTATCAAAATTCGTTGGTACGAAATTGATGTAGTCGTACCAGTAGTCTGCAACTTATTATTGGCTTGTTTTTCGCTTTGGAGTATTAATTTTTGTTGATTTATGGGTGTGTTGGTATGAATTGACACGTTGGTAGCGCACCGTCGTGGTACGTTGGTACGAATTAGTGAAGATATCATATTCGTAACAGAGTATTATGTTAGGTCATAGTAATCCGGTGTGAAAAATGTCATATTCATACCGAAGTACCACGTTAGGGCGTCGTATGCTAGTACGAAAACACGATATACGGATCGAAGTACCAAATCTTTAAATTTATGACAACGTTAGGGCGTAATACGTCGGTACGAAAATACCATATTCGTACCAGAGTATCACGTTAGGCCATGGTAAGCTGGTGCGAAAATACCATATTCGTACCGTAATACCACGTTAGGACATGGTATGCTAGTACGAAAAATACGATATTCGTACCGAAGTACCAAATCTTTGAATTCGTGACCACGCCCTAACGTGGTACTCCAGTACGAATATGGTATTTTCGTACCAGCTTACCACGGCCTAACGGGATAATTCTGTATGAATATGGTATTTTCGTACTGGCGTACCACATCCAAACGTGGTCATGAATTCAAAGATTCGGTACTTCGATACAAATATCGTATTTTCGTACTAGCGTACCGCGCCCTAATGTGGTACTGCGGTCTGAATATGATATTTTCGCACCAGATTATCACGACCAAACGTGATATTCCGGTACGAATTTGATGAATTCTTACCGGCATACCATGACATCGTGACATCTAACCTTGGTACGTTAGTACGAATATTGTGTGTTCGTACCAGTTGTACCTGATATATTAGTACGAATGATTTATATTAGTACCATATCCTAAATTGTGTTTTACCTTCTTTTTTTTCAAGGTACAATGGACCTACAAGAGGTATGAAAGAACTCAAAAAATCGGTCATAGTGTCCTACAAGAACTCGAGAAATCAATATTTTGGCTGGGAGCATATATTCTTTCAGCACGGATGAAAGAGTACTTACCGTAAGGATGAAGCTGGATTAAGAATTAGTGAATAAACAATTCTTATTTATAAATAATTTGCTACAATTTCTGATTTGTAAATATTTTTCTATACAACACTAGTATTATTAGTACGTATGTTCTAATTTATCAATTTGTCAAAATTGTATGTATTTTGTAATTTATCTAATTTAGATATGTAGTTTCTTGGTACAATTGGCATCAATGAAGCTATTAGGCCAACTGTTGGTCCCAAGATGGATACTTTGGTGTAAAGGGGGGGGGTGAATACACCAAGGTTTAAAAACTTTTCCAAGTTAAAACTCTTTTCAGAGAGCTGGCTTTGTTCGATCCAGCTGGATGGCAGCTTGATCGACACAGCTGGCTGTGTGAGTGTGTGCGGAAGTTGGTGGGTTTGGAAAGTCCGTTTGTTGCTTCAAATTATATTGCAAAGCTCTGTTTCACTTTTTAGTTAATCAGTTTATGCAGCTTGAAATGTATGCTCATGAGGATTAGTAACATGCATAAAACAAAGCGATAAATAACAAAGCATTTTTAACGTGGTTCGGAGTAACACCTCATACGTCCACGACCAGGTTCACTGGTAATTCACTACCACTTGGTTTCCAAGTACCAAGCAACTTCACAACTCTAACCCGAGCTGTGTTCCAACAGTTTGCGGGCACTATCAAGCCTACACCTTCAGTTTCCGGGTACTGAAGAACCTATCCACTCGAATTACACGCTTCGAGCAGGCGTACCTTTACCTAACCTTTCTGGGTTTGGGTTTGGGTATGGGGTTTCTCCAACTATGAACGAGTTCTTACAATGAAGAACAAGGAGTAAGATGAACTCGTTCAAACTAGGCTTAAGATATTTATATTCTGATCTATTCTGCCTAAGACTGAATATGTGAACAACTAAGAACACAACTGACTGGCTGGGTGTTCTTGAAAGATTTGGCTTTGAAGATCGTTGTTCATTTTTCTGTTTGCTCTTTTATTTCTTCAGTCGTCTATTTCTCCACCAGTCTCACCACTAGTCTCTTCTTCAATGGTGAGGAAATATATATAGGTGGAGATTCAAACTAGCCGTTGGAAGAGAGCCGTTTGAATCTTACCTACTCTCATTGACTTCTGGCCTTTACCTACGAAGTAGGTCTGCATCTGCAGAGGCTAGTTCTTCTCTTATTTGACTGCGTCAGACAAGATCTTTTGACATCGGGATCTTGTCTTGGAGAAGGTCTTCGTCTTCGAGCTGCTAAGCGTCTCTGCTGTATCTTCAGCGTTTTGGACTCTACTGTGTCTTGACTCTGAGCTGTGTCTTAGACCTGTGCTGTATCATCAACCTGAGCTGTGTCTTCAACCTGAGCTGTGTCACTGACCTGAACTGTGTTTTAGATCTGAGCTGTGTCATCGATACTAAGCTGGGTCATTTACACTGAGCTGGGTCTTTGACACTGAGATGGGTTTCCGTCACTAAGCTGGGTCTTGATACTGTAGGATCTTTGACTCTGCTTGGTCTTGCTCTGCTGAGTCTGCTCTGCTGAGTTCTTAAGTTGTCTGCTTAGCTGTGTTTTCTGTTGTCTTCAGCGATTCTACTTGTAAACTAAAAAACTCTTATAAGCTCAAACAGGTGAGCTGAAAAACGCTTAGGCTTGTGCGATCATCTACTCGGTTGGGGTCAGCTGGGTTTTGGTATCCAATCAAAACTCTATTAATTTTCCCAACAATTTCCCCCTTTTTGATGATGCCAAAACCTAACTGAAAAACAATTTACTTCCCCCTTAACAAGAAAACGGGTTTTCAAAAGTTTAAACATACACAGCAGGTATATCAGATTCAGAGTTCAGTGCCTGGACAAAGAGTTATTGTCATCAGGATGAGCTTGAGAGTAAAAACGAATTTTTCATTAATAAAATAAAATGTTACAATTTTACAAAAATTCAAAAGACAAAAATTCCTAGATGGCTGGGTTTTCAACTGAGCTTCCTCTGATCGTCCATTTGATGGTCAGTCTTGAGACCGTATCTGTTGAAGATGAATTCTTCCAAGTTTCTCCATTCATCTTGATTTTTAGACTTGGAGATTCCTCTTTCGCCAGCCCAGTGATGAACTTCTTTGATAATCTGGGCTTTGTCAGGAAGATTCGTTCCAGCTATAGTGGGAGGTTTCAATTGCTTGACTTTTGGAGCTTTGAGCTGGATGTCGTTTCTCTTGGCAGCTAGGGCTAATGATCTTGCCATCATTGGATCTTCTTCATGAAGTTCGAGCAAGTATTCTTTGAATGTAGTTTCATGATCCATACCTTTGTATTGATTCAGGTAGTAGAATTCTTTGATGAATTCTGTTTTGCATTGTTCCCAGTTTTCATTGATTTCATCTGGGTTCCTCTTGTCGGATCTTGGATTGCTTGAAGCTGCTGGTTTCTTCCTAGCTTGCCTGTAGCTTAGCCTTTTCTTCCTCTGCTTTTTCTCAGCAGGCTGGAGCGATTCGGCTTTCTTCTTGATGATTTTGTCCAGCTCTTGCATTTCTCTTCTTTGCTCGTTGTGGAAGTTACACAGCCAGTGATAGTCCTTGTATTCTTCTGGCTTATGTCCACAAGCTTTGGCAAGAGCAACCATCTTCTCTCTCTATGTCTCTTTGACTGCTTTGGTTGTTGCAGTTGGCTCTGGCTCTTCCTCATCCAGCTCTTTGGTGAAGTCGTCGATTTCAGATTGAATTGGCTGCACAGGTTCCCCCTGAGCTGCAGCTTCCCTCTCCATTATTTTTCCCGCTTTATTCTTATCTTCCCCCTTTTTGGCATTATCAACAAGGGAGGCGGAGAGGTTGATGACTGATGCGTTGAGCTTGGTGAGAGTGGCTTCAACATCAGCAAGCTTGGCTGAGTTGTCCGCTGTGGCGATGTTCAGCTGAGCAGAGCTGTTGCTTCCAGCTCTGAACTGAGCATCCAGATCTTTAAACAAGTTGAAGAGTTGGCGGATGTCCGAGCTGTTGGAAAGAGAGGTCTTTTTGAGAGCTTCCAGCTGGCTTGAAATATTTGCTATGTCGTCGACCAGTAAAGCTTGATTTCTTGTTACAATCTCAGGAACTCTCTTTTCTAGAAGGTGCGAATGATCAATGCGTTGAGAGACAAGAGATTGCTTGAGATCTAGACTGGTACTTTCTTGTAAGTCTTGAGCAAATTTATGGACTTCATCAATTGTCCGTTGTTGCTTTCTAACTTGACAGTCTAGAGCTGTGAATCGCATAATGATATCCACTTGAGATTTCAGTCTGTCTTGAAAAAGAATTTCTTCAACCTCTTTAGATATTGCTTCTTTCATGGCGGTTGAAAGCTCGACAGCTGAGTCCGTTTGAGTTGCAGAATCATGACAGGGTTTGTTTGCCATGAGTTCGGCCTGCGAGCGAGTGTCATCGGCAATTGGACTAGGTGGGGCTACTATCTCTGGTTCAGCTGTTTCAATAGCTGGTTCTTCCAAGACTATTACCTCAGTTGTGTTAACTGGTTCAGCGTCCTTGGTAATCTCAGCTGTGACTTCTTTGGACATGACATCTTCAGAAGATGTCTCCCATCTCGCTGCTGTTAGAAGCTTGTTGGCTGATTCCCAGACGTCTGTTGGGTGTGGCTTGGGGAATTGCTGAGACACTTCGATAATTCCCCTGATGAGATCATTTTGATGTAAGTAAGCATATTCCAGACTTCCAAAGCCAAACGTGTGCTGGAGTCATGCTTCATCCATCTTTAATTTCTCATACGAGAAGGTCTCGATCAGCTACTCATTATGGTACCAAGTCGCCATCTTGGTGGCCAGATAGAATTTGAGATCTCCAACTTTGACGAGGGCAATTGGTAGGTGCGCCAAGATGGGATACTGAGTTAGAACACTCTTGATCCCTGCGATGCGTAGCTCCTCGTACATAACTTCCATGAAGGCTGATCCAGAGGAGTTGAGTGATGGAGAAGCAGTAGAGTCACTTTCCTCTGATTCTGTGGAGATATGTGCTTTGGGAGTAGGCTGATTTGGGAGAGAGCTTTGAATGGTGGAAAAGGGTTCAGCTTGGTCATCAGCTGGCTGTGAAGGAGCTTCAGCCAGTTGAATATTTCCCTGTACGTTTACAGGAGATGAGTCTCTTGCTGGGGAGCTGGGTGGAGGAGAAGGCTGTTTGGACGGAGAGATATGAGGCGGTGAGGGCTGGGTGAGCTGGGAAGAGTCTGACTCTTTGAATAGTCCAGCTCGTCCTCTGAACTAGATGACGAATCATCATTCAATCCCATATCAGCCAAGATATTTGATCCGCAAATATTGAAGGCTGATACTGGCTGTGGGAAGAGAATCACAATTGCTTGAGTTGGAGTTTCTTCAGAGGAGGGTCTCGCCTCAGATGGTGGAATGACAGCCGTTTTCTTTTTCTTCTCAGCTGGACCTCCACTTTGGTTTGGGTCGTCTTCCTCTTTCTCTGATTCTTCTTAGCTGGAACATCTGTCTCTGTTTCTTCCAGCTGCTTCTTGCCTTTGCTCACAGCAGGCTGTTTCCTTAGGAGATCATTGATTTGACTCATTCTTTCGAAGAGAATCTTCGTTTCTGGAAACGTAACTGATTCAGCCCACTTTACTGTGTATCCTTTCACAGCTTGTTCTATTAAGAATGAAATCTTGGAGCATAAACACAGGGGCTCTGAGGTTGAGTACGTCCTGGTGGAGTAAAACTTGATCTTCTCTGACTCCTTGACTAATCTGTTGAGTAAGAAATCAAACCAGTTGACCTTTGCGCCTTTGATTATGGCAATCATCGGCTTGAGCTTTGGAATACTTATCTCTTCTTGAGATCCAGCTATCCCTAAAATGCACTTTTGCGTGATATCCAGCAACAACCTGTACTTTGGCTTGAGAAGGAGCTTTGACATGCTCGCTCTGTACGGCTCTGGGGTGATAAGCATTTCTTGGCTAAGGAATTCATCCACTTCTTCACGACTGTAATCATCTGGGATGAATTCTTCTTCTCTGGGTAGGTTGAACACCTTTCGTAGCATCTTATTGAGTTTGATATTGACGGTTGCTAAGTCAAATTTTCCGTCTTCGCCCTCGACAGTCACATCGAATGAAGATGAGTAAAAGCCTTCTTCGTCAATGATGTTTAGATATAATAGAGCGGCTTCTCTCTTTAGCATAAGCTTGGGTATGGAGGTTGCCCACAGTAAGAGACCGGAGTCTATGACGAGATCTACCATCTCTTTGAGTTCTGAAACTGAAAGGTTGGCGGTGGAAAGACAACTTTCAAATGACAACTTTGTCATAAGAACTTCGAACTGGTTCATCCCTGCGATTGATTTCTTGGGTGCCATCTCTGCAATCTGTTGATTTTGATCGAGCGAGGAAGTTGCAGACAATGGACAGATGATTTGAAGATTTGAAATTCGCAGAGATAAAGATGAAAGAATTCTCCGTATATTTTCCATGTATATCAACTGCCATAATGGATCATCGGTTGAGATTGAGACAGCTGGTATTCTGATCAACGGCTGGGAGAGATTCACTCATCACGTTCTGACGTGTTTACGGCGAATGTATTACAACCGTGCGTGAGGCAGTTCAAACGCTTGACATTCTGCATCGATCCTACCGTGCTTCAGTACTCAATAGTCTTTATAATTAATGCGATGGAAATGGAAACTTATCAAGCAATTTAACTAAGGAACATATGTTCGCTTAAAATAGGAATTCAAAATAATTGGACTTAAATAGTATATTCCTTAGAGAAATAAATGCATGAGACACATTCCTGTCAGCTTGGACCAAAAAGTCAGCTGATGTCGCGGATGTCTTTTCCTTTGCTTGCCTGAGTTTCTCCCTTCAGCTGAGTAAATCTTCTGCTTTGGGATCCAGCTGAGTTTGTTCCCCCTCAGCTGGATGAACTTTCTTCATCTGGTTTGAACAGATACCGATCATTGTTGAATCTGCTCCACTGAATTCCTTTCTTCTTGACTCCTCTTCTGAGTTGTCACAGCGGTGTTGTCTTCCAGCTTGGTGGAGTTCTCCCTGGTTGGTCCTTGAATGAGTCCGCTTTTTCTTTGGACCTTGTTGACTCCATTTTCTTCGATGATGTTCATTTCATAGTTGGAGTCTGTCATCTTGATATCCCATCTGCTGGAATCTTGAGTTGAAGCTCGGTAGATTTCCAGCTTTCTAACCAGCTGAGATCCTTCCCAGCTGTCTTTTAAGTTGACCTTGATGTCTGTGCTGGATGACATTTTAATTTATTCCAGTCAGCTGGATTTATCTGCCGCTTTTGAGCTTTGTGTCCAGCTGAGATCCGCTGCTTCTCTTGGTCTTTGAGTTGCCGATCAGTTTTCTTTTCTGATCGGACTGAGCTTGGAGAGCTGGATTGAATGAGTACGATCTCTTTGGTATATCGATGGCAAGGTTCCAGCTGTGTTTGCATTGGCTGGAGCAATTCTTTGATCTGATTTCAGCTTTGGCCATCTTCAAGCTCCTGATCACTCATTCTTCTGCTTCACTTTCAGAGTTTATGATGTTGGGTCCGTTAAAGATAACATCCCACATCATGTCATGGCGCGCGCTCAGAAAGCGTTTGAGTTGGAACTTCCCGATCTGATAATCAACTACAGATAGTGTCGGATGTTTCCTGCACAAAGAAGATTCCACTACAGTATGCAATATAATGATTAAAAAAAATTTGAAGCTTTGAAGGATCTGTTCAGGTGACCACTATCAGCAATGAAATGTTGTCTTGACATAGATACAGTGATCTTTTGAACCACTGCTCTGATACCAATTGTTGGTCCCAAGACGGATACCTTGGTGTAGAGGAGGGGTGAATAAACTAAGGTTTAAAAACTTTTCCAAGTTAAAACTCTTTTCAGAGAGCTGGCTGTGTTCGATCCAGCTGGATGACAGCTTGATCGACACAGCTGGCTGTGTGAGTGTGTGCGGAAGTTGGTGGGTTTGGAAAGTCCGTCTGTTGCTTCAAATTATATTGCAAAGCTCTGTTTCACTTTTCAGTTAATCAGTTTATGCAGCTTGAAATGTATGCTCATGAAGATTAGTAACATGCATAAAACAAAGCGATAAATAACAAAGCATTTTTAACGTGGTTCGGAGTAACACCTCCTACGTCCACGACCAGGTTCACTGGTAATTCACTACCACTTGGTTTCCAAGTACCAAGAAACTTCACAACTCTAACCCGAGCTGTGTTCCAACAGTTTGCGGGCACTGTCAAGCCTACACCTTCAGTTTCCGGGTACTGAAGAACCTATCCACTCAAATTACACGCTTCGAGCAGGCGTACCTTTACCTAACCTTTCTGGGTTTGGGTTTGGATATGGGGTTTTTCCAACTATGAACGTGTTCTTACAATGAAGAACAAGGAGTAAAATGAACTCGTTCAAACTAGGCTTAAGATATTTATATTCTGATCTATTTAGCCTAAGACTGAATATGTGAACAACTAAGAACATAGCTGACTGGCTGGGTGTTCTTGAAAGATTTGGCTTTGAAGATCGTTGTTCATTTTTCTGTTTGCTCTTTTATTTCTTCAGTCGTCTATTTCTTCACCAGTCTCACCACTAGTCTCTTCTTCAATGGTGAGGAAATATATATAGGTGGAGATTCAAACTAGCCGTTGGAAGAGAGCCGTTTGAATCTTACCTACTCTCATTGACTTCTGGCCTTTACCTACGAAGTAGGTCTGTATCTGCAGAGGCTAGTTCTTCTCTTATTAGACTGCGTCAGACAAGATCTTTTGACATAGGGATCTTGTCTTGGAGAAGGTCTTCGTCTTCGAGCTGCTAAGCGTCTCTGCTGTATCTTCAGCGTTTTGGACTCTACTGTGTCTTGACTCTGAGTTGTGTCTTAGACCTGTGTTGTATCATCAACCTGAGCTGTGTCTTCAACCTGAGCTGTGTCACTGACCTGAGCTGTGTTTTAGATCTGAGCTATGTCATCGACACTAAGCTGGGTCTTTTACACTGAGCTGGGTTTCCGTCACTGAGCCGGGTCTTGATACTGTAGGATCTTTGACTCTGCTTGGTCTTGCTCTGCTGAGTCTGCTCTGCTGAGTTCTTAAGCTGTCTGCTTAGCTGTGTCTTCTGCTGTCTTCAGCGATTCTACCTGTAAACTAAAAAACTCTTATAAGCTCAAACAGGTGAGCTGAAAAACGCTTAGGCTTGTGCGATCATCTACTCGGTTGGGGTCAGCTGGGTTTTGGTATCCAATCAAAACTCTATTAATTTTCCCAACAATTTCCCCCTTTTTGATGATGCCAAAACCTAACTGAAAAACAATTTACTTCACCCTTAACAAGAAAACGGGTTTTCAAAAGTTTAAACATACACGACGGTATATCGGATTCGAGTTCGAGGCTCGGACAAAGAGTTATTGTCATCAGGATGAGCTTGAGAGCAAAAACGAATTTTTCATTAATAAAAGAAAATGTTACAATTTTACAAAAATTCAAAAGACAAATATTCCCAGATGGCTGGGTTTTCAACTGAGCTTCCTCTGATCGTCCATTTGATGGTCAGTCTTGAGACCGTATCTGTTGAAGATGAATTCTTCCAAGTTTCTCCATTCATCTTGATTTTTAGACTTGGAGATTCCTCTTTCGCCAGCCCAGTGATGAACTTCTTTGATAATCTGGGCTTTGTCAGGAAGATTCGTTCCAGCTATAGTGGGAGGTTTCAATTGCTTGACTTTTGGAGCTTTGAGCTGGATGTCGTTTCTCTTGGCAGCTAGGGCTAATGATCTTGCCATCATTGGATCTTCTTCATGAAGTTCGAGCAAGTATTCTTTGAATGCAGTTTCATGATCCATACCTTTGTATTGATTCAGGTAGTAGAATTCTTTGATGAATTCTGTTTTGTATTGTTCTCAGTTTTCATTGATTTCATCTGAGTTCCTCTTGTCGGATCTTGGATTGCTTGAAGCTGCTTGTTTCTTCCTAGCTTGCCTGTAGCTTAGCCTTTTCTTCCTCTGCTTTTTCTCAGCAGGCTGGAGCGATTCGGCTTTCTTCTTGATGATTTTGTCCAGCTCTTGCATTTCTCTTCTTTGCTCATTGTGGAAGTTACACAGCCAGTGATAGTCCTTGTATTCTTCTGGCTTATGTCCACAAGCTTTGGTAAGAGCAACCATCTTCTCTCTCCATGTCTCTTTGACTGCTTTGGCTGTTGCAGTTGGCACTGGCTCTTCCTCATCCAGCTCTTTGGCGAAGTCGTCGATTTCAGATTGAATTGGCTGCACAGGTTCCCCCTGAGCTGCAGCTTCCCTCTCCATTGTTTTTTCCGCTTTATTCTTATCTTCCCCCTTTTTGGCATTATCAACAAGGGTGGCGGAGAGGTTGATGACTGATGCGTTGAGCTTGGTGAGAGTGGCTTCAACATCAGCAAGCTTGGCTGAGTTGTCCGCTGTGGCGATGTTCAGCTGAGCAGCGCTGTTGCTTCCAGCTCTGAACTGAGCATCCAGATCTTTATACAAGTTGAAGAGTTGGCGGATGTCCGAGCTGTTGGAAATAGAGGTCTTTTTGAGAGCTTCCAGCTGGCTTGAAATATTTGCTATGTCGTTGACCAGTGGAGCTTGATTTCTTGTTACAATCTCAGGAACTCTCTTTTCTAGAAGGTGCGAATGATCAATGCGTTGAGAGACAAGAGATTGCTTGAGATCTAGACTGGTACTTTCTTGTAAGTCTTGAGCAAATTTATGGACTTCATCAATTGTCCGCTGTTGCTCTCTAACTTGATAGTCTAGAGCTGTGAATCGCATAATGATATCCACTTGAGATTTCAGTCTGTCCTGAAAAAGAATTTCTTCAGACTCTTTAGATATTGCTTCTTTCATGGCGGTTGAAAGCTCGACAACTGAGTCCGTTTGAGTTACAGAATCATGACAGGGTTTGTTTGCCTCGAGTTCGACCTGCGAGCGAGTGTCATCGGCAATTGGACTAGGTGGGGCTACTATCTCTGGTTCAGCTGTTTCAACAGCTGGTTCTTCCAAGACTATTACCTCAGCTGTGTTAACTGGTTATACAATCCCAAAAATAAAAATAACAAACGTGTTATACAATTCAAAATAATTATCAAACAATTAAATTCTCGTATATATTGTTATTCACTACTAGAAAAATAGCAATACATGACACTGTATAGATGACGGTTTTTATTACGAATTGTCATATATGTGCGTATTTTTCTTCAGATGACGGTTCTATAATAAAACCGTCATGTATGTGCGTGCCTTAAAATATATGGATGACAGTTTGTAGTAAACCGTCATGTATATATTTATTGTATATGACACTTTGAGGAGACGTGTCATCAACACCACTCTCCCATCTTCCTCATCTCCTACTTCTCAAATGTCGTCTACTACTTCTCTCTCATCTCTACATTAACACCACTCTCCCATCTTCCTCTCCGGCAGAATCCGCCGGTCACTTGTGCCACCTTCTCACCGTCAAACGGTGCTATCTCCTTCACCCTCTCTTCTCATCTCACTCTCTAAATCGAACAGCAGCAGCAACATGGCTTTCTCTCCTTTTCCTTTCTCCTTCTCCGGCGAGATCAACTCCGCCAACATAGCCTCCATCGCCCTTGTTCGCTCTCTCTCTCAGCCGATCTCTCTATTCTTCTGTAATTGCTCAGAAATTTCCCAATTCGAAAACCCTAGATCCCCAAATTGAAATCTAAAAATTTCCCCCTCTTTTCTCCTCTCGAATTCCGGCGAAATTCTACCGGTTGCTCGCCTCTCCTCCATCTCGGAAAACAGTAGCGGTGACAGGGCTATCACCACCACCGTCATGGTCGTCCTCCCAAGCAATGCCGTCTCGCCTCTGCTGCTCCGGAGGAAGCCGTCTTTGGCCTCCTCTGCCGCCTCTGTCGCCACTGGCACCGTCAACAATTCGAAGATCCTCCGATGCGGTCCGCCTCCACCGCCGCTGAGGTAAGTCTCGATTCTCTCTTTCTTTCTCTCCGTTCCTTTTTCTTTTAAATTTTATTTTAATTAATAGATCTCATTTTCTCCAATTTTCTAATCTTTCTCTTTTATTTCTTTCTTGTATTTTCCGGCCAACCTGCGTTCCCTCCGTCGTCTTGGTCAGTCGCAAATAGCGCCGTCATCGTTATTTAGTTAATTTTGTTTCATCTGAATCTTGTTTCGTTTAAGGTTCTGGACCCGGACAACTCATCACAAACTATCTATGACTCCTAGACTAGCATGACAAACAGTGCTAAGGTAAGTTAATGCACCTAGAAAGAAGTTACCTTTATGCATTTCTGCTTGATGTTCAAAGCATGCTAAGTTTAGATAGGCTGCATGGAAAATGTTTGACTAATTGTTTTTTGAAGATTGGGAGACTAGCAGCGCGAAGAGACTCGGATTATTGCATTTGTCACATATTGGTGTCCAAACTTCAACTAAAACGATATTTCCTTTGGAGAAGGTAAAATACTAAACATCTCACATTTTTACAAAAGATTATCTTGAATAATTGCAGCTTGCTTATCATGAAAACACTTACTTCTTGCAGATTATCCAGTCTACTACTCGATGTACGATGACTTTATTTGGATGAGCAAATTCGGGGATCCAATGTTTCGAAGAAGTGCGGCGAGTCTTGGATCATTCATAGTAGTTTTTAATTAGATTTTCAATCCATGCTTGAACAGTTGAACTACCAAAATTGAAAAATAATTTTGTTGTCAGTTAATGTGTTTTTTGAATTCATTTGCTTGATGGATTGGCTTGGAATTGGTGATTAATAATATTGATGTTAATATGTTTTGTATTATTGGTGTGGGTTTAGTGAAGAAGATAGAAGATGGTTTATGGAGGCGATGCAAAGGCAAACTGTAGATGTTATTAAGCGAATGAAGGAGATAACACTTGTTATGAAAACCCCTGAGCAGGTTTTGGAGTCTCAGGGGGTCACTCCTCAAGATATTGAAGGTATTTTTAATTTATAATTAATTACTTATTAATTATGATGAGAATTGCAGAATCTAATATAATCTGTAGAACTTGATTGAATTCTGAGTTTTGTTATTTTTTGTTGCTTGTAGATATGTTGGATGAGCTACAAGAACATGTGGAATCTATCGACTTTGCCAATGGTTAGTTCTTAGTTATGATCTGTTCAAGAATTTCTCAATGCAATGAGATGGGGAAGGTTTTTTGATAGATGTGTTTCTGTTTTCAGTTCAGTTGTTTAACTGGTTGTTTGGTTGTTTCATTGCTTAGATCTTCTGTAATACCCTAATCTAATTAAAGTGTTAAAACTATATTTAAATAAATATTTAATGCGGAAATATGAATATATTTTTTTTTCTTGAATAAAACACGAAAAAGAAAGATTTTCTGAAATCTTTCTTAAATAAAACCTAACTTCTGGAAATGTGACATCTTATTAAATAAAATAGTAAGAAGCCAAAACCATTTTAAACAAAAGGAAATAAAGTAAATATAATTCATTGTCTAAACGGTTAATGCCCAAAGAAATAAAAGTAAATTCAATTTATTAGGACTCGTCATTCGACACTCCACGCCTCCAACTTCAAGTACCTGAAAAGATTAGTTTGGGGATGAGTATACGCGAATATACTCAATGTGGGCAATTATACCAACGATTTGTCCAATTTAATAAAATAGACGCACGTAGTGAATATTAAAGTCAAACGCGTCAATAAATATGAGCTAAGTCAATGGACAACTCAACACGGTCCTGCTCATCATATGATATCAATGAATTGAACGCAAATAAGTGAGAGCAAAGTCAATGGACAACTCAACACGGTCCTGCTCAACACTTAATGTCAAATAATCACACAGCAAGTCACATTATATTAAAAGGGACAAAATCAATTCAACGGTATAAAGTTAAGTAAGATCCCACACCTTAATTCACTTGGAAAGACGAAACCGAACAAACTCAAGATAAATTTAACGTCTTAGTCGCGCCGCACCTAAACGTTTATAAATTTATGTCTATAATTAATGAACTATCAAAACTTAAGATGCACGATGACTGATAATGTGATGCGAAAAGAATGAGTGTTGCATGCTTAATATATATATATAACATGTCTATACACATTGATAAATTTCATGCACGTAAAAATATTAATCAACTAGAAGAACATTACTGCACTGATTAGGGAATTCCCAGACTACCTATAAAACTTATATATATGTGTATATAATTATATTGTACAAAAATATATATACTGACAAACCTAACCATGTCCGATCATGTAAAAAAAATATTATTCTACTGTCTTTACTTTTGAAAATTTAGCACATTACCATGGAACATCATTTAATAAAAGCAAAGATTTAAAATTAAATTTGTTTAAGATTCAAAACAATTTCCCATAATATGATCTCTATTTCTCTCCCTACTTACGTGACACATATGCCCACGCACACACACATCACACATTTAAATTTATTACTAAATACTAGTAAATAAATAAATAAATGAATTTAGTAACAAAAAATGGTTTTGTACGTCTTATATCAAAAACCAAACCTCACACCAAAATTAAAAGATGAAATGAAATTAAGAAAGTATAATAACTCCATTAGTATTCTTGTCTGCCACAAAAATATCAAACCACTCTAAATCATTATTATATGCACTCACACACATACACGCGCGTATATATATAAATTCAACCATATAAAATGTAATGTAAGATGCTCAAAATTGACCCTTTTACATATATATATATATATATATATATATTAATATATATATATATATATATATATATATATATATATTGATTCGAAACCATCAATGCATGGTACAACAATCATCAAGAATATATGGAGTAGAGATTTACCTTGAACAAGGAGAAAAAACAACACTCAGTAAATTCCTACAGCAAAATTAGGACAAACCATTTTAATAAAATGAAACTGAATTTTTTTTTTGAAAGAAACAAAGTAAAGAAAGTAAAGAAAGTAAAGAAAGCTGCCGTCGAACCTTTGGGAGCCGGAAGGGTTTGCTTTAAAAAAACGAATTCCTTGTAGGTCATGTATTTATACTATATTTTTAGGGTTTAAATCTTTCCATTACTTTGTCAATCAAAATCAGGAAAATTGGAGGAAAATTGATATTTACCTTCAAATTGACGTAGTATTTAGAAGAAAGGCCAAAGATAAACGTTGACCAACATAACTTTCTTTTTAAAACAATATAACATGTTCTTGGTAAAACCCTCTGAAATAATAATTCCCTTTTAAAAAAAAATTTACATTCAATTATATGTTTAAAGATGAAATATATATATATACGTATTTATATTTATGCATAAATGGCCATGCACGTGATCACAATTAATACCCTATAATTTAAATATAATTATATTATTATTATTAATATTAATATTATTATTGTTATTATTATTATTATTATTATTATTATTATTATTATTATTAGCTTAATGATAATATATTATGAAACTTATATTCGTCGAGGGCGCGACTTATACTATGTCATAACTCAAGTATAAATTTACACATTTAAGGAAATCAAGGGATAAGAACTTTCGCAATTAAAACTAATATAAATAAATGACTTTGGAAACGGGTCGTCACATCTTCACTCGATTGGTGGCCTCACTTCTCTCCTCGACTACCTCATGGAATACAAAATGGCCTTCATGGAATTAAGACCGTAAGAACTATGCAATTCTTCTAGTGTTAATTTGATCAAATTGTTGAGGAAAATATCAGCATTTAATGGTGTCTGAGTATTATGGTGGATATTACTACATTCCGTCACTTCTTGTTTGTGCTATTTTACATGTATAGCAGCCATAGTTATTTTTTGTGCTATTTTACATGCATAGTTATTTTAATATAAATTTGATATTATTTCTTACTTGAAAAGTTCTATCAGGTAATAATTGATTGAACGTGAGTTAGCAGCATCAAAAGGACATAGAGCTGGAAAGAGAGGGATTTCATAAGAGTTCTATGAGCGAGGTTATTGTATGGATAAGTTTTATGGATTTGATCATTTGAAAACATTTTTTTATTTCTAATGATTGTATCGAAGAATATATATGTACTACTTGGATGTTTGGATGATCAATGAAATGAATTTTTAATTAGCAAGTGTAAAGTATTTATTTCTTTAGTATGAATATTGGTGTTATGAATATAAAACAGGCTAAAAAGAAAAAAAGAAAAGAAAAAAGCACAAAATCTGGCAAAAAAGCGTCGATTAATGGTCTAACAAAAAATATGACGGTTTATACAAAAACCGTAATCTATGAACTAAAAAACATGACGGTCCTCAAACAAAACCGTCATAAATAGCGGCTAAACATTACGGCCTTTTGTAGTAAAGATGACGGTTTTACACCGTCATGTTTAATTAGTATAGATGACGGTTATTACCCGTCATGTATAATACCCACTATAGATGACACCACCTTTTGTGACGGTTCTGGACATACATAGATGACGGTTTTTAGCCGTCATGTATGTCCGTTTTTCTAGTAGTGATTTCATATTCCTCCATGTGCAACAATAAAAAAAAGATGGTCGCGGCTGCATGAAAATAATACATGTAGTCTTGGTACAAACAACTCGATATAACATATTTCGTACCAACGTACAGAGGCATGTAACATGACATGTTGGTACGAATAAGTGTACATCATGTGTGTGCACATCCAATTTTGGTACAAAAGCAAGAATTCAATGATTCGATTATTCGGTACGAATATCTTATTTTCTTAATCAGCGTATACGCCTAACATGGTACTCTGGTACGAATATGATATTTTCGCGCCAGTTTATCACTGCTTAACGGAATACTCTAGTACGAATATAGTATTTTTGCACTAGTGTGGTACTCCGGTACGAATATATTGCACTCTGGTACGAATATGGTATTCCGACACTAATGTGGTACTCTGCTACGAATATGTTGTCTTCGTACCGGCATAGCATGTCTTAATGCGATCGCGATGCAGAAAATACGAAAAGAGAGAAAAAAAAATGAGCTGAAAGATAAAGGAGAGAGAGAAAAATACAGCTGAAAAGTGAGAGGAGAGAGAAAATAAGATTCGTGCTATATAAAAAAGAAGGAGAGAGAGTGTGTACTTTTTGTTGGGTAGCTAGAAAAAGGAAGGAGAGAGAATGTATTTCTGTGTGATTTGATCAAAAGTAAGGGCAATATGTGAAGTTTTCCTCAAAGAATGACAAAATTTATAAAAATTAAATTAGGTGACAAAATTTAGTTTTTACTATCTTGTTTGGTCATTTCATACTATTAAATCCTTTTTTTTCCCTTAAAAGCCGTATGAAAATTTATTTCAATGTACATACTGTACTCATATGATTGCCACATGAGTTCGTGTGAATTTTTTTTCTTGTGATCATTCACTTAATTATTAGGATATATTTTCAACATCTGTATTCTGTAAACGCCCTTGGAGCATATGCCCATTTTAGATGCATGCACATAAATCTCTTCGACTAATAATAAAGCTAATTAAAATGCAAAACTAAACTACTATGAAATAATAATAAATAAAAGTTACACTCAAGACCAGAAACTTTTACATGCTGAGGAGAAATTACATTAATAACATTGATAAGAACTTCAGAATCAATATTACGATTAGGGATAATAGCAAATTAAAAATATTAATCCCCACAAAACCAAATGTGATGGGCAAACAAAAATCTAACAATAATCCCCAATGAACTACACGCCAGACCTAGTTAAGTAGAAAGCAAACGTAAAAGTCGTCAATCACTTTTATGAAAATGACTTAACAAAAAAAGTCTCATTCATAAAAGAGAGGATTATTTCTTTGGTTCAGAAATGAAAAATAATCTCCACGTAATGCATGCAATTTTAATTTGTCTGTTTATGGCAGAGGAGGATGTCCCATGCACCCCCAACCCCAACAACTTCCTTGGTTGCCACCCCCACCACCTCCTCCCCATCCCCATCCTTCACCTCCGCCACTAGCGCCACCACCACCTCCGCCTCCCCCGCCACCGCCACCGCCACCGCCACCACCACCCGATCCATGGCCACTTCCATTTCCTCCACCCCCACTTCCCCCACTATTCCCACCTCCCCGCTTATGACCACCTCCACCACTACCACTTCCACCACCTCGTCCCCCCCCTTCATTGTGATTGCCTCCCTTTCCACCTGCACTACCCCCACCATTTCCGTTTCCTGATCCTTTACCACATCCGTTTCCTCCACCATTCCCGCTGCCTCCTCCACCGCCACCACCTCTTCCACTTCCTCTACCACCTCCACTACCACCACCACCTCGTCCACCCCCTTCACCGTGGCCGCTTCCATTTCCCCCTCCGCTACCTCCTCCACCTTTCCCGCTACCACCTCCACCTCGTCCACCCCCTTCACCATTGCCGCCTCCATTTCCACCTCCACCTTTCCCGCTACTGGCTCCACCTCGTCCACCCCCTTCACCTTTGCCGCCTCCATTTCCCCCTCCGCTACCTCCTCCACCTTTCCCGCTACCACCTCCACTACCTCCACCTCGTCCACCCCCTTCACCATTGCCGCCTCCATTTCCCCCTCCACTTCCTCCGCTACCACCACCTCGTCCACCCCTTTCACCATTTCCCCCTCCGCTACCACCTCCACCTTTCCCGCTACCACCTCCGCTACCACCACCTCGTCCACCCCCTTCACCATTGCCGCCTCCATTTCCCCCTCCACTTCCTCCGCTACCTCCTCCACCTTTCCCGCTTCCACCTCCACCTCGTCCACCACCTTCATTGTGCCCACCTCCCTTTTGACTTCCACCTCCACCCCCACCATTTCCACCTCCTGATCCTTTGCCACCTCCATTTCCTCCACCATTCCCGCTACCACCTCCATGTCCTCCTCCACCTCCACCTCGTCCACCCCTTTCACCGTGGCCTCCTCCATTTGCTCCTCCACCTCCACCTTTTCCGCCACCGCCTCCATTTCCTCCTCCTTGTCCACCACCTCCTCCACTGTGGCTGCCTCCATTTCCGCCTCCACCCCCACCTCCTCCCTCTCCATTTCCACCTCCTGATCCATGGCCTCCACCACCACCACCACCTCCTCCATGGCTGCCGCCGCCGCCACCACCACCTCCACCTCCACCTCCACCTCCATTTCCTTTGCCACCATTCCCTATGGCATGCTTGCTATCAACCAAAGTGGTATTTTGTTTGTGTGCATGGCCACCAATGTCATCATGGATCATTGGACTAGTTGCTCCATTAGTTTCAACTCCAACATCATCTTCATTCATCCCACAAACCAAGTAAGGACTCAACACGATGCAAACACACAGAAATAACCCTAATCCGAACCCGTAACCCATTTTCTTGAATTATATTTGTTTCCACTTGAGAATATTATTGTTCACACAAACTAAACAAATCTCTTGCACTTTATATACTGCATTTCTGTCTGAGATGCCTTCTCTCATCACTCATTACTTACAAACATTTTGCAAATTAAAGGCTGCCAAAAGAACTAGAATACCTTCTGTTTCAATTTTGTCCCCCACTGCACCTTGTCGATTATTAACTTAATAAGTCAATGCTCAACTGTCTCTTCTCTTACACCTTAAAAATACTAAAACAAAGTCAAAATAAAGTTTTGCAATATTATATATATACATATATATATAGTGCAATATTATACTCCCTCTGTCCACAATGACCCTAGGTGGTGCAACTTGTATGGCATGAGTTTTAAAAAATATTTGGTAGATGTGTTGAGTGGAGAAAGGGACTCATCATCACTTTTGATTTGTTGTAAGATTTAAAATATAAGAGAGTGTGCGGGATCATGCACAAAAAAGAAAGACCACAATATTTGTGGACGGACGAATTAATATAGTAATAAAATCACACTTATCGTGGTACGAGGGAGTATTATTTAACAAGGACACAATTGTTAAATTATATAAGTTTCTTTAGAAATTATATATTTTTCAAAAAATGCCAGTGGCCAATTAATTTTTAATATGGGGGAGGGGGGTTGACCTTTTCTTTTACGGTTGATTTTATACACACAGAGAATATTATGTTATAGAAATTCTTGAAGTCTCTTTTTGCTTCAAAATAAAGTCTGATTTATTAAAGCTAACAACCACCATTTATACACTTCACTCTTCAGTATGAGCTATCTAAACAAACACACACACACACATATATATATATATAGGGAAGAGATCATATGTAAAACCATTTTTCCGTAAGAAATAAGAAGCAATCTGGACCATTGATCTTTGTAGATCTACGGTTGGTCATTGACCGGTGCATTATAATTAAACATGAAATGTATTATCGTAACAATGCATTGTAATGAATTAAAAATGCATTATTATGACAGTGCATTGTAATAATACATAAAATACATTATTTTGGTACATAAAATGCATTATTATTATTTTTTACGGAAAAAATATTTTGTACGTGAACCAACCCCTATATATATATATATATATAAGAACCCTTTCAATACATTAATTGTAAATTAAATAAAAACTAATAACATGGATTATCTGGAGCACTTAAGAACAAATATCTCCACTATATAGTATTCTTGTGATAAATAATTAGTAATTATGTAGAAGTTTGAAGTTAGCAGCACACAGTGTTTGCAATCTAATCTCTATATCCCCAACTTAACTATAGGGTTAGACTGTTGGGGCAGTACAATTATAATAGTGGTGTTGTTGGCATAAATACAATAAATACTCCGTCATCTATATATCTTCTTCTTTTTGTTTGAGTTGACTCCATTATCTATCTTAATTAATATGACGACATAGAGATATAATCGAACTAAAGGTTAATATCCTCGCCCAAAAGAAGAAAAGATAAATAAATAAAGGAGAGTCGGACAAAATTTTTAAAAATAAATGAATTGATGAGTGCAATAAATCTTTGTCCAATTTAACAAAAAAGTTCTTAGGCTAATTTTACTTGGTATTTCAAAAGAAATTGAAATATAATATATATATACGGTTGTTATTGACAGATGCATTATAATTGAACATGGAATGCATTATCTTAACAATGCATTTTAGTAAATCAAAAAATGTATTATTATGACAGTGCATTGTAATAATACATAAAATACATTATTATTATTTTTTACGAAAAAAGTGTTTTGTATGTGAACCAACCTCTATATATATAGTATTGCTTGACTTAGATTTCCTAAAAATTACAACTAAGTTATTATCAGAAAAATTATTAGAAAAAGATGAGAAGAAAAAAAAAAGAACTTAATTTAAATATTAAAAGTATTTCAAATTAAAAATATAGTATATATTAAGTGATAGTTAAGCGGCATTGTTGATTGAGAATGTCTATTACGGGCCTTAAAACTGACGGTTGACGATTCCGGTAGGCCCGGAAGCAAACCATTGATCACGGTTTGGGCCCGCTAGTTTGGACAAGTCGATGATGGAGTGGGTTTTTAATTCCTTCACAAATTGAGAAGAGTTAGCGAGGAGCCAAGTGGACCCACCGGATGGTATCATTTTCGGTCCACTCGGCACTCCCACCATCTTACTAATTTAAATAATTTTGAATACATCAAAAATCTTTCAATACCATTTCTCCACAACCTAATTTTCAATTTCTTTATTATAAATTAATTATGTAATTGATCTCCTACTAATTAATAAATTAAGAATTCTATATACACCTAATTTTCAATTTCTTTATTACAAATTAATTATGTAATTGATCTCCTACTAATTAATAAATTAAGAATTCTATATACATAAAGATGATGGTACACTACACTAACACTAACACTAGTTACATATGATACGAAATGAACATATGATAAATAATAAATGATTGAAAACATTATTATTATTATTATTATTATTATTATTATTATTATTATTATTATTATTATTATTATTATTATTATTGGGGCTAGCTTTCTATATTTGGCTGTGGTATTGTGCAGTTGTGACGCATAACATAATTGAGTTGGGGTGCATTCCAGATTTCCAGGCAGGTAATAATTCAATATGTATTATCTTCGATAATGGTTACTACAAGTTGAGTGTCATAATTTTCTCCCCATGTGAACCATTTTCTCAAAATTTCCTTTCCCCTTACTTCAAGCAATTGCAACCAAAATCTTCTTTTTCAATTCAATCTACATCTACCTTTTATTTGCACATCTATATATTTTTTAAAAATAATTTCAGACTTTAAAACACTATAAATTTAGACTATATCTGTGTGACTGTGTGTGTCAGTAGCAAGTTTTATTGCATTTCAAAATTTTCTAATGTTCTCTATTTTGTTCTTTTATTTGATTTTACGGGTGTTGGTTTGACGTATGTATTATTCGATACTGAATTAAATATTTGATGAAAGTATGAAATTACAATATCCTATATTTTCACATCATATCCAAATAAGATTGCAGACATATTGGGAAATAGTTGTTTCCATTTCTTTACACTATAAATATTTTTTTTAAGATTGGAGTCGGCTTATATTATTATAGTTCGATAGAGTTTCAATCCGATCTGATCCGGTCCAATTACTTTGCCAACTCTAGTCATAACTCCAATGATGCATTTTGTGATATCATCTCATCAATGAAAATCAATTAAAAGTTGTCAAATTTTGTTATTAAACTACTATTTCCTCTCCTAAATTTTACGTTAATGTCGATATACTTATTATTTCATCATTTGTCTCTCATTGTATAATATGTTATTTATATACAATTTATTGTAATTGAAACGCGTCATTTATATAATTAATATTATCAAACAACCATTTATTTAAATATCAAATCCCCTCGGTGGAGACATTAAATATTGAAAAAGAAAATATATTTTGCATAAACAACCACATCGGTACGTATTCTTACATTAAAAATTTAGTCACCTCAAGTATAATAAAATGGTGATCAATTTCACTTTAAATAGGCAAACTCATTCTTTTTTAACGAGAATATCATCAAATATAGATAATTATAATAAAGTGCTCGAGCTTACATAAAATAGCAATAATCTCCTGAAAAATATATTCTGACATGTAAAAAAGGATGTGGCTCCTCTCCCTGAAATGTTATAACGATGTGGAAAAAATAATTAGATGTGTAATTGGAACGTCATTTTAATCAAATAAATTGAAGAGGCAACTCATGGAATGTCACAATCACTTTAAAAAACACAAATGTTGTCAAAAGTTTAAAAAACACAAAATATAGCACTTTTAACATTTTTTGGACCCTTTTACCCTTACAAAGTTTAAAAAACACAAAATATGGCATTTTTTCTCTCTCCTCTCTCCTCCCACCCACCTCATGCGCAATAAATTTTTTCTGCCACTTTTTTCTCTCTCCTCCCTCACTTAGCTGACACATTTTTTTTCTTCATTTCTTTTCGCGTAGGTGGTACGAAATAACTAACATTTCGTAATGGGGCATGTTACTTGGTACGAAATAACTAACATTTCGTACCTTAGCTGGTACGAAATAATTAACATTTCGTACCGGGGCATGTTACTTGGTACGAAATAACTAACATTTCGTACATTAGCCGGTACGAAATAACTAACATTTCGTACTTGGGCATGTTACTTAGTACAAAATAACTAACATTTCGTGTCGGGGCATGTTATGAAGTTGTAACTTGGTACGAAATAAATAACATTTCGTACCGGGACATGTTATGAAGTTGTAAATTGGTACGAAATAATATTTCGAGTCGGCGGCATGTTATGAAGTTGTAACTTGGTACGAAATAACTAATATTTCGTACCGGAGAATGGCTTGATACGAAATAACTATCATTTCGTACCGGACTGGTACGAAATGTTAGTTATTTCGAACCAAGTAACATGCCCCGGTATGAAATGTTAGTTATTTCGTACCAAGTAACAACTCCATAACATGCCCCCCGGCTCGAAATGTTAGTTATTTCGTACCAATTTACAACTTCATAACATGTCCGGTGCGAAATGTTAGTTATTTCGTATCAAGTTACAACTTCATAACCATCTCCCGGTACGAAAAATTAGTTATTTTGTACCAAGTAACATGTCCCGGTACTAAATATTATTTATTTCGTACCAAGTTACAACTTCATAACATGCCCCGACACGAAATGTTAGTTATTTCGTATCAAGTAACATGCCCCGGTACGAAATATTAGTTATTTCGTACTAGCAAAGGTGCGAAATGTTAGTTATTTCGTACCAAGTAACATGTCCCGGTACGAAATGTTAGTTAGTTCATACCAACTACGTGAAATAACTAATATTTCGTACCGGTTGATGGTTATGAAGTTGTAACTTGATACGAAATAACTAACATTTCGTACCGGACTAGTACGAAATGTTAGTTATTTCGTACCAAGTGGCATGTTATGAAGTTGTAAATTGGTACGAAATAACTAACATTTCGTACCGGGATATGTTACTTGGTACGAAATAACTAATATTTCGTACAGGGGCATGGTTATGAAGTTGTAACTTGGTACGAAATAACTAACATTTCGTACCGGGGCATGTTATTTGGTACGAAATAAAGAAGAGAGAGAAAAGTCAAAAGTTGCGGCTGAGAGTGAAAAGTAAGGGTAAAGGGTCCAAAAAATGTCAAAAGTGTCATATTTTGTGTTTTTTCAAACTTTGTGACAACATTTGTGTTTTTAAAAATGATCATGCCATATCACCACATTTTCTCTAAATTAAAAGTATATATAATCAAAAAAGTCACACGAACAAAAATGAGCACATTTGTCCTTTTAGAGATGTGTATTCAGTATTCTTGAGATCAAATGTCACAAAGTCGAATATCATCAATGCTTCTATCCACTAGCGGAGCCAGGAGGGGCAGTGGGGTCACTGGACCCCCTTGGCTTTTGCAAAAAAAATTAGCTATATATATATATATATATATATATATATATATATAATAGTGTAGTACCCCGATTTTTCGCGTAATTAATTCTAAAATTTTTTAATTAATTAAAGATAATTAAGATGAAGAAAAATTCCTTTTTTAATAATTTTAATCGGCAACCCTAATTTTTGCCGAAAAAGTAGAATATAATTATTTTTGTTTTGTCTCAGGTTATCCGAAACGAAGTAGAATTTATGCTTATCAATGTGCGCATTTATGCTTAATTTTAATTGAGAAAATTATGAAGTTAATTTTCTTAATTTATTTTATTAGTGATTATTATTAAAAATAATAATCTTAATTAATTCATAATTAATTCGTTTCTTAGTATTTTCTTTCGAGAATTTGCATTAGGGTTTGAGATGCTCTAATTGATTTTTCTAGATCAAGAAATTAGAGATTAAAGTTACGATTAGCAAGCATAATAATTAATTGATTAATTAAGTAATGAATTAATTAATTAATTTATTACTACCTAATTATGACCTAAGCATTGACATCATAAGATGACCTAAGTGATGACCATTAATGTTGACTAATTGGTTGATTAATTGAATTTATACACTACTTCCTTCATTCTTCTTCATTTCTTTCGGCTAAGAAAACAGAGCACACACACGCATATACATACACCTCAATCAACCTCCATTTTTGTTAATTTTTTAGCTCAATTTCAAGATCAAATCACCTCCAAATTATTTATAAAGGTAAGATATATATTTATTTCAATTATAGTTTAAGATATAAGCATGAAATGTTTCGATTATTTTTCTTTAAAATTTTCGAAAATTTGAAGAATATTAGTAAATGATCTTGAATTTAATTTATGATGATTAATTCATGCTTAAGATGCATGATAGATTATTAATTCAAGATTTATTCAAGCTTTATTATTATTTCCATAATTGCCGAGAAATGAGAAAAAAAATTGAGAATTTGATTGTGATGTTATATGATCAATTTGATTGATTATTTGAGCTTAGATAATTATTCTAAGCATGTTTGATGTTGGAAGTAATCAAAGAATCCAAGCCCTTCTATTAATTTTATTTTTGGCCGAAAATCATGCTTAAAAATTTGGGTTTTTGATTTTGATATTCTTTGATTAAATTGATGCTCAAATTGATCTTATATGATGATGTTAATAATTTTTATGCATTGAGTTAATTGATTAAAGCATAATTATTCCAATTATTAGAATTTTCGAAAATCTAGAGTTCTTAGCTTTAGGGCTCTTTAATTTTGATGTTGAATGATGAAATTGATGATAGAATTGAGCTCATGGTATTTAATTAAGCATGTGGGAATTTTGTTAAAATTTTTGGAGCTCAATTATATATATATTTAGAATTTTCAGATTTTTAATAAATAGGAAATAATTAAATTAAGGCCTAAATTGATTAATTGAGATTATAATTAATTTCTAGAATATTAATTAAGCATGTAGTAATTTGAAGTGGATAAAAATAATCAAATATGCCCTATTTCTCATAAAAGTCGAAATATATATATAATAGGATTTTGATTTTTATCCAATTAAATTAAGTAATTAAGCTATAAATATAGTTTATAATTTAATTTAAGATGTTGGAATTGATTAGAATGAAATTGGATATTTATTTTCTAATTTTCAAAAATGCCGAAAATAATTAAAGGAAATAATAGTATTATTTTTAATCAAGAAAATAATAGCATATTTGAATTATATACGAAAAATTAAGTATTGTAGAATTTTTCAGAAATTAATTGCCAAGTATTAAGAATTTTCTATTTTTCGGCTATTTTTCCAAGTCGAAGGTTTATACGTGTACGTGATCTTAATGTGTAATCTGATTGCGTAATTGTGTTTATTATGCTAAATGATGTAAGTAGAATTAATTTCATAATTTTTGGATCTCGTTTGACGAGTCGAAAATAATCTGAGCTGAATGCTTTGGATAAAGTGTAATGTTGTTAATTTGTTTTAAATGTTTAAGTGTTTAAATATTTATATGTTTAATTTAGAAAGTTAATTAGAAGCTAAGTTAGAATTTTAGAAGTGTTTAGAATGTTTAAGTGTTAGTATTAAGTTGAGCGTTAGAAAAGTCTAAGCGAATTAGAAATTAAGTTGATAGAGATGTCGTGTCTCTTCGCCTGTCGTTTGTTTCTCGCTCTGATGGTTGATAAACCAATTTCAAATGAAGGAACAAGCGGGAACTTAAAGTCGGGAAATCCAAATCAAGAAGGGTAAAGTAAAGCAGCGTACGACAGGTGGGCTTTCTAAACGAATAAAGTGATGAATGCATGAATATATTTATATATATATATATATATATATATTTATGTGATGATTTAAATTAATTGACTTGTCAAATGTTTTAAGTTTTGTATGATACCGTCTACCAAAGAAAGACGAATTCGGTCCTACGCAAGGTGGGATTTGTGTACACTTATTTGTAATCGTGCGCCTTCCGAAAGGTGGGCCGGTTACAAGTGTTTGAGAATGAGGCCTACTTCTCAACACTAATTTATTATTGTAGACTTGGTACATACTCTGATATATATTGTCTGCGCAGACACTCATGCTTTTAAATAAAAGAAAACATTTGAGCATTCACATGTTTGATTTAAATTATATACTTGTGATATGCTTTTAAAGGCAAGATCAATTTATAGCTGTAATCAGCAAGATTTCAAATTATTTTGGCATATGTCCACTGAGTACGTAGTACTCAGCCCTGCATGTTGTTTTCTAAAATGTGCAGGTTAGCTGGTATGAGGATGAGGGTGTGCTTGGCGGACTTTTGTTGGTTCCAATGTAATTAAAAGAAGTCATTCTAGAATTATATGTCTGCATACATATAATTCCTTTCGTTATTCCACTGCAACACTCTGAAGTGTGTTTAAATTCTTAAGTATGTTTGAAGTATGAAGTCTATTCCTATATTCTGAAGTCTTTGACGTTGATAACATATCTTTTGAATGATATGTTAGCATGTCTTAATTGAAATCGTTGTTGTTTCTATCTTAAGTATTTTAAGTCATGCGACCTCTTTATCGTGCTTTCTTGATCTGATAAATTTCTTTATTGGCATTGATCTTTTGGTACCTTTGGTCGTATGATTATTCTGTTGATATCCAGTTGAGCATGATTCCTTGGAAATGTTGAATTTGACATATTTTGATCAACTGATTCTATTGTTGAGATCGTTTGGTATCCATTGTGGATATTCAATTTCTGGTTAGAAGTGTTGAGCATGATATTGATATTGAATTCTTGTTATACATGTTCGATGAAAAGTTGATCAAATCTTTATTTAATTCCCGGTATTTCTGAATATTGAGAATGTTTGATGTATGATTGGTTTTGTTGGATAACTGGGTCGTTATCAGTTCTTTGGTTAATCTTAAATTGTGTAAGTCGTGGGACCCACCGGCTCGGTCATCTTAAGTCTGAGTCGGGCTGCGACAGAGTGGTATCAGAGCAAGGCTGTTCATTTGTCTGCTCTGAGTCTAAATTTTATTTTAAGTCTAGTCTGGTTTGAATTCCTAGACTAGTTGAATATTCTTACAATAAAAGTCCAGCACCTCATCTCATCTCATCCAGCTATTCAAGTATGAATTTTTAAAGTTTTATAGTTTTAAAGTTTGAAAGTTTGAAAGTTTTCATTTTAATATTTTTGATTGCTGGTTTTGAGCTTCTAATGAGGTTGTTTTATGTGATGATGGTTGTAAGCGAGACGATGGAACTTTTGTGCAAGCAAGTTGGTAGTTTGTCGTTGGAAAGTAACATGAGCTTGGTATCACTGTGGGAAAGTGATATTGAGTATGTGGAGACTGTGGTTTCCTGGAGGTGGTTTTTCTTTCGTCTCGGGGTGATTAATTGTTAAATTTTATTTTTCATATAGAATGGCGTCGCCGCGTGGTGAGGCAGCTATGAGAGAATTTCAGCATATTCGAATGAGTTACCGAGAGACTTTAGCTGAATTTCTGGCACTTTATCACCGAGTCTGAATTGATGTTCATCTGATGGATCTAACAGGAGTGGACGGAATTATGCACTTGATTCCCCTTCTTCCAGAAGCATGGCGCGAGTGGACTTCTTCTTTGACACCTCGTTATATATCGCCGCAGCTCTGGAAAGATGATCTCCACGGAGATTGCAATGGATTCATAGCAGAGATCATCTCCCAATTTATTCGTTATGCTAATCCTCCACCTGGCCCTTACGATTCGCCACCTTACTATTATCTAGAAGGAGTGCAGGAAGAAAATGTACAGCAAAATGACCCTATTCCTCTTTTTATTCCTCCTGTGGAACCTGAACCTGCTGTTGATCCTCATCTAGATAATTATGGCCTTGATCAGGGATTCTTTGATGCCAATTCTATTCAGAATGGTTATTATTCACCATCTTCTCAGCCTAATGCCTTAGCTTTAGTCCCTGAGCTCCTTGCTCCGCAAAATAGTTTGGCCACAGCCCCTTATTCCGAGCTAGTCCCTTATGATCTCAATGATATTCCTCAAGCTTTTAATCCTTCAGAGCTTAAATCTTATTATCATTTTTATAATAGTTCTGTGAGACCAAATGAGGCTAGTCCGTCAGGACTTCGTCGTTTTGATAATGAAGAAGAGGAGGTTGACCCTGCTGCTAATGCTACAGTTGGGTATGGTCAGCTTTGAATTCTTGTTATGCATGTTCGATGAAAAGTTGATCAAATCTTTATTTAATTCCCGGTATTTCTGAATATTGAGAATGTTTGATGTATGATTGGTTTTGTAGGATAACTGGGTCGTTATCAGTTCTTTGGTTAATCATAAATTGTGTAAGTCGTGGGACCCACCGGCTTGGTCATCTTAATTCTGAGTCGGGCTGCGACAAATAGGCATTATGTCATTTGGAGAAGAAGAAGGGAGCAAAGGTGAGAAGTAGATTTTACGGATGGAGCCGAGCTTCATGTGTTTATAGTTTGAAATAGGTTGTATAGACAATAATAGCTTGAAAATGCAACTTGGACTGAAGTTTTGGGCAAAATAAGTTTGGCCATAAAAAAATTCAATCACCATTAAAAGTTATGAGCTAGTATTTTTATATAGAGTATTTATTATCGTTATATGAAGGTTGTATTTTACCTTTTCATCTTTTCTTTTCTTTTCTTGGGGGGTTTCCATTACTTATTTTATTTTAATATAATTTATGCAAGACTTTCAATATTTTTTTAAATTCTTTAAATGCATATGTATAATTTATATTATCAAATTTTCTAAAAATACTAATTATGAAACTTAGATTAGATCTTTATATAGAGATAGGTTTTATATTTATTTGTTCAGAATATAGAGATATTTCTCATAAAAGAATGCATACTAGTTTTTATATTTTAATTTTAAATTTTGATAGAAAATAGAGAACTTTTTAAGTTAAATTTATTCATGTTATATCAAATTTTATTTTATAACTTGTTTTTCATTAATATGTTTATTAATCCAAAACCACATTGCTTAACTAAATGTATACCGAATGAGATTTATATTATTTTGTTAGGTGTGAAATATAGTGTAAAAAACGATATTGCTTAATCAAATGACATATAAAAAAATAGACATGTCGGTAACATAATGTCGTTTCATTTTCAATATTATTAATGTTTTTACTATTTATATCAAAATATATAAATAAAATAGAAGGGACATTATCTGTAATAGAAAATTGTTTACCTTGAAGCAATCATGTTTATCTTTGTTTCTTTGATTTGTTATGTAATTTAAATGATATTATAATTATATTAGATATTTTTATTGAAAAAAAATTGGACCCCCCTGAATCGAAATCCTGGCTCCGCCACTGCCTCTATCACACTTAATATAATTAGTCAATGTATTTTTACTTCTCATATGTGATTTGTAGGTTAACCGCTAGCTATTGAACAAGTGCGTGCAGGATTTACTCGAATCTCATCAATGTCTCTGTTATACTAAATAAAATTTTTCAAGTGTATTTTTATTTTTGATATGTAGTTTGTAGGTTATTGCATAAGTTAGCTGCGGAATTTACCCATTACTCCATGAAGGTGGCGGCTGCAAGCTTTTAAGGCATGAAAAGAATATAGCATGCGTAACTAGACGCAAAGACGGGCTCACTTTTGGTCCTCCATTTTTAGTTTTCTTTTATTTTAAATTTTCGATTAATTTAGTTGATAAAATTTTGGGGCCAAAAATTTGTAAACCAATAACGATGGGAGGCTTTCGTAATTGTGACGGGATTTATGATCAATTTAGGAAATTTATAAATCCCTCATTAGTGTTCCAATCGTCAGTGGGTATTTCCACTCTCATATTAAAATCAGATAGATTATGGTTTTTAAAGGAAGTTTGGCATATTTCCGTCATTAAAAAATTTGCATAGTGGTTTATTGTTATTATTATTATTATTATTATTATTATTATTAAAAAACTACTATTCGTGTTAACTAAAACCTGTAGTGGGCAAAATCCTTCTGCTTAACCCAAATCCAATAAGTACCTCTAGTCGGCCCAACTAGCTAGACAGAATCAACCATCTAACTTAACAAGCCGAAAATTGACATTGACCGACTAGGTAAAATCCATCTACACGGCTCAAGCCCAACACGTACATCTAGTCGGCCAAATTAGCTAGAAGGGTTCGACCGTCTAGCCCAATAAGATAATGGACCGATCTTGACCCACTACTAGACCGGATAATTCTATGCTTAAGCCCAAGGATTTAACAAATAGCAGGCGGCTTGACTAAGTCAATGACGGCTTATCTCATAGGTAACAAACGGATCGTATCAGCCGTCAACAACCCACGTACTGAATAGCCGACTTGGACGGATGGAGGCGGAAACCAAAATCTTAAGCAGTCACTATTCGTCTATATATATCAAATGACTAGGTCGTCTTATTCCACGGGACACGTATTCAACTCTCTACTATTCATTATCTCTTGATAGTCGGCTATGCATATACGTTTACCTCCACATCCGCTTACATTTGCTTACCCTACATTCGATTACCCCCATATACGCTTACATCAGTATGCATTTACCTTTACATTCGCTTACCTCCATTTTCGCTTACATCCACCTATACTTACACATTGATATCGGTCTATCCGACTACGGCCTCCATCTGTCTACGACTTCTATCTAGCTACGTCGGTTTACAACGCCATCCACCTAGATCTATCATCCGGCTATATCCGCCTACCACATACTTCAGTACATTCGACTACGGCCTACCCCCCTACATTCAGCTACATCCGCCTACTACATATATAATTACATTGCGCTACCCCGTATTCTTGCTCCGCCTACATCTGTTTACCTTTGCATCTGTTTGACTCTATATCCGATTACATATATATCTGGTTACAGTTCCTATTCGACTACCGTTTCTATCCGGCTATAGCCCTTATCCGACTATAGCCTGTACCCGGTTACACCCATTACTAGTTCATGCCGGCTACGTCTTCCTACCACATTCTAGCCGTTGGCATCACCATTAGCGTTCTCTATTAACTATTTATTTTATTGCTATCCGTCTAATTGTTTCAATTTACATTCATTTATTTCCACTCGATTACATCTATTGTCTACTTACTTGAGCGTCGGAGGTCCTTCGGCCAACACCCCCATCGGTGCTCTCCGAAGGCCTATAACGTGTCTGTTGGTTACAGGTTGCTAGTGTCCGATCAAACCGGACATACCTGAAGTCATCATCAATTGTAGATCTAGCCTCTACAAAACCCAATCTTGACCCTTTATTTTTTGTGATCTATGGCTCTTAATTAATTACAATTTTCAGCGTTCAAAAAAAAATTTAATTACAATTTTCAGCTGGTTTTATGCCGCTTTCAAATTAGTATGGGGCATTATTGAAAACAGATTTTTAACTGATTAGGTCCTTTTTTTTTTTTTTACTTGGGAAAGGAAACAAACAAGATTTACAACATATTTGTAGGCTCTTTATATAAAAATAAAAAAAGAAAAAAATTCTAGCATATAATCTATTACTATATTAAAGCAAAATAATCTGCATGTATTTTCCCGCCCAAACTACCATTTATCCCGCCTAAAATGCATGCATGTTCAGCCTATTAATAAATTCATGCGCCTCTATAAATTTTAACACACCGACTGTTAAGTACATCGCTATCAATTAAGCTTTTTTCTTTTTATTGGTAATTGTACATATTTTCATATTTCAAACTAAAAGCAACATAATATATATTTAATTTTCACCGATTATTTACAAATATATGTCCATGTTGATTTATTCAATTATAGGATTTGACGAGTTCAAATATATGTATATTTACATAAAAAAAATAAACTTTCATATCCACGTTAAGTATGTCATTCTAAATTTATGATTAACAGTTTTTTATTCAATATAAATAATAACATATAAATTTTCTATATATGTAAATTTGAGACACTTCAAAACAACACATTAATTATTTGTCATTGTGCAGCGCAAAGCGCGCGGGTTAATCTAGTATGCAATAATATGTTAATCATATATAGTTACAATACAACATACGATCTACAAACCTAAAAGATAAGCTAGTTGGGCATTCTATAATAGGGCTAATTGCAGCATAAGCTTTCAGAACTTGATAACGCGTGATTTAACATTTTGGTTTGCAATTAGAATTACTACCAATCTCGTACGATTCATCAAACTTTCAATTTCAAATAAATTCTCAATGTTTACACATGTGAGTCAAGAAATAAAAAAACTTGACTTTGAGTAGTTCGAGAAGAGGAACATCCTGACATATAAATCAATGTCCAATACTTGATTATCGTGACAAATTTCATAAAATTGGCAAATTTTCGTACTCAAAATTAATGTTGAATATATTGTTACCCCAACAAAATTCGTCGCGGTTAATAAATATTGATGTCGATCCATATACCAAAATGTTCCTCTCCTCAAGTCCGTCAAAATCTAGCTGCATTATCTTCCTACCGATGTCTAACTAGACTCTATTATGACCTGAGGGTGCCTTCACTTCTTTATGGTTATTTCGCGGGCTTCATCCGGAAACGATTAGGTGTCGTCTTCTACTATCTTATTTGTTAGCCAATCTCCTTAGTTTAGGACTACTCTTGTCGCTAAAAGAAGGCTAAACCTATCATTCGGTAAGAGGTGGCTTTCACTTTTGAGAAAACAGCATATTAGTGAGGAAGATCGGAAAAGAAGGGCGCCGAAGCAATGGAACAGCGAAAGTGGAGAGTTCAATCTACGCACAGTGGAATTAGAGAAGCAATTCTTCCTTTGCCGGGTATTATTCCTTATTATATTATAGATAGCACACACAGGAAGATGGGTAGCTTTAGTACATTCCAACTCACATGCTTCCCAAACCAAGACTCGAGGGCAACAGCGCGACTGCTTGGGTCTGGATCATCCGGAACTACATCTAAATCTCTGACTATGGCGACTTTGAAAGATGAGAATTTGAAATTGTGAGTTTGACACATAGGTCGAATTTGGGGTTATCCCAATTGCAACAATTAGAGGTTGGGTATCATGTTGCCAAGGTTTGAAAAATGGTGTTATATTTGTAATTGACCTGAAACTTATGTGTTTGAATACAATTAACTCTATATAATATCCAGAGACTGAATTTTTGGAGAAGAAATTCATCGCCAGAAATCATGGGTTGTGGAGATTGATTAAATTACAGTTTAACTTGCTACCCTCCGCGGTAGAAACTAGAAACGAATGCCGACTATAAATTTTTACCATCATACCCCTTTTCAATTACAACCTCAAATTGATCAAATTTTTAAGTTCTATAATTGTAGAGTGTTACAAGGAGAATAGTTTATATTATAACTCAAACTTTTGTGTGTGTGCGTGTGTGTGTGTGTGTGTTTGAAGCCGTTATTGAACATATAATTTTTTTGAGCCAGAACAAGAATCATGTTAAAAGGATATGTTAACCTTACTTACTACTCTGCAGTATATTTTTTATTAAATTCATAACATTTCATTAGTTTACATCTTTTTTCTTTTTTCTTTTTTTTTATTAAGGAAGAGATTGATTTTTCCGTTTCTTTTTCTTTTTCAGTAATCATCCTTCTGTCGTTTCAATGTAAATTTTATCTACCATAGTTCTTCTCCGTTATTTTTGTTTTTCCTTTTTCCTTTTGGGCCAATTAGAAAGTTGTGGATGGGGAAAAGCAAATAAGACAAAAGCCCAATATCACTAAACTTGCTAAATCTGTTTGGGTGGGCCGTACACAATCTTGCACACGTTTCTTTCTTTATTTCTTTCTTCATTACAAGTCTACAACATTTATTTTTAAATAAACTAGAGCAGCACACGTGCAACGCATGAATAGAGACGATAATTGTGTTTTATTTCATGAATTGACGTGTTCCACTTTCTTGTGGTAAAGCCGAACAGCCCATTTTGATTTTAATTATCTAAATTCAACTACGAGCTTCTTATAATTTCTACATATCCAATTCTAAAAATAAAAAAAAAAAACTACTTGCATATCCATTGAGTTGAGTTAGATTTGAATTTTCGAAAGATATCACAGTGCCATATTTTAAATTTTATCTAAAGGTCATGGTTTCGTACAAAATATTTAAAGGTCATAAACTCTCCCCATTTTCGAAAGATATCACAGTGCCACTTTTAAAGCTCTCCCCAAAAAATCAGGTCATAAACTCTAATTATTCCATTATTAAATTGTGTGGTACACGCGAACACATAGATTGAACATTTGTTTAGAAATTATATGTAAAATTTTAAGCTAAATAGATATTTATAACATACTATGGGCCTGTTTGGTTGGCAAGTAATTTGATTTAAGAAAGTAATCTGATAGAAATTTCTTGTTTTTAAATTTACGTGAAAAGTAAGAGTATAGTAATACTCCCTCCGTCCCATTTGAAGTGTCTCATTTTTTTCGGTACTAAATATTTAGAAGAATGGTGTTTAAAGGTTTAAGAGATAGAACGTGGTAGAGCTCATACTTTTTTTTAGAGCAATTGATTTCTTTTTTTGAACTAAACCACTTCAAATGGGACAATCCAAAAAAAAAAGTGAAACACTTTGAATGGGATAGACGGAGTACAACTCTCTTGGACTTAAGGTAGGTCATTACTTATATAAGGAATTTCATATCTATGTATAATAATATTTTAAGTAGTTGTATTTATTAATTATCAACATAACAGGGGGATTAAAATTATTCTTAATTATAATAGAATTTTAAACTTTAATATTTTTGTATTAAAATGATTATTTTTTTAATTTTGGCAATTGAAGGTATTAATTTCTTGTCATTCAAATCCAAGTTGGATTTTTAGAAAATTATTTAATTTACAATATATTAATTTGCTTCGTCTTAATCTCACCGAATCATTATTTTTTTGTATTTCTTAGGAATAAAAAACTGGTTAAAAGTTTGGATGTTTTCGGATTAAAGATTATATGTTCAAACTTTTCCAATGAGTTTAGGTGAAAGAGTTGCGATCATTAAAAACCATTAAGCTGTGAGCCCCCACCCACGGGCCCCACCCCCATTCATGTCTCTCGCGCATACTCCCCAGATTTTGAAGGAAGTAATTTACACTATTCAAACTTCCAAGAAATTAGGTCATTTTAATGATTTTGGATGATGTCACACTTTTGGCTCATCATATCATATAGTAATACATATCTAACGTTTTGTATTTTACTCAACACTCCTTAGAGCACTTGCATCTGTGGTCGCAGGGGTGGGCGGGAGGTGGGCGCAACCGATGGCACCCAGGGGAGGGCGGGTGGGGTGGGTGTATTTGCGCCTGGGCGGCTGGGGGTGGGCGGAGAAGAAGACGTGAGGGGGTTGGAGAGAGAGAGTCAAGAAGGAGAGAGATGTGAAGAGGGTGAAAAATAAAATTATTAAAATAATAGGCTTGCCCATTTTAATTTGTGACCATCAATGTGGACAAAAATTTTGTGTCCACCCTACCTCACCAATACCCCACAAATACTAATTAAATATTGGTGGACACAACTTTTGTGTGCCCACCAATGTGAGTGCTCTTAGATGATACTTTGGAATATTTATTACATTTCAGTCGCTACAATTCTATTTATCTTTATTTTATTTTATTTTATTTTATTTTATTTTATTTTTACTTTTATTCCTACCCTACTGATTAAGTTGTACAATTAGCTACAATCCATCTAGTTTAATTTACTTAATTTTAAATTGACTTTTGTATTCTTATTATAAAGAGTGGCTTTTATACCTTCACATGAATTATACTTGAGGTCTTCAAAATGAGAATTAATCATAATGAGAATCTTTTATCTGTATGAAATGAGAATCTTCAAAATTCTAATTTTGAAAATGAAAGTGTATATATATAGAATTAATCATAATATGCACTAAAGGGCTACAATTTTAACTCAACGAAAGCACATGCTCGTCCTTAATATATATAAACGAAAAATATTAGTTAGATAAATCAAAATTCAGATACCCAAACATATGTTTTTCCTATTCTATGTTATATCTTTAAGAAGGTTAATCAACAATTAATCTTCAAACACCTTAAAAAAATAGTTTATTATTTTTATTTTCAGTTTAATTCGTTTGGTATATGACATGCATGATAAAATGGGAAAACACAACTTTTTTGCAACACTTGGGATTCAGTGTTCCATTTTTTGGTGTCTGATAATTGTATACCACTTTCAATTTTTAATTATTTTTTTCAATTTCAATTTATGTATCTTACTTTAATTTTGTACTTGTTTTTTTTTTAATTAGCATTTATTATATCCAATTAGAATATATATTTATTTTTAGCATTTAATTTTAACTTATTAGTTATTAATTCATTAAAGGATTGATAAATCCATAATTAAGGTGCATAAATTTTTAAGATCACTTATTTAGTGATAAATATTAATTATGATTCATTATATTGTAATAATTTTTATTTTTATAATAAATATTATTAAAATATAGTATATTTAATAGTGGGATACGTTTGTGAAAAAAAAAATCATTGGAAGACTTGGTTTCGACCGATTTTGCTGTGTTTTTGCTCCCAATGCCTATATATCACGCAAGCGCACATACATTTGAATCACACATTTTACCAAATTAATGTTTTCTATATTTCCTTTCCAGAACTATCAACAATTATTATAGATTCTTTCCCTCAAAAAAAAAACAAAACAACTATTATAGATTCTATAGAAATACCAGACCAAATGCACCTATATATGTGCAGGGTGTAATATTTTATTAACGTTTAAAGGGTAAAAATTAATAGAACTGAGAGCCTAATTACTCAAATTAGGGTCAAATTGCGTTTACATTTGGAGAGAGGAAATTAAGTATGAGCTAGCTGATAAAATTGTTTCCCAACTTCAGTTTAACATTTAAAATTTTTTTGTTGGAAAATAGGAAAAAGTTGTAGTACTTGAGATAGAGTGAATAAACAAGCAGTAATTACTCGTGAAGCAGAATCGATCATATATATGGTAAAAATTGAGTGTTATGATTGCACTAAACTTAGAGTTGATGAGATCTATAATCTTCTTAAGAAAATTTGCACTAAGTATAGAAAGGTTATTAGCTACGTCTAGGCTCTATTTATCTCAACTTGCTTCATTTAAAAGCGTGGTATAGTTAGGTCACTCAGCTTACAAAAATTGAAGATGAGATCAAGACCCCAATTTTGACCTAATTAATTAAACAAGTTGTATAATTAGCTACATTTAGGCTCATAAATCAATTTAGTTACACTGACCAAATAATTAAATGTACAAACTTATTAAACGTTGCCCCTACCTACAAAAGTAACAAGCTTTCACACACAAAGAATTAAGTAAAAAGATAATGCGAAAAGCATTTTCTTTTAAGAATGACTCTTAAATAAATTGGAAACAATGGACCAAAAAACAAATTAAAATCAAAATGGCCAATTAATAATTAATTTATGGTAAAAATTCTTGTGCAACGGCCACACATGCAGCTGTTCCAATTTTTAAATCTCAATTAGAATTTAATAATCTTAATTATAATTCACTAATTTCTAATTCATTCGGATGGGCAGCACACAAATGTGGCCCTTAATTTATTGATTTCCTTGTGAAATAGGAAAAGAAAAACAGATTAGGTTGAGGTTGAAAGCGACCTTTTACGGTATTCAACACTGCAGATAATTTTAAAACGCTTACTAAATTTATTAATCCAAAAGTTGAATTAAATACTTAGGGTGTACTCCCTCCGTTCTTTTATAAGTGTCCCCCACCGTCAAATTACACATACCAAGGAAATAAAGAAATTTACCTATGTAACCTTATTAATTACCATCATTAATGAATACATATAACTAATTAACAAATTACGATAAGCATTAAATAAGGATAAAATAGGAAGAATGTCATTATTTTACTCTCAAATTTTGAAATAGGACACTTATTTGAAAACAAAAAATTGAGCTAAATGGGACACTTAAAAAAGAACGGAGGGAGTATGTATGTATTTCCAAAGGCAGGCGTTGGCAGCTTCATAATTCCCGACATCAATTTTGTAGCCGTTGTTGGCACACAATTTTGTAGTATCCCTTTCTAATCCCCACGCTAAGGATTATACCCACTTTTATTTCTTGCAATTAAACTATGAGGATTTGCTTTCAGTTTTGCGCCCAAACTTAGAAATATTTCAATCCTATTCTTTATGATTTTTTACTTACATTGTACGAATGGTATGTAATTGCAATTTTTACTCCAAAAGAAATCACTTTGATCTCGTAATATAATAGTACTATTTCTTTTTTTTTTTATATAAAAACGAGGTACGAAATCTATTAGATAAAATTTTCGAATCAGTATATATAAAGAATATATAAACAATACAAAATTTTGAACGGCTTAGCTGATTAAATATATTTTATCCACAAGTTAATAGTCTTCTATCTCATACAATTAAACGAATATCAACATTAGTTCAAAGCAAGGGGAGTAGGGTTAGGTGTGTAATTATAGGCAATCAAAGTGATTGTCAAATTGTAAAAAATAATTGACAAGTGTAATTAATCTAATAACTCGAAAATCAACGAAAATTTCCAGTTTGCATTAATTAACATAACTTATAAATTATGATTAATAGTACTAAATAATTATAGAGCAGTGATCTGTACGTAGATAGGATCGCTCAATATGATCCACTGGATCTATAGATTTTGTTTTAGCTTGCCTTGTTGGGCAAAGCAGCTTAATAATTCTCAACTTCTTTTAATGGCATAATTAGCTCAATTTTATCATTCAATTGCTTTTTCTAAAAAACAAACCCTACAATTGTGAAAAATGTAGTAGCCACCTAAATGTCTACCATTCTTATCCTGGGGATATCAAACGCTTTAATTTCTAAGTTGTAAAGTCAAAACTCATTTTGTTTGTAAACTCGCAAAAGAAACACTCAGGGTTGGTTGTGACGTATACGAAGTTTTTTATTTTACTGTCAAAGAATACATCTGTTTAATCTTCTTCAGCAAAAAAACAAACTAACATCTCTATAATTTGGTTCTACACAATTAACAATCTAAGTATGTAAATTCTCAGTGACAAATCACTATTTATTTGTTAGGCTTTAAATAATTTAGTATTATATGATGATCATGATTTTTTTTAATAGAACTTTAAGATCCAAAGCAGTACTGATAGATCTAGGGTTTGCGAAAGTAGCTAAAAGAAATAATAACACGATGACACAGTAATTTACGTGGTTCGATCAATGTGATCTACGTCCACGGGAGAGAATGTAGAGAGCTTTTATTATACTTGAGAGTACAATGAGTATTGAATGTCCCTTACACCTCTAATCTTGCATCTATTTATAAGCATTGGGTTAAGCCCTAATCCTTCTAGAGATCGGACTCCTTATACATATCTGGTTGCTTGATACATGTATATCCGATTCCCATTCGTAGTAGAATTCTATCTTCTTCCAAAGTAGGGTTTCGTTACTTGGTCTTCAAGGCAGATGTGGACGTTGTTTGGGCCGAACTCTGTGGGCCGAGCTTTAATATATAGGCCCAAATAGCCTTAGGTCGAGCCCAGGATGAGGCCGGTACTATCACATCCCCCCCCCAAAAAAAAAGAGGAAAGAAGACTTGTAGACGCAGACTATGAGAGCTTATTTTCGAGGTGATTGATCGCGCAAATCACCTGTACGAGCTTCTCTTACCGATCTGATGTGCCGAGCTGAAGTATCAGGGGCCTGGTTAAGTTGGGTCGTTAAGTCGATTTACCCGGCCCATACCCGATGCAGGAGGCGGGAAAAGTAATGGGCCATTTAAACTGTGTTGAGGGACGGTACATATTCCGAGAAGGACGGGCCCACGTTCACACGTGTCGGATGCAACAACGGGATTCAAATGTATATGCACCGAGGTTGGAACGTTTGTTTTTCACATTATTTCACATCCGCCGCCCTTAGCAGAAAAGAAACTCTCGCTCCAAAAAAGGTGTCCTTCTTCCCCAAAATCCCTAATCTGCTGTTCCGGTACTGCCGGCGTTTACTCCGTTGGTTCCTCTGCGCACAGTTGCAAATCACCCGCCGGAGCATTTACCTTCTGTTTGAACAAGTAAGTATGGCCTCCCTTTCTCAGTGTAGTAGTAGTGACATCGAATTGCCTCCGTCAGTCGACTCGAGTAGAAGTGTTGCTTTTAGCATTTTTTCATTAGGATCTGCTATTCCTTCTGTCGAATCTTTAATAGTGCCCCCGTGTGTGAAGGGGAAAGTGGCTGATTACCCCTCGACCTTAAATGAGGCTAGAATTAGGTTTCTTGCCCAAACGTATAATTTTCCAATCGTCGCGGAATTAATAGAACCTCGCCCCGAGGATAGGGCATGCTCTCCCCAATGGGGTTTGTTACTATTTATGAGGACAGCCTGCACGCTGGTCTTCGATTACCCCTCCCTGAGCCCTATTCTGAGCTCCAGAAGAAGTTGGGCTTAGCGTTAGGGCAGATAATGCCGAACTCGTTTAGGCAGTTTACGGATTTGGGTGTGGCCGCGGTAGATAGGGGTTACCAAATATCCGCCGAGCTCATTCACGAGCTCTTTGTCTTCAAAAAGGCGGGGGACTGGTATTACGCTGCAGCTCGGACTGAGTTCAAGGGGCGAACTCAAAATAAGGTGGACAAGTGGCACCAGAAATTTTTCTTTTGCCGCCACAGTAGTTTCATCGACCTGATTTGGAGGCTAGAAAAGCCTTGCGAGTGGGTAATAGAAGAGGTCGATAAGGATTTGGAGTCCGCTGTAAAAGCGATGAGGGACCACGGTCCTTTTGAGGCGAGCTACAATGAAGACTCCCTAGCTGAAGCGGGGTTGAGCCCGTATGAGCCTCAAAATATGGTGGATCCGGCGACGGGTGAGGCCCCGCTAGTGCTATTAGGATAGTTGTGCTGTGTTTATTTATCGTCCTGACTCCTTTCGTGATTTGTATGTGCAGTGAAGTTCGGTAAGATCAAGGGGGCTGATGGCAAGGCTACAGCTCGCGGGGCTAAGAGAGCGAAGCTATCTGGGCGATCTGCCTCCTCCTCCGATCAGGGTCAGCTCGCTGGGGCTGCTGCGGCAACTGTTCGCTCTCCTTCCCCCAAACCACCCCAGAAACGGTTGAAGGTCGGGGACCAGCTCGAAGTGGACATCATTGATGTCACGGGTAGTGATGCGAGCCCGGCAGCTCCCTCCAACAAGCTGGCTGGTCTGCCTTTTTCCGAGGTGAAAAATTACTTTTTAGTAATACAGTTTCCCTTGATTGTTGCCGGTGTAGCTAACTGTATTCCTTCTTGCAGGGCCTTGATATGTTCGTGGGATGGCTGAAGAACAGCGTCGGGGAGATGTCCTCGAATCACGAGGACGAGAAGAGCCGATACGCAGAAAAGCTGATGTCGGCCAATGCCCGAGCGAAGAAGGCTGAGGCCGAGCTGATCAAGGCCGGCGAGGATATGAAAGCTGTCCGATCCGAACTGACCGCTCAGCTTGAGTCCGAGCTGAACGCGGCGAAGGACCGGAAAGGTCGCCTTGCCGCTAGCCAAGGCGAACTTCTGCGGGCATTTACAAGGAGGTTCCTGTTGTCGGAGAGCTTCTATGAGCTCGCTAATGACTTGGCCATGCTTATCAACGGGAACTTCGCCGTGGCTGCCTTGGAGAGGGCCGCCAAGGACTTCCCCGGCCTGGATGCCTCCAAGTACGGCTTCGAGCGGCTAGGGGATGAAGCCCTCCCTTCCCAGTACGCCAGAGTGGTCCGAGATCACCTCGATCATTTTCCTATCCTGGAAACTCTGGCCAGCTCGTCCACTTTGCTGTCCGTCGAGCAAATTGCTGACTGCTCGGTAGACCGGGACCTCGACCTGGACTCTGCTTTCGATGCCCTTCGCGATGAGGAAGAAGAAGGCGCGGGCCCGGAAGAGGAAGTGGAGGAGGAGCAGGAGGCTGGGGCGGGTGAAGATCCGGCCGCTGACAAGGACTTTGATGGTTCCCCCTCCGAACAGCCACCTTCTCAGGACAAGGAGGTCGGCGATATTTTAGTGTAGTTGGTTTTTTTTCTCTTCTTTTCATTGTATATCTGTACGGAATATCTTCAAATGAATGGATTTGATTTTTTTATTTTTGAGTGTAGAGCTTGGATTCTGTCGGTGTTTCTACTTTGCGCATACAAATAGCTCTCCTTTTACAAGACCTGGTTGACCAACGGTCCGTTGTTGAGCAATGGAAGGACAAATGCCGCCGAGCCGAGGAGCTTTTCAGCCATAAGTGTACTCTGCTGAAATCTCAAGAAGCCGAGCTGACGAGATGGCAGATGAAGTTCGAGGCACTTTGTGAGGAGGTCGAAGTCAAGCGTCTCGCTTTTCAAGAGAGTACCGACTTGCTTCAGGCCAAGCTTCTTCAGGCTGAGGAGGAGTTGGAAGTTGCCCGAGATCGAGCTGGCCGCGTTCCCAAAGATTACGAGATGATCGTCGAGGAGCATGCCGAGTATGAAGATATTATCCGTTGCGGGGGTGGTATCACCATCGCCGAGGCAGAATTAAAGGCAAAAGAGGACTTGGAACAGTATATCGCGCTAAAGGAAGCACTCGGGTCCGAGTCTTTTGGGCTTCAGGGTGCTTTTGAAATGCTGAAGGAGAATGCGGGCAGGTATAAGTGTATTTTGGACCGCCGACCTAAGTTACGGGCCCTTTTGGCACGTGGTCCGGGGGCAGACCTTTCTTCTTCTGTTCGGACAATGCCTGCTCGCGAGGTGAAAACGGCTTCGCGGGGACATCAGGTCGGTCCGAGCCAGGGTAGGCGAGCTGTTTGTCGCGGTTCGGCTACCCCGCGAGGTCGAAGTTTTCCTGCTGGAAGAAGTCGAGGTCGGGGACGAGGTCGAATCTCAATTGATGATCTCCTAGGGCCTTCCTCCTTTGAGGAAGATTGGCTTAGCTTCAGCAAGAAACATCCTTCCCCCTAGATTAGCTCGCTTCTGCCTGTAATTATGTACACCCAACTGTTCCAAATAGTTAGAAGTAAATATATATATTGAGTTTTTGAACTTTCCTGTTCTTCGTGAAGATTGCTTCCTTGGTTTTTTGCATGTTGCATCTTTGAGGGAGTTGGACTCAGACCTCTTTGTGTTGACAAGGGAACCATGGTTCGGACCTTGTATTTCATCCTCCCGGGGGAACTTGGTTCCGACCCCAGTTGAGAACTACTTATCCTTAGGAGGGAGTTTGACTCGGACCTCGTGGGATCTTCCTTTTTGGAGGGAGATGAGCTCGGACCTCGGAAAGGGTTTCCTTTGCGCATTATAGGAATTTGTTACCCCATGTCGGGTCATTACTGACCACGCAAGGGAACCGTAGTTCGACCTTATGAGGGGATTTTGATATGATGGATACTTCGTATAAGCAAATCAAAAGACACGAGATGCAAGACAAAAAGAAAATTTTATTAAAAATGACCAAAAACAAAGTAAAAAGAGTTTTGACGAGCTCGTTAAAAACAAAATATTAAGGACAAAAAAGACAAAAAAAGAAAACCTAAGACTCTATATGCAAGATTTTGTTGCTTATACGAAGAATCTCTTTAGATGGGCGATGTGCCATGTTCTGGGTATTAGTTCGCCCGAAAGATAGGCGATTTTGTAAGCTCCTTTGCCGAGAACTTCGTGTACTCTGTAGGGCCCTTCCCACGTAGCTTCGAGCTTGCCGAGCTTCTCTGAGAGGCTGATCTCATTGTTTCGAAGCACAAGATCACCGACCTGGAACTGTTGGGATTTGACCCTTTGGTTGTAATACCGAGCCATCTGCTGTTTGTACCGAGCTTCTTTTATGCTGGCTAGTTCCCTTTTTTCCTCCAATAAGTCTAGGTCAGTTCGGCGCTGCTCTTCGTTAGCTTCGGCGGAGAAATTGATAGTTCGGGGACTGGGTGCTCCGATCTCGACATGTATGACTGCTTCTGACCCGTATACTAAACAGTACGGGGTTTCTCCCGTTGGAGTTCGGGGCGTAGTCCGGTACGACCACAGGACATTTTGGAGATTGTGGATCCACTCTGTTTTCTCCTTCTCTAGGCGGGCCTTGAGTCCGTTCACTATCGTCCTGTTGGTGACTTCAGTCTGGCCATTAGTTTGAGGTCGGTTGACCGAGGTGAACTTTTGCTGGATATTGAGTCCTTTACAGAATTCTCTGAATTCCCTGCTCGTAAATTGCGTTCCATTATCCGAGATGAGAACTCTTGGTACCCCGAACCGGCACACGATGTTTTTCCAGACGAAGTCAACGGCTTTATCACTTGTGACTTTTGTGGAAGGTTCAGCTTCTACCCACTTGATGAAGTAGTCGACGGCGACTATTAGAAACCGTTTTTGCTTAGGTGCCGGGTAGAAAGGCCCTACGATGTCAATGCCCCACTCCATAAATGGCCACGGACTTTGAATAGTAGAGAGGTCGGTTTGGGGTAGTCTCGTCACTCTGGCATGCGGTAGCATTTTAGGCACTTCTTCACGAACTCTTCCGCATCTTTTGCCATTGTTGGCCAATAGTACCCCCACCGCATGATTTTCTGAGCTAGCACCCGAGCTCCAATGTGGCTTCCGCACGATCCTGTGTGCACTTCATTTAATATGTAGTCCGCTTCCTTTGGTCCAACACATCTGAGGAGAGGCTGTAAGTAAGACTTTCGATAGAGGACCCCTCCCTCGAGGGCATACTGCGTGGATCTAGCTAGAATTTTTCTAGCCTCCGTCTTGTTCTCGGGCACTTCCCCGTTTCCCAAACATCTGATTAGGGTGGTCATCCAATTTGGGTCGTCCTCTATGATTGCATTGACTTCCGCCTCTTCTATACTCCTGTTGCGGACTTCTTCCACTAGCGTCGAGCTGGATGGGGAGGTCGCCAGCTTACTTAGCTCATCAGCTCGGGTATTTTGGCTTCCGGAAAGCGGACTATTTTGAAGAATTGGAAGAGGCCCAAGGAGCTTGACCTTCTCTAGGTACTTCTTCAGCTTCTCACTTTTCACTTCGTATTTCCCTAACACATGGTTGACCACGACTTGGGAATCACAATGGGCTTGGACAGCTCGTACCTGGAGGGTTTGGGCGAGACGCAGTCCAGCAATGAGAGCTTCATATTCCGCCTCGTTATTCGTAGTGGAGAACTCGAATCGCAGCGAATATGTTAGTTCCTTTTTCTCTGGGCTGATGAGGAGTATGCCGGCTCCACTTCCTTTCTTTCCTGAAGCTCCATCCACGTACATCTCCCAGCGATCAGGGGTGTCTTCTCTGGGACTTCATGGAGCACTGGTTTTGGCTTTGATTTCTTTTGGCTCCACGAGGTCCTTATACGTAGCTTCTACAAGGAAGTACGCGAGCATCCTTTTATAGCTCGACGGGGACCGTACGATATAGAATGTTCTCCTAGCTCGATTGCCCATTTCGCGATCCTTCCTGAAGCTTCTGGCTTAGTGAGAACTTGCCAAAGTGGTAGATCGGTCAGAATTTGTATCGGGTGAGCTTGGAAGTAGGGCTTTAGGCGCCGAGCTACGTTTATGAGGGCTAGAGCAACCTTCTCGAGAGGCTGATACCTCGTCTCTGGGCCTTTTAGAACTCGGCTGACAAAGTACACCGGTAGCTGCCGATCTCCTTCGTCTCGGACCAACACTGCACTTATTGCCTCCTCAGATGTTGCGAGGTATAGAGAGAGAGGTTCTTCCTTCTGGGGAACTGACAAGGTTGGTAAGTCCTCGAGGTGGCGCTTGAGCTCCTCAAAAGCTAGCTCGTGCTCTCGTCCCCATCTAAATTCCGGGGCCTTCTTGAGAATTTTGAAGAATGGGAGCTGCCTCTCGGCAGCCTTGGAGAGGAAACGACTTAGCACGGTTATGCACCCTGTCAACCTATGCACGTCGCGGATAGTCCGAGGTACCTTCATCTCCTGCACGGCTCTAATCTTCAGTGGATTGGCTTTGAGACCTTCTGGCGAGATCCAGCACCCTAAGAATTTTCCAGATCGCACGTTGAAAGTGCACTTCTTCGGGTTCAGCTTGAGGTTCGCCTGCCTTAGTATGTGGAGCGTGGTTCGCAGGTCGCTCACCGCCGAGGCCTCTTCTTTACTCTTGACGACAATGTCATCTACGTATACTTCGACAATCTTGCCGATGTGATCTCGGAAGAGGAAATCGACCATTCGCTGGTAGGTCACCCCGGCATTCTTTAACCCGAAAGGCATATACTTGAATGCAAAGATCCCGAAGCTTGTTGCGAAAGCTGTCATGATTGCATCCCCCTCATCCATTAGAACCTGATAGTATCCTTTGTAGAGATCGAGAAAGCAGAATACTTCGTGTCCCCAAGGATTCGATCTTTTCATCGATGTTGGGAAGAGGATAGCAGTCCTTCGGGCAAGCTTTGTTGAGGTCGGTGTAATCTACACACATCCTCCACTATCCTTCTTCTTTCTTTACCACTACCGGATTAGATAGCCAAATCGGGTACCTGACTTCAAACAGAAGCCCTGCCCTCAACCATTGCTGCACCTCGTTGTAGATAACTTGATTTCGTTCGGCAGCAAATGATCGCCGTTTCTGCTTGACCGGGGTCGAGTTCGGGTTAATGTTAAGCTTGTGCGTAATGATTTCCGACGACACCCCCGTCATGTCCGTTGGAGACCAGGCGAAGACGTCTTGATATTCCCTTAGGAGCTGGATTACTTGCATGCGTGTTTGAGGTCCCCCGGCAAAGCCGACCTTGGCAACCTTCGCTGGATCTGCTTCGGACAGGGGAACCTGTTCCGCCGGGGTGTCTGGGATTGACGTCATTTCGTCCGGCTCCTTGGGATACTTTGATTGCTATGCTTGGGGTTGACCTCGTGGAGCAACCTGCATGCACTCCTTGGCCTTTATCTGGTCACCTCGGACCGTAAGGGTTCCGGTAGGGGTCGGGATCTTCAACAGCAGGTGGTAGGGCGAAATGATGGCCCTGACTGCATTCAGCCAATCCCGACCTAGTATGATGTTGTAGGGGGAGTTCGCTTTAACCACATAGAACTGAACCAGCTTATTGACGCTGGTCGGCGGGCTGCCAATGGCAACGTCGAGCGCGATGGTCCCTTCAGGTCGCGTCTCTTGCTGCGTAAAGCTCTTGAGAGGCAGGGGTGTGGAATTCACCCGAGCTGGGTCGAGGCCCATCCTATCCAAGCAGTGTTGGAAGATGATGCTCACGCTGGCCCCACCATCGATGAATACGCGGTGGACCATCTTGTTGGCCACTCCGACCTGTATAACCAGGGCGTCGTTGTGTGGTGTAGCGGTAGGCACAGGGTCATCCTCGGAGAATGTGACGGTTTCCCCCTTCTTGAACCTCTTTTTCGTTTGCTCCTCACCCGATGGGACCGGTGGTCTGCGAGCTTCTGCCTTCAACCTAGTTTTTGTCTTGCCTGGGGATAGCCCGGTGATGGTGGAGACCACTCCGTCGTACTGTGGTGCGTCGTACGGAGGGTCGTCATCCTCCTCGTCGTGATCGACCTTAGCTCGCTTATTGTGGGGAGCACAGCGACCTTGTCTTCCTTTCCGTTTTCCTTTTGTGTTTTTCTTCCCCCTGGCTTCGTATCTCTTCAGAGCTCCCTCTTGGGCTAACCTCTCTATCTGTTCCGCGAGGTCTCGGCAATCCTCCGTGTGGTGCCCATGGTCATCATGGAAGGAGCAGTGCTTGTTTTGGTCCCGAGGTTTAGATTTTGACATGGGACGTGGTTTAGCGAATCAGTCCTCGTGGAGTGCGAAGATCTCGGCATTCGTTTTCATAAAAGGAGGTCGTTGGGACGACTCTGGTCCCACCCGAGGTCCAAGCCGGGACTGGATTGGTCCGGATCCGAGCCGGGACTGGATAGGTCCTCTTTGGAGGCGCTCGTGGGCACTTCTCCGATCACGATCGCTCCGACCTCGATCCCCTTCAGTTCTCTTCTTCTCGGTCTCCTCCCGCTTCAATCGGTCCGCATCCTGGCCATCGGCGAACTGGTATACAATCTTCCACATCTTCTGGGCTGTCTCAGGCTTCTGCTTAGCGAGCTCTTGGTTCAGGGACCCGGGGGCCACTCCATTTCGGAAGGCCGAGATGAGGAAGACGTCGTCGATTTTATCGACCTTCAAGCTTTCCTACATGAACACAGACGTACTCCCTTATAGATTCTTTGTCCTTTTGCTTCACCGATAGGAGGTATGCTGTGTCTCGGCGAGCCTGAACCTTCGTATGGAATCTTTGCTTGAATATTTTTTCCAAATAGGTCCAGGACCCCACGCTGCCAGTTGGAAGGCTGTCAAACCAAGCTCGGGCATAATCGATCAGCATCTCGGGGAATAGCTTGCACATGTGTTCCTCCACGAGACCACAGTTTGTGCATCTTTGTACGGAAACGCGTTAGAAAGTTAAGGGGGTCGTCCAGCCCATTGTAGGCCGGTATGTTTGGCAATTTGTACACCGTGGGGAGTTTGGTGTCAAGCAGCTCGTCGGTGAACGGGCTGACAAGCCGAGCTGGTTCCTTTTCATGTCGGTGTCGATTCCTCGGGGGACTGCGACTCTCGCTATAGCTCGGACTTCGATACCTTCTGGGGCTCCGAGGTTGCCTTTGGGTATGATGTCGCCTGGGGCTACTCTGCGAGCTTGGACTCCGACGTCGATCTGAACCCCGCCGGGGATCGCGCCTCTCCTTTAGCTCCGGTTCCGGTCTCTCGGTGTAGTGAGGAGCTTTAGGCAGAGATTTTTGCGTGGAACTCTCCCTGGCTTCAAGTATGGGAGACATCCGGGTTGTCGCAAGAAAGCGTTTGAAACGCTCCTTGTTCGCTTTAGCGAATTCGGCCGCGGCGTAGGTGGTGGCAAGGTCAAAGTCTCTGGAGAGATCATCCTCCTTCAACTCGGATCCCTTCGGCTCCGACTCGTCGTTGATCTCTAGCGCGGGCATCCTTTCGGAGGGATTTCCTTCTATTGGGTCCACAGCGTGCCTCTCCTTTGGGACCGAACTGCGCCTTTCGGCGATTCTCTTGGCTTATGGGGCGAGCTTTCTCGCCGTTAGATTCCCTCGTTGGCTTTGGGCCTCCCGCATGCTTTGTGATCGCGTTACCATCATAAATCAGCTACGTAAGAACCGTTGATGAGGTTCCCACAGACGGCGCCAATGATAGATCTAGGGTTTGCGAAAGTAGCTAAAAAAAATAATAACACGATGACACAGTAATTTACGTGGTTCGATCAATGTGATCTACGTCCACGGGAGAGAATGTAGAGAGCTTTTATTATACTTGAGAGTACAATGAGTATTGAATGTCCCTTACACCTCTAATCTTGCATCTATTTATAAGCATTGGGTTAAGCCCTAATCCTTCTAGAGATCAGACTCCTTATACATATCTGGTTGCTTGATACATGTATATCCGATTCCCATTCGTAGTAGAATTCTATCTTCTTCCAAAGTAGGGTTTCGTTACTTGGTCTTCAAGGCAGATGTGGACGTTGTTTGGGCCGAACTCTGTGGGCCGAGCTTTAATATATAGGCCCAAATAGCCTTAGGTCGAGCCCAGGATGAGGCCGGTACTATCAAGTACCAAAGTCGACATATTTCACATATCTCAAAATAAGTGTTTTGTATTCATTTTGGACAATCCTAATATAAATGTCTCATATCTAATATGGAAATCACTTTCTCTCACAAAAGTAAATGGACCTCACCACTTTTTATTTTTATTTTTTACCTTTTAATTAGGGCTGGGGAAATTTACCGACGGTTTCGGTTTTACCGGCGGTTTACCATTTACCGCCGGTTTCGGTTTACCGTTTACCGTATTCCGCGGTTTCGGTATGGTATTCGGTTAGTAGGTTTTCAAAATATTCGGTAAATGGTTAACCATTTACCGAACCTCGGTAAATGGTTAACCGACTATTTTTATATAAATTATTAATAATATATATTATATATTATATATTATATATTATATAATATTAATTATTAATTTATATTTAACTAAAAAAGTAAAAAGAAGTCTGAAAGATTGAAGTCTGAGGCTTTGAGTTTGAGCCGTCTCCACTCTCCACCCAAACCTAAATCACCACTCTGCCGTCTCCGCCACAGACCACCTCGCCCGCCGTGCCTCCGTCCGCCGTCCGCCTCTGCCCTGCCGTCGGGCCGTCTCCGTCTCCGTCTTCTCCACCATTACGAGCTCCAGCTCGAACGCCTCTGCTGCAGAGGCTCTATTGCAGCTTCAGCTCGACGCCGATGACTCGACGCTGCACCGGCCGCCACCGCCGTCGACTCGTACTGCAGCTGCTGCTGATGAACCCTCTCATCGTTCTCCTCCCTACGCCGATTGGGGACAGGTAATTCTATGTAGCTGCTGCAAATACCTATTAAACTATGTAGTTGCTGCAAATTATTTATCTTTGCTGTTGATATCATTCAAGAATATTTCAGGTAGAACATTACTCATAAACTTATAATCATTAATCACTAATATATAATACTACTATCAAGTATTGAAATTAGAACTGGTACCACAATCCATTATATATAAGATAAACTTAAATACTTGAGTGACAGACTGTATGTTTTCAAAAATATAAAAAGGATACAACAGCATAAATATAATCTGATCATATTACATTCAGAAAGCATTCTTGTTTCCAACTTCTAGCTTCAATACTTCTAAGCTATAAATTCAGTTATATATAACATTAAAATAAACAAGCAATCAAGCTATAATTTGATCAAACTATGTAGCTGCTGCAAATAATTCGAAAATCGAAACCTAATTAAACTATGTAGCTGCTGCTGCTGAGAATTCGCATTTGTCGTTCAATTCCCATAACTAATTGTATGTATCCTTGTTATTTTTACACTCATTCTTTCCTTCAAATCTAAGCTTTGATTAATTATGTATCTTGTGATTATAGAGCTAACTCATTAAACTTTGTATTGTTTAGCAATTAGCACTGTGTATATAGTTGTTTCATTTATGTAAATTTAAGTTTTCATTATATTTGGAGAAGTGCACGGTGAAGATTTTTCTAATCTGTGGAATGGTTATGATCTTTTTGTTATGTTTACTTGTTTTTGTGTGCCTAGTTATAAAATTGTTTGTAAATATAATCAAGGATAATATGATGAAGTTTTTAACATTGTTGCTTTAAGGATAATATAAATTTGTTTGGTAGTTAATAGTTATATTATTTGTTTTGTTGGTATGTTTTGGGTAGAAATTGATTGTTTGTCATTATTCTTTTTAGATGGACACAGATGGCGAAGAAGATAGAGATGAGGATGCTCAAACGGGGGCGGGGGCATCTACAAGAAAGCCACCCTTACATCCAAAGAAAAAAAGAGCGAAAACAGCCCCAAAAGAGCAGTCAACAAGGGCACCAAAAGAAAGAACATCAGAATGGTGGAAATACTATGATGAGATCACCGTTTTGGTTGGGGAACCTCCAGTACTAAAGACAAAAGGACAATGCAAAGTATGTGGTCAGCACATTGCAGCTGGTACGGCTAAAAATGGCACTTCGGGCTTGAAGAGCCATCATAGAGTGTGTTCTAAAAGACAAGAAGAAAAGAAGAAGAACAACCAAAGTCAAACAGTACTTAGCTTTCAAGAAAGTGCCAATGGAGAAGTACGAGGGGTCTTGACAACTTGGAGATTCGACCAGACTGCTTGTAGGATGGCATTGGTAGAGATGATCATACTTGACGAGCTTCCTTTCCGGTTTGTCGAACGAGAAGGATTCAAGAAATTCTGTGAACGAATGCAACCTCAGTTCAAGATCCCAAGCAGATACATCATCCGAGCGGACTGTGTGAAGTTGTTCATGGAGCATAAGATGACTTTGAAGTCTTTCTTTCAGCGAAAAGGCATGGGAAGGGTGTCGATCACCACAGATTGTTGGACCGCTATAAATAACACAAGTTTCATTTGTGTTACAGCGCATTTCATCGACAAAGATTAGACATTGCACAAGAAGATCATAAATTTTCGCAAGATTTGCAGCCACAAGGGTGACGATCTAGGTGCTTCGATCATCTCTTCGTTAGAGGATTGGGGGTTGCAAAAAGTATTGTGTTGCACGATGGATAATGCATCGGCAAATGACGGGTGCATTAAGTACGTGAAGCCTATCCTAGAGCAGTGGAATACAGGCATAGCTGGTGGCAAGTTTCTTCATGTGTGTTGTGTTGTACACATTTTGAATCTGGTGGTGAATGACGGCTTAGAGGAGATAGGCATATCTGTTAGACGAGTTAGAGAAGCTGTGAAGTGGATAAGGGGCTCACCAGCTAGAGAAGAAGCATTCATGAACACTGTGAATTTTCTCAACATTGATTCCTCCAAATCTTTGGTTCAGGATGTCCCGACAAGGTGGAATTCAACATATCTGATGTTAGAGACAGCCATACCCTATGAGAATGCCTTCAAGTTCTTCGGTGGGGTGAAGGCTGACTTTGTTTCAGATATGAATCATAAGAAGTACAAAGACCAGCCTCTTGGAATTCCTGAAGAGCGAGATTGGGTTCACGTGAAGAGAATGATGGAGTACCTGGAGAAGTTTTATGATCTAACTCTTCTCGTCTCCGGCACTACTTATGTGACCTCGCACCAATTCTTCATGCAAATGTGTGACATCTTTCAGCTTATTTCTCACTTGGAGCTGGAAAAAGATGATGAGGTTAGTGCAATGGCAAAGAAGATGAAGATCAAGCTTGGGAAATACTGGTTAGAGACAAATGAATTGAATCCGAGGATGAACAAGATTCTATACATTGCTTCAATGTTGGATCCAAGGCAGAAGTTGAAGCATGTTGAGAAGTGTTTGAAGGCTGTGTACGGGGAAAAAAGAGGAGCCGAATTGATGGAGAATGTGAAGAACTCAGTGCATGAGTTGTTTGAGATTTACAAGAAAGAAAGGGCTCCTATTCCGGCACCAAGAGCCAATGCAACCCGTGCTGTGGAGCGACGAGATCGTCATGGAAGTAAAGGTTTTAGTTCGTTAAGCTTAAGTACTTTGTTGGTTGCTAATGAACATGAACCTGAAGCTTCTGATAACTCAGACCTCACTCTTTATTTTACTGAAAACCAATATGTGATGACACAAGACGAAGTTAACAATTGGGATATCCTTGACTGGTGGATGAAGAATGGACCACGTTTCCCCGTGCTATCTGAGATGGCCAGAGATATCTTGGCAATTCCCATTTCCAGCGTTGCTTCAGAGTTGGCCTTTAGCACTGGAGGTCGTGTTTTATCCCAGTTCAGAAGCTCTTTGACTCCCAATATGGTTGAGGCTCTTATATGCGCTGAAGATTGGTTGAGATCCACTTCAGTTAGCCCATTGCTTAAGGATGAAGAAGATGTCCCCGAAACCGAATTGGAAAAAGAATTTGAAGCAGGTAAGTGAAATAAATATTCTATTTTAAATATTAAATATCAAGTATATAAATTGTTGTTTGTTACTGGCCTTTACTACTTTACTTGTTGATTATTTGTATAGTGTTGGTCGGTCTTGGAATTGGAGCTTACTCGAAGACGACGACAGAGGAGAGTCAGGAGACTACTCAGACGAGTCAGAGTGTTGTTTGATATTTGTGTTTGTATTTGAATATTTGTTGTTGTCTTGGACTCTTGTTGACTTGTTGTTTTCGATTTGCTTTAGATTTGTTTGTTTGAGTTTGAGACTTGAGAATTGAGATTGATGAATGTTGTTGTTTTTTCAAATTTATTGTTAGTTTTTGAGAGTTTGAAACTTGTATTAATCGTATGATAATTTATTATTTGTTGTTGACATGTAAATAGGGTAGGCAGAAGCAAAAAAAATAGAAAATTAGAAACTGATTTTTTTTTTAAATTTGTCGGTTTTTTGCGGTTTTCCGGTTTACCGCTACCGAAACCGGTCGGTTTTCGGTTTACCGAATACCGACTCGGTACGGTTTCGGTATATGGATTTCTTGATTTTCGGTATCGGTTAATCGAAAATTCGGTAACGGTTTACCGCGGTTAACCGAATCCCCACCCCTACTTTTAATCATCTTTCTTTTAAATACCCGTGCCCAAAAAGTATGACACACTTATATTGGGACGGAGGGAGTAATAGATATCTAGGCCAATTATATTCACACAAGCAATAATTTTTTGTACATCATATCATATATTAGCTATTTATCAAATTACTAATTATTAATCAAATCTATGGCAGTGGTGTGTTAATTTGTTAGATTATAATGCAAATAGCTAAATGAATATTGTACTAATTATGTCCCTGGTGTGACCTAAGATTAGAAACATGAGAAAAAGGTATATGTATATATATGAGGAATTTTTTTTATAGATTATTTACAGCAGCTAGCTGATTAATTAGTTTGTGGTTCAGTTCGATTGACCTTTTATTATTTACAAGTGGGTATAATGTACTCCCTCTGTTCCATATATCCATTTTGTCTGCATTTACTTAAATGGACGTTTCACTCAATTTATCTACTTCCCAATAAAGAAAGAATTTATCCTTCAAAATTCTTTAAAAGTGATGGGACCTAGCCACTTTTTATCTTTTTTTCCCTTATCTTTAATTTCTATGTTGAAAAATAAATAGATAAAATGAGCGGAGCATAAAGTAATATTTACCCGTAATTAATTCTCAAATAGATTTAGTTTCAATTTCGTACTTGCGCCAAACAAAAGACTAATTTTCATGCATCATGCCAAACGTCACTGTAACTATTACTACGGATTCTCGCGGGTCTAATAAAGCAAGAATGTTAAAGGGGTTATTTCAATATAAATAAATGAAAAGTGATCTGATCTGCAATTTCCACATAATTAATTTTCATATAACGTTACAAACAATTATCCAATAATTCAATTTTTCGTAATTAAAATTTGCCCAGATTTTTGTAAGACCAAAATTTTCAAATTCTGATCGTTCTAGCTCTTTATTCGAGAAATCAAAGACTTTGACAATCTCGATGAGAAGAACAATTTGGCATATGAGCTGATGTTTAATTAGAATTTACTGACGACAACGAATTTGGATGTTCAATCTATTATCAACAGCTCGAAATTGTTTCGGCAAAATTTATTATCGTCAGCAAGTACTAGACGTCGTCTCATATGTCAGATTCTGTCTATGTGCATGCAATCTTTGACTTCTTGAATCAAGACTAGAACGACATGCATTTACAAATTTGAGTTAACAAAATTTTTAGGTGATTTTCAATTGCAAAAAATTGAAAATTTCAGTACTTATTGTCTCATCTTAAAAATTAGATCGAAATTGTAAATTTTGTAATAGTTCGTGATTCAAATGATATCATTCATCTATATATACGTTTGTCATGCGATGCATACATTTAGAATGTAAGAAGTGTGAATTATGTAACAAGTACAGTTACTATATTTCAATAAAAAAATGAGTGCATTGGTAACATAGTATCGTACTAAATTTAATTTGAATTTGGGATTTTTGGAATTATTATTAGGGCATCATATGAGAAAAATGAAATAAAAATAGTGGGGGTCCGACTGTTTAAAAAGTTTTAGAATGTGCAGTTAAATGTCCGTATCATAGGCCACATACGCAGGTCGGCGGAAATTCGTATAAATCACCCTCTCTTGATTAATATTTTATGTTTTATGGTTTAAATACGTAGAGATCAACTACTGAAATTACCTATGTACCCCTCACTGTTACAGTCAACTCCCCCAAAACTCAATAATCAAATTCTTAATTAAATCTTAAATGGTCCCCTCAATATCACTTAAACCCTTAATTATGAACATAATTGAAAAACTGTTTTAACCACTCGGGAGGTCACTGTCTCTCTTGGAATAATGATGGATAAATAAGTTTGAATAATTGAGCACTGTTAATTAATTTTCATGTTTATATTTAATTACCGCAAATTATGTTGTTGGATTTTTGAAAATTTTGTGTATTTTAAATGAAACATGGCTTTTAATGGTCCTTGCTGTCAGAAGAGTATAATTTAGATCTAAAAAGGAAAAATGAAAAACAAGCAATAATGGAGCTAATACTTGCATGAATGTTATGGGGAGAATAATTAGTGATGTTTATTGATGCATTACTCCAAATTTTTTTTAAACTCCATTATCATATCACAATTGCCTGCGCAATTTCTTTATTTAAAAAAAAATTCGTAGTATTTAATTTTAAAGATTAATGTTTACGAAAGATAAAGGGCATCGGATTATTAATTGGTGAATAATCACTGATTTATCTCAGTCAGTACTTTACTTATAGAATAGATTGTAATTAATTGATATTGTTTTGAATTATTATTTAGGATTCTTTCAAGTACTCTTATCTTTTAGGGAAAACTTGGAACTGTTTCGCATTAGAAGCATTAATGGTGCAAATTTCTCTATATTAGTGACATATTGGAATTTGTTTTGAAGGGAAACTCACAGCTCAATACCAAAATTATTGACCTTTTAACAAGAATGTCTTGATCTAAATAAATTTGTAGTATATTTTTTTTGAGATACAAAGAAATTTATAATTAAATACCCACACTATTACACTTTTATTAATTGTGTCACAAACTTCAATTTACTGGAAATAACACGTAGCACACCATAAGTTAAACTGAAATTTTCTGAAAAAATTCAATGATAGTTTGAATTGATGCATATAACTAGCTTAGGGAGGAAAATAATTTCTTTCACTTTTTTAAAAGATTTTTATCATGAAAATGGCGTTGTTTAATGCCATTTCATTTATCCTATATTTGTGTAAAATTTCATGACAGCTTCCCGCACCATGTGTTTTTAGGACATAATTGTTTTTTTTTTTAGTTTAGGACATAATTGTAAAAAGTGATATTTTCAGTATTTTATTTTGATTTTTTGCTTTAGTTATGAATATTGTCGTTAGAAGCTAGGTAGATAATTTAGGTATTAAAATGTAGTTTTCCCTTATTTTATATTTTTGGAGAATTGACATGAAATTTTTTTAGGGAATTACATGAGGTATATATATATATATATATTATTATTATTATTAAAATGCAATTAGATTTATGATCTGTAAAAAGATTGTAACTTTTAACCAAATATTTAACAATATAAAATTATATAAAATTTTGTTATAAATTTTTAATTTGTCATCATGGTATTCATATTCATTTGGCATCTGCACATTCAGTCGCAAGATTATGTTCGAAAACTATAATCATAGAAAACTGAGCATTGGTAATTAAAATTGTAATTGTCGATTAATTAAATTTTAATTTCAGTGAAAGATCTTGACTTTAATTAGAATCAAGCCAATTTTATTTCCTTATAATTTTTTCAGCTGGAAGCTTAATTACCACTCTCGTAAGCACTTTTCTAAGATGGTTTTGCTCGAAGCTTAGTAAATTCTTTTCTTTTCTTTTCTTTTTTCCTAAAAAAAAGTGAATTATTTATTTCTTTTAGTCGTTTTAGTTCTGATATAAAATATCATTGCGTTACTATTAAAGAAAAATTATTATTTTTAAAGATTTCATTAACGTAGTTACTACTTGCTCGTTAGTTAGGTATGTAAAGGCATTTTGAAGCATTATTTAATATTATAAGAATTCCAAAAATTAAGTCCGTCAATAGTAGTATTATTTATGAGGCTATTAGAATAAAATACTCAAGCTAGCAAACAACAACCCGCAGTATTTAAAAATTACGAAAAACAGAAGAATTTCTAAAACTTACTTAGTCATAATCAACATAAAAAATAAAAAAACAATGACCAAATATGGAAATAACCATTTGGGAAAAATAAAAATGAAAATAATAACTGTAAAAACTCGAAAATCGATGTTCGTAACGGCACCACCAAAATCAGGTGTTCAAAAGGAGTAACTGGTCTCTGTGTTACATTTTTTAAAGAGAATTTTTTTTTTTAAATAACATTTTTCAAAAAGATTAATGAGGATAAGATGCAAGTATGGGGATCAGATACCGTGGATAATCATTTATATATATTAATTTCTTTGAGCGAAATTGTAAATAATTAGAAGGAGAGGGGTACAGACATAAAGCAGCGGGTTTCACGGTACAAAAGGACGAGGTTGCAAAAGCTGTTTTCCCGACACGTGGCAGTACTCGTAACCGTAGATTTTCATGCAGATGCATACCATCTTTAGATCACTCCTAGTTGATGATCGAGACAGGAGGATAGTGAAGAGAGAGAGAGGGTCAAACAGTGCGTGTTGTAAGTGTGTGAGAGAGAAAGAGACACATATAGTATACGTATTCTCACCGGCAGGCAGGATATAGAGAGGGGGAGAGAGAGATCTAGAGAGTGGTAAAAAGCTGATGTTGTTTGCAAATAAACCGAAAAAGAAAAAAGAGTGAAATAAATTAGAATAATAATAATAGTAATAAATAGTTAAATTGGTGGTGACAGAGAAGAAAAAAACAAGGAAAGAGGAGGAGGCAGCTGCTTTTGGGGAGGCCATGGCGGCGTAGCAGAGCTGTAATTCTGCGTCTTTAATGCCAACAACACACACTCGCAGAAGAGCCACAGAATTGAAGGAGCCGATTAATCGTCTCCTCTCTCCTCTCCTCTTACTAAAAAAAGCTGGCGCAAGAAAACCCTCTCTCTCTCTCTCTCTCTCTCTCTAAAACCACACACTTGACTTGAATTCGATCTCCTCATTTTAAAACCTTGAAAAATCTTGGAGAGCCCATGAAAAAAGACTTTCCGTCTGGTTAAAGATCTCCACATGCAAATACTCGGCAGCAATTGTAGTACGATTGTGTCCAGAAATCAGAGATTGTCTGCCTCAAAACCCACATTTGAAGAATCCCAAAAACAGCAAGAATTAAAGCGAGCTGCTGCTGCTGCATCCCACATTATTCTCGAGTCGTTATCAAGGCTATGGATTGTAACTCCCAATTAACACACAGAAAAGGAACTCAGTTGCTTCCGAGATGGCCGGCTTTTTCTCACTAGGGGGCGGCCTTGGTCGGCCGAGCGGAGGGGGATCCGCAAACAATCCCGATCAAGAAAGCAGCAGCCACAACCACCCGCCTTCCGAACTCAATCCGGAGAGCTGGTTCCTCTACAGAAATGAGGAGATTTCGTACAAGGGTTTCGAGCTCTGGCAGCCTCAACCGCAGCCGCCGCACCACCACCAAGCGGAGAACTTCTTGCAGCGGGGTGCGGTCAACCCGCTGCAGGATCTATATGCGTCGGCCGGGGGGCTGGCGGTGGGGCCGAGCCGCGGCAGCGGGTTCAGCATCGGGGACGATCAGTCGCCGAGATCGGGGGGGTTCTTGATGATGAGGAGCAGCGGGGGAGGAGGGATCAGCTGTCAAGATTGTGGGAATCAAGCGAAGAAGGATTGCACGCACATGAGGTGTAGAACTTGCTGCAAAAGCCGAGGGTTTCAGTGCCAGACGCATGTCAAGAGCACTTGGGTTCCCGCTTCCAAGAGGAGAGAGAGGCAGCAGCAGCTCTCGACGTTGCAGCAGCAAGAGCGCCGAGACCCAAATAGAGAGAGAGAGAGCGGGAAACGCCAGAGAGAGAATCCTGCGTCTTCCAATCCTCTTGTGTGCACTCGTATCCCCACTACCACCACAGGTAAATCATTTGTGTAAAGACAATCAAATCTAGTCATAAAATTTTGTAGAAATCCAAGAGAGAGAGAGACAGCGAGAGAAAGAGAAGGTAAAATCTGTCTGGCGTCATGTCAGTTTTGCATCCCTTGAAAACTGCATTCCAAGTAGATGAAGAGATAGATAGAAAGAAACACAACGATAGATTGCGTGTAGCCAAAACCGACCTCCATTCCGATCCATACAGAAAAGAAAACCCATCATATTTCCCTTTACTTTTTTCTTTCCATCACTGTTTTCGGGTATTCCTGACAAGTGATTGACGGGAAATTCCCTGTTCTTACTCTCTCTCTCTCTCTCTCTCTCCATGTACATATACGAAGCTTGTAGTTGTAGCGGTATGCATTATCTTCTAAATTTGAAGTAATCGTAGTGAAATTAGTTTGTAGTAAAAGTTGACATTTTTTATGGAAATATATATAATTAACTAGGGTTGGAGCTGGGGAATTTCCCTTCGGAAGTGAGCGCAGAGGCCGTATTCCGGTGCGTGAGAGTGAGCGCCATAGATGATGCCGATGATCAGTTCGCATATCAAACTGCGGTCAACATTTCCGGCCATGTTTTCAAAGGAATTCTTTACGATCAAGGCGCCGACGCTCAGTACATGCCAGGTGAGACTTCTTCCGGCGGCGGAAGCGTCAGCGGAGCTGCTCAACACCTTAATTTGATCACTGGAACTTCTGGCAACGCCACCGCCACTGCCACCTCCGCCCCCAACACCTCCGCCGCCTCGCCTTTTCTCGACCCTTCCTTATATCCACCTCAAATTAACAGCTTCATTGCCGGTACGCAATTCTTCCCACCTCCAAGATCTTGATTCGTGGAATGGAATAATACGATTTTAAAAAGAAAAAAGAAAAATGGGATTCCCTCATCACATTAATCTCTCCTTGTGTAATGCAATGACTTAGTTAATTTGTAGTGGTAATGATGGAGGCATTCGGCTTAATTTCCACATAGAATGGTGCGTTACTGTTGAGATAGAAAGAAAGAAAGAAAGAAGGAAAAATTTGTAGGGAGGACTAAAAAGAGCAGGAAATGAGGGGATTGTGTTTGATTTTTAGTTCATATTTCGATGCAGTTGAATTATTATTATATATTTTAATATTATATTATTCTTGTTCCATTTGAAATTTCTGCCATAAAAAAGGTTTCTATTTTTCGCTGTAAACATGGGTGTGTTGTTTTGTTTCCTTTTCTGTTTGTTTCTATATATTATAGCAGCAGCTTTTATTCCGCTTCTGGGTTTGAATTTCTCTACGTTTTTTCAATATCAAGCCTCTTTTTTCTCCCAGATTACGCCTGCTTCTTTTGCCTCTTTCAATTACTCCTAATTAACTTCAGACGAGGTTGCTTCTTAGTTTGGACAAAGTCATACAATAAAGTAACATCTTTTCTTTCTTTCAACCATGCAAACAATCTGTTTTATTACTATATTATTTCTCATTTCGCAATTTCTCTCTCCCTCTCTCTCTCTCTCTCTCTCTCGTATTTATATGCAAGCAAGGCATGTGATTTTCGGCGGGCGGTCTTTGAAATGAATGTTGTATGCAGAAAAAGCTTCTTTGCGTATAGTCATGCATGTTTTGGTACAGCTTCAGGTGCATTGAAATTTGATAATGTCGAGATTAAATATATTTAAAATGCATACACCTAGATATATTTATATATGCGTAATAGATTTTGTGCGAAACAGAAGCATTCTGCAGTTTGCCTTTGTTTTTTTCAGATTGTGTCTTGCGCAGTAAATGTTTGCTCCTTACATTTTGTCTTATCTCAAAATATAAAAAGGTTAATTATTTCCTGAGTAAGAGATTTCTGATACAGGCAGAAATATATTCTCCATCATACTATATAGATTTTAGTTTTATCCTTGCTTCTCCTCCTCCTCCTAAATCCACATTTCTTAGGACTTACCAAATATAGGCTTTTTACAATTTTATGGGATTAATACATCAGGACTATATATTCAGCATATACTACATAATTTCAGTTGATCAGCATCTTTAAGTACATTATATATATATATATATATATTGATAGATAGATAGATAGATAGATAGATAGATAGATAGATGGAGAGAGAGAGAGAGAGAGAGAGAATAATTAGTTGTAAGAGAAACAAGCTCTGCCTCCCCTAATGTAGAGAGGAGAATTACTAAACTTAAATTGTAAAGAGTTGCACTAGAATTATTATTATTATAGTAGTTCATTAAGATGGTGTAAATGAAGTGTGGATTTTGCTTCGTACGAGGCTAAGCGGATGAATCATGAATGTGATAATATATTACAATCATGTCCGTACTATTAATTGTTAGGTGGTTTATGTATGATTTGATTTGGAAAGAAGCCTAACAATTTGAATAAATATGCAACAGCTCATCACACTCTCATTAGTCATTAATGGTTTGGGTCAGTCATATTAGGCACCTCTTTCTTTGCTCCCATGTGCTCTCTCTCTCTCTAGTTTTTCTTCTTACAAATCTAGTCCTTTGGAGGAATTAAGGTTGAAATTTGAGTTTATATTTAGTTTGTCTAGTTGTTTGAAATTAGCTAAACAATGAAATGTAGGCTACAACAGTAGAGAGACCTCCAACGTCTCATCTTATTCCTGACTCCATAAATTTATTTACTGGCTAGCTATCTACAATTCAAATAATTGAAGGGCACATAATTACACAAATGATTACAAAATGTTTTTAATAGACTTAATATCAGAATTACTGCAGTTTCATTCTATCCGTTGGGCTTTTGGGAAATTGAGTCTCTTCGAGAATGTGGTTAATTATATGTTGTATTATGTGTATTTATATATCAATATATTTATTGAAAGTTGTAAATAGTTAATGAAAGGATTAATGTAGCAAGCCTCGTAAAAGTGTGTAGTATATTGTATCTACAGCATTGCATTAATCATAAAGAGACGTTGCAAAATGCAATTATATGGAAACTATCATGGATTTCTACAATTATATGTGGAGGTAGATGTGGAGTAATTTCTTTGGTGAAAAGTGTATTCGTTTGCTTTTGGTACTAATTAAACCTTTGTTCTTGAATTGTTGGTGTTCTTCTTTCTTGGTAATTATTTGACTTTGTACAAGAAAGATGATCATATTATATAGTTAAAAACTTAAAACATTGGGTTTGTATGTGGAGTAATTGATGATGCATGTTATTTTATTCACCTTCTTTGTTACTAAATATTGAGATATGCCACTATTTCTTGTTCTTCACCAACAAGGTCCGGATTTTGAAGTAAACTAAATGAAGTTCTTGTTATGATCAATTGCTGAATAAATCATGATTTTTAAATGTTTCAAGAATACCAACATTTCTTCATCTGTAGCAAATTAAACATCTATAATTTTTCCAGTGAACTTTGTTCGATATATGGTGGTTTTTTTGTTGAAATGACGTTGAAAGAAATTAGAATTATGAACTTTGCTACTAATCCCACCTTTGTGTGGTGCAGAGGTTCCGCCTATATGGTGGTGTAGTGCTTGATTTGATTATATATATATATATCTTGTAATTCTCTTAAAAAAAAGGTGGTGGTATTATTGAAGTGTTTGAAAACTTGTGTTGAATTTACGAAATAGGACACATGTCCATTTTTATTTCACAGTTATCCCTTGTTGTACTTAGGTCACGTTAACTTGATATGTTCCAAAATGTGTTCATATTTTATTCAAATACTAGTAATATATGTTAGGTGTATATTTGGGCTTGTTTGCTAGGGGTGATTACGGTGTATAGTATATATTATACATCCTAATATCTTGTTTGGTACAAAGTATGAAACCCTTTAAAAAATTTGGGCCCGTATGAATTATACTTATTGTTGTTATTATCTATTACCATTTATGAGGTGGTATAATTAATACTGTAACTAAATATAAGAATAAATTACTATAATTTCACCTTCTTACCATAATTAATATGTTTTGCAGAGAATTTAATACATCATACCAAACATAATATTAATTATTTATACGTATTAAAATATTCCAACTAATCATATCAAGCCTTATTCCATACTTCGTAGCAAACGAGCAATGATACTAGCTTAATGGTATGTGCGGTATATACGATGCATGTTAAAAATCATGAATTTAAATTGTCAATATATAAAAAAAGATATATATATATACAGGGACGGGTTACTATAAAAATTATTCCTTCTGTGAGAACATGTTTAAATCTATATATATTCATGTTTAAATCAATATATAGTCATGCTTAATGAGATTCATGTTTTTTTTGTGTAAACAATTGTGCTTATATAAAATCATACTTAAATCTATATATATTCATACAAAGATCAACGGTTTAGATTGGTTCCTAGTTCCCACACTAGGAATAATTTCTATATGAACCATATATATATATATATATATATATATATATATATTAAATTACTAACTTGTCCTTTGAAATTAAAATATGTAAGGACAATATATCTATATCAGAATTTGCTAGAATATACAATTTTGTTGTAGTTATCTATATATCAAAAACTAAAATGTTAATAATACACGAATCAAAATTTGTAAAATAAGACTAAAGAGTCTAAGTGCTTACGAGTTATATAGAGGCGAGCACTTTTTGAAACAAGCATCTTTTGCGTCCTTCCAATCCAATGTATGCATGTTGGGGGTTTGTTTCTACAGAAGTTGTGGCTCTCTTATCCACAAAAAACCAATTTAGACTAATCCAAATATGTGTATATGCGTGTGTATTTCTCGTGATTTTAAACGGTCAATGTCGGAAGAATTTGTGAAACAAACATAAAAGAAACGATAACAATCTTTCTGAAAATTTTAAAGTCAGAAATGCGCCATTTTTGCGAAAACAACCATGCATCTTATAATTTTTTGTATGCCTCAGGGCATGTTCATAAACCGAAAAAAAAAAAAATAGCATGTAGTTCGTACGCTTAATAGATTGTATCTATCCGTATAATTACATTTAATTTGGTTGGCTTAGTAAATAATTTTGCAGGAATATAGTTGTTGCTAGGGTTGCGTTACTAAACATGCATGCCAACAATACTATTTAGTTACTACTTTCCCTGGAAGTTTCTTTCTTTCTTTTTTTGGCCTGCAAACCACACGTGAGAAGTAAAACACACTTTTCAATTATACATGTGATAAGCCTGACTTGTAAAGATATTGGTGAGGTTTGAACGTGACATCTTAGACCTCAGGTATACCACTCTATCACTAGGTCTTCCATCTCCAAATAAACTCTTTGTTTTGGAAGTTTCTTTAGTTAAGAAAAGGTTTCTCAAATGGCTCTCGATGATTTCCTACAGTAACACTTTTATATCCTTTTCACGACTAGTCTTATAATCACACTACATTTTGTTTTGTTTGTTTGTTTGTTTTTTTGTCATGTTTCACTTTACGAGACATGATATTCAATTAGATAGGAGATGATATAATGCTGCAACATGCATTCATTTATTAAAACGAATAGGTACCATCGTTTTTCTTTTTTAAAGATAGAGAATTTTTATCATTTACCTTTAGTTTTTTTTAAAAGATATACTCCCTCTTACCCGCTATTAATTACTCACTTTTTTTTTGGGTTGTACTTATTATTAATGGTTCAGACCCAAAATTATAAAAATTAACCCTTCAAAAAGTATGACCCTATCATTTTTCTAATTTTTACATCTTATTTGTCGTGCCAAACAGTAACGAGCCATTAATAGCGGGACAGAGAAAGTAGAATTTTGATATTCTTTGTTTTTTAGTTGGATGAGCGGTAATTCAGGGTCGGAACCTGCGAGCTACTCACCCTAATTATGAACATCAGAAATACCACTAAGTAAAAGATTAGTTACTAATTAATATATACTAGTATATATTATTGAGTATAATAATATACTACTATTTTGTGGTGGTAAGGCCACTATAAGCCCAAGACTAAAATGTAAGGCCCAATTATTAAACAATCTGCTGAAAGTGTTAAATGTAGTCTTAGTTATGATTTATTTCAATTGAAACGGGGAATTTATAATTGACAAGTTATTATATGGAGCCCCAACATTTGCACCACCTGAAATTGAAATCATAATCAACATTTGTAACCAAGATGGATCAGTCAATAACGTGCAAGTATATACTTGCATATAGCATATAATCCGTAAGTCGGTGAAAGGAGAGTTGTTATTGTATGAAGGTGTATTTTATTTTAGGGTTTGACCTTGTATGAATGGATAGCAACAAGAGAGAGAGAGAGAAAAAAGAATGTTGCTCAAAGTGAAAATTTGTTTTGTATTGGTAGATTTTTATAGGATTTGTCGCTGACAAGAAAAGAATGGGCCTGGGTTGTAGTGGTAACACATAGCCGAAAGTTGTGGATGATGTGATTAAATTACTTGCTTTACCGATGACAATCCCTTCAATCCGTACGCCCTACTTTAATTCATACACGCATATAATTTGCCTACTTTATGTTATGTCTACATTTATGATAAGTACTATTGATAAAATAAAAACATTCATTGATAATATTATAACTAAAAAAGATTCATTTTCTTAAATACTATAATAATATTTTCACTCATTTGACAATTACAACATGCATGCATGACATCGTAATAGTCTCAATTACAACATCATATCTGACGATTTTCACAATAGGTAAAAATTAACTCCGGTGAGCTCTCTTTAACGTTTCCATTGAAAAATTTAATGTTGCTGACAGTTCACATGTGCAACGACATGGAGATATTTTCTAGTCATCCAGAATAACATTATTTGACGAAATACTAGAAATTACCCCCAAATTTCAATCGAAAGGTTCAAATATTACTAATTCTCATTCACCTGTACATTCAGTTTTACTCAAAAACTAGCCTTAATTTGATAATTTCATAACAACGACTTTGATTGAACACCAATCTTAAGCTTCAATTTTGTTATAAAAAAAATTGGACATATTTAATTACAAAATAGCTTAGAGGTTGTGATCATTTTCTAACTAATTAATCAAAATTAAAAAAAAATGCAATACAAAATTATAAATGAGAGATTTCGATGTGAGGATGCATGACATTCTCATGTCAATCATAAATTATTATGATAGGAAAAGTAGTGTCTACAAATTACAATGATACAAATGAAATCGGATGCTCTATTTTGAAGTAAAATTTATTATAGTACGTAGCAAGAGTAGCGTGCTCGTGAGCGCGCGATTTCTTGGATCCAAGATTTCCTCGAGCAACGAAAAACAGGACATGCCTTGTATTCGCAAACACTGCTACTATTCATTCTCGATTTCCGAATAATTTCGTAAAATATGATATCTATGAATAGAATATGAATATATATGGTATAAATTTACTTTCCTTTAGCTTTGTTGCTTTGTGCTTTTTATCTTTTTGCTGTATCCTTGGTGAAAAACTGTGCCGGAATAAATTAGTATTTTGAAACTACTTGCCGTTAGAATAATAAAAATGCGTATGATTGGTCACAAATTGTACAACGTATATATGTACACGACCATATTGATTATTCAATTATGATGGTACCAATTATAGATATTTATAATTTATGGACTCCGCTCGATATTTAATTTCATGATATTATCATGTAAGATTAATCTTGTCCAATCTTATCTTTATAACTTTTGGTCTCCTTATATAATAAAATTAGTTTTGAACCAACTTAACTCGAGCCAATTTTTATCTATCCAATTTAATATTTAGTTAGCACAGCCAAACCCGATATATGTAATTAAATCGGCACCCTTGTAAAATGACAATTAATAATTGGAGAATGTAACCAACATCAACATGTGGAATGCAATCTTGCTTTAAGTTGTTACAATTTACAATGATTAGCTCAATTCTCTCTCCATCTATTCCAAATGTTGAAACGGGGGAAGGGCATCACAAAAGGGCCTGCGGTGTGGGGTACTAAATAAATCATGTCACTCACTCACAATTATATACTCTCAAGTTAATTCAAAAGTATGGTCTATGTTTATAGTCCTTTTTTTTTCTCTCTTTATATTTAACTGAAATAAAAGTTAAACTAACTAGAAGAGATCACGCACGCCTAGAATTGGTTTTGTTTTAGATTTTAACAAAGATGACTCTATAAGATAATACTCTATTATGCAAATTTATGATTATTTTACTAAAGACTGTTAAATTTGTGATTTTGTGTGGTAAAATGAAATATATATTCAAGCAGATCTAAGTTAACTATTGCATGGGAATTCAAAATATTTAATACGCTTTTAGTCAACTTATGAATTAAACTGGTTTTATTAAGATTGAATTAGTTTTGAAGTTATACACCATTAGAAAGCCAAATGAGCTTAGTTCTAATTAAATTAACATTTTTACTTAAGGTTGTGATTGAAATCTAACTTACTATAAACTTTAGGAATTAAATTTATTTCGTTACTTGTGTTCTGCCCAAAAAAAAAAATATTCCCTCCGTTCTTTTATAAGTGCCCCTACCGTCAAATTACACATATCAAGGAAATAAAGAAATTTACCTATGTAACCTTATTAATTACCATCATTAATGTATGCATACAACTAATTAACAAATTACGAGAAGCATTAAAGAATGATAAAATAGGAAGAATGTTATTATTTTACTCTCAAATTTGAAATAAGACTCTTATTTAGAAACAAAAATTTAAGCTAAAGAATGGAGGAAGTACCCAGAGCAGAGAAAAAAATGGAGTTGATCATTCAAGGAATAGCAAGCGATTAAATTAAGATTGATAATCAATTAAATACGTTGAAGTGACTCATGATATTCGTTGGAGTTCTCGTTATGGTACTCTCTTAAATTTCATGCATTTTTTTTATAATATGTTGATGCTCTCAAGTATATTGAAAGGTTATAGTAATAATAATGATGCATATAGAGGGCTGAATCAATTGATTTGTTAAAAGTTATAAATTGATTTGAGCGTCATTTTCCAAGTTTTATAGCAAAACTAGGATAGTTTTGATAGATATAGATAAAAAGTCTTCTTTTACAAAATTTAAGCTTATTATATATGTTTATAATAAATTTAATATAAATTTATACTATTGCCCTAAATAAATATAATAATGGAAATTATTATAAAAGCGTCTATTTTTGCAAAATAAATTTGGCATACATATAACATAATTACTGGTCTTAATTTTTAAAGATAATTTGGTATTTTTATTAAATTCCTAATTTCTACGCACGTAGTATTATTTAGCTAGTATAATAAAAGACGAAAATAAAAGTCGCCTTACGTGCAAGTTGTTCCACGAAGTACATTGCCTTACCAAGTAGAGGAAGAAAGAACGATCCAACCACAAACACTGCAAATAGAAATTAATGTAGTAAAAGAAAATAAATTATAAGAAGCTGGTATGAAATAGGCATATTCAGGCCAATCTCATCGAATAACTACACAAATATAAATATTTAAAAGACAAAAAATGAGGAACAAGTTCACACTAGCAAAATGAAATCTCTCCACACTCAAATCACTAATCACTAATCACTAATCACTTGAAAGCAGAAACTGCAGCAGTTGTGGTTCATATTTTCCTAATAAAAGAGGAAAATGACCAGAACTTGAGCTTCATTGAGGACTTGGCAGTTATCTAAGTCCAGCAATTCACAAATTAACTATCCTATACTACCATACAGGTTCTCCTTAGGCACCTGTATATGTCAAATCTACCTAGCTTTTCGATTTGCACGCCCCGATGCTATCCAGAATCGGGCATGAAATAGCCGCAGCTCACAATCATAAATACTCGTATAAACTACCTTTCCACTGATGTTTCCTCTATTATCTCCCTTCTTTTCATCGTTCTTTGCTCAAGCTATGCTGATTAGTTCAAAGGGGCACATATTGCTTCGACTGACAGCCGCTTCAGCACATTGGGACATGGATCATGCCCAAAGTTACTGTTAGATATCGTCACGGAGCATCTCTGCTGCCCTATGCACTTCTGCAAGATTAAAATTAGAAACGGAACAGTTTCAGTGTTTGATAAAATAATGCCATATGCCTATATGCCAGCTCGTGTAATGTGAAGGGGAAACGAAAGTGTACCTTCTCTAAGATGGCATATGAGGTAGAAGCATGGCAAGCTCCTTGCTGGAAGCTACCACAGGTTCCAAGAGGAGTTCCGAAGCTTGCAAACTTGATGGACGAAATGGACTGTCCTTCACCACAGCGGAGGTGAACCTTGGGTTTGTGGAACTCTTCAGGTCGGCCGTAGCTTTCTATTTGCCAGTTCTTAATGTTCGGGTGATACTCAGCAACATCAGCACAGACGCTGGTTAGTGACCTCTTGACAAGTGTGATCCTTGTGGGATCTCCTCCGAGTTCTTCAAAAAGTACCAGCAGATTCTGGGAGGGTTTTAGCCAAGAACGGGGTAGATGATACCTGAAAAAGTAGTTTTTCAGTCTCTACTCATCTAGTTAGCACAAGTTTAATCGAGACGTACCATCTTTGAGTGGGTTGCCCACACCCGAATTGGCACTTGGTTGGTCGGAAACTTCCTGTATAACTACATCCATTGCAATTACCAGTGGCATAAGCAGTCCAGTATCTTCCCAGACTCTGGCCATTTACCCACAATTGGCCTTTGCCCATGCTACTCATGTCCAAAGCCAACGGCTCATCTCCATCAGGTGCATCGAAATAGGCCTGCACAGTTTGAATGGAAAAAATCACAATGCACGTCTCTTATCCAACCAGGGTCTACTTTCATCGAGTTCTTTCTCGACCGTACCTTATGCCACGTCAGAGGCTGCTGCTTCTGGGCTATTAGTGAACCCTGCATCCAGTCCGCTGAAGAGAAACTGTTTGGAGAGACGAGATTCATCGCTTCGCCCTTAAGACCAACCTGCTCAGGAGATGATCATCAGAGCCTTCCTAAACCAAAAAACTACAGTAGAAAATAATCATATATATATATATACCTGGTAGGTCCATTTTGCCCAGGACAAATCCCATTTTCCCTGGTCAAGTCCTAGCAACGCGACGGGACCCAATACCCCAGTGCTCCAAGTCTCATAATGTCCACCAACATTCTCCAATTTAAAAGACACAAATGTGAGGAAGATTTCATAAAATCATTCAGGAAGCTCAAGTGCTCAGAAATCATTAGCGGAGATACCCATAACGTTTTTGATGGAAAATTGTGGATATATGTAATCACATTATGATTATAAGAAAGAAGAATGTGTCCATTAATATAAATGATAAAAAGCACTAACTGGCAATCCAACGGCCACACTCAGTAGACTAATCTTGTTAGATCCAGCACGTAAGTCGACTTTTTCCTTAAATGTAAATCTCCTGTTTTGCCTCGTCCCAGAAGCAGAACCTAGATGACACAATTAAAATGACAAAAAAAAAAATAGCTTTAGGACAAAATAATGAAACGTAATTTGATGCGTAAAGCCTTGAAACATAACAAAAGCAGATTATCTACCAGAGAGCTTCCCATTCACAAAAACATGCAGAGTATGACCAGTTGACTGAACAATAAGAGTTGGGAGCTTGCCACCACGCAGATGGGACTCTGAAGAAGCAATATCAACACTGCAAACACAGAGAAGAACACTAAATATAGTTAACTCTATCATAAGGGTAAATTCTTGCATATGTATCCGAGTTTCCTATTCATATAGGCATTCGAGAAAATCACTAGCATGGTAAGAGTATTACTTAATATGAACTATTGTATATGCTGAAATAATTGCTTTCTTTAACATCCGACATGATTTGTTAATAACTGGCCCAGCCAGAAAAAACTTTGCAAGTAGTATACATATAATTAGAAACAGTCAAAACTCGAAATTGGCGGTTCACTTGCCTCTTTCAACTTACCTAGTCGTATACCAGAGATAATCAGTAGCATCTCTTGTAACATTTATCTGCTCCAAGAGACCAACAGCAGAGAATGTTGAGCTGTCATCGAGAGAAGTTAAATCTTCATTGAATGTTTCCCAGGAAAACACTTGTTTATTAGTCGGTATCATTTCCAATTGTGATGTTTGAACTCCAACCTGCAGTTCAGATGATAAAATCTCATTTCCAGGAGAAAAATTAAGAACAATAGAAAGTAATAATTTCTCTACAAGAACCAGCTTATCACTGTGATGAATATTACATACTTTAGCTGTATTAAAGACAACATTTCTGCAGTCAGGCAGGATGCTAATGGACCAAGGAGGCAAGTTGTAATGCATGTTATTGAACATAACTCTCGCCACAGACTTAGTATCGTAATTAGAAAGAAATGCTGCACAATCGCCTGATTCTGAAGTGTATACATGAGCCTGGAAAAATGTACACATTTTTTTAGAGGACAGCTGTCAAAAATGGCTCTGCACAAGGCATAAGTATAAATGTATAATCGAAGGTAAAAGGTAGAAACCTGTTGAAGTCTCCCTAAAGAAGTCACTACGGGATCTGCTGAAACCAGAGCTTTCTCACACAGTTTAACAGCTCTATGTAGTTCTTTCAGATGACCATATTTAGGTTGTCGGATCAAACCTGTCACGTCAAAACAGCATGCTTAAATTTGAATACAACTCGCAAGGGTATTGGCATAATAATCATCACACTGTTTTCATGCCTAAAGCTCAAGTCGTACAGGAAGAAGCCTCACTAAGAGCAGCTTAACACCTAAATATTTATTGATAAAACACTTTTAACTAGGTCCTCTCCCGAGTTACATATATGGAGCAAATTACTAAGTGAATTTGTAAATGCTTTTCTAAGAAATAAAACAGATCTTCCTAAGGCACCCATAAACAACCTACATCAAAAGCATTCACAAGTGCACCTCGGTGATTTCTCCCGTGTGCCTCAAAGAAAAGATTATAATACTTACAATACACCAAAAAGTATTATAGTACTTTACAATATATTATTCGCTCACGAAATAAAGCATGAACGGTAATTATTTGTACCATATTCATCTAGTGGAGCATCATAATCGTAGCTTGTGGTAATGAAAGGGCCTCCTGCAGAGCGCCCAAAATTCGTGCCTCCATGATACTGTTCACAAAGCAAAACCACATTGGCCATGTTATTTAACTAGCATTATAAAATTATTTAGGAAGAACGAAGCCATGACATTGGCCAATTATGAAACCAACCATGTAATAGTTTACAAATGAGCCTCCCTTCTGTATAAATCTAGCCACGCCAAATGCCAAATCCTGAACGGGCCTCTCGTGAGTTGGACCGCCAAATTCTGTAAACCTAATTGTCGTTGAAAGAGAGATCATAAATGATCTACTCTGAGATTTCCCATCCAGTAAGTAATGAGAACTAAAATATCTACTTACCATCCACTCCAGGCTTCAGTCCACATTGTCGGCTTGTAAGCTTTGTTGGGGGAGAAAGCATCACAATAGAAACCGTTGCATGTGTTAATCTGCCAACAACAACACGAACGAGTGATAAGCAACATTTTTTTCTTATTTATACTTTCTTCTGATATTAAAAATAAATACTCTAGTCTATCGCAAGTATTGTCAATCAAATTATAGTCAATTAGCTAAATCATTGAGCACTGAAAGAAAATGCTGAGTTTTGCTTAAAAAATTTCGTACCACAGGATCGGGGGCATCTTCTTCTTTGCACATCACCCATGGAACCCCAGTGTCAAGTGCAACGGCCATGTTTGCAGCCCAACTAGCATAATTATGACCAGGAGCACCAAGTAATTTTGCTTGTGGTCCGTACTCATTTTCAATCTGTGGATAGAATGCATAAAGTCATCTTAGAGCGTATAATAAACAAGCAAAGAAGTAATATGTGGTTCCTAAACCCTGCACGAAGCACAAAACCAGCGTAGAATTGGGAAAAAAAACACAGAATCAAACAACTGAAAAACACACCTGAGACAATATAATAGGTCCACCCTGAGATTCATACAGATTTTCACTCTTCATGAGATTAACAATTTTCTCAGCAAACCCCTTCATAGCCATCTGCCACCATGAAATCATATAAATGCAATGCAGGTCAATAAAAGTTCGACAACGACTTCCCATTAGCAATTCTCAAATTCAATGCTATTAATTAAGAAATAAACGAGCATAGAAGCAAAAGATAGAGCATAATAACCTTGAAAGGCTCATTATCTGTCCTGAAGCTAATCCCAGGTACATATTTCAGCCACACTGGAAATCCCCTGCATACACCAATACAGATGAGCTCAATTTAACACAAATTTGTTACACCTACTAAGACCTCAAGCCCACAATCATGGATTCTGTGACACTGAGTGTGTGTGTGTGTGTGTGTGTTTTGAGCTTAATAGTTTGCAGGATAGATCTAGACAAGAAAAAAGAAATTGTTACCCAAAGTTCCATTCGGCGCAAACATAAGGCCCAAGACGGAGATGAGCATACAACCCTGCTTTCTTGATGGCCTTAACAAACCTCACTAGATCATATCTTCCTTCAAAGTTATACTGAAACACACACACACACACACAGAGCAGTCATAAGGACAGCCTTCCAACCAAATTACAGCGAGAACGGGTAAAAAAATCACCAATTTTTACATAAATTAAGAAAAGAGAGTAGTACATTGCCAGGAGAAGGTTCGTGAACATTCCAGAAGACATAAGTATCAATTACATCCAGACCTCCTTCTTTAGCCTTGTTAATCAGATCTTCCCACATCTAAACACACAAATGCACCCCATAAACAAATGGCCACTTTAACTTCTCCAAGAAATATCAAAAAAGGGGAAAAAGATTACAACTTTACTACCTCAGGAGTGCTTCTGGGGTAGTGTATGGAACCAGACATGAGAATTCTTCTTTGGCCATTGATAATCATGGCCTTTCTGTCATAAGTCACACTACATTGCACTAGCCCACATCCAAGGAACACAACCATGCACGCCCACAAAACCCACTCAGGAACTCTGTTAACCTTCATGGTTTCTCTCTCTATTTTACACCTCTGTATCTCTCTCTCTCTCTCTCTAGAATGGCTTCCTATCCCCTTAGAATGTGCAAATTGCTTGCATTCTACTAATTGTTGAGTTTACGAAGCCAAATCTAAGGAAGAATGTGGGAATATGAATAGTTGGAGTGTCGGAAAACAGAAAAACTGCGCAAATTTTAAGAAGAGAGGGAAGCAGTTGAAAAGAAAACGGTGGTGGGTATTATATATACACCTATATACACACACACACTTGTATGTATGTATATGTATTAATGAGTCACTGCGTAACTGTGTGTGAGCTCAACACTAATTTCTCTTTTCTTTCTTTTTTTGGGGTTGATTAAAGCGACATTATAAAAATGTGAGGAATAGATGAAGAACGAGAAGACAGCATTGGTTTTTTATTTTTTATTTTTTTTTCGAGCAAACATTATAAGAAATTTTAAAGGCTGCGTGGCGTGACGGTGGATTTGAACTCGTGACCTTTGACCCGGGCATTGTTGAATCTGATTATGAATAATCCGAGTAGTCATAAGTAAGATTTGACTATTGATTAACGTGAAGGATTAAATTAAAAATGTGAGAGAGTGGCAGTCTCGTTCCTATTCAATTTCAATCGCTCCTAGATTTGAGGGGACAGTATCAAGTGGTTTGTTAATAGTCAATTAAATTAGCACACTCCGCAATTTGTTCAATCTCTTTTCTTGTTTTCTTTTTTTATTCAATCTCATTTCTCTCTTCTTTTCTTTTTTTTTTCAACTCAATTCCTTTCTTTGATACTTTTAGGAAAATGTGATGTCATTTTTAATTCTATTAATTTTTATTTATTTCCTTAGCTTTACCTACATCACTAAGTCTTTGTATTGTTACACGTATACATTGATGATGATATTCATTGGCAATGTTTGCCGGTGGAATATTATTGATTGTATAAAAAATATTTCAAATTCAAATATATTAGTGTTTGATGAGAAACACAATGTGTTTTTGGAGTAGTTTATCTATCTAATTGATATGTTTGCAGGTTATACAGATTCACTGTCAAGTAGCAACCATATGTTTTCTCAAAAAAAATTGGTTGTGACGGAACTATATTGTAGTCTGGTAAATTTGTGATCAATAAATATGAATTAGAGTCTTACTAATACTTTCAATTTTGAATTGGCCCTAGCGAGCTTAGGCCTAACCATGTCAATAATAATAATAATAATAATAATAATAATAATAATAATAATAATAATAATAATAATAATAATAATAATAATAATAATAAACAAGACGTCTTGTCTTGAGTTGAACGGTGAATCGCACCGACAGAAATGTTAATTTCATTGAGTCCACACAAAAAAGAGGGGAAAAGAAAAAGAAATGTAAGGAAGGATATAATAGTAAAGGAAATGAAAGGAAGAAGGTAAAATTAAATTAATGCATGTGTATAGTTTTGGGGCAAAAAAAAAAGGCAAATTTGGCCCACACACCATACTACTCCACTCTTCCATGTGAAATTGCATCTTTTTTATTATTTATTAATATTCATCGCCCATTTTCAGTTGTTGAAGAGGTCTGTGTCGTTTTCGTTACAAATGAGACAGCGCAACAAATCTTAATAACCAGAAAAATTACAGCTTGCTCTCTATCTTCTTTTCTTGGTGTCAGAAATCAGAATTTATGTCATTTTCTTTTTTTCCCAATACTCTTCACGGGTTGCTTATGTAGTGTGTTCTCTTTTTCCCATGATATAATATGTGCACTTTTCTACGAGATATTATATAGTACTCATGTTCTAAACTTCTATTTTCAATCGACTCTCTTTAATTAGTTTTGGTTTGCATTTTGTATCTTTGTTCTATATGATACACGTTACATACATGATATATGTCATCCAATTTAGATTCTTATTATCTCAATCAATTTTCCGAATTTTACACCGGCTTCATGAATTACTTATTCATTAAAGTAAAGTGGGAAGTTTTTTTTTTTACATGAAAAAAGGGAGCTGTGGATTTGAACTCTATACATCACTGCTCACATACTAAAGCATTATATACATCATTGGTGATAGTATCAGCCTCATCCTGGGCCTGACCTAAAGCTAATTGGGCCTATATATTAAGGCTCGGCCCACAGAGTTCGGCCCACCTAAGGCTAATTGAGCCTATATATTAAGGCTCGGCCCACAGAGTTCGGCCCAAACAAAGTCAACATCTGCCTTGAAGACCAAGTAACGAAGTCCTACTTTGGAAGAAGATAGAATTCTACTATGAATAGGAATCGGATATGCATGTATTAAGAAACTAGATATGTAAAAGGAGTCCGAATCCTAGAAGGATTAGGGCTTAATTCAAGGCTTATAAATAGATGCAAGATTAGAGGTGTGAGGGAGAAAAAATACTCATTGTACTCTCAAGCATAATAAAAGCTCTCTATATTCTCTCCCGTGGACGTAGATCGCATCGATCGAACCACGTAAATCCTTGTGTCATCGTGTTATTATTTCTTTTAGCTACTTTCGCAAACCCTAGATTTATCAATTGGATATCCCCTTGGGAACAAGTGGGAAGTGTTAAGATGAAAATAAATCAAACCGATTACCGATCACATAAGGTATATCCAAAATATTTTTTCAACGGTGATGATAACTTGCTACTGTTATTCGAGATATGTATTGAGCAAGTTTTGCTTTTATGTAATAGTTTTCAAACTACATTAGAAAAATGTGGTGCGACATATTCTAAATATTAATGGATTCAAACTCGATATATTTGATTACAAGATTACACCTTCACTAGTAGATTGTCACTAATAGGGCATATCTATCTTGCACTTACACGTACACTTATAGTCGCATATTTTTTCTCGCAACTCTCTTTATTTTTGGCTTTTGTAATGTATAATATGACATCCCAACTAACAATTTTTTAGATTAATAACTTTTATTTTTTATTCAAATTCAATTTAATTTCGCTAGATTTAATAGTCATACATCAAATTGCAACAAATTAATTTTTCTTACCACATAACTATAATTAGAATAATATAATAAAAAAATACTAGTTAAATACATGAATGATACTATTACTAGTATTTATTTTTTTCCCAAATAACCTAGCACATACTCCCTCCGTCCCAAATAAGTATCCCTAGCCGCCGAAATGCATATGCCAAGGTAGTGGACAAAATGACTTATTTTACCTTTAATTATTGCATAGGAAACCGAAAAAGTACACTTTTAGCTTTTAGTCAAAGGTTAAATATGATAATTTGGCATAATTTTTGCATAGAAATGTATAATAGGACATTTATTTGGCGACAAAAGTCAACCATCACGCGGCCATTAAAATTCCTTATAATGTTTGTTCAAAATTTTTGACGATTCGAAACACTTATTTGAGAATGGAGGGAGTAACAAATATCAAAAGACAATAGCCCGGACCGGACCAGTCAAAAAATGCCAAGATTGATGAAAGGTAAAGAAAAACAGTTGAAAGGTACAACTTTAGTTGGGAATCACTTTATTTAATGATTACTAGATTGTAAGTAATGGTGATTAGCCAGTTAATCGGTGTGGGAATGATGATGCGTGAGAGTGACATAGTCAACCTATTTAAGAATCCTAATTAGGGTACCATTATATTATTATACTTTGGATACCATACTATTAATATTTTATATTTCTTTTTGGTGGGAATGCTTTTTTTCCATAGTCCGTTGTGCTTTCTAAGCTTTCAATGGCGCAATCCACGGAAAGTATTGGGTGGGTGGGTATGACTAAATGGGTCGAATCTTTCTCCCCCACCCGCTCAATACTTATTTCGATAATTTCCCGATAATTAAGAATCTAAGATGCAATTAATTAATTAATTAATTGAGGTATAATGGAGGCTATTAGTGATATTCCTGTGCTTGGAGTTTATCATGCTTATAGAACTGCTATTAGAACAATCAGTTCATTGTTCAGCACAATATACGCATATTTAAAATTCGGTTGTTTGGACTGACGATTTCTCAATTTGGCTATGAGAGATTGTTATTTTTGATATTTTGTGATTTTAATACAAATTTCATTTCAAAAAAGATAAATAAATAATTGAGGTTTTTAATGTTAAAAAATAATTAGATTCTTTAATAGAGCTAGCGCTAAGTGCAACTAATTAAGTATTTAAAGGTTTTTTTTTTCATATTTTTTTAGTAAGTATATTCCTTATGTATGGTTTACAAATTATTGCACCAATAACCTAATCTTTTCCGAATGCACACATGAAATAGCGGTTACCGATATTTCTCGTCATAAAAGAATAAATAAAATATTATTTTCAACAACAGAATTGATGATACAAATATGTTTACTGTGCAGTAGTTATGTGCATTAAATTTCTTTTTTTTAAAGGTTTATTATTTAAAGGAATGTTCATTCAATTTCAATTTGTAGTTATTATAATATCTAACCTACCGAAACAAAATTGTGGCTAGTCGGTAGGAACTTTCTGAAATTTTTCAATTTCTCAACAATGCTACCGAATTCTGAAACAATAAATTGCTCTTAGATTCATTAATTAAGTGTGTCCCAATATCGAACTGATGCTGGAATACTTTCGAAGGTGATAGTATGTATAATTAGTAATTAGTAATTAAATAACAAAAGGATAGAAATTGACTACCATATGAAGAATTCGATAATCAACTCTCATGTGTAATGTGAGCACATATTATTTGTTTCTCCAAACAGTACATCGACGAGGCATTTGTTTGGAGATGGGATGGGTAAGGTTCTGTTCTCGATCATTTATTATTATTATTGTTGTTGTTGTTGTTGTTGTAGTTTGAGTTTATGAGGGACGTGTCGAAACTAGAAATAAATTTATTATTTTGGCAAAACTATGGTTAAATTGACAAAATTATAAGAATTGACCAAGTTAATAATAACACAAACACAGAATTGACTTGTTTATTATTTTTAGTTTTATTTTCTTGCCATTAGGCCAATTATTATTTATTATGTTAATTGAGCTAGCCTGGCCTGAGTAAAATCTCTCTTAACTTAATTTGTGGAAACAAAAAAAAACGATGATTCGTATTAAGATACCCCAGGTTATTGATTCCGCAAAAAAAAAAGAATGACATTGGATTTATTATCCGAACTTACACTCACATTGATGCCATACAAAAATGTGGTGAGCGTAAATTAAGGGAATTAATCAACACTAAAAATAGTGACCGTTTATGGTGATGGTGGTTGTTGCCGCTGCTCGAATTTCTACTTGAAATAATGTCCCCTTTTATTTTAGTAAACACTTTCTCAATCATTGAATAAATATCATATTTTAAAATAAAAATATATCACCAAAAAAATTAGTACTCCCTCCGTCCCCTAAATATTTGCTATATTTTGAGTGGCACATTTAGTAAAACTTGTTGACTTGGTCAATAGAAATGTATTATGAGTTGTGAGGTAGTTGTGAGTGAAATAAAATTAAAAGTGAAGTGAGATGTATAGGATCTATTACTATAAATGAAAGTAGTAAATGTTTGGGGACATCTGAAAAAGAAAATTGTGGCAAATGTTTGGGGATGGAGGGTGTATATCTTATTCTAATCTCAATACAAATTCTTTAGTCAATTAATTTTCCACTCAATAGTTAGGAATTAATAAAGAAAGTAAAATTTTCAACTTCCTTGATAAATGAATTTTGATGGCCAGAACACGAATGTAATTCTCTAGTATCTACGGTATGGTTTAGAGCTTTTAGGATAAGGTAAAATTTCATTAATAAAGTGCATTTAATTTATTATGTAAAGCGCAATTAAACAAACATTTCAAGCAGTACAAAAAGCAAGTAATGAATCGAAGATAATAATTGGAAAGGACATGATGTGGTCTAAGAAAATTGGAACAATAACTAACTGCATATGCTTTATTATAAGATGCATGGGATATGGGAGCAATGAGTAGTGTCAGTTAAACAATATTCATCAACTCATCATCCATGTTTTTGTCTGCTTACGATTATTTTCTCGCACGTTACGTAAACATGTCATCAAACAAACATCTCCTACATATATACTACTCCATGTTATCATGAATGTACAAATTATAATGAATTTTGCATGAAATAAAATAAAACATTAATTAATCTCATCCGAGCTTCTGTCTGGAGTGTGGATATGCATTTAATAAATTGAATTTCAATACGTGAAGCTTTAATTTAGTACGTAGTTAGTGGTTTTAATGATAAATTTATGGCATGCCATCGGATTGATCTAATTCAAGCGTCACTGTATGTTGGGGTTATTTAATTTCTTCAACCATTGCTATAACACAGTATAACTATGTGATGCATTCATTGTACTCCCCCGTTTCACAAAATTAGTCCCTTATACTATTTTGAGATGTCCCAAAATATATTTCCCTTAAAATATAACTTTATTTAATATTTGTAGAAATTCACAATTGATATTTTTCAATCTTCAATTAATTAATATAGTCAAACCTAGGATTATGTGAGATGATTTTAGATACATCTTTAAAATTTCTTGTAATATTTGTTCAAAAAAAATATATATATGGAGCACGATGGTTAATGTTCCACAATCTACAATGTATCCATATATATATATATATATATATATATATATATATATATATATATATATATACTCCAATTGTTATAAGTGCAACGGTCAAGAACAACAATTGTTGAATAATGCAAAATGACCACCAAATTGAAAGGAAAATTGGAGTGCATAACTTTTGTTTATAAGGAATTAGTAAAGTGCTAGAATACCGATATTGTAAAAAAGAGAATGAGTATAGTGTTTATTAGAATACCAAGAAGTAAAACTTATCATTAATAGCTGCAACCCAACAGTCCATCGCCGCTCATCACACACAACAACCCAACAATCACTCATGCATTTAGGCAGGATAACAGCAACTTGGAAGGGAACAACCCAACAATCACTCATGCATTTAGGCGGGATAACAACATCTTGGAAGGGAATTTTCCACTATGAAGCACGAGTACGGGGACGAAATACAAATACGATACGATACGAGTACGGTAATACGTTATTTTGCCAAAAATAAAAATACGATACTTTCAAAATACTTTTTTATATATATTATTAATAATAGGAAAAATCATATAATAAAACTCATTCATTTCAAAATAATACAAATACTTAATTAAAAGTACAATATAACTAAGAAGACAAAGCTCCCTCCACAGACTTCCAGTTACAATTCAAAATAGTTCCACAATATAAAATCATCAAATTTCATCTTCATCCTCAATATCCTCATCGATCTCCTCTTCATTTGCATCTTCTGTGAAAACAACACTCTCCAATTCCGGCTCATCAAGCGATAGTTGTGCAATCTCTAGATCCCCAACATCCTCAAACGTACCAAAGTTGTCTCCTTCAATATCCCACATCTTTGTATCTCCATTGACGTATTCAGGTGTTCTTCTAGATAACAAACGAAGATTGCTATGAATATAAACCAAATCCTTAGCACGGGTGGGTGTCATCTTATTTCTTCGCAAGGAATGGACGAAAGAGTATGTGCTCCAATTCCTCTCAGCACATGATGAAGACGAAGGCTGAATAAGTAGTTTCAAAGCTAGACCTTGAAGTGCAGGCGCACTCGTACCATATGTCACCCACCAGCTCTTGGGATCCATTTCATAACACTGATCAATCGAGTCAGAATCAACAAAATCTTCTGTTATGCTAGAAAAGTTAGCAAACTCCTATGTCACAACTCTCCTTTCTGTCATATCTGGAAAATACTTCTTCAAACATGTGATTCTTCCCTTGGCAACTTCGGCATCTCTATGTGGAGCAACTCTAGAGGTACCTTTATTAAGCCATTCATGACTATAATATCTAAAATAAAACAAGAAGTCAGACTATATAGTAAAGCAAATTTAAATAAATTATAGATTTAAATTTGAATTATTACCTCGGATTGAGTGAATGAGCTAAGCAATGAAGAGAGGTGTTGTTTTTGGTCCAACGACTAATCAAGATTTCATAAACCACGTCATAGAATGGACACGGGTCATCTAGCTGAAGTCCTTGATGCTTGTATATTGCTTTCTTCACATTTTCTATCATCGAATCCCACATATCGTAAACTAGGTGAAGACACGGCTTATCAGTGTCACAAGCTCGAAGCATGTCATACAATGGAGCTGTAAATGAAAGTATCAAATCTACCTTATCCCACCAAAGGTCATCCAATACTTTCATTTTAACAAAACTTGCCTTTTCCACATCATCTTCTCTATAAGAATCCCATTCCTCACTAATCACCATTTGTAAAAGACACCTTTTTATAAGCTTCAAACGCTTCAACATCACAATAACAGAAGCAAACCGAGTTGCAGCAATTGTAAGCAACTTTAAAGGTACAAATTTGTTGAACATAGCTAACCTCATTCCATGATTCATGATGAAGTTCTTGATCATGGTAGAATCTGTTGAAACTTCAGAGATCCAAGAATATAATTCAAATGTTTCTTGATTATTTTCAATGTTCTTCGCTGCACATATGTTCTGTAATGCAAGATTCAGTGTGTGCACAACACATGGTGTCCATACGATGTGTGGATATAATCCTTCAACCATAAGCCCGGCAGCTTGGCAATTCCTCGCATTATCTGTTATAACTTGAACCACATTTTGTGGCCAAACCTCTTCTATAACTTCCTTCATCAAGTTAAAGATAAAGAATCTATCTTTAATCTCCCTAGAACAATCAACCGCTTTTAAAAACATTGGTCCACTTTCACTAACGGCCATAAAATTGATCAGTGGTCTTCTTTGTGAGTCACTCCATCCATCAGTCATTATGCTTACTCCTTTCGCATGTCATGTGCTCTTAATGGAATGCAACAGACGCTCTACATTTGCCTTTTCTTGTTGGAGTAAAGTAGTTCTCAACACATTGTACCCATGTGGCACGTAGCCTACCAAATTATTGTTGGCAGCGTAAGAGAAGCAAGCTTTGTAGTAAGGACTTCTTGCCAAATGAAATGGCAAGCCCGATGCATAGATAAATTGCGCAATCAATGCATTTAAGGTATTGCGACCTTGAGTATTGAAAGCTTTGCCAAGGGAAGAAGAACTACCATCGATCCCCTTTCTTTTCTTTGAGTCTTCATAGCCCCGATAAACTTCACTCATAAACATTGTAGATGTAGAAGGGGGCAATGAAACAGCTTTGGTAGTGCTAGCCATTTGTTTTCTTTCTGCTTCTATTATCAATTTCCTCATATCCGCCATATCTTGAGCAGGCACACTGGGGCAAGCCTTAATTCCACCACCGAGCTTCAGTAAATGATTGATGACTCGAGTGTATGAAGTCATTTTCTGCATTTTGCAGTACCTGCATTGCCAAGATACACCACTTCCACCACCAGTTTGATTTGTAGAAATATCGACATATTTCCACAAAGGTGTACGACCATCTACATTTGCACTTGTAAATGAAATCGAGCCAGATGAACTATTCGTGGCCATCTTTTTGCACCTTTAATTTTTAATAACAAAAAGAGTTAGGTTCATAATCAATTTAACCTCCCAAGTGCCTAGATGCATACATACACATATACTGACTCCAAATTCTATCAAATATACATTTCTAATTAAAAATCAAATTCTATCAAATACACTGAATCCATATATTAACTCATGTTTTCTATCAAATTCTATCAAACATTCTTTCAATTTCGACCCACTGCACAAATCAACAAAGGCATTCAAATTGAAATCAACCACTGCCTAAATGTACAAAATCAAAATAACCCACAACCAATTACTGTTATTTTAAACCAAATTAACCCATAACCCATGCCAATCGATCGAATTCGAACCTAAAGATGAATTACAATCACTGAATCACACCAAATGACTTGAAATTTGAAATCACACCTGACCTGAGGCAGCGTGAATGGAGTTGTGAATCCAGTCGGCGGCGAGGCGTGCAGTACGGCGACGGCGATGACGTGCTGGACGGCGACGGCGAAGAGTTATGTGACTCTCTCGCTTTGCTTAGAAAGAAGAATGCGTTGCAGAGTTCTCCTCTCTCTGTTTAGTCAAATATCTAATCGTATTTGACTTAGTATTTTGACCGTATTTAGCAGCGTATTTAATTTAAAAAAATAAAAAAATAAAAATAAAATACATATTTAATACGTATTTCAAGCGTATTTTGAACGTATTCATACTCAATACGTATTTGGGTGAGTACTATACCCAAAATAGCGTACTCATGCTTCATAGATTTTCCATGCATAAGATTCTGCTTTAATATAGTATAGATTTCTCTTCTCCTTCTTCATGGATCAACCTTATAGATGAATCAACCAAATAATCTGCAATCAACTCTAAACTAATTTTTATTGGGAGCAACAATCCACATAATCTTGGCTGACTTCATTATTTATTTTTATTTTTTTTAATATCATTACAAATATTAATACTAACTTCATTATTTTTACTAACCACATAATCCTTTCGTCAACCTACCCACGTAAATCGATATCTTTCACTTAATTCTTTTGTTGGTGACCCATATATATACTGGTGGCCGGGTGAAATTAAATTCGCTAATTTATGATTGAATGTCTCCAGTTAGTTCATTACTCTCGTTCATTAAGAATTTTTTGTTAGGAGTACTAAAGGATGATTATCTCTCATCGCCCCATTAAAATTTCCCACTACCCAACTCCCCCATTAAAACTCCAATATTTTATTTCTCTCTTCTCCTTCCAAATGTCTGTTAAGGAGTATGAGATAGTGCAAAAGAATAAAAGTCACTATTGACTAAATCAATAACAACTGGATGAACGAACATCAACCAAACGTTTAAACGTCCAAATCCCAATTATTTCCTTTTCCATTTGTATTTCCAATCCCAATTTCTAAGTTTTCATCGTCCAAATCCCAATTATTTAATTCATTTTTCAATTAATGATAATTACTTAGAGCTAACTGCTCAATAATAATCTTTTAATTTTAATTTTAATTTTTCGTACTGCAATAGAAATCCATAATTATACGAATAATAATTCATTAAAAGTTGATATCCTGTCTTATGATGGGCCCAACTTAATAAAGAAAATAAATTCTATTTTGATTTTATTGAGTAAAAAAAATTATATTTTGAAAATAAGTAATTGCATGGCAGGAACGGCGTGATTGGCTGAGTTGAGTTATAAAAAGGCGGAGAAACCACTGCACGTGAATTTCCATTTCAACACACAACATATTATTCATCATCGGTGGTGCTTCGTTCTTCAACGATTTTTCAAGGGGCCCACCAACACATGCCATCTTAATTGCTATTTTACCCTTTGCCCCCAACCCCCAATTATTAACGCCGTCATCCCCACCGTTTCACATTTATGTCCATTCCGTTTTCACATTAATTAATGCATTGTTTTTTTTTTCTCGCTTTCTTTACTGTATACTTGTACCGCACCCGTGCGATGCACGGGGTAAGTAAATTTTTTTGATATTTTTTGTAATATACTCCCTCCGTCCCGCATTAGTGTGGTGCAAGGAGTGCGACACGAGTTTTAATAAAAGGTAAGTAAATGTTTGGTAGGGATATTTTTAGTGGAGAAAGGGACCCACAATTGTTAGTGTTAGTGAGGTTTTTCAGTAGGCATATTGTAAATATTAAAAGCTTTTAAGAGTATAAGGGTAAAAATCATGTACTAAAATAGATGAACCACATTTATGGGGGACGACCTAAAATAATAAACTAACCACACTTTTAAGGGACGGAAGGAGTAATATAATTATGAGTAAATATAAAAAACAAAAGTATCAATCAATATAAAATAAATCATTCAAAATTCATAAATCAATAAATTCTAAAAAAATCCTTGATTTATGATTACCACTTTTACATCCTTTAAAAAAAATACAAGTCTTATAAGAATATATTTTTTTGTTATGCAAATAATATTGCATAAATAATTGTTTGAGCGAGGAGAGATTTCCAACTACATAAAATTTTAAAGTTAAAAATGTATAAACCGAAAACTATCAAATGCAAAATCATTAAAAAAAAAACTAAAATTATGTGATTCATATACCATGGTAAGTGCCATATTGTTATATAAAACGGACAACGTAATAGGTATTTATGCTGAGAAACATCTACAATTCTACATTGGTTAATTGCCAAAACCACATACATTTATATCCTTCCCCAACCCGAAAAAAATAATAATAAAAAAATAAAAATAAAAAGTATCATATACCTTTAATGTTGTGAGAAAGAATTACATCATGTAAAATTGTGAAGGTATATTGGGGAGCATCAATCCACTGGCTTCCCCCGAAGAGTTTAAAACAATCAATATTTTTCATCTTGACCTTAATTACAAAAATACATTAAAAAAACAAAATTAATTTTACATCACAATGAGCCTTGCAAAATCATGCTCGCAAGACAATAGATCATTTTCCATTCGTTGCTATTTAAATTACACAAAGAAAATATTGTTGCAACTGATTTCGCTTTCCGACTATCTAACGAAGTTTCTTCTTGCACCCGACATTCTTCTTTTTCAACCGTGAGGAAGACAATTATTTGAAAGCATGTGAATTGTGTGATTCTTTTTATTGCAAAATTCTAGAATTTATAGGTAAAAAAATAATATAAAAATGGAAAAAATGTTATTTAAATTAATATTTTGTCAAAAATTATGCTTTTGTAACGTCCAACATTAATGAATTAATTGAAAAATATTAATGAATAATTAGGATATAACATTAATAAAAATTATTTCCAAAAACGGAATATTGGAAAAAAAATGAAAAAAAAAGTTACTATATAAAATAGGGTTATTTATAGTTTGTGGCCAAAACTTTCATCATTTTTCCGTTTGTGGCCTACACTTTAAATTTTTTCAAAAAAATCCTGTACTTTACGATTTTATCTAAATAAGGTCCGCATTTATTTTCCGGCATTGAAATGATGAATCATTTGACCGACTATCTAATGTGAATATTAAAATGCTTAGTGTACCCAAACAACCTCGTTTTAGTTTGAGCAGAATTAAAAAGACAAAATCATACGACCTATGGCTTGTACGATAGAACCCTAAATGTCTTTCTATTCTCTCCCTAAACTCTTTTCTTCCCCAAAAGTCGACATATAGTTTAGGGAGAGAATAAAAAGTCATTTAGGGTTCAACCGTAAAAGCTATACGTCCTATGACTTTATCAATATATAATTATGTTCAAACTGAAACAACGTCGTTTCGGTACACTTGTCATTTTAATATCCACATTAGATAGACGGTCAATTGATTCATTCATTCCAATGCCGGAAAATAAAGGTGGGCCTTTTTTAAATAAAATCGTAAAGTACATGATTTTTTGGAAAAAATTTAAAGTACATGCCACAAACAGAAAAATGATAAAAATTGAGGCCACAAACTATAAATAACCCTCACTACAACAAAAAATAGTTTTCCAGACACCAAAAAGTGCCCCGATATGTGCACTGTTGGGGCACTTTTGATTTTCGGGACAGTTATTACATGTGCCTCCAAGTATCGTGTTCCAATAGGGTTAGAGACACTTTTTAAGTGCCTCTATACCAATAGTTTTCTAGACATTTTAATATGCCCCAAGATTGATTTCTCGAGACACATATAAATGCCCTTTAAAAGGTTTAAAAACATATTGATGAGTTTGTAGGGATATTTATTTGTACCTTCAAATGAAATATTGAGACACTTATTTGTGCCTAGTACATAAGTATCGGGACACAAAATGTATAACCTCAAATTTGTTTTATGTCCCCATATTAGTATTTTGGGGCACTTATTTTTGCCTAAAATGAATCTTCAGGCACATAAAGTGGAGCGTCAAAATTTCATATATATCCATAAATTAATGTTACGCGCACTATGAGTATATAAATAAATTGTAGTATCACTCATATAACAAAAATGCATTTGCAATTTGTATTGAAAGTAAATTTACAAAAAAATTGTAAATATCGTCAACATTTCAATAACTAAACCATCTAAATGGTAACTCCACATGAATCTCATGTCCTATCATTCATGTCCAACATACACAAGAAAAATTAAATAGTAAGAGTTTATTCTATAGAATACGAAATGCAAAAACACCATCTATCTCTAATTCCATTCAAGTCAAACTTGATGATACTTATATTTCTGTCCAAGATTAAATTTTTTTATCCAACCCGTGAATCCTTCTAGTATAGGCGCCCTCGCCGCCTCCACACCTTGTTCTAAGGCACCATAAACCTGTCCAAATATATTAGGATAAAGAGTATTATAAGATTGAAGGAGCAGTTCAAGATTAAGGATCTTGATTTGTTCTTGCCACATCCTAAAATTTATAGACTCTTCAAACTACAAAAGACAATTTAAACTTTTTCACATACCGTTCTTATATCCAATCAAGCAAACATAACAATACGTAGATCCGTGAGAGACTTACCTCTCATCTGCATGTACAATATGCAGATCACTGAGCTGATTACCCACTGTCCCAGCAGAGAATTTCCTAAACCAAGCAAATCATTATTGAAGATGATCTCCTTTTTTGTCATATTACACAATATAAGGAGTCAAAGCTAGCCAGAAACAGAATCCACAGAACAGTTCATGTGTTGGTCCCAAGACGGATACCTTGGTGTAGAGGGGGGTGAATACACCAAGGTTTAAAAACTTTTCCCAATTAAAACTCTTTTGAGAGAGCCTACTGTGTCTGATCCAGCTGGATGACAGCTTGATTGACACAACTGGTTGTGTGAACGTGTGCGGAAGTTGGTGGGTTTGGAAAGTCCGTCTGTTGCTTCAAATTATATTGCAAATCTTTGTTTCACTTTTCAGTTAGTCAGTTTATACAGCTTGAGATGTATGCGTGAGAAGTTAGCTGAATGCATAAATAAAGCAGTAAAGAACAAAGCAATTTTAACGTGGTTCGGAGTAACACCTCCTACGTCCACGACCAGGTTCACTGGTAATTCACTACCACTTAGTTTCCAAGTACCAAGCAACTTCACAACTCGAACCTGAGTTGTGTTCCAACAGTTTACGGGCACTGTCAAGCCTACACCTTCAGCTTGCAGGTACTGAAGAACCTAACCACTCGAATTACACGCTTCGAGCAAGCGTACCTTTTACCTAACCTTTCTGGGTTTAGGTTTGGGTATGAGTTTTCCAACTATGAACGAGTTCTTACAATGAAGAGCAAGGAGTAAGATGAACTCGTTCAACCAGGCTTAAGATATTTATTCTGATCTATTCTGCCTAAGACTGAATGTGTGAACAACTAAGAACACAGCTGACTGGCTGGGTGTTCTTGAAAGATATGGCTTTGAAGATCGTTGTTCATCTTTTTGTTTTGCTCTTTTATTTCTTCAGTCGTCTTGCCAGTCCACTCCTTTCTTTAATGATGAGGAGATATATATAGGTGGAGATTCAAACTAGCCGTTGGAAGAGAGCCATTTGAATCTTACCTACTCTCATTGACTTCTGGCCTTTAACCTACGAAGTAGGTCTGCATCTGCAGAGGCTAGTTCTTCTCTGAATTGACTGCGTCAGATAAGATCTTCTGACATCGGGATCTTGTCTTGGAGAAGGTCTTCGTCTTCGAGCTGCTAAGCTTCTCTGCTGTGTCTTCAGCGGCTTGGACTCTGCTGCGTCTTGACTCTGAGCTGTGTTTTAGACCTGTGCTGTATCATCGTCCTGAGCTGTGTCTTCAACCTGAGCTGTGTCACTGACCTGAGCTGTGTCTTAGACCTGAGCTGTGTCATCGATACAAAGCTGGGTCTTTTACACTGAGCTGGGTCTTTGACACTGAGCTGGGTATCCGTCACTGAGCTGGGTCTTGATACTTCAGGATCTTTGACTCTGCTTGGTCTGCTTAACTGAGTCTGCTCTGCTGAATTCTTTAAAGCTGTCTGCTTAGCTGTGTCCGCTTCATTGTATCTTCTGCAATGTCTTCTGATGTCTTCATCTTTCCGCCGCCGCCGTGGATTTTAAAGTCGTCATCACCGACTCACATGACCTAGTCGTCGTCGCCGTCGTCTCCTTTCGCGACCTCCTTTCTTATGCGTGAAATCACATATTAAAATTCGTGAATTCACATATTAAAATTCGTAAATTCACAAATTAAAACTCGTGAATTCACAAATTAGAATTTGTGAATTTGTCAATTCTCGAATTAATATTTTAAATTTGAATAAGATGTATCATGAAATCACAAATTTAAATTTGAGAATTCACAAATTTGAATTTGAGAATTCTCAAATTCTAATTCGTGAATTCACGCATAATGATGGAGAGATGGTGGGATGAGGGGGTAAATATGTCCAAAAGTGCTATTATTTATATTTTTTAAAAACATGTGCTATTATTAGGATTTTTAATTTTAAAAGTGCTATTATACCATTTCTCCCAAAAATAAAATCCTTCTTGGTCATTCTTAATATAACTGAATGAATAGCCTACCACCAACTTTGGTATGAAAGAACACACCATTCTAATACGAAGATTTATGTACGTAGTATAAGTTTATTATACTTTCTATTCCAAATTTTCGTGCACTTTTTAAATCTATCACAACCTTTAAAAGTTACTATTAAATATAGTTTGATCTCTATTTTTTTTTTGGAACTAGATTGCACCCGTGCGTTGCACGGTAAAATACACTATAAAAATATGTAAGATGTATTGATTATAACATTTTCGGTAACTAAGGAGAATGATAATGTTTATATACTATAATTTAGTACAAAAATACAGACATTTTCGAAAAATAATGGTAATAGATACAACATACTCCCTCCGTAAGGTTTCCCATGAGTGTAGTAATAATTCCATGTCAATACGTCCCCAAAATTGTATATTTTTTTATTTTAGGACATGACCACACTTTCTCCTTAATATTTACCCCATTACATTTCAATTACAAAAGACCCAACCCATGCCACTCACAAAATATCAAATGATGGTCCCTTACTCCACTCACAAAACATCTACCCTACCATTTTAAAATTTGTGCCAAGTCAAACGTGTTACACTCATGGGTGACAGAGGGACTACTATTATTACATTTTAAACATTACAAAAAACTTCTTTGTACATAACATTTTCAGTAACTGTTGAACACATTCTGCTCCTCATTACCACACTCCAATAACGTCAAGCCTTTCCGATTTGTAACTTTTGAGACAACCACATAAAGTTGTCCATGACTAAACACATATTTTTCTAGAAATAATCCAACATGACACAGATTGTTCTTGATTTTTATTAATAGTCATTTTAATCATGGTAAATTACCATAAAATCTTATTCTCATACTATTCATTTTATATACTAAATCGATCGTTCATGATTAAAATGGGTATTATTGATAGTTCGGATTATTTATGATAGTATGAGAATAGTTTAGAATTTAAATGGTAATTCACCCATAATATTATACTTATATTTCACATATAATATAATTTTTTTAAATATTTAAAATATTAATATTCAAAATAAATCAACTGGATTTGTATTTTCTTATAAATATTTAAGATATTTCAAAGCTCAATATCTATAAAATAAATCGAACCTCATAAATTCAATATTTTATTTATTTTTTGTTTATATCAACTTTTATTTTGAAATTTGTTTCTCATATTTCTTATAATTTTTTGTAGAGATCTTATTTCATATAATTAATTAAATGATTGATCTTTTTGCAACAGTAAACACTGTTGACACAAAAAAGTATGAAATGGTCATTTTTCAATATTGACCCGAAAATAGATGCTCTTTAGTAATAATCAAAATACATTGGGAGACTTTGTATTGAAATCCAAAATATTGAAGTCAATAGTAATTAATCAAGATATATTAGACATTTATCAATGAATATCCAAAAGTCAATACCAAATAACCAATTAAGTTGGATATGGAGGGAAAATGACAACTTTAGTAAATATAGTCACAACTCTCTTATTTAGTATTAGTATAGATATGTGATCAGAGAGCAAGCCTTGGTCCCCATAAATGTGAAATGATAAGTTTCATTTGCCTTACCTGATTATTGGAGTTGGCGTCGCTGACATTTGGAGCTCTTATAGCCATTTTATGTAACTTTCATCATGTCGGGATAGATTTGAAAAAAAAAATGCAAAATATCGAGATCGAAAGTATAATAATAATCCCTTTATATAAGTAATAGTTATTGTGATTCTCGATATGGTGTCTATTGTCTGTGTTAAATATATGTAAGTATATCAATAATAAAAGATGTTTAATCGGAGGATATAATATGAAGTCAAAGTGATGCTGATATGATTTTATGCGAACAATAATTATATAGTAGCATATTATATGTGCACGCCTTTCATTCCATTTTCTTGGCTCTTAAAAAGTATAATGTAGATTTCTCATACTCCCTGGACCCTAATGCAATCACACTGCCCCAAATTTAAGTGGGCCAAAATTGGTGGCTTTTTCCACATTCACAAACATCAACAATATAAATAATTTAGGTTGCACACTAAGTTAAATCTCATTTATTTGTAATAGCTAGTCAATGAGCAATAAAAGAGAAATTATAATTTAAATGTACATGGCATTCAATTCAATTCTTGTGATCTATAAGTAGCCCGACGTACTTTTAAATGATTTTATATTGGTACATTATTAAGGAATAATATTAATAAAAGATAATCTTATATCGATATTTATCAGTATATGGAAAAAAAATATCAATTGTTGGTTGAAAACCTACAAATGACAAAAAGAAAAAGAAAGAAAGAACATGAACTTTTAGACTTCAAGAGTCGAGACAAAACAAAATGATATCCATTGAAACAAATAAACATTTATTGAGAAAAATAATGATACATGCAAACACGAATATATTATTTTATTTGTTATCTTGCATTCTAAGTTATAATAATGCACCCGATTAGGCGTCAATACAATTTGATAAAACATGATGATCATGATTTGTTAAGACAAAGAGGACAACATCATTATGCTGGCTAAATGTCAAGATTCATGACAAGAAGTTATGAGCTTAGAGTATTCCCAACAGAATTTTCAATATTTTACTTCTAAATTTGCTTCTAAAGCTTCCATAATACTATATTTTGTCCCTATTTAACAAATGCATGCAACAGTTCTTCAATTTCTCATTAATTATTTTATAAAAATGGTGGGCTCAATTCAATTTGTGAGATAAGAATAGATTTAGGAATGTGTAAATTTGAGGAAAAATTTAAGGAGGTGTAAATATTTTTGGGGGGTTCACTCAATTTAGGATATCTGTTGGATGGACTTTTTATCTTACTTTTTATTATTTTAGCATAAATTTAGAGTTAAAATGAATTATAAGTGATTTGTTGTGAGTGCTCTTAGTATCTTTATAGATTAATTGTCTGAAATAACACTATGCTTACCCAAATTTGAAAATTACATACAAATTTGAAATATTACAATTTAATACGTACCACTAAAACGACATCGTTTTACCAATGAAACTACGTAACTCTATTGTTGAAAGAAATTGAAGATGCTGTGATTACACAGTCTTGAAAATCATGTGAAAAAAAAAATACAAATTTGGATAAACATTATATAATTTCTGACAATCACACCTATTGTTACTAATATCTTTTAGGTTAATCTATCGTTTACTTTGTTGGATTTATTATTTTTGAGCTTGTTTGATCATCTAATCCTTCATATAGTCAATCATATATTTTATCAATCTATCCTATCACGCAAAGTAAATGTTCCCTAGTGTAAAGGATATATCCATAATCACATCAGGAATATCAACCATAAATTTCTTCCGTAGGAAGAGTTATAAACAATATTGCTACATAGTCAAGCATCTTAATTCTTAAATTAGAATAGAGAAAAGAAATAAGAAAAATCAAACCGATCAACACACTGTATCAAAAAATCGTTCTAAAAATATGATTAACTGCGGGTTCCTTTTTCTAGTTTTGAAAAATCAAGGTTACCGTCTCTTCAGGGACATCTAAACGGTAATAGATCTTGTCTATAAACAAAGAAGTCTCGGGCTCAAGCTCTACCGCTCCCCTACTCCATGTCAAATAAAAAAATCGAGGTTAATACAGAATCACTAGCTCATATGTGAGCGAGTAGTTAGGGGGCCTTTGCTTTAATTAAATGACATTTAAGTATAAAATGACTAAAAGCAAGAGTGCAAAATAATCAAGTACACCTGTAGGATGTCATATTAATCACCAACTTCAGAGATCATTTTGGCCATTATATTATACAATAAATGCAGATATGACGAAAATTAGTAAATACAAACGAACAATTTATACTCCCCATTGAAGAACTTTTATCCATTTATTGAGCAACTCTCATGAGTACAAATCAATATCAGCATGTTTATTTCAAGTATTCAAGATTCTAAAGTTTCCTAATCATACACCAGCTGAATAATTTCTCTATGGAGAAATCGAAACTAGTAATTCTACACTTGAATTTGACAAATAATGTGGATTAAATAGAAAAGACCTCCTTCATGGAAGATTATATCGAGATGCCCTCGCCTATGTCGTTTCTGATAAAAAAAAAAAAAAAAAGCTACTGCATTTCAAGGAGCTCTATCAAAGGGTTGTGTATCATTATAGCAAATATTCCAAACAGCATCCACGGCTTCCTTTGCTCCTGTTTCTGAGCAACTCGGGTTTGAGGCCAGTGATTGCAGTGCTCTTCGCCTCACACATTCCTAGCATCAGATTAGAACACACACTATTACAGATCATGTTATAAAGAATGTAATAATGTGATGTTAGGAGCAACATATTATAGAAATACAGATCAAACAATTCTGACCTGGATCTCTTCGAGTCCTAGATATGTGCAACAACTGCTTTCAATATACTACTATATTCTACTTTCATGATGCTAACTCCTTGTCATTGATACAAGATACAGATTTGTGCTCATAAAAAAGTGTCAAGAGCTCTATATAGATGTCTCTAATGTTTGTTATGAGAGCAGAAACTGACCAATGCGAGAAAGTTCTGCTTACATAGCAATTATAACTGAACTTCATCAATTGCTATTGCATGAAACTTATCAGAATACTTTAATCCTATTCTACTTCAACACAATTCAAGAGAAAACGGCAAACATAAAGGAGACACAGATAAACAAGGATGGAGAAAAATATGAACTTGGTCCTCCTATTACTCAGATATTCCTTATAACTGGCATGTTAAACTCCTCTTGCTTACTTCCCCGATTTGTATAGAAAGTCAGTCTCAAGGTAGAGACTTTGGACATCAATACGATGCCATACACCAATTTTTAGTCAATATCTCACATAAATAACGCATAAGGACCAAAGTAGCCCTGCAAACTGCATCTCACATAAATAACACATAACGATCAGACTTGCCAACACACATAATGGAACTGAGGAACTCAGGGCTGTTGAACTCACTCAGTCCCTCACTCATAACTTGAGCAAAAACTTGGCCATCCATAATTACACTGACCTTTTTTCATTCCTTGATAATTTCTGGTTGATTTCAATTATCACGTAAATTTAAAAATGCAGAACACTTTTGTTTATTCTTAAGGATATGTCACAAAATACAAAACAATGGAGAACTTAGTGCGATAAAAAACTCACTTGCTCATGACCCCTTAGGTTTAGAAAACCACGAAATAATTCCCTTTTGTAATGGCAATCACCACTGAGATGACCAGCTCGAATCTGCTCCCATAAACAGTAGAATAGCAGCCATATACACGATCATGAAAACAAAACCATAATGAAAGAACCCCTCCTATATTAAATAATAATCCTTCGTTTTTTGAATAAGCAAAGAGAAAAGTATAATAATTATAAAAAAAAAAGAAGGTATTTCTTGGCAGAGCTTAACCTCAGTGCAGGCATGATGAGCACAGTTATCCCAGTCCATATTTGCAGCACGACAATCGTCATATGCATGAATCAGCTCATGAATCACTACTTGGGTAGCTTGGTCTTGTATTTGCAAGTGATTACAACAGACGACTACCTAATTGCACAAAAGGCCCCTAAAAGAATTCAAATAAGTAGCAGTAACCGGCTAACCGCTAGCTACTTCATGAAACCAAAATTTTGTTTTATTTTTCTTTCTTTTTTTTGGAGATGATATCTAAATATAAATGCTCTGGCAATCAAGATTAAGTAAGAAAAGAAAGATAAAAATACATAATTACTTTGGTCATTCAGGAGTCCAAAATTTGAAGTGGATATCTTGTAGTATTAAGCAAAAAAGCAACACACAATCACTGAATTACCCCTCGACCCCTGCTATATGCACCAGCCATGGCTTGTTCGCAGTTGTACCCCTTGATGAAACTGCTTCCGATACCACACCCTGATTTCTCCAATTGCTCCCTCAGAAATTTCACCTTGGGATCTATAAATATACAGCAACGCCAATGAGTGTGGCTCTACAACCCCATAAACCCTATTTGGTAAAAATTCAACTTTTCAAAGTAGGAGCATAATTTTGTACCTTTGAGACTTCTCCGGATCATCTTCTCGCATTCACTCATCGACACGCCGCCGCCTAGCGCGGCGGAAGGGACTCCCCTACCGCCTGAAGTTGGCTCGGCATTATTACTAGAAGCACCCGCCATTAAATCTTCAACTGGATGATTGAAGCTCAACTTTTTGTGTCAAATTATTCACATGGGATAAAAATGACATCCCCCAAATGGTAAGTGGATTAGGGTTTGATTCTCCCTGTGTTTTTATGTTTCTCAACTAAAATAACAAAAATGCTCAGTGGCTGAAATATTGCTTTATTATATCTTCAAGATTTTGATATTAGATGCTTCTTTGAAAATAAAAATTGAATATTAAACACATTAATCTAATATGCAATTTAAGTGCAAACGTAACCGATAGCTAATTAATTCAGAGGGTCGACTAAAAGAATAAATGATATGTACTTGCCCAAAGATATATAGGAAATCAATATGGGACAATAATGAATGAACTATTTTTATTTTATTGACCGTCTTTATTAATGTCTAGTATCAGTCAACTGTTCTCTCTCTCTTCTCAAACTCAAACCCATTGAATTTTCTCTCCCACCAAATACTTAGAGAGCGAAATAAGCGGAGAAGAAAGCAGCGGCGATGACGACGATGATGGGGATCGATGTGAATCACCAAAGAATAAAAACGAACGGCATATGGATGCACATAGCTGAGAAAGGATCTGGGCCGCTGGTGCTGCTTCTCCACGGCTTCCCCGAGACCTGGTTCACCTGGCACCGTCAGATTGATTTCCTCGCCGCCCATGGCTACCACGCCGTCGCCCCCGATCTCAGAGGTTATGGAGACACCGATTCGCCCCTTACCCCTTCTTCTTACTCTTGGTTCCACATCGTCGGCGATCTCATCGGCCTGCTCGATCACTTCGCTGTCCAACAGGTTCTCTCTCTCTCTCTCTAGAGTTTTTTCACCAATCTCAAAATACTGATAATGAATCGGTATATGGAAAAAGGTGTATGTGGTGGGGACGGACTGGGGAGCGCTTGCCGCTTGGCATCTGAGCTTGCTCCGCCCTGACAGAGTCAAAGGAATCGTAGCTCTCACAGTTCCCTTCTTCCCGCGATATGCTGACCTTAAACCCATTCAATCAATGAAGCAAATGTTCGGAGATGATTTCTACATCTGCCAGTTCCAGGTAATCAATTAGTCAGTCATCACCAAATTCCCAATGTTCTTGATTATTTTCCAAAAAAAGAAAAGAAAACCTAAAAAAGATTAGCATACATACATCAGGAAGCAGGGAGATCGGAGAGGGCATTAGCGAGGTACGATTGCGCGACGGTGATGAAGAAGTTCCTGCTCATCAACAAGACTGATATGCTCATCGCGCCTCCCGGAACCGAAATCATCGACTACCTAGAAACGCCGTCGTTGCTGCCGCCGTGGATCACGGAGGAAGAAATACAGATCTTCGCCGACAAATTCCAAGAGTCGGGCTTCACGGGCGCTTTCAATTACTACCGAGCTCTAGACTTGTGAGGCGCTACCTGTTATTCAATCTCATTATTAGATTACATACTGTCATCATCTCGGTTGTAATAAGTGTTAGTATTATAATTATGTGATGGCAGAAACTGGGAGCTCCTAGCGCCATGGCAAGGATCGAAGATAGAAATCCCAGCTAAGTTGATCGTAGGCGATAAGGATATGGGATTCGTAAGCGGTGGCACCAAGGAATACATTGAGAGCTCCACCTACAAGAGTTTAGTCCCAGATCATGAGATTGTTATTCTTCATGCTCATCACTTTATCCATTTACAGAGACCCCACCAAGTTTCCAACGAAATTTTGTCCTTCATTCACAAATTTTCTTGACTCATTTTATTATACATACTGGTAATGTCTATATTATTGTATTTCTATCTCAATGTATGTGATTCCAAATAATGCAAACATTTACATGTGGAAAATTTTCACTTATTCTGATTGTACCTAGATTATTATCTTAATCTTGGGGATTGTCCATTAGAGACTTAGAGGCACCAACGTGTAGTGCACAAGCACCTTGGATGTACGATACTTGTAAAATGTTTTAATTTAAAGTTTAAATTAAAACACTTTACAACACATTAAATTAAAACACTTTACAAGTGTCGCACATCCAAGGTGCTTGTGCACTACACCTTGGTGTCTCTAAGTCTCTACTTGTCCCTCATACTAAATGTAATGTTGCAATATCATTAAGAAGGCTCCAACTACTTCCCCATCTATGAGAGAGAGAGAGCGAGAGAGAAACAAACTTGTTTTTATCAATCAACTCTGCGTCGTGCCCAAAGCAAATCAGTTTTTTGAATTCATGGAATGACAAGGCAACACCTGGCGTCCTTATATATGAACGTTGCATGTTTTGCTTTGTGAGGAGAAAAAAGAGAGGATTGGTTTTCTGGAACAATAGCAGAGAAATCATTACCATAAATGGTAAGAGTAAAAGGAGGTGCTATAGGTCGATAAAATGGGGATTTTTATTTGGGAGAGAGTAAATAACAATCACTACCTCTCTCTAAACCTCCATATTCTTGAACCACAAAATTAATTTTCAGAAATTCGACTAAGAATTGAAATGGCAAGAGGAAGAGGAAGAGGAAGGGGTGCTCAAGAAAGGCATGAAACGCAGGTTAATGTTAAACCCTTTATATAGTTTTTTTGTCTTTGTTTCCATTTTCCTTGTTTCTTTTTGTTAGAACTAGAAGTGCTTGTTTGAACCAGCCCCAAAAATTACCTTCCTATGACCCAGCAGTGCAAGAACCACAAAAAAAAGAGTGATGAGTCCAAAGTTTAATGCCATTGCCCAAACATAAATGTTGCAACACTTAATTTTATCTGGGTTGAGCACCGATTGTACAGATATTGCAATATATATAATATATATATTTATAGAAGAAGAAGAAGAAGAAATTTTTTTTGTCCCAATGGCAGCATCATCCCGAGGAATTTACAATTGGGCATAGTGAAGTAGTATTTGCTTGCATTGCAACTTAGTTTAGTAGGAAGAAACAAATTTTTTTCAACTTTTTTTTTTCTGGGAGGTGGAGAGGTAAATATTGCATCTTCCTGTCCATGTCTTCTGAAAAAAAAAAAAAAAAACCCTTGTTTTTTCCAATTATTTATGTTAAGACACATCCCTTAACAGCAGTAGTTCCCAAGATCAGCCTCGACTACTAGAGGAGTTCATTCCTGTGGTGTTCTACAATATCAACTACCAAAGTAATTAGGTTTCAGATAATTTTCAAGTAATTCTTTCCCAACTTGTTTGATTATCATATAATCTTTTATTTTATTTAAAAAAAAAACTGTTTTTACTTGATAGCTACAGTAGAACATTCTCGTTTCTGGTCAAGGCATTTATCTTTAACCCATCAAAAATCAGATGAGTGTCAAGCTACTAACATGATAAACCTGTTCATAAATTTTTAACAATCAGAATCTAATTAAGTTTACATCCTCAGCAGTTGATACTTAATATTTTTTTTATCACAACTTATTTAAGTTAGTTTCCTACATTTTTCAGCTGCAACTGATTTTCACCTCCTCCATTTGTATAGGACTATCCATATACTCCATTGCGTTCTAGGTGTCCTACGAGGAGTTCTGCAGGAGTCTCTCCTTCAGGAAGTATCAACAGTAATCTTTGCTTGGAACGAGCGCTAAGAATTCATAAACGAGAGAGAGAAACTGCAGAGGAAGAGTTGCCACATGGTTCTTCCCAACCGAATGGCGAAGATCCAGTCCTTGAGCATAGTGTGGAGGATGGCACACATTCTATTTCAACTGAATCTCCCAGCTTTTGTGGTCCTTTCACTCAGCATGAGATGGATTTGGATGGTTTCTGTGCTGAACTTACTTTACAAGTTGAAGGACCTCAACAAGATGACAATGTTCAGCCTCAGCATCATCATGTAGATGGCGATGTTCAGCATCAGGATGTAGATGGCGATGTTCAGCCTCCAAGGGAGATTTCTGTGTGTTCACAAGATGAGCACGTTCTAGGACAGATCACAGCCATGGATGTTCCTCTGAATAGTCAGTGTCGAAGCCCATCTCGTAGCCTTAACGTGACAGAGTTTGTTAGAGGCCTCCAAGATGGCTCAGATGATGATCTAGACGAAGTTGAGTCTGCTCCTGGTATTGGATATGACTATGTACACGGGTACAAGGTAAAGACAGAGATTGCTCATTTGGTTGGAGCCATCTTCGAGAAATATGGTGATATCACCGGCGAATGCAATGTGAAGTCTCATTCCCTCCTTTCATTCTTCCTCGAAGCTTGTGTGTTGTTTACCAGACACTTGAAAAGAAAACGCTGTCCAAACTTATGCGTGATCAGATCGATGACATGCTTGATGAACTACACACCTTCAAGACTCTTAAGCTAAACGTCGAGTGGCTTCTTGAGAGGCTAGAACAGATTTCTGAAACAAAGAGCATGAAGTACTTGGCAGTAAAGGAAGAGACAGAGAAATGTATCGAGTCCAATAGTAGAATCGACAAGGATTTGGAACAACGACGGATACATATTGCTCTGTTACAGATGAAGATATCTAAATTGCAACGGGAAAAGGTAGAAAACGAAGCTATGATATCTGCACTGGAACAGAAAAAGGTTGAAAACCAAGCTAAGGTCGATGAGTTCAAACAAATGGCTATTGATATCAAGACTAGATTAAGAACTCTTGCAATTCAATCTTTGGTGCATGGCCTTCTCTAGTTCACCACCAGGTACAAATTAAGGTACAAATTAATGTGATTGACTGCTTTTCAAGTAGATGAATGAATAATGATGTAATCTATTGAGACATGCATTACTGTTTCCAATGTATGCTATTTTACTCTTTTCTTAGTGCCTGTTCATTTTGGAAGAATGGTGCTGTTGTATTTTTCCTACTGTTGAGATCTTCATCTAGTCACCTTCCATTTTCACTCTTCCACATTTTGATCAAACAGCTTTTCTTGGTGACAAACAACATATATTATTATATCAGAAAACATTATACACAACAAGTAATAACAGCTTATAACGATCAAACTTCCCTGTGAAGCATAGAAGAAGTTCAAGAGAACATAAGTAGAGCTGAATAGAACATGCCCTACTTATTGCTATTTTCATTTTGAAGCCTTGTATTTTGTTCTATTTCCATATTAGATGATGATTGATTGAATTTTCATATGTTTCAAAGTCTAAAGTGGAATCAGCAACAAAATCTGATGCAGATGATGGTTGTTGCATAGAATATCATGAAATATGAAATTATCCTAAGTTCTATTTCAGTCTCTTTTGCATAGGTTTTCAGTTTTAGATAGATTCAAACTCTAGTGTTCTTTGATAAGACTACCTTCATGATCTCATATTTTCTCCCCTCATGCCATGAAGTGGAACTTGCTGAAACTTTTGCTTTTGCTTGTAGGCAGGGCGTTCGTTGGGCCATCCGTTTGGGATTCAAAGCAGTTGTGTTCGAGATGGACAACCTCAGTCTGGCCACATTACTCCATAAATAATTAATCCCCAGTCGAGTGTTGGGACCAGGCGTGGACGACATTCTTCGTCTGGCTCAATTTTTCGATTGTGTTTCCTTTTGTTGGACTATACATTCTTGTAATGCTTTAGCAAATATTGAGTCGGTTGACTCTCTTCCTGTTTCGCTTCGGCGCCTTGTTGCACTTGATGCAACACCTTTGAATCATTAATATATGACGGTCTTTTATGCTAAAGAAAAGGGGAAAAAAAACTCTAATGTTCTTTGCAATGAGTGGGTTAAAGCTCTTACAACAAAAAATGAAATTACATAGATCTACCTTCTCAGAAAGATCTTGTTGCCCAGCTTCGCAAGAAGTGTGACCTGCACAAAGCCGATGATACCGGAGGATGGCTCCAACGACAACCCTCCAACGCTCAAGTTAGAGAAACAAATATAAAAGATAACTTGGAGAGAAAGTTATACCTCTTTATATACTAGTTGTTAAGGGTAAATAAGTCTTTTTTCAATAAAGTTCGGGGGTAAAGAAGTCTTTTCTCAAAAGCCCACAAATGAGAGTGTGACAAGTGGCTAACGGCAATCGGTCCTTTTCTGATAAAAGATTCACTTTTATGTTAAAAGACATATCTCGAGGGCGTTGTGGACGACAATGACATCCTCTCTCTTTGCCGTATATAATATATGGAGTAGATTATATGACACTCCAAAGAGTTTGAGCTCTTAATTATCTCAGTTCTACTATGTTTTACCCTACTACTTCTCAGATCTGCTACTTCTTAAGTCCATCACCTTTCAGATCTGCTACTTCTCAGATTTGCTACCTCTTAGATCCGTCACTTTTCAAATCCGCTGAAGATTTAGACATTACTACTCACCACTTTCTGTATTTATCTTCGCATCAATCTCGTTGCTCTTTATCCTTTCCTCCTTAAAACCTCGTTATCAAAATCCCCACATCATTCTTGTTCATATATGCATGACTTCTCAGTTTAATTAGGAACATCAAAATTTTGAAAATAGATGACATAATACACGGTAGATTCGACGCTGGAACCTCATTCATTGAATGAGGCCATCGGTGCCGTCCACGTGTCCTGGCTATATAATTAAATTTATTTTATAACTTTTATTTATTTGATATTCCTAATATTTTTCTGTAACTATGGTTGAAATGGATCCATACATCATTAAGCTAAATGGCCAGAAAACTCTACGTATTAAAATTTTCTTTTAGTTTTTTATATTTCCAAAAATATATTACTACAATTTACTGTAATCTTCTAAAATACCCATTCAAACTTAAAAAAAAACTCTATTTGTATGAAATATATTCTACTGTATGATTTCACGATTTTATATAAATTATTATTATTATTTTACAGAATAGTGTATGGTGCCACAACTTAAAATAATTAATTACTTTGATTTATAATATAGTACAACATCACACCTTATTATTAAGATTTTTTTTTGAAAGAATTGAGAATTATTGTTAACATATATACTCCCTCCATTTTTAAAAATAAGTGTCCCCACCATTAAAAAACACATATATAGAAAAATTCATAAATTACATTCTTTATCCCTAATTATTTCATAGAAAATTTAAAAACTATATAAATTGTATTGAACACAAGAATAAAATGGAAAAGATATCATCATTTTATTTCTAAATTTTTGAAATAAACACTTATTGGGAAACAAGAAAAAGGCTACACGTGTCACTTAATTATTTAAAAACAGAGAAAGTACTATTGTATGTCTTGATATTTACTAGTAAATATTATTGTATCACACACTATAGGATGTGTAACGTGCGTTTGTTTTTAATCATTCAAAATATATAGGAATAATTTAATGTGGTACAAATTTATCTTTAATAGTGGGGATCATAATTTTATGTATCTTGTTTGCTTTTAAAATTTACTTATTCATTTATTTAAAAAGTAGTAAAACGTGGTATAATATTATAACTCCATTTCTTATGTATAAAATTATACTTTGAGCAAGGAAAAATAGATCGTCCAAAATTTAATACATCATGACCGATTTTTTAATTATTATATCAAGACAAACAAATTATAAGGTGAAAAATTATTATTCCTCATTATCATTCATTATAAATCAAAATGAATTTTATAATTATATGATTGCTACTAACAATTTTATTAAGATCACTTAACAATAAGAGTTTAATGAGCTCGTTAATGAATCAATTAAGTTTAAATATTAGATTGTTAAATAAGTTTAGTAGTACATCTGATTACTAAGTAAGTAGTAATTATAAATAGATATCCAATTTTTTTGTGCAGTTTGAGTCCTATGTCTCACTGTTTTATGTATCGTCATGTCCCTCTATTAAACAAATATTTTTTACTATATAATGTATCATACTCACTCTGTCCCAGATTAGTATGGTTCAACTAATATTTTATACCTTACAATAAATCAAATATGCACCACACTTTTGGGAGACGAAGGGAGTACTTAATATTTACTACTAAAAGTCAAAGGGTTAACTACTAATAGCTAAATTAGAAATATAAAATAATTCTTAAAAATAATTATAAATCATGACTGAATAATGTAAAACTAAACTACACTAAACCACAACAAATTAATTAAATAAATAAGCTTTCTAAATATTGATTCACATTTCAATATTCATTACTCATTTTAAACTAGTAACTTTTTTCTAAAAATACTTTTATATTCTAAAATACTTTTATGAGGTTAGACCTACCCACGGTTCAAGGTCCGCCGGTTCCGGACTTTGAACCTCCGATTACGGTTTTTCTCGGGGATGATCCGTAACCGGCCCGCCTATACTATTCCCGATTCCGGGTCGGGCCAAAAAACAGGCGGTTTAGGTTCCGGTTAAAATCGCCGGTTCACGGTTCGGTCCGCCGGTTTTTTTAGTTTTTTATTTTTTTTACTTTTTTACATTAATATACTAATATAAATGTATTATTTTGATTACGAAAAATAATATTATGTAAATGAAGTACAAAACGAACATTAAAATAAATGAAGAAAATTAACTCATTTTTTATTAATACTTAAAATGAACATTATATAATCTATATATAATTACATTTAAATAAGTTCCAATGAATTCTTGAAAATAATGAAAATTTTAATAAAGACAAGAAGATAAAGTGTAGAGAAATGGTATGGAAGAAATAAATTCTCAAAGGGATATATATTTATAGATATACATATGAGGTAATTAAATAAAATAAAAATAATATTTTAAGCCGAAAACCGTCGGTTCGCCGGTTTTATAAGCCCGCCGGTTCCGGTTACCCATTTGCTTGAACCGTAACCAGCCTTCTACCGCCGGCGAACAGACGGTTTACATTATTCAGTATAATTATTTTTAAGAATTATTTTATATTTCTAATTTAGTTATTTGTAGTTAACCCTTTGACTTTTAGTAGTAAATATTAAGTACTCCCTTCGTCTCCCAAAAGTGTGGTGCATATTTGATTTATTGTAAGGTATAAAATATTAGTTGAACCATACTAATCTGGGACAGAGTGAGTATGATACATTATATAGTAAAAAAATATTTGTTTAATAGAGGGACATGACGATACATAAAACAGTGAGACATAGGACTCAAACTGCACAAAAAAATTGGATATCTATTTATAATTACTACTTACTTAGTAATCAGATGTACTACTAAACTTATTTAACAATCTAATATTTAAACTTAATTGATTCATTAACGAGCTCATTAAACTCTTATTGTTAAGTGATCTTAATAAAATTGTTAGTAGCAATCATATAATTATAAAATTCATTTTGATTTATAATGAATGATAATGAGGAATAATAATTTTTCACCTTATAATTTGTTTGTCTTGATATAATAATAAAAAATTCGGTCATGATGTATTAAATTTTGGACGATCTATTTTTCATTGCTCAAAGTATAATTTTATACATAAGAAATGGAGTTATAATATTATACCACGTTTTACTACTTTTTAAATAAATGAATAAGTAAATTTTAAAAGCAAACAAGATACATAAAATTATGATCCCCACTATTAAAGATAAATTTGTACCACATTAAATTATTCCTATATATTTTGAATGATTAAAAACAAACGCACGTTACACATCCTATAGTGCGTGATACAATAATATTTACTAGTAAATATCAAGACATACAATAGTACTTTCTCTGTTTTTAAATAATTAAGTGACACGTTTAGCCTTTTTCTTGTTTCCCAATAAGTGTTTATTTCAAAATTTAGAAATAAAATGATGATATCTTTTCCATTTTATTCTAGTGTTCAATACAATTTATATAGTTTTTAGATTTTCTATGCAATAATTAGGGATAAAGAATGTAATTTATGAATTTTTCTATATATGTGTTTTTTAATGGTGGGGACACTTATTTTTAAAAATGGAGGGAGTATATATGTTAACAATAATTCTCAATTCTTTCAAAAAAAAAAAAATCTTAATAATAAGGTGTGATGTTGTACTATATTATAAATCAAAGTAATTAATTATTTTAAGATGTGGCACCATACACTATTCTGTAAAATAATAATAATAATTTATATCGAATCGTGAAATCATACAGTAGAATATATTTCATACAAATAGAGTTTTTTTTTTTTTAAGTTTGAATGGGTATTTTAGAAGATTACAGTAAATTGTAGTAATATATTTTTGGAAATATAAAAAACTAAAAGAAAATTTTAATACGTAGAGTTTTCTAGCCATTTAGCTTAATGATGTAGGGATCCACTTCAACCATAGTTACAGAAAAATATTAGGAATATCAAATAAATAAAAGTTATAAAACAAATTTAATTATATAGCTAGGACACGTGGACGGCACTGATGGCCTCATTCAATGAATGAGGTTCTAGCGTCGAATCTACCATAATACACTACCAATTACCAAATGTAACTAACACATGTCATTCTGGTACAAAATGTTAATCATAATCTAAAAAATTTATGTGGAAAAGAGCATGAAAATACGAACACAGGGGATCAGATCATAAAATGGAAGGCAAAACAAGAAATGATTTCACATTACTACTGCTAATTGAAATTGATTGCCAAAGCTTTGTCGTTCTTGTCCAATACACTAGTATTGTGCCCTGTGCATGGCAACGCAAAGGCCGTGGATCATGAGATTGAAATGGACTGAGAGCTCCACCTTCAAGAGTTTAGTCCCATATCATGAGATTGTTATTCTTCATGCTCATCACTTTATCCATTTACAGAGACCCCACCAAGTTTCCAATCAAATTTTGTCTTTCATTCAGAAATTTTCTTGACTCATTTTATCATACATACTAGTATGTCTAAATTATTGTATTTCTATCTCAATGTATGATTCTAATTTATGCAAACATTTACATATGGAAAAATTTCACTTTTTCTGATTGTACGTAGATTATAATCTTAATCTTGGGGATTGGACCTCATAGCTAAGTAAATGTAATGTTGCAATATGATTAAGAAGGCTCCAACTACTTCCATCTATGAGAGAGAGAGAGAAAAGGAGAATTGGTGTGTTTGGGTACGCGTTTTTGTAGAGGTTGTTCTAGGAAACAAACTTGTTATAAATATAAATCAAATCTGCGTGCAATAACATTCAATCTGCAGTACTCTGAATTCATGCAATGATAAGGCGACAGATGGCCTCCCTATATACAACGTTGCGTGTTTTGCATTGTAAGGGAAAACGAGAGGAATGGTTTTCTGGAACAAAGCCATCATTACCATAAATGGTATGGTGAATTTATATTATTAAAATAATTCCATGTGAGAAGTGGTTGCAATGTGTACATATATAATAGAATTTCTGGGTATGGTAGTATGAGTAAAAGAAGATGCTGTTGTTGGGGGGGTTTATTTGGGAGAGTATATACTAATCACTCTCACTCTCTCTCTCTCTCTAACGTCCATATTCTGGAACCAGAATCTTTTTTTTTTTTGGCAAACAGAAAATTACTTGTTAGAAATTCGAGAAAGAATGAAAATTGTAGGAGGAAGAGGAAGTAAGAAAGGAAGAGGCCAAGCAAGTCATCCAACACAGGTTGATTATATATTAAAGCATCGTTCTTTGCTACACAGCTCTTTACTTAAACCCTTGATCATTTTTTTCTCCTTTGTTTTTATTTTCTTGTTCTTGTTTCCACTTTCTTTGATCTTAGTAATTATGTCCCTACTGTGTGTGAATGTGTGTGCTTATTTCGTCATAAGGTAAGGAGGAGCAGAATGTCTGAAGAAGAACCATCATTTTTCTACCTTTTGCTTCAAGATAGATTACACAAGTAATTTGAGAAACAAAAACAGAGATTCTTTTCACTCTGAGAAAGCAACCTGTCAATTGTCATGATTAAAGATGTGATTTTTCTTGTTGAGCTCATGTATAGATGAACCCACTCTAGAGAAAACTGAACTGATTAGTTGATATCTTTGCATAATTTTGCTGTTGGTTTGTTGTGCTAACAGATCCAACTTCGGTGCAGAGATGAGTGAGAAATCGATTGAAACTCATTCTTACATACTAATTTAACATAAAAAAAACTGGAGCTTTCTTGGTGCTGTTAGAAGAAATATGCCTTAGATTTAACCTAGACTCTTAAGGATCTGATTTTGCATCTTAATAATTAATCTTGATTTACATTATAGCTATGAATCTCTTGAATCCTTTACATTCTACTCTAGCAATGGATATCTTGTTTATTAGCCAAATAATTATCTGATTAATTAATTACATGTTTTCCTCATCTTCTGTTTAGAAAGTCATCTCTCAACTGTGATTGTTTCAGCATTTTCTCATGCAGTAGAATTAGGAGACCCAAACTTAGGATCATGCCATTTCTTATGTTCTACTACCACTACTTAGTTTAATACTTGCATTTTCTTGTTTAAGTTAGTTTCCTACATTTTTCAGCTGTAATTACTAATTCTCACTTACTCCATTTGTGTGGGATTATCCATATCCCCCTCCATTGCATCCTAGGTGCCCTACGCGAAGTTCTACAGGGGTCGTTCCACAGTCGATGGCTTTACCTCCTATAGGAAGTATCACCAGTATTCCTTAGCTTGAAATCACCACTGAGAATACTCAAGGGAGATAGAGAAACTGCAAATCCAGTTTTTGAGAATACTGTGGAGGATGTCAAACAATCTATTTCTGGTCCTTTTCAGCCTCCAAGGGAGAATTCTATGGTGCCACAAGACGAGCACGTTCTAGAAAATATCACAACCACAGATGTTCCTCCGAGTAGTAGGTGTTTGAGCCCGTCTCATAGCCTTAACATGACACAGTTTGCAAGAGGCCTACAAGATGACTAAAATGATGATCGAGACATAGTTGAGTCTGCTCCTGGTCCTGACTATGTACACGGGCACAAGGTAAAGACAGAGATTGCTCCTTTGGTTGGAGCCATCTTCAAGAAATATGGTGATATCACCAGCGAATGCAAGGTCAAGTCTCCTTCCATCTTTTCATTCTTACTTGAACGCATGTGTGATGTGTACCAGAAACTTGAGAAGACAAATCTGTTTGATCTTACGCGTGCTGAGATCAATGTCATGCGTGATGAACTACAACTGTGCAAGGATCATAAGCTAAACGTGGGATGGCTTCTTGAGAGGCTGGAACAAATTTCTGAAACAAGAAGCAGCTCCCAAGAGTACTTGATGCTCAAGGAAGAGGCAGCAAGATGTATGGAGTCTAACAGAAGCATAAAAACGGATCTGGAACAACAGCGGCTGCATATTGCTTTGATACAAAAGAAGATATCTACGTTGGAACAGCAAATGGTAGACAACCAAGCTAAGTCCATTAAATGCACACAAATGGCTGTTGATATCAAGACTAGAGCAAATGCTCTTGCAAATCAATCTTTGGTGCATGGCCTTCTTTAGTTCACATTCACTGCTTTTCAACTAGAATATGCATGAATGGTATAATCTATAGAAACATTTGATACCAATATTATATCACATTTTGATCAAACAGCTGCTTTTCTTGGTGACAACAAGATATATTATTATAGCAGAAAACATTACACACAAAAAGTAACAAAAAAATGACAACAATCAAACTTCCCTATGAATGCATAGAAGAAGTTCAATAAAGCATAAGTAAAGCTGAAAAGAAGTGAAAATTAGGTAGAGAGATCAAGTATTTATTGGTGCTATATATCAGATGATTGATAAAGCAGATCTTCTAAGTATTGACAGCTCTGCAGTTCTTCCGAATTTCTCCCATTGAACCTGTGAGTGGAGATATATTCCCCAACTTCACCATGGACTCCGCAAACTGCTGGAAGAAAAGCGCGTTGCTGGAAGCATATTTCTTCACTAGCCCCAACGACACTTGATTCTGCGTTGCCAGAACTTGATCCGAGTTCAAGAGCCCCTTGGAACTCAGTATATTCTTGAAGTAAGTATTCTCGAACTTTGTAGGGGTGACGAAGTCCAATGGAAACAGATTCTGATCGCCACCAGACGAGGGGCAGCCGGTGCGTAGCCTAGCTGCATAGGATTGATCTAGAGTGAGGTCAGGCTTCCCATTTCCTGCTTGGTTGTAAAGCCTCTGCCTGAAGCTCACACACCTTGCATTTCCTATGGTGTGGCTGCCTGAAACCAGGATCAGTAGTGATTTATTACACCAGATGAGATCATAAATTATATATGTTGAGATGATGCTAAATGATTAGGCATATATGTACCGGATAGTGCAACGACATCAACAATGTCTAGGCCTACTCGTGTAAAGGTGGAGAGGATGGTCTGAAATGTGTTGTTGGGAGCAGGAATGTTGTTGTTGGCTCCATTGATGCTTGCAGTTCTTGAATCTCTTCTTCCCAACGGAACTGTCCAGCTAGGCCCTCCGGCCTGCACACACCACACACACTAAATGAGAAACCAGAGAAGAAGAAGAGAGAGAAAAAAAAAGAGTGTGTTTGATTTGAGGGAGGCCTAGGGCACCGACAAGAACAGTGGAGTCTCTAGCAGCAAGAGCAAGAATATCAGCACAAGAAACTGTTTGAGGGCATTCTTTGTCGAGTGCTGATTTGATCTCGTCGATAACGTTGAATCCACGAACAGAATTGTTGTTAGGAACTGCTCCCTTTTCACTGATTATGCCTCCCATGCTATCCAGAAGCAGAGATGCATCACACCCCTGCATGATAGATAGTTTACAAGAATACATACAGTAATGTATATTACTATACTTGATACATTAGTACCATGCATGCAGCATTGTTAATTAATCATAAACTAAGTGGTCCATTGATAAAGATGGAAATTTGAGAAACCTGGACAAAGCAGTCATGAAAGTGAAGCCTGAGAAGTGAAGCAGCCATACGAGGCTCTCTTGCGACGGCCTTGGCGACGACAGACTTCACAATTTGGTGTGCTCGAGGGCATGTGCGGTCGTAGAACTGAGGGTAAAGGGACCCTCTAGCTCCATTTCGATTCTCAGAGAAGCAAAGAGTTGCAGAAGCAAGCAGGATTGTGGAAACAATGAGGAGGAAGTTGATCATACATTTAGCCGCCATTGTTTCTTGCTAAGAGAGATTTTAATTAGTGTAAAACTGAGAGATGTGGATTGTGGTGTGGAAAGAGTTTGCATATGATTCAAGTATTTATAGAGATTTGGAGAGAGAGAGAGAGGAGGGGAGAGGAGTTGGTCGAATTCATTTTCAGTGTTATTTTTTTTTTTAAATTTTTTTTTGTAATTGGGAATACGTATACATTGGATTAGCGTATAGTAGTCATTTCGGCTTACTTAACGTAGAAAAGATCAAAGGGTTTCGAGCATTAGCTTACAAATATTACTATGCTTTTACATCGTATGGTAATCTTATAAGATTCATATCAGAATTCAGATGGTTTAACTTTTCCAAATTTTTTGACACGAGGATGTTTTGTTTTGTTTTGTTTTGTTTTTTCTTTTCATAATTTGATACAATTCATTTTTCAAACAATTTTAACCATATGGTTTTTGAGCGATTTTGAATTGTCTTTAGATTCTTCGTTCCTCACATTTTAATGCCGAAGTGAAAATGTCATTTTAATTTAACTCCGTTTTTTTTTTTTTTGTCCATATAACTTCTCGTATCAAACCTTAATAATTGGTTTTTAACAAAAAATAAACTTCTCGAATGTAAAGTGTACGAGTGCTTAATTATTGGAAACATTATAATCTATTACTATTATAAAGTGTGTATTATTACAAATTTTGATATACCCATATATAATATTCTTAATTATTTTTCTAAATAGAGTTTAACAATTTAATATACATATATATATATACTAGTAAGTAGCCCGTCGAAATTCGACGGAAAATAACTTTATGTTTTAATTTATATGTATATATTTTAAAATAATTTTATATTTTATTTAAAAGTTGTGATATTGTTCTCGTTAATTATTAATCAAACTTAGAAAATTAATTATTTCACGTATCTAAATTTATAATTAGAAATGATAATGGATCGGGTATACTCATTCATTATGTATTTTTTTTAAAATCTATATTTGTTAAGAATTTTTCTACATGTTCGTCATAATTTTGGTTAAAATAGTGACTTTACTGTACATACTCGTCTCAAATCCGTTGAGTAATACTCGATAAAAATATGAACACCCAAGTAAAATTAATTAAAATTAGTAAGAATCCTTCTTTCTATATTATTTGAACCGTCTTGTTGGTTTATGCTAAATTACTCGATAAAAATCTAAACAAAGTTAATATTAATTAAAATTTGTAAAAATTATTCTTTTTAAATATATTTGAATCGTCTCGTTGGTTTATGGTAAATCAATATTTCTAATCTTTGCCAAAATGCGGAAAAAATGCTTAATTACATCTTCAAAATAATATTAATTAATATTAGTAAAAATAATTCTTTATATGTTATTTGAACAGTCTCGTTGGTTTATGTTAAATTACTCGATAAAAATATAAACAAAGTTAATATTAATTAAAATTAGTAAAAATCCTTCATTTTAAGTATATTTGAACTGTCTCGTTAGTTCATGTTAAATCGATGTCTCTAATCTTTGCCAAAATGCAGAAAAAAATATGTTTACATCTTCAATTTTTTTTGTTTTTTTCTTTAGCTACCTATCCCACATTTGATTCAATGTATATATTTTATAGAAAGCACTTATCGAATTTTTAGAAAAAAACATGAATGAAAAATAAAAAGGATTTCATATAGACATGTTGATTAAATATATTTATTTAGTCTTCATAGGGATTTTCATTTACAAATTTTCTACAGATTATTATATATGAATTAAGAATATATAATTATTCTTTTCTTTAGCTACCTATCCCACATTTGATTCAATGTATATATTTTCTAGAAAACACTAATCAAAATTTTTAGAAAAACATGAATGAAAAATAAAAAGGCTTCCATGTAGACATGTTGATTAAATATATTTATTTAGTCTTCATAGGAATTTTCATTTACAAATTTTCTATAGATTATTATATATAAATTAAGAATGTATAAAATAAGGATTTATAAGAATGCATTCCGATATTGTTATTATTTTAATATGCATAATAGAAGAAATTAAGTAAATAGAGGGAAAGATAAATATGAGATGCGATTAATATATAGATAAACATGTGATATTTCAAGAATATGAAATTAATAAAATTTTAATTAATAAAAATAATATATATGAATTAAAATTAGACAAATTACCAGAATAAAGGAAAATCAGAATGGAGCACCGTGGATGGGGCAGCTTAGATAAATATGAGATGCGATTAATAGACTAACATGTGATATTTCAAGAATATGAAATTAATAAAATTTTAATTAATAAAAATAAAAATTAGAATATATATGAATTAAAATTAGACAAATTACCAGAATAAAGGAAAATCTGAACGAAGCATTGTGGATGGGACAACTTTATTTTCGTATTAGTAATAGATTATTAATTTTAATAGAAGATAAGACTCTATTTGTAATCAAGATTCTTCCAAATTATCATAAAATGTATTTATTGCGTGGCATGCACCATTTCACCAATCTTTCTTAAGTAACGAGCTTTGAATTAGGAGATTGTAAATCTAAGTTAATAAGACTATATACTTATCAACTTAAAATATATCAAGCAACGCCCTAAAAACTAGATCTTCAAATTAAATAGATGAAAGAAATCCCATATAAAAATTAGAGTTAATTATCGCTTATGGTCTCACTTTGGGTTGAGTTGCAAAATTAGGAGATGATCATTAAAATATGAAAAATAAATCATGAGCTTTTAGTTAAGTTACAAATATGACACGAAATTAAATTTTCGAGTTCGGAAAGATGAGTTGTACAACGAAAATTCGACCATGCTTGGTCCTTAAGGAAAAACTACACAAACAAGCAAGCAATTTCTCCTTCCTTCACTTTTGTCACTTTCTAACAATAAATTTTATTTCCTATACATTTAAAATTTAAATTGTATCCATAATTATGTTTGTATCGAGAACATTTTTTTATATCAATAAAACAACTCTAGAAAAAAAAAAAAACAAAACAGAGCGAAATAGACAATGAATCCAAACATATCATATATGGCATGACTGAATTACTAAGGTGCCTAGCGCAAGTTTGAAATTGAGTCCCTTAATTTTATGATTAGGTTAGCAATTATACTGTGCCTCCTTTTAGATTTGGCTTCCTCCACACTTCAAAGGTACTTAATCAACTATTTAACAATAAAAATATAAAATAAGTGAAATATCGTTTTTTTACCTAACAGTCGACAACATTAATCAAACAGAAACGCATCGCACCTAATTTTGGCATTTGGTTCTTTGAAAGAATAATTCGAACATGCATGCATGCTACACGATCAAAATTACGGGAGAATTATTTAGTAATGTTTAAAATTGAATAACTCATTCAAAATTTAGAGAAACGATAAAATGGAAGAATTTTATTTCTCTTTATTTTAATTATAAGTTAGGCTGAATATGAATGTATATATAACTAATTAAGGTACCACAAATAAAAATTAGAAAAAGGAAATTTATACTTACCAATATCACATTCGAGATAAAGTTATATCCACACAACCTAATGTAAGAACTAGATATCAATCTAAGTCATTGATCTTCTCATGATCTATGATTGTCATAATGGAAGCATGATTGTAATATATAAAGAGCAACATCATGCTTTAAACAAAGATCAATGATTACGATTGTTTCGTAGTTCTCACACTAGGATTGATTCTCATGTGTTCCATTTTCTATAATATCATATATAGTATATTTTAAAAACTATTTTTCCATGAGTTAAATTAGGAATCATGTTTATTTAAATAAACAAATATTGCTTATTTTTATATACATAAAATAATGCTTTTTTTTTATGATGCTGCTTAATTATTTATATAACAATGTTCATTTCATTATACTTATTTATTTATAAACTATACTTCTTTTAGGATAACTGTATATCATGAAAAGATCAATGATTCAAACTGATATTTAGTCAACTTTGAGGAAAAAGTTTTATTTGATCATGTGAATTGCTTTATGGTTTGAGTAATTAAACTCTAATTCAATTTGTGAACCGAGAAGGCTAATCAAAGAACATCGGCTTGTACTAAATAGATTAAAAATTGGAAGAGTATGAAAACCACTTCTTTAATTTTGTAATTTAGAAACCGCTATATTAAGGTTAATTTTCTGAATATCACGACAATTACATTAATTTTAGTTTTTGACACTTTTTTTTAAATCATTTCAATTACCAACATAAGGGACCAGTTTTGCAAGATTGGGTTAAAATTAACATAACGTGACAAATACACATAGTTTACCAGCTATGCAAAAAAAAGGAAGAAAATAACAAACTTTCTGGCTCATATTTTACCAGCTAGCGCGCAGCCATGGCCCATGACGAGGGCTGTCAGCCGACTTCGGTAAGAGAATTGGCTGAGGGAGTGCTTGTTGATAATAAGCAATTAAGTTTTGGGTTTGGGGGTAAATCATAGTTAATTTTTTTTAACACAAAAACTCCCGTGCAACCGTCCCACCGAAGTGATGCATCCACGCACGCGCGGCGCGTGTAAACCACACGCCCATTTTCGACCTATAAGTCAGGCGCGTGCATCACACGCGCCCCTCAAGGCGCGTGCATCACACGCGCCTGACAATTATTTTTTTATTCGGCGCGTGTAACACACACGCCAAACTTTTAATTTTTTTTCCAGTTTTTTTTTATTTCTTTTTTTCAGTTTTTTTTTATTTTTTTATTTTTTTTAAATAGTCGAGCGAGGGGAGCCGAAGGCCTATCAACGAGCTAAAAAACATTAATGTTGCAACAATTATTATCTATAAATTAAAATTGGAGCCGAAGACGGAGAAGAAAAATAAATTAAAAAAATCGAATAAAAAAAAACTGACGGGTCGGGTCGACCCGTTTTGACCGGATCGGATCAAAAGATCCGGTCACACATAAGTGGCGGTCTTACAGGAGACTTGCCCTTTTTTTTAAAGCATGTTTAGTTGTAATCTATTTAATTTTGAATTTAACCTGAATTCTTTTCATTCTACGCGTGTTGATAACATTGAATTGATTTTGGCCACGTCAAAATAATTTATTCCACGTTAGACAAGTTCCGTGGATGTGTAATTGCAAAAAATGGTTAGTTCATGTCGTAAATAATAATTGAACAAAATCATATCGAGATTTGAGAAGCAGTAGTAATATAAATGTCGTGATATTTATAATAATTAACTATATTACTAATGCAAAAAAAGAAAGAAAGAATATCGGCCCAAAAATAAGAACTTTGTGGCCCAATGACTCATTAGTTTTATATAGTAGACGTGACAGGGAAGTGTGGACCTTATGGGCTTCCGGGCCTCATGAGTTGTTAATAATAGTTTAGCGATTTAAATAAGTATTCCCTAAATAAGTATCTCAATTCCCTAAAATTATCCTCAAATAAATGTCATATTTTAAAATTATATAAAAAAATAATACGAAACTATAGGCGAATTTCATCGTACTTCACAACCACCAAATGGATGACCTTGATGATTGTTTTTTTTATCATGACTAGTTTTAATTTCTTATCATGACCATTTTTTTTTAATCATGGCTTTCTTAAATTATTTTTTAATGATGGAAATAAAATTGAACATTATGATCATTTTTTTTTACGCCTTTTTTTTTAGAGTGAGGATATTTCAGGATGAAGGAATCCATCCCTTTATCCTGCTCTGTATACAAAATTATACACTCCCTCGTCCCAATATTACGTCCCATTTTCCTTTTTCGTCTGTCCCATTGATAACTTCTCGTTCCAAATAAGGAAATAATTAACTTTTTAAAAGTAATGCGACCTACCAATTTTCTATCTTTTACCCTTCTTCTTAATATGCTCAAGGGCCAAAAGTTATAGGACATTATCAATTGGATGGAGGGAGTATATTTCTTCAAACCTCAATCTTCAAAGACGAGAAACCAACGCAGTATAGAGCTCCGAATCCTCAAGTAGCAGCAATAACAAATACGTATGCTACAACAAATTTTACAACAATGGCCTTATGGCTACTCATATATATTCTTAAACCACAAAATTTAATTAGTACACAATATATTACAGACCATTATCGGTCTTTCGCATGAAAATATCTTCGATTAAACGACTCAATTATGATGCTGGAGCGCCTGCATCCATCTTCACCTGAAACTTCACAAGAAACAGAAATATGAATATAAATTCCCCTTTTCAGCTGAGCAGAATTTGAATCCTCTTTTGCTGTTTCTTTGTCGTTTCTCGTCTCGCTCACTTCCTTTTGCAAGTACAATGTTGAAAGAATCTTGTCCTGAACCCTTAATATATAGCACTGGTATACGCAGCTTCAGGGTGGTAATGGAGCATCTCTCTCAACATCATCTCCCTAATAACTGGTTCTCCAATATTCTCATCTATATCGACGTTGATCCTGTACTGCGCTGGAGGATTGCAACTCGGATCGTACAGACTTGCAATGTAAGGGTGAGAGAGAGCCTCTGCAACAGTAATTCTTTTTGTAGGATCAAATACAAGCATTCTCTCCAACAAATCTATTGCCAAAGGGTCCGCATGCGGATATAAAGAAGAAAAGTGCACTCTTCCAGGAAAGTTGAGGGACTGCACGTATGTCCTGGCCTTTGCATTGTCTATAAACTCGAGATCAGCTTCAGACTGGCTACCAAGAACACTGATAACAAGTCTCAGTTGACTCAGGCTATCGGTTCCTGGAAAGATTGGTTTTCGGCCAAGAATTTCTGCTAGGATGCATCCCACCGACCAGATATCAATGGAGGTTCCGTAATTATCACAAGAAAGGAGCAGCTCTGGTGCACGATACCATCTGGTGACTACATATTCGGTCATGAACTGTCCGTTGTCTCTGCTAGTGCGTGCAAGTCCAAAATCACATATCTTTAGCTGACAGTCAGCATTGACGAGGAGATTCCCGGGTTTCAGGTCCCGGTGAAGAATGTTAGCAGAATGTAGATATTTTAACCCCCTAAGAAGCTGCACCCAATCATATTGATGTATATATAAGCAAACATTATTGCAATTCAAATCAAGATAGAAAAATATATTTGGAAAGGATGCTGCTATCTCTGAGCAATTCTTCCTTTCTCATGTATCCAAAATTATGATGAGGTATACAGATGTGATGGCAATGGATTAAATGGAAAACTATGAAAATCGTGAAAAAAGAAGACAAATACAAAGAAAACAAAAGAAAGGAGAAAATCACAGTGGTTAGAAAATCCACTACTTTCCTGCTATAGCATCTAGTAATGATGAGAACGTCGCCAAAAACAACTCAATATAACATTTACACTCTAAAAACTTTAATTAGCAGTTTACGAGTTCCAGAGAAATTTTCACATATACAACCTATACTTAGAGGGCGTTTACTTTGGATAATAGATTAGATGACAATACACATGATTGAGTTTTTGAAAGAATGGACGATCAAACATGCTCAAAATTGTTCAATCCATCAAAGTATGTGGTAGATTAGCCTAAATTATTTTTATCTATCTAACCTATCACACAAACTAAACACTACCATTCACAAATGCGCCTATCACAACCACAAGTAAGTAAATAGATGCACAAATCAAAGTATACTTATTTCATCTAAAATTAACATGAATGCAAACAGCACAGCAGCGAAATGTTAAGAAGTATCACCTGGAAGATAAAGAACTTGCAATGGTCACTCGACAGAGGCTGCGAGGACTTAATAATCTGATGCAGATCAGTGTCCATCAACTCGTACACCAGATAAACATCCTTAAAACCCCTCCAATTAGTCGGCATCATAACATCCTTGAGGGCGATCACGTTCTCGTGCTTTATACACCTCAACAACATCAACTCTCTCAGAGTCCTCAGAGCATCCACTCTGTTCCCAAACACATTGTTGATCTTCTTTATCGCCACTCTCTCGTTCGTTTCCCTATTCATTGATGAACAAACTACACCATACGCTCCTCTGCCTATGGCTTTGATGGGAATATATTTTGTGTCAATTTCGAACAACGTACGCCACATTGTATAATAATGCTTTCCTATCGGCCTAAATCCATTTGGGGGATCAACGGGAGTCGCCATTTCACTGTGATTTTTCATACATCAATTTCAACTTATATATACAAATAACCTAATTGATCGATCGTACACCCAGACAATCACAAATTCATGCGAATTCAGAATAAGAAATCCTATTTTTAGGAAGAAATTAAAATGGAATACCTAGGTTTGAAGAGATTATATAGTATTGATTGGAATCTTCACTTTCCTTTCCCTTCAATCTTCCACCTTTGTCATTTCTGGAAAAGCGATCGTTCTCGTTGAGGAGTAAAGCCAAAGCTTCAAAATTCCGCCGCCACTTTTCCAGCAGACTCCACCGATTAACAAGAATCCAAAGCAAATTATCTCAAATTAATTCCTCTTTGCCGATCAATTCTATTGAGCGCGACCAAACGGTTGTAGTAGTAGATAAAGTTTTGCAATTTTGGCTCGAACGGATCATGAGTATAGATTTGTGAAGATGATGTATGAGAGAGGACAAAGGGAAGGATATAATTGAGCGTGGTAGATGACGATCTTCTCCACAATCCACAAGCATGACAGCTACGCCTATCTCTCTCTCTCTCTAGAAATGAAATGAATTGAGGAAAATGTTGTTCAAGTACAATGTAAGAATTGTAGACAATCTGGCAATTTCACTTTGCTATTTTTGCCAAATCGAATAGATAAATACAAAATGAAGTTTTCTTGTTTGGGATATGCCGCGGCAAGATTCGGGTTTTGGTCGTGTTGGAGGTGTTTGAATATGGTGAAAATGGAGTGTTCTTGGCGTGAGTGGTTCAACTTTGAAAGTTGAAAAGATAAAATTTAGTCCCACGTGGAAAGAGATGGCATGCAGGCCGGCGGCTATTAAATCTTAAGCTTTCTATCGTTTGTTGTTGAATTGAGTTTAAATTTAATTTAATATTCGAGGGTTATGTCGACTTTAATTGACTCTAGAAGAGTTTTCTATACATTCACATTTAAAATTTAAATATTTAAGAATTAAATTATTTTATATTATCACAATATAAATTCATTACTAAAATTTGTTATTTCTTATAATAGATGGGGGCTAATTAATAGTCTAATCACAAATAAAAAATATTAAAATTATTAGTTAATATTGAATTAATATTTCTATAATTTTAAGCTAGTTTATGAATATATTGATCACCCTAATATTATCAAGCTCCAAATATACTCATAAGCATAAACAAGCTCCACTATACGAGCTCAAACAAACTTAATTTGTTCGAATTAAAGTATAATAGCCTGCGAGTACCTCAATTCGTTACCGTTGGGCTTTTACTTTCTTCTTATAATTACCAACACTAGAAGTCTAGAATAAATTACTCCACCAAAGAAAAGAAGAGAAGTCTCGTTGGAGATGATCTATTGATGGAGTTGTAATATTTGTGAAGGTCTCAAGTTCGAAATCGACCAATACTTTATAAGTCGAGTGGCTTTCATAATGCAATTTATCTCTCATGTATAGTTTACAGATTATTATTTTCCGAGCACACCTCTAATAGACTATTACAAAGAAGTGAAATTTATCCAGAGTACACTTTTGATAACGGTTGCAGGTGATTCTCATCATAAAAATGACTACTACTAATATTCTTAGAATTTTTTTTTCCTTTTCTTTTTGATCTTTTCCCTTATAGTTGTTGAACTACTAAATAATTGAACATAGTTGATCAACGGTATCACTTCTTTTCTCTTTTCTTTCTTAAATGATAAAAGTTTGAGATAGAATTCATCCCACCGCCACCTGAGCCCATTAAATATTAGAAGAAAAGACTTTTAGTTAGTTACAAACAACATTGGATGTCACTTCTATCGACACATGTTAAGCCTAAACTTCGACCATAATTTGCAGTATTAGTCAAGCAACAAACTTTAATTTTTCTGTACAGGTGAAGTTGCATAAAGTAAACTCATTGACCACAATTTAGTGCGGGAACTAACACAGCTAGCGAAAAGGAGAGTAGAGAGAGAAACTACCGAATAAATGTCGGCTGCCTTTTACTCACGATATATTTTGAAGGTAATATATAAATTAATTCTGTCTTCCTTTGTACAGTAATTCTCGAAATAAATTATATGATGGGATTGGCTTTTCTCTTACAAATATTACATATCTTGTTACACCATCTAAATTAATGTCAAGTTACAATCCGATAAAATTGACTAATTTTGAAGAAATCACCCAACTATTACATGCATGAACAAAATCTTCTAAAAACACTTTATAAATCAAGTTTGAAGTTGAATTTCACTTAATGCACCTCTCGCCTAGCGGATGTAGGTTATCATCATCAAAATAAACCATGAAAAAAAGAAAAGAAACAATTTTTTATGGGGAAAAATAAAATCCTTTGAAATTGTAACATAATGAAAACAATTTACTATTATCGTCGTCCTCAAGATACAACCAGGGCCGGCTGGACCATGAGGCGGGAGAAGCGGCCGCCTCAGGCCACTGTAATACGAAGGCCCCCAATTATTTTAGGCCCCATATATATTAATATATATCTATATAAATAAAATAGTTATATAAATTTAATTGAGTATAAATCTAGTCTAGCGGTAATTTGCATGGTTAAATCTTCTAAATAAATTATGGCCAGGGTTCGAAACCCTCCAAGCCCCTATTTTCTTGTTTTGTTGCCTTGATAAAATCTCAATCTAAATTGATGCATATTTCATAGAAAAAGACAATTTGATGAAAATTAATGAAGAAGAAATTGAATTTTCTATAGAAATTAAATTTGAACAATTTAAGGAATATGAAATTGTTTTTGGTTTTTTATTTGATCTAAATATTTTAAAAATTGTAGGTGACGATAAATTAAGAACAATATGTTTAAATATTGAGCAATATTTAACATTTGAAGAACATTTAGAATCTTAGATATTAATGGACTTGATTTATTTTCAGAGGTATTGAAAGAAATTTTGGACATAAAAATAAGTACAGAGATTGATATATTAAATTACATAAAAAAATATTTTATTCATTCCCTAATGCATAATATTGCTTATATAATATTACTAACCATACATATAAACATTATTTCTACCGAAAGAAGTTTTTCAAAGTTAAAATTAATAGTCTTATTTAAGATTAACTATGTCGCAAGATAGATTGAATGGATTAAGTTTTATTACCTATTGAAAGTAAATTGTTAGAACCAATATCTTGATTATAAAAATTTAATAAATAATTTTTCGGCTGAGAAATCAAGAAAGATGAAATGAATCTTTTGAAAATATATCTTTTATGCAACTTTTGTTTACGTAATTCTTTTAGTACGTAGCCTCAGGCCCCCAAATTGTTGGATCCGGCCCTGGATACAACTTTTAAAATTTTGGATTACTGCACGACAACAATAGTTTTATCGAACAAAACAATATTTGGGTTTTGTAGGACTTATGAGAAGAAGGATGAGAGAAAACTACACTTGCTAGAATATTACGAAACAAAGCCGTACGTAGTTAAGATGAAATGAAAAATGTAGGGTTCCAAACTTCCATATATAGTAGAAGAAGTGTTGTGGGCTTTTTGATGCAAATGTGGCACCATTTGGTCTAGGAGGATTTTGGTCATTTATCCCTAAAATCTATCGATGGTTTGATAGTCATTTAGCGGGTACGGTTGAACGTTTTTATAATGGTTATGCGTCCACAAATAGTGGGGTACAGTCCTAATGTCCAGCTAAAGAAAATATTTGAAGTTTTAGTTTTTGCTTTTGATTTTATCTAACATGTTTGTTAAGTAATTGAAATGATTATTTGTATAATAACATGTCGTAGTAATTACAAATAATCATATTTTCAAGACAAAAAATGGAGTATATATGTTGATTAAGAAGTGATTTTTTTTCAATTACCTCTCTAACTAAATTCTTGTTAAGACTAAAACATCAAAGAGAAAGAGACCTAAATCATTTTCGATGTTAACAAGTGATCGTAGAGATCCCATGAATAATGAAGGTTCATATGGACAGTTGTTAATCTTGCTAGCACAATGAATTTTTGTCCCTTCGAATGGTGCATGGCTAGATTGCAATCATCATGATGATAAGCTAATTACTTTTATTGATTTCATATCCCTTATTGGTCGTTTATTGATAAAATATGTATATATGCTTCACGAAATCACTATATGAGAGTAGTGTGGGGCCACTCTTATATATGAGATTATGACTAATCAAACTTCTAAATGATGAATTGCTAGGTGCGCTCGTGGCTAATCAATGAACAATACGTTGAAAAACGAAATTGGTGTGTGTATAATGTATTATGTGTGTTAACCTTTGACAATGAGTATTTAGTTCATAGAAATTATTTGTTTTACCAAACTTAATTATGTATATTGTATCTTTCTATCACTACAAAAAAAAATGCAATTTGCCGATGAAATTAGCGATGAAATTGTGTCTGGTCCATTGTTGGTTAGCGACGGATTAATGACAGTTTAGTAACAGAATGTTCAAACATATATATATTTTTGGTTCATACACGAAAAGACCGCAAATTAAATGCATTTGATACATATTTATACATGGCAAGAGTACCTTAAAGCTCATACTTAGGGGTACACGTACTCTAGCTCAAATCAAAATGGGAATTGATCTATGATTCATTTTTTAACAAATAAAAAAAAAGTTATTTGTTCTTGGTGATTTTTAAATTTTTTGTTTTCTAGAACAAAGCATTTACTTTCTTTTGGAAATTAGATTTTTTTTACTCATGAATAGTAGTTCTTGAAGTAAATTTGTATAATTTTGAAGCATGTCGGACTTTTTATGAAAACTGAGTATGAAGAAGTTTTTGTTAATCTTTACATCTCGAAATAGATATTTTATTATCAAACTGAATGAATTGGTCAAAATCCATAATGTTAACCCACACATTAATATGTGGCTAAAAGTATACTTATGTGTGAGTATAGATGGTTGCCCACACATAATGCAAATGTCAACATGTGTGGTTATTTTTCTGTAGAGAAAGGGTTTTACCCAGACATATATGTATGTGTGGATAAATCATCCAACATTACCTACACATGTATATGTCACTAAAAATATTTTTTATGTGTGGATAAACATATTTTATCCATAATAAAATGATGAGGTGGAAATGACGTGGATGATAATATTATATTCGATATTGACACGTTACAATTTGCATGTGTAGGTAAATGTTATAAGTTATGTGTAAGTAATAATTTTTCTAGTAATTGAATTAAAAGTAGTTATTAATTGTGGGTAAAATAAATATTATTATGGAGATTAAACTATTATGTAAGTCGAACTAATTTCACAAAATCGTAATTTAATGACAACACATGCAAGACATTAAAATATAAGATGGCAATAATATTGAAAAGAAACTTTAGATTGTCACTAAAAATTAAAGTATACAATGTGTGTATACAAAATAACATACAACTTTTAATATGTACAACTACACAATCAATCTAATACTTCATATTGCCTTTTTGAACACCTTGACCTGAACTGAAATAATCCCTCATATATATGATCTCTCTTGTTAACCTCATATTGCCAACTGCATCATTTCTCCCTGTCAATAATATTCAAAATAATTTATAAGCACCAAGCAACATAACTTCCACAGTCAACAACTAAAAATGACATGACAGAATAACTATCAAATTATAAAAATTGTCTTGAGTATCAATAAACTACACGAGCACATAATAGATATATTAATATACATAGATAGAAAATGTTATTTGACTTAATTTCACATAATTTTCTCACTAGCATGATATTTGTCATTTTAATAAGATTTGAGAACCTTTTTCATGAGAGGTATTTTCAAACCCAAGTTTATAGACTAGCTTCTACAAAATATTATGAACATGCCGACCTCCAAAAGGCAAAATTAGCCACTTCTTGTTAGTTTAAAGGAATTAGAAATCATAAAAATGTGTACCATACTAATGAAGATATCAAGATAAGCAATTTATTCTCTCTGATTTCAGGACTTGAATTTCTCTGCAATTTCTTTACATCCTTGGGGTTAAATAAAACAAAACGTATAAAATGTTGTGTGTGTGTGTTACCAGTGTTTATGCTTTATATATAGTGTCACATGTTTTGCAAATTTCAAGAAAACAAGTGGATAACAGGAACTAGAGACTAGGTAACAAATGAAGCACCAAAATAAATCCTTATCAAAGCAACAAATCATATTATGTCAAACTACTTACCTAATGTTGTCACTAATTTGACGATTGATTGATTAAGATAAACAAAGTGTGTAAAGATACTTGGAGCCGAACCTTGAACTTCACAACACCTATGCTCCACTTGATTTTCACAGAACGTGCATTCTCATGGATTTGCTTAAGCTGAAATTCACAAATAGGGTATCTCAGTTGTCTATAAACATAAATTAGCTGAACTAAATGAATCATTAATAAAAAAAAAAAATAAAAGAGCAATAGTTCAATTCCAAGATGAACTCACATTTAACGAACACGATCATACATCGACCTAGAAAATAATTTTTACATGTGTGTATTGCATACCACATTGCAATTAGGCAAGTAGTAACTTGTGAATCGGGCATCAATCCAGCTAACAACACAAGAATCTCAAAAGGCCAATATTCCAAACTAATATTAAAAAAAGTTCAAATTAATCACCACCCAAACTGAACAAGCTTTGAGCACTGAGATAGGGAAAACACACACACACACACTGACCAAATCATAATTGCAGAAGGCAAAGCAAGCTTTAAATAGGTAAACACATGGCTCAAGCACTCCCAACTAAACCCTCACCATGTCTATTCGAATTTCTCTGTCTTTACCACATAAATCCCAGTATCACCACAGATATCCATAGCGAAAACAAAACCGCCAATGGCGCTTCCCTGAACTCAAATGCCAATTTGGGACCAAGCTATCACCAATAACTTTTATCTGGATTCAAAATTAACAATTAGAATTTCAAGAATTATATGAAAACTTTATCCATAAAAGGAATTATTTAAACATGAAGGAAAATAATACCCATATAATAACTCCCTGGTTCATCCATAAACGAGTCCACCATTCCATAGTCATAAGATTGTTAACGATTTACACCAAACTAGGAAAATTGTATGTGAGTGTGCTTTGGAGGGCTATTTGGATTTTGGAATTATCTGGAAGCTCGGAGCCTTTGAGAACGTATTCATGGCCGTGAGCCGGGTAGATGAAATCGTTCTCCGATAAATTGTGGCACACGAATCCATTGTTGTAGCCCCTGAATCATATTTCCCAAATTAGAATTACAAATTTACTAATTTCATAACTTCCATAATCATAGCAAAAATTCTGATAATATTCACCGTTGGCAAGACCACGAGTAGTTCGCCGCCATGCCATTGCCACGAAGAACATTCAAGCGGCTAATCACATCTGTTTCGAGAAAAATAAAGAATTTTATTTAAAAATTTCGGAATATATAAAACTAAATTAGCTAAATTTTTTGACGACGTCGCACCTCGAAGAAAGAGTCCCTGGAAAGAGGGAAGAGAGATGGACCTCCATGAAATGGGGTGCTTCCGAACTTCATATGAGAAGAAAACCACTACAGAAAGGGGAAAAAACGTACCGCCCCCTGTTTGGAATTTGGAGGAGTATTTGGATTTTGGAGTGGGATTTTTGGGTGTACGGCAGGGAACCAAAAAAGTGAAATTTTTTGTATCTTGAATTCCCACCTTTTTTTAGTCAAATTTTAAATGTCCTTACCGCTAGTTTAAAAAATAGATTAGTAGATTGATTTCAAATTTGGAAAATCAAATAATTAATTATTTCTATAAATTATTTAGATTAATCGTGCCAATAAATATTAGATGTCAATAATTAGTAATAATAAAAGGTCATTAACCACACATAGATACTTGTTACTAATGTGTGGCTAATAAGTTGTATTAATTCGCTACGTATGCGTGAGAAACTTAAAACGAAATATAGTTAAATAGAAAGGCTTAAATTAAGGCTTAAATACAAATGTAGCTAAATATATTTTCTCACACTTATTAAATGTCAATAATTAATAATTATAAGAGCTCATTAACTACACATAGATAATTGATAATTATGTGTGGCTAATAATATTTTTTAATTTGCCACGTAGACACAACAAATTTAAAAAGAAAATTGGTAGAATAGAAAATAAAATAAAATTGATGTTCAAAATATAAATGTAACTAAACAGTTTTTGTAACACATATTAAATGTCGGTGACTAATGAAATTTGTCAAATTGATTTACCCACACATTATCTAATTATGTGTGGCTAAACTACCACACATTATTATGTGTGGCTAATTATGCGTGGCTAAAAATTCAATTTCTTGTAGTGGTTTCCTTATAATTTCTTAATCACACCACCTTATTTTTACTACTCGTGAAGGATAGATATATTTGTTGAAAAATATTTGTGAAACAACATGTGTAGAGCATATATAGAACCGGCCGGTTTTCCTATTACTTATCTGTATTATAATAAAATCGTTATAATGTCAGAATCATGAAATATATGTGGTTGGACAAGTCTACCTAATAAATGATCGGCAGAGCCCTCTACATGTGTGGGAATATTATACATATTTGTATATATTTGGAGATTTACGTGTAATAAAATAAGTCGTTGTATATTACTTATATATATTAGTGCATCCAACAAGGATCCCACTGCCTAACCACCCCCTCCTATTATAGGGCTGCCGTTTGATGATCAGAATCTATACACGAAAAAATAATTTACTCATTATTGTATCAGTAAGCATATTATTGAAAGTATCTAAATTAAACATGGAAAGGATATCTTTATTTTGTGATTAATTAATCCCATATTTTAACAATTATTGAAACGGTTTGAAATGTTTTTGGGTTATCGACCTCCTTAATTCACCTCAAGGGTAGAGGTGACAAAATGAACCCAGCCCGTCAGGCTGACCCGATTTTGAGCCAAGTTGTGCTCCAATATTAAAGGTCAAATGGAATTTTTGGTCACACCCAACCTGATCAAAAAATTTGCACTATAGATGTTCTCTGAGGCCTGGTTGGCTGGTTGGGCCTTACTTTTTTGACCTGATCTTTTGCCGGTTCTATTCAGTGTAGCTAGGGTGTCACTTGTAAGGGTCCTTAGCATGTCAAACGGAATATGACAAACTTAGTCAATATATATTTCTCCACTTTCTTCTCTAATTTTTGCAAGAATTATTGCCCCTCTCTCTTCTTTTTCGCCCTTTCCGTTTTGCATGGTTATGAACTTCATTTTGGCCATGACTTAACTTTTTTCTTGTGGAATGTTTACCATTTTGGCAAGTGCTCCTTTAGGTCCTTAAATTGTTTATTGTAAAACATGTTAAATACTTCTTTTATTTTGAAATACTCTAAAACTATACAAAAATAGACTTGGGATCGAAATCATTTTTTAATGAACCATCATAATTTACAAACCAGAAAAGAAAAAAAAAAGTTTACGACGTACATAAACAATGAATCTAGCTACATATATTCATCGTGTTACGAGTAAAACAACCTACCAGAAAAAAGAAACAACAAAAAAAAATGAAAATGAAAATGAAAAAAATTAATAAAAAGCAAATGTTTATGAATCTATAGCTAGCTTCGTACATAAAAAAATGATACTTTATGTATAAATATTTATAATTTCTCATTTTGTTTCTACAAAAAAAAGTGTCAGACTATGTTACTGGTCAAGTCCATCAGCCGATATATGCCTAAATACAAAGCCCAAAACATAAAAGATTACATCATATTTTGTGTTCATGAATTAGAAAAGTATTTTAGTTTTCATTATAAAGTATTAGTATTTGGGTAATTCTATTCATAGCACCCATTTGGGTAATTTTAAATATAGCGCTCTTTTTTCTCTTTATAATCTCTTATTTAATAAAATAATAAAAATATTAATAAATTTACTATCTTACCCCATAATCCCTAATTTAAAATTTTAATTAAGTATCAACTTCATCACTATAGCCCTCAATCCATCTCTCTCTACCGTAAGTTTGTTTACTCTCTCTCTCTCTCCATGTGAATTTTTTTTTTCACAAGAAGAAAATAAAACAATCAGAAAGTTTTATGGCAAAATGAAAAGAGATCAATAACCTGGTTTTCACTCTCGTAAGAATTCTCGATTCACTGTATTTCTGTCATTTTTAACTGTCAAATCTCATTAGGCAAAGTGGTTGAATTTTCTTATTGTTATGCTTTCCATTTTCACATTTTTTTATCTTATTTATACCTTTCCAGTAGTTAAAATTGTTTTTCCTCTAAATTTTGGGTTTTTATAAATTCCTAATTTTAATTTTGTCAAAAATATATAGAAAGGAATTGCATAGAACATTAAATGTTCATATATGTCCCAGTGGGGATGGCCTAGTGGTGGAGTGGTTGCCTGTTGACCAATAGGTCAGAGGTTCGAGTACTCTCGGCCACAAAAAAACCCTAGGTGGGGTGTGTGAGTTTAATATTTGTAATGATATTCAAAAAAAAAATGTTCATATATGAATATATTAATACATATTAGTTGATACGATTCGATCAGCTCTCCAACTTTGATTTTTATAAGATATTTGAATTGGGTGCAAAAAAGAGGAAAAAAGGTAAATGGGATCTGCAAGTTTGTAGTGTGAGAGTTGAGATTTAACACGGAGTTGTGCGTGTTTATCTATAGTGATGAAATTAATTTCTATCAATAATTTAGTTGGGGTTATAAAGGGTAAAATAGTATCTGTATTATTATTTTTATTACTTTAATTAATGAGAGGTTATAAAGAGAGAAAAAATGGCTATGTTTAAAATTACTCGTCTATTACTCTTTGTAGCCCCTTTATTTAATAAAAAATAAAAATATTAATTAAAATACTATTTTACCCTTATAATTTTTAAATTAGATATCTAATAAACTATATTTCTTCCCATTGATAGCCACCAAATCGTACGCAGCCTCGCTACCGAGATGAAGAATCGAACATTTTTCTCTCGTCATTCTATCTCTATATCTTTCTCCCTATTTATTTTGCAGACAAAGCAAAAATTCAATATCTAAATGTCTCCATGTTACTCCCAAAATTATTTCACCACCGCACCTTCTCTGCGAACTGAAACAGATTCAACTCGTCGGACTTGATTCCTCACAAAAAGTCTACTCAAAATTATTTTCTTATCTTTCCTACAAAAAGTCTACTCGAAATTCCATTTTGGGCTTGGAATGAAAACATATAATTAGTTTCTATAATTTCAAGTACATCTCATTGTCTCAGCGAATATATAATATATATAAGGGAGTGTATCTGGTGAGAACACATCTTTATATGAAAACGTGAGAACAATAAATTTTTATTACATCGGAGATGCATAAAATGCAGAAACTAAATGCATAAATATTTTAATGCATAAACCACAATAACTTAATGCATTAACATTTAAGTGCATAAATTACAGTAATTGAATGCACGGTCAAATCTGGACCGTAGATCAACAAAGATCAAAGGTCCAGATTTGTTCTTATTTTTTACATAAGAAAGTATTATTATTTGATCCGCAAAGTGTTTGAATTCTGTTTTGGCCACCACTATTGTGCTTTGCCACATGCTTTCAGAGTGGAAAACATAAACTCTACTCTAACTAGGGCTGAGCAAAACTGCCCCGGACCTGGCAAATCGATCCGAGCCGACGGGTTCAAGGCGGGTCAATTCCATTTTTGAGTCACATCGATCCTGGACGGGTTGTCAATATGGGACCAAAAAATTTTCGGGTCCGTTTTGCTTTCAATTTCTCCAATCCGTCTGAAACTGAACCGATCAGAATATATATAATAAATTATTTTTTATTTTATTTTTTAATTTGTTTAATTAGAGCATATATAAAAGCTATTTTTGTTTTTTGTTTCTCTCATCATTCTATCTGCCACCCTAACCCTAATTCTCCCACTCCCAGCCCGCCGTTCTCACTTCTCCCTCCCCCTCTCTCTCACGTTGCACCAGACCAGCCACAACCCACCGCCACTAGCCAGTCGCAATCGTGCCGCTGCTGCGGTCCGTCTGTCGCTGTCGCCGAGTTGCTATAAAGGGTGAATTTCTAATCTATAGAAAAGGAAGAATAAGAAATGAGAAATTTATAAGGACAAAATTTTGTTTTCCCTCATTTTTCCTTACCATCAAAATAAACGCACCCTAACTGATTTGATGATCGGAATGCTAATACCTTGTAATCAACATGAATAATAAACTGAATTCATAAGTTTGTTGCTTATGGGTCATGGCTATCTGTGTCGGATTCATTTCAGTTTTCTTTCAGAAAGTTCTACCACTTTCGGTATTTAGGATTCTTTTTACTTTTCCAATTATATAAAAATCAAACAAATATGGAATTATAAAAATAAGAAAGCAGATTACTTTCCCAAACAAAGAGCCGCCTGGCTAAAAATCAATTAAATTAGTAATGCATCATTGGAATCACATTCATAAAAAGTTTTCAAATATGTATTAAAAAATAGAATACTAAATTATTTGAAAAAATAAAAATTCACAAGATGTTGCATTGAGGAGAAGGTTGTTCCCATGGGGTGAATATTGGTGAAACTGGGAACCTCTCACAAAGTGGGCATACGAAGGGTGAATGATGAATATGTTGATGGGCCTTCTGGTCGGGCTTTTTATCTTCGGGCTTCTTCGGTTCGGGCTTTTTCTCCTGCGGTTTTGGAGGAGGCCCAATACTCACCACTTCAGCATATTTTCCAGCTTTCCTCGTTTTCACTATTATCTCATATGGATCTGCATCACCTGTCACGCTTACTGTTCCCTTTGCTCCATCCACTTCTACTTTATCAACCCCTACATACACCAAAATTATCTAATTTTTTAAAAAAATAAAAAAAAAGATATTTTTTAATTTATTTATACATCGCTATTCAATCGCGCCCATTATTCCCTCTTATTCTATACCACACGTGTACATCAAAAATATTAGAAATGATATTGGGTTTTGGAATATCCCAAAATGTCTAATCCATTAAAGTAAACAATAGATTATGTTTACGTCATACCTAGTGTTTACCTATCTAGGCTAATTTTGAAAACCCAAAAGTAATGTAGTATAACCATCTAGGCTAATCTTGAAAAGCAGTCCTTTGTTTGAAGGTAGGTACCTTGCAAGCCTGATACAGCTTTGAGGATGTTGGTCTTACATTTGTCGCATGATATGTTGACCTTCAATACAGTCTTTTGGACCATAGCAATAACTTGGTATATATCTTCAATTCACTTCTGATGCAGCGGGAAACTCATTCTTGAAATTAAGTTGATGATAGAATTAGTAGTAATGATTTCATAGATCAAATTGAGAAGTTGTGCACGATGGATCTTCTCGTATTGTTCGCCCTTTTTGTTGACAAATATTTGGTCTTGTTAAATTGTCTTGTTTCATCAAGACAACTAACTTGGTTTGTTAATATCGAGTGGGCCTTTGATTTCGTAGCCCTAAATTTGATATTTTGTATGTATTATCTATCTTGAATTAACTTTTGTTTTGAAGTTATAGTTAGATTTCGGCACAAATTAAGGTTACATTTGGACGAAAATAGTCATACCAGCCCATTTATCTAATTTATGGATGTTGGACCAATCTATATAAATAAAGTAGTCTTCCTCCATTTCCATCCCAACCGCAAATATATTTCATCCATACATTATAATTAGGATAATTTTAAATATATCCCCATTTCTATCACTATAGCCTCATATTTAATAAAATAATAAATGTAATTATAAATGTACTATTTTACCCTTAGCCCCCAAATTAAATTCCTAATTGATAATATTCATATCATAACCCTCAAATCTAGATAAAAAAGAAAACGAAACCCCTTCAAGAAAAGAAATACAAATAGAACATTATAACACCCCAAAATAATCCAAATTGAACATGAAATAAATCAAACATCATCATAGACCCCAAATCAAAATTGAACATGAAATGAATTGGGATTTGCCTCTATAAAGAGAATCGGAATAATATGCTCGTTACTTAATATAAATTTTTTTTTTTTTCTATTCTATCACTTCAATTGTCTCTGAGGAGATCATGAATTAAACCATAATGATGTCCTCCATTAATTCAAGTTTCACTAAGTGTGTTTTTGTTTGCTTGATCCGCTGACTTAATTGATTGTCAAACATGCAGAATTAATTAGTTGAATAAATTTAAGACATTAGACATTTTCTATATTATATAAGCATATGTTTTACCGTGTATAATAATTCTATCAATCGTGATTCTGGCGGAAGAAGGACGAAGACAATGAAGAGGAGAATACATGAAGATCCCTTTTGTCGAGCGTCATAATTTTCGTCCGTCATACATATTTAGGATAATTCTGCTAAAAAACGTAAATAGTAGCTATGAAAATGGGTGATCTCTAACTTCAATCATACCTACAGGCTAGAGGTCGCCATAAAAACCGGAACCGCTGGAACCGAACCGAAACCGGCGGTTCCGGAACCAAAACCGAATCGCCGGTTTCGGTTCGGAACCGAGAACCGCATCGACGGCGGTTCGGTTTCGGTTCCAAAGTTACGGAACCGAGAACCGCTGGTTTCGATTCGGTTTCGATTCCGAACCACCGATTCCTCCTATTTTTCTTTTATTTTTTACGTTTTTATCTATATTTATGTTACAATTCATATTTATTTCACCTAAATGTTTCATTAGAATGCATAAAATTACAATTAAACAAGAAAACGTAACAAAAAACGAAAAAAAAAATACATAACTTTTTAACATCCAAAATATGCGGTTCCGATTTGGAACCGCCGGAACCGCGAAACCGAACCGAACCGAAACTTGCGGTTCTGGTTTGGAACCGAAACCGAAGTGGTCAGCGGTTCGGTTCCGGTTCCCTTGGGGTGGAACTGAAAACCGTCGGTTCGGTTTCGGTTTCGGAACCGAACCGGACCGCGGCCACCTCTAATACAGGCTAAGCTTCTTTTTTTTTTAGTGAACATACAGGCCAAGATTTGTTCCACAGTCAATGTTCATTCTTGCAGTTTCATTTTCTTCTTGTTTAGATTTGGGATCTATAATATAAATATTTGATTAATTAAGAATTTAATTTGGGGGCTAAGGGGTAAAATAGTATATTTATAAATATATTTATTATTTTATTAAATAGGGGTTGTAGTGAGAGAAATAAGGGCTATGTTTAGAATCATGCTTATAATTATTAATGTCAATTTAATTTGAAACTGATGGGTTGGCCTTAATAGACCAAAAAAAATGAGGATTAGGACCAAAAATTTCTAACCTGAAAAATTTGAGCCCGATTGACCTGAATCAAAAATAGTCCGAGTCCGATATGATTAGCCTGAAAAAATTGAGTAGATTGACCCGATTAATTTTCATGGCTACTAATTAAAAAATAATCATTTAGGATTTTTTTTTTTGTTACCCGTTGCTTTCCGTTGTAATAAATTCGAAATTTTCTTTTTTTTTCTCTCTTTGTTTTTTTTGGTTGGTCTGTTTCCGTTGTTTTTTTGTGGGTGTCCAAAATATTGTTCAACGATTTTCTCGTTTCCAGACTTCTTTTTCATTGTTGATATTTTCAGATTTCTTTTTATTTTTCTCTATCTCAAATCTATTTATCTATACAATATTAAAGCAGAATCTTCTGCATGGCAAATTCCCGCTCAAACTACTGTTATCCCGCCTAAAATGCATGAGTAAAAAAATGCATATTGATAATGATATGTATTAGTTTTGATTTTCTGATATATGATTTATTTTTATTTATAATATTATATTATTCTAGATAATATTTCTTGAAATGCTGAAAATTTCTGATATTGATACGTATTAGTTTTGATTTTTATCCTAACTAAATTCACGCATGGAATCACTTAATTATTTTGTTTGATTAATTTTTGTTCAAATATTTTATTTAAATTGGTTTTATGATTTTAATCTTTTTTATCATTCAATTTACAATATTTCCCATTGTTTCGTATTCTGCATATCTGATTTTAATAATCCATTTTTCAAATCCCCTATCTTCCGCCATAGTAGTGATTTGTTTATTAAGGAATCTTTTAATAATACAAGAACTGAGATAAGATAAACATAATTATATTGATATTGACTCAAGCAAAATCTTTTTCAAAACTCTTACTCTTTATATATTGATATTGATATTGATTATTCAATAAAAAAAATACATATTATTGAAATTGATACACCAAATCTATATTAATATTGATTTATTTTATTATTCATTAATCCTTAATATAGAAACGAATTTAGATATACATTCAATATAAATTAATTTCTTAATTTATATATTTCAAATTAACAATACTAGGGTTTTCTAGAAAAAATCATTTGAGGAGGTTCAGTTAAAGGAGAACTTATATAATGGTTCGGTATTTGGTATGCTATAAACTTTTAATCATTTATGTACTTTCATTTTATTTCTGTGAGTGTTACTAAAAATGATATCTTTAAACAGACATCATTGGAGTATTAGTGCATTCAGAAGAAAGTACAAGAGCGAACATCTAATGGAAAACAAAAGAAACTGATCGAGCTAACTCTTGAAGACACTGAGTAAAAAATCTATTTCCATTTCATATCCCTTTGTTATCAAATGATATGTAGTATTGTTTAATTAATGGCTATTGCTTATTGATTACAGATTTCTTAACAATTTTACAGATATTGAAATTATAGCGCAATTTCTTTTGTGTATAAACACTTTCATTGCAAATCCTTACTTTGTGTATCATGTATTTTGCTATTTTTGATTCTTCTTCTTCTTCTTCTTCTTCTTCTTCTTCTTCTTCTTCTTCTTCTTCTTCTTTTGTTTGTGCAATTTCTTTATTTTTATCTGTAAGCTGTATTGTAATTTATATTTTTTAGTTCTTTTGTTCCTGTATTTGTGTTGTTTTGTAGCTTTTTTTGGAATCCCATACTATACATCTTCTATTTATACACTTATATTAGTTACAATATCTGAGCTTCACCAAATTGATGATTCTCACTATTGTTGGTACTTGCAAAGTGGAGAATTTTTTGAAGAAATAGTACTTTGAAGCTCATATTATTACTTTTGCTTGGAATTTTCGCTTTTTGTATCAACTGTATTAGATATTTGACTGCATTGTGTGATGCATACGAAATACTATTCTCCGTCCGCGATAAATGTAAAGACTTTCCATTATTTTAAATCTCACAACAATTAGGAAATGTGTTATACTTTTCGCAGACGGAGGGAATATATCATATATTTTTTTCTTGGAGTATATGTAATTAAGTGGAAGATTTTACAGAGTTGCTTAGAAATATGCTGCTTTTGACAACAAAGAGCAACTTAATGGTAAGACGCTTCTTCTCTGAGATTGGGGGTTCGAGTTATATGTGTGTAAGATGTAACTTAAAAAAATATATATACAGTGTCTTAATATTAATTTATTCAAAATATATAAAAAATATGAAATTTATTATTTATATATTGGATATTTATTACAATTATAATATAATTGTATTAATAATCAAGTAAAAAATAATCTATTTACTATATTAAAGCAGAATAATTGCAATGTTTTTTCCCGCCCATTCATGTACTTTTCCCTCCCATTCTGCATGCCCCATGCACAATTCCCGCCTAGCCCAATAGTCTCAATGTTTACTTACTCAAAATGACCATTCATCCGCTAAAAAAAATGATCATTCATTTTGCTGTAAAGTTGCTTATTATTTTGACATTATATATATAACTTTGTAATTCTCTCAAAGAAAATTGTTTATTACTATATTACAATTTTTTGGTAAAATATATTATTTGGTGATACTTTATTTTTAAAATTTGTATGGATGAGTTTCTTAACTTGAAATCTTAAATCTTAATATTCAACATAAGTATTATATATATATATATATATATATATATATATATAATATAATTGTATTAATAATCAAGTAAAAAATAATTGTAGTAATAATACTAATGAACGTAATTATATAATTTTGGAGAATCATTTAGAATATAAATATATATTGAAATATGTATTAATTTTTTTGATACTACGAATTAAAACACTCATTATCACACAGCGCAGCGCAACGCGCGCGGGTAAATCTAGTTTTCTATAGGAAACAAAACACATTTACGAAACAAAAAAGGAGACGGGCTAAATTTATTTTCCAGATTTTCTTTAGGAAACAAATAGATTTTCGATACAAAACGAGATGGGTGAAATATACTCCCTCCGTCCCATTTATATAGGCTTATTGGACTTTTCACAAAGATTAAGAAAAGTTATTGGAAATGTAAATTATATAGTAAACTTTCAAATATGCCCCTATTTATTCTTTGACTATGGATATTTTATGAGTCAATCAAAAAATTAAATAAGGATATATTAGTAAATGAGTTAAGAAACATTACTTTTTATAGAAACAAGCCTATATATTTGGGACATCCGAAAAAGGAAAACAAGCCTATATAAATGGGACGGAGGGAGTAAATAAGAAGGATTCGAACTCTAAACTTCTAGAATTTAAAGAGGGAAAACTTCGAACTTCCAAGCCCATAACAACTAGGTTAATTATCCTCTCATTGATGTCTTATTAGCTATCTAAAAGAAAATTATTGTCTTATTAGCAAATAAATATATCCATAAAACATTAATATCTATAGGCCCCTAATTTATTCAGTCACCAGAGGCGGCCGTTAACAGGCGTTGGACGTAATTTGTCAAAATAACAAAAATTAAATACATGATAAATAAGAATAATAGGTGGGAAGAACGGTGTGATCGTCATTCTATTCTCAATCTATACATGCATACCAACAAAGGTGTTAATACTTAATACATAGTTTTCAAATGTAATCAAATTTGCGCTAAACCAAAAAAAAAAAAAAAGTCGAAGAGGGATTTGTTTCATGGCCTGAGAAATGACACGATAGAGAAGTACTAATAAACATCAAGCAAGAATGATGCAAATCTATATTTACCATATATGAAATATTAAAGTAATGACACGTCAGCATCAGCAGTTGTTACATTGAATGATATGCGGAGGTTCACGTCAACATTTGTCGCGTCAGCATTTAATCGAACAATCTATCCCAATATATATGATGACAAGTTTTGCTACCTAATTACTTAATCTAGCTTTCAACCACATAGCTACTTAATATTTCAAGTATCCATATAATAAGATTGACATAATAAACGTGTGATAGTTGTTAGAAGAAGATGCAAACAAATCGGGCCCAATCTCAATATTTTATGTGTAACCTAAAGTCGGACGCAACTATGTGCCAACAAATTATTATTAAAATATTAAGGGCTTATTTGGTATGGATGATTAATTAGGGTGTATAATATATCTATGACATCTTAATTGTGTTTGGTATAAAATATATGGCCATTTATTATATTCGAGTCTATATGTATTTTACTAATTTTTGTTGTGATGTATACACATATGAGGTATAACCGTATATAAAGTTATTTATCTATGTAGTCGCATAGGGGTGACACAATAAGTCTATATACTCTTTTGTGAGAATGCACACAACTATCCAGTATGAAGATAGTGTGTACCATCCATACCCACTTTTGGTGGCACATATAAGCCATAACCACTGACAACTTTTTGGGATTCTTTTTGTACTTTTCGGCTATTTTAAAATAGCTTAATTGTCAAATTCATGTATTGTTTTCCGTGTGCATCATTGTCTCTGCCTAATATCTGTTATAATCGAAACTTTGTAGTACGTGTTAATCCTCGGAGAATAGCGTTGTGCATCTTCACGGATCCAGATCCAACCAAACTGATACAAACACAATACGATTCAAAAATAAGAGCACAAACACACTGGAGAAAAAAAAAATTGTACCGACAGGGAAAAATATTGTACCGCTCGCAGTAAAATCAACTCATGATTTTACTGCAAGCGGTACAATATTTTCCCCGGTCGGTACATTATTTTCAAAATTACCACACATCGTCGTAATATATGTCAACTGATCATGATTTTTAAATTTATAAATGAGTTATATATAATTAAAAACGTAACACCAAATAATCTTATTTGTTAAATTAACTATTAAGAGTGCCTAAAAAATATAATAAACATAACACAACGTCCGAAATAAGAACAGAAACACACTGTATAAAAAAATATTGTACCGATCGGGAAAAATATTGTACCGCTCGCAGTAAAATCAACTCATGATTTTACTGCGAGCGGTACAATATTTTCCCCGATCGATACAGTTTTTTCAAAATTACCACACATTGTAGTAATATATGTCAACTGATCATGATTTTTAAATTTATAAATGAGTTATATATAATTGAAAACGTTACACCAAATGATCTTATTTGTTAAATTAACTATTAAGCGTGCCTAAAAAATATAATAAACATAACACAACGTCCGGAATAAGGACAAAAACACACTGTACAAAAAAAAGTGTACCGACCGGTTGAAAAACGGTACCGACAGGTAAAAAACCTATCGGTACAATATTATGACGGTCGGCACAGTTTTTTCTTTCGTCCATATTCAAATCGGTACGAAGTACTAACCTCTTCCAAACGTCGTTTATTTTCATGTTGCCGTTCATCCTCAGATTCCTTTCGCATGAGTGGAATGACAGAGGCGGCGGTTGAGTGATCAATGCAGTAAAAAAAAATTCCTTTTGCTAGATTCAAGGCAGTCCAATCAGGTTTTTTATTTTTTATCTCTGAAAAGTGCAAAAAAGATGTCAGTGGGTATGACTTATACATGCCACCAAAACTGGGTATGAGTGGTACACACTATCTTCATACTGGATAGTTTTATTTTCCTCTCTACTTTTTTTTTAGATAAATACAAAGTTACATTATCAGATCACAAAATCATGATATTACAAATAATTTTTATAAACCACAATACTATCACAATATTATCAAACTAGTATAAACTAAATATATACCCATATAAAATGGAAAAAAAACTCACACCTTAGTGCGTTTTGAACCATAGACTTCTTGCTTAAAGAGAGACTTACTTACACAAACAAGAACGTAGAAGTTCTTCAGTCCACATGACATTATGAAAATTCAAATAATAATTATTATGAGAAATAAGTGAAGAAATTTCTTTTATTATTACGAGCATTCCCACCTTTATTTAGGACATAATGTCATAAAAATAGTAATAAAAAGAAAATGTTAACTATTTTATTAATAATATTAATCAATACACAATTTATTTTTAAAAAAATATCGTATAACTGACATATTACTACAAGAAACGTGAAATATCATATGTTAATTAGAATATCCATTTGGTAGCAAGCTTTTGTTTCATAAGTTAATCATTTTGTCGTATTTAATTAATAAGTGGATATATATGACATGTAGCGTATTTGTATTTGGTATTCCTCTCTTTTTGTAAGATGCAAGATCTGAATACCTATCATGAATCATTCATGATCCCCGTACCCAACTCAAAAAAAATGTGGATATATATACAAGACACAGCACAACTCAACATGAAAATTCAATCACATGTGCTATAAACACCAAAAACATGATAAGTTTAAACATTAATATATTATTTCTCGAGTTATATTTTCTCGCCGTGTACTCAACAATCAACATAAGTATCTAGTCTCTGTTCTTAGCTAGGCATGATCTTTTTCCTCGGACGGGTCTTCAATCTTCGAGAAAACATGTTTATAACAATTTAATTATTACAACATGTCTTACGTTAAAAAATCGAAAGAATTAGTACTTAGCAGTAATAAAAAATCAAACAAAGAGTAACCCAATTAAAATTACACCGAGTAAGACAATCAAATATATTTTACTGTGTATAAAAATGAAGTAATTAATGATGCGTCATCGTCAGTAGTTGTTACATTTGATATACACAGAGACGGAGCTAGGGGGTGGCTGGTGGTGGCGGCCGCCCCTCAAATTTTCCGATTTACTTATATATATGTACATATTATAAACATTTATAAATTTGTGTAATTAAAAATATATATTTATATATATATATATATATATTATTAGACTAATTATAAAGAAATTTCTAAGTTCATTATTCAAGCTCAATCTTAAAATGATTTAAAATTTCTAATTTAAATGGATTGGATTTTACTTAATTAAATAACATATTATATATTTGGATAGATAGAATCAACAATGAGATTTAATTTGGAGGAGGAAAAGTGATTTTGTTTGGAACTTTTTATATGTGATTGAAGGGCGGCAATGGTGTTGAATTGATTAAGTGAGAAATTCATGTTTATTATCTAAAATTAAATTGTCAAATTTAAAATTAGAAGTCTAAACTAGAATATTAACCTTATGTGTTTACTCTGTCATTTCTGTATGATTAGTCAGATTTAGAATTAGTTATTTTTATTAATTATTACTCCCTCTGTCCCAATAGCACAGTCTCATTTCTTTTGGGCACGGTTATTAAAAAACAGTAAAAAGATAAAAAGTGGTAGGTCTCAAGTCTTTTGAAGAGTTAATTATTTCTAATTTTTTGAATGAGACCTTGCTATTGGGACAGTCGAAAAAGGAAAGCGAGACATTGCTATTGGGACGGAGGGAGTACTAGTTAATTTATCTTTATAATGTTTTTTGAATGTTTGTGTATAAAATATGTATAATATTTTACAGAAAATATTATTAATACTTTGAAAAAGTTCGCCCCTATATAAATTTCCTGACTCCGTCCCTAGATATACATATAGTTTATAGTACTCTAAAACAAATTAAATGTGTATGTGTTGACAACAGACAATTAGAGATGTGTATGTCGTGGGCAATTGGTCATCCTCGTACATAATTGCATTAATTCAAAGGTTGACTTTATCGGTTGTTTCACACTACTAGTAGACAGTAGTACATTTGTTAGACGCTTTGATTTGTCCACCGTCCATCCTCAACCGAGTATTAATTACGTCGATTTAATTGGCGTGGTGTTCTCTCATAGATCTATACGTGTATATGCATGTAATCCTACACATCCAACATGCACATTAATTCTATGAGACGCTCCTATACGATCGGTTGTTTTTTTTTTAATATTTAATTAATTAATATAAATCTTATTTATGGATTAAAAATTTAATTATGAATTAATAAACCTTCATTGAGATAATTAATTAATAAGCTCTAATTTAGGATTAATTAAAAATGAAATTAAAAAATTAAAAGAAAAATTACAAAAAATTATAAAACATCAAGCAAGCATGTGCGCTTGGAGGGGCGTATGTCATGCCGTCAATCTTACCCTTGTTTAGAGCGCGTGAAATGCCCGCACCTGGTCTGTGAGTCTGAAATGTGCGTCGGTTACACAAGAATTTGTGTATAATGATATTGTAGGATATATGATATCATCATTGACACAAAAAAATTAACATCTCTAGTAACTCATATATTAAATTAGTAAGTCAATAACTAATTAATTAGGACTTGTAGGAGAAGATATATAATTATAAATTTTGAATAAATTTCGTGTTGATTCTCAAATCGCGATCAAACACAAATCGAATTCACAAGAATTGAATCTAAACGTTGAAACAGAAAATAGATCGAGACAAACTATTTACGTGGTTCACTCATGAATGAGCTACGTCCACGGAGAGGAGATGATGATTTCTTATTAGATCTCGAAGGAATTACAGCTTACAACAATGGTGAAAAGAAATGAGAACCAGAGCTCAAATACGAGAGCTTCACACTCACTTTGTTTTACGCAACACACTAACTGACTCCCTCAAACCCTTACTCTTCAAGGCAAAAGTTATATAGTTAGCCAAGATAGAATCTTCCAGCTCAGCATCTAACTAACCCAAGCAACTTCAGCCCTTTGATCATGCATGGCATTCAGCATTCATTGGATCATATGCCACGTCAACAATCCAAGAGAAAAGAACACGTGAGTCACAAACTCCCCATGCATGCATCACAAGCTGTTTCCAAGTTTCTTGATCAGCTTATGCAAGAGCACTTCACTACAATCTCCACCTTGATCTGCATAAGCTCTCAATCACCTACTCTCATCCTTTACATCTTCACTGAGACTTTACAAGATCAAGACAGTGCCTGAATTTTACTCGAGGCAATGCCTTGGTCAAGACATCCGCTGCATTCTCTTCTGTAGCAACTTTCACCACTTTGACCAATCATTTCTCCACAAGATCTCGAACAAAATGGTACCTAACATCAATGTGCTTTGACCTCTCATGGAAAACCTGATGTTTGGCTAGGTGTAGAGCACTCTGATTATCACACATGATCTCCACACTCTTTTGAAAAACTACAAAATCACCAAGTATCCCTTTAAGCCAAACTCCCTCTTCACAGCCTCTGTCATGGCCATGAATTCAGCTTCAGTAGTTGATAGAGCAACAACCAATTGCAACATTGACTTCCAACTTATAGCAGTCCCGTATAGAGTGAAGATATAACCTGTTTGAGACCTCCTGCAATCAACATTTGCAGCATAATCTGCATCAACAAATCCCTTCAATGGATTCCCTGTATAGTTAACTTGCTTCTCAAACATAATACCACATTCTGCAGACCCTTTAATGTATCTAAAAACACATTTCAAAGCTTCCCAGTGCTGTTTCCCAGGATTTGACATATATCTGCTCAAAACACTAATTGCATATGCAAGATCAGGCCTAGTACATATCATCATGTACATTATGCTTCCAACTGCATTTGAATAAGGAACTGAAAACATCTCCTTCTTCTCTGCATCAGTTTGTGGACACTGTGATGTTGACAATTTTTTCTGCTGTGATATAGGAACTACCAACTGCTTGGCCTCATGCATATTGAACTTCCTTATCACTTTCCTGGCATAATCACTCTGAATCAAACACAATTTTCCCTTGCTTTGATCTCTTATAATATCCATACCAAGAATCCTTCTTGCACATCCCAGCTCTTTCATCTCAAAAACTGACTTCAATTGCTCCTTCAAATTCTGAATCTCTGCCTTACTATTGCTTGCAATTAGCATATCATCTACATACAATAACAGATAAACCAATGCCCTCTTTCCATCCTTCTTGAGATACACACAACTGTCATGTCTTGATCTGCAGTAACCAATGCTCATCATAAACTCATGAAACCCGATGTACCATTGCCTTGAGCTCTGCTTTAATCCATACAAAGATCTCTTCAACAAACAAACTTAATTCTCCTGCCCTTCTGGTATAAATCCTTCAGGTTGAACCATGTATATAGTCTCTTCTAAACTGCCATTAAGGAATGCAGTTTTAACATCCAATTGCTCCAAATACATGTCAAACTGATTCACCATAGATAACAATATCCTGATAGAACAATGCTTGACTACAGGGGAAAAAATCTCATTGAAATCCACACCTTCATTTTGTGTATAACCTTTTGCAACAAGTCTTGCCTTGAACCTGATTACCTCTCTGCCATTTATCATTTCAAACTTCCTTTTGAAAATCCACTTACAACCCACAGGTTTCTGGTCTTTAGGTTTATCAACCAGGATCCAAGTCTTGTTTTTCAACAATGATTCCAATTCTTCTTTCATTGCCTGTATCCAGTGATCTCTGTTCTTGCTTCTCATAGCCTCTTTGTAGGTACTTGGCTCCTCATACTCTATTTGCTCAGCAACAGTGAAAGCATATGCTATCATATCAGCATGACCATATCTAGTTGGAGGTCTTATCTCTCTTCTGACTCTATCCCTTGCCAACATATAGTCACTTAGCTCATCTCTTTCACTTTCTTGTTGCTGGGATCCTTCACTTTTATCACAATCTTCACTAGGTGAACTTTCAATATCATGAAGCTCCACCTTAACCTTTACACTCTTGTCTTCATTCTTCTCTGATACAGGCTTCACAGGAACCACAACCTGCTCTTTCTTCTTGTAAGGCAGTATATCTTCCTTGAAGACTACATCCCTGCTGATTATGATCTTTTTCATACATTCTTCAGTACACCAAAGTCTATAACCCTTCACACCAGGTTGATATCCAAGCATTACACACTTTAATGCCCTTGGTGCAAGCTTATCTTGCTTAATGTGTACATAAGCCTGGCAACCAAAAACCTTCAAGACTGAGTAATCTGAGACATATCCATTCCATAACTCATCTGGAGTTTTGAACTGAATTGCAGATGAGGGACACTTATTGATCAAATAAGCTGCTGTAGTCATAGCCTCTCCCCAGAACTTTTCAGGCAAACCAGATGTAACTAACATACATCTCATCCTCTCAAGTAGAGTCCTATTCATTCTTTCAACCACCCCATTCTGCTGGGGGTTTGTTGGAACTGTTTTATGCCTTCTAATCCCTCTCTTCTTGCAATATAAACTAAACTCCTTTGACAGGAATTCAAGGCCATTATCTGTTCTTAAAGTCTTCAAATTAACTCTCTTCTGGTTTTCAACCTCAGCACACCAATCTCTGAAACATGTGAAGGCATCTGACTTGTTCTTCAAGAGATAAACCCATACTTTCCTGCTGTAATCATCTATTATTGACAAGAAAAACCTGGCTCCATCTAGTGTTGAAGTACTGGATGGACCCCATAGATCAGCATGTGCATAATCTAAAGGTGCTTTAGATATATGCTTCCCTTTTGGATATGGCAGCTTAGTACTCTTGCCTAGAATGCAAGATTCATAGTGATCAACTTCAACACCATTAGCTTGGATAATCTTCTGCTTAATCAACTCATTCAAGCCCTTGTTGCCAACATGTCCCAACCTTGCATGCCACAGCTTAGAATCAGCTACTACAGATAGATTACTAAATCCAACTAGTTGCTCACCCTCAAGAATATACAAATTCTTCTGTTTTCTGGTTCCCTTCATGAAAACCCTGCTGCCCTTCACAACTTCCATAACACCATTCTCAGAACTGAATTTGAACCCTTTAGATTCTAATGTGCCAAGAGATATAAGATTTCTTTTCAAGGTTGGTATGTATCTAACATCAGTAAGTAGTTTGATAGAATTATCATGAACTCGAAACTTGATACTACCAATTCCAAGGACTGGACATACCTCATCATTTCCCAACTGCACTGATCCATAGCTTCCCTTCTTGAGCTCATGAAACCAGTCTGCATTGGGGCACATATGATAGGTACAAGCTGTATCTAGTACCCATTTCTCTTGAACTGATCCCTCCAGAATGTTCATTGCTTCTCCATCTTCCATCTCTTGCACATTTTCTGCAACATTAGGCCCTTGTTCCTTTAACTCCTTATGTTTCCTCTTCCATATGTAGCAGTTCTTTATGAGATGGCCTGACTTTTGACACTCAAAGCATTTTCTCTGCTCTTTATCCCCAGATTCCTTAGACTTTGCTTTACCCTTCTTTTTTGAGTCATCTTGGAACTTCTTGTTCTTCTTTTTGAACTTCTTGACATGCAGGCTCTCTGAGGAATCTTCTTGTCCATCTTCTTTGGACTTTTGCAACTCCTTTGTGCGTAGGGAATTCTGGACTTCTTCGAGAGTCACGGTGGTTTCCCTTCCAAAAGTTATGGCATCTATGATATGCTCATAACTCTTTGGCAACGCATTCAAGAGCATAATTGCCTTGTCCTCTTCACTTATCTGCACATCAATACTCTCTAGATCATCGATGGATTTGCAGAATTCATCCATTTGATCTTCAAGACTTCTGTCTTTGGAGAATTTCAAAGTGTATAATCTCTTCTTCATGTAGAGCCTGTTCGCCAGAGATTTTGTCATGTATAATGACTCCAATTTTAACCAAACTCCAGCTGTCATCTTCTCCTTTGAAACTTCCCGAAGAACTTTGTCGCTCAAGCATAGAATTATTGCGCTATGAGCTCTTTGATCCATTTCTTCTGCGCTCATCTTTGAAGAAGAATATTCCTCCTCCTTCTTCTCTTTGTCTTTTCCCGTTGTCTTCTCTTTCATGATCGCTCCGGCGAGGCCTTGTTGAATCAAGATAGCCTTCATCTTGATTCGCCATAAGGCAAAATCATTTTTGCCATTGAATTTTTCCATCTCGAACTTGGATGACTGCATCGCCTTGGATCAAACGGTTTGATCGCCTTGAATCAGAAAATTCAGAACCACCGTGGAATCGTAACCACCGTAGAATCGCTTCCCGCAGGACGGCGCCAATTGTTGATTCTCAAATCGCGATCAAACACAAATCGAATTCACAAGAATTGAATCTAAACGTTGAAACAGAAAATAGATCGAGACAAACTATTTACGTGGTTCACTCATGAATGAGCTACGTCCACGGAGAGGAGATGATGATTTCTTATTAAATCTCGAAGGAATTACAGCTTACAACAATGGTGAAAAGAAATGAGAACCAGAGCTCAAACACGAGAGCTTCACACTCACTTTGTTTTACGCAACACACTAACTGACTCCCTCAAACCCTTACTCTTCAAGGCAAAAGTTATATAGTTAGCCAAGATAGAATCTTCCAGCTCAGCATCTAACTAATCCAAGCAACTTCAGCCCTTTGATCATGCATGGCATTCAGCATCCATTGGATCATATGCCACGTCAACAATCCAAGAGAAAAGAACACGTGAGTCACAAACTCCCCATGCATGCATCACGAGCTGTTTCCAAGTTTCTTGATCAGCTTAAGCAAGAGCACTTCACTACATTTCGACTTGGAGATATTTTCATAAATCAAACATATTTGCGTGGTACACATTGTTCTTACAGAAACTATCACCGGAAAATTGAGGCATTAGCTATAGAAACCAAGTTAAAAAGATATTTATAGTTCTATATATTGGTAAAGTATACTGAAGTAACGTACAACCAAACTTACGGTATGATTGATTATAATTAGGGGATAATTAAAGAGACAATTAGAGTTTATTAATTTCCAATGAAGGTTTAATAATTTTCTAATTAGAAAATTTATTAATTTCAATTATAATTAATTAAGCTTTAATTAAAATTAATTAAAGATTGATTAATTAAAGATAAAAATGGTGCATCATAGCACCGCACCCACTGCATGATGCACGGTGCACCGTACACTTATATGTAATGATAAAGTATAAAAAGTAATTTTGTGTGTGCATTGACAAAGATGAATTTTCCACGTTTAGGATGTTAATGATGTCATTTATGAGTGAAAATCATGTTTAAAATAAGTATTTGACTTGACTTTGCTAGTTTTATGAGATTTTACACTCGTTTGCAAGTTTTGACAAAAGTGCAGAAAAATAGATACGGAATAATAAATTTACACTCCCTATCAAGCAAACCAAACACCACATAATAGAAATTTTGTAAACTGTAATCTCTACAAAAATATAATAAACACCGCTGGTCGGTTTCTAACGAAAATATATATAATGCACCAACCATAATGCACCAACCATATGATGCGGTCCACCGCACAAGGGTGCATCACGGATTAAATCATACTCCCTTCGTCCCATTTATATAGGCGGATTGAAATTTTCACATAGATTAAGAAAAATTATTGGAAAAGTAAATTATATAGTGAATTTCTTAATATGCCCCTATTTATTATTTGACTATGTGTGTTTTATGAGTTAATTAAAGAATTAAATAGGGATATATTAGTAAATGAGCTAAAAAATATTACTTTTTATGGAAACAAGCCTATATATTTGGGACATCCGAAAAAGAAAAACAAGCCTATATAAATGGGACGGAGGGAGTATTATATCATTATTTTCATGACTCTCGTACTGGAGTTTTACTTATTATGTTAGTTGTGTTGTTTTTTTAATTTTCGTGAGATGCGTGGGAATTAATAGATTAAGTGACTGTGACCGAGGCAACAACCTATCCTGTTTAATCTTACTTAATCTATGTTTAATTTCAATAAAGCCTAGTGATTAGGACGTTAAATTATTCTGACTAAAGGAGACACCGATAAGACAATCACTGACGTATTTACACTTGTTTAACGTTTTGAATGTTTTTATTTACTATATATATATATATATATATATATATATATATATACACTTGATAATTATGTCGAATATTATTTCAGCTATCAATTAACAAATATTGTACTGTCAACTGTGTGTATATATACTACTGTGCAAATGAATTTACACTGCCCGAATGCGCTATGTGCTCGAATTCGTGCAATAAATCATTTTGAACTATTGCGTGAATGCACAATATACAATTGTGCGCGAATTCGAAAATGATATTTTCATATGATTGATTAGTTTTTATATGTTATTAAGTTAGTGACTATTTCTTTATTTTTACTATTTCTAAGTTTTCCTCAAACGTATGATATAATCGTGTTATGCTTCAAAGATTTGTTTTTGCTGTTTTTGTTTCAATTGAAAAGGGTTATCGTACTCATGTCAACATTGTCGAACTTTATCATGTCATGAGTATTTGTAGAAAAAAGAAGGATACTTTTTTAGATTGTAAACCTTCTGTACGTAAGCATTTGACATATTCTCAAAAGTATTCATCAAAACTTAAAGTTATGTTGGTGGTATAAAGATTTTCATGTTGCAACGTAAATTAATTAGACAACTTGCTAAAACTAAATTAGGATTGTAAATTAGTCAAACTTCACATAAGCTAATAAGATCTTAATTCGATTAAAAAAAAAATCGATGCTTATTTAGTGAAGCTTGTTATGTGATGATTCAAGCTTAAAAGCCTAACACTATACTTAGCTCAATTACTCCTGCACAAGCTTGTTGCATATGCTATAAAATTATTAGCCTGTTATGACTCAAATCTTCATGCTTCGATTAGTACGTAAAATGTATGTTAAGTCTCAAATTACCATTAATGATTTTTATAAAAATAAGAATTTGAGTAAATATCCTATATTTTCTCTAGAATATATATATATAACTAATTTATTTTGAATTAGTTGCCGATTAATGCAAATTTTAAAGAGTGTATGTATGTTTCTCATGCATGTATGTTTCTCTTGGAGGCAAGCAATATTGCACTCATGCATGTATGTTTCTCTTGGAGATAAAAGACATACCGACCACTCCATTAAGATTGGTCGCTACCATCGTAGTTTAACCTTAATTAAAAATAAAGCCCCACCACGTACGTGGGTTCTACGTACACCTCATATTTTTTTGTTCATGTGGACAAGAAGCTCTGTCACGTTAGTTTTCCGACTATTGAAGAAATTAGAGGATATCGAATTTCCTATAAGTAGAAATGTTAGGTTATTACTGAAATATTTTTAAAGTCGTCGAAGTTTCATGCATTAATAATTGGCAAAATCAACCAATTTATTTTCTTAAACCAATGATGAATTTTTAAATTTAAATCTATGTTTAGAAAGCTCTTTTAATTTGAGAGTGACTAAGCTCGAATAAGCCCGTGTGACTCGACGTGTTTCGTAAATAAAATACGAGTTCAGCTCAATAATAAACGAGTCAAGTTTAACTATGTATTACTCGAAGGCTCGGCTTGAATACATTCTTGAATTAAATTAAGGAAGAAACAAACGAGTAACAAAATACGAGTTTAATTAAATAATAAACTAGTCAAGTTCAACTGTGTATTACTCGGACTTGACTCGGCTCGGCTCGGCTTTGATTACATTCTTGAATTAAATTAAGGAAGCAACAAACACGAGTACTGAAGAGAGTCTCATTTCTACACATTTTATTTGAACAATAATTCATACGATAATGTGTAGACATATACAAATGTGAACCAATTTTGATAGATATAATTATAAATTATATGACCAACTTTATACTCATATCATATATGTGGTTCCGCCCCTCTTCCTTGTTCGACAGATTCTTAATTAATTGCAGACGAAATTTTATAAATAGGCCGTTGATCCTCGCGTCTTTCCATACACACACTTACGCACTCAAAGAGATCTAGAGAGAGAGAGAGAGAGAGAGAGAGAGGTAAAAATTAATTAAAAATGGAAGTAGTGCAGGTACTTCACATGAATGGAGGTCTCGGAGAAACAAGTTATGCCAGCAACTCTCTAGTTCAGGTACATACATATATAGTTCTCGATTCTCTTTAATTAATGGTGTAATCGCTCTCATCGATGCATTGTGTCTGTGTATCCGTGCATGTACGTACGACGTAGATTTTCAATTTAATTACTACTATATGTTTTTTGAATTATTAGTATATATAATTTGTGTGGATGGAACACGATGTGCTAATTAAGGACCATGTCACTCAGGACCACACCCATTAATTCCAGCAAATCAAGAAACTCGTAATTTTCATATTATTCAAAAATCAAAATGAATTAATATATACACTAATGTTTCATCGTATGCTTTAATTCCGGAAATAGTAAAGTAATTAATTTATGGCAGAGAGAGGTGATGTCGATGACGAAGCCGATAACAGAAGAAGCAATAACACAAGTTGTGTGCAGCATGGCCCCAAATCAGTTAGCCATAGCAGAGCTGGGGTGTTCCTCCGGCCCAAACACTTTGTTTGTGGCGGCGGAGCTGGTCAAGATCGTGCACCAATTAAGCGGGAAGCACGGCCGTGAGCTGCCGGAATTTCAGATACTCTTGAACGACCTCCCAGGAAATGATTTCAACTCCATTTTCCAGTCATTGCTATCCCAATTCCGAGCCCAACTAAATAAGGAAATCGGATCTAGATCCGCTCCTTGCTATGTGTACGGAGTTCCTGGTTCCTTCTACGGCAGGCTTTTCCCCGCCAAGAGCCTCCATTTTGTTCATTCTTCTTACAGCCTCATGTGGCTCTCTAAGGTATACGCCGGAGACACCACTTGCGGCGGATATTTAGAGTTTTTTAATTAATTATTTTTGTTTCACTGAAAATTTATATACTCCAGGTCCCCGAGGGGATGGAAATATGGAACAAGGATGATATATACATCGGAAGTAAAAGTCCGGCGAAGGTGATAACTGCATACTACCATCAATTTCAAGGAGATTTTAGGACATTCTTGAGATGCCGGTCGGAGGAAGTTGTCGGGGGCGGAAGGATGGTGCTGACTATCTTAGGGAGGAAGAGTGAGAATGCTGCCAGCAAGGAGTGCTGCTATATTTGGGAGCTTTTAGCTCTCTCTCTCAAGGAATTGGTGTCGGAGGGAGTGATTCAACAAGACAAACTCCACTTATTCAATATTCCTCAATACACACCTTCGCCTGCGGAAGTGAAGAAGGCGGTGGAAGAGGAAGGGTCCTTCGCCATCAGCCGCCTCGAGGCGTCGGAAGTCGGATGGGCCGCCTGCGGCGGAGCCGGTTCGGCGGCGGACGTTGGGTACAATGTGGCGAGATGCATGAGATCGGTGGCGGAGCCGCTGGTGGTGGACCACTTTGGTGAATCAATAATTGAGCAGTTGTTCGAAAAGTACGAGAAAATCGTCTCAGATCGCATGTCCAAGGAAGAAACCAAGTTCGTTAATGTTACGGTTTCAGTGATCCGGAGGGAATGATGGTAGCTCGAATATATCTCATTTCGTTTCATGTTTACAATATTCTCGTGAGTCTGTTTCTTACTCATTTAAATATGTCTAAATTATAGTTTGCTTAAAATTACCAATGCAGAAGGCGATCGACGCTAGCTGCATGTGTTCCTTTCGGGGAAGGTGATGTTTGTGTGCTTAACTAGTGGCAATAAAAGTGTATAATTATTTGGGATAATTTACAAACTAATTAATGCAGGAGCTCTGATTCAAATTTCACAGCGTTAATTTGGTATAAATACATCAATTGCCAAAGATAGGAGTATAAACAATCGCTAGTTGACAAGTCCTCGAGATATAAAGCATTAGTAAGGCGCATGAATTGAGAGAGAAAAAAAAATTTGGGATCAAGATATGCGTTCTCTTTGGTTTGTAAATTTATCATGGAAAAAAGAGGGGAAAAAATTCTCTCCTTTTAAATGCTTCATTTCCTTTCCATCATTTTATATAAAAAAGAATTTCAACCCTTCTTATTTCTTCTTTTCATTCCATGTAGGAAAATATTTTCTCCCTCAAAGTGAAGGAGGAATAAGAAAGGGTAAATTCTTTGTTATAGAAAATGAAAGATAAGAAATGAGGGATTTAAAGTGAGGGAGTTTTCTTTTCCCTCATTTTCCCATGCATGATAAGATTACAATCAAAGAGAACAAACACATCCTTCCTAACATGAAAAACAATTATCCACATGTATATACATAAATGAACAACCTACACTACAATCATGATAAAATTAAGAACAAATTATAATTTATTGCCCCAATTATTGATCTTGTAACAAAATGTAATGGGCCCAAGCAGTGAATTTCTGTAATGGGTCCAAGAGAGAGAAAGTAAAGATAAGAGTTGTAATTATTGATTGATATGTCAACTTGGGAAACAAGACCCATATATAATATGGTCCCTCCATACAAAATATCTGCAGCTAAAATAAAAAGCAATTTTTTTTTTTAATTTCCAACAATTTTATTTAACTCTTAACTTAACATAACCTAAGAAAAAATCACCCCATTTGAAGCCCAAAAGCACAGGCCCATTTTAGGCCTGACTGGCCTCGGCCCAGACCCACTTCACATTTGGTCCTTGGTAGGTTGGGTCCTAACTTTAATATATAAAAAAAATTCGTGGTCAAACCAGACCCACTCCAGTCAAGGACGAAGAGAAGAAGAAGCAAATTTTTCTTTTAATTTTTCACCCAACGTCAAAATAACATCATTTTAATGCTTAGATGGAAAAAAATTTACACATAAAATCCACGCGTGACTATGGGAAGATGAGTAAGCTTTCTAATTGAAGTCGGAAAATATATTGAAGGTACCGTTTAAAATTTATGGAATGAAATAGATTTTTAAAAAATAAATTCAAGGTCAAACTATTAATTGTGAAACTAGCTTGTCCAAATTTAATCAAAAGCGATATACTTGTAGTTGTACACTTGGAAAAATTCAAAAGTCAAATCATATGAATATATTTTGTACTTTAATAACGTAGCAAGTATGATGAGGGTTTCTGTCATCACAGTAATATTGCGGAACGCTTCTAAGACGATGTATGTTATAGTTACAACTTAATTATGTCATGCTCGTTTTAAACTTTCAATGTTGTCTTGTCAAAGATTTTCAGCAATTTCATTATGTATAGAATCTATCCTAATACTTGTTAGCAACATCAATAGTTGCACGCTAGTGGCAGGAAAAAGTTGAAGTGCGCATGAGAAAAGGGAGTAATTTGATGATCAGATTAGTTTTAGTAAGGCAAGAAACAGCATAATTGCCAAACGCATCATACGCGGAGATGAAGACCAAAAAACAAATTCAGTGATATAAAGAAAATGAGGACTCTCAAGAGTTTTGCTAATCTTTGTATATTTTCAAATTATTTGGATAAATATCATTTTTTGTTTTCAACATTTGAAATTTTTCAATTTTCATAATAGCGGCTTAACTTAAGGATAATAATACATTATGAAAGAATTCGGTGCCCGAATTACTACAAAAACTCACATTGTGTATCAAAAGAGCAACGTTAGATCGTATGTTAAAAACATCCAATCTAACATGCAGCGGAATAAGAAAAGAACACAATGAAATACTTTTTGGCTGGTGATTAAACCTGCCGGTGCCTTACGGCTAAATACTATATTGAAATCAAATATTACAATACAGAAAACGAAATAACATTCAACCTTTCGCAGCACGGACTGCTCAAGGATTGAATGTCTTAGAAGATTAAATCTAATCCTAAACTAATCTACTAAGTAAGATGAACATCTCTTTATAGCCATTAAATCTGCCTAAGAATCCGAACATCTGAATAAGACTAATTTAATACAAGATTAATCCAGATAAGACTATATACTTTCGTGATTCGCTTCTTCACAACCCAATCCTCCAAAGCTTTGCAGATTTTACAATCTACTACAGAACTCGTGTTGGTTTGTGATGTCGCTAACACTCAGTAGGCAGAATGGCGAACAACAGTGCACTGAAATTTGCAGAGAGTTTTTCTAAGTCGAAATGCGCGCCCGTGAAATGGATCTCTTGCGGTATTTATAGTCCTCCATCTGATGAGCAGTTTAATCTACACCCTCTCACCACTTGGACGTCCATAACTGCCGCGATCCACTCATTTCAGTTGGTTGAATAGAAGGTGGATAGTGGCGGTTACAAGGTAGTTATTTCCCATGACTACTCATGTCTAGTTTAATAACTATCTTGGTCTCCACTCGTAAATCCACTTCATTTGTGATCATAACCATCCATTTGCTGCTCTTAATCTGCACATAAAAACGTGTAAAAGAATACGACAAGAAAAACATATATTATGCAATTAATTAAATATATAATATAAGGTTTAATCTGGCTCCAGGCATGTTGGCACAAATGTTACCAACAATCAAAGTAACACGAGACATCTTAAACCTAACACATTAGTATCCTCCTTTCAAAAAACTCACAATTGTGTAAACATAATCGATGATATTCCATATTCTTTAATTTAAAGAATTTTTTAATTTAAAAATATATTTTTTAATTTAGTTTTTTTTTTCTACATTAACAATCCAAATCACATAAAATCCACGTGTATAGTCCACGTGGTATCTTCCGACAAGCCATGTCATACCTCATGCACCGAATACAAGACGCATGACACAATTGTGAAATTTTTTAAAATAATGAATATCAATTTTTTAGTTTTCTTACGTTGTGACATATAGGAAAGCTCAAACATTGAAATAATTTAATCAGAATTTGTCTAGATCTAATTAAACTAATTTAAAATCCTCCAATTAAGAAATAATTTACCTTAAAATTTAAAGGTTTGATTATAAATTTAGAAAGTTAGTTAAGGGCGGCGCAACCAAATTTTTGTCTTTAAGAGTTGGGATTATATGATTTTTGTCTAGTATATGACTTACCTAATTTGTTCTGATTTTTTTTTTCAAAACTTTCATGTACGATTTGCAGTCTATGCACATCAGTCGAGATTTTACTTCGTTCGTATCTCAAATAACGATTGCGGATTATTCTCACATTAATAAAAGGTAATCAATTTTCGAATATAAGAATAACGGACAAACACAATCATATATTTAATAATTTCAATTTAAAAATCGTTAGGATAAAATGTGCAGTCGTTAAGGGTGCCTTTTTACAAAAAGAAAAGAACAAAACAAAACAAACGGTGTTTTTTCATTAAAAAAAACACGAGGATTATTTTGGTTATTTACTGCAAAATTAAAATATAAAAAAAGGCCAATTTTAATTCGATCAAGTATTCCTCTGGCGACACATTTCCTAATCCTCTGTTTTTTTCTGAGGAATTGCAGTTTACGGAGATAGAGAGAGTAAATTTTGAAACTTGTGAATTATGATTTGGTTGTGATATGGCAAGTGGGGTTTGGTTGCTGGGCTTATGATGCTCCTCAAAGAAAAAGAGTAATAAAATAAAAGGCAAAAAGTATTAAAATTTCCGATTTTTTTTCTAATTCTGATTTATTTTCAAACCTTTTAAAATTTGCGCCAAAATTCACTACCTTTTAAGTTGTCTGATTTTTCACTCAAAACTAATTTGGGAAAAAAATCGAGGATGACATGTCCAATTAAGACTGATGTGATGTTCAAAATTACATCGTTTTGATTTTAATAATAAAAAATTAAAAAAATTTAAATTACACCATCAATAATTAATGCCAACTCATCCTTCTTCCCTTCTCTCTTCATCTCTCTCTCAAACACAACACCATCACCGCCGCTGCACAAACTCCTATCCACCTTACCCAAAATCCCCAATCCCATCATAACCCACACCGAATCCAAATCCATCGTTCAAGAACGCGTCGCCGAACAAACCGTCGCCGTCCTCGATGTGCAAAAGGAGTTGCAATGGCGAAAGAAATGGCGGCACCCATAAAGCTGTCGGAGAATAGGCCTTTGGAGGTAAACGCTTGACTTCCAAAGTTGGGATTTTTCATCAACTCAATTCGACAAAAAGGGTTTTGCCCCAAATTATCAACTTCTTAAATCAAATCCACAAATACACAAGGGAAATTAATAATTAACATCGACGAGATAGATGAAAAGGAATATCTTGTGGATTAATGGAAACAAAGTAGGATCGAGATCTGTGTGTGGAGGGATTGGAATGGCTAAAGGAGTTGGAACAAACAGCAAGATGCTTGATTGCCAAGCAAAAGCAAATTTGATTAAGAGATCTAGACCTTGATAGTGCGTTGAGGGTGGTGCTGCGGCGGGGGAATGGTACGTTGTGTTAGAGAGAGAGAGATGAGAGAGAAAGAGGGGAAGGGGATGATGAAGTGGCATTATTGATGTGTAATTTAGTTTTTTAATTTTTTTTATTATTAAAATCAAAACGACGTCGTTTTAGTCAAAACGACCACGTCAATCTTAATTGGACATGTTACCCTCGATTTTTTCCCCAAATTGTTTTTGGGTGAAAAATCAAACAAATTAAAAGGTGGTGAATTTTGGTGCAAATTTTAAAAGGTTAGGAAATAAATCAGAATTTGAAAAAAAGTTGGAAATTTTAATATTTTTTGCCCTAAAATAAATAAAAATTTGATCAAAAAAAATAATAAAAAAATAAATAAAATTTGGGAATTGTGTACATTGTAGAAAGCAATTGTACCAAACACTTAAAAGAGAAACGATTGGTGGGAAATTACAATAGTGGGTTTATTTAATATCCACAAAAATAGTTATAAGTGGTGGACAGGGCCGACAGGCACGGGAGTGATATAAGTTAGTTGGTCAATTATTCAGAAAGAGCTGACCATTGACCCCATCACATTATTCTAACTCAATGTGTAGTCATGTCACCAATATATCTACCACTTCGACACCCAAGGCCAAAACTACTTACTACTCCTTCCCTCCCCGTATAATGATTATGAACCGTCAAAAATTTTGTCCCCTAATAAGTATCCTATTGTAAATTTATATGCAAAAGTTATATCAAATTGTTATATTTACTTATTGACTAAAGGATAAAAGTTTACTTTTTCAATTTTCTATGCAATAATTAAGGATAAAAATAAGTCATTTTATCCACTAGATTGATATATGCATTTTGACGGTTCGAGGCACTTATTTGGGGACAGATGGAGTACATGATAAAAAGTTAGAATAACGTGTAATTCTTTTTGAAAAAAATTAATGTTTTTATAACTGATCTTATATTTATAAAAGTGTCAAAATCAGACTTTTTTTTTCTTTTTCTTTTTTTTTTCGAGAATTGTCAAAATCGACTTTGAAATAGGAACAAAGTGATAAGCAACTACTCTCCCCGTCCCGTTATTCTTGTCTTGTATTCCTTTTTGGGTTGTCCCGTTATTCTTGTCCTGTTTCCATATAAGGAAATATGCTAGTCTCACAAAAAGTTGTTGGCTCCATCACTTTCTATATTTTTACCCTTTAAACACTCTTCTCCTTAATACCCGTGTCCAAAAGAAATAAGACAAGAATAACGGGACGGAGGGAGTATTATTTTCAAGTTTTAATATAAAATTATCAAATATTCAAATATGAAATTCTCTACAAAACACTAATCATTTATAGGCATCATTAAATTTAGGCATTCCAATTAAATTGACGCATTTAATTCTTCTTTGTATTTTAATATTTTTCAATTATAGCATATATAAAATATAATTAAATGTATTAATTATTATGTTGTGTTAATTAATATAAAATTATATTATACTCAATTTAAATAATAAAAGATGCCAAATAATAAAATGTATAGAAAAATAAGAGTAATTTGATAGTGGGGTCCATGGATAGATAAATTGGAGAAAATATTGTAGGAGAAGAAGTCTGGATTTGAGAAGAAATTAATGTAACAGTGACTATGTATACATATTTCTATGATATCGAAGAACTATATATGTGATCAGTGGTGGATTTAGGGGGGTGTTGGGGCATGCTTAAGCACCTCCAACAAAGATATTTTTTCCCTTTTTTATTTATGCATTTTCTAAAAAAATCGATTTAGCCTTTCCTTTCATCGGAAATTTCAATTTTAGTACCTTCCCAAGTATATTTTTTTTGCATCTATCCCTATATGTGATGCTCTAATCTCCATATATCACTAGCTGATATATAGGTGAAATCCAACAATGGGAGAATCCCTACTTCCAAAAATGGGGGAGTTGGGTTGGGATGGGACTTTCATTCCTAACCACTCGTTGCCTAATTAGTAATATTTCCATCCCACTCATAATTACGAGTTTGATAAATTTAGTTTTATTGGTACTTGCCTGCCTCCAATTATACAGTTTTCAGTTTTAGTATCATTTTAGCTTGTTTGGTATTTTTATGTATTAGTATATTTTTATGCTTCCAAGATATTTTCACTAATTGCTTGTGCGTATATTATTCTTTGGGATGTTTGGATACCAAAGCCTCCACAATGATAAAATTATGAGACTTAAAATATTTGATGTATTGCATAAAATCAATCAGTCCGATTCCATTTGTCAAAATTATATTTCAATAATATTAATTTTTAAAACGAGAATATATTCACATTAACACTAGTGATATGTATAATTTTTAAAAGAGAATAATATATAGATTCCCATTAACACTAGTGATGTACATGTTGAGAGACTCGCGGGCTGTGGTGGTATACTCTTAACTTCAATTTTATATAAACGTTTTAAGGGAAAACAAAAAAGGAGAATGGAATTTAAGTACTTATGTATTTTGGCCATGTTTGATATATTAGTTCATTCTTTATCTGCAATACAAATTTTTAGTCTAATTTAATTGAGGGGAGATTGTTCTTTGTAATTCGTCGTAATAACAATTTATATTTCCTTTAAAAAAAATCTTGTCCATCTAGTTAAACTTGTTCGAAATAAATGTCAAATATCTAATAATTATATGCACCTTTGTGTCAATAATGACCACATCTCTTTTCATATCTTTCTGAATAAAAATCATTGTAGAATTAATAACATCATACAGATCCCAAATATTTGGACAAATGAATTACACACATTTCAACTCTGAAATAATTAAGTATAGCACGCACATGAAATTAAAAGTGAAGTTTGCCCTGCCCCTGCGATAGATGTGGACAAACTTGCAAGTATATATATATATAGGGGTTGGTTCACGTACAAAGCATTTTTTCCGTAAAAATAATAATAATGCATTGTATGTATCAAAATAATGTATTTTATGTATTATTACAATGCACTGTCATAATAATGCATTTTTTATTTATTACAGTGCATTGTTACGATAATGCATTTCGTGTTCAATTATAATGCATCGGTCAATGACAACCGTAGATCTACAAATATCAATGGTCCAAATCGCTTCTTATTTCTTACGGAAAAATGGTTTTACATATGATCTCTTTCTTATATATATATATATGTAGGAGTATTATTTATACACACAAAGCTGTCCAAGTCTTTAGAAAGAGGGACTACGGACCGGCCTTATTCATTCCCGCCAAACATCAATCACCCTTGCCTAATACTTGATGGATATTCACAAAGCTTTCCACATGAATGGAGGAAAAGGAGACAACAGCTACGCCAACAACTCTTCACTTCAGGTCTCTCTCTCTCTCTCTCTCTCTCTCTATAAATTAATCTCTGATGATTTAATTTAGATTTATGTTGGCATATACTGTATCAGAAAAGGGTTGCTGACAAGGTAAAGCACATAACCGTAGAGGCCATCGAACAAGTGTTGATGACTAAAAAGCCCAAGAGCTTAGGCATGGCCGACCTCGGCTGCTCGTCAGGGCCCAACACTCTCTCCAACATAAAACAAGTGGTGGACGCCGTCGACAAGGCCAGCCGCCGCATGAGCGAAGCGCCGCCCGAATTCCGCGTCTATCTGAACGATCTTCCCACCAACGATTTCAACACAATCTTTCAGGCCTTGCCCGATCTCTACAAGGACCTCAACAGAGGCGGCACAAATCAGCCGCCTCTTTACATAGCTGCGTGCCCGGGCACATTCTACGGCAGACTTTTCCCCGACGACTGCCTCCATTTCGTCTATTCCTCCAACAGCCTGCACTGGCTCTCAACGGTACCCATTCCTAACAACGTTTTTATAATATTACTTCCTCCATCCCAATTGCAACTTCCTCTTGCACATTTTATTAAAAATATAAGTAAAAAAATAAAAAGTGATAGTCTCAAGCCTCTTAAAGAATTGATTATTTCCATTTTTGAAAGAGATCTTGGTACTAAGACAAATTAAAAAGGAAATATGGACCTTGCTATTGGAACAAATTGAATACTCCGTTCCACTCATATTGTCCTATTGACACGAAGATTAAGAATAGGATAAAAAGATAGAAAGTGAGTAGATCCTATCACTTTCACTTTTGAAGGATTTTGAAAGATTAACAAAACAATTTGAGTGGGACAACTCAATAAAAAAAAATACAGTATGAGTTGGACGGAGGGAGTACTATATAGAATACTAGACCATAGAATTTTGAATAGTAATACTCTATATATAATAATCTGTAGGTTCCTCCGGGCATATACGATGAGGAGGGATTGTCGAAGAACAGAAAGAGCATATACATATCGGAGAGAAGCCCTCCGGAAGTGGGAAAAGCCTACTTCAAACAGTTTCAAGAGGACTTCTCGTTGTTCCTCAAGTCGCGGTCGCGGGAACTCATCCGCGGCGGCCGAATGTTGCTCGTCTTGTTGGGAAGGACCGCTTCCGATCATGCCAACTGCGTTAATTCATTCCTTTGGGAACTCCTCTACCAATCTTTAGCACATCTCGTTGCTCAGGTCAAAATCAAACTGTTTCTCGCTCTCTCTCCCCTTTTAAATTTGTAATGAAGGCAATCAACGTGCGGTCACTAACTGAAGTGCGCACTTTGTAAACTGGTGTATGTGTGTACAATAACATGTAAACCACATAGAAAAAGGAAAATTAGGTGTTAACTTTAATTTCCATTTGTTATTTATAATCAGGGTGAGATCGAGGAGGAAAAGTTGGAGAGTTATGAGGTGCATTTCTATGCGGCGTCAAAGACGGAGTTGGAGGAAGAAGTGAGGAAGGAGGGGTCGTTCAAAATGGAGATGGTTGAAATGTTTGAAATGGAGAGAGAGAGCGGTAGTGGGAGCTACGGAATGGCGGTGGCGAAGGCGGTGAGGTCCATTCAAGAATCAATGTTGGCTCACCACTTTGGGTGTGTGGAGGCAACATTAGACAACCTCTTCCACTACTATGCCTCATTGATCGATCAGGAATTCGCCAAACGCGACGTTAGGTCCATCACCGCTGTCCTCGTCCTCACCAAATTATGAAAAGTATATGTGTGTGTTAATTTATAGCTGGCTAGCTAGGTTAGTGATGTTTAATTGTAGTGTAAAGGAAGCTAAGCTAATTAAGGTTGTGCTAGTGCGTGTAGGCTATGGAGGTTGCACATGCATGTTCAATTCGCCTCCTCAAAACTACTAGCTTTTGCTTTAAGACCAGGGACGCCAACCACTCCGCCCACTATGATTTGTTTCAATCCACTGCAAATTAAAATGGTGTTTTATTTTCAATTTGAATCCGATATATTGGATATGAGGTGGAATTTTATTTAAAATAAAGGATGATTGAAATAAATATTCAAAAGTAGAAAGATCTATGAAAAAATATTGCACCAAGACCAGCGAAAAAGACAAAATATATAATCATGTTAGTTACATGCTCTTATAAGTTCCCACATTAATGTAGCATAGTATTTGGTCCCCTTATATCTAAGTGTTTAATCGTTATTTGTGTCGTTTTTATGTATTTGTTTTATCGTATTTGTATGTGTGCATGTGTGTTTTCCGTTCTTATTACTCGCTTTCGGATTTATTTTGTTCTTTTTAGTGTCGCATGTCGGAAGTGCAGGTTCTCGAGTTTGTAATCGAAAAATCATGCAAATAGTGAAAGAAGCTCGGGGACTTGGATCACAGCAACTCGACAAGCAGCAACATCGAACAACTTCTCTTAGACAGCAGTGGTAGAACTGGACGAGAACCACAGCAACAACACGTATGTACATCAGCAGCATAGGAGCGAGCTGGAGAATGAAAGCCAGCGGCCACTGGATTCCAACCGGCGCTGGAATCCGGCAGGCAGCGATCGCTGGGTGCTGGAGCGCGCTGATTCCGGCAAGCCAATGGTGGCTGGAAGTGAGCGGCCGCTGAAGGTGAGTTCGCTGATTTCAGTCCAGCGAGCGATGAGTTCGAGCGAGCGCTGGGCGTCGACTTGTAACGCTCGTTTCACGCAATCACTTATATATTTCTGCTAGGGTTTTCACTCATGGACTCTCTGATTCTTTCGACAACAGCTGCATTCTTTTCTTTTCTTTTTCGTTTCTTTTTCATTTTTTTTTTCTTTTGGCTTGGCTTGAATAAGGAGGACTATTATCTACAGATTTCGCCCGTTGTATTGTAAGGATTTCTTCACCGTTTATTTCTTGCAATTTAATCGATGAATTCTTATGATTTTAATTCGATGATTCGTTCTATGCCTAGCTAATTCTTTGTTTAGGGTTTAGATATTCGAATCGTTTTTCGATCCGTGCTTGTTCTTTAATTAATTCCCCGTTGATTGAATCGATTCTCTTGATATTGAATAATTGATCACTATTCGATATTTCTAAGTAGTGGATGAGATCGATGGATGATTCTACTGCTCGATTGTGGTTCATTCAACATTAGATTGACCGGAAACGCATTTCTAATTATTAATCTTAATCGTATAATTTAGTCTTTAGGGTTTAACGGATTGACGCGAAAGCTATTGATGTTAACTCTATGTTGAAGTTGGTTATGCGTGATTGATTAATTGAATTAATTTTGTAACAAGCTTGGTGAGAAATCGAGGAGAATAATCTAATCCCTAATACTTTTCTTTCTTCTTATTCTTATTGTTATTTTTTTCACTACAAGAAAAACGGTTATAGACCACGGGAATTCCCCGTGGTCTATAATTACAATATATGTTGTCTTTCTATATCATACATGACAGTTTTTTCTCATATAGACAACGGATTTCCCCCGTCGTCTATAATGTATATAGGTAACAATTTTTTTCCCGTTGTCTATTTCCTGTTGTCTATTCGCAAATATTATATATCTACGTTTTTTTTTCAATCAAATCATAATATCATAAATATTACAAATCATAAACATCAAAAAGCTTCATTTCATTATAAAATCAAAGTCATACAGTCAAACATTTCACTTTCGTTTCATATTCTACAATTAACTAGTCTTAAAATACATAAATAGAAATGTTACATTGTCTTACTCTCCAAAACAATAACAATGTCTTCAACATTCCATTACCATCATCAAAACTCAACCAAGCCTATCCATCCAAGTGGCTTCCATCTACATGAACTAAATAAAAACCACTACTTCATTTGATATCTCAAAATTTCATAAACGATGAAAAAAAAGGCGAAAAAACTTACCATCATCATTCCGTAAATTCTTCAACAAAATCAGCCCACTCCATAAGTACTTCATCAATTTCATCTCTTGAATCATACCCAACATGACCAGATATTAGCTAAAGCATCATGGTAGCCTTTATGACTAAGAACCTACAACTCATACCACACAAACAGAGTTATGTCGTGTTCTCAAAGCATACTAAATTTCAAAGATAAAGCTCAATACAAGTTACCTCTAGTGTAACATAATTAGAAGTACCACATGTTGTGCGGAGAAGCGTGACTCCCTACAATAAACTTAATATTAGAACGATATCAACCTATACATCATGGTATAATTAGCATAAATTTAAAGAAAATCTTACTTCGGCAGGCAAGGCACTAAGCCCAAAATCTGATATCTTTAGATTCCCTCTGGAATCAAGTAATAGATTTTCAGGCTGCAAACAAGTAAAAAGAAGTCAATATATAAGTTTTAGAAAATGATTTTCCTTTATCTACTCTGTCTAAGTAATATCTTTAAGTCTCTGTGATAGACTCCCTTGCTGTGGCAATAATCAACACCATCAATAAACTGCTGGAAGTATCTTCGAGCTTCAGATTCACTAAATCTTCCATGGTGAACCTGCACGAGACAGTTCCATGTTAACAACGCCAACCATAGTAGCCAAATGACTATACAAAACAAAACTTTCTTGAAGTGCAGTATATCTAGTTACAGGAACTCACTACTTTATCGAACAATTCACCACCCGTGATGAACTCCAATATGATATATATACATATCTTGGTACAACTTGCTATAACCTAAAAGGAAGATTTCATGAATTTATATTTGAGCCAACACATTACAAACATCTACATGCTCAATTACTAACAACAAACACCTTATAGCAGCAAATATTCAAGCATATTAAGATACGAAACATAAATCAACATTACTAACATCTACTTTATCAATTACTGACATCTACATGCTCAATCAACATATCAAGAACAAATGTTTTGCGTAAATTCACCCTTATGGCAGCAAATTACTAACATCTACTTGCTCAATTACTAACAACAAATTCAACCTTAACAACTTAATAACATCTTCTAACATACATATACTAACAAATTTACTAATACATACATTGTTGGGAAAATTATAAGGTTTCGATTTGATACCAAAACCCAACTGATTCTCCAACCGAATAGATGATCGCGTCAACCTAAATAGTGTTTTCCAGCTCGCCTGTTTGAGCTTTAGATTTTCTAGGCTTACAGGTTAAGGAAGCGGAAGACAGCGATCGACCCAATTTGTGTTTACAAACGGAGTCGGCTAGTAGAAGACGACGGTCGACCCGTGTTTACAATGAGTCGGCTAGCAAAAGACAAAGGGCGTCAACCTTCACTCGAGTCCTCCAAAGAGAGCTCGATCAAGCAGAAGAGAATTCGAGCTGAGTTCAAAACACAGCCGGTCCAGCTGTACAGAACAAAGGGAACTATCTGAAGACTACACTTCAAGACAGTCCAGCTCTGAATTCAAAAGCCAGCTCCAAAGGCAGAAGATCTCGGCATCAGAGGAAGTCAACCTACCTCGACCAATGAGGGATTGCCAAATCAGCATCCTAGACTTCAGAACCTAGGATGTGACACAAATGAAGACAGGTGCAGATTCGTCCAACGGCAGATCTTGAATTTAAGAAGAGTAGGTAAGATTCAAACGGCTCCTCCAACGGCTAGTCTTGAATCTCTACCTATATAAACTCGTCTTCAACCTCAGGATTAGATACGAAAAACTCTCTACAAGCTTTCATTATCTGAAATCATCAATCTTTCAAAAGCTCTCAAGCAGTTCTACATAGATCAAAGAACATTTTATCTTAAAGTGTTTCTCGTTAAGAAACTGCTTAGTTTTTCGTCTGTTCCCTAGGCCAAACTCTTTGTACATCTTAAGCCTAGATTTTGAACGAGTTCATCATACTCTAAAGTTCTTAATTGTAAGAACTCGTTCACAGTTGGAACCCCATACCCAAACCCAAACCCAGAAAGGTTAGGTAAAGGTACGCTTGCTCGAAGCGTGTAATTCGAGTGGTTAGGTTCTTCAGTACCCGGAAACTGAAGGTGTAGGCTTGACAGTGCCCGCAAACTGTTGGAACACAGCTCAGGTTAGAGTTGTGAAGTTGCTTGGTACATGGAAACCAAGTGGTAGTGGATTACCAGTGAACCTGGTTGTGGACGTAGGAGGTGTTACTCCGAACCTCGTAAAAACTCGCGTGCTCTTTACTTTCTCTTTATATTCAATTTTGTTCTAACTCTTTTATATCATTGCATATTTGTTCAAAACTGCACACACAGCTGCTCTCCAAAGACAGCTGTGTCTCTCTGAAAGTTGCACAACTTGACTAAGCTAAAAATGTAAAGTTAATCTTTTCAAACTAAGTTTTTCTAAGTAACCGAGCTAAGTTTTCAAACCACCACTTTCCGCACCGCCAGCTGAGTTATTTACCCAGCTGACCCTCCCCAGCTGGATCGATAACTGAGCTCACCAACTCTGTGTTTTAACTTGAAAAAGTTTCGAAAAATCTATTTGGTGTATTCACCCCCCCCTCTACACCAAATACCTAGCTCAGGGACCATCAATTGGTATCAGAGCAGTGGTTCAACAGACCACCGTTTCTGTATCAAGAGATCTCTCTTGACTTTCTGTCAGTGGTCATCTGAACAGATCCTCTCTGTGAAAAACTCATATTATTACATACTGCATATTTCAATGGATTCTTATCTTAACAGGAATCTTCCCACCTTCTCGGTAGACGATTATACAATATAGAAGTTCAGACTGAAGAGCTTTCTCTGTGCACATCACGATATGATGTGGGACGTCATCACAGACGGACCCATCATCATCTACAAATCAGGGAACGAGCTTGTACCAACTCAAGATGGCGAACAACCAAGATATCAGCTCATTCCCAAGCCCAAGAATGAGCACACCTCAGAAGAAAGGAAGCAGGCTGGACTAGACAGCTTCGCAAGGAACACCATATCTTCAACGGTCTCCAATGCCTACCTCAGCAAAATCATCAACTGTGAAACCGCAAAGGACATGTGGGAAACCCTAGCAAAACTATGCGAAGGGTCGGAGGAGATAAAGGAGAACAAATTCACGATTGCATGCCAGAAGTTTGATAACTTCAAGCAGCTGGTCAACGAGTCCATCGAAGGGATGGAACTCAGATTCTCCAACATTGTGGTGGAAATAGAAACCATCAGAACTGGGAAATACACCCAGCGAGAAAAGAATCTAAAAGTTCTTTCAGCACTCACAGCTGAATGGAACACCTATAAGGTGGTACACCAAAGTCGAAGTGACTTAGGTGATCTTTCAACTGAAAGATTATACTCCCTGCTCAAAGCCAACGAGTACAACTTGAAGATTACAATGAAAGAATCTTCAAACAATCAGAATGATGGAGAGCGACACACAACAAAGGAGATCGCGTTCAGAGCCAACTCTGACAAATCCGCATACATGCAGTCAGCTGAGTCATCGAAGAAGGATAAGAAGGACATGAGCAAGGAAGAGCTACTTGAAGAAATAGCCATGCTGGTCAAAAACTACAACAGACTCAACACCAGCAAAGGCAAATACAAGAAGTTCGCAAGAACTTACAGAGACAAGTACGCAGCAGCTGATGAGAAGTCAGCTGACAAACGAACACTCTACACAGGTCTCAGAATCTGGACTACCTGATTGGAGTCTAGTAGAGAAAGTAATGAACGATTCCAAGGAACTTCAAGAGATCCTTGACGTCATTATGTGTGAGAATGCCGAACTGAAGGCGGAACTGGAAAAGACAAAAGTATCGGACGCAGCTGATACAACTCAGCTCCAACAGGAAGTAGTTTCATTAAAAGACAAAATAGTGAAACAAGATCAGCTGATGAAGGAATTCTACTATGAGAAGAAACAACTGATAGAAGATGTGGAAAAGGTCACAGCTGAATCGGAAAAGAAGTCAGCTGAGATCATTGAGCTGAAAAGCACCGAAGAGGTACTATCTAAAAAGATAGTAGCTCTCATCAAAGCCACGTCAACAATGGACGAGATCATTAGTGCTCAGCGTCCAGCGACACTCAAAGCGGGACTGGGATACAACGAATCAAAGGATGCCTCAAACATTGCCTCCACAAGTGAAACAAAGGTTATGTTTGTACGTGCAAACGAACCTCCAATCCCAAAGAAACGGCTCGGATCAACAAATATGAGGACACGGCGGGCGTCGGGAAGACCGGTGAAACATCCTCAAGCTCCGTCGAAGACACAGCAGGCATTAAGAAGGTCAGCTGTGCGACAACCTCAAGCCCAACTCAGACAGCAACGTGCTCAACCTCAACGAAGACAACAGGCTGGATTTCACAGATACCAGCAACAGAAACAGCACGTTGAACGATATCAACCGGGATATCAGAGATACCCAGTTGGATACCACTCACATGAGTACCAGCTGGATAATTATTTCCAGCCACAGCATCACATGAGACAGCAGAGACAAAGGAACGTCTCAGCTATGCACACAGCTGGAAACCAAAAGAAATCAAGACATCAAAACGGGAAGACACGGAGATCAAGACCCCGCCAGCAACAACCGAAGAATACAAAGAATGTGTATATCGACTCAGCTGGGAAAATCATCAGATCAAATGACTCACTTCGAGTCATCAAGCAGATCTGGGTCATCAAAGGATCTCTGTCTAACCCACAAGGACCCAATTAAAACTGGGTACCTGAATTTTAATTTTTTGTTTAGGTTGCAAGGAATCGACGCATCTCTGAGGAGTCGATGAGAACGCTATGGTACTTGGACAGTGGATGTTCCAAGCACATGACGCACCTAAAGCATCTACTCCAGGAGTATATCGAGCGTACAGGTCCACAAGTAACATTTGGTGACAACTCCAAAGGCCTAACCAAAGGTTATGGTACATTCAAAACTAGAAATGTTATAATCCCAAATATTTCTTATGTACAAGGATTGCAACATAACTTGCTTTCCATTAGCCAATTCTGCGACAACGGTTTTTGAAGTTTGATGCACGGGGATGCACGAAACCAAGCAGATACTCCTAAGAGGGAAAAGAGAAGGAAATATGTACTTTGCTGACTGGAACAGCAGCCCTCCGGAGACTTGTCTTGTATCGAAAAGCAGCAATGAAGTCAGCTGGCTGTGGCACAGACGGCTGAATCATCTCAACTTCAAGACAATCAACAAACTGGCTAGGAACGAGCTCGCTAATGGAATTCCATATCAAATATATGACAAAAGTCATATGTGCAGCGCATGTCAACAAGGAAAGCAGACAAGAATTTCATTCTCTCTCAAGCCAGTTCAGTCAACTGATCAAGTACTTCTACTTCTTCACATGGATCTTTTTGGTCCAGTTACTCCAGCAAGCTTCAATGGCAGAAAATATACTCTGGTCGTTGTGGATGATTTCTCAAAATTCACATGGGTATCATTCTTGTACCAGAAGAGCGAAACCAGGACCAAGCTGCCTATCCTGCTAGAAAGATTATCAACACAGAAGGAGTGCAAAATAATGTCAATAAGATCAGATCGTGGAACGGAGTTTCTGAATGAAACTATTTATGATTATTGCGAGAAGAACGGAGTTCAACACCAAACATCTGCAGCACGCACACCTCAGCAGAATGGTGTAGCAGAAAGAAGAAACATAACTCTCAAGGAAGCAGCTACCTCAATGCTAGCGAGCTCTGCCATTCCAAAGAAGTTCTGGGCTGAAGCAATCAACACAGCTTGCTTCACTCAGAATCGCTCCCTACTCACATCAAGACAAGGAAAGACACCGTATGAGCTATGGAATAACAGAATACCATACATTGGATATTTCAAGGTATTCGGATCCAAATGTCACATCCTCAACAATGAGAACACACAGCTCAAGACGTTCGATGAGAAGACAGACCGAGGAGTATTCCTTGGTTACTCCGCTGTGAGTAAAGCATACAGAGTCTTCAACAGAAGAACTCAAATAGTCGAAGTAACTCCACATGTTACCTTTGACGAATCCTCCTTCGAATATAGAGAGTCTATCAAACGAAGAAATGAAGGAGAATCTTCAAGACTGATTCAGACAAGAGCTCAAGAAAATAGAATCAGGAATCTGGCCGAACCTTTAATTTGGAACGATGAGCCAGAGGAGGAACTTCAAATCAACCAAGAAGCTCCACCAGCTGGAAATCGAGAAGAATCTTCAACGCCAAATCAAGGGGGAACATCATCAGCTGGAAATCCAAACACAGCTGAGTCCCCAGCTCTATCTCCAGCTGAGCCTCTACAGAAGTCTCCTCAAAATCTAAATCAAAGAGAATCAATCTCTCACGATTTAACTCCTGAGCAACTACAAGTCAGACGAAATTTAGCCACGTCAAGCATCAATCAATTAGAAGAAGAAATTCGTAAGAGGATAAGATGGATTGAAGATCATCCATCATCAGCAATCATTGGAGAACCAAATGACCAAGTCAAAACCAGAAGCTCAGCTGCTCAAACTTCATCGGATCATCAAGAAGCAGCTGACACAGCTCAACTCTCAGTAGAGCTAGGACTGACGGTCTATGATGAAGACACAGCTCTAATGGCATGTTACGTAGCTCAAGTGCCAGAGCCTCAATCAATTCTCGAAGCTTTGAAGAGCGTGCCTTGGACAAACGCCATGCAAGAAGAGCTGAACGAATTCCTCAGAAATTGTTTCTGGGAATTGGTCGACAGACCTCAAGAAATCAAAGTCATAGGACTCAAATGGATATTCAAGAACAAATTAGATACCCTGGGAGTCGTCATCAGAAACAAAGCTCGACTGGTTGCCAAGGGCTACACTCAGCAGGAAGGAATTGACTTCGAATAATCATTTGCTCCAGTAGCACGATTGGAAGCAATCAGACTCTTTCTCGCCTATGCAGCACATCACAAATTAAAGGTCTATCAAATGGATGTGAAGTGTGCATTTTTAAATGGAGAAATCAAAGAAGATGTCTACGTTGAACAACCTCCAGGATTTGAAGTAGAAGGAAATAAAGTCTACAAGCTAAAGAAGGCTCTTTATGGATTGAAGCAAGCACCTCGAGCTTGGTATGACACTCTGTCAAATTTTCTCGTATCCTAAGGATTCAAGAAGGGATCAGTAGACAGAACTCTCTTTACCATCAAGTCAGGAGAAGATATCCTGGTTGTTCAAATCTACGTAGACGACATCATCTTTGGATCAAGATCAAGCTTCTTATGCCAAAGATTTGGAGAGATGATGTCAGAAAAGTTCCAAATGTCCATGATGGGAGAAATGAGTTTCTTCCTAGGACTTCAAGTCAAGCAATCATTAGAAGGGATTTTCATAAATCAATCCAAATACGTGAAAGACTTGATCGCCAAATATGGAGTTCAATCCAGCAGAATTGTAAAGATTTCAATGAACACCAACTGGAAGATTGAACCAGGAACTGAAGGGAAGTCAGTTGATTCCAGCAAATACAGAGGGATAATAGGATCCCTGCTGTATCTAACAGCAAGTCGTCCAGACATCTCTTTCGCAGTCGGAGTGTGTGCCAGATTTCAAGTTGATCCAAAGGAAGCACACATGCAAGCAGCCAAGAACATTCTCAAATATCTCAAAGGAACTCAGAATGTTGGGCTATGGTACCCAGCTGAAGACAATCTACAGCTGACTGGATACTCAGATTCAGACTTCGCTGGAGATCGGTTGGACAGAAAATCAACTTCAGGAACTTGTCAGTTCTTAGGAAGTAAGTTGATTTCATGGTTTTCAAAGAAACAAACGTACGTCGCAACTTCCACGACAGAAGCAGAATATATGGCCGCCGGAAGCTGCTGCTCACAAATTCTCTGGCTGAAACATCAGCTGGATGACTATGAAGTGAAAACTGGACATGTTCCAATTTTCTGTGATAGCTCAAGTGCGATTGCCATTTCAGAGAATCCAGTACTTCACACAAGATGCAAGCATGTAGACGTACGACATCATTTCATCAGAGATCACGTAGAAAATGAGGAGGTGATTGTTGAGAAAATTCACACAGACATACAGCGGGCTGATATTCTCACAAAGCCACTGATAGAAGCAAGATTCAAAATGCTGTGCGGATTACTTGGACTACTCAACCCAGACGATAATTCACCCAGCTGAATGGAAGCAAACCCAACTGAATGGAAGCAAACCCAGCTGAATGGAAGCAGACAACTGCAAATCAGAATCAACGTCACTGATATCAGCTGAGAAAGAATTCAGCTAAACCAGATGCTGAAAGTGAAGAATTATTCAGCTGAGGGGGAACCAGCTGGAACCACGATGACCCAGCACGCCCACTCAACCGAGGTATCAGCTGACTACAATGATCAGCTGAGAGGTTTGCAACAACATTAATTACACCTACTCAACCTGTTTTTCTGTCATCTCATATCTTGTCATATCTAATCAATCTTAATTAAGAGTCTGCAAAGAATTGAATCATGGGAGTTTCGAGGCAAAAGTCAAAACGCCTCAACCGTTCTCTCTCGTGCATTAACTCACATCTTCTAATAAATAAATTGACATGACGCGAGAATCACTCATAGTCGTAGATCTTCTTATCAATAGACAAATCTTGATCGTCCATTCATCAAGAAAACTCTTTAAATATGCTAGAAGATATACGTAAAGCATTACATCTTCCCTAAAAAGTTTTTCGGCATTCTTTCTTATTTCCATCAATTGGTATTATTTGTTTCTACTAACAAAAGATGCAGAAGAAGAACATGGAATCCAGAAAGATATCTCCCGAAGCTGATCAAACTTGAAGAATATGTCAAAGCTTCAAGATAAGAGTTGCTTAACTCTCAAAGAAGACGGAAGTCCAGAAGAAGGTGAAGCCCTTCGACAGATCCAGGCCAGCGCAGTGAGAGACTGCAAAGCTCAAGAACGTCATTCACCAGGAAGGTGCAGAAAACTTTCTGGGAATGTCAAAGGAAAAAGACCTCCTCAGCCCCATTGATTCTCTCAACATAAAAGAGAGAACGGGACATACAGCTCCCTGGGATGCAAAAATCAACGTCAACAGATCTGGACCAAATGTTGATAAAGTCGGAGTATTCGAGAGCAGTCATAACAAAGCTCTTGCTCCACCACAGGAGGCACAGAAAAAGATGCAGGAGACAAAGCAGCATGCATCTATCTCCGTCCCAGCTGGGAATCGGAGACAACTTGAGGAGACAAAACATGCTGAAGCACCGTCTTCAAACAGAAGACTCAAGTCAAAGATGCTCAGTCAGTCAGCCGAGAAGCCAGTTGACATTATGAGAGAATTCGTAATCACTCTCCGAGGAGCAGAAGGCCCACAAGCGGTCGTTTCTTACGGTGGAGGAGAAGTTCATGCTCCTGCGTGAACATCATCGTCACCAACACCGCAACGGATTATTCCAGCTGAACAACCAAGCTTAAACCCCAAGACAAATGGAATACTTCAACCGTCTTCTCCTCAGTTTCCTTCAGCTCCACAGGGACACCAGCTTCAAGATCTTCCGATGAAAGATGCTCAAGTCCCTGCACCAAGCTTAAATGAGAAACATCACCCAGCCAATGATCACCTGCAGCTGGATGATGATGATATGAGCTGAACACAAGTCACTCAAGTGTAGAATCAGACTTTCTCATTCAATCTAAAGAAGTCTGAAGAAGCAAAATTTGCAAGGAATGAAGTTGTGCCCGACTCAGAAGATGCTATCTCCCGTGCCAACTCATCCCTCCAAGCACTCAGCTGGACTGCCCCAGCTGAATCAGGCCAAGGACGCTGTGTCTGCAATCACAGCTGAGGCTAATGATACTAAAGAAGAGCCAGCTAATACAACAGATGAGCCACTTAGACTCCAAACCTCGCTGCTCAGAGCTGAAAACCACAGTTTCGCCAAACTAAAACATCACAACAGCTGATGGTGTATCTCTCCCACCCTGTTTGATCATGCCAAAAAGGGGGAAGTAAGGGAGAAGAGAGACAAGTCAAAGAAGAGGCAAACTATTGAGCTAGAGGAACCAGCTGAATCAGAATCAGCTGAAGAGACGAGTTAAAAGAAAGAAGCAACGGATGCAAAAGAGAAGACCCAGCCAACTGGGATTGAAGACTGAAGATTTGAAGATTTTTTTTCTTCTTTCTTTTTCATGTGTTATAATGTATTTTCTTACATTAATAAAACACAAGTTTTTCTGCGTCATAAGTTGTCTCAGTTAGGTTTTGGCATCATCAAAAAGGGGGAAATTATTGGGAAAATTATAAGGTTTCGATTTGATACCAAAACCCAACTGATTCTCCAACCGAATAGATGATCGCGTCAACCTAAATAGTGTTTTCCAGCTCGCCTGTTTGAGCTTTAGATTTTCTAGGCTTACAGGTTAAGGAAGCGGAAGACAACAGTCGACCCAAATTTGTGTTTACAATGAGTCGGCTAACGAGCGACGATCGACCCAGTGTTTACGGAGTCAGCTAGCAAAAGACAGCAGGCGTCAACCTTCAGCTGAGTCCTCCAGCAGAGCCTGATCAAGCTGAAGAGAATTCGAGCTGAGTTCAAAACACAGCCGGTCCAGCTGTACAGAACAAAGGGAACTATATGAAGACTACACTTCAAGACAGTCCAGCTCTGAATTCAAAAGCCAGCTCCAAAGGCAGAAGATCCCGGCATCAGAGGAAGTCAGCCTACCTCGACCAATGAGGGATTGCCAAATCAGCATCCTAGACTTTAGAACCTAGGATGTGACACAAATGAAGATAGGTGCAGATTCGCCCAACGGCAGATCTTGAATTTAAGAAGAGTAGGTAAGATTCAAACGGCTCCTCCAACGGCTAGTCTTGAATCTCTACCTATATAAACCCGTCTTCAACCTCAGGATCAGATACGAAAAACTCTCTACAAGCTTTCTTTAACTGAAATCATCAATCTTTTAAAAGCTCTCAAGCAGTTCTACATAGATCAAAGAACATTTTATCTTAAAGTGTTTCTAGTTAAGAAACTGCTTAGTTTTTCGTATGTTCCCTAGGCCAAACTCTTTGTACATCTTAAGCCTAGATTTCGAACGAGTTCATCATACTCTAAAGTTCTTAATTGTAAGAACTCGTTCACAGTTGGAATCCCATACCCAAACCCAAACCCAGAAAGGTTAGGTAAAGGTACGCTTGCTCGAAGCGTGTAATTCGAGTGGTTAGGTTCTTCAGTACCCGGAAACTGAAGGTGTAGGCTTGACAGTGCCCGCAAACTGTTGGAACACAGCTCGGGTTAGAGTTGTGAAGTTGTTTGGTACTTGGAAACCAAGTGGTAGTGGATTACCAGTGAACCTAGTCGTGGACGTAGGAGGTGTTACTCCGAACCACGTAAAAACTCGCGTGCTCTTTACTTTCTCTTTATATTCAGTTTTGTTCTAACTCTTTCATATCATTGCATATTTGTTCAAAACTGCACACACAGCTGCTCTCCAAAGACAGCTGTATCTCTCTGAAAGTTGCACAACTTGACTAAGCTGAAAACGTAAAGTTAATCTTTTCAAACTGAGTTTTTCTAAGTTACCGAGCTAAGTTTTCAAACCACCACTTTCCGCACCGCCAGCTGAGTTATTTACCCAGCTGACCCTTCCCAGCTGGATCGATAACTGAGCTCACCAACTCTGTGTTTTAACTTGAAAAGGTTTCGAAAAATCTATTTGGTGTATTCACCCCCCCCCTCTACACCAAATACCTAGCTCAGGGACCATCATACATACATTATACTAACCTTATAGCAGCAAATTTCAGCAAGAGGACGAATAGAAGAACTCGATGCACCAGCAACGGGCCACGGTCGACGCAGCAGCGGCAGCCGGGAACAATCGATGCAGTAGCAGCGGGCAAAGAGAGAGAGATGGACACAACTGAGAAACGAACATTAAGTTTCGAATCGAACCGAAACCGAACAAATATTTTCGGTCGGTTTTCCCAAAATTTATAGTAGGGGTATAATTACAGTTTGTCAAGATCTCTTCGCTAAAGCAGACAAATTCTTGCATATAAACATATAAATATGAGTTTGTAAAAGAAGAGAAAAGTTGTAGAAAAAGAAGGAAGAAATCGTAGAGAGAAAAGATGGGAGATTGGATTGGGTAGAATTTTATAATTAGAATTACATTGTGATAGATTAATTGAAAGATAGAAGACGGAGCCCTAATTATACTCTTGACAATCAGCAACTAATCTAAAACTAATTCTACAAATTTAACATTATTCCACGCAGTTAAACATATTACAACAAAATTTGAAAGCTATTCACACGAAATTTTGTGAGACTAAATTAAGCATATTTAGAGCATAAATACGAACAAAAATCCTCAACCTACCATCTGATCTTGCTTTTGTTTTCTAGATATCACCTTTTGCTGCTGAGAACGATAGAGCGAAGTTGGAAGGAGGTGCGACGGGAAGGATGCGCTGACGGGAAGCAGCGGACGGGAAGGAAGCGGCTGCTGCGATGCCTCGACGGTCACGATTTTTGGTCGACACCACGACGGGCTCCGGCTGACGATGATGCCGCAACGAAGGGAAGAATGGTCGACAGGGATTCAGATGAGGGGCGGTGGTGTTGAACAGATGAGAGTCGAGAGATGAGAGAGATTGAGTTTCTCAGAAATGAGAAAAGACGGCAGGGGGTAGTTTCAATTTTCAAAGTAGGATTTTTGTTTTAATTGTTAAAAAAACTTAAAAGATAAAAATTAAAATTATAACTTATATTTATAATTTATTTAATATATATAGTTAATAAGTGTCTGCGATTGAATTCCCAAATTTGGAAATTTAGGGTTAAAACATAGACCACGGGATTTTAAAACCGTGTTGTCTATAATCGCTAAATTTTAGGCGATGATAGACAACGGGGCCTGATGACGTGGTCTATTAGTGTAAAAGACCACAGGAAAGCATAGTCGTTGTCTTTATATATCAATAGTGGTAATAGACCACAAGGTTTAGTTCCCCGTTGTCTATTGAAATGCTAATAGACCAAGGGAAAGGTTACCACCGTGGTCTATGACAATATAGACCACACAAATAAAATCCCCGTGGTCTATAATGTGTTGTCTATAACCTTTTTTCTCGTAGTGTTTCTTGATTTTATTATTCCGTTAATTAGTTTAGTTCTTGTTCTCTGAATTCTTGGTTTAGAATGTTTATGATTATTTTCTGTTTTGTGTGAATAATACGAGTGGCATTAGCCCTGTTGAGCCTTCCTTGAGAATACGACTTGGGTCAGCTTGTCGCCCTACATTGACCTCAATCTCTTGCGAGTCAATTCGAAGGTGTTTTGAATTGAAACACTAAGATGCATCATTGATTCCGTATCTGAAACTAATTAAAAGGACACATTAAAGGCATGCAGTAGTATAGTACTACTCATTCACCGCCATAATTAAGCTTGGCATTTCCAGCCCATCTTCATTTTGCCGCAAAACGCCAAATATGGAGCAAAAAGTTGTTCCAGCGCTGCGCTAAATGTCAACCCAAGTTTTGTGAAATCTACAGTGTTGCGACAAAGGTAGTGCAGTACTGTTGATTGCTCTATTCCTTTTCTCTTTCTTTTTTTGTTTTATTTTTTCTTTTTTGTCATTTTTAACTTTTCTCTAAATGTGTGATTTATATGTGATAAAAGAAAGTCTTTAATAATATGAAATGTTTAAATATAAAATTACACCAAGAATAAAATTAATATAATAAATATATATATATATATATATATATATGGTCTGGATTTGGTAGGAACTCATCCTTATATGAGTCCGTATAAATCATGCATTTTTATCATTTCGGTAATGCACAAAATGCACTACTTTAATGCACAAACATGACAAAGGACAAATTACAGTAATTTAATGCACAAATATTTAATATATTTTTAATGCACAACATGAAATAATTTAATGCACTAATTAAATCTCGACATTGCATAAAAAAGATTAACGGTTCAATTTTTTCATTTACATAAGTTTGTGCATTAAAATAATGCAATTAATTTGTGCATTAACCGATGTGATAAACATGCATGATTCCTACGGACTCATATAATGAGTTCATATATATATATATATATATATATATATATATATATAATTACATAATATAACCTTATTTTGCACATTAATGTAATGAATTTAGCTTTTTATTTCTTCATTAATTGAGATAAGGTATTCATAATTTTATTTATTTATAACATAATATACCAAGATTGCTCTTTTGATAAATTGAAAAATTATGAATTGATTAAAAAACAAAATCAAACCTCTGCCCCAACCAACCCACCCATCCCACCACCAGTGCAGTGTGTGTTGTGTGAGCTGTTGTGTGCAGTGTGTGTGTTGTGTGGGAGAGTGTGTGTTGTGTGAGTGTGTGCTAGATGATGATTAACTAATCAATCTAAATATGGGATGATAAATTATCATTCATTTAAATGATTGGAGAGCCTATTTATTCATTACGGATTTTTATCATTCAAACCAAACATGTGATTAATTGGAATTATATTATCGATCGTTTCTTTTTAAGCAAACCAAACGCCACCATAGAGTTCACAAGTGACCAAATCATTAATTAATCCACAACAAATTGGTGGACTGATCTTTATAGTTATGCTACATACATGATACATATATATCTCCTCTTATAAATAGCCAAGTAGGTTGGATATTTGATATAGAAGGATAGTTTTAATAATCTCAGAAATTGCATGGTATCATCTTCCCCATGAGATTAATTAATGCCGATTGGAGGAACTCTTCCTATAAATGCTCATAAACTTCGCCACAAATTCTGCACCATTACCAACACCCAAAATTAATCACTCATTATTTAATGGAGTATTACCAAATTCATCAACACAACTTTCTATCTTAAATTTATGGGATATATAATTGTGTTGGGGTGCATTAATTACCTTCTAACTTGAGTAAAGCACTTGTTCCACTAGGGAGTCTCTTATCCTGCAAATCAAAAGAGTAAACTTCATTAGGCATATGCTTTTCTATTTCATATTTCAATAATTTTCTTCATTTAGAAAGGTCTCAAATGGGTCAAAGATTGGACTTACATAGTAAGCATACCAATAATAGATTTCCCTTTTCAAACTGGCATCAACTCCTCGAAGGAGTTGTTCAACTAGTTTCTGCAAAACAATTAATTTGTTTTTCATCACATTAGACATTATGGTGTGAAATCTTCACTAATTAAATCAATATATTACCAGGAGAATTAGCTTTGGATGGACAAAATCCGCCAGAATTTTTTGAATCTTTCCCCGGACAGTAAATAACCTAAACAAGTTAAATCAGAAGATGGAGATATGACCGCTATCAGAATATTGCACAAAACGTGATTTATCCGGTGCACACTTCATAACGACTTCCGTTTATCCCGTTATGCTAGTCATCAAAAAAATTATATATATATATATATATATATATATATTGTTTTTCCTAAAAAAAGAAGTGAAAAATACTAAAAGAGTTCACTACCTCTTTGGAGAAGGATCTGCCAAAATGTCGGCAGCGAGTTCCACAACGGCCTCTTCCCATGCTACTGGAATATGTTGGTCCTCAGCAAAAGGATAGCTTATAAAAAATACAATATTATTTATTTGAAGGCAAAATCATATCAATATAAATTTCTTTTGTTGAGTAATCATCTTCTTACTTGTGTAATTTGCATGCTTCAAGTGCCATAATTGCTCTCCTTAAATTCTGCTTTGATTTGTTTGCAATCTTAGAAGCAAAACTTTTGGATAGTTCAAAACCTTCTTTTTTGGCTATCTGGATGAGAACCTCCATCACCTAATTAGTCAATATTAAAATTCAACTAAGGTTTTTTTTTTCTTGAAATAGGACAATCAAAACATCATTTGCCAAAAGTGAGTGGTTAAATTACAGTTTATGGCCCGACATTTGCGCAGAGTTGCTAAAATGGCCTAAGCTTTAAAAGAGGTAAAGAAAAACTCTGACCTTGAGAAAAATTGTCAAATATGGCACAAGAAAATATGATAGTGGAAAGCCGGAAATGAGGAAGCATATGAGCATAGGCATTCAGCTCATAAAAAGAATAGGGATTCCGTGTCACATATACAAGTCCGAAAATTTTGTCCTATGCCATATTTGCGAAATAGTCGGGTTAGTGGCTTACTTCATGAGCTGTAGAAGCTTCAACATTGACAAGTTTGCAGCGGGTGTTGACAGAGTCAAGGATATCTGCATCATCCTCACAGCAGAGGATAAGTCTGCAGCAATCCGAGTAACAATCCATTATCCATTTTATGAGATGCTGAATGTTCTCTGCAGCCTTATCAACATCATATAGAACCAATACTGGAATTCAACCAAACTGTTACTATTTTGATGGAATAATAATATATATTATTGATCATATATACATAAAGATAGTATACCTTTATAATGTGCCTTGTTAAGAGCTACACTGATCTCAGGGGCGACGGCATACTCACTGCTTATTTGCTTCACCAAAGCTGTTAGTGCATATGCTGCTTTAGACTCTGTGTAGACATTGAGTTCCACATGGTGAGGACTTGAGCTTACTGGTACAACTACTTGTATTGGCTTTGATTCCTGTTCATGAAGATTTACACAATTTTAATTCAATTGGATATTTCAAGATTGTAATCCAGTTTTTTTTTTACTTTTTTTTTCTGAATATATATCACCATTTACCATATCAAGAAATTATGATAAACCAAATGGAGAGACTTAATGCATGCAGACGAGATCCTCTATTCCAAAGTCGTATTTCATCTTCTATTATCCAACTGTAGGATTGTCTGTCACGCGCCTATCTACTCTTAATATTGGTTCAATTCATTCATGTTTTCCTCAATTAAAAGACCTAAGAAGAGTGCATCAGAATATGATCAACATACCAGAATGTGGAAGTATCTTAAATCATGTGAAATCTGCAAATAAAATAAAACACAGCTTTAGGTAAGTGCATGATTACATATCCAAAATTGCCATTATAGTAGTATAATTATAGAGTAAGAAAAAGAAAACATACATTCCAAACAGGATTCCCATATATCTCACGGAGAAGAGCCATAGTCAATGCCTTCTTACCAGTACCAGCCGGCCCTTTCAACAATATATGTGGCAACATTTCACTGTTCGCCTAATTAACAAAAACAAAATCCCAATTAATTAGACATACATAATATCAAACAAAAAAAAAAGAAATCATTGCTTATAAAATTACAAGATTGATAAAACTCACAAGTTGCTGGAGAAGCTGAGCTTCATTCTTGTGGCAAGAAAATCCCACCAAAGAAACAGGCTGATGTTTATCAGCCCAGAAAGGCCTCAAGCTCTCTACCACAACAGCCTTACTGATAAAAGAAGCTTCATCAAACGGCCTCTCCTTCTCCGGAGACTTATTGGATGTCTTGCAAGATCCCTTCTTGATGCAGAAAAACCACGTAGTTTCCGACTGATTCTTTCTTCTGCTCGCCACAAATCTTGCTGTACTTGCACTTGTTCTGCCACTAGATTCACTCACATTACTACTCTGCCTGCTCACAACAGAGCTAGAGTTTGTAGTCGAAGTATTATGATTGAGAAAGCTCCCATTCACCGCCTTGTTGCCAACATAGCCAGGCGGTTTTGGCAGATTTGCAGTCCCATTTTTGGGATCAAATGCATTATTATAAGGATCACGAGAAAAAAATATGTCTCCCGGTGAAACGGAGTCCATGCTGTCGTAGTTGGCAGCATGGCCCCCGTTTGTCATCATGTTTGAAACGTTTGCGTTTGCAATCATTTCATTGATCTCACCAACTGAAGGGAGCTTCTCTTGCTGATCGTAGCTGATATTTTTGCTTCTCGCTCTATGCCTCGATCTTGGAGCAGATGCTGCCCTTTTGCTGTAACTAGACGGCCGCTCTCTTCTCCCCAAACTCGCGCCGTGATTCACCTCTGCTAAAGTCTTTAATGGAGAGGCATACCTCCTGCGCTCGGGACTAACGTTTTCTGGATTGTGATGAGGATTAGACTGCGAAAACAGGCACTCGTTTCCGTTGTTAGGATTAGGCCTCCACATGCGAAGATCGTTGTTGGTACGAGGTCTGTAAGGAGACTTGCTATGTCTCCTTGGAGCAGGGCTGGAGACGGGAGGTGGTCCCGTCTCGAGCATTGCCATTTGCGTCCTTGTGACGCTTGGCAGAGGGCTCCTGCTCCTGCTCTGAGCGTAGCCATTAATATCGCGCCTGGGGCTGTCGTGCACTTCTGTCTCAGTGTCTGAGGGTTCGTAGCCGCTTCTTCTCCGGTTGGGACGCATTGGGATCTCCATTGTAACGATAGTAAGTTTGTTGATTTCGATATATCAATGCATTTTCTTGCAATTGTACGCGTGAAGTCCAAATTATTGAAGTAGTGGTGAGAGCATAGTCGAGGTTTATATTTTGGGGAGGGCGATGGGTACGAGGATGAGTAGGACGAAACATCATCGGTGAAGACGATGGATACATGTAAACGTGTAATTAATTAAAGCTTAGATGCATGCAGCATTATACTGTATTTATTTCAAAAATAAATGCTAATAAATTTGTTTGTTGCTGGACTTTGGGATTTCAAATATGTTCCTTGATGTTGTCTGTAAGATAGGAGGGAATACTCATAACTCTGTGCTAGACAACACATGAGACAACAAAATGTGTTAACTTTCACTTTAAAATGAAGGTATTTTATCTGCTTTAGTTACCAATATATATGTCAGATATGTTTTAATACAGAGATAATTGAATTTCATCTCTGGCACGAGGCTTTCACAATCTGGCAGCTAGCTCAAGAGTTTAGATTATAGTATCAATTAATTATTGTTTACAGATTTATGATTATGACCTTAGAAGATTTGGATTTGTCTGCATTTGTCTCATAGCTCTCGATATCGGCAAGCCAAAATATGATTACTATTTCAATTCAAAGAAAGCATTCTAAAGTAAATATATAATACAACTGCATATAACTTAAATGCAGCAGATGTGTTGTTACGAGGTGTCATAATAACTTAAATGAAGCATGCAGATGTGTTGTTGCAGCCTGCAGGGCGGATCGGATCCTCTGTCTCCAACTTGTGTCTCATTCTCCGTGTTCCACTATTAATTTCACTATTTTAAAAAGATTTATTTAAAAATAAAAGTTTAGTAATATATAATGAACATTAATTAACATTTATTGAAAGAGAGATATTTTCCACATCCAAGCGCGCATAATTTTAATTCATTGTTGTTGCCTGTTGGTTTCACAACATAACTAAAAGTTTCTATAAAGGCTGTGTGACAAACTTTGTGCCTTCAATCTAGCTATATAACTTCAAATACTACTCCAATCCAATCTGCGTGCCTTTTAATCTTTAATTAATTAATATCCACTTACATCCAATTAAATTCTTTCCTGCAGGAAAATCAGTTAGAGGTTAGAGTACTTGTGTGATTTTCATCTTCTGTCATACCAGTCCTCCAGGCACCACATCAATAAATTTAAACAACCCAAACACTAATTAATTAGTAATAGTATATTTTTAAAATAATGTATGTATCGTTATGGTCTTCGGTAGAGCTAGCGAAATGGACGGGATCGGGCCAGCCCGGCCCAAGCCCGTAGGAGCTTGGGCTAAATTGAGATAATATGTATGGTTGCTTCTAAAAGTGAGGCCCAAACCAGCTCCTCACGGCCACCAAGCACGCGGGCCAAACCAGTCCATTCAATTTGGCCCATGATCCATACTTCCAACCCATATTCCATTTAAAAAGATATACTAAGCCCATGTTTGGTTTGATATTTTTTTAGTATGGAAAGAGATTAAATTAATTGAATCTATTACTTCTTGTTTGGTTTGGGTAGTGGTTAACAATTACCTTTACTTGAGGGTAACCCAATCTCTCAAAATGTTACCCTTGAAATTAGAGTGGTAACAAAATCTTTTCCTCTCAGAAATCATTTCACAATGTAATTCTTTTCCATTGTTGAACCAAACACCTAATAAAAATAACATTTATTGTTATCATTCCTCCCCTCTACTTAATTCTATTCCTCTACTCGAACCAAAAGAGCACTAAGAGTTTTGTTTTTGGAAGTTATTGAACGCTCGGACATTCCTGACTGATAGGCTGGTAGTATAACCACTGCACCACATGATATAGAATGTGATTCATAAAAGAATGTATATTATATAATAGAAATCTCGAGTGGGCCTTTTTGGCCTGAAGCCCGGCCAGTCCGGGTGTCTATTTGGGCGGGTTTTTCAGGCTCGGATTCTTTCGGACCTCTATTTTGCCAGGTACTTCAGACCGGGTTCATTTTGCCTACTCTAGGCTTCAGTTAATTTTTAGAAGTGGTCAAACCCTACTGTAAATTTACCTTTCCAAGGAATTGGGATACGGTTCACCGAAAATTGAGTCCAATAATTACTGACAACTTGTAATATGCGTGTGACTATTAGTACTTTTGTAAAACATGGGTAAATTTAAATATTTTTAAAAGCGTGGCATTTTTTTAATGTACTTTATCAAGTGAGTATACTAATTTTCCACTCATATAATATTATCAACAAGAATTAAAAAGTATAAAAAATTAGTGTTCGCCAAAAGTATGGTGTACTTTTTATTTGTTGTGAGGTATAAAATATTAGTTGAACCATACTAACTTGGAACGGAGGGAGTACATAAATAATCTAAATGGTGAAAATAAATTCATAAAAAAGAAATTAGAAAATAAAGTCAATATTTATGAAGTGAGGTTAGAATGATTAGAGAAAATGTTGGAAATTTAACTATTAAGTTGTTAAGTTATCAATATACAAGTATATTGTTACTCTCATATTGAATGCTTACGAGAGATACTAAAAATTTATGAAAATAAAATGAATGTATAAATGCACTAATTCAAATTTATTTATTAGAATCATTTTTTTTCTTCTCGAAATGCACATAGCTATTGCTAATAGAAGAAATTAGATATATATGTATATATAGACTATGTGAGTCTACTGCATTGAGTGGTGGGCTACCCGTACTACATTTTTTATTGAATAATAAATTAAGGTATAACTGGTAATTTAATTTATAAATTAAAATATATTTATATTATACTCTCTCCGTCCCGTTCATCCTGACATGTAGTCCTTTTTGGGTCCCACTCATCTTGACATATTTTCTTTTATGAAAATAATTAAGGTTCACTTAAAAAATACTTTATTCACTTTAAAAATACTTTACATCAATTCAAAAGTACTTTATATCATTTAAAAAGTATTTTATATTACTTTATTCCTTTCAAAAACACTTTATATCACTTTATTAACTACACTAAACAATACTTTTACACTTAATATCCGTCTTCTTAATACCCATACCGAAAACAAAAGTGTCAAAATGAGGAGGGAGTACTAATTTTTTATGACATAGGTTGTCCATACAAATTTACGCATGAAAGACAAATCGCATTAGGACAACTCGGTGGCAAATTCAGTTTATTATATGTACACTATTATTTTTAAATTAAACACATATAATAAGGTAAACAGCAAATTCTATTACACATGTACACACTACATCCACTTCTAACATGGGATTATTTTAATAATATTATTAAAATAATCTCATGTGAGAAGTGAGTGTAGTGTGTGTAAATGTATAATAGAATTTCTCTAAGGTAAACATAATTTTCTAAAATAAGGCTCATAGTCTTTGAAATTGAGTACTAAACATAACAATCTATACCTATTATAAAAGAGCGGATTCTTACAAAATTGGCTTTACCTAATATATCCCTATTATATCTCTATTTTAAGGGCTATAGTGTAATTTAATTATTACTCATAAACCAAATAATTATTTTGTAAATTATAATTATTTTAAAATTTTGTTTCTCTATTAATAAAGGAGTCTTTTGAATCCTAGAGGCGTACATCCATATATATCCGAGATTTGATTTTTGGAGAAGAAGAAATAAAACGTTGACAATTTTTTCTATTGATTCATATTAATCATTATTATGTTGAGATTAAGATTTGATCATTACTCATTAGCTGATTTAGATATATATAAACCAAGTCGAAAGAATTATTGGAGTTTTAACTCATGTTAATTTGTTTCAGTACAAATCAAAATTACTAACTCAGTAACATCTATCTTCAATATCAAAGACTCGTTTCTTAAGCCTAAAAGGATTTATTTGAATTATACTAACAATTTGGGGATAATTTTAATATGTCTTGAAGTAGATGATATATTATTAACTTGTCTCTAATTAGACTAGCATTGGGAAAGGATTGAAATATAAAGTATGAAATATAATAATAAAGATGACATATTATAAATTATTAAAGATAATAATAATTAAATTGTTAACTTAATAAAAATTTAAACTTTTATCAAAACTAATTAATATATAAATACATTAATATCCTAATATATAAATTGTTTTGTTTTTCTTTCACTTTTGATACACTTCTCATGGACGAAAGAAATATAATTTATAAAATTATATATAAAATAGAGTATATATTTAAATTATAAATTGATTTGGTTCTTTTAAGGTCTACTACTTACACTTACTAATAATTTGTTGAATTAAGCCGAGTACTATCAAGCTCAAATTTAACTCATTTATTAAAGGTAATTCAAGTTTAATTGCATAAAATAGCTTTCTAAGAAAAAAAATTAACAAATGAGAGAGGAGATGAGGGGAGGGGGCGGGGCTGATAGCCACAAGTTATAGTGTTGGAGTGGTGGTGGTGGTTGTGAGAGGGAGAGGGAGGAAGGGGCGGAGGGTGATAGTTCCAATTTCAAAAGTCATTTGTAGAATATAGATAAAAGTCACGTTATTTTTTTATAATTAAACTTATATTAAATGCATAATTATGCATAATAGAAAATTTTAGGCTTTTAATGGTATATCATCTATCACTATATATAGTAGCAACCAGTGCATTCTAATATACTCTCTCCGTCCACGAATAGTGCGACTATTAGATGATGGCACGATTTTAATAAAAGTTTGGTCGATGTTAAGTGAGTGGAGAAAGGGGCTCACCTTTGTGAGTGAAAAAATAAATAAAAAGTAAGATAGTGGGTGGAGTCATGTCCTAAAATGAAATAGTTATACTTTTTGTGGACAGACCAAAACAAAAAATTATTTGCACTATTCATGAACCAAGGGAGTATTAATTAATGTATTAGTGGATATTAATTTAACTTAGAACTACTGGCATATATGTTATTCGTATTATTTGGAATCAATATGTTAGATCATTCAAAAGACAAATGTATCTCCTCTGATTTTATAATTGGTTTTGTTACAATACTAAGTTTGTCGTGTGTTAACTTAAGAAAAGAGCTGAAGTTCTTCAATTAACACGAGACGGTGTACATATAAGATAAACACTATTTGTACGAAAGATAAAGTTAAATAATATAGCTTACAATAATAATATTAAAAACTGTTTCACAATACATCAAGATAATATATTTAAAGACCTAAAAAATAAACTTTAATACGATAATGAAACAAAATTCTAATAAGAAACTAATAAATAAAAATTACTTATCTATACTAGAATAAAGGATCAAACGTGCCACCTATCCTTGCTCGCCAAATAATTACTAGCAATTTATCCCACATCATATAGTTGAAACAAAAAGTATTTGGATGACAATCCACAAGAAAACTAAAAAGAGAATTCTAAAAAGATTTTTCCTGATAACATTACTTCCCTTCACTTTTGAAGTATGAATAACATATGGAGAACCCTCTCTTTTTATGATAATTGTAGTAATTGAAGTCATCATAGTAATTACCTTTAAGATTTATAAGATGGTAGCAATTTAACCACATTGTAATAGAAAATATATAATATTTATATACTTTTATTTCTTCTAAGGTCACTTAATTAATTAGTGAATCCATAAAGGTTTTAATGATGTTTGGCTCTAAAGCATAAAGTTTGTTATACCCAGGATTTTGGTTCTAAAACTCTCTGTTCTTTTATAATAGACATAGATATGACCTTTCGTTCGTAATTAAATTAAATTTATTATAACAGACGATTATTATCAGTACCATACAATATTAATAATATACATAAAATATAGTATAAAAAATTTGGTTTCATTTTTTTTTTTACTCTTTACACATACTTGATAATATTTTGTTGAAGATAATAATAAATAATTAATAATATTATAACTTTAAAAAATTATCATCAAATATATTTTATTTGTAATAAATCAATCATGTTAAATGAGAGTTTATACGTGCAACGCACGTAATCCCCTACTAGTTTTACCAATATAATTGAATAGTCGATGATATGTTATGTGTTATATAAATATTGACAGATCTCTAACTGATAATTAAAGCGTGGACATCAAGATTCACTGTGCTCTTTAAATTGGGCAATAAAATTAAATTTGCTAAACCCTAACCGCATCAAAATTAAAACCATTTGCATTTTCACTCCAATTAAATCAAATTGGAAGGAAATTTGGAGTCCGGAGATGGAGGTACAAATACGAGTCCAGTGACGACGGTCAGCAAGAGCAACTGTCCTTTTGGCTTGTGAAATACGCCCTTCTCGCTCTCACTCACTCTCTCTCTCTCCCCTTCTTCACACTAATTTCGTTCCATCGGCCGATCGCCGGAGCTAGGTTATTTCTCTTCTTGTTTTCCACTCTGCGGTTGTGCTATTGAAATTCTCCACATTTTTCTACTTTAATAATTATGTTTTCCTTTCGAGTGTTCGTCTGCATTTGCTTTGCATTTGTTCTAAGCGTTTCAACTTTTTTATTTTTATCTGGTGTGAAATGAGAATTGACATTTCGATTTTCTTTGGTTTCTTGAAGTATTTTTTTTCTGTTTGTTGTGCTTTTTTACTTGTAAAATTGTGCGTTGGTTTTGTCGCTTGTCCAGAGGTCCGATAGACGTTGCTACAAAGGGTTCTTTCCGTTCCTTGTCTGATTTCGGTGTTTTTGCTTCGATTCATTCATTAACTTTGTTTGAAGAAAATGCTTACTTATAAAGGCAAAGATGCTTTGTTTTACGCTTGAAAGATCATACTGTAATGAGATGGTGGAAATAGTTAGTTCATTAAGTTAAAAAGTGTCGATCTCTTCCTTTTGTCTTCGTTAATTCTATGCTTATGTTATATTAGCAAGTTTTTACGACTGCCATGTTTAATTCTTTGTATAGTTGTCCCATCATGTAAAGTTACTGGCAGCCCTGTACTAAGTAGGTAGGTAAGGAGAAGAAAAAGTGAGGTGAGAATTCGTAGTATGTTCATTAAATAGAATAACTCAAGGATGCATATCTTGATGCCTGGAAGTTTCAAATTCTCTATTAGTTTTTGCATCTACCTGTTCTTTGGAAACTAAAGTTACCAATTACTATTTGTGAGAGGTTTCGTTATATTCATGTGATAGGTGATGGTCTTTTTTTTTTCTCACTTCATTTCTATACTATGATTTTAATGATAGAATAGAGGAGTATGTTCTTATTTCCTTTCCAAGAAACGTGTAAACTTTGTTTTTCCAGTGCCTGGGAAAAGTGTACAGTATAAGCAGTAAAAAATGAAGAAAAAACCTGATTGATTCACATGATGCTTGGCAATGTGAAATATTCTGCAACCATTGTTCGTCTTGAGCTTCTAATAACCAAGAATTGCCTCTGAGACCCACTTTTTCTTCAATAGATTGTTTATATGCTCTCATATGGTGTTAATACGCTATCAGTTTTTATGCATGATACTTCATGAGCATTTCCATATAATTGGGACACTTTGTTCATGTGCTAAAATCTTTACTATCCCTTGATGGCAAACGGAACATGCGAACTTTAAATATTTAATTTTTCGGTCCTTATGATTCTCTTACATGAGTATATAATTATTTTGGCATTACTCCCCTTCCCAGTTTGAGTAGGTCTTTGTTGATGATCTTGTCCATAAAAAAGAAAAATGTGATATCTGGTGTGTATCCAAGGATATGCTGTTGAGTACTTTTTATGCATTATATATCTTTAGTCAATTGGTAATTTGGTAATATATCAGATGTTTGAAACCGATTATTTGATGCATGACATTGATAGCTTTTCCCTTTTTCTTATGTCCTCTTTATATTCCTTCGGCTGATGAGCACTTTTGTTGCCATTGCCATTTAGTAATTGGCTAGCTTTTACAAACCTCCATGATTGTGAGGTATCTGAAATAAACCACCTTCTAGAGAAGAATCTGATCAGCTGCTGTCAATGTTATTGTTTGCAATAAACCACCTTCTAGAGAAGAATCTGATCTGCTGCTGCTGTCAATGTTATTGTTTGCAATATCTTTTATCACTGTACTTTTCTTGGTCGTATCTGAGTTAAAATGATTAAATGTTGACCTAATTGTCAACGCCCTCTATAGTTCCTACAATAATATTTAGTTGTTCTTTCTTTGTCTTAAATACTACCTTGCTGTTGTTGCATGGAAAGTGATGCTTGTCTTCACATATTGATCTCATTGTTGTCTGATCATTCCAGAGATGAACTCAAGGAAAGGGATTGGAAATCCTTCCGGCGCAGTTACTTCTGATCCATCAGGGAAGGGTAAAAGCATAGCAGATGTGTCTAACCCTAGTATCGATCAATTATCCCATGGTGTTTCAGATATAAATGTAGATCCTACACAAGATGATGGATGGGAAGAGTATGGAAAGAAAAAGAACAAGAACAAGAATAATGCTTCAAAACAGTGGGTTTCTCAGCATTCCACACCTAAGGCATGGGGTCATGCTGATACTGTGCAGAAACTTGGTCTGAAAACTAATGGAAGAGGCACCAGTCAAACTGGACCTGCATTATCTGCTGATTCTAGAAAATATGTTGGCAGAGGGTATACTAAGCAACAATCATCTAACCGAAATCCTAACTCTGATTATGTTGCAGCACCTCCGGTAATCCCCCCTCCTCTAAAAAATGGATGGGGATCGTTTAATAGAGTCCCTTCTGCTCGGACATCAGATGATGGTTTGGTTCACAAAGAAAATGCTCAAGCAGCTGATAATCAATCATTAAAGGATGATGATGGTGATGAAGACTCTGATGGCATTGATGACTCGGATGAGGAGCTTCTGAGTGATGGTTTTGATTCAGATGAGAGCCAGAAAAGCCATGAAACTAGGAAGAAGAACAGGTGGTTTAAGGAGCTATTTCAGTGTCTGGATGATTTAACTGTTGAGCAGATTAATGAGCCTGAAAGACAGTGGCATTGTCCAGCATGCAGAGGAGGTCCCGGAGCTATTGACTGGTATCGTGGCTTGCAACCCCTAATAACACATGCTAAAACTAAAAGATCCAAAAGGATGAAACTTCACAGAGAGCTTGGTGAACTTTTAGATGAGGAACTTCGAAGAAGGGGGACATCAACAGTTCCAGCTGGTGAGATATTTGGCAAATGGAAAGGTCTGGATGAAAGAGCCGATAAAGTAATAGTTTGGCCTCCCATGGTGGTAATCATGAATACCAGGCATGACAAAGATGATAATGACAAAGTATGATATTCTTGTAGCAGTTTGTATTTCCTTTAGTATTTGTACAAATTTATTGAATTGATGGTACACTAATCCTTCTCTGTTGAAACTGCATTTTACAGTGGATTGGCATGGGTAATCAAGAGCTGCTTGATTATTTCAGTGGATATTCTGCAGTGAAGGCACGTCATTCTTATGGACCACAGGGGCACCGTGGCATTAGTATGCTGATTTTTGAGGCCTCAGCAGTGGGATATGCAGAGGCTGAACGCTTGAGCAAGCATTTTGAAGACAAAAGCCGAGATAGGTCTGCTTGGCATGGAAATAAGGTTCCATTCTACCCTGGAGGACAGCGTCAACTATACGGGTACATGGCTGAGAAAGATGATATGGAGCATTTTAATCAACATTCTCAAGGTGCTATGTGTTTTTGTGTGGTTAGATTGTATATGTGCTTGGAATTTTTTTCCCTTTCATGTCAATGGTGCTGACATGATTTATTCTTAATTTCTCATTGTTTATGAATTCTCCTAAATTCTTAGGTAAGACCAAACTGAAATATGAGATGCGATCCTATAAAGAAATGGTTGTTAATCAAATGAAGCAGATGAGTGATGACAACCAGCAGCTCATATGGTTTAAGAACAAAGTTTATAAAGAACAGATTAGTAAGAAAGCTCTTGAGGAGTCTTTTGAAGTACTGTCTGAAAAGCTGCGGAAGACTTTGGTAGAGAATCAAGTGGTTAGGCTGAGGACACAAAAGCATCATGAACAAAACAAAGAAGAGGTATGTTCAAAGTTTGATAAATGTAGCAAGCTGAACCAATGAACAATCTTATTGTGTCTGATTGTATTGATACAGTTGATTTGAGTTTAGAGCTGTTCTGCTTGGATTAGAAGTAACTTTGAGTGTTGTTTGATAGAGCTCCGTTTTCTCAAGACCATTTTTATATTGTTTTGGTAGTTTGGAGTTTGCATTAGTTGCACTTACTAATAGCATTTCTTCCCCACAAGCTTGAGGATGATTCACACAACCTTTATATTTATCCTTTTTTTTTTTTTAATATCTGTGTTAACCTCATTTTTCACTTTGTTCTTAACTTAGATGGACAGTCAGGAGCAATTCTACAAAGAACACATCCAACAGCTGTATAATGCTAGAAATGAAAAGGAGGAAAACTTCGAGAAGATACAGCAACATGAACGTGAAAAAGTTGCTCAGTCCGAGGCAAATGTTTCTTCTGCTGAAGAGCGTGCACGAAGGTAATATCACACTCCTTTTGTGAGTTGGCTGTCTTATCAATTAAAGAGTTGTTTTCTTCGTCTCATGTGCGCACATGTACTATTTTCTGTGTCTTTGATTTCTAATGCATTTTAAAGTTCTGCGCTAGTCTATTAAGTACAGCACTAGGATGGCAGGGAGTGGCCTACTGCTGGCGTCCTTTTAGTATCTTGCTCCCCAAACATTTGATCAATTTTCACGTTTTGCTTTTTTAGGGCCGAAGAACGTTCGAGATTCATTCAGGTCCAGGACAAAAAAATGGACGAGTATGTGAGAAAGAGGGATAAGCTGGTGCAGGCCCTTGAAGAGCGAAGGTCGGAACTGAAGCGCAGGCTGCGGGATGAAGAGATGGCGCTTGAAAAAGAGTTTGATGATCAGTTTGATAAGCTGATTGAGGAATACACCCCAGCTGAATCCGTGATCGACCCAACCTAGAAACTTACTTCAACCAACAACATGGTGTCAGTGAAGTTGTCTTTGCCTGTGCATTGAACACACAACTTAGATTGTCATTTTCTTCTGTGCTTGGCAAACTTCCATTCCATAATTTGGTGTGAAGAATTTTGTAAAGAATTCTTTGACTGTGTGTGGTATGAGAACTGATGCTTTACTCAATGTCTGCATATGCCTTCTCATTTATATCAAATCTTGAAAATCAATATCTTTCCCTTAAAATTGTATTAGAGTATGTAGCAGAAATCTTGACTAAGATGTACCTATGTCTGAATTTGAAGTGCTAATCCCAAATATTATTCTATCTTTCTTTCGCTATTTACAACTTTGCTATTTGAATAAACACCAGATTCCAGCTCCTGATAAAAGTCATAATAACATTAAATTTTATTAGTTTGGCAATACACATGTTATTTGCTCTGTTTAATTTAATGTACATGATTCATAATTACACAAGTCATTACAATGTATTTATCATATTTCGTTTATAGTTGGTTGAGTGACACTTCTACTCGTATCCTCTATCTGAAGAAGCTTCTCAATCTCATCCAACTCGATCTTGTATTGCCCATCTCTGTATTCCAAATTCCGAATCAGTTTAACCTGCAAAGCAAATACAACTGTTAATTCTTTGCAGGGGGCACTCTTTCATTGCACATAGGTAACAACAACACTTGTAATCACTACATCAACAAGGCATATATGATATCTCCTGCTAGAATAGCGCCCGAAAAGCTACCTGTTTCTGGAATAAGTCAAATTCATCCGAGCTCAGCAGGCCATCACTATTTGAATCAAGGAGCTGCATCATCTCCCGGGCATCTTCTCCTTCAGCACCAAGCTCTTCCATTACTTCCATAAGTTCCTCGACACTGATTTTACCATCTCCGTTCTTGTCTAGAAGATGGAAGACTCGATTCCTGCTATCTTCTAGACCTTTTTGAGTTGAGGAAGGCAAGTCTCTAAGACGTAGTGCTGCTAGTTCAGCTGCAGCCATCATAATAGCCTTAAGCCGCTTTGCCTGAAACATAGTAATAGCAGAAGATTTTTAGTTTCACACATTCAGCAATATATCTTGATCCTATATATAACAAACTATATGGTTATAGTGATCATTGTAAAATTTCAAACTGATGACAACATGAAGGAGAAATTAAATAATAAATGCTATACCTAAAGATTACTATTCTAAAGATAAGCAAGTATGTCATTATACTATCTTTCATAGCTTACTCTTACCTCTTCTGGATTGGTAAGGCCACCTTTGTACAATGCATGGGATGCCGTTCCACCGGCTGCCAACATGTCCATCTCAGCTGTCCGTATCTGTATTTCCATCAATGGCCTATTCCTACCATTGTCGCTGATATCAACAGCCATGTGTAAACTTTTGTATCCATTAAACTTGGGCCGCATTATATAATCCTTGGACCTGCTGGGAATATCATTCCATAGGGACTGAATGATTTCCCGCGCTCTATAGCAGGCTTTTTCTCCAATCTCTGATGAATTAACTCCAGATGATGGAGTGATAATCACTCTTAATCCTAAGATGTCATTCACTTGCTCAGGTTTACGCCCATCTTTCAATAGTTTCTTCATAGTGCTGTAACGACTCTTGAAACGACCTTCAACAGAGACGTGTACCATTTCAGTTAAATATTGATCAGATGTGAGAGAGTTAAGCAGCTGGTCCTTGTACATATCCAGCACAGACTTGCTTACAGACTCATGGCTCCTCAACCATGTGTCGACATAAAGGTATGAATAAGGAAACATGTATCGGAAGGAAAGATCCTCCAGTTCCATGGATAAACTTGTAAGTCCAACTGCGTGTGCTAGTGGGGCATATATCTTCATAACTTGTACAGAAATCATTTGCTGCTTGTACCTTGGGAGATAATCAAGGTGCCTCATCATGTCGAGCTTTAGAACCAAGTCCAGTATGATAGCCCTCACGTCGTAGTATGTGAGGCAGAATTTCCTCAATGCAAATGCACTCTCGTCATCTAAGGCCTCCACCTTGGAAGAAACGTTGTTTAAGCGCATGCTTTCATGTAGCAGATGAGCAGTGCCCATGCCAATTCGATCTCTCACTTCATTCATGGATATGGTACCTCCCTCAACTACTTGTCTCAGAATTCCTGCACAAATAGCCTCGGCATCCATCTGCAGTCGCATTCACCAGTAGCAAGCAAGTCATCAATCTCTCTCTCTCTCTCCCCTGATAATACTACTAATATATACACCCTCAGCCCGACTCTCTCCTGATAATACTACTAATATATACACCCTCAGACCGAATACAGTATGGAGCTAGATATACAAGAACCTAACATGTCCACAAATAAATTGTTGAACTTATCAAGATTTTAAACAAAACAGAGAAAGATAATACTAATAAGTATTAATTAGTTGATGAATCTCTCAATTTTGTTAGGTGAGGCTATTCCCCCAAAGTCTAAGAAGACAAAAGGTAACAAGAACAATGCTGAATTAACATGCTCTTCTATTCTATCTATACAAGTATTCAATCACGGGATTACAAATAATTTCAATCTTGAGAAATCAATCATGAATAATTAGAGGTGAATTGAAACAAAAAAGGAGAATATATAAATTAGGTGGAGAAGGAACCTGGAGATGGGCGAGAAAAAGGGCGAGGGAGAGAGCTGTAGAGAGGGGGTCGCGGCCGTCGGGAAGAAGGGGGAGAGAGTGGAGAATAGGGAGAGAGAGCTTAAGGGTCTTGAAGAGGAGGCGGGAGGAGCTGGTGGAGAGCTCGCTCATCGTCTCCGTCAGCTCATTGAAGGCTCCGACCAGCTCCACCACCATCTTCCCCCCCGGTTGCTCCAATGCCTTGAGTTTTCCACTTTGCTTCCTCTTTTTCTTCTTATTCAGAGCACATGATATTATCGGGAATTCAATTAATAAACTCACGGTGGTCTTAGGTTTCAGATGTAGCAGCGGAGTAGAAGCAGCAGTAGCAGGAGGGCCGATCAGGCCTACCTCCATACCCATACTCTCTCTCTCTCTCTCTCTCTCTCTCTCTCTCTCAATACTCACACCCATCCAAGTGTAAAGTGTTGGTTGGGAATTTGGGATTTGAGGTGCAGGCAGAGAGTGTGTTTTTTCTCATAAAAAAAAGCTTTCCAAAGTCAAATTAGCGAGATGAATGTGCCAAGGATATCAATTACTATCTAATAAAAAATAATTAATCTCTCATTCTTTTTTATTATTATTTATATCGTGGAATTCGCAACCGCTATTTTCGGTGTGTACTGGATAAATTTCCGTCCAAGTATATTAGCCTGCAAACCATACAGAACAGGTAAACCATACTTTCTAAATATAGATATGACATGCTCGATCTATTGAAGCATTAGCAGAATTTAAATCGAAACCATTTTAACTACAGACAACCCACTCCACCGCTGATCCATTTCCAATAGAACTCTCTCATTCTTCTTAATATGTAGTGAAGTGATATAATTAAAAAGCAAAAAGAATATTACTAGGATTTACTAATTTACTTAGGAGCTGATTGAAAATAATTTAAGTTTACTTCATGTCAATTGGATTTGCCTAATTTAATACCTTCCGACCCTTAAATTTATGGTGCAATTCGTGTGAGGCGAGTTTTAAGAAATGTTTAATAGATGTTTATTCAGTGGAGAACGGAATTCACCTCTTTTTTTTATGTAAAATTTAAAATATAAAGTAGTGGGTGTGATCATGTACAAAAAAGGAAATACCCCAATTATGCATAATTTTCCTTTTAATATAGGACTAATTATTGAAAAATATATAACTTTTTTCTGAATTCTACACATAACTTTGAAATTCAAACCACCCACAGCCCCCTTCCTCCCTCTCTCAACCACCACCACCACCACCACCACCTACCACTATAACCAACCACGACTACCAGCATGCCCCTCATCTCTTTCTCCTTGTTTTTTTTTTCTTAGAGATCTATTTTATATAATTAAACTTGAAAAAAGTCTATAATGAAGGAGTTAAGCTTGAGATCCCCTAAAAAAAAGAGTTAAGCTTAAGTTTGATGGTACCCGACTTAATTCGACTCGACTAAATATTATCAACAAATAAAAATTGTAAAGTATATTAAAGTACATAAATAAATTAAATAAAAATAAATAAATAAAATATAAAATAATATTTTGTCCTCAGAGGTTTCAATGATAAAGAGAAAATATTGAAATTAAAGTATGAAATTTAATAATAAAGACAATATGTTAATTATTAGAGATAATAATTAGTACTCCCTCCGTCCCATTATTGTTGGCACGTTTCTTTTGGGCACGGGTATTAAGGAGAAGAGTGTTTAAAGGGTAAAAAGATAGAAAGTGGTGGAGCCCACAACTTTTTGTGAGAGAATGATATTTCCCAAAAAGGAAACAGGCCAACTTTCGTGGGACGGCCCAAAAAGGAATACAGGCCAACAATAATGGGACGGAGGGAGTATTAAATTGTTAACTTAATAAAAATGTAAACTCCTCCGTCCACGAAAAACTTGTCACATTGTGGACGACATGAGTTTTAATGAATTGTTTAATGTGTTCTGCATGTGGAATAAAGGTTCCACTCTTAATGATTTTAAAAATTCTTTCACTTTAAATCCCTCATTTCTTGTACCTCATTTTCTATAGATTAGAATTTCACCCTTTCTTATTCCGTTTTTTCATTTCAAGGAAGGAGAATATTATCACACCAAATACCTCATGATAATATTTTCCCTCCTTGGAGTGAAAAGAATGAATAAGAAATGGTGAAATTCTAATCTATATAAATTGAGGGATAAGAAATGAGGGATTTAAGGGGAGAGAATTATCGTTTTCCTTCTTTTTCCTTACAATCAAAGTAAATACACCTTTGAGATGGGTCCAACAATAACAATTTTTATAAATAATAGGGCATGAGATGTTAATAAGTGAGTGGTTATTAATAAGTGAGTGATTATGTGGAGTTTATTACTATAAATAGATGTGATAAATTTTTTATGGATTAACCGAAAAATAAATTGTGGCAATTTTTTCATGGAGGAACGGAATAATAGGTATAGATTTAAGTTTCTCCAACTTAATTACGTGACTTGCGTCTATAAAATGTTGGTGGTAGGATTCTTGTTAATGATCAATCAATTTATTTGGAGTTTTTCTGGTGTAATTGTAAACAAATAAATATCCAAATGGGCCATACATAGATATGGAGTGGAGGATAGTACAACCAAACATTGATTTATTAGCAAAAAAAAAACAAGACGTACGAGGAGAAGACATATGGTTATGAAATAGAAAACAAAGAGCCCAGCATGCATATTGAATAGAATTGGATTTTTCAGAGCCTAGAAGAAGCAAGTGGATGATGGATGACAATGTGGTTGTAAGCATCAAGTGTGAGAAAATCATCCAATGTTGGCGCCGTGCACTGCCTGCTGAAAATCTTGCATGCCTCTCTATACATTCCCTTGTTGAATCTCTCCTTCCCAACCTCTCTCTCTATCCTCCCCATCTCCTCATCCACCACTCTCCCAAAGAGGTCCGGCGTCACCTTCACGCCGAGGCCGTCGCCGTCTAACTCGACGCCGTACTTGAGCCACTGCCAGTTCTGGACTCGGCTTATCTCAGCCGTCGCTGCATCTTCCATGAGGTTGTAGAGGGGCACCGATCCGGTCCCCGTGAGCCACGCCGCCACGTACTGGATTCCGACCCTGGTGTTGAGGCGGAGCCCCTCCATGGTGCGCACGCCCCGCGGGATCTGCAGCAGGTCTTCCGCAGTGAGGCTGGCTGCGTCGTCGCGCTTGGCCGATTGAATCTGGTTGGCGTTGCTGCCCATGTTGGCGTTGAAGACTTCCATTATTGCGGGGATTAGGCCGGGGTGAGCCGCCCATGTTCCGTCGTGGCCTGCCCTCACTTCTCTGAGTTTGTCCTTCCTCACCAGCTCCATGGCCGTCTCGTTGGCCTCGGGATCATCTCTGATCGGAATCTGGGCTGCCATCCCTCCCATGGCGTGGACGCCGCGTCGGTGGCAGGTCCTTATGAGCAGATCGGAGTAACTCCGCATGAAGTGCTGACCCATGCCGACGAGAACCCGGTCGGGGAGGAGGCGATCGGGGTGGGCTTGGAAGGTCTTGACGTAGCTGAAGATGTAATCCCATCTCCCGCAGTTCAACCCCACCGAATGATCTCTCAATTCGTACAGAATCTCGTTCATTTGGAACACCGCCGGCAGCGTCTCGATCAGCACCGTCGCTCTGATGCTCCCCTTGTCTATCCCCGCCATCTTCTCCGCCGCCTCGAACGCACTGTTCCATATCCTTGCTTCTCTGCACCACCACCAATACATAATCCAATTTCATACATATGTATGTAGTAATTAATTTCAATTGGTAGGTACAGGTACCTGGAATGCTCCATTTTGGGGAGATAGAAAAAGGGGCCGAATCCTTGGCCTTGGTTGCGGCGGAAAGCGGACCAGTTGTGGAAGAAATAGAGGCCGAAGTCGACGAGGCAGCCGGCGGCGGGCTCGCCGTCGATGAGGATGTGAGCCTCCGGCAGGTGCCAGCCTCTGGGGCGGACGAAGAGCTTGGCGGTCTGGTCGTTGAGCTTGTAAACTCTGTTTCTAGCTTTGTCGTGGTAGCTTATGGTGCCTTTCACTGCGTCCCTCAAGTTGACGTGTCCTCGCATCAGATTCTCCCAAGTCGGCGACACCGCATCCTCAAAATCAGCCTGTCCACGTGGCATTGCCATTCATAAGTCGATCCAGCAATTAAAGTTTAAACAACACTATTTTTCTACTCACCATGAACACCTTGGCACCAGAGTTGAGTGCGTTGATGACCATCTTCCTCTCGACGGGTCCGGTGATCTCGACGCGGCGATCGGCGACCGCGGGGGGCGGCGGAGAGCAGAGCCAGTCGGCGTCTCTCACGTACTTGGTGGCGGGATCGAAGCCCGGCACGGCCCCGTTGTTGTAGCGCAGCTTAGCCTCCTTTCTGCACTCCATTGCATGCTTGATTTGGCTCCTCAACTGCCTCTGCAGATATGCCACAAATTGAAGAGCATCCTTGGTCAGAATGGTGCCAAATTCTGGGTCGTATCTTCCCCTTATGTCCACACCCTCGGCCACATCGTACCCTGCCACCACATTTTTCCTCATTTCTGTTTCAACAAAATTTTCAAAACCCACCATTTTTTTTTTACTAATTTGCAAGAATCTGTTTTGGAGGAGTTGTATATATGGAGAATTGAAGGTGGCAGGATGAGGATGAGAGAGTTATATAAAAAGGAAGGGGGTTGGGGTTGGGGTTGGGCGGCGGCAAAGAGATATGCTTGAAACTCAAATACGTCATAGGTATGGGATAATAATAAAATGGGGTTGGGTAACTTGGGTTGGAATGATCAATAATGTGGCCTGTGGCTACTCTGTGGTGAGGTAAGCTTGAGAATGGAAGGGGATATGTGTTATGGGCGTTGGTTTTGATAAACGTGCCGGCCTCGGGAAATGGACTTTGCTTCGGATATAACTTTGTCTTTTTTTTCTTTTTTCTTTTTTGAGATTGCCTCCTATGCAAAGAGTGATGCTATTCGGACATAAATGTCCGGACATAATCTAGCTAGTTTAATTTTCACACCATTTTTTCGCATATTTAATTTTGTAATTTCTCTACATTCATTCAATTTATTATTTTGTGAATAATCTAATTCAAGTGAATGCATAAATATCTATTAAGTAATAGTATTTCCGAAAGATTAGTAAAAATCATAAAATAACTTTATTAGTTTAATTTCGTATTTTTTGTATTCATATTTCTCTCTTTAAAAATGACGGTTTAGATTAATTAAGTAAATACATTATAGTACTAACCAACACCATTATTTTATTTGATAAATTATAAATTAAGATTATTAATATATTCATTTTATGTCCGGACATATATGTCCAAAAAGTATTATTGAAATGCAAAATCCAGATTAAATATAGGGTTGGTTGTAATTCCACGTCCAATGTGTTATAACAAATGAGGGGAAAATTACATACTCCCTCCGTCCCATTTATATAGGCTTGTTTTCCTTTTTCGGATGTCCCAAATATATAGGCTTGTTTCTATAAAAAGTAATGTTTTTTAGCTCATTTACTATTATATCCCTATTTAATTATCTGATTAACTCATAAAAAATACATAGTCAAATAATAAATAGGGGCATATTAAGAAATTTACTACATAATTTACTTTTCCAATAATTTTTCTTAATCCTTGTGAAAATTTCAATCCGCCTATATAAATGGGACGGAGGGAGTATATGCTTTGAGATTCCGATTTTAAAAAGCTAAATTTGCTCATCGAATTCTCGCGTGGAATATATTATAGAGTAAATAAAATGAAAATTTTATTAAACACTCCATATAAATAAATGGTGGCAGGGGCGGAGCCAGAAATTTTTTGTGAGGATGCTCAATTTAAAAAAGGTTATGTAGTCGGAAGAAGTGGCGACTTTCAATATCATTTTACTAATCTAATGTTTTTTGTAAATCTTCATTTTTATTTCTTAAAATTCTTCTTTAATATCGTCTTCCTCAAATTATTAAATAAAAAAATGTCTTCATTTACTAAAATAAATAATAAAATTTCAATTTTTCAAAATTATAATCTTCTTCGATTTTCTTTTTCTTATATATTTAAATCTCTCCCCTCTCCTCCCACGGTCCCACCCTCACCTCTCCCCTCCTCGTAAACCCCCCACATGAGCAACTATTCACTTTCTTCTTCTCCCCACCGTTTCTTTGTAAATTTTTAGCACCCACATTTCCAAATTAATCCACACGTCTCAATAGAAAATTCTGATAATTTTTCGGTTGGGGGTGCTTAAATTAATCCACACGTACCCTAGCATCCCCCTAGATCCGCCCCTTATTTATGGTGGTATATTCAGTGCAAGAATTCGATGGCTTGATCCCGATGAATTAAAAAAGCATGAATCAAACTCAAGTTAGGATCATTTCTTAACAAATTGAGCTCAAGCCCAAAAGTATTTGGTTTGGCTTGATTTGATTCGTTTACATTCTTACTTAATTTTAAGTCATTTCCGACTTCTAGTATTCATATTGTGGTTATAAAAAGTTCGACTTTTATCGAAATTCTTCTGAGGACTATTAAATTTCCAAGTCAAATTTTCGTTTTTAATCATAAGATTTTCAATGTAAAAACCACGAATTCTTTTTCCCTTTTATATCTCATTTTTATGAATTTTTAAAATATTGTCTTTCTTAAAAAGTAAGTTTCTTCAAACTAATCAAAATTATATTTTCGAAAGAAAAAAAAAACTGAAGTTAAAATTAAAATAAAAATTGTTGGAATTTGAATATAGGCAAAAGAGCTTTAAAAATATTGGTTGAAAGATGGAAACATGTTCTCCAAAATAACTCCGTCGAGAATGCATGAAAATAAAGCCGCGAAAACTTGGGTGAGGACACACGCAATTAACATGAATTATTTAATTAGGAGATAAATAGAGAGTGATTGGAATTCATTATTTTTCATTATAATTTATCAATTTATAATTTAAAATTTATTAATCTCTAATTAAAATTAATTAAACATTAATTATATTAATTAAGTAATTATAATAGTTTTTTTAAAAAAACTAAAATAAAGGAAACTAGTGCGCCGCGCCGGCCCCAACTAAAGTCAAACCCACATTGGTATACCTTAATACTCGTTTGATAGGTATGTTAGGATAAAGTAACATAGATAATGCCAAGATAAATATAGTAAATAAGAAATAATTGTTAGTGTATTTTTGTGTTTGTTAAATAAGATAATGTCAAGATAAATATAGTGAATAATAGCTTAGTTGTTTATACCCTAATTTAAAACCAAAATTAAATAAAAATTACAATTATAACCCCAATCAATTCTCTCTCTTCTCTCCTCTCAATTCTCCTCAATTCTCTCTCTCCTCTCCTCATTTCTCTCTCTTTCCGGTCAATTCTCTCTCCTCTCCATCCACTTCGACCTCTAAAACAACTGCTCCTACACCGTATGGCCCGCATTCCTCCCCCGCGGCGGCGGCGGTCGCCGCCTCGACACCGGCGAGTTCTGGACCTTCGACTTTCAGAACGGCCCCATGCTCGCCAAAATTTGGGCCCACACCAACTGCACCTTCAACTCCACCGGCCAAGGTAGCTGCCTCACCGACGACTGCAGCGGCCAGCTCAACTGCACCACCTACGGCTCGCCGCCGCTCACCAAGGCGGAGTACGGCCTCAACAGCTTCGGGCGCAAGGACAACTACGACAACTCCGTCATGGATGGCTTCAACGTTCCGATCGAGATGACGCCCACCACCAACAACTGCAGCCGCTCCGTCAAGTGCGCGGAGGACATCGTGGGGCAGTGCCCCGACGGGCTGCCTCGTTTACCTACCTTGGCTACCAAATGGCCATATTAGCAGATACGTTAGCAATCTTGACTAATATGACCTATCAAACACGGCCTAATCCGTTTCTTTTTTTTTATTTTTTTAAATGAAGCATATTATTTATTTGCAAATCGTAAATGCCAATTAAAATATATGAAAGGCAATTTTTAAGTGCATCATATTCAGGCAGGCATCATAAGTGGCCATTTAAGCATCCACGAAGGATAAATATTGCTACTGTATAGTTTTTAGAGATATATTATTAATGTGAGGGCCAAAATACATACTAGTTGATAGTATTAATTAACTAACGGTACAGCTACAAAAATGATATCTCTCTGCACCACTAATCCTCAAACATTCCTTCATCCGACAATCTCGGAGATTCAGTCCCATTGACATGAGGCTGGTTAGACACAGAGCCACTCGCAGACCCCAGAATGCTGTAATCAAAGTCTTCCTCATCGTCGTCTTCCGGGTCCCTGTCCGACTCATCTTCATCGTACTGCTCGGGCTTGATTCCACGTTGTTCCCTCTGCATTTGCTGCTTCACGGCATCTTCATACGACATCTCATACCAAACAGTTCCCTTCCCGACTATGGATTTGTTGTGAGTATCTGTCATGCGTTCTTGCTTGCTCTTTTCAGAGTTCTTCGGCTCCCCCCAGTAGTCATAACGATACATCGCACTATCAGGGTCATATCGGTCCTTTCCAAAGAAGCTCGGGTCGACGTACCTGCCTGCCTCTTCCAATGGAAGCCCAAGAGCTCGACGGCTGCAAGTTATACAACAGTCCAAAGAGGGTTCTCTTCTCACTTAATTTTTCAGAAAACTTTCTGAGTGAATAATAAAACGTACCAGCTTATATCTCGGAGGAGAGTTTCTCTCTCTTCAAATGATCTACGCCAATGGATAAGGTCGTATTCGTCCATTTCCTCGTTTCGCCTCAGCTTAGTGATTTTATACGTCTCTCCTCTTTCTTCAGCTTCTTTCCTTAGTTTGTTATGCATCTGAAATCAACATAAGAAACCCATATTTTCTCCACATTATCAACTTCCACAAGTGATCCACATTACTTAATAAAGTCGGGAGTACTAAATAAATAAATTTATTTATTTATATGTATTAGCTAAGTATTATAATTAAGCTCAATTAAGTTTGACTAAGCTCTGTTAGGTTAGTGAACAAAATCTTGAAATTTTCAGTACTTGACTCAATCTCAACTTAATAACAAGCGAGTCAATCTTGAGTTTGCCGATACTCGACCAAACTCTACTACTCATTTACACCCTAGTAGTGGTGGAGGTGATGACTGAGTAATATAGTCAGAACAGAATTATTGATTCACACAAATCAACCTGAATCAAATTGTAATAATAACTATGTCTACAAAGGATTCTAGCCAGGAAATAGTGATGATGAATAGCAAACAAACCTGACGCTCAGCTAGTGCAGCTTCCAAATCCAGTTCTTTTACGCTTACTTTCTGCGAGTAAGTAAGAAAAAATCTCACATAAATCGTTCCAAGGCACGGAAAATTAAATGGAATTCAAAAGACGATTACCATTGTCACTCTGGGAACTGTCGAGTTCTTATATTTAGCTTTTCCGTACTCTACACTGTTTTCTTCATCAATTTCTTCTTCATCAGTCAATTCTCTTAAATTTTTGCCTTTATATTTATTAGGATTTGCGTCCATATCATCCAAGATCATCTGTTCAGCATTATTTATCTGCCATAGCTGCATACAACACAGGATATCTAAGATGCAGATCAACAAAGTGCCATATAGCACAAAGACCGTCTTATCATTATTAGTGAGCTAAAAAACACATATCTAATAAATCAAATACTCCCTCCGTCCCGTTATTCTTGTCTTGTATTCTTTTTTGAGTTGTCCCGTTATTCTTGTCCTGTTTCCATATAAGAAAATATGCTTCTCTCCCAAAAAGTTGTGGGCTCCACCACTTTCTATCTTTTTACCCTTAAACACCATTCTCCTTAATACCCGTGCCCAAAAGAAATGAGACAAGAATAACGGGACGGAGGGAGTGTAAAATTATTAGAAAACAGTAACAGCTGAGTTTGACAATTATAATTCTAGGGATCATAGAAACATAAATAGTAAAAAAACACAATAACATGGTTTCACATGTACCATGATAACTCATTATTATGCACAATAATGACTCGATGGATCAAAGAAGCCAGAATAAGATTCCATCTGATGGAAAAGGGAATGCAGGCATAGGAAAAGACTTTTTATTAGAAAATATCAAGGTCAAATATTTTTATGCATAGGGTACGTGAGTTCAAATGCGTGAATATCTGACGTCAAATTAGGGGCAACAAAATAATAGTTAAGTGAGATATTGAATGTTAAGTCACCAAGAAAATCTACTTTGGTACAGAAGCTCTGCCCTACGATTTTAGTTACATGTATATTTATAAATATGACAGGCTTATACATGGAGAATAATACCAGAAATTTACTTTCTCGTCACCCTTCCTACAATTATTGGAAGCTTTTGTTTGTTACCTTTATTTTAGTAACTCCACTTGCTAGCTCATTATCAAAATGAGGTAAGGTTTGTCTCCTATTTCAAGACCATTAATCAAGCACTGAGGTGATCCATTCATTAGGAATATCAGATTGACTTGGGAATGCGTGCTATATATAGCACTGAGAGGCTAAATTATTAGTACTATTCAATAATGGACGCAAATCATATTCTTTTTCCTTGAATAAATTCCATGATCTTCTACCAATTGGCAATTGAGGAATGCTGATGTGATTAGTAGATTTTTGGTATTATTTAGATTTTTTATTTAAAAATCACTATAACAACACAAATTAAGAACCTAAGTAAGCAACAGTCCCTAGTAAAATACAGGTAGATGAGTAAGGGTACTTTTACTCCACCGGCCTACCTTACATAAATATAAACTTGGGTGGACATGTGAAGGGAAAGCATTCAATTGTGGGATATATCAAACGTAAATTTAGAAGTTTAGCCTAAGTTTTATATCTTTCTTTGAAGAAGCTCAGAGTGAGTTTTACCTTGAGATCAGAAGAAGGAAAAAAAATGCATTATAATACTGTAGAAATGAATATACGACTCGTCAAATTTCTCTCAAGTCAAAGCGTACTTATAATTTTAACTGCTGCTTGCCATTTGTCACAGTTATAGTAGTATTTGATACAACCAACTATTTATACTGTAGATTTAAAAATACAAATCATATTATGCTGACTTGTTATGATACTCAACCATGTTTATTTGACAGAGAACGGCCAAACTATTCAATAATAAATTAATAAGTGAAATTAATAGGCTGCATATATTGAGCTATGGTTGTCCTTATTGTATCAAGCATGCACTTCTACATATAACAAATAAAAGGTCGTATATTCATTGTAACAATTGAATGGGAATGCTCTAAACTAAACAAAATAGAGCTTAAGTATACCTTATCAACATATGGGTGATTTGATAGTAAAGGTTCCTCTTCCCATTTAATTCCAGGATCTTTTCTAGGAATGGGAGGTCTTCCACAATCGCGCTGTATAAAGAAAGACAAACAATTGCTAAACATAAAGTTCAAGAAAGCATGAGGATCGTGATATATGAGATCTATTTGGGCAGCAATGGATAAGAATATGATTTGAACAACTCCAGCATTAAGTTCAAATAAATAAATAAAAGAGGACTTGGATACTGGCATGCTTAAAATCTCAATATTGTTTTCATATGAAGAATATACAGGATCTCCCTCAACAAGAAAAATGGAAAAAAGAAGAAGAATAAAGAACGGATACACAGAATGAAATAAACTTGTTAGCATGCATACAGTATACCCAATATCTCTTGAAGAGGTCTACTGAACCTTGCACAAAAAGTCATTGGTAGAAAACATGTATCGATGGACGATAATTTTACTCATGTCATATGCAATAATACAAGCAAAATCAACTAGGTTTGCCTCCATTTCACCAGTAAGAACTCAGTTTCAGAGAATGCACAGCAGTTCATAGATTGATTTGAGTGGTAATAAACCAGCATTTAATTATTACAATATATACGATCAGTATCTAAGAAAAAAGAGCATAAAATATCATTGGACAAAACCAAACTAAATTCAAACTTGACATAAGCAAAAAAGGAATTTACTCACACGTAATTCATCCGGATTAGCCTCGTCATCTCGGTGAAATATAGGGGGGAAGTCAAATTTATTGAAACTGCAACAACCATGTCAACTGAGATATCAATGATTTGTTAAGTACATTGCATTAATGGCATTGTCAACAAGAAGACAGAGATTTATATATTCACAGAAGGGTATATAGATCCATAAAAAAGGAAACAGACGCACAAAAGTGAGACAAGTATAATAATGACTCCGAAATTGTAAGTAGGGATATAGGAAGCTTACATTAGGTGATCTATATTTGGATGGATAAAACGCATCTCTATAGGAAATCGAAAGCGATAAGGATCTCGTTTAGCCTGCACCAAGGAAATTATATAAGATTACTCACCATGTATGATTTGTGGAAGGTTGCTGTTTAGCAATAACTTTAATGCCCATTGTGAGATAAAAGTTTTCTGCAATATTAACCCAAAAAATACATCTTCACATCTCATTAGAGTTTGAGAATTTTGCTAGTTTCTCCCCTTTTAAAAACCATCCAACCGTCTTCATCAAGATAAAATAGTTAGAACGAAACTTTGCATGCATACATTCTTGGTACACAGAGAAATCCTAAGGTACAATGTCTTATCACTTCTGTGGATAACATGTCAGATAACCATGGGGCGTAAGAGTTGCTCCTATAGACTCAAGGCCGTACCAACAGAACAAGTCTATGTACCAGTACTACACTCAACAATCTCAAAGAAAAATACTTCATTCTTCACCATTCATTATCTAAAAGCATCTGTAGCATTATCTGCAACACCCAACAATGATGTGTTCGATAATTTTTCTCACACTTACTACTTAAGGTTTTACATCAGAATTCATATCATGGTTACGTTTTTTCTTAATCAACCTTCCCCATTACAATTTATCAATTATTTTTTATCTTTCTCGAGTCTCTCACTTTTTCGGGACTAGTTATCTGTGAACTGTCGAGTAGAATTGGTTTATCACACAAGTATGTGAAAATGAATACAAATCAAAGAGCCTCAAGCATGCTAATGGAAATATATGTAAGAAAAGTAACAGTTAGGCACAACTTACAATAATCTCAACAAGGACGAGCATCCCAACTTTAATGTGATGTCGGATCCAGTACCAGTCATTACGCTTTATAGGAACCCACCTGAATCATCATGTTATGTAACGGCTAGTGGTGGAAAATTAGATAGAAGTAGACTAAGAATAAAAAAAGTCATGAATGCATGTAAAGTAGTTAAAGTTGAAGGAGTTCCATTGGGGTTTAGGTAAGTCAAAAGAACTTTCCTCAACCTAAGCTCATCCTAGAAGTATTGGTCAAGTAGTAGTTTACTAATTCCACATCAGATGCTGCATGGAAAACATAATCAACCAAATGGATGTGAAACTAAACTATGATGATTTATTAATGTTAACTACCTAACTTTCAAAGTGAAAGAATCTGAACAAACATATACTCCCTCCGTCCCGCTCATATTGTCTTCCTTTCCTTATTGGGTTGTCCCACTCAAATTGTCTTGTTCCAAATAAGGAAAGAATTAACCCTTTAAAAGTGATGGGACCTACCCACTTTCTATCTTTTTACCCTTATTCTTGATCTCCGTGCCGAACAGTAACAGGACAATATGAGTGGGACAGAGGGAGTAGTAGGGAAGGTAGCAATGGCACATGCAAAACCACAGCAATTTGAATTATCTAATAGGTGAAAATAAGTATCCCCCATTTCATCTTGATGAAGGTATGAAATTGTTTGAGGGTAAGACAGGGAGTATTTGTATTTATTAGGGACAAAGACATATCTGATGTTCTGCAACAATCAAAACCTAAAGGAGTGGGCAAGCTACTTGTATCTTTCTTTAAGCACCTAGAGGTATAGGTTAAGCTGAATCTAATTTATATATGTGAACTGAAGTTCAAAATTTAGGAGACAAACACTCGCAGCTTCAACTTATATAAAGGGAATATGCACAAAAGTTTCTTAAGTATTTCCAGAAGTAATAGTGCATACCCGTCATGAACACCTCCAATGTCGACAAATGCTCCTTGATAAAGATGTACTGCAGTTACTTTACCTGAACATATCTTTGAAAAAGAAGGAAAAGAATTATGAACAAATTCTACTTGAATGCGATTATTTTTCTTTTCATAAATATATTTACCACAATATGCATACACTGACTGCATACATTAGTAGCAGACAGTTTATTTTGATAACTACCCAAATATTGTGCATTGAATTTCTTTTTATAGGAAACGAAAAATTCCACAGTTTTTATGTCGGAAATGATGCCTGCTGCTACTTTAGAAGAGAAGCTTACTTAATAGTTAACATCAACTCACCAAGAATAAAAAAGAAACCAGCAAAAATAATATAGAGAAGATAAACCTTAGATTCATTTTCTATGACATAATCCAAAAGAAAGCTACAATCGGATACCACAAGAAACTTAAAACAAAAGGTAAAAAAGAACAAAACAAGCTTATGACTTGAACTAGTTCTCACTCAAGGGAACCAAGAAATTGTGCAAAAATAAAAGGTAAAACGGTTGTATATTCAAATAGAATATATAAAAAGCAATTCACAGGATATTGAAAAAAATTAACGCACCCAAGATTGTGAATTTGATTGGTTTTTATTTAATGAAAGATAAACAAACTATTAGAAATATCCAAGTAAATAAAACTAGATAGGAAATTAGATAATATATCTAGTAAAGAATAAAACAGCTGCAAATGATTTACTTACCAGTCCAGGGTAATAGAATGGAAGCTCATACTGCAGGAGCCCAGAAAATAACAAAAAGGGATTAGTTAGTTCATCTATATACATGCAAACTGACTTCATAACAGTGATATGTTAACTCAGATATGTCAATGGAAGAAATCTGCGATGTAGGGCATGAATAGAAAGGCATAATATTGATATTACCATTTCCTCATTGTAATCCTTTCCCCTTTTCCTTCTGCCAGGATAATAATCTTGGTCGTACTGCAAAAGTAACATACTTATTCGTGACTTTTCTAAACGGCACTATTAGAAAAGTTTGTTTCCTACACACACACACACACATACATACAAATTAAGAACATATGTGCTCTTTTAGATGTGACCTAGTCAGTGGAATGGGTGAACTTGTGATTGAAGATTACAAGTTCGAATCCCACTAAGGTCTCCTAGGTCGAGCACGTTGTACAGGGCTTACCTAGTGTGAGCTCTTGAGTAGTTTTTTAACCATTACATAGGAGTGTGAGCACGTTAAGGACATACATGTTATTGTCTATCAACGTGCACCAACAACTCATTAGCAAGATTCAATCTTTTACCATCATAATGAATTCAAATCGAGAAATCATGACTTAAGGCAACAAATGAATCAGCACAATATCCTTGATTATTGATATTAATCAAGCAGAACATTTTAAAAAAATGCTTAAAGATCATAAGCTTATGAAAAAACTGGATAAGTAAGCAACCAATTCAAATCCAAGTTTTCCATAATTCTATGGAGATTCACCTAATAGGAGAACCATTGTGCATCAAAAGCAATCCATAAAGGCTAGAACAGAAGGAAAAAAAGCACTAAAAGCAACAAACTAGATAATCAAAATTATAGAATCCAAAATGAACCTTATACGACTCCTCCTCCAACCGATCCCTATTCGCCTCCACCCACTCATGGTATTGCTTCAAGAACACATTATACCTATCGAAACACATATCCTCCATCTCCGTCACTTTCTCCAAGCTCTCCTCCATCTTCTCCACCTTCTCAGGATCCACTCTCAAAGCCGAATAGATCTTGTGGGCACCTCGAATAAATTCCAACTCCTTCCTATCGACCTCCCACCCCCTGGGAGGCCAATCTCTGGGAGGAATCAGCCCCAACACCATAGGCCCACTCCACAGAGGCTTCAGTGGCTCCGGAATATCTCCCTTAATCTCAAACTGCTTCGCGAAATACTCAGCTTCGGTGAGCCCCATTTCAGCAGCCTTCTGCTTCCGGTATTTGGGGGTGAGCATTTTGAAAGCCTCAATTGCTTCAGGGGACTGAAGGGGAACTTCTTCGCCTTCATTGAGGGACTTGCGCGCGAAATCGGCTTCGGGGGTCAGAATTTCTTCCCAGGGGGCCCAGCCCCTCTCGACCCAGTTCCTTCGCCGGGCTTCCTCTTCGGACTCCTTCTCCTTGGGGCCAAAGGAAGCGAGGAATGCGTCGTCGTCGCCAACGGGGTACTCGTCGGAGGAGTAGGAGCGGAGGAGATGGGGCTTGATGGGGAGGTGGGGTTTAAGGAGGGGTTTTGGTGGGAGGGGAAGGAAGGTGGTGAAGGAGGAGGAGAGGGTTTGGAGAGCTTGCATTTTGGGGGTTTTGGCTGTGTTGCTGGGATGGGGTTTTTGATTCAGTGTGTGTGGATAAAGTTAGTTTTGTTAGTTACAAAATGGGGTTGGATTTCTGGTAATAATTCAACTTGCGCTCTAATTATTGAGGCAAACCAAACTCAGGTACGGTTCATATTTTTTTTTTTATTAATTAATCGTAATTGTAGCTTCATAAAATCTATTCCAAAATTAATTAACTTTAATTATGGATTAATACATTTATAATTAAAATTAATAAACCTTAATTTAAAATTAATAAATTTCATTGGAATTAATAAATCATAATTAAAATTAATAAACTCTAATCACTATTTAATTACTCTTAATTATCTCTAATCTTTTTAATTATCCTCTAACCCCTTTTAATTACTCCTAATTACAATAAATCCTATCATAGGGTTGTTTTTACCCAATTTTTTGTCAAAGTGATTTCAAATGGGAGTTACAAACAGCCTTATAGGTTGCAATGTTTGTATTCAAAAGGAAATTAGGTGACTGATTTTACAAATCTACAGAAACAAATTAATTCGATTAAATAATAATTGTGGGAGCTAATAACGTAACTTGGTCTGAGGATCATGAAAATTGATAAATTAAAAATTATAGTATGTAACTAGGGTTACTCATTTTCTTCATAATCAAGCCAACCAAGCCAGCCCAAATAGATTTTATGAGGTTATTATTGCAAATGTCATACTATGATTCAAGACTTTTAAGTCATGGCAAAGCTTCAAGATGTAATAATATCTACGCTAAGTAAATTGTGAAGTTCCTAAAATTATTTAGATACATGTATGTATAAGGGTCATCTTATGTTACAATATATATATTTTCTTTGGTGCGTTTATTAGAAACCAATCACGATCTTTCAATATGATGATATGTAGGCTAATAAAAGATATGTTAAAGTGGTGTTATCTATTACTATATCAAAGCAAAATAATTGTAATGTTTTTTCCCGCCTGTTCATGTACTTTTTCTTCTCATTCTGCATGCCCCATGCACACTCCTCACCTAGCCCAATAGTCTTAATCCCTGTCCATCCAAAATGACCATTTGTCTGCTAAAAAAATATTCATTCATTGATGCCGCCCAAAAATTAATTATCTCAGCCCTTAATTACAATTTTGTGACTTAGTTTCAAATTTAATTATATAATTATCATAAGCAATTTCAAGAAAAAAAGACTCTTTGATTTTTACACCTAAGATATTTAGCATTTACCTTAATTTCTCACTATAAATTATGAGGATGATTTGAATTTCAAAATTCAAATTTTATAATTTGCAGTAATGTTACTTATTACTATGTTACAAATTTTTTTTCGGTAATATGTATTAATATTTGGTGATACTTTATTTTTTAAATTTGTATGGATGAGTTTCTTAACTTGAAATCTTAATATTCAACAAAGTATTATCTATATATATATAATATAATTGTATTAATAATCAAGTAAAAAATAATTTGTATTAATAATACTAATGAACGTAATTATATAATTTTGGAGAATCATTTAGAATATAAATACATATTGAAATATGTATTAATTTTTTGACATTATAAATTATCACACGGCGCAGCGCAATGCGCGCGGGTAAATCTAGTTATCATAATATCAACAATTTAAAAAATATGATAGAATTTTCCTAAGGATAATTCTAAACATAACCCCCATTTTTCTCTACATAGCCCTTATTTAAAAATTAATAAAAATATTAAAAATGTACTTATTTACCCCCATAATCCCCAAAATCAAAACTAATAAATAAATTATTTCTTAATTTGGTTAAAGTGGTATGGCCCACAAGTTTTGAAGATAAAATTATTTCTTTATTTGAAAACGAGCCACTTGTTATGGAACGGTCCAATATAGTATACAAGTCATTTGTTATGGGACGGAGAGAGTAATAAATTAAATGTGTAACCTCCATATTTTTGAAGAGTTGTCCAGTGCAGGCAAATGTTTCGAGGTACTTCTCAAAAAACTTGAAATCACCATGAACAGTGGCAGGAAATTTTTCATGGGGTCCACTTCTATAGTAATAAAAATCCACCGCCAAACAAATTAATCGAGATAAAAAAAATAAAATCATCAAAAAATTATATAACATCCATTGAGATTAATACACACTGCCTAATTCTATAGTAAGAGCTCTTTCTGAAACAACTTTGATAGGTTTGTCTAATAAGCATTTTAATAACCTTAATACCTTGATTTGGTAATGCTTGTGTTTTGGGATTTGTGCTTTTCATTTTCGTCTTCATGAGTTGCACCGCCGTTGAAAGAAGATAGGAGGCCGTTGGAGGCGGAGGAGGTCACCAAATTTATGGCGGCTTTCCAGTCGTCGTTGTACCGTCTTCCTCCCAGCTGCTGTTGTAGCTTCGCCAACGACCACCCATACAGAGGTTGTGCGGCAACTGAACAACAATCTACATATTTACAGGAGTGAGGAGGCGGCCATCAGGTTTTAGATTGTTGATCGTATTTTTCTTTCTTAAAAATTGGGGGCTATAGTTATTAAGTTATTTTTTATTTAAAATTTAATTTTGAAAGTTATGGGGTAATATGGTATTTTCATTAATAGTTATTTTAATTTTAAAATAAGGAGGCTATAGAGAGAAAAATGAAAGCTATATTTAGAATTATTCTTCTCATAAATAAGGCGGGGGAAGATTGTCCTAATATATTAGAAATGCAATGGTAAAGTACATCATATATTTGCTGTATGTTGATTTCAAACAAATTATTTGATATTTAAAGAGAAACATAATATTGTCGACATAACATACGATATTAGAAATTTTATTTATTATTACAACATATATATATATATAAAGCTATTTAAATAATGCTAATATTATCCAAATATAATTTCCTCTATTCGAAGTGTCTCACTTCTTTTGAGCTTCTTTTGAGCAATGAGTATTTACAAGAAAGTGACTAAAGAACAAATAGATTTTTTTTTTTTAAATGGTAAAGGCTCACACCTTTTCACACTTAAAGTGATTTCCTAAAATAAACCGTGTAACACTTCAAATGGAACGACCCAATACAAAAAATGAGACATTTCGAATGGCCGAAGGGAGTAGCATTCATGGTATAAAAACAAGAAAAGCCTAACATCCCTTTTGAAAAAGAAAATAGGCCTGTTCTTTCGGAAACACCCAAGTAGTGAAAATCTCTTCTTCAAACATAATTCAAACCCCACCGCTCACATTTCCCAGACTGAAAAAAAAATTAAAAGAAACAAGAACGAGAAAGTGGTACAAGTAAATTAGGGGCTGTGAAAGGAGAAAAGGGGCAGCAAAATTGCAATTGAAACAAAACCTATCCCCTCTATAACATCTCCAAGGTGTTATGTATTAAATACGTCTCAAACGGGGACTTGGAATGCAAAAACTGCCCAAGTAAAACCAAAAACAACAGCTCTGTGTCCCACTTGCTGTTTTTCCAGTTCACATAAAAGCAGCCTTAATATTCACATGAGTGGACCTGTACCATAAGCTACAATGCCCTATATTAATGAGAAAGGTAGACACACAGAAATTTATAAAAGATACTTGCCTGCCGCCCAACCACCATCTGCAAAGGTAGATCGCGACGGGATATCAAAAGGTTGGAATGACCTACAACTTGCAAATACCTGCATCACTCCAAACACTAACAGCCAAACGATTCTTACAAAATGCCTTTAAGACTACGCAGGGGTCAAGAACCATTAAAAAGCAGAAAGGTCCACCAATTATTTTAAGGATTTCACCTCCAACAAAGTGAAGGCCAGAAATCGATAGTTTTATTACAAACTACTACACATGAACTATTCTAACATCATTCACCATTCAACAAAAAATTCTTCAAAATATGGGAGCAGTCAACATCCCACAGATCTACCAGAAAATGCATATCTGCTACAACAAGCCACACATCTAGTATTTAGTCTCGAAAAGACAACAATTTATTCCAACTCAAATTCCGCAAAACCAACATAGCATATGTGGAACCCTAGATGATTATAGCAAGCCATACCAAGTTACTGAGTGGAGGCAATGTGCTTGATCAGATCAACCACACGGGTACTGCAAGAGAAGAGATAAGAGAATCATCTAAAAAAAGAACCTTGACAGAGTAAAGATACAGATAATGCTATTAGCAATATGGAACATTAGACATGAATAAAAGAAAAGAAGCTTCAGCATTACCTGTAACCCCATTCATTGTCATACCACGAAACAAGCTTGACAAAGTTCTTACTCAAAGCAATTCCAGCCTTGGCATCGAAGATACTTGACCTGTGGTACAATTACAAATTCTATTAGTTTCAAACACTTTCAAGTATTTTATATCATTATTGGTTGGATCTCAGTATGCCAACTCTAATGAGCTCACCTGTTGTCACCCACAAAATCAGTAGACACCACGTCATCTTCAGTGTAGCCTAAGATTCCCTTCATCTTCCCCTCAGACTCCTCCCTATCAAACACAGAGAGATGATTACATTCCACTTAAAGTACCCAAGTTTCTAGAGTTATACATCCAGTATATCACCAAACCAGACGAGTAAACCAGTTGCCTTATAATCTTACTTGATAGCTGCTTTGATTTCTTCATAAGTAGCTTCCTTCTCTAATCTCACTGTGAGATCAACCACAGAAACATCAACTGTTGGGACACGGAAGGCCATTCCAGTCAATTTTCCATTCAGAGCAGGGAGAACTTTGCCGACAGCCTTCACAGCAATCAGGAATATAAAATCAGTCATACATAACAGAAAACAAGATCTAACTTATTAAATAACTTATTAAATAACTAAGCTACCTTAGCTGCTCCAGTGCTACTAGGGATAATGTTGAATGATGCAGCTCTTCCACCTCTCCAATCCTTGGCAGATGGTCCATCAACAGTCTTTTGTGTTGCTGAATAATACACAGAACACAATTAGTTTGAGCGAACGCAAAAAAATGCACTAAGATGATAGTTATACCAACCAGTAATAGAGTGGACCGTTGTCATAAGACCTTCAACGATACCAAACCTATCATTAATAACCTGAAAGTTCGCATAATATAACATTAAAAGAGATTGATAGTAAATAAACATAGACAATATGACAGACAACTGGACAAGTATGACAGACCTTCGCCAACGGAGCAAGGCAGTTTGTGGTACAGCTAGCATTAGAAACAATGTTGAGATCTGGTGTGTACGACTTCTCATTGACACCAACGACAAACATGGGTGCATCCTTACTTGGAGCAGAAATAATAACCTTCTTTGCACCACCCTGTTATCCAAAATTCAATAAATACCCTAATTAACAGAAATGAACGCAGAAAATGCAGCAATTGCTAGTAAAGTCAGAATTTTCAAAGAAGATGGAAGTACACTTACTATTACTGTAGTTGTACTCATTTTAAGTTGTATAAATTATAAAATATGGTCGTGATACATGACTTTATTAAAACAAAGTGATTAGTTTGCTGCAATACCTTCAGATGGGCTGCGGCCTTATCCTTGTCAGTGAAAACACCAGTTGACTCCACAATGTATTCCGCACCAGTCTCAGCCCATGGAATCTCTTCAGGGTTTCTTCCATTGCCAGAAAAGTTAAGGAAGTCAACAACTAACTGATATTACATAGCACTATTGAAATAATATGTGTCAATGCATATTGAAGCCTTACCTAAAGCCAAAAACAGTCACGGACTTCGCACCAAAGAGAAGGGTTTTCTCATCCTTAACCTTGAGCTCATGGTGCTTCCACTGGCCGTGTACACTGTCGTACTTGAACATATAGGTCTGCGGAATAGGTATCAAATATTAAACAATGATAAAATGTCAAACCAAGCAAAACCCAGTATTAGGATATGGAATAACAAATACTGGAACACTACCTAGAACGAGTCACTCCCAATTTCAACAAAAGTACAATTCACACAAGAAAGGTAGAAATATTCCAACTATTTTCGTACATGGACATTCCAATAGTGTGTTCATTAACCTCTTAAGTTGAGAGAAACAAACTAATAAACAAAAGATTGCTAATACACAAGTCAGCAGAATAACTGCCTTCACTTCCACTATTTTCTTTCTATTGAAAGGCAATAATTAACAGTTTTCACTCTTCAAATTTAACAATATTAAAATTCACTGGTAGATTCTAACACGTGTTTTAGTTGGAAGAAGTGGAATGTGTTTAAATAAAATTTGCAAGTAAACCATGAGGATCCGTTAGAAGTTAAATCCAAATAGGATCGGCCAAATCCTAAAGTCCTCTCAAACCAGTAGACACCGTAAACCCAAACATCCTAGTGCAAAGAAGTAACTTATGTTCTGCAAATAGAAACGCATCACAGGCTAACAAGCAGAAGAGCACACATCCATGAGCTTTTCAATGCAGATTGAGAAATATACACGCTCAACACAAGATAAGTCCGGTTAACCAAAAAGACTCCAAATTAAAGCAGAAAAAAGTATCGATAAATTGGAGCGGGAAAGGAAGTGCAAAAAATACCATGTAGTCAACGGAGATGAACGGATCGTTGACAGCAACGAGCTCAACATCGTCTCTCTGAAGAGCAACTCTCGCAACCAGACGGCCAATTCTACCAAAACCTGTATTCAACAAACAATCATCAATTGCAATAGTTCATGAACAATCATGTTATATCCAAAACTACATATAATTAGGAGAGATCAGATCTATTACCATTGATTCCGATCTTAATCTTTGCTGTACCGAGAAAAAACAAACGAAAAAAAAAAAAAGCACCAAAGTCAGAAACCAGTAGGACAGATGAACAAGCTACACAGCCGGCTGAAAAAAATGAAATCAGAAACAAAAACGGGAAAATTTACCCATTTCCTGATTGTAGAGTAAGAGAACGAAAGTGAAGAGCAGCAGGAGTCCAGAGAGAGAAAGAGTGAGAAAGTTGCGTGGAAAGAGAGAAGAATAGGTGCGGTTAGTATTTTAAGAATTTAGATAGCCACAGGTAAGGTAGGGGTGAGCACGGTTCGGTTAACCGATCGTTTGCCACAAAAAAAAAAACTGACCATACGGTTTTTAATCAGTTCGGTTAATCGTTAAAATGTAGAAAATAAAAATCAAAAACCACTATAACGGTTAACCTAAAAATCGGTTCGGTTAACCGATATTTAACAGTTAACCATGTAGAAATAAAACTTTCAATTTATTTATAATTCATAGCATGAAAAATAAAAATTCATATCTTAAAATGTGAATATGAAATATAAATTTAAAGAAGTATAAATAATAAATTGAACACTCTCATGTTTTCAAGTCAAAGTAGTAAAATCAAGTTAGTTAATATTATAATTTATAACATATAATTAATTGGTATAATAATTTTATAACATATAATTAGTATAATTATAATTTTAAATGAGTTTCGATTCGGTTCGGTTAACCGTCGGTTTTTATATATAAAAATAAAAACCTAACCGTTATCCTCGGTTTTTTAAAATTAGAAAAATAAACCGAACCGTCGGTTCGGTTAACTATTTTTCCGCAACTGTTTCGGTACGGTTTGTCGGTCGGTTCGATTTTTCGGTTTGTTTTGCTCACCGCTACCACCAGGTAACTAAGATATGCAGTTGTTATACGATGCAAACGATGCATGGGCCATCATTGATAAGCGGGAGAGGACTCTTGAGAATATGGGCCGTAGATTTGTTTGTGTGGTGTTGATCGGCCCTTGGTCTGCGTGAAAAGTGGATAATTATTCAATCTGGACTCTGGAGTAAGCTAGACCTGCCCACGGTTCGAGGCCAGTCGGTTCCGGGCCTCGAATCGCCGGTTACGGTTCTCCTAGAGGGTGAACCGTAACCGACCCGCCAATACTATTCTCGGTTTCGGTTTCGGTTCCGGTTAAAAATCGCCGGTTTCAGTTTGGCCCTCCGATTTTTTATTTTTTATTTTTACTATTTTTTATATTGTTATACTAGTATAAATATATTATTTTAATTACGATAAAAACATTATGTAAATAAAGCATATAATGAACATTAATTATTAATACGAATGACAAAAATTAACTCATTATTTAATAGTATGAAGAATGAAAATTTTAATAAAGACAAAAGATAATGTGTTAAGAAATTATTTGAAAGAGATGAATTCTTAAAGGAATATGTTTTTAGATAGAAAATAGAAATAAGAGATAAACTAAAAATATATATATATATAGGTATATATATAATTTTTGCTGAAAATTACTGGTTTAAGGCCTAAAACCGGCGGTTTATTACATGTATATATTTATTTTCCCAATATATTTAATATTTATTAATTTTATAAACCGCCGGGCCTATTCGCCGGTTCCGGTTACACTTGTCCTTCTACTGCCGGTTCCGATTACGGTTCGGAACCGTTGACCACGATTACAGTTAAAAACCGTTGATCGGCAGTTCGGCCCGGTTCGAACCGCCGGCTCATGAAAAATGGGTAGATCTAGAGTAAGCGTTTATTTTTCTGGAAGGTTCCCAGGCATCAGACGGCTTAGATTGTTTTCTTTGAAAAATGGTGGGCACTCCGTCACCCACACACCACTATCGGGACCTGTACGAAATAGTGCGTTCATCATAGTTGGTTTAATGTACGGAATAATTGAAATAATTATTTAAAAAGTAGTAACAAATTTATATAAATTCAAAACATAGGAGAAAGAAATATATTACAGTATGAGTTATTAATATTAAGAAGAAAAATTAGAATGGCAACTTAGCATTACAAAATAAACTTTTAGTCAATAAAAAAACATAAATTTCCTAGCTATACTTTGTTGTTAAGGCCCAAAATATCTTTATGTTTTCAAAAATATTTTGTCCATTTAACAAAAAAAGAAGAAGAAAGAATACATTTTAAGAAAGATTGATAATAACCCCAATCTTCTCTATTTTCCAAGAAAGATAAAAAGAAACATAAAATTGGTCTTGGTCGAATTTGATGGATATGAGTTATACGACTGACTTCTTATTTTTGTTTACATTTGCTCATCACGCGCAATTCTAATATAATTCATGATGATCATATAAAACAAAACAAAGAAAAACAAATGCAGCAATGGCCAGATCAAACTAAACTTCGATCAATTGACTACCAACTTAAAAATAAAAAATAAAAGAAGCAGAGAATTAATTAAAAGTTATGAAAGGATACAAGCAATATAAATAGTATTTTTTTTCCTTCTTTTATTAATTTGGTGTTGAACAACAACTGAGAAAGAAGAAACACATTGTCATGCATTTTCGCAAAGTTTTTTCTGTTCTTTGTTAATATGAAGAAGAGATCTGTTATTTTTGTTAGAGTTTCTTTTTCTTTTTTTTGTATTTTTTCTTTTTGTTAGTATTACTTCATATTTTTCTTATGCTACATAGTGGGTTTTATTATTTTTGCTGGATTCCTAATTGATGGGGGCTTAAATAAAAACAAGTTCATCTAAATAATATACCCAATTTCTTTGTTGTAGTGGTAATAGGGTATCAGCTAACAAATAAGAATCTAGATCTGGGCCGTCTTGCCCATTTTCCGTTAGATATTACCTTGAGCAGCCCATATACTTGATCCATATCTACATAGCATAATTGCAACTTCTGGGATTAGTTATTAAATAATAATAATAATAATAATAATAATAATAATAATAACTGTGGGATTAGTCCTACATCTCCCACCCCAAGTCCAATTTAAGTGAGACGACCCCTATATTGATCACTACCAAAATAAAATAAATCCTCTAGAAAAAAGAAAAAAAATCTCCAAGTTTTAAAGTATGACACCGAGATTGAATAACTAGAAAATTACAAAGAAGGTAAGTAGGTAACAAGGTATCTGCAAGGGACAAAAAAAAGTATATATTCACCAATTGAAGGGATGATCACAATATATATGTGATTGAACACTCAAATTCAGACTTTGGTGGATGTGTTTGGCACAAGAAAATCTTCATTACTATTTGTTCCTTTTAGCTGGAGGAGCAATTTCGTATATAGAAGAGTGCGAGGAGTAGATTGTAATTGTTATACACATCACGAAAGTTGAATTTGTGGTGTACTTTGAAGCATCAATTCAAGGAAATTGGTCGTAGAACTTTATTCCGGGGATTACATTTAGAATTTATACTATTGTTTCGTGGCTACTAGCTAATGAGCATGGGAGTAGGGCTTCATTAATGATTTGAGTGAATAATAGTATAATCTTATAAATTTATCCAAATATCGATTTAAATAATTTATATTTCTTTTTCTCGAGATAAAATAGAAGTAGGGATACCGGATGAGTATTAAACCGATTTGAAATCCGAAACTTTGAAATAAAAAAATCCGATCAAAACCGAATTATCCAAAAATACGAACCAAAAAAATCCGAAATTATAAACTTAAATCCAATCCGAACCGGAAAAACTGAAAAACTCCAAATAAATCTGAAAATTCGAAATCGATTTTTTTGAAAAATTATTTATAATTTTATTTTAACTATAAATATAGTTTTTTCATCCCATTTGTCAAGAATATAAAATTCGTATCTCGAATTTATATAAAAAATATAACTAAAATAAATATTATATATATAATTCGGATTTCGAATTTATTTGGTTTTAAAAATATCAATTCGAACCGATCCGAAAATCCAAAATATAAAAAAAAATTCGAACCGATCCAAAAATCCAAAAAATCCTAACCAAATTTAATATTTCGATTTGGTTCGATTAAAATATTCGGTTTTCGGTTATTTGCTCACCCTAAAGAGAAGAACAAGTTTTCATTTTCTCTTCCCTTTATACTTTAGTTTTTCAAACCCTAGGCATGCAACTCATTACACCCTACTTCGCCAACCCTAATTACTAATTGTAAAAAATAAATAAATAAGACACACACAACATCTATACAACTTTCTAAATCTAATTAGATTTTATATAAAGTGGAAATAAACAATAACAATCTTGTTATTGTTTGGTAGCTAGAGCCAGCTAACATGGAAATTTAGGGCAGCTAGCTCTAGCAACCTAGGTTTATACAAGATGATAGGACAAATATCCAGACCAAAAATTAGTTGTACGTAAAGCTGTCACACTAATGTTTACAAGTATTAGGAGTACTATTTTCTAAACGTAACATGCAATATATATGATGCTTTAAACTAGATTAATTAATATTTATATTATTTTAATGTAACATACAAGATACGATATTTGTTTAATTGGAGGAATATATGTATATAGATAGTCCAAAATAAGAGGTCCCCATGAAATTAATTTATTTGAAGGGTCAAAGCCGCAAATAAGAATTGCTAGTGGAATCAGCAACACACCATTTTGTAGAGAGATGGCCCCTGCCCAATGGCCACATACTACTCTAGACCCATTTCTTTGTCTCTTTCAATTCCTACAAATTTATCTGGTTACAAAATATTGCTAATTATTTTTTTATTTTTCTTTTGTAATAATTGTATGCCCTCATGTTCCAGTTAGGAGTGAGCAAAATAACTGAAATTTGAAAATCCGAACCGAACCAAACTGAAATATGAAATTCGGTTCGGATTTTTTTGGATTTCGGATCGGATCGGATTTCATTATCTCAAAATTTTGGATTTTCGGATCAGATCGGATCGAAACTTTAAAAAACCGATCTATTGTTTGATTAAAAATATCTATCTAAATTCTAAAACCCTAAAAATACTTGATATTTACTTGATGATATCTATTGGTTTAATTTTTAAATTATTTATGTAATTTCATTTGCTTTGATAATGAAAAGTTTCCCGATTATCTTGCTTTTTTATTGAAGGAATAATGATGTTGAGGAAGTAATTATATTTTATTAGAAGTAGATATTTATAACCATTGATATAGATCACTGTTAGTCTGTTAGTGTTAGTCCATTATTTTTGAATTTTTTCTACCAATTACCGAATGGGATGAAAATAAATGAATAATTATATTAATTTCGAATTTCTGGATTTTTTGGAGAATTTCGGATTTTTCGGATCGGATCGGATAGGGTTAAAATTTCGGTTTTTTTCGGTTCGAATCTTCAAATCATTCGGATCGGATCGGATTTTCTTTTTTAAGAAATTTGAATTTTCAGATCGGACCGGATTGAGCAAAAATCCGATCCGTAATCCGAATGCTCACCCTTAGTTCCAGCTTTGCCTTACCCAGTCCATTTTCGAATAGTGTGATAGTTTTTAAAATGTCTGTGTTGGGCTATATATATATATATTTTTTTTTTAAGTAATCTTACAAAATGGTAAACTTTGCTATAACGAATTGTTATGATGTGCTTAAACAAAACTAAGGAAAAGTAACTTCTAAAGTTTTAGTAATGATAGACTGTAAAAAAAAAAAAAATCACGAGTCCCTTTTTATGTATTATCTGATAAATTCCATAAAAATTTATGGGTCTAAACCAGTAATCATAAAAAACCATTTAAAAAAGAAAGAAATAAATAACACTTTGAGATTTTTCTTTTCTAATTTTGTTTTAGTAAATTATACGTTATTTTTATTGAACTATGAACGCCCATAGAAATTAAATATTACTATTATTTATATAATTGTAGTATCTTATTAAAAAATATATAATAATTTGCATAATTAAATAATATTGTTTTACTTTATAATAATGATTTTTTATTTCAGTTTTTCATTTTAATATTTTAGTAACATCAAATAGATATTTATTCTTTATTTTATAGGTATACTTAATTGTATTAATTTATTTTGGTACTACTTTAATTTTTCTTCAATAAAGCTATCGATTTTTATTTTTAATAGATATTATCAAATTAAATTTTAAAAAATAAGCAAGTAATATAAAACTAATTACCTGTAATAATATATCGTTTAAACAAATTCTCTTACTATTTTTCTAATATGTTAAAATATAATTGTTTGTAAAGATATGATGTCTTGACTTAATGAGAATTATAGGTATGTGAATGAGCACATGAATGAAAATTTCTACTAATCCTTAGTTTAACAAATAATAATACGATTAACTATTTTTTATGCAAATTAATAGAGACATAGAGAATCGCCAATGAAGTCTAGTTCAAGTGGTTAGCTGAGGCAGCACAAGTCTCTCCTTATTGAGAGGTTTTAGGTTCAATCTCATCTGTTTGCGGTGTAATATGTTCCACTTTATTTGATGGTGTAGTGGTTCCACTTATATAGTGGTGTAATTACTAATTTGATAATAAATATATACTCCGTGTAGTTCCCTCAAACAAATAAGACATAGAGAATCAATATTTACAAATATATTCGAAGAAAAAGAAGTAAATTAAATAGAGATCTAAACGTATATATTTTTTCCTAGATGGTACTTGGTAGACATGGTGATCATGACTTTAGAGAAATAAATGGCATACTTGAGAGAGTGAACCTAGGAATAATTGAAATGGATAATATTCATATTCATCATCTTCAATTCAAGGCTGGGAACATCTTCACATGGCTATGCACATGCATATACACATTTTTGATTTTTCTGTCTTTAATTGGGACAATTCGAACTGTCTAAGAGTGGACTAACTATATTGTGTCAACAATAATTAATTAAAATACTCTGTTATATGCACTAAATTAAAGACTATTTAGAAATTTTCAGCATAATTCTTAGCTCTGTCGAATTTATATTTCTCAGCATATTGCATATATTTCAGAGATGCATGCAATCATTGCCAATCAGTTCTTAGGATCTAAATGGGGGAATAGTTATATATGCGGATGCTGCGATAATTGGTGGATGTATGATTGAAGATTATATACTATTTTTTAATTAATAATCACATTTTAGTGCCAGGTCCAGAGGTTGCTTGCGATCAATTTTTCCCCAACTTCACTTTTCAAATATTCAATCTCAACCACCTTCTCTGTAGATTGAGTATGTTATATCTGATTTGAAAATTTGATTTACTTCTTCATATGGTTTTGTAGGTCATTGCACAGTAACGATGATTTATCCAGTGTGTACCGAAAATAATGGCTACGGATTTAAAAAAAATAAAAATAGACAATGGATCATTTTCTTGATTTTGATACTCAGCAATAATCTATACATAATTGTAAGATAAAAATTAAAAAATAAAAAACATATATTAGCGCGCATATTCATCTCGTGAATGATGTGTTGTAAAAATATGTAAAGTAATCCCAATCGTAGAATTTATTCCAAGTAAAGGACAAATTCAGTTGGGAGAAGATAAGGTGTGGTGGTGAGATAATTCAAAAATGTATAGGCTTGGGATAATTTAAAAATTCCAACAAGGAAAAGTGCTTTTTAATTTACTACTCCCACAAGATCTCTTCCATCCCAACTCCCTCCTTGTTGACAACTTTATGTTAAAAAAAAAAAAGATGGTAATTATGAGAGAAAGTTGCAAATATAAGATTGACTGGTTAAATTAATTTGGCGTGGGATAGAAAAAAGTTCGTACCATAGCTGTCAACAAAGTTTGCTCATCATTGTAACTACATGTATGATTGTTGAACTTCAAAATTTGAATGGAAATGATTTTTTAACTTATCTACAAAAATACAATTAATTTTCATATCCATCTTAGCGTAACTGACTAGATATATATCCCAATAATCTAAATCCATCATTTGGGGTGCGATGCAGATAAAATGACGTCATCAATAGTATTAATGTAGAAAACTCCTAATCTCTCAATATTTGTTTATTTGATTACACCTAAATTCTTCATATATATTACTCTTTATTTAATACAGTATATATGAAGAAGAAGGTATAGGTGGAAAGAAAAATTTCATTCATTCATTTTCTTTTGTGTGTGCATTACCTTGTATATTCCGACGAGCTAATTTATGATTATTTTTGCATTTAATTAGCAATTTTCAGTTAATAATTGATTATTTCATTTGTAAGTTCAACCTTTTTTTTTAGTAATTGTAACATTAAATTTAAAGACCGACTTGAATATGAAACCTTTTGGCCTCATGCATTAACCACACTACCGTTGAGCCAACACACGTACACTTTAAGTTCAATTTTTCGTAATTCATTAATTAAAAGTATTTATTTTTAATAGTGGGACAAATCAAACAGTAAAATTACTAGTGGAAGTGTGGAACACGATCAAACACAAAAAATTGTAAAACAAAAGATTCGAATTGATCTGGTATCCTCCATTCCACTTCTGTTGTCTCACTCCGTATCCCACTACTAATGTTAATGTTAATTTTTTATTTTATTTCTTCAATTTCAATTCATTTGTGTTTTAGTTTATTTTATCAGTATTAATTCGAGTTCATTAATCCATTTAGAAGTTATTAGTATTATTTTTTACATCTAATTTGCAATCTTTTAGTTAGTAATTGATTATTAAAGTTGATTATTCTATAATTATGATATAAAAATATTTTAAGCTTGATGTTTAGTTATTATGTTAATTAGGGTTCCTTATATAATTATAATATTAATTTTTACAATTCATATCGACAAAATATTAAATAGTAAAATTAATAAATAGACACGGTGAGACATAGAAAATTATGGGACAGATGATCCGAACCAAACCGAATAAAAAAAGTGTTCAATATCTCGAAGGTTTGAGTCAACAAAGAAGGGAACCATTGCGTACACTACTAGTATTGTTTTAGACAAAACTAATTTTTAGAAGTATTTGAATAACCTTGGATTTACAATAAAATATACCTTAATTCTCCATATGGCCAAAATATAAAATCGAATAATGAAAAGCCAAAGGAAAGCAGCCGATTGCAAATTTGAATAGAATCCCTCTCCTAAAATACAAACGGTATTTCGGTGTGTGGTCCAATCCAACTAACAAATTTAAATTGGAATGCTTTTGTTCCTTATTATCTACTTTCTTTATTTCTTTTCCCATCGCTACAGTGGCGGTCTTGTCTTGCTATAAATACCAATTGTCCATGCATATAGCTGCAGGCAGATATATAGACCTTTTCTTTCTCTCTCTCTCTCTCTCTAACACACAGACACAGAGAAAGGTAAGTAAGAATGGTATCTAGGGTGGAGGAAGCCATGAAGGAGAGGCAGCAAGGCGCAGGCAAAGGGAGGGAGAGTTATCAGCAACAGCTGCAGAAGCAAATTGTGCAATGCAACAAAGGAAAAATCAACAAATTCAAGAGAAGCGCATCAAATCTTGAAGAAGATGGACTCTCCGCCGCTATCTTTTTGCTGGCTTGTATTGCCTGCACTCCCTCAAATTAATCTTAATTGCCTCTTTCTCTCTCTACATATATATATATATACACTTATATGTATGTATTATTAGTCGAATTAACAAAATTAGTATTTATATTGTTTTCTTAAATTTCTGTTAGTCTCTCTAGCTAGCTTTACCTAGCTAACTATTAGTTTTTATTAATTATAGGAAGATCTCGTTAGGCAACTTCGTGCTGTATAATTACATACATATATATTGATCGAGATCTTGTCATTTTTCCAGTTTGCAAGTTTATACTGTGTATTTCGAAATCCCCACCCCAAAAAAAGACAATGCCACGCGAACAAACCCACATGTCATGTATTCGTATAAATTTGAACTAGAGTGTGACCCATCGAAAATCGATGGAAAACCACATTATGTTGTAATTTATAAGTATGTAATCATAAAAGTAATACTTCATCCGTCCCGCTATTAATGGCTCATTTTCCTTTTTGGGTTGTCCCGCTATTAGCCCGGACCCAAAATAGCAAAAATTAACCCTTTAAAAAGTGTGGATTCTACCATTTTTCTATCTTTTACACCTTCTTCTTAATATCCGTGCCCAAAAGTATGAGTCACAAATAACGGGACGGAGGGAGTACAATATTATGTATATGGGAGAAATATTATTTCAACAATTCACTATAAAAAGTCTTACAAAAGTGATCAAATTATAATAAAAAATGCACCAATAAAATTATTTCTTCAATTTTATTCTCCTTTATTTATCTGCAAGAAAAATCAATAGAAAGTAAATTTTAGTAGGCTCAATTTTAAACATAACATCATTCAAGGACTTACTATTTTGTGTATCTTTCACATAAATTCCAAAATCCCATTGTTAGCTTCTCTTCTCGCAGCAACTGTAGCTACAGTATCTAACATTATCAGCATTCACTGCTGAAAAGTTAAGTAGAAGCATTGTCTCCACAATTCCATATTTTCTACTATTTACGCTAACTTAGATAATTTATTAAATTAAACAAATTAATATTGACAACTTAATATTGACCAAATTAATTTTTCCAATAAAATTAAAATTATTTTATTTGACCAATTAATTAATTGATCAAATTAAATTGGTGATTGGTGGTGCAAAATAACTGCGGGATGAAAAATACATATTCATTTTGAGTATTTATATAAGTTTTACAAGAGTGGATGTCTTAGTGTAAAAGCGATGTGGGATAGAAATTTTCACATCCATTACTTTGGGAGTTTTGTAAATACTCCATTTTAAAATTTTCCATCTCCTAGTCGTTCTTTATAAATTTTCCACCCATTATTATGGAAGTAATTTTTGTATCTAATATTATGAAAGTTTTGAAAGTTCGAATCCACAATTTTCCAATAAAATTAAAATTGTTTTATTTGACTAACTCATTAATTGATCAAATTAAATTGGTTGTGCAAAATAATTGTCTGATGAACCAAATTAATTTTTTCCATAAAATTAAAATTATTTTATTTGGCCAACTAATAATTAATTGGCCAAATTAAACTGGTTGTACAAAACAACCGAGAGATGATAAACTAGATATTAATTTTGAGTATTTATATATGTTCTCCAAGAGCTGAGTCTTAGTGTAAAAGCGATGTGGGATAAATTTAATTCATCCATTATTTTGAAAATTTTGAAAATACTAAATAATAAATCTTGGTATTATGTATACTAATACATACCGTCATTTTTAAATTTTCCATCCCATTAATATGAATGTTTTTGAAAATAATAAATATTAAACCCTTGATTGGATTATGTATATTATATAGTTATCGTCATTTACAAACTTTCCATACATTTTTAAAATACTAAATATAAAATATAAAAATAGAATATATGTATTATTTCAGAGTGATAATATTTCGACAATTGATCATGAAGAGTGTTTCTTTGATTTTATTCTACCTTCTTTAGCTGCAAGAAATCAATAGAAATCAAACTAAATATTTTTTTATATAGACTAAACATATATTTTAAAAGTTAATAATAAATATTAATCTAAAATACGAAAAATTCATTGTATAAGATATTAATTATTGTGTACGTCGGATCATCTCGTCACAAATTAAAATTTGAAATCTTTTTCGTTAGTGACTCTGAGATTACAATGTAAGATTGACCATAAACATAAATTTCAGAGATAATTGCAAAATTTAATAAAATAGTCCCATTAAATTCTACATCTTTTTAAAATTGTATGTAATGCAAGCCAATGACCCACATATCAAAATATTAAATTGATTAGAACATATTGTTGGGAAAATTAATAGAGTTTTGATTGGATACAAAAACCCAGCTGACCCCAACCGAGTAGATGATCGCACAAGCCTAAGCGTTTTTCAGCTCACCTGTTTGAGCTTATAAGAGTTTTTTAGTTTACAGGTAGAATCGCTGAAGACAGCAGAAGACACAGCTAAGCAGACAGCTTAAGAACTCGGCGAAAGCGGACTCGGCGAGCAAGACCAAGCAGAGTCAAAGATCCTACAGTATCAAGACCCAGCTCAGTGACGGAAACCCAGCTTAGTGTCAAAGACCCAGCTCAGTGTAAAAGACCCAGCTTAGTGTCGATGACACAGCTCAGGTCTAAAACACAGCTCAGGTCAGTGACACAACACAGGTTGAAGACACAGCTCAGGTTGATGATACAGCACAGGTCTAAGACACAGCTCAGAGTCAATACACAGTAGAGTCCAAAACGCTGAAGATACAGCAGAGACGCTTAGCAGCTCGAAGACGAAGACCTTCTCCAAGACAAGATCCCGATGTCAAAAGATCTTGTCTGACGCAGTCAAATAAGAGAAGAACTAGCCTCTGCAGATGCAGACCTACTTCGTAGGTAAAAGCCAGAAGTCAATAAGAGTAGGTAAGATTCAAACGGCTCTCTTCCAACGGCTAGTTTGGATCTCCACCTATATATATCTCCTCACCATTGAAGAAGAGGAGCTGGCGTGACGACTGAAGAAATAGAAGAAAACAGAAAAATGAACAACGATCTTCAAAGCCAAATCTTTCAAGAACACCCAGCCAGTCAGCTGTGTTCTTAGTTGTTCACATATTCAATCTTAGGCAGAATAGATCAGAATATAAATATAAGGCCTAGTTTGAACGAGTTCATCATACTCCTTGTTCTTCATTGTAAGAACTCGTTCATAGTTGGAAACCCCATACCCAAACCCAAACCCAGAAAGGTTAGGTAAAGGTACGCCTGCTCGAAGCGTGTAATTCGAGTGGTTAGGTTTTACAGTACCCGTAAACTGTAAGGAAGGTTCTTCAGTACCTGCAAACTGAAGGTGTAGGCTTGACAGTGCCCGCAAACTGTTGGAACACAGCTCGGGTTAGAGTTGTGAAGTTGCTTGGTACTTGGAAACCAAGTGGTAGTGATTTACCAGTGAACCTGGTCGTGGACGTAGGAGGTGTTACTCCGAACCATGCACGTTAAAAATGCTTTGTTCTTTATCGCTTTGTTTATGCATGTTACTAATCCTCATGAACATACATTTCAAGCTGCATAAACTGATTAACTGAAAAGTGAAACAGAGCTTTGCAATATAATTTGAAGCAACAGACGGACTTTCCAAATCCACCACATTCCGCACCCACACACAGCCAGTTGTGTCGATCAAGCTGCCATCCAGCTGGATCGAACACAGCCAGCTCTCTGAAAAGAGTTTTAACTTGGAAAAGTTTTGAAACCTTGGTGTATTCACCCCCCCTCTACACCAAGGTATCCGTCTTGGGACCAACACATATCCTAATACACTTGATCTTAGCCAAAAGACCAAGAAATAAATAACTTAATTTACATCTTCGAGTTCTTCTTTTATATTCGGTTATTTGTCCATGTTTAGCTTGATATTCAATGTGGGATATGTTAAGAATGCACAAATTAAAGATTTAGAAATATATAAATATAATATATTATAATGTATATTATAAATTATCCAAATTGTTATTCAAGCCATAGCTAATAAGTTAATACATATATTCTTATAAATATTATTATATGAGAACTTCTTAGAAACAATAAAATATTATATTTGAAAATCTATATAACGTTTAAAATCTCATATTATGTTTTGGGAAAATTCATTCCATATTTAGTTATAGAAGGTTTGAGGATATTAAATATTAAATATTAAATAATATAATATATCAATTAAAAACACATAAAATGAAGATTTAAGATAAATAGAAATACTGAATGGATTGGATAAATCCCATGATAAATCAATGTGTTATAAAATCCCATAAATGCAAATTGTTTATGCAAAATATTTGCAGGATGAAAAAAATACACATTATTCTTGAATATTTATAATAGTTCTCCAAGAGTAGAGTCTTATTGAAAATCGATGTGGGATAGAAAATTTCATAGTTAATTTATAGAATATATGGATTAAAAATACATTAAAAGAGGATTTAAGATAAATAAGAATAATGAATGGAGAGCGCGCCACGTAGGACCTAAAATTAAGGGGAGCGCTCGAATGCGTAATCGTTTTAATAATATTATGATGGATATGAAACTTGTTATATATTATACCACAATTAAATAAATAAATCTCTATCTACGCATATATACAGAGGAGTGATATGCTACTCAACTTTCACGAGCACATTCTCGTTTTATCCACATTAACATAGTTTTATTTAATTCTTTATATTGCATTTTATTCCAATATCCTTATAAATTGTTATTGAGATCATTAAATTTACAAATTACATATAAATCATAGTTCGGTTCTATCTATTCATTTCTTTGAAGTTAAAGAGGAAAAAAACAAATTGAGCTTAATTTTTTAAGTAATTTTTAAATTTAATGATCTTAGTAACAATTTCTAAGATATTAGAATAAATATAATATAACATACTATTAAATAGAATAATGTTAATGCGAAAAAAAAAACATGAATGATGCTCACAAAAAATATTGAGTAGGAAATAATGACTCATTCATGCATGTTTCATAAATAAAACTCGAATAATGTTGTTGGACACCCAAATAGTAAGTGTGAGATTTACTTTTGTTCTATCAAGGTATCAACTCCCTTAATTAAGCTTTGATTATAGATTTTCAGGTTTTTAATCAATTTGGTCTTATACATAGTAAGCCTCATCAGGACAAACCTAAATAAATATAGATAAAGATTTCAAACAAAATTGGTATAGTGACATTTCATCGACTCTTTAATATGGATACGTACGTATCAGTATCAAGATTTCTTGTCTTGCCCAAAATATTGATCTTGATGTTTAATATCTTTATTAATGAAAAATTTAATCTAATTTTTTATGTGATAAGATTCTAAAACTAAATAAATATATAAAATCAACAAAAATGTATATAGTAATATTTTGGCTCTGCAACATCTTTTAAACATGTAAAATTAGAGTTTTTCCTATAAAAATGGGAAGATGCAATTAGTAACAGCGAGCATTTCAAAGTTCAAACTAACAATAGATTACATGTTACATTTAGTAGTATAGCAGGATGATATATGCTATATATGGAAAGTAATATATATATATAGAATGCATCATCATGATTGATGCATTAAAGTAATTAATATATATATATATACATATATATATATATATATAATGCATTAACATGATGTGCATTATAGAACTGCATAAAATATATCATTCAGCGTGAGAATCAATTAATCTTGATCACTTTTTTAGTCAAAATCTATAGACAACATTTATTTCTAGTACCTAGGTTAATTAATAGAACCACCCCCTACCAATTCCTCAATGTATATCACTAAATCTTATCACAATTTTGAATAATTTTAGATGCTAAATGAGTCTTATCTATATTAATTTTGAATTAATCTTCCCCCAACTAAAATTATATCAATTTAGTTTATAAAATTTGTTCAAGTTCCTCCATTTAAGTCCCGGCCACTCATGCGTTGACTCTGTAGAAAGGTCCTAGACTCTACATATAAGTTGAATGAACCTTCAACTTTTAAGGCCTTTTAACACTCAATTCTAATAGAACTTATATTGTAAGTATATAATAAAATGAGAGAAATGAGATTTTAGCACTTTTTAGATTGCAAATCTTAATTCTAGCACTATTTTTTAAAATATACAAATTCTAGCAATTTTGTACATTTTTACTCTTCCTCTTTCTTTTCTATTTTATTATTTTTTTCATTTTTTTCCTCTCCCACTCTCCTTCTCTCTACGTTTCTCTCTCTATCGAAACCAAACAACAACAGCACCACCGCCCTTCATCTTCTCCTCCGGCGAGACTACGCCGGTCGCCGGTGTGAGACCGGCGGACGAAGTCTCGCCGCAAACGAAGAAGACGGCAGTATTGACGGCGGTTTCGCCGGATTTCCCATGAAAAAAATGGGGATTCACATGTGAATTCAAATGAAAAAAGTGAAAAACCCGAATTCACATGAAAAATAATGTGAATTCTCGTGGAAAAAATAGGAATTCAAATGAAGAAAAATGGGAATTCACATGGGAATTCAAATGAAAAAAATGAAAAACTCGAATTCACATGAAAAATAATGTGAATTCACGTGAAAAAATGGGAATTCACATAAAAAACCATGTGAATTCGAAAGATGAGGCGGCCTGCAAGCATCCATGCTGAGATCCATGGCAGCTGCCAACGCCACGAAAGCCGCCGTATCCTCCGTGCAACTCACGTGTTGCACCCCGACTTCCACCTCCGGCTTGCTGCATCTGCCGTCTCCCTGCACTGTCGACGACATCACGAACCCTCTGTACAAAAGGTGCGCCCACGATCCGGACCCCGATGTCGATCCCAGGTCCGACCCGAAGCCCGATCCGGAGCCAAGCTGCTTCGGGTCGGGAACAGGCAACAACAAACATCCCATAAAAGAGAGAAGAGGATGGTCCATCACTATCCACGACTTGTCCGGATCCCCTGTCGCTGCTGCTTCGATGGTGACGCCGTTTGTGCCATCCCAGGGCACGGATCGAGTGAGTCGTTCCAACCCGGGGGCGTGGCTCATTCCGAGGCCCGACCACAGCACATGGCGACCCTGGGGCCGCCTCGAGGCTTGGAGCGGCGGCGACCACCTCGGTTAACGCTTTGACCTCATCCCCGATAGCCGTTTAGAAACGAGACTAAGAAGGAAAGAAAGATGAGAGACATGGATGGAGATAGGAGGCACCGGCGATGGAGAGAAGGCGGCAACCGGCGAAGTCTCGCTAGAGGAGAAGATGAAGGGGGGCGGCGACACTGCTATAGGTTTCATTAGAGAGAGAGAGAAACAAATATAGGAGACGCACTGCAGAAGAATAAAAATATATATGAAAAAGTATTTTAATTCATTTACAATAAAAGATAATTTAGAAAAAAGAAAGAGGGGTAAAAATGTACAAACGTGCTAGAATTTATATATTTTAAAAAGTAGTGCTATTATTAATGTTTTTTTTTTCCCTGAAAAATTATGTATTATCTCTAATAAAATACTAAGCTATCCTTCAAAACTAAAATAAATAAGATAAATGCATCTAAGAGTGCGTTTACATTGATTGTAAGGGAAATGGAGGAAAAATAAAATTATCTCCTTTAAATCCCTCATTTCTTATATTTCATTTTCTGTAGATTAGAATTTCACCATTTTTTATTCATTCTTTTCACTCCAAGGAGGGAAAATATTATCAGACAAAATACCTCATGATAATATTTTTCCTCATTTGAGTAAAAAGAAGGAATAAGAAAGAGTGAAATTCTAATCTATAGAAAAAGAAAGGATAAAAAATGAGAAATTTAAAGGAAGAAAATTTTCTTTTCCGTCATTTTCTTTATAATCAAAGTAAACACAATCCAAGAGGATTAAAAGATATTATACACGCATAATTAGAATTTATAAGAACAAGAACTTGTATATTAATTAGGAGTACTAGTTAAACAAACAAAATCGAGACGAGAAATACAAAATCTTGACTGCCACAATTGTCTCTCAATATCATGTAAGGAAGAGGAAAGGCAATGCATCTAAACCTATTTTACGACAATTATGCACATGCATGTCAAAATGTTGTTGCTCACATCACATGGGCCTCCTGTGACTGTCCCAGCTTTTCCCAATTATTCGGTACAATGCTTTAAGACTCTTGTTTGCCTCTCTTCTGCAAGCAGCATTTTGAAGCTAAGATTGGGAGAGAGAGTTTTTGAAGGGTCCATATCTAACAATGTGCCTAAGATATTATATTGACAAAATACAATGTATTTGATTGTATTCGATGAACCTCCTAATCATACGCCTTCTTTTTTTTCTCCCTATGACGTTCTAATCCACAGCTGCTACTCGCAATGTGCATTGGATAAACTTCACTAATGTGCAATATTAATCTGCAAATCACATACTGTTGAAGTAAATCTCTCCTTATATGAGATGCGCATTGGATAAATCTTACTTATATACAATAACATGCAAACTACACACAAGAGCTAAATTTAATAGAAAAATCTAGTGCGACAGACTTGATCTATAAAATGTTGATAAGATTCGAATTTAAGAACTTTAGCTATAAGAATACGTACCCACACTACGTACCAATTGGTTTTTTCCAATGCAAATATCCTTATCATAACCTTTGTTTTTTTTTTGAATGTTTTGGAAAAAGATAGACTACATGTGCAATGATAGGAAAAAGCAATATGTACATAAACATTGTTTTTTTTTTTTTTGTACAGGAATATCCCTTCATATTTTTGTTTGTGGACTATCCAATTACATAAGGCTTTGAATTTCTTTATTCAATTATGAATTAATCAAAAGCGTCTAAACATCTAAATCTAACCAGACTCAATGAGAATCTCAGTGTCACATAATTTATACCATCCAATAGTTTTGTGATTGTAAATTGTACTGTCAGTGTGTCACAGAATAAATAAATGATAATTTTAACGATAGTTAATTTATACTTCCTCCGTCCCCCAAAAATATGATCCAATTAATATTTTATACCTCATATATAATCAAATTTGGGCCACATTTTTTAGGGACGGAGGGAGGGAATACTACATTTGATAAATATGAGGGGATAACTTTTGTGAATGTCTCGTCAAAGGTGTAAAAGTTTCGGCCTATCCGGGCCCGCCCAAGCCCATTGGGCCAAATGAAAAATTGGGCCGGACTGTCCGACCTAAAAAGTAAAAATGATCCTTTTATCTTTGATTAATTTTTTTTTTGAGGTAAATCTTTAATTTAATTTTTAAAATCTTAAGAATAATGTCACTCCCTCGATGGTTCCGACCTGTAATTCTCCATTCCTCTTATCTCAGTATAGACAAAGAGAGATGCAAAAATTCCTTTCAGTCGTGTTCCCGCGCTAACCATTTGGCGCCTGAAATCACCAAACATATTCAATTCAAAATAAAAAGTAAACAAAATTCACATTTCTGTAGTGAAATGCTCTCCTTTTCTCTGTCCCAAGTAAAAGGCTTTGAACAGAAGCAGAAAGATGTTTGGTAGGGTGAGAGCGTCGCCGGTCAGCTCGTTGGAACCCCTCGAAGCGGAAAGATCTTCCTGCAAAATCATCAAGCACGATTCTCTCTCCATTTACGGTCGGTACCATCGCCACCACTAATTCCTTCTCTTTTAGTTTTCCTTTTCAATTGATGGATGCTGTAGAATTTGTCTTAGTCAACTTGGTTGAAATTCAATAAATCCCATACGCAGAGATGCTCATACGATGATGTGTTTTTTCAATAAAATTCATTCTTGTGTTGAAAGTATTGTAAGTGTTAAATTAGGTTTTCAGGCGTTGGGGTTTTAACATTGAGCAAATGATTATGATTTTTTTTTTTTGGAAAACGAAGGGGGAAAATTTATGCTGATAAGATTGACGGGATCTTTGTTTTAATTCAGTAATATATTCAATATATAGAATTTAGTGCATAGACAGGTACTTCAGAGATATATTTGGGAATTTGTCTCTTGGGAAAGTTTGTGCTGAGAGCTTTTCTTGAAGATGGAGAATTTAAGTACTATGATATGATGGTACTAGTGGTATTAAATTCGACTTGTTCCCTGCATTTTCGTGACTGTTTGAAGTAATCTCTAGACAGAATTAGGTGCCACCAAATGGAGTTAAGTAGTTCCTTGGTTGCCCTATATTTGGAGGAGATCGTTTGTCTTTGTCTTGTTATCATTCCCTCTGTCGCATAATGGCCTTTCTGATGTTTTGATTTTGTAATTTACCTTGGTTGTACACTTGTACTGGGATTTTGTTGCTTATGCAGCTTTGCCTTTAGAACAGAAAAAACAGCTCCTATGATGTCCTTGGCTTAGATAATAAGGAGAAGTCATCTTAGTTAGGTGAGCCAATTTATATGCTTAAGAAATGATCAACCTTAGCTGATGTAGCAAGATTCTGAAATATGTGTTTGTATGCATGTTAAAACCGGATCATTTTCCTTGATGGAGTACTTCAAATTTACTTGAGCACTTATTTTCTTTTCTTCTTTGAAAACCTCTAGTTAGTTCCATATTTTAAACATATGGAGTTAAAGAGTGAGTGAGGTTGAGTGTTGCAGGGTAGGGTTGTATCCCTGTTTATGGCATAGCAAAATGGGTCCATATGTTGGGCTTTTCTGGAGACAATGAATAAGTTGGGAAGTTTTCACCTTAACTCGAGAGCTGAGGGAAATGGTGAAAGGATGATAATTACATTACAATCTTGAACATTAGTACAATTAATCAATATCGTGATGTTATTTTCGTATGCTGGTAGCTCTACTTGGTGCAAATGATGGGGAAGAATCAACTAACTTATTATCATTTTGAACCCCTAATTTAACACTAATCTGAACCTTATTTTCATTGAATTTAGTGAACCTTATCAATTCAGATGTTCACAAAGGTGCAGTTATTAATGGGGAAGACTAGATGAGGTCTAGAGAAATTGATTGATACTAGATTCTGGCTCTGTACTGACTCCTATGTTATCATCTGCCTGCATTGCTCCCAGTGGTCACCTTTTCATCCTCCTCAACTTAAGTCACATTGGTGACCAGAAGTTTAAGTGATTCCTCTTTTTAATCAAAGTCTTGAACCTTGTAGGTTTTTTTGATCTTTTAAGCATAAAGTGAATCTTGTGCTTTGATCAACATTCAGTTCTTGCTGTTGCACACAATGAATTATCATTCTAGTTCTTTGACACCTAAAGTAGGAGATGCCATTTATATAATGCTCCAGCCGCAATAGTCTACTCTTGTTTCATTCTTCTGAGGGTAATTCAACATCCATAACAATCTTTGTACATTATGTAAAGTTAACTGCTTGGATAACATGAGATGGCGCAATGATTACACAAAATATATTCTAACTGATTGTGTTCCAATTGTTGTAGAATCAACCCTTCTCAAACTTAAACAAGGCTCTCGTTGTAATCCAAGTTGCAACCCTGAGGATTCTGCAAGGAGAGATGCATTTTGTATTATGGCATTTGATTCAGCAGAGGAGGCTGTGACTGCCGGTCCTGGTTGTTCCTCAATAGAGTCTCTTCCAGAGTCTAGTTCTAGCGTTCAATCTATAGCCTCCTCGAACGAGCAAGCTGACATGAATATGTCTATTCTTCATTTCTTCTCAAAACATAAGAGTGAGACACACACTCGGAATTCAAGTGACTCAGAGCCAATGGCTGTAGAATGTGGTTATTCATCTTCCTCCAGTGTATCACCTGTATCGAGCAATTGTCGGCCAGCATTAGGAGAAGGAAAATATTGACTCCTTTATCTCCTGATTTTGGTTGAGCTTTTAAATTATGGAGTCTGACTTGTTCAGATCTGTTGTAAAAGGGTTGGGTGGTTATTGTTTTCTTGATAGAACTAGTAGTTGGTGTAATTCACACAGCATGATTCTGGTGATGCAGATGTAATGTTTCTTTATCATGGATTCTTCTCTTCACGTATCAGAATCCATTAACGAAACCTGATATTGGACAGTTCATTGTTAACATTGTATTTCTAAAATATTTAAATTTATTATTTCGATCAGAAATTATGATTTTAATTGCAATTGATCATTTCTAATATCACCGAGAGGAGGTTCTCATTGTATTTATTTCGAGACAATTCTAATACCAGTCTATTTTCTCTACTATGAACTAAACTTGATGAATAATGTATCATGTCACATGCAAAGGGAAAAGAGGAAGCATTAATCATTGAGTAAACTAAAAATTCTACAAGAAAGAGTAATATTTTTTGCATAAGCATCATTAAAGGATTTCTCTTCATATCCCTCCTGCATCATTCCTTGTACTGTTGAGGAATAAAAGTAGCCAAAGTGTAGAAACATGAAAATATTTTTGTTTACTTATCCTAACTTAAATTATAAGTTATAACCAATACTCAAAACTATACCGGAGCAAGAGAATAGAAGATTATGTAATCCAGATATGAAGAATGAAGCAATTTATTTTAAACTTTGCAGAAGAAAGGTAGCTACAATTGGTAAATCGAAGCGTTAATTACCATTCCTCATGAGTTAGAATTACAAAAATGAATGAAGAACTCTGATTAAGGTGGAAGGATGGAGGAGCCTCAATCTAGACATCACTATTCCTTGAGCCAAGGCTCTAGAATTGGTGCCCATTCACATACTTCTCCTTCATTGAACCACAAAGCTGTAGAGAAAACATCATTTATGAATCAGTCAAGCATTGATGCATTGTATCACAACCACTTCTAGCTATGCAACTACACAAGGTTAGGTTGACAAAATTTCTTAGCAGAGAACACTTCATTCGGCATCATCGCAACGATGCAAATTATGTAGTGCAAATCCAAAACAATTGGCAGAAAAGTTCTCTATTCAGCATCAGAATTTCAAGTTTCTAAGGGAAGAGCAGCATCAGAATTAGATTTGGCTCTAAATTTCTTACTGAGAGTTTACAAACAAAAGTAATTCTTTACTTATTATCATCTCTAAAGCCATCACCAATGAATCCAATACCAATGGTATCTAATATAAAATGGTATTCATGGCAGGAATTGCTACTTCTAATGAAATTTTTATGTTGAAGTGCTATGAATAATGAAGCTTGGTGTATTGTCTAACTAAAAATAATAATAAGGACAAGCGAGCATTGCTTGGCATTTCGCCAGAAAAAGTCAGGACATCTTACCAGTAGCCCAAAATCATATCACTCATTAGAAAAGAATAGACGTGACAAAAGTTATACAAAACTTTACCTATTTCGCGTTTGCCATTTTCAGGACTGTCACTTCCATGAACCACATTTCTGCCATAGAGATATCAACAAAGGTTTTGAGATACAACTATTCAAGTGCTAAATAATAAACAAAATCTTCAGATTTAAGTCCACATATATGCTTCATAGCAGATTGTAAATATATGGTTTCACCTTCCAGTTTGAACCGCAAGATCCCCTCTAATGGTGCCTGGCTCAGCATTAAGAGGATTTGTTGCTCCAATTAACTTACGCGCAGAGGCAACAACACCCACACCCTCCCACGCCTAATGGCAAAGAGAAACCAAATACATTATTTAGAGATCAGAAACCACTACAAAGACAAAAACATAATCTAGTTAATGACAAATATACATAAAACACCATCAAAATCGAGAAAAAGCATACCATACACACAACGGGACCAGAAGTAATGTAGCTGATAAGTTTAGGGAAAAAAGGTTTGGACTGAAGATCCTTATAATGTTCCTGCAACCATTATCAACACAATTTACACCATTACATTTAGATAACCAATTTAAATCAGTTTGCACCAGATAAATAATTTTCAGCCCAAACTCGAAAGAAAATCATATAATAAGGCAGGAATATTCAATTAAATTCTCATGGAATATACCTCTGCTAGTTCTTTGGGGCATTCAAATAGCTTCAATCCAGTCAACTTAAACCCCTTCTTCTCAAACCTCGAAATTATCTCTCCGACCTATCCATATCAACAACACATAAATCTTCACCAAAACCCAAAATTTATAAAATTAAACGCATTAATACTTATTTAGAAAATTAAAGTCTTACAAGACCACGTTGAACGCCGTCTGGCTTAATCATGATATAAGTTTCTTCCACTTCCTGTGCAAACACGGATATAATATAACAAGTAAAGATAAGTGCGAAAAATTAAGAAAACAGAATTCTGGAAATATTGAGAAAAAATGAAAATGAATACCATTGAAGCAACTAAGTGGGGAAGGAAGATATGGGGTTTTGGGGGCCTCTTGAAAGATGAGGTGTGTGTGAAGAGATGGGAGGTGGACCGGAAGGCGGCGAGATGGGAGCTTCGGCGGTTATGACGGTCGGAAGAAAGGTTGAATAAGCGAACATTTGTTGCGAGTGAGGAAGAAACGGAGGGAGTGAGAGTTGCTCCAGCAAACACACCTACAGCAGAATCCATTCCCATCCCTCTTTCTCTCTCTACCTCAATCTTCTCTCTCGAGATAAAATGTGACCTTATGCCAGATCACACACCTCTATATGTACTACTATAAAAGTTGCGGCAAAATGCAATATCATAGCAACTTTTTTTTTTCGTTTTTTATCTTGACCTACAAGAAATTACAGTTTTGTACCTAATCTTTACGGTTTCGATCAAATATATATTCGAAGCGAAAGCTAATTTTAGGCTCTAGAAACCTGACATGACTCAAGTCGGATATTTTTGTTTATTTATGTTGAAAACTAGAAAAAAAAAAATACTTATTCTGAATTTTATTATCTTTTTTCAAAAATGTTGTTAACATGTGAGAAAAACATACTCCATTTACATTTAATACCTGATATTTTCGACTTTTCACAAATTTATTGTCGGGCCTAAATTATGTGACCCATCACATGTTGACATGTAATTCACAGGTCACAAATGATAATATTACAGTTCACTCAACAATTTTGATAGGAGAATACAACAAATGTTAAAGTATCTACCCTTCTCTTTAGTGATAAAGAAGGGATAAGGTAAAAATAATCGCAGCATCCCCCTTCCTGCAAAGACATCTAAATACTTTGTATTATGCAAAAAGGTAATGAAGAAGTCCACGTTAGTCAACATTCTCAAAAGACAAAAGAAAAAAAAATGAAAAAAAAGAAAAAGAGGATCTACTCTTCCATATAAAGTTGTTGCATGGTGGTGCTGGCAAGGTCTCGTCTACAAGTAAGCAATTTTTTCAGTTGTCTAAAAAATGGAATGACAATAGAGAAAATAATGTGGCACACAGAACCTACTAGCAAATGTGAAATTATTTTGTGTTTGACACATCATTTTTCAGATGGTCAAAAAAATTTAGAATATCAAATTTGCTACAAATCGAAAGATGAGAAACGTTTCAAAGTTTGACTAAAACCGTACATCGGGTACAGGGATTAATTAAGACAATTAAAAAAAGTAACTAAGACAAATAGAAATGCCCACGTTCGTTTTTGGCTTTGTTATCATGGGCTAGATCATAATTTGTAGTGGTAAATTGATTTTCATTTCTACATATGTATGTTGGTTAAATGTGGACCATGCCTATTTCACAATTGTACAGACAAAGTAGTATTTGGAAAAGAGGTGATTTGAGCAGTCATATTCAATATATTTTGTAGGTAGGTTTCGGCGCAATTGAAAAAGACTCCGTTAACAGATTGGCACATTAATTTAGTATCAAACACTGCCGGCGCGAATTTATGGCTCTAATCCTTCTATTTATGATGATTTATTAAATAGACACCATTTTTTATGCCCTAATCTTTTTTTTTTAACAAGCATTACAAGATTTTTTAAAGATTGCGTGACGGTAAAATTGAACCCGTGATCTTTGGTTCGAACATTAACCACTCTACCACTAGGCTAACACACGCACACACCCTAATACTTTTTATTCTTAGTTCTCAGTCTCACCATTGGCGAAACCACGAGATTCCATTTTTCAAATGAATCTCAGCAGAAAGTCATGGATTAGAGTTTGATTCGTAATTTTAATATATCTTATCTTATGTCATAAAAAAATGTTAAGTTTCAATATTTTTTCAATAATGTCACGAATTTCATATTCTAGCATCAATTTTATTATCTAAGAAAGAAATAAGGTGAGATTCGAACCAAAGAGCTCTTACTGAAGAGAGACTTGTGGGACCCCAATTTTGTCACTTGAGTTAGGGGTCATTAGTTGTGGGAATGAATACTTATGATCAAAGGTTTCAAGACCAACACTTAACGGTTTCTTGGTTCATAGATTTTACAATGTATTTATAGAAACATATTAACTAGATTTACTTAATGGTTGTCTTTATTAAAGAGAGAAAATTATTCTTACTTTGGCAATTCAAATTTTTTCTTTGTTTTTAATTTTCAAACCAAGAGTAGCACTTTTTTTAGAAAGTGTAACCACTTTACCTTCTTTGTATTCTCATAACACTTTTATAATTTTTTGTATTTTTCTAAGGTCATTAGACCACCTTTACAAAAATTAATTTCATTAGCATTACTGTATTATTACTTCAAATATTTAGCTTAATAAACAAATATTTATTACACTTATAGTTTTGTTATAGAACTATCGCGAACCTTGTAAGCTCAATAGTATTTCTCACTTTATACGAGACTCCCATGTCAAATTGATTCTTGGAGTTTGGTGAAGAGTTAAATACGTTTTTAGTTTAATTAAAATTATTGATTATTCATAAATTAACTCGTTATCCATAAGGTCACTGTGACTGAGCAATAAAGAAACGGACTAGTAAGCAAGAGTTACATTTAACACTAATGATGTCAATATGAATGATTGATCATATTTGATTAGACTAATAAATCCAACGACAATCCTATTCGCCTCTGTTTGATCCTTGCAATGCAAGCAACCGCTACCTCCCACTCCCAAACATACTTGTCAAAAATCCACGTTTACGAATCCGAGTCGTTTTCAGATCTTTCTCTGATACATACATGAAAACAAACAACAATTTGGTTAAGTTAACACACAAGCTAACATCCAAGGTTTCCTATAAAGCTCGTCATCACAAAGCAGACGATACAGAAACGACTAATTAAGCTCTATCAAGCGACAAAATAGAGCAGTGCAAAAACCATCATCCAGAGGGAAAAAAAAAAGAAAATAATGAAAAAGAAAACTGTAAAATAAATGGTGCGTGTAGTTAAAAATTTAACAGATGCAGAACTTAAACTTAGAAAGTCACCTGATAGTCTTCCAGCAAGATATAGAGCTTCCTCTGCAATGGGTCTCCACTGCTCAGCACATGAGTAGTTGATTCCGAGCCCAACGCTAAGCCCCCTCAGTAAATGCACCGTGCGAAGAACAGAGAATAGTTCTTCTGGGAAAGCCTATCATCCCACGACAAATTTCAGTGGATACAACTCAGAACCATTCAACAATCAAATAACATGCTTCCAAATAAATGAGAATATATGATGGACAAAGAGTAACTGAAATTCGAATTATCATCAGAAAAAGAGTGAAAATAGGGAAATGGATCCAAATTTAATCAAAGTAATAAAACTAATATGCCTACCTCAACGCCAACTTTTTTAATTGAAGATTCTTCTGCAAATGGTTGCAACATAGTTACCCCAGGTGGTAGTTTTGTATCGAACATAGTTTGAGCCAATCTAAACAACTCCTTTTGCTCATCCTTACATTTGCTGACGGTGCCTATACCAAGCTCCCTAACACCAGCATAGGCATATTTAGTACACCCAAACAGATACAAGAAAACATGGACAGTAAAATCATCAAATTACATAATTTTCTCTCTCAATCCAGTTAAAGGTATTTTGTTGACATTACAACATACAAATTGCATGTCCTAAATCTAATTTCAAGATATTCCACCAATTGCAACTAATCTTATATGCAAGAAAGTGAAATCCATTGAACTCAACATTTCAGAAGGAGACTTCTCTACTACATTTTTCCATAAAGTATACTAAACATGTCATTTGATAAATCGTGCACTTAGAAAATATAGTTTACTGGATAGGATTATAAAGAAATTGGCCCATGAAACCAAAAATAAAAATGAAAGTGCCACCTGCATAGATACATCCAGAGTCCAAGTAAAGCAGAAAAGTTTGACGTGTAGATAGATGTATTTTGGCAAAAACCTTAAAGTATATAAATGAGGCAAACCGCCCATTAAAAAAGTCCATCTCTCTTTCTCTTCCACTGAGAGAGAGAGAGAGAGAGAGAGAGAGAGAGATCCTTCAAAGTGTAAATTCTTGTGTTCATTGGTCACGTTACATGGTGTATTCTAGATCAGTTAGTATATATTTGTATGTAATTATTGATCAATCTCAAGTTATACAGTCACTTGACTTTACATAATATACAAAGATCGTTGAGGCTGTTGAAATACCCTCAGAAGAATGAAAGATAAATAGACTATTGCGGCTGGAACATTATTTAAATGGCATCTCCTACTTCTAATGTCAAAGCACTATAATGATATTTCCAAGTGTGCAACAAATAAGAGCTGTATGTTGATCAAAGCACAAAAGACCACTTCAGGCTTACAAGATCGAATAAAGCTATAAGGTTCAAAACTTTAAGTATTAAAGAAGAAATCACTTAAACTTCTGGTCATCACCAATGTGACTCAAGGAAGGAGGATGAAAAGGTGACTGTTGAGAGCGATGCAGGCAGATGATATCACGGGCGTCAGTACAGAGTAGAACCTAATTTCAATCATTTTCTCTGGACCTTATCTAGTCTTCCTCATTAATAACTGCACTTTTGGTTGTTACAGCAGCAAGGACCCTTTTTTCGATTGCATATATTCTACCTTCAACCATGTCTGGCTCTAAGATTTCCCCGACTTATAATTAATACTGGTCGCAGCATATAATAGTTATATACCTCAGTATAAATTATAATAACTCAACAGACTGAGTTGAGGACTAAAAAGCTGTCCAGCACCAAACCATGAGATGTTATCTAAAATGATTGGATGGAAACCAACAAAACTGATATTTAATATCAACTTATTTGGAAGTTAACATGTGGCATAAGTAGCTCCTCCATTCCAGTCTGATTATTTGTACAAAAATTTATACGTATTAAACAAGACAGTAGACAAGGTATAGCACCTGTAGCTTTCTGATGCCCTGATTGGATCGTTATCAGCAAGAGCAAGCACCAGACCAGCATATCCTAATCTTAATTCATCAGGAAGATCCTTCACTTGCCCATAATCAAGCAATGCAACCTAATTAGAGAAGAAAAAAGGGTATCTTATTATGAGAATTGACAAATATTAATGTGAAAACAGCATCAAACAGGATTTTTCAAGGAAATGGGACAAGGCATTAGATAGAACATAATGGATATAGATTACCTCCGAACCTCTACAAATTAAAATATTTCCAGGATGAGGATCCGCGTGAAAGAACCCACTCTTCAATATCATTTGTCCATAAGCCAGAGTCAAACTTTTAAGGATGTTCCTGTTTTTTAGAAGACTTAATCAGATAATGGAAAGCTCTAGTGTCATTACCTCGAACACAAAAAACTGTCACCAGAGCAGGGATAAGAGAACAACAAGAATTCCTAGAACAGTATGTCCACAAGCAGCATATAAGAAGAAATCCCAAAATTTTAGGTTGAAGATTCAACTTTATGGCTTTACAAAAAGAAGAGGTCAATTAATATTTAAAGGGTTAACCACGGTTGGACTTCCTTACGTGAAATAAATGGTTTCTTTTTATTCTCTAGCTATATGCTACATCACAGACATGAAGATGTTTTTGCTCCCACTCCTTTTAAAACCAAATGAACTTTGAAGTTGAAGATAAAGCAATGTAAATTTACTTGGGATTAGTCTGACATGCAATAATAAATTTTTTGAACAAAAACCACCTAACCACTAGTGCGGAGTTATAGGCATCTACCTTGATATGGTAATTCAAATAGGTTAAGTGGAAAGTGTTTTACAAAAGAGAGCAATGGTCTCCCATCCTTGTGCAGCTATCAAGAAACCAAATCCGAACCTCTCTTGAATAATTTAACTTACCCTAATATATTACAGTTCACTAACATAACATTAGAAAGACCTTTTCAGATTAAATCATAAAACTTTGCAGTATTTTATTGGCATTGGAACCCTGGGTTAGAGAGACATTTTTGAAACTCTAGAAACTAATAAAATCTATCCACCAAAAGGTCAGTTGGATTCAGAATTACAATTTGTGGCATCCAATTTAGAGGGAAGAAATGTTTGAGGCATTCGCAGAACATGACCTGATAATCTCGCAACTTTCTTTTATCTAATTGCTACCGGAAAACTTGTTGTAGACAAAAATCTAAACCGTATCAAGTGATGGGACACGTATCTGTGAAGAAGACAATTGTACAACACTCTAATTTAGAGAATCAGATCTTAGCTAACGACAAATGCATATAGCAGAATCTTGAACTGTGTGAGACTCCCCATCAAAATAATATATTCCAGCACAAAGCAAACATTTGATGGTCAAACACCAACCCCCCCCCCCCCCCCACAAATTAATAAAAAAGTTTACATAGAAAGAAAAAAGAAAGGAACCTCATACGGGGAGCACAGGAGTAGGTAAAATTCATTTCCACAGGATATATAAAGGAAACAGACTTATCACTTACCAAAAGGACAAGAAAGCAAGGTCCTTTAAGTTATTAAAGGGAAAAACTATACAGACAAAAATTTTAAACAATTAATTAACATACAAATTCAGTAAGCACAAACATCATAAAAGAGGATTTTCCATACTCTCTGGGATGTCTAGGGGCTTACTGCTTTGCTGCCGCTGCTACCTTACCATCAGGATTTATGCCTCGTTTTGCTATCTCATCTCCAAGCCTCAGAATTGGGATTCCATCAATATATTCCATTACCAGAACCCTCCTACCATGAGAATTGAAAAATCTCTAGATGAGACACATCCATTACAAAAGAGCATCTTGGAGACAATTGTTTTTGAACTTGCAATTCCAAAATTTAAAAAGTTTCTTTTTTTGAAATTTCAAATGATTAAGAGCATGGGATAAAAAAAATTATGTTACTGGAAGAAGATGAAACTGCTGTACCTTGTGTGCGTATTCCCAATCAATCGAGGCACTGAAACTAGAGCCTTTTTGTTATTTTTATATAGGAAATGGCGAATTTTCTCCATCGCATCTGCTTCCCTCAGAAAATTGAACTCATATCCAATCTTAGAAGATAAAACAATGCAAATGTCACTGATAACACAATTCCAGAAAAAACATATAAATACTGCACTAAGGCAAGACAGTCTAATTCACTTTAATATATAGGTGGGAGTAAATCAAAAAGTAAACAAATGCTACAAATGTTTGCAAAAGTATACTTTACATGCCTATCTGGTAATGCAAACAAACCCATATTTATAAAGCACATAAAGGAATTCAGAAACACTAGAAGTATATCTTTGACTGTTATTCATGTGAACATAAAAAGTTACTCCCTCTGTCCCACAATAAGTGTCTTGTTACTTTTCGGCATGGATATTAAGGAGAAGGGTTAAAGAGATAGAAAATGGTGGAGTCCATACCTTTTTGTGAGAGAAGGTGGTTTCCATATTAGGTATAGGACACTTATTGTGGGACAGCTCAATATGGAAAGGAAGACACTTATTGTGGGACAGAGGGTGTACTACTTACTTAGGCAAGAATGAAAAGGGAAAAGCTAGATATTAGGAAGAAAGCAACCCTTATTTAGAAGAAGGATGCCATCAATGTTGAAAAGCACTAAAGGCCATGGAGTGGATAAAAGCCAAGGGAATAAAGCTAGGAAAAATCTTGAGACTCACACTTGTCTATTACTGTTTGTGGAGTCTACAAACATCAATAAGACAATAATCAGACTGTGAAATTTGCTCTGACCTGTGGTTTCATATTATCTGAAAGTCTTAAGTTGCATAAATATTTTTGTTTGAATAAAAATATTAAATATTTCACTAGGTTTGGATTTAATTGTAAAAGACACTGAAGCATAGTTTTTCAAAATGCTACGTGCCATTGGCCCATGAACTAGACACAATTAATGCACAAAGTTAAATCTGCCTCCTTCCTTAAAAAGAAAAATCAATGGAAATGAACAAACAACAAAGAGACGATGAGATAATAGTCACAACATATTAAGTAACAAAATACTAATATCTTTTATATTTTTTAAACAAGAGGTAGTTAGTTACTAGCCAGATGTTCCTAGTTTATGGTACTACGTGAGAGAAGAGAGAAGTAGCACTAGTATGAACTGCATCCAGATAGCATTATCAGTTGCAAGTCAGTGCATACATCAACAAGAACAATGGGGGGAAAGGGGGGGTACCACTCGTTGCATGCAACTTTAGGTTAGTACTTAGTACTGTTTTTTATAACAAGAAAAGTAAAAAAAAAAATATATATTTAGTTTTTAATTTGTTATCATACTTGTCAAAAGCGCTCCTAAGGCACAAAAGCTTCCTGTAGCCCAAGCAGATAGGTGCAAAGAACACATGTCTCAAACTGGGGGACAGCTGGAAGTATGTCTGAGGCAAACCAGTATTGCCTAGTTCCTTAATCTTTCCTAGGCATGCCCAGAAGGCCAGAAGTATCCAACACCTAGCAAGCAACTAAATTTCAAAAGTTTCCCGAAAAAATAAAATACATACGACAGTATTAATTCTAAGTTCAGTTAAAGAACTAGTGATATTTTATGGCATAGAGACCATTCCACTCATTTCACAATCTCATAAGAAATGTACTAAAATAACTGGCATATCAATGGTGCAACAATAGAGCTATAAACCAGTCAAGTAGATTATTGCCAAAGAAATACTTGAGCACCAAATATACCTGTTTCTCCATTTCCTTGGTTACAGAATACAGATCAAATGTTATATCTGTCTTTTGCATATATAAGGCGAAAGCTTGCAAATTGCGGATATCAGTCATCATCAGCTCTTGCACACCAGGATGCTGAACCTGTAATGATAAGACAATTAGACCTTAAAATACATATCAGGTCCAAAATCTGGTAGTAAAGTTCTCTTACCTTCACAACAACATCAATCTTATCACCTTTAAATCTTGCTCTGTGGACCTGATAAGAAATAAAGGGGGATAAGGCAAAATTCTGAGCAAGCCACCAAAATTATAGTAAGATCTACCAGCAAAATGTTCCCTAAAGATAAAGGCATCAGCTGGAGCTTCTGAAATATATTCAAGCAGGATCAATCCCAAGATTCTAAAACTCTTTTCATGCACGAGATTATGAAAGTAGCATTGCCGTCAATTACATGCAGAAAACCTCGAGCCTACCATGTCTCAATCCTTAAGAGCAAGTTCTAAAGAAAACACTGAGAAAATCAATCTGTATAGGGACAACATCAACAAGAAATATCTATGGTCCGTACTATATTAGTATATACTCTATTAAATGTACTATAGATATCTTGGAAAATATGTACTGATCTTTGATGTACAGATTTTTCTATAAAAGTTTACGAAATGTTTTTATGTTAATATACTAATATATAAATAAATGTTAACAAGAGTTGATGTGTTATATAAGATTTCGTATAAAACTAACTACCCAATCAAATGAAATAATCTTAAAATTGAAATGTCATAACGACATAATTACAATCTTTTTCCCCACATAATTCAACCATTCAGTATACACATTCAAACCAAGATCTCAATAACTGAAAACTATGTTCTCGCTTTTTCCTCTAAAAGTCTATTCTCTAGAATTGGCACATCCAGTCAAAGCCAATGTTTTTACTTTTGATTTCTACTGAACAATTCAGTATAAATACTATAAAACTAGATTAACCTTCAGTAATCCAAGAAAAAGCTATTTGTAGTGTTCCTATTTTGAGAAGGAAATACAGGAAAAAGATGGAATCTTTCTCTCCGCATTAGAATACTGAGCTCCATTTATCTTCAAATCAAAGTAACGCCCTGAGAATCCAACCTTTGGTCAGAGGGTGCAAAGAAGAATACCTGTGCAATTGATGCAGAACCAAGAGGATCAACATCAAACCTTTCAAATAGTTCATCAACACTTCGACCCAATTCCTTCTCCATCACAACCTTGATCACACTGTATGGAGTAGCAGGGGCCTGATCACACAGTGTGACTAGCCTTCTCACCCAGGCAGCCGGCGCCAAGTCTGGCTTCCCAATGATTTGTGCCACCTATCGAATCCAAAACAAACATTTAACTACTCAAACTAATTATAGTTTAAACTTCCTCTCTATATAACAGCAAACCTTTGACAGTACGAAAAGGTTGCAATTATCACACACACACACCCACACAGAGCACCAAGCACATAGCTCTTGTCTGTCAAATTTATGGACCCCAAACAGAAGGTAAAATTATAAACAGTCGAAGAATCAAGTATATAGCACAAAAGCGAAAATACGAAAAATCCAAAAGCCCTATGAGAAATGCGAAAAACAAAATAAAATAAAATTGAAGAACAAAGACCTTGAGAAAAAAGCCGCCGAGATCAGCACACATGTCATATATCTTATCAGCAGCAAGTTGGTGCTGATTCTCCCACATTGCCTCCCTCTTCTCCGCATCTTTCTCAAAATTTACTCGCAGTTGAAACACCTAAACAATCACTAAATTTGTAACATCCTGTTCATGCAATTTCATTTCAAAAGAACAAGAAAAAGAGGCATCTTTGGCAGAAATTTTATCATTATTATTCGAAGTACATACCTTGTAACCAGTATAGATATCAACAGCTCGAACCCAGAATTGGAATGAGCGTTGCCACGGTCTCAACTGAGTGGAAACCTTATCTTGAAATTCTTTAAAATCGAGAGGAAGCATGCTGATTTGGGATTTTTCTTGTTTTTCCCACCTTCAATTTTTGAGATCTTTTTTGTGGCGTGGGCAAGTGGGAAAGTGGGACATACATAGCCTGTACATTACATTAAGGTTGAGAATTGCTGACAATCGCATGCAAGCAGGAAGAGGTTTAGAATGCACTTCAACTCCAACATTTATCTCTCTCTTTGTTTCGTACGGAATACACGCACGGAATGATGCATCTCTAAAATAAAAAATTAATACGTATGTGCTTTGTTTCTCTATTTAAATACTTTAGCACAAATAAGACGGCGCTGTTATATGCTCTACTCAATTAATTGTAAAAACTCACTACCCATACCAATAATATATGTTATTTTCGTGCAAATTAATAGAATTTAGGTTATTTGGTTATACTATTTGCTTTGCCTGTTGCATAATTTATACTTAGGTTGCATAAGTACGAACTCGATACCCTCATCATTGAACTGGCAACGGGTGTTCATTCTGTTGGAACACCTAAGCAAATCAAACAACTCTCTCTCTCAAGAAGCTTAAGCTCGTTCTGCTAATTAATTTTCCAGGATAAAGATTGCAGAACGCTAAAAGAAAGTTTATGCAGGAAACATTAATCGGAAAATTCAAATAAATTCAAATAATAAGTGATGGAAGAGAATTAAAAAGACAAGTTAGATGCATTTTCTTCTATTCCTTCCCTGGACTTAACAAAGAAAAAGCAAATGGGAGGGATAGACAATACAATCTTCAACTGAGGCCATAAACTATTTGTCATAGCTGCTGCTTCCTGACTATGAATTCTGGGACAAACAAATTACTATAATTTCATAACTAACTTTAAAGATCAATAACACGAGACAGCTTCTGGATGCGGTTCAACAAGAAGTCCCCTTGCTTGATGGTCGACTGGTACAAAGCATTCTTTGCATCGGGACGATTGGTTTCCAATACGCCTGCAACTTTGTCTATCTTGCAATGTAACTTCCCAGCTGCAATAAAGCGAGACAGCTCGCTACAAACAAAAAAAACCCACATTAAGCATCACACTAAGATATTGAGGAACGGGCTAAAACTAAGCAGGATTTTAAGCACTTACATATCAATGAAATCCACCGTCACACCAAATGCTTTTGCCATAGCTTCAATTGTTACACTCTTGTAGGATTCCAGGAACTGCGAGTAAACAACAGTTCTGATCTCCCTCATGTAGTACCGGAAGTGCGGGTGCAAATAGCGGTCCAACTTAATATGTTGAGTCAAGCCAGCTGAATAAACAACATGGCAAACATAAACATGTATAAGATTATATACCCACTCTGATCAAATGAACATCAGAATCTAAGTCCAATGAACAGTTGCTATAAGTACAAGAATCCCGCACTTAGAAGTTTTGATGGGATACTTACCAAAAGCAGTAAAGAATGATTTATACTGGCAATCATGTAAAGAGTTCATGAAGTCTGATAGGTATTGGATTTTGCCAATGACAGTCAGTATCTCTGGGGCATCCACCACCTGCAACATATCAAAACCGCAACGAGCTGTTGATTAATTACCAGAGTGGTGGTTGGAGATATAAATAATTTAATTACAAAAATCAAATACAAAGCTCAGATCAAACTAACATGGCATCAAATTATCAGTCCATTTATGTGGTAGGACTTAATCTTAGGATGACTAATCTATATTCATAGCTAAATGGCACAACATTATTTATGGATCCTCATCTGAAAGGCATACAAGTCCAACTATCCAGATGATTGACAACTACAAATGAAATTACATTGAAGCATTCAACTCTTATTCATATTGATTTTGACCTTCCACAAGTATATTATGGAGAATAACAGATGCATTTTTCAAAATTGATCGAGTCAAATCAAGATGAAGTATTAGTTAAATGCTGTTATGTTTTACTATATTTCAATACGAAGAATTTTTGTCTTTTCCCATTCTAAACAATTCTATGTGAATTCTTACTTTCAACACACTGACCAACACCTTCTTACTAAAGGCACTAGGCTAAACATCAATGAAAAAGTTGAGGGAAACCAAGAACAGTTTGTGATCTAGTTAAACAAGACATAGTTTGAGAAAATAACAAACCTTTTGTTTTAATGAAACTCTATCCAAGGTTATGATGCTTGTAAGGACAGTATAAAATATGAAGGTGTCGTACGGGAAGAGCTCATAAGTTGTGAAAGTAGAAATGGAATCAAGAAAAAGATCAGCTGCTTTCTTGAAGTTGCGAGTGGACATGCAATATAAACCCTCATACACCTTCAAACGGTTCTTCCTCTCCCAATCACCACCCTCTTCAAACAACCTGTCATATCAAAAGTCAAAATCAGTGCTCAGAATCAGTACACAAAAACAGAACAAGTTAGCAAAGCTTTTTATCCAAGAGCAACATAAACATTGATGCTTACTTCTTAGCTTTGTCAATGCTTTTGGAGATAAGATCAAAGTCCATGTGAAAGAAACCAATTTGTAGTGTGTAAAATACTAAATCCATCTTTTGTCCAACTGCAACAGTCTTGCCCTCCGTCATTTTAAGTTGTTCCAGTGCCTTTACCTGGATATTAAAGAATTTAGAAGGAATTCATATTAAAAAAGAAAAGGAAAGCAGAGTTTTTGTATTTACCTGGTCACCTATTCGAATGTAAAACAATGATTTGGCCAAATGAGCTTCCCTAACTTCACTTTCACCCAAGTTCTCCTCTGCGTCAGCAATCCTACATAAAAATCAAAGACAAGGCATTAAGGAAATTGCCCACAAAATATTTTGACTTTAGAAGGTCTAAAAGATATATATCCATATTTCCACATACTAATGAATTGAAAAGCTTAACAAATAACAAAACGAGAACAGTAGAAATTTTGGGAAAATGGAAGCACACTTTATTTAGAAATCTGTAAAGCCTATCAAAATGGAAATATGAATCAATAAAGTTAACAAACCACAGTGAGGAACACAACTTCCAAAGTTGAGGTAGCGGCATCTATAGGCCTTGCAGTCATCAAGTCTATACTCTACTTATTGTTCAAAAACTAAATATAGAACATCTAGAGGCGATAAGAACAGCTTATCATAGACTTACTGCACATAACAATATGGCGATTTTAAAGTAATTATGTTACACAATGATATCAATTAGATTCAGAAACTAACTTCAGTAGACTAATTTTATAAGAGCAGCGCCTGCGCTACCTGCATGACTTTGTCGTTCTTAGAAGACAATCATTTAATTCAACAACATAGAAATGTATTGCATTTCTCAGCACAACTAAAAATTATTCGACTGTAATACCTAAAATACAAAAGTTGATTGTTGAGTTAACAAGTAGCATAAACTTTCAGATGATAGTGGAATAGCACAGATGAAAATAGTAAGAAATGCCACAGAACAAAGGGAATAAAACATATCTTCACATTATTGAGTAGCTAACATTTTTTAACCACTGAACCCATAAATCACAGAGATCCCAGGAAAGTAATTAGAAGTTTGCATAATTCGTGAAAGAAAGAAAAGGAAAAAAAAAAAAAAAGCTGACTTCTCTTCGAGCTTCTTCAACTCATCATCGATCTTGGAACGCATCGAATCAAGTGCCTTCTGATCCAAATCCAAAACCTTGTTGGCAATAAGGGTTTCGTACAAGGGGGCCATATCTACCAAAACAAATCCGATAAATGAAGTCCCACCAAAAAAAACGACCAACTCTGAGTTAAAGAATGAATTGCAGAGAAAATGGTCCAATTACCGTTGGCAACGATAAAGTTGAAGACCTCATCGCGGAGGCGGACTTTTTCAATGTCATCAACGTCGTTCTGAGTGAGCAGAAACAGATTGTTCGCGAGCACAAGCTGCGGCTGCTGTACTCCTTCTTCGCCTTCCATTGACGAACTTTTTCGTGTTTCTGAAAGAGAGGGTTTCTTGAGGAGAGAGCAAGAGAGAGAGAGAAAGAGCTGGGATTTTGGGTCTTCTGAAATAATAGAACTAGGATTTCTTGTTCTCTCAAAAAAAAAAAAAAAAAAAAAACTAGCATTATAAGACTTGATATGTTTTATTAAATTCTCGTATTAATTATAGTAAGAAGGTAAAATTATACTCCTAATTTATTCTTATATTTTGTTAGGGCTCGTTTGGTACAAAGTATGGAATAAGACCCTGAGATGTCTTATAAATATAAAGAATTAATATTCCGTTTGGTATGATGTATTAAATTCTCTGCAAGACATAGTAATTATTGTAATTTATTGCTATAATTAGTTGCAGTATTATTTATACCACCTCATAGGTAGTATACATAACAACAAAAATAAGTATTATTCATACGGGCCCGAACTTTATAAAGGGCCGTATACTTCATACCAAACAAGATATTAGGGTGTCATAAACATATTATACACCCTAATGATATTTGTAATGATATTCAAAAAAAAAAAAAAAAAACAAGATATTAGGATGTCATAAACATATTATACACCCTAATCACCCATACCAAACGAGCCCACAATATTATTTATACTACCTTATAGATGGTATAACATAATAACAACAATACATACATGCCGAATTTTATAAAGAGTTTGTTGGGAAAATTATAAGGTTTTGATTTGATACCAAAACCCAACTGATTCTCCAACCGAATAGATGATCGCGTCAACCTAAATAGTGTTGTCCAGCTCGCCTGTTTGAGCTTTAGATTTTCTAGGCTTACAGGTTAAGGAAGCGGAAGACAGCAGTCGACCCAGCTGTGTCTACAGTCGGCTAGCGAAGACGACGAGCGTCAACCTTCGGTGAGTCCTCCACAGAGCTCGATCAAGGCGAAGAGAATTCGAGCGAGTTCAAAACACGGCCGGTCAGACAGAACAAAGGGAACTATCTCTGAAGACTTCACTTCAAGACAGTCCAGCTCTGAATTCAAAAGCCAGCTCTAAAGGCAGAAGATCCCGGAATCAGAGGAAGTCAACCTACCTCGACCATTGAGAGATTGCCAAATCAGCATCCTAGACTTCAGGACCTAGGATGTGACACAAATGAAGACATGTGCAGATTCGCCCAACGGCAGATCTTGAATTTAAGAAGAGTAGGTAAGATTCAAACGGCTCATCCAACGGCTAGTCTTGAATCTCTACCTATATAAACCCGTCTTCAACCTCAGGATCAGATACGAAAAACTCTCTACAAGCTTTCATTATCTGAAATCATCAATCTTTCAAAAGCTCTCAAGCAGTTCTACATAGATCAAAGAACACTTTATCTTAAAGTGATCTAGTTAAGAAACTGCTTAGTTTTTCGTCTGTTCCCTAGGCCAAACTCTTTGTACATCTTAAGCCTAGATTTCGAACGAGTTCATCATACTCTAAAGTTCTTAATTGTAAGAACTCGTTCATAGTTGGAAAACCATACCCAAACCCAAACCCAGAAAGGTTAGGTAAAGGTACGCTTGCTCGAAGCGTGTAATTCGAGTGGTTAGGTTATTCAGTACCGGGCGAAGGTGTAGGCTTGACGATTGCCCGCAAACTGTTGGAACACAGCTCGGGTTAGAGTTGTGAAGTTGCTTGGTACTTGGAAACCAAGTGGTAGTGGATTACCAGTGAACCTGGTCGTGGACGTAGGAGGTGTTACTCCGAACCACGTAAAAACTCGCGTGCTCTTTACTTTCTCTTTATATTCAGTTTTGTTCTAACTCTTTCATATCATTGCATATTTGTTCAAAACTGCACACACAGCTGCTCTCCAAAGACAGTTGTGTCTCTCTGAAAGTTGCACAACCTGACTAAGCTGAAAACGTTAAGTTAATCTTTTCAAACTGAGTTTTTCTAAGTAACCGAGCTAAGTTTTCAAACCACCACTTTCCGCACCGCCAGCTGAGTTATTTACCCAGCTGACCCTCCCCAGCTGGATCGATAACTGAGCTCACCAACTCTATGATTTAACTTGAAAAAGTTTCGAAAAATCTACTTGGTGTATTCACCCACCCTCTACACCAAGTACCCAGCTCAGGGACCATCAATTGGTATCAGAGCAGTGGTTCAAACGACCGCTGTTTCTGAATCAAGAGATTTGTCTTGAAACTCTGTGTCAGTGGTCAACTGAACAGATCCGTTTTTCAGAAAAACTCATATTATTACATACTGCATACTTTTATGGATTCTTATCTTAACAGGAATCTTCCCACATTCTCGGTAGATGACTATGCAATCTGGAAATTCAGATTGAAAAGCTTCCTATGTGCGCATCACGACATGATGTGGGACGTTATCTCAGACGGACCCATCCTTATTTATAAACAAGGAAATGAACTCGTACCTGCTCATGATGGAGGACAACCAGAATACCGGCCAATTCTCAAGCCAAAGAAGGAATACTCGTCAAAAGAAAGGAAGCAGGCTGGACTAGACAGCTTCGCAAGGAACACCATATCTTCAACGGTCTCCAATGCCTACCTCAGCAAAATCATCAACTGTGAAACCGCAAAGGAGATGTGGGAAACCCTAGCAAAACTATGCGAAGGGTCGGAGGAGATAAAGGAGAACAAATTCACGATTGCATGCCAGAAGTTTGATAACTTCAAGCAGCTGGTCAACGAGTCCATCGAAGGGATGGAACTCAGATTCTCCAACATTGTGGTGGAAATAGAAACCATCAGAACTGGGAAATACATCCAGCGAGAAAAGAATCTAAAATTTCTTTCAGCGCTCACAGCTGAATGGAACACCTATAAGGTGGTACACCAAAGTCGAAGTGACTTAGGTGATCTTTCAATTGAAAGATTATACTCCCTGCTCAAAGCCAACGAGTACAACTTGAAGATTACAATGAAAGAATCTTCAAACAATCAGAATGATGGAGAGCTGACACCTGCAACAAAGGAGATTGCGTTCAGAGCCAACTCTGACAAATCCGCATACATGCAGTCAGCTGATTCATCGAAGAAGGATAAAAAGGATATGAGCAAGGAAGAGCTACTTGAAGAAATAGCCATGCTGGTCAAAAACTACAACAGACTCAACACCAGCAAAGGCAAATACAAGAAGTTCGCAAGAACTTACAAAGACAAGTACGCAGCAGCTGATGAGAAGTCAGCTGACAAACGAACAGAAGAAGATTGCTTCAACTGCAAGGAACCAGGACACTACCGGCTAGATTGTCCAAAGCTGTCCAAGAAAGACAAGGACCAACTGAAAGCTAAAGCAGCTGACAGAAGGAGAGCTTATATCGCCGATGAAGAATCAGAGTGCAACAAAATGGATGACATGCCATTTTCAGACTCGGAAGAAGAAGCCCTGATGGCCCATGATGAACCTGATTGGGATACATACTTCATGGGACAAACAAACGGCATCGATGAAGATGAGGTAATGTCTCGAACTCAAAATTTATCTAACATCTCACCATCACACGAACACTCTACACAGGTCTCAGAATCTGGACTACCTGATTGGAGTCTAGTAGAGAAAGTAATGAACGATTCCAATGAGCTTCAAGAGATCCTTGACGTCATTATGTGTGAGAATGCCGAGCTGAAGGCGGAACTTGAAAAGACAAAAGTATCAGACGCAGCTGATACAACTCAGCTCCAACAGGAAGTCGTTTCACTAAAAGACAAAATAGTGAAACAAGATCAGCTAATGAAGGAATTCTACTATGAGAAGATACAGCTGATAGAAGATGTGGAAAAGGTCACAGCTGAATCGGAAAAGAAGTCAGCTGAGATCATTGAGCTGAAAAGCACCGAAGAGGTACTATCTAAGAAGATAGTAGCTCTCATCAAAGCCACGTCAACAATGGACGAGATCATTAGTGCTCAGCGTCCAGCGGCACTCAAAGCGGGATTGGGATACAACGAATCTAAGGATGCCTCAAACATTGCCTCCACAAGTGGAACAAAAGTAATGTTTGTACGTGCGAACGAACCTCCAATCCCAGCAGCTCAGCATCAACAGTTGAGGACACAACAGGAGTCAGGAAGACCAGCTGTGAAACATCCTCAAGCTCCGTCGAAGACACAACAGGCATCAAGAAGGTCAGCTGTGCGACAACCTCAAGCCCAACTCAGACAGCAACGTGATCAACCTCAACGAAGACAACAGGCTGGATTTCACAGATACCAGCAACAGAAACAGCACGTTGAACGATATCAACCGGGATATCAGAGATACCCAGCTGGATACCACTCATATGAGTACCAGCTGGATAATCATTTCCAGCCACAGCAGTACATAAGACAGCAGAGACAAATGAACGTCTCAGCTAGGCACACAGCTGGAAACCAAAAGAAATCAAGACATCAAAACGGGAAGACACGGAGATCAAGACCCCGCCAGCAACAACCGAAGAACACAAAGAATGTGTATATCGACTCAGCTGGGAGAATCATCAGATCAAATGACTCAATTCGAGTCATCAAGCAGATCTGGGTCATCAAAGGATCTCTGTCTAACCCACAAGGACCCAATTAAAACTGGGTACCTGAATTTTAATTTTTTGTTTAGGTTGCAAGGAATCGACGCATCTCTGAGGAGTCGATGAGAACGCTATGGTACTTGGACAGTGGATGTTCCAAGCACATGACGCACCTAAAGCATCTACTCCAGGAGTATATTGAGCGTACAGGTCCACAAGTAACATTTGGTGACAACTCCAAAGGCCTAACCAAAGGTTATGGTACATTTAAAACTAGAAATGTTATAATCCCAAATGTTTCTTATGTACAAGGATTGCAACATAACTTGCTTTCCATTAGCCAATTCTGCGACAATGGTTTTTCTGTCAAGTTTGATGCACAGGGATGCACAGTGAAGCACAGGGAAACCAAGCGAGATACTCACAGAGGAAAAGAGAAGGAAATATGTACTTTTCTTGACGGAATAGACCTCCGGAGACTTGTCTTGTATCGAAAAGCAACAATGAAGTCGGTAGGTACATCAGCACATTTGAATCATCTCAACTTCAAGACAATCAACAAACTGGCTAGGAACCAGCTCGCTAATGGAATTCCAGATCAAATATATGACAAAAGTCATATGTGCAGCGCATGTCAACAAGGAAAACAGACAAGAATTTCATTCTCTCTTAAGCCAGTTCAGTCAACTGATCGAGTACTTCAACTTCTTCACACGGATCTTTTTGGTCCAGTCACTCCAGCAAGCTTCAATGGCAGAAAATATACTCTGGTCGTTGTGGATGATTTCTCAAGATTCACATGGGTATCATTCTTGTACCAGAAGAGCGAAACCAGGACTAAGCTGCCTATCCTGCTGGAAAGATTATCAACACAGAAGGAGTGCAAGATAATGTCAATAAGATCAGATCGTGGAACGGAGTTTCTAAATGAAACTATTTATGATTATTGCGAGAAGAACGGAGTTCAACACCAAATATCTGCAGCACGCACACCTCAGCAGAATGGTGTAGCAGAAAGAAGAAACAGAACTCTCAAGGAAGCAGCTACCTCAATGCTAGCTAGCTCTGCCATTCCAAAGAAGTTCTGGGCTGAAGCAATCAACACAGCTTGCTTCACTCAGAATCGCTCCCTACTCACATCAAGGCAAGGAAAGACACCGTATGAGCTATGGAACAACAGAATACCATACATTGGATATTTCAAGGTATTCGGATCCAAATGTCACATCCTCAACAATGAAAAGACACAGCTCAAGACGTTCGATAAGAAGACAGACCGAGGAGTATTCCTTGGTTACTCCGCTGTGAGTAAAGCATACAGAGTCTTCAACAGAAGAACTCAAATAGTCGAAGTAACTCCACATGTTACCTTTGACGAATCCTCCTTCGAATATAGAGAGTCTATCAAACGAAGAAATGAAGGAGAATCTTCAAGACTGATTCAGACAAGAGCTCAAGAAAATAGAATCAGGAATCTGGCCGAACCATTAATTTGGGACGATGAGCCAGAGGAGGAACTTTAAATCAACCAAGAAGCTCCACCAGCTGGAAATCGAGAAGAATCTTCAACGCCAAATCAAGGGGGAACATCATCAGCTGGAAATCCAAACACAGCTGAGATCCCAGCTCCATCTCCAGCTGAGCCTCTACAGAAGTCTCCTCAAAATCTAAATCAAAGAGAACCAATTTCTCAAGATTTAACTCCTGAGCAACTACAAGTCAGACGAAATTTAGCCACGTCAAGCATCAATCAATTGGAAGAAGAAATTCGCAAGAGAAGAAGATGGATTGAAGATCATCCATCATCAGCAATCATTGGAGAACCAAATGACCAAGTCAAAACCAGAAGCTCAGCTGCTCAAGCTTCATCGGATCATCAAGAAGCAGCTGACACAGCTCAACTCTCAGTAGAGCTAGGACTGACGGACTATGATGAAGACAAAGCTCTAATGGCGTGTTACGTAGCTCAAGTGTCAGGGCCTCAATCAATTCTCGAAGCTTTGAAGAGCGTGCCTTGGACAAACGCCATGCAAAAAGAGCTGAACGAATTCCTCGGAAATTGTGTCTGGGAATTGGTCGACAGACCTCAAGAAGTCAAAGTCATAGGACTCAAATGGATATTCAAGAACAAATTAGATACCCTGGGAGTCGTCATCAGAAACAAAGCTCGACTGGTTGCCAAGGGCTACACTCAGCAGGAAGGAATTGACTTCGAAGAATCATTTGTTCCAGTAGCACGATTGGAAGCAATCAGACTCTTTCTCGCCTATGCAGCACATCACAAATTCAAGGTTTATCAAATGGATGTGAAGTGTGCATTCTTAAATGGAGAAATCAAAGAAGATGTCTACGTTGAACAACCTCCAGGATTCGAAGTAGAAGGAAATAAAGTCTACAAGCTAAAGAAGGCTCTTTATGGATTGAAGCAAGCACCTCGAGCTTGGTATGACACTCTGTCAAATTTTCTCGTATCCAAAGGATTCAAGAAGGGCTCAGTAGACAGAACTCTCTTTACCATCAAGTCAGGAGAAGATATCCTGGTTGTTCAAATCTACGTAGACGACATCATCTTTGGATCAAGATCAAGCTTCTTATGCCAAAGATTTGGAGAGATGATGTCAGAGAAGTTCCAAATGTCCATGATGGGAGAAATGAGTTTCTTCCTAGGACTTCAAGTCAAGCAATCATCAGAAGGGATTTTCATAAATCAATCCAAATACGTGAAAGACTTGATCGCCAAGTATGGAGTTCAATCCAGCAGAATTGTAAAGATTCCAATGAACACCAACTGGAAGATTGAACCAGGAGCTGAAGGGAAGTCAGTTGATTCCAGCAAATACAGAGAGATAATAGGATCCCTGCTGTATCTAACAGCAAGTCGTCCAGACATCTCTTTCGCAGTCGGAGTGTGTGCCAGATTTCAAGTTGATCCAAAGGAAGCATACATGCAAGCAGCCAATAACATTCTCAAATATCTCAAAGGAACTCAGAATGTTGGGCTGTGGTACCCAGCTGAAGACAATCTACAGCTGACTGGATACTCAGACTCAGACTTCGCTGGAGATCGGTTGGATAGAAAATCAACTTCAGGAACTTGTCAGTTCTTAGGAAGTAAGTTGATTTCATGATTTTCAAAGAAACAAACGTGCGTCGCAACTTCCACGACAGAAGCAGAATATATGTCCGCCGGAAGCTGCTGCTCACAAATTCTCTGGCTGAAACATCAGCTGGATGACTATGAAGTGAAAACTGGACAGGTTCTAATTTTCTGTGATAGCTCAAGTGCGATTGCCATTTCAGAGAATCCAGTACTTCACACAAGATGCAAGCATGTAGACGTACGACATCATTTCATCAGAGATCACGTAGAAAAGAAGGAGGTGATTGTTGAGAAAATTCACACAGACATACAGCGGGCTGATATTCTCACAAAACCGCTGATAGAAGCGAGATTCAAAATGCTGTGCGGATTACTTGGACTACTTAACCCAGACGAGGCCTCACCCAGCTGAATGGAAGCAAACCCAGCTGAATGGAAGCAGACCCAGCTGAATGGAAGCAGACCATCAATTGATATCAACGTCACTGATATCAGCTGAGAAAGAATTCAGCTAAACCAGATGCTGAAAGTGAAGAATTATTCAGCTGAGGGGGAACCAGCTGGAACCAAGATGACCCAGCACACCCACTCAACCGAGGTATCAGCTGACTACAATGATCAGCTGAGAGGTTTGCAACAACATTAATTACACCTACTCAACCTGTTTTTCTGTCATCTCATATCTTGTCATTTCTAATCAATCTTAATTAAGAGTCTGCAAAGAATTGAATCATGGGAGTTTCGAGGCAAAAGTCAAAACGCCTCAACCGTTCTCTCTCGCGCATTAACTCACATCTTCTAATCAAGAAATTGACACGACGCGAGAATCACTCCTAATCGTAGATCTTCTTATCAACAGACAAATCTTGATCGTCCATTCATCAAGAAAACTCTTTAAATATGCTAGAAGATATACGTAAAGCATTGCATCTCTCCTAAAAAGTTTTTCGGCATTCTTTTTTATTTCCATCAATTGATATTATTTGTTTCTACTAACAAAAGATGCAGAAGAAGAACATGGAATCCAGAAAGATATCTCCCGAAGCCGATCAAACTTGAAGAATCTGTCAAAGCTTCAAGATAAGAGTTGCTTAAACTCTCAAAGAAGACGGAAGTCCAGAAGAAGGTGAAGCCCTTCGACAGATCCAGGCCAGCGCTGTGAGAGACTGCAAAGCTCAAGAACGTCATTCACCAGGAAGGTGCAGAAAACTTTCTGGGAATGTCAAAGGAAAAAGACCTCCTCAGCCCCATTGATTCTCTCAACATAAAAGAGAGAACGGGACATACAACTCCCTGGGATGCAAAAATCAACGTCAACAGACCTGGACCAAATGTTGATAAAGTCGGAGTATTCAAGAGCAGTCATGACAAAGCTCTTGCTCCACCACAGGAGGCACAGAAAAAGATGCAGGAGACAAAGCAGCATGCATCTATCTCCGTCCCAGCTAGGAATCGGAGATAACTTGAGGAGACAAAACATGCTGAAGCACCGTCTTCAAACAGAAGACTCAAGTCAAAGGTGCTCAGTCAGTCAGCCGAGAAGCTAGCTGACATTATGAGAGAATTCGTAATTACTCTCCGAGAAGCAGAAGGCCCACAAGCGGTCGTTTCTTACGGTGGAGAAGAAGTTCATGCGCCTGCGTGAACATCATCGTCACCAACACCGCAACGGAGTATTCCAGCTGATCAACCAAGCTTAAACCCCAAGACAGATGGAATACTTCAACCGCCTTCTCCTCAGTTTCCTTCAGCTCCACAGGGACACAAGCTTCAAGATCTTCCGATGAAAGATGCTCAAGTCCCTGCACCAAGCTTAAATGAGAAACATCACCCAGCCAATGATCACCTGCAGCTGGATGATGATGATATGAGCTGAACACAAGTCCTTCAAGTGCTGAATCAGACTTTCTCATTCAATCTAAGAAGTCTGAAGAAGCAAAAGTTGCAAGGAATGAAGTTGTGCCCGACTCAGAAGATGATATCTCCCGTGCCAACTCATCCCTCCAAGCACTCAGATGGACTGCCCAGCTGAATCAGGCCAAGGACGCTGTGTCTGCAATCACAGCTGAGGCTAATGCTACTGAAGAAGAGCCAGCTAATACAACAGCTGAGCCACTTAGACTCCAAACCTCGCTGCTCAGAGCTGAAAACCACAGTTTCGCCAAACTAAAACATCGCTTCAAGCCGATGGTGTATCTCTCCCACCCTGTTTTGATCATGCCAAAAAGGGGGAAGTAAGGAAGAAGAGAGACAAGTCAAAGAAGAGGCAAACTGTTGAGCTAGAGGAACCAGCTGAATCAGAATCAGCTGAAGAGACGAGTCAAAAGAAAGAAGCAACGGATGCAGAAGAGAAGACCCAGCCAACTGGGATTGAAGACTGAAGATTTGAAGTTTTTTTTTTCTTCTTTCTTTTTCCTGTGTTATAATGTATATTCTTACATTAATAAAACACAAGTGTTTCTGCGTCGTAAGTTGTCTCAGTTAGGTTTTAGCATCATCAAAAAGGGGGAAATTGTTGGGAAAATTATAAGGTTTTGATTTGATACCAAAACCCAACTGATTCTCCAACCGAATAGATGATCGCGTCAACCTAAATAGTGTTATCCAGCTCACCTGTTTGAGCTTTAGATTTTCTAGGCTTACAGGTTAAGGAAGCGGAAGACGTGATCCCGACGTCTACAATTGCTGAGTCAACAGCGAAGACGCTCGACCCAGCTATGTTTACAGCTGGAGTCAGCTAGCAAAAGACAGCATGCGTCAACCTTCAGCTGAGTCCTCCAGCAGAGCCTGATCAAGCTGAAGAGAATTCGAGCTGAGTTCAAAACACAGCCGGTCCAGCTGTACAGAACAAAGGGAACTATCTCTGAAGACTTCACTTCAAGACAGTCCAGCTCTGAATTCAAAAGCCAGCTCTAAAGGCAGAAGATCCCGGAATCAGAGGAAGTCAACCTACCTCGACCATTGATAGATTGCCAAATCAGCATCCTAGACTTCAGGACCTAGGGTGTGACACAAATGAAGACAGGTGCAGATTCGCCCAACGGCAGATCTTGAATTTAAGAAGAGTAGGTAAGATTCAAACGGCTCCTCCAACGGCTAGTCTTGAATCTCTACCTATATAAACCCGTCTTCAACCTCAGGATCAGATACGAAAAACTCTCTACAAGCTTTCATTATCTGAAATCATCAATCTTTCAAAAGCTCTCAAGCAGTTCTACATAGATCAAAGAACACTTTATCTTAAAGTGTTTCTAGTTAAGAAACTGCTTAGTTTTTCGTCTGTTCCCTAGGCCAAACTCTTTGTACATCTTAAGCCTAGATTTCGAACGAGTTCATCATACTCTAAAGTTCTTAATTGTAAGAACTCGTTCATAGTTGGAAAACCATACCCAAACCCAAACCCAGAAAGGTTAGGTAAAGGTACGCTTGCTCGAAGCGTGTAATTCGAGTGGTTAGGTTCTTCAGTACCCGGAAACTGAAGGTGTAGGCTTGACGAAGGCCCGCAACCGTTGGAACACAGCTCGGGTTAGAGTTGTGAAGTTGCTTGGTACTTGGAAACCAAGTGGTAGTGGATTACCAGTGAACCTGGTCGTGGACGTAGGAGGTGTTACTCCGAACCACGTAAAAACTCGCGTGCTCTTTACTTTCTCTTTATATTCAGTTTTGTTCTAACTCTTTCATATCATTGCATATTTGTTCAAAACTGCACACACAGCTGCTCTCCAAAGACAGCTGTGTCTCTCTGAAAGTTGCACAACTTTCTGACTAAGCTGAAAACGTTAAGTTAATCTTTTCAAACTGAGTTTTTCTAAGTAACCGAGCTAAGTTTTCAAACCACCACTTTCCGCACCGCCAGCTGAGTTATTTACCCAGTTGACCCTCCCCAGCTGGATCGATAACTGAGCTCACCAACTCTGTGATTTAACTTGAAAAAGTTTCGAAAAATATACTTGGTGTATTCACCCCCCTTCTACATCAAGTACCTAGCTCAGGGACCATCAGAGTTGCATACTTTGTACCAAACAAGATATTAGAGTGTATAATATATATTATACACCCTAATCACCCTAACAAACGAGCCTAGAGTACCATGCTTGATTGTATCAAATAGGATACTAAACTAAAATTTATATCAGAATGAGTTCTAAATTTTCATTTTCTCTCAAATATGATAATAATCACCTGTTAACCCTTATAAAATGCCTTCTCTAGTAGAGGTGTTCACCCGACCCGAAACCACCGGTTCCAGCTCGGAATTGGAACCGTGGTTAACGGTTTTAGGCTCGGAATTGCGGTCAACGGGCCGGTTCCGACCCGAAACTGTGTTTGGGACGGGCCGGTTCCAAGGGCTAGAAACCGTGAACCGACGGTTCCACGTTTTTTTTTAATATGTTTTGTGTTATCCATGTTAATTATATCCTAAAACAAGCAATAATGACAATTAGAATGCTGAATGGAACGAAAAAATGTCAAAAAAATAAAAATAAAAATAAGGTTTGAGGTTGAACCGGCGGTTCCGATTCGGAACTGCCGAACCGTGTGAACCGCCGGTTCAACTGCCAGGATTTGGCACCCATTTGAAATTTAAAATGGATGGCTATGATTTCATCTTGTGATCCAATGGCTATGATTCAAAGTTTCCCCCCCCCATTTCCTCCCACTTTCAACTATAAATACCCCCTACCCACAACTATTTCTTCACACCAATTACTCTCTTCTCTTACTCTTTTCTCTTACTCTCTAAGTTATTCATTCTTTTCAGTTTTCATTGTTCTATTTTCTAGCTCTTACTCTCTCAGTCTCTTAGTAGTTCTAGCAAAAATGTCTTCCTCCAACCCTCGTAAGGGTAAGGAAAAGGCAGTCGAAAATGTTCGTGGTACTCGTGGTAGTGGTAACCCTCATCGTCGTCCTCGTGGTGTTGTCATTCGAGAACGAGAAGCGTTCCAGGATGACTACTACGAAGATGATGATACTTCTTCCACTTCCACTCCCACTCCCACAAGCCAGAATCCTCAATACCGGAGGGTCCCCACTCGCCGCCAACGTGAAGAAATGGAGAACCAGCAGATGGCCGAAGATGCTGCTGCCTTTGCTGTCCACCAGATTGAAGCGGATAGGCTACTTGTTGAAAGCCTATATGTTTCCGACCTCGAAGTGGAGATGAATCTGCCCCACCAAATGCATCTTCCCCGCACTATGTAGTCATCCCCCTTTCACGAAGAGGCAATCAACTTGGATGAGGATGACGAAATGGACGAGCAAGAGGACGGCGGAATGGCTGCCGACAAGGGCGGGCTGTCGTACCAGAAAGGCAAAGCTGCAGGCCAAAGGAAAGAAGGAAGGATTCGAAGTGTTCTCAATATGGTTCAAAAAGGTAACACTACCTTGTGCCGAAGGAGAAACTCAAATTGTAATGGCGTGCTGCAATTTCTGCGACCAGCAGTACGAGCATAAGAAAGGAAATGGGTATGGCACTTATAACCGCCATATACTCAAACACAAGCCGAAGGATCAAGAAAAAGGTACACAACAACAAACTCAAACTCAACTAAACTTCACGCAAAGTAATGAACTCACTTTATTTAAGTATAATGATATAGTAGCTAGAGAAGTGATGGCTAAGTTTGTTGCTACTGAATCTCTTGCTTTCCAATTTACCGATAGCATGCGTTTTGAAAATTCCATGAAAAAAATATATAATCCGCAAGCTAAAAAAATCTCACGAAGTACCATGACTAGGACAATTGCTAAATTATCTATTAGATATAAAAAAAGCATTAAGAGACATGTTTGCTAAACTGCCATATAGAGTCTCTGTTTGTTCTGATATTTGGTCATGTGCTTGGCAACAAAATTCATATCTTGGAATGACTGTGCATTGGATTGATCCGAATTGGTGTATGAACAAACGCGTACTTTGTTTTAGGAAGTTTAATTGTACTCATAATGCTGCAAACATTGCTCTTTGCATTATAAAAGTGTTGAATCAATTTAGATTAACCTCTAAGATTTTTTCAATCGGTTTTGATAATGCATCTGCTAATACTGCAAGTGTGCATGCTCTAATTGTTGCATGTAATCCAACTCTAGGAGGAAAATATTTTCATACTAGATGCATATGTCATATACTAAATTTATGTGTGCAAGATGGATTAAAGCAATTAGAAGGTTTAATTACGCCTATTAGAAAATGTATTGCCATGTTAAGGGATAAAGCTAAGCTACACAGAAATTGGTTAAAATTTTGTAAGCAAAAAACTGGAAAAAGTAAGAGTTTTAACATTGATGTATGCACTAGATGGAACTCTACTTATGAAATGTTGGCAGCAACTTCTGAATATAAGGATCTATTATGTGATTTCTTTTCAACTGAGGTTAGCAACATGTTCTTATTGCCTTCTTATTGGGATGAATGCTCAGGTCTGATTGCACTCTTAAAAGTTTTTGAAACTGTAACTAAAGATTTATCTGGAGTTTATTATCTTATTTCATGTCGTGTATTATATCATTGTGTTGTTATCGTTCTTCAATTCTTAATATGCAGTACTAACCCAAGGTTGCAGGATTCTATAACTATGATGGTCATTAAATGGTTGAAATATTTTACTTATATTCCCGATGTCTTTTTGATTGCAAAATGTTTAGATCCATCTATGAAATTGGAAGGGGTTTGTGGTCTATTAGACTTGTATTACAGTTATCTTCGTGAAATGACATTTGGAGGGGGGTGAGCGTGGTGAAGACTCTTTTGAATTGCCTAATATTGCATCCGTTAAAACTTCTCTAGATATGACATTGAGGGGTCTTTTTCAAGAATATGAATCTAAGTATTCGGATAGAGGGTCATCATTTAGGCCTAGTCAAAGACCAAGAAGCTCTTTTAATCTAGGAATAGATTCTAGTTCTGTAGCTGCACAAAGACTTCAAAGTTTCTTTCAAAATCAGGGCACGTGTAGTAATATAAGCAGTGAACTTGATATCTATCTTAGCGAACCCAAAAGTACAGATTTAGCAGGTGAAGAGCCAAATGATGTTGATGTTTTGCAATGGTGGTCGAGGAGGCAAAAACAATACCCGATTTTAGCAATGATGGCGAGGGAGATCTTAGTCGTTCCGGCATCAACAGTCTCGGTGGAACAAGCTTTCAGTGTTGGAGGCTACGTGCTCGATGAAAGAAGATCAGTGATGACGCCAAGAAACCTAGAGGCTCAAGTTTTACTCAAAGATTATACAATGGTCGAAATGCGTGAACAAGAAAATAATTGGGATGAAATATTTGCGGAGTATCCCATAAGCACAACCAAGGCCGAAAGCACATACACCGACTCTATAGCCACTACTGAAACCGATGAATTTGAAGATGATTGGGACTTTGACGCCGACATCAACGGGTAGTCCTAAATAATTTTAGACGAGTACTCTTTTTCCTTACTTGGTGTTTTTCCCATTGGGTTTTCGCCAAGAAGGTTTTAACGAGGCTCGGCCCTTGAGTTTTCAAACTTTGTGAATTCCAAGGGTTTTAGGATTTCGAGTTTTAAATAATAATATATTTCCATTTGTAATTGATTACACATTGTTATAAATGAAGATATATATTATTCTATTTCGATCTTATACATTACATTGATGATTTATGTGTTTCATTTCAATAACAATGTAAAAAAAAATTATACGGTTCTGACCCTAAACCGGCGGTTCCGACCCGGAACCGGAACCGGAACCGTCCAATACGGGCCGGTTCCGACCCGGAACCGTGGTATATGACGGGCCGGTTCCGGTTCCAATTTCTCCAAACCGAAACCGGCAGTTTTGGGCCCGGTTCCGAATCGGAACTGGCCCGTGAACACCTCTATTCTCTAGGTCAAGCTTCAAATAAAAATTATTAATATATACAGTTAGCATCTTCTCGTATTTTTCAAAATTTTAATTAATAACTTATGTGTTCAAAGTAGTTATTCTATCAAATTATATATACAATTGCTGCTTCAATTAAAATTAAATGATTAGATATAGGGCAATTATTTTCTGTTAATCAACATATTTCCTTAACATTAGTTTTACATACGATTCTTTTTTTGGGGAATCAATTTGTGAAAGAGTTTGCTCTATTTACTTTCTCAATTCAATTACCTATGTACATCTAACCTGACATATAATAAATATCAAATGAACCAAAGCAATAAAATTAATAAGGAAAAATAGCGTAAGAAAGTTGGGGAAGAAATTGTCTAATAAGTTCTTTACTGAAAGAAGAAAGAAAAAAGAAAAAGAAGAAAATCCTAGACTTTGAGTATTATAAGCCAATACTTCAAAGTCGGGCCTCGTTAAAACCCTTAAAGGTAAAATCCTAGTGGAGAAACCCAATAAGGGAAAAAGAGTACCCGTCTATTTTACAATACGGAAAGTGCTAAAAAAAAGCATATCACGGTTGATAACAGTGGTAACACTTGGATGACCGTTAGGCCACCAACCATCTTCAATGTTAGGAAACGCCATCATATCAGCCACCGAATTTCCTTCTCTGTAAATATGAGTAACTCGAAAATGCATGTTACTATCTGCTGCAAAGCACGAATTCATTGGGAACGGAGACGCCACGGGACCGCTGAAGAGCGAGCATTAAGAAGACTAACCGCATAAGTTGAGTCTGATTCCAGCCACAAATGCAACCAACCTCTAGAATACGCAACATCAATAGCATGAATGGCAGCAAGAAATTGTGATTCTTAAAACCTTGATATTCAAGAGTTATTAATTAAATTCGTAAAAAATACAGCAGAGGCTGACAACTATTTATGGTTGAAATATAATATTTTTATTTGAACCTTGAGATAGAAATAAGATGTTTATAAGGGAAAAAGAAGAGATAATATTCACATTTGAGACAAAATAAAAATTTAGTACTCATTTCGATACAAATTTTAGTGTAGTACTCTTTTTGATGCAAACATTATAGTTTAGTACTCATTTGAGAATTACCCCAGAATTGTTATATATTTATAAATAATCATGTTTAGATAGTATCCCAATATAGTTAATTTTCTATTTTAAATAGAATTCTAAATTCAATCTTTGCCCCATACATTGGGTGCACAAGTACGAACTTTGATGCCCTCTTCATTGATGCTAGGGGTGTTTAAACAACAATAATCGGAAAATTTAAATAATAAAAGGACAAGTAGATGCATTTTCTTAGACTCTATTCCTGGACATAACAAAGAAAATGCAAATGGGAGGGATAGGCATTATATCAAAAAAGACAATACAAGGAACTATTGCGAAAATTCAATCTTCAACCGAGGGGCATAAACTATTTGTCATAGATGAATTCTGAACAAACAAATTCTAATTTTATAACCAACTTCAAAGATCAATAACACGAGACAGCTTCTGAATGCGGTTTAACAAGAAGTCCCCTTGCTTGATGGTTGACTGGTACAAAGCATTCTTTGCATCGGGACGATTGGTCTCTAAAACGCCTGCAACTTTGTCTATCTTGCAATGTAGCTTCCCAGCTGCAATAAAGCGAGACAGCTCGCTACAAATCAAAGCAAACCCACATTAAGCATCACACTAAGATATTGGGGAACAGGCTAAAACTAAGCAGGATTTTAAGCACTTACATATCAATGAAATCCACTGTCACACCAAATGCTTTTGCCATAGCTTCAATTGTTACACTCTTGTAGGATTCCAGGAACTGCGAGTAAACAACAGTTCTGATCTCCCTCATGTAGTACCGGAAGTGCGGGTGCAAATAGCGGTCCAACTTAATATGTTGAGTCAAGCCAGCTGAATAAACAACATGGCGAACATAATTAACAGAGGCTAAACATGCATAAGATTATATACCCACTCTGATCAAATGAACGTCAAAATCTAAGCACAATGAGCAGTTGCTATAAGTACAAGAACCCCGCACTTAGAAGTTTTGATGGGATACTTACCAAATGCAGTAAAGAATGATTTATACTGGCAATCATGTAACGAGTTCATGAAATCCGATAAGTATTGGATTTTGCCAATGACAGTCAGTATCTCTGGGGCATCCACCACCTGCAACATATCCAAACCACAAAGAGGTGTTGATTAATTACCAGCGTGGTGGTCGGGGATGAGAATTTCAAGGAGATTAAAATAATTTACTTGCAAAAAGCCTCCAAAGTTATTTAATCCTTCACTTAGAACAACCATGCTGAGTGACACTACACAGAAAACATTTACATAATTGGTCCTGCCATGCAGTGGTGCCTCCATAGAAGGCAATACCACCAAGATGTGCCCTGATACTAAGCCCATCACTAGGAGTATCTCCATCATATTTTAGGCACATTACTAAAGAATTCAAACGAACCCATTGCAGATGAAAAATAGAAACTTCCAGCTATCATTTTAATGACCCAGTGGCAAACATATTTTTAAAAGAGTACGGCACAAAATATTTGTAATCATCAAACTAAATAAATCCTAAGAAGCATGTATTTTTTCTCCATAACTTGTAGATGACAATGTAAAGCATTATTTAACAATAACAAATACAAATCTGAAATCAAACTAACATGACATCAATCATCAATTCATTTTTGTGGTAGGACTTAATCTTAGGATGACTCATTCATGTTCATAGATAAATTGAAAAACATGATTTATCTATCCTCATCTGAAAGGCATGCAAAGTCCAACTACCCAGATGATCGACAACTACAAATGAAATTGCATTGAAGCATTCAACTCTAATTCATAATGATTTTGACCTTCCACAAGTATATTATGGAGAAATACATATGCTTTTTTCAAAATTGATCGAGTCTAATCAAGATGAAGTATTAGTTAAATGCTGTTATATTTTACTATAATTCAATACGAAAAATTTCTGTCTTTTCCCACTTTAAACGATTCTATGTGAATTCTTACTTTCAACACACTGACCAGCACCTTCATACTAAATGCACTAGGTATCAATGAAAAAGATGGGGGAAACCAAGACAGGTTTGCGATCTAGGTAAAACAAGACTTAGTTTGAGAAAAATAACAAACCTTTTGTTTCAATGAAACTCTATCCAAGGTTATGATGCTCGTAAGGACAGTATAAAATATGAAGGTGTCATACGGGAAGAGCTCATAAGTTGTGAAAGTCGAAATGGAATCAAGGAAAAGATCAGCTGATTTCTTGAAGTTGCGAGTGGACATGCAATATAAACCCTCATACACCTTCAAACGGTTCTTCCTCTCCCAATCACCACCCTCTTCAAACAACCTGTCATATCAAAAGTCAAAATCAGTGCTCAGCATCAGTACACAAAAACAGAACAAGTTAGCAAAGCTTTTTATCCAAGAGCAACATAAACATTGATGCTTACTTCTTAGCTTTGTCAATGCTTTTGGAGATAAGATCAAAGTCCATGTGAAAGAAACCAATTTGTAGTGTGTAAAATACCAAATCCATTTTTTGTCCAACTGCAACAGTCTTCCCCTCCGTTATTTTAAGTTGTTCCAGTGCCTTTTCCTGGATATTAAAGAATTTAGAAGGAATTCATATAGAAAAAAGAAAAGGAAAGAAGAGTTTTTGTATTTACCTGGTCACCTATTCGAATGTAAAACAATGATTTGGCCAAATGAGCTTCCCTAACTTCACTTTCACCCAAGTTCTCCTCTGCGTCAGCAATCCTACATAAAAATCAGAGAATCTGACTTTAGAAGATCATAAAAGTTTATACATCCATATTTCCACATTAATTAATTGAATAGGTTAACGAATAACAACACGAGGACAGCAGAAGTTTTGGGAAAATGGAAGTACACTATATTTAGAAATCTGTAAAGCCTAACAAAATGGAAATGTGAAGCAATAAAGTTAACAAACCACAGTGAGGAACACAGCTATCAAAAGTTAAGGTAGGCCTTGCAGTCATCTAAGAGGCAATGAGAACAACTTATCATAGACTTACTGCAGTTAACAATATGGAGATCTTGAAGGAATTATGTTACACAATGATATCAATTAGATTCAGAAACCAACTTGTGCAGACTAATTTTATAAGAGCTTCGCCTGCACTACCTGCATGACTTTGTCGCTCTGAGAAAAAAAATCATATAATTCAATTAAAAAAATATTCGACTCTAATACCTAAAATACAAAAGTTGATAGTTGAGTTAACAAGTAGCATGAACTTTTAGATAATAATAGAAAAGCACAGATGAAAATAGTAAGAAAAGCCGCACAACAAAGGAAATAAAACATATCTTCATATTATTGAGTAGCTAACATTTTTTAACCACTGAGCCCATAAATCACAGAGATCCCAGGAGCCAACTCAATATTAAAAGTTTGCATAATTCATGAAGAGGAAAAAAAAAAAAAACTGACTTCTCTTCGAGCTTCTTCAACTCATCAGCGATCTTGGAACGCATCGAATCAAGTGCCTTCTGATCCAAATCCAAAACCTTGTTGGCAACAAGGGTTTCGTACAATGGAGCCATATCTACCAAAACAAATCCGATAAATGAAGTCCCGCGGAAAACAGAAAGACTAAATATGAGTTTAAGAATGAATGGCAGAGAAAATGGTCCAATTACCGTTGGCGATGATGAAGTTGAAGACCTCATCACGGAGGCGTACTTTTTCGATGTCATCGACGTCATTCTGAGTGAGCAGGAACAGATTGTTCGCGAGCACAAGCTGCGGCTGCTGTACTCCTTCTTCACCTTCCATTGACGAACTTTTTCGTGTTTCTTTCTAGTCAAGAGAGATGAAAGATGAGGTTTTCTTGAGGAGGGAGCAACACAGAGGGGGGGAGAGAAAAGAGCTGGGATTTTGGGTCTTCTGAAATAATAGAACTAGAATTTCTTGTGAATTGTTAATTATTTTAAGGAGAACTAGTGTGTATCCCGTCGAAAATCGACGGAGAACTATATTATTAAAATAAAATATATTAATAAGGTTGTTTCTTCAATTTTATTATACTTTCTTAATAATTATTTTTATTTTTATTATTATTTTGAAATATATAAGCATGAACATTAAAAATAATTTAATATTATTTCGGAGTGATAATATTTCGATAATTGATCAAAAAGAGTGTTTACTTTCTTTAGTTGCAAGAAATCAATAGAAATCAAACTTTTTTTTACTTCACAATCTGTCAAATATTTCATTATATACATCGTTAATTGTTGTGTATATCTGATCATCTCGTCACAAAATTAAATTTCGAGAATTATCCCTACGTGTATATATATACAAATCCAAAAATTATAATTGAGAACACGTATTTTTGAGATTTTTCTTTTATTTACGTCAATGTAAAAATTCGTTAAATTAAACAAATTAATATTGACAACTACATAATTGATCAAATTAAAATTGTCAATAAAAATAAAACTATTTATTTGGCCAATAAATTAATTTGCCAAATTATATTGGTTGTGCAAAATAATTGCGAAATGAAAAAATACACATGGATTGTGAGTATTTATATATATTCTCCAAGAATGAAGTTTTATTAAAAATCAATGTTGGGATGAGAAAATCTATATTAAATATACATAGAATAAATGAATAAAAATTCTCAAAATAAAGATTAAAGATAAATAAGAATACTGAAAGGAGAGAGCGCCATGTAGGACCTCGAATTAAGGAGAGCTCCCGAATCCGTAATAGTTTTAATAATATACTAGTGTGTATCCGGTCGAAAATCGACGGAGAACTATATTATTAAAGTAAAATATATTAATAAGGTTATTTCTTCGATTTTTTTTGTACTTCCTTGACAAATATTTTTATTTTTATTATTATTTTGCAATATATAAGCATGAACATTAAAAATAATTTAATATTATTTCGGAGTGATAATATTTCGATAATTGATCAAAAAGAGTGTTTACTTTCTTTAGTTGCAAGAAATCAATAGAAATTAAACTTTTTTTTTTACTTCACAATCTGTCAAATATTTCATTATATACATTGTTAATTGTTGTGTATGTCTGATCATCTCGTCACAAAATTAAATTTCGAGAATTATCCCTACGTGTATATATATACAAATCCAAGAATTATAATTGAGAACACGTATTTTTGAGATTTTTCTTTTATTTATGTCAATTTAAAAATTCGTTAAATTAAATAAATTAATATTGACAATTACATAATTGATCAAATTAAAATTGTCAATAAAAATAAAACTATTTATTTGGCCAATAAATTAATTTGCCAAATTATATTGGTTGTGCAAAATAATTGCGGAATGAAAAAATACACATGGATTGTGAGTATTTATATATATTCTCCAAGAATGAAGTTTTATTAAAAATTAATGTTGGGATGAGAAAATCTATATTAAATATACATAGAATAAATGAATAAAAATGCTCAAAATAAAGATTAAAGATAAATAAAAATACTGAAAGGAGAGAGCGCCATGTAGGACCTCGAATTAAGGAGAGCTCCTGAATCCGTAATAGTTTTAATAATATACTAGTGTGTATCCCGTCGAAAATCGACGGAGAACTATATTATTAAAATAAAATATATTAATAAGGTTGTTTCTTCGATTTTTTTGTACTTCCTTGACAAATATTTTTATTTTTATTATTACTTTGTAATATATAAGCATGAACATTAAAAATAATTTAATATTATTTCGGAGTGATAATATTTCGATCATTGATCAAAAAGAGTGTTTCTTTAATTTTATTTCACTTTCTTTAGTTGCAAGAAATCAATAGAAATCAAACTATTTTTTTTTTACTTCACAATCTGTCAAATATTTCATTATATACATCGTTAATTGTTGTGTACGTCTGATCATCTCGTCACAAAGTTAAATTTCGAGAATTATCCCTACGTGTATATATATACAAATCCAAGAATTATAAATGAGAATACGTATTTTTGAAAATTTTCTTTTATTTACGTCAATTTAAAAATTTGTTAAATTAAACAAATTAATATTGACAATTACATAATTGATCAAATTAAAATTGTCAATAAAAATAAAACTATTTATTTGACCAATAAATTAATTTACCAAATTATATTGGTTGTGCAAAATAATTGCAGAATGAAAAAATACACAAAGATTGTAAGTATGTATATAGGTTCTCCAAAAATAAAGTTTTATTAAGAATCAATGTGGGATGAGAAAATCTATATTAAATATACATAGAATAAATGAATAAAAATGCTTAAAATAAAGATTAAGGATAAATAAGAATACTAAAAGGATAGATTGCCACATAGGACCTCATTAATTATTGTGTATGTCTGATCATCTTATATATATGTTATGAGACGTACGATATGATTTAGAATATGGTTACCATTATTATATTAGTATATATAGAATATATCGATATAGAGGTAGAGATAATAGAATAAATATAATTTGTATAGAATTTGATTTATACATATGTGGCATGAAGTTGAGATGATACATTATTATTATAATAATAATAATAATAATAATAATAATAATAATAATAATAATAATAATAATAATGTATAGTATATGAATTAATATTGACTACTTAATAATTTGGCCAAATTACATTGTCCAACATAAAAATAAAATTATTTATTTGACCAACTAATTAATTGGCCAAATTAAATTGTTTATGCAAAATATTTGCAAGATGAAAAAAATACACATTGATCTTAAATATTTATAATGTTTCTCAAAGAGTAGAGTCTTATTGAAAATCGATGTGGGATAGAAAATTTCATAGTTAATTTATAGAATATATGAATTAAAATTACATTAAAAGACGATTTAAGATAAATAAGAATAATGAATGGAGAGCGCGCCACGTAAGACCTAAAATTAAGGAGAGCGCTCGAATGCGTAATCGTTTTAATAATATATATATGGATTCTAAATTCAATCTTTTAATAAACTAATTAATTTTAATAATTATTTAAATTATTAATATCTCATATCTAATTAATTTTCGACAGGCAAAATTGTGGAATAGTATTACATATATTTTCCGAATTGACTAATATTTTCTCAACTCTTTAATCCAAATGTAAATCTAGCATGAAAATTTTAGAGAATGTTATTCAAACAAACTTTACTAGCAAAATTAAGAATCACAATGAAACAAACATGAGTACGTAATTATTCAGGATCAAGAGCATTCAAATATGATCAACTTATAATTTAATTTGAAAAACCTCAACCGCGACCATATCTTTAAACTATCAGATAAAATATATCGACAAATATTATAAAAATAGTAGATCTCATAAAAATAAACAAATGAAGACCAACTTATAATGTGTTTGCGTTAACTTAGGAAAATCGTGTCAGTCGGGTTGTTATCATATCGACATGATAAGACCGAACACAAATATGATATGTTAAGGGTGTCCTTGACACGCAACATGAATTATACAACAGACACGAATTCGTTCATGTTGACACGATACGATAACAACACGATAAATTCAAACCCTAACTAAAAAATAAATATAAATTATAATAATATAAATTATATTATTGTATTATATGAAAACAACAAGAATTCAACACGAATACGAATATGACACAAAAGTATTGTGTTCATGTAGAGTTGTCAACTGGCCGGGCCAGCCCAGGCCCGAAACGGGCTTTTTAGTGTGTAGCCCTGCTCGGACCAAGCCCACTAATGGAGAGGGCCTGGACCGGGCCTTCCTAAAAAATAAAGCCCATTTTAAGCCCATGAACAAAGCCCGGAACGGGCCCAGGACGGGCACTGTTATGGGCTGGAAATTAGGCCTATATGCGGCCCATTTCAATGGTTGGCCCAAGCCCATGCCCACACATTTACTGAAGCGGGCCGGCCCAATTGACATCTCTATTTCGTGTTATACAAACACGACATGAATCCGACGAGGACACAACACACAATTATGTGTCATTGTGTTGACACGGTAAGGACACAAATACGATAAGACTAGATACTAATTCATTAATTGTGCAAGTATTCATGTCGTGTCAAAAATTGTAAGTTCTATGTTGATTATATAAAGGAATGTACAAGGAATAGTGATTCTAGGAATTTAAGTAGGGAATCTTAATGGTTGTATTGGAAGTAGTTGGAAATAGAGTAATGGTGTTGGCAGTCAATGTGTCTCTTGAGGAGGATTCAAGTGCCCGAGAAGCTTGAAGAGCCATCTCTGCATGCAGTTGTAAACATGCCACTGCAAGCTGCATATAACATATCAAACATCGTAAGCACATTGCTCCACCAAAAACCGCACAGAAATGGAAGCAAATATATATTGTGTGTTTGTGTGTGTGTGTGTTTAGCAGCAACCCAGAAATGGAAGCAAATACACAATTGTAACAGAGGTACAAAAGGGTCTCAATACTGTCATTGATATTCCCAAGTCAGCGATAATTTTGCAATATGATAATTATGCATCATAGAAGAAACAGTGACTGTAGGAGAAGCATGGGGTCTGTAAAATCATATTTCAAATCTATTCAGAAAAGAAATGACTCAGATAAAATCTCATGACCAAAAATCAAATTACTACGTAAAGCTTTTTGGAGAATGCAAATGTTTCTTACCAACAGGTAGGAATTTCAAACAAAACTATAAACCCAATTTGGAAATTTAAAGTTTTAACGTGGTAAAAAAAAGGGTTGCATCACTACTTGTGAAGGTATTGTGCTGTGGTACCAAGAGTGACCATAAAGTATAACACTCCGGAGATACATATATGATTGGCAGCAGAAAACGGAGGAATGTAGCTCAAACTGGTTTAGAACTGGATTGCGTATAGCAGCAAAACTTTTTTTTCTTTTTCCAAATGATTCGACACGTTGCAGCAATTACAAGACTGCAACACATGCTGGTTCAACATTGTAAAAGCAGATTTGAGATATCAGAGGAAATATCATATCAAATTTCAGCAGTCGCATAAGCAAATATATTCTTGCTTACCGTGTGGCATTCTCTGTCTGTATCCGACTCAGCTACTTTTAGTGCCCATGTGTGTATCCAGTCAAGCCCTTCAGAGATTTCAACATTTCCTTCAACCACCGCAGATGCAACATACGAGGGATGAAGGGCCAAAAGAACACATGAAGCTGTAAAAAGCACAGACCTTCTCACATATGCTTCTGCATGATGAGAGATCTCCCTGTGCAATATCAGGCAAAGATCCAAGTCATAAGCATGCAATTAAGGACACACCTCAAGAGCATGATAAAAACAATGCGATTAATCTTCTAAATGTGAGAAACTCAAATACAGAGAGGTCAAATTATAACCAACCCCAATTCAAGGCACTCGTAGAATGTTGTTACCTGGATCTTAACATGTCCAAAAGAGGAGTGGCCAGAACAGAAGCTTCAGGATGCATTGCTGCACATTTTATACAAACACCAAGCATGTGGATGAGTTTTCCGAGGACAATAAAATCCCTTCCCAGTAATTCAACCCCGTGTCTCTTTTGATCGTATCCCTGCATGGCTGGAAGCATAAATGCTGCAGCATATTGAGGAAAACTATTTTGAGACCATTGCACCTGTCTATCCTGCATTGGCTGTCGAAGGCTCCATCGACGTGTCTTCCCCTTCTTGATCTGACCTACTTTGGATGGTAATTCTCTTTGATAAGAATAAGACCAATTCAATGGAGTTTCTGTTGAAGAAATCTCTTTCCAAGACCCCGCCCCACTAGGACGATCATTTCTTGGTCTGAACCATGGTTGGTCGGTGGTAGATATGAGAGTCTCTGGTCGGTGTTCTGATTTCAAAATTCTAGCATTTGCAAGCTCTTGAGCTGCATCGGTCATTACATCCAAGACCATTATTCGTTGACTGATGTCTACATTAGGCGAATAAAGCAATTTGTGCAAACAATCAAGAGATTCGAGAGGACTTGTGGCAATCAAACCGACCAGGGCCTTCTGTCTTTTTTCTTCTGCTGATTCTTCTTCTCCTTCAACAGTGGATTCAAAGCAACGAACCTGTACAAGAGCTTTACCCAGATCACCTGCTATATATTTAAGCTCATCTGGTGATGCACGAATGAGCTTCTCAGCTACATCAAGGGCATTTTCAACCTGCAAATCATCCTCAAATTTCAGGGACGATCTACATCTTAAGCATCTTACTTCCCAGTTATAATCAATGGAGCTTGAATAATACTTCACTAATGCAAATAACTAACCAATATTATGTGCAACTTGTCAGTGAACTTTAGTAACAGACTACACTAGTGTAAGACATAAGAAATAGTAGGACGCTTGTGAAAGCTAGCTAATCAACCAAAGGCTACACACTGGGTGCAACTGCTTACAGTTACAGCTATAAAAATGTGCAATGTAAGAATGGCATATAGAAGATTGGTGAATAATCTAGAACTTACACCCTCAGCATCATCTGATTTTCTTAGTGCTCCAACTATATCAACCAATTGTGTGAACTTCTTTTTCAGATCTGCATCATCATCAGTCAAGTCATAGGGTTGCAATGATGAGTTGCTGGATGTCTCAGAATCCTCACTTGCACAGTCTCTCTCTTCTTGAAAGACGTACTCGTTATTTAGTTCTGCAGGATCAATAATCTCATCTGGGTCAATTAGAGTAAAGGCTGATTCCTTGTTCTTCCTAGAATTTGAGGTCCGAAGCCCCTTTTCACCACTCTTTTGAATTCCATTTCCTACTACTAGGGCAGAAGAGCTTTCTCTCTCATGAGTCTTTTCTTCACCAAGCAATGTTGTAGTGGCAGGGTCCTCTTTGGGGGTTGCTAAACAAAAGTCACAGTCAATGGTTTCTTCCTGACAGCTATCGTCGAGATACAAAGGATTACTGGGGTCTATAATCTTTGAAAATACTAAAGCAATATTGCTTGCCATTTTTCGAATCAAATATACAGGATTCTCCAATCTACCTGCAGGCAGTTTAAAGTTTTTAAGAGTAAATAGAAAACTTGGATAAATAACCGACAAGAATTTTAACTGAGAAAGAGAGAACCAAATCCTTACAACTAATTCCCTGAAGAATTAAGTGCAATGCATCTTTCGTTGCATCTAGATCTTCTTTAGCCATATTCTGCAGGCAAAGACCTAAAGCAGCAGTTACATCTGTAAACTATGTTAAGGTGCAACAGAAGAAAAGTAAGCATAACAAATTTTCAGAAAATTATCAAAAGGATTGGAAATTTCTTCAAATAAATCAGAAGATGACACTAGAGAAACATATGCAATATGCTCATCACAGTAGAAGGTGGAATACTCAAGTGTAAAGAATATTGCAGCTTCTGCACTGCAAGTGAAAGCATCAACAACGAGCAAGAAATTATTTCTGTCCATCAGACTCCAAAAGTGTTATAGCTGCTAACACTGTTTATCTACTAAAAAGGATACATATTTGCTGCTCAGTTGGAGATGATTGGACAAACTCTCTTCTAGACCATGCTACTATAAGATGATGCACAGTGTCCGAGAGACTTTGAGCATTGTAAGATTTTGATGAAGCTTTTTCAGGGGGACATTCAAGCACAGCAAAGTGAATAATCCATCTCAAGCAACAGGTGGGAAAAACTTTCCAGAGCAAAAACTTCTCCACAAAAGTGAACCTGGAACTCGAAGGGTTAGGAGCATTCAATAAACATCAACAACAGCCAAAAATAGAGAGAAAAAGAAGAATAAAATAGACGGGGAAAACCATTAACAACAGTTTAGATTCTTTTACACGTTTGGAATGCATATGTCAAAGTACATATAAAAATGAAGTGCATTGAGGAAGAGTTCAACACTTTAAAAACATGTCTAATGGGAAAAGAAATAGATTTTTTAAAAAGGTTAAGGGGATTATGGAGGAACAAGATTGAGAAAACCAAAAAAGAAAAAAAAAAATCTTTGGACACCAAGTGAACTTGTTCTGCACATCAGGAAAGTAACAGCAACCAAGACTGGAAATTGATTAAGGCCAATGAGATAACCAGGCTTTTCTACCATATGAGGATAGAAACTTTTTCTAATACATTCTGAGATAGAGGAACCATTATATACAACACAGAAAATAATAGAAAATGGAGAAAAACCTAATAATTATCTAAATAACTAGTGAAGCCCCTATAAACATAAACGCAAAGTGAAAGATTCCTAAACTAACATTTTTTCACAAATGTCGAGCTAGTATACCAGCGCATACAATCATGACGATCATCTTGAAGAAAGAGAGGAGATATTCTGCTGACAGAGAGAGACTCCTCTTATTACTTTAATTATTTAATCTTCATTATCTTAATAAAAAGGGGTAGTATGTGTACACGATAGAAATGGTTATTAATCTAATTCAAATAGTAAAATAGAGTACATTCATATAAGGTGTAACAGACCAATACTCAGATAATAGGAACTTTCAAGTGAAAACCAGATGGAAAGTTAGCACCACTTTATGTACCTGATTGAAGGATGGCGTTTGTAGATCCGACTAAAAAGCATCCACAAAATCCAGTAACCTTCAACCTCATTAAGTTTTTGAGTAGCTAGTTGACGCAAGAGTTCTTCAGCTATTCTTTCCACTGAATGGGAATCATTTACTGCCTCAATAATCTTACACCAGAAGCGCAGACCGGGTCTTGACTCAAATGTTTCACTAAAGGTGGGATCAGAAGTTGATGATAAGACGTTTCGGACTTGCCCAAGGATCTTTGAAATGATCTCACTTAACAGCACATCTGCCAGGATGTAAAAGTTAGAATTTTGCAACAGAGGATGGGGTTTACCAGAAACATAAACTTCAGGCTTTATGAATTTCAAAATACCGGTAGATCCCCGACGACTAATCCGGGCAAATGCTTCTCCGATAAAAAGCATAATGCCATCCACATGGTTGTCATATGCAACAACTGACTTATCTACCAACTTCAAATCCCATTCCTCCGCTCCATGGAGAAGTTGACTGGTTAGTTTTTTGAAGAACAAACTGGAAATATCATGTAGGACCGAATCAGAGTGTGAAAAGAATTGAAAGTATTGAACTGAAAATGATGTTCCAAAACCCTGAATCTCATGTTGGCTAGATGTGAAAACTACATATTCATGATGTATTGATAGCATGCAGGTCCCACACAGAATCCATTCATTTAGTTTTGCCTGGCAGCTAAATTAGATATCTTGTGAGCAGTAGCTTTGGTGATAGCAGAAGGTATAGTATGTTTAAGCGCTTTATTTAACGGATTGAGATAGAGAACCTAATTTGTAAGCTCTAACTCAAGGTTCCAGACATTTATGTAGATAACTGTTTGACAAGAAGAGACTGCATTCAAAATGGAAAATAAGGATACCGTGGGGAAAGTGAAGCTGGAGCATCTCGTCTTGCCTTGTCAGGAATTGATGTAATCAGTTGTGAGGCGGCAGAAGTGGCCTTCTTGACTTGTTCATGGCCGACATCTTCAAATTGACGGCCACCAGCAAACTCTCTAGTCATCTGACATACCAAATCATTCTCCAGCAGGCAAATCACAAGTAATCTATTAAAAAATAGCATAAGTGTGTTAAGTAGAAAACTCCTGGAACACAATAATTGATTGGCTGGAATCGAGCCTACTCAGCCTAGTCATGCTACTATTACCAAACATCCTCGTCAAGGGGTACTAAGAAACATGTTGACATTAAGACATTGCTACTCATGCAACAGCAAAAAATACAGCCATTAAGTAAAATGCAGATGTTCATAGTATACTAAACTAAGCTGAAAATTTCAACTCAAGTTAGTAGCCAAAATTGCAGTTTAATGGTCAAGATTCACCCATTTCTTTCTAAGCTGAATTCATAAAAATCACTGCTCAAGGTCAGAAAATGATATTCCATAACTAATACAAATAAAATTTTCAAAAGTTCACAACTTTAGAAGTTTCCTCCATCTGATGACACAAAATAAAAACAACCGCAGTTAATAAGAGTAATCAATGAGGATTATAGAACTTAATTTTCAGAATGCAAGCAGAGATCTTCACGCATCTTATGACATCATGGCATTGTAAGTGCCAATAGAGAGGGGAAATGGGACAAGAATACTTGAACATGACTTGATCCATTAATGCAAAGCTGGATTTTATATTGAGTGTGTGATTATGCCGAGATGCGCACGAAGCATAGCAGGTCATGAAAGTGACATACCTTTAATAGAAAATGTCAAATGCAACCTTGCCAAGAGGACTATTACTGATGGAAGATTAACTTGTTACCTTTCAGCGTTTAAGATCACAGCATTTGAATCATAACTGCCACTTTCACCAGGCTGAAGACAAGGAACCACCACCTGAACTATCTCAGTGGCACACCCATCTAAAAAGAGTGCATCATATACGTGCTTCCTTGCAGAAGCTGGAAAGCAGGCTAGCCAGTTGGAAGCAACATCTGCAAACCATGGAAAATGCTTTTAGAAATTGTAAGGACCCGTATTCTACAGAATAATAAAAAGGGCACTTAGCTACATTATCAAATGACTAGCAAATATAACAATTTCAATTATCTATATATTCTTATCGATGGATGCTGTTTTATAAGATATTCCTATTAACTGAAGCAAGCGGTCTGCATAAAGATACCCAAAAGGTAGAACTGATCGCATCTGTAAATAGAGCCAGAAGACTAGAGGACTTCAACACACAAAAGCTCGCACTGTCATTGTCAAATAAACTCTTTTAGCTCAAAAAAATGTATCCGCGATGTTTTGGCTTTGCTGTGAACAACAGAACAGAGTATATAAACGTCTCAGGCATAAACTGTTGTCACTTAGCAGCAACAACACTAAAACAACTACTCTTGCAGTATGCATTTGCCAGTAAATGGAACACAAAAACTCCATTACCACATTGAAATACAATTCGAATAACAAGCCCATAAAGTGTATATATACTACAATTTTAGAAGAATATAATAGGGGAAGATATTTCAACCATACAACAACACTCTAGCAAATGCACGGAACCCAGATCCTTTGTAGAATACACGCCACCATTCAGTTTTCTCATCTCTGCTGGGAACCTCTACGGCACTTAACTATCCAAAATACACAAGAAAAAACATTACTGATTACACAATCACGGCGGGACATCAAAAGTCAACAAAAAGAAAAAGATATCTTCATTTCATGTATTTCTCATCTTTGATCCCATAATCTAATCCTTGAATTAAAAATAAGATAACTGCGTACCTCGTCTCGATATTTCTCATCAATACAACCTACATCCCACAAAAAATGAATTATTGATTATTATTACTACAAATTTCTGATTATAATATATGCATAAGGTCAGTGAAATTACCTGATATAGAACCGGGATTGAGGGAAAATAGGCAGACGGCCAGAGAGTGGAGTGCTACGATAACTTGGTCGACGTGCTTGGCTTCATCAATGGAGGAGATGACGTGATCAACTCTCTCCAGTACTCTTCTTTCAAGTTCTGTCCTTTTCTTCTCGGCTGATTCTTCTCCTTCATTGGCCATGGCAAGTTAAAGTAGTAATCTACGGAAGGTAACACTGGCGCTTAGTGAATGAATGAATAGTCGAGCAGAACGAACTGCTACTGGCTTTGATTAAAGAGCCGCCAGCGGGGCCACCGGAGGATGCCGGCGGCAGGGTTGCGGACGGTGACGGGAACGGACTTCCCACCTTTTTTTTCCTTTCGGAATTGAAAACTTAGGAAAATAATAAATGAAATGCAAGTATTTTGGAGAGAATAACTGCACCACACACACACAAGGTTTTTTTTTTTTTTTTAATTTTTAATTAATTAATTCTAATTGATACTTAGTTAGTCTTAATTGTAACTTACTTAAATAAAATTAATAAATCTTAATTGTCTCTTAATCAATCAATCCTACACTAGGGTATTAACTATGAAATAATTCCCCACTTTAATTCAATTTTCGGGATTAATTTCCTAAATCGAAAGTCTTATATCAAGTCTTATGATTGTAATTTTGTAAATGAATATTTGAATATAGCTCTCGATTCTATTATAGATATTTTTGGGTTTGAGCATACATTTTATTTGTATATTCGAATTCGATTCATATATAGTTATCGATATCTACTTCAAATTTCGATAAAAAATTAGTCGAATTTGAGCTATCATTATACTTAATAACACGAATTGAAATGATTTGGTGTCTGTTTTGTAAAGCTTGGCACAAAATTTGATTTTCTTTCATAGAGAAGTTATTTCTAATTAATAATTTACTTTTAAAATTGCTGTAAATTGTTTCAACTAATTCCCTTATTTTATTTTATTTTTATTTCCTAAGAAAAAAAAAATTATGCTGAATAAATAAAGGTAACATTAAACCCTCACAAAATTCGTACTCCCGGTATCAGTATCTTCACGGGCCTGAAGCAGTAAACAGTTTCCTGAACGGCAAAAAAATGACGGCGGCGGAAGCCATACCTGAAGCCCGGAAGCTACCGCGGCCAGGCCGCGGCGGAGTCATCGCCCACGGACTCTCCGAAGAAGAAGCCCGCGTCAAAGCAATCGCTGAAATAGTATCTACAATGGTTGATCTCTCGCGCAAGGGCCAAGACGTGGACTTAAACGCCGTCAAATCGGCGGCGTGCCGGAAATACGGGCTTTCTAAGGCGCCGAAGCTCGTCGAGATGATAGCAGCGCTGCCCGAATCCGAGAAGGAAGCCCTGCTGCCCAAACTCCGGGCCAAACCAGTTCGTACGGCGTCTGGTATTGCGGTGGTCGCTGTAATGTCCAAGCCTCACCGCTGCCCGCATATTGCAACGACAGGGAATATATGCGTGTATTGTCCCGGTGGGCCCGATTCCGATTTTGAGTACAGTACGCAGAGTTATACGGGATACGAGCCTACTAGCATGAGAGCTATAAGGGCTAGGTAAATTGTCTTTATTGATTTTGTCTCGGTTTATTTGAGTTGTTTGTTGGATTTGCACCTTGTTGATATCTTGTTTGTTTAATTTGATTTTTCATTTGTAATGTTTGAGTTCCTGCTTATTATCTGATGAATATTCCCCTAAAATGGGTGCTGAGCGGTGTGGCTTTGTGTGTTTGTTATCAGCTAATTGTTGCTCTCCTTTTCCATATATTGTTCTATTTTCTTAGTAGTTTCATCAATTATCTCTAATGAAAAATGGGTTTCATGAAGTAGTCCTTTACATTCACGTCCTATTAGTTGCATGGCTGTCTACCATTCATGACGGGAAGCAAACACAATGTTCTCCATAATATCCAAATGGCTACTTCGCTGCATTTGGATGCAAACAGAACATAATTTGTTATATGGTTGAGGGTTCTCCAGTTTTCTGATATGGGACAGGACATTGAAGAGCAAGATTATAACTTATAAGGTCCTAGGTCTTAGGCTCTTAACTCCACATATTGGTCATGATTCAACTGCTGATCATTTGAAAAGGGTATATAAAGCAGGCTTGAGTTACTGGGGAACCATCTATAAATTGGTTTTGATGGCTTCAACGCATTTGATGATTGCTCTGACTACTAGACATTGATTAATTGGTCTGAATCATGCCATCCATCTCTAAGTACTGTTCCCTCACCATAAGAAGTTTAATTTTTCCTGAGTAGTTTGATTGGATGAAAAATGGGGTTCATGAAGTAGTCCTCTAGCTTCACAGTCTTGTAGTTGCCTGGCTTTTACGTGATTATGTTAAGCAAAAAGGTTAAGATTGGCAGAACTTCAAGTGTTTTAATCTTGGATGCTACACTAAGAAGCAAGATTGTGATTTGTCTTGTGCTTGACTTTTATAATTCCAGATTACTGTATGATCCTTCTTCAACTGCTGTTTGTTTAAACATGGGCACGTCTAGCAGGGTCCTAACTTGGGGATGTTGTTACCAAGTATATAATGCTTGTTTTTGTATTGCAAATGTCATTTGTAAACTCTCGAGCATCATTTGTAGATAAATTCTCTGCAAGGAAGAAACTTATTAAATGATTGATTTAGTATGAGGAATTTTGTATCACTGAATTAGCAAACCTCAGATGATGTTTCCCTTATATTTACTCTTGTTTTCATTTAATTTGGCATTTCATCTTGCGCCTTTGATGTACTATTTTGATTTAGAACTTGAATTTTGGTCCCCCCTCAACAGGAAATGCTAAAAAGGATAGATTTAGAAAGAGAAATTTGTTTTCTGGATATAGTGACTTAAGAAGATACTTGTCAATCTTTGCTCCATCTGTCTGTATTCTATTTGGCATTTTATCTATTATCTTTGGGCTACTATATCAGATTTAGAAACTTGTTTTACGGTTCCTAAAAATAATGGATGTACATCAGGAACTTGATTTTTATTTTTCATTATTTTTTCGGTGTTTTAGATACAACCCTTATGTCCAGGCAAGAGGCAGGATTGACCAGCTTAAGAGATTGGGTCACAGTGTTGACAAGGTTTGCATTTGCTGCCGAGGCTGATTCCTGTATTGGTTTACTCAACCGTTAAATAATTCCTAGTATTAAAAATTTCTGATGTGTTAATCAAACAGGTCGAATTCATCTTGATGGGAGGTACTTTTATGTCATTGCCCGCAGAGTACCGTGATTATTTTACTAGGAATCTGCATGACGCTTTATCAGGACACACGTCTGCCAATGTCGAAGAAGCAGTATCTTACTCCGAGCACAGTGCAATAAAGTGTATTGGGATGACAATCGAGACGTAAGTTAAAACTGAATTCTCTTTTTTGGATGCTACCTTGGTCTGTAGATTTTCCCTAAGAGCACGTTAGTTTCTTGCATTTTTTCTTAAGGAGACAAGATTGCTTAGGGATAATGTTGATTTTGCTTCTGAACAATTAAATCTCAATTTCTGTATTAGGCCGCTGAAACAAAAACAGTACAGTAGCTTCTTTATGCCTTTGATAAATGGATTGTCTTACCATTGCTTTTGACACTTTGGAAGTCATTCAAGTGCAACCTTTACTCTTTCAAATGACAAACGAGATTCAATCCCTTGTCATCTCCCTGCTGCCTTAGTTTCGTTCCTGTTTTGGATCGAGCGATCTGCTTTCCTGCCATGATTGACTCCTGCTTTTGTATTGAATATTTAGGCGGCCAGACTACTGCGTGGGACCACATTTAAGGCAGATGCTTTCGTATGGTTGTACAAGACTGGAAATTGGAGTTCAGAGCACATATGAGGATGTTGCTCGCGACACCAATAGGGGTCATACTGTAGCAGCTGTGGCTGATTGCTTTTGCTTGGCAAAGGATGCTGGTTTCAAGGTGTTTTACTATTCTACGATGTGGAAACTTTTGTGTCATTGCTAACTATTTCATTTACTTTCAGAGAATTTTGTTTAACTTTATTGGCCTTGGGGAAATCCTAATATCTTCTCACTAAGTTCACCAGAAAGTACAGGCTAGCCCTTTTCATTTCTTCTCTAGCTAATCTCTCTCGTTGCCCACGTACATGGAAAATTCGCCTGTTGACTGAGCAAGGGAGAGATCTAGATTATTTTTTAGTTGTCTTGTGCTTTTTTAAAGGAAATTCATGGAATTGTATATTCTGTTGGGACAGAAGTCAAGCATAGACTTCCACGTTTCTAAGTAACACAATGAATTTACTTTAATTTGTTGAATTTCTAGGCTAAGGATATATTATGGGTTCATAAAAGAGAAGCAAACAAAAACCTAGTAAAAAGTGAACTGACTACATAGATATAACCCTACTGACTTAGGCTGGTGTCCAGCTTTCTAGGCTAAGGATATATTATGGGTTCATAAAAGAGAAGCAAACAAAAACCTAGTAAAAAAGTGAACTGACTACATAGATATAACCCTACTGACTAAGGTTGGTGTCCAGCCTTTTTTGCCTAAGCTTTAATACCATTTCTTAGGAGTTAGGACTCAAATTAGAAATTGGCTCGTGTATCCATGTATTTCACTACGTGCCTATATCTTTGGCATATAAAACCGACCTATCTAAATACAAAATAAGAAAGCCAAAAATACAAAACGTGCTAAATTTTATGAGGGCAATTTTTGGAATTAAATAAGTTCAGAAATCGTTAATATACCATTCTGCCAAGTCACTTCAATTTTGTACAGAGAGGAAAGCTGATAATGAATATGTTGTAGAAATTAATAAAGTGCCTCTTATAGGAGAGTTTTATTCTGTAACTATGCAGACCTCTTTTTTCTGAAACAGATACAGCAAAGGGTACGACAGATCCTGTACTGTTATTGCTATGCCCTACTCATGAAACACCATCACCAATAACTGTGACCTTATAACGTCTGATTTTGTTATACTGTCCATTTTTTTTTAACTCCACTGTTTAATTGACTCATTTTATTACAGGTAGTAGCTCATATGATGCCTGATCTTCCACATGTTGGGGTTGAGAGAGACTTGGAAAGTTTTAAAGAGTTCTTTGAGAGCCCTCGCTTTAGGGCTGACGGGCTTAAGATTTATCCAACCCTAGTCATTCGTGGAACAGGGCTTTATGAACTTTGGAAGACTGGCAGGTACGGTTTTCAGCTTTACATTATAGAGTCATAGACATGACATTTTCTCTGTTGTATGTCAATTTGGCTCTGTGATAGTTTTTCATTGTGTAATTAGCTAATTTGGTCTCTTCTTATAATCACGTATAGGTATAGAAATTATCCTCCTGAACAGCTTGTTGACATTGTAGCTCGAATTCTAGCTATGGTTCCTCCTTGGACTCGTGTTTATCGAGTTCAACGAGATATCCCTATGCCTCTAGTTACTTCGGGTGTTGAGAAGGGTAATCTTCGGGAACTAGCTTTAGCAAGGATGGATGATCTGGGCTTGAAATGCAGAGATGTTAGAACACGTGAAGCTGGTATCCAGGCAAGCAAACAAGCTTTCTCTCTGTGTAATGATGCTTTGTTTTATTGAACCCTTAAATTGATATTCTAGTGAATAAAATCAGGATATCCACCACAAGATAAGGCCAGAGGAAGTCCAGCTTGTTCGCCGTGATTATACAGCAAATGAGGGCTGGGAAACTTTTCTTTCATATGAAGACACACGCCAGGTACGTCACTCAATGTCAATTTATTTCTGTGTAGTTACAAGGTTGCATTCCCTTCCTCTGATTGAAAAAAAGGAAGAATGGAACTGGTTCCGGTGAAAAAAATGAAAGCAAGGGGAAAGGGTAGATATGCATTATAAGTGTCGTAACTTTCTGCGTTTAGCAGCCAGCCTATAAGTGGACAAGTCTTTTAAGTGTCAATATCTTCTGTTCTTTCTCGTATCAAGAGATAGAATAACAAACAGGTATGGTAATTTATTAGCAACTAAGAGTTCCCTTCCAAGGGACAACAAGATACTCTTTCCAGCTTATTTCCTAGTTGTAGAATGGCTTTGCTGCCTAGCTGGTATACCGATTTTATTTTTCCAACTGGAGATGAATCAGAGCTATGAGCCCAGTTAGCAAATGGCAGAGGTATAGAAGAAAGGAAGTAATTTAGAATCTTAAGTTATATATGATCCTTTTTTGCTGGTACCTTATGTAACATGTACTGACTAACCCAGAATCACATCTTAGTTACCATTCTCTCTTAAGACCAGTAGTTTAATATGCTTGACACTTAGTAATACTGTGTTGAAATTTTTGCTTCATGGAAAACTGAAAATTCCTTCCCTTCTCACTTCACTTTTGCCTTTTTTGTTCCCATTAGTTATCAGTCTGCTTTGCTACATTGGTACCGTGCAATTCTAAAATCCTGGACTGGTAATTAAGCCACATAAATTATGTTACTATATTGACTAGTTTGGATCAGAAAATTTTTAGTCCTTGGGCATTAAATATTTCTGTAAATTCTCTTATGAAAAGTAAGGATACTAAAGTTCATAATTCATTTTCCTTTATTTTGGGAATACAACGAAATTGTCCATGTTTGGCTGGAATTTGCTTCTATCTCATACACTCGATAAGAATTTATATTGTCACTAAAATGCTCAAGTTAGCCGACAGAAAAATATAATAAAAAAGTCCTCTCCTCTTGATGTTCACAAGTTATTAGACAACAATTTTTGGTTCTTCACCATGCAACTGTTAAATCTTATATTTGTTTTGCTTGAGTAGTGCATCCTTTATAAGTTGAACAAATGGTAAAAGATTTTATTTATAAAAAATTTCCTTTTACTGCTGGTGTTCTTCCCTATGATGTGGATCAAATTTTAAAATATTTAATACTAGTAATATTTAATTTTATATTTTCTGTTCAACAACTTGTAGACTGCTGATGACAGTGGTTTGGGTGGGGGGGGGGGGATGCCCAATTATTTATTTCTCTGTTCATTTATGTTGTTGTAATGAGCCGTTTTTCAGAAAGCAAATGCACAGAGTCCTAGCTGCCCCAGTTTTAAAACTTACTCATGCTATAGCACCATTATATGTTGGTCTGCTTGCAAAGTAATTTTGCCACTTCTTTTTATTGTGCCTATGGAACTTATGTGCTCTTGTTTCTTAATCCAGGATATACTTGTTGGGTTATTGCGTCTGCGAAAATGTGGAAAGAATGTGACTTGCCCAGAGCTTACGGGGAAGTGTTCAATCGTTCGTGAATTGCATGTTTATGGGACTGCAGTTCCTGTTCATGGACGGGATGCTGATAAACTGCAACATCAGGGTTATGGTACACTATTAATGGAGGAGGCCGAAAGGATTGCTATTAGAGAGCACAGATCAACAAAGATAGCGGTAATTTCTGGTGTTGGAACGAGGCATTACTATAGAAAGTTGGGCTACGAGCTTGAAGGTCCGTACATGGTGAAATACCTCAAATGAATAAACAGTCGTGCAACACCACCAAAGAACGAGTTGTATCCCGTTTATGGTGTCTGACTGGTAACTATGATCCAATCTCTCCTGTATATCATCATCGGTTTCTATGTCGATTCTATGCCGCATGTTTGTGTTTGTGTTTAGTATCTTTTGATATATAGCTTCGAAGGAATCGGGTTGTTAGATGGATTGATAGGAGATGTATTTGTATATACTATTTACAATGATTCAGGTACTATACTGTTTGATGGAAAGGTGAAATCTGGGTTTTATACTATTTGAAGTATTATTCAATGGCGATGTGCTGTTGAATTTTTGGAGATTATTGTATTTCTGCTTCGTTTCCAAGGGAAATAAAATAGAAATTTTGTTATCTGCAAACTCTAAATGTGCAAACATTAGCTTAAATTCTGTCATGATATCATAGGATCAATAGTTCTTTAAAATAAATATGATGTATTAGGCCATCACAAAGAGGTTAAGCTTAACTAATTTTGATCAAATTAATAAACTGCACGAAATTAATCTTGATTCCAAATTATAGCTAAATATTGTTAAGCATTGTTATTACTATTACAGCTGCTTTGTATTTTGTGCAATCTTATATATATATATATATATATATATATATATATATATATATATATACTAGTTAGTAGCCCGTCGGATTTCGACGAGAAATAACTTTATGTTTAAATTTAGATGTATACATTTTGAAAATGATATTATATTTTATTTAGAAGTTGTGATATTGTTCGCGTTAATTATTAATCAAACTTAGAAAATTAATGTAGTTTATTTCACGTATCTAAATTTATAATTATGAATGATAAAGCCCGTCGAGATTCGACGGAAAATAACCTATGTTTTGATTTACGTGTATACATTTTAAAATAATTTTATATCTAAATATTATTTAGAAGTTGTGATGTTGTTCGCATATAATTAGAAATTGGATCGGGTACTCATTCATTAAGCATCTTTCAAATTTAAATTTGTTAGAAATTTTTTACATGTTCTCGTCCTAATCTCGGTTAAAATAATGACATTACTTTTACATACTCATCTCAAACCCGTTGGCTAATACTCGATAAAAATCTGACACTACAAGTAATATTAATTAAAATTAGTAAAATCCTTCTTTCTATGTTATTTGAACCGTCTCGTAAGTTTATGCTAAATTACTCGAAAAAATCTGAACAAAGTTAATATTAATTAAAATTAGTAAAAATCATTCTTTTTAAGTCTATTTGAACCGTCTCGTTGGTTCAGATTTTCAACAGATTGTGAAGTAATAATATATTGTTATGACCATTTTTTTGAAGTATTATATTGTTAAGATTTGCGTGATTAATTTTTATATATACAGTTAGTTCCCGTCGAAATCCATAAATTATTTTTCAGACTCAAATTCGTTTAGAATTTATCCACTTATTCTCTTCCGAAATCCGCTTTAAAAAGTTATTTTACTGTTCATACTCATCCCAAACTTATTGAACCCGATAAGAATTCGAACACTACAAAGTAAATATTAATTATAAGTAGTAGAAATAGAAAATTATAATTAAAATTTATTGAATAGAAAATTTATTAAAATAAATCTCAAAATAAATTAATACTTAATAACATCTTATCATGAGTCAAGCCACATCTTCCTTCATTGCACAATCTTTATATCTTAATTTTCGAGTAAGACATTATATTCAGATTAATTGAGCTAAATTTTTTCGGTCTAAAAAGTTTCGTTTCTAACACCTTTTTTCCAGTCTATTCGAGTTATCATGTCGATTTTGGATTGATTTGAAATTCCTAACTTTAGCAAAAAAAAAATTCATTTAAAATGCTAATTTATTTTTCAAAATTTGTCTGTTGCTTAAGAAATGTGATATTTTTAGGATCATCGTTAATTAAGACTGACCACAAAATCAAATATTTTAATTCTAGAAAAAAAGAAAAGAAAGATTCTCAACTTTGATATTAAAATTAAACTATTCATTTGATAATTTAATTATTGATCAAATTAATATTAGACAAATTAAATTTCTCAAAAAAAAAATATTTATTCGGCCAACTAATTAATCGACCAAATTAAATTGGCGGTACAAAACAATTGTAAGATGGAAAATATACGTTGAAACTAAGTATTTATGTAATATCTTCAATGAAAAAAGTCTCATCGAAAAACGATGTGTGAGATAGAAGATTTAAGAAAAAAATTGAAATTGAGTGATAAGAGTATTATCATAAAGATATATGAGGCATGTGATTTAGAACTTGAGGATTGAATTTTTTTAAAACAATAATATTTGTTGTAATTTATCATGGTGTTATTATATATTATTAAGAATTATATATATATATATATATATATGTTAAAGACGTGATCATGTGATTTATAATTTAATAACTATTATTATGTTAATACATATAAGAGTATATTAATATAGAGGTGTGAGAATATAGAGAGATAATAATAGATTAAGAAATACAGGCGCGAGAAGTTGAGATAATATATTATTATTATTATTATTATTATTATTATTATTATTATTATTATTAAGAATGCAAAAAATAAGGAGTTAAGAAATATGAATAGATGATAAATATTAAAGTTAAGATAAATATGAATAAAGGATGAATATTAATAAATACATAATATAATTAGAATATGAATTAATAATACATAAAATACCATAATTAGGGATGGCAATGGGAATTACTAAATGGTTTTGGGACGGGTTTGGATAGAAACATTCAAACCCGTGACGGGTTTGAGTCGGGTTTGAAAAATTACCTACGGGTACCCGCTATCCAAACCTATTTATATATATGTAAGAATAAGATGACAAAATATTATATATATAATTTATAATATAATTATATATATTAGTATAAATATTAATAATTTTAGGGTTTTATATTATTCTTTTTAACCCGCATACAAAGAATTAATAATTTTAGTAATTAAATATTTATTTTAAATATAATTTATACTAGTATAAATATTAGGATTTTATATTATTCTTTTAATCCACATATAATTTAATATAGTGAAATTTTCTATTTATACTTACGTTAAAATTATGTTTATAATATTTTGTTATTTCTACTATTTAATATTGATGTTTATGTTCTAGTACATTCGGGTTTTTAATGGGTATTATCCAACGGGTTTGGGTCAGGTACGAATTTTAAAATAATTTTTTAATCGGATTTGGGACAGGTATGAGTTGAGGAAATTTTAATGGGTTTGGATTTGGAAAATACCTAATGGGTGGGTACCCGATCCATTGCCATTCCTAACCAGAATAAAGAAAAATCGGAATGAAGCACCGTGCATGGGACAACTTTATTTTCCTATTAGTAATAGATTTTTTTTTAATGTTGTGCTTGTGTATGTTTACATAAAATAAAGTGTGAATGTTCATGTGTCCACTTAGAAGGTAAGGAATACCACCATAACCACTTTGAATAACACGTACCATATGTACCCACAGCCCACAAAATATCTATTTTTTTTATCTATTTGTGTAATATTTTGCCCACAAAATATCTACTTTTCATCTATTTGTGTAATATTTTTTATGTCTAAGCGATTGCCTCAAAATCAATGTGAAGTGTGTAAGAACCGGTACATAATTACTGTGTACTTAATTTATTTTTTTGCAATTCAAGTTCACGTGAATAAATTTTGGCCGGAGCATTGTGAAGCTTAGGGGTGTAAATCAAATCAAATATTTTGATTCGATTTGTGTTTTGTATTCGAATTTTGATATTCGTATTCGAAATTTTATGATTCGAATTTGAATTCAAATATTTAAACTGATTCGATTAGTTTTCAAATACTTATTAGTAATTACGATATTCGTAAAGATTCGATTAGATATTTAAATAATAATATAATTTTAATATATATTTATATAATATACTTTCTTAAGTTGATTATGAGTTATATACTTAAATCTTTAAATATATGTTAAATGTGTTGAGGTTAATTTGGCCCATCTCTAAGCCCGTTCCAAAATAAGGTCATCATTTTCCTTAATGAATATGTATTGCATTAAATCTAATATCTTGAGTGGTACAGATGTAAGTCACAATCTCTTTCTTTTTTTTCTCTATCTCTCCCTAGTTTACACTGTCTCTCTATTCCATCGTTCTTACTATCGTTATTCATCACATTCCTTCACAAATTTCCGATGAGTCATTCTTCATCTCCTTTATCTATTGATTCAAGTATTCGATTCGAATTCGTAAAATTATTAAAGTATTCAAATTCAAATTAAATTTAATATTCGACCACGATTCAAATTCGATTCGGATTCGTGAATAATAATTACAAATTCGATTTGATTCGATTCGTTTACACCACTGATAGCTAACCAGTAGTAATGGGCGACGGAATTTAAGAAAGTGATAATCCATAAAAATACACACTTTTACTTTACCCAAATGAAAAATACACACCTCCCCCAAAACAAATGAATTTTACACACTTTTCGTTTGAAGAGCCGATATGACACTTGATTGTGATTTATTTTAATAAAAAAGTGACTAATGATTGCTAATAAATACCTGCTGCATATTAAGCATATTTCCATCTGGAGTACCATATTTCGCTCGAGCGGGAAATACTTATAAATTGAATTAACCAATTTCCCTCTCGTATATACCTATTTCACGCTCGAGCGGGAAATACATGAACATGAGAGGGAAATTGTTTTACCCGAGAGGGATTTCAAGAAAATATGACTAAAAATTGACTAAATTATTATAAGTTGAATTAATCAATTTCCCTCTCGTGTATACGTATTTCCCGCTCGAGCGGGAAATACATGAACACGAGAGGAAAATAGTTTTACCCGAGAGGGATTTCAATTTATGAAAAAAATATCGAAACAAAATAAAATTAATCAAGATCCCGCTAACTAACCTCTTATTCCCATATGATTTTGTACTTGCCGCAACTTTTCTTCTGTTTTTTCTCTCCCCAAAGTCACATACCTTGTTTTTTGTGCTATGAGTTGACGTTTTGTGAGCCATTCTAGGGTTATTGTTGTAGGTGTGTGTATTTTTTATTTGTTTTGCATGTGGTGTGTATTTTTCATTTGTTTCAACTCAAAGTGTGTAAAATAAATTTTCCCCCTTTAAGAAATACTATGAAAATGGTTCAGTTCTTGGTCTTGGATGCCCCAAGCTCATACAACATTATACTTGCAATTACCTGAACAATTTGAATATATCGTTGAGTTTGATGAAGATTATAGCGAGGAATCCAAAAAAAAAAGCAATACGTAGAATTGTATAATTGAATATTTAAATTATAAATTGATTTCCCAAAAATATAAATTAGATAAATAGAAAAAGGATGGATGGGTAAATATGTCCAGAAATGCTATTATTTGTGTTTTTTTAAATTTGCACTATAATTAGGATTTTTTATTTTCAAAGTGATAAAATCTCACTTGCCCCTTGTATTAATTCTTGTAGCTCCTAATGTATAATCAAGATGCAAAGTGCAAGAGGATGGAATGATTTTGTTAATAGCACTTTCTGTTTGGTCGACATATTATGTACATTCACGCTAAAATATATGAGTAGGACTAATAAATAAGTTTAGCTCGTGGATAGGCGAGTGAGATCCTCTATTCTAAAGTCATGTTCAATTTCATATTTTAGACCTTATTATAAATTCGTATTTCAATTTTATATTACAACTAGATTGCACCCGTGCTTGCACGGCATAATGGATTTTAAAAATGTATAACATATAAATTATCAAATTATATAAATAATAAGGAATAAAATGTATTAATTACTCTCATCCGTCCAAGATATTTAGAACACAATTTCATTTTTGGGTGTCCACCATATTTATACCACTTTCCCTTTTGGGATAATATCCCACACACATTCATTATTTTATACCTCACAACAACTCATTATAATGGATCTCTTTCACCACTCAAACACTACCTACCTAACATTTATTAAAATCCTTACCGCACCCTACGTGACCTATATTTCGTGGACGGAGGGAGTATAAATTTTCAGGCAACAAAAGAGAATAATAATACATTAGTTTTTCAGTATAGAAATTAATAAAGAACATTTTTAAGTATACCATTAACAAATACAACATACTTCCTCCGCCACGAAATGTATATCATGTCCATTTTTGGACATAATTCCACTCACTTTCTTATATTTTATACCTCACAACAATTTAAAAGTGGTGAGTTCTTTTTCTCCACTTAACAAATAATCTACCAAACAGTTATAAAAACTCGTGCCACTAAAGATGTGCTATATATTTCGTGGACGGAGGGAGTATTACATTTCAAACATTATGAAAATTTTCTTTTTACACAATATTTTTTGAAGAGTGTTCCTCGTTACCACACACCAATATCTTCAAACTTTTCCAATTTGCAACTCTTCAAATATCCACATAAAATTATCAAAAAACTGTCTGTCACAAATAAAATGCATTAATCATCTAATATGTTAATTATGGAATAATACAATAAAATATAAAATTCACGCATTACATCAATATTTTTTAAAAAGAAACATTCAATCCAAATAATATTAATAAATATGACATATTAAATTTTTTATTTGTATTATGATATACTTCTTTGTACATAATATTTCCAGTAACCAATATTTTGTATATGTCTTCATTTAGAATATAAGCATTTAAAATTTATACATTTATTTTTCAATTTACAATACACAAAAACAGAGAAAATTTTAAATCAATCTAAAAATATCATACACTAATATGTAAACATACTCATCAAGAAATCTAAAAAAAAAATCCGAACTATCCCAACCAAGAGGTTGGGGGTTCGAGTCATGTGTGCTTGTGTAAGCTAAAAAAAACTATTAAATTGGTAATTTATCTTGAATATTACCAAAAAAATAAAGTATAAAATTTAATTCACAAAATATACGTAAATAAATTTAAATACACTATTAAATAATTACATATAAACATCTAAATAATATTTATAAATTATAATTAATCCAAATATAAAATACAAAACAGTTAATTACATTAATAATTTAAGAAATTATTTTTAAAAAAAAATTAGCATAACACTTACCTTTTAAGCATCTCTAAACAATCATTTTTTTTTTATATATTTGAAAATACAATTTTGATTAAAACCCATTTCAAAACCCATTTTTTTAGAATTAAAGATGAACAATCATTATAAAAATTTCAACCAATTCGGACATTTTTAATAATTCTTCATTTTTGATAACTTCCAAACATCTCGAAATATATATTTTTAATTTTTAATATTTTTCACTATTATATTTTTAAAATATTTACGAATCTAAATAATGAAAATAATAAAATTATTTTGGCAACCATTCATTGTACTATTTTTTTTTCAAAATTACATATATTAGTCAAAATAGTGCTGTGTAAAATTAGAATATTTATGATATAAATAATAAATATAAAAAGTAAAAAATTCAATTACATGATCCCAAATAAGACAAAATCCATAATCATTCAATTTTATTAAATAATTAAATTTTTATAAAGCTCAAACATGATAACCAAGAAAGGAGATGGTAGTAATTAACTAACATATATTATTCATCATTCATGAAATAACTTAAAGGTCAAGACTTATTATTCATTAAATTGATTTTGGAGGGAAAATGACAAACTTGTTAATATAGTTATAATTCTCTTATTTAGTATTAGTATAGATTGTTGCATTGTCTATGAGTAATTTATAAAGTTTCTTAATTTTTCCTAATTATATATAGTTGTTATTGTTGGGAAAATTATAAAGTTTTGATTTAATACCAAAACCCAACTGTTCTACAACCGAGTAGATGACCGCATCAACCTAAGTAGTATTTTTCAGCTCGCCTGTTTGAGCTCTAAATTTTCTAAGTTTACAGTTTCAGGAAGCGGAAGACAGCAGAAGATCCAGCTGTGGTCACAGCAAGAGTCAACTATCAGCTGAGCTGAGTTCAAACAGAGCAAGATCAAGTTGAAGATTAATCGAGCTGAGTTCAAGACACAGCTGATCCAGCTGTACAGACCAAAGGAATGTCAACTCTGAAGGCATCAGTTCAAGTCAGAGTATCAGATCCAGCTCCAAGATTCGTATAACTGCTTGAAGACAAAGATCCCGGTGTCAGAGGAAGTCAATATACCTCGACCAATGAAGGATATACAGATCAACATACTAGACCTCAGAAACTAGGATGTGACACTGATGAAGACAGGTGCAGAAACGCCCAACGACAGATTATGAATTTAAGAAGAGTAGGTAAGATTCAAACTGCTCCTCCAACGGCTAGTCTTGAATATCTACCTATAAATACCCGTCTTCAACCTCAAGATCAAAAATGAAAAACTCTCTACAAGCTTTCATTTTCTGAATTCATCAAGCCTTCAAAAGCTCATTAGCAGTTCTAAAGAGTTCAAAGAACACTTTATCTTAAAGTATTTCTAGTTCAGAAATTGCCTAGTTTTTCGTCTGATTCCTAGGCAGAAATCATTGTATATCTTAAGCCTAGATTTTGAACGAGTTCATCTAACTCTAAGTTCTTTATTGTAAGAACTCGTTCATAGTTGGAACCCCAAACCAAACCCCTCTTTACCCAGAAAGGTTAGGTCAAGGTTACGCTTGCTTGAAGCGCGAAATTCAAGTGGTTGTAAGGTTTTTTGAGTACCCACAAACTGAAAGGTTTAGGCTTGACAGTGCCCGTAAACTGTTGGAACACATTTCGGGTTAGAGTTGTGAAGTTGCTTGGTACTTGGAAACCAAGTGGTAGTAAATTACCAGTGAAGCTGGTCGTGGACGTAGGAGGTGTTACTCCGAACCACGTAAAATCTCGTGTTATTTTCTTTATCGTTATTTTACAGTTATTATACTAACTCCATTAGCACATTGCATCTTTATCAAATCTGCATACTCAGCTGCTCTCCAAAGACAACTGTGTATTTTCATAAACATGCACAACTTGATTAAATCGAAAACGTAAAGATAATATTTTCAAGCTGAGTTTTTCTAAGCAAAGGAGCTAAGTTTTTAAACCACCACTTTCCACACCGCCAGCTGAGTTATTAGCCCAGCTGACCTTCCTTATCTGGATTCATAACTGAGCTCACGCACTTTGTTTTAAACTTGTGAAAAAGTTTTTAAGTCTATCTTTGATGTATTCACCCCCCTCTACACCAAAGACCCAGCTGAGGGACCATCAATTGGTATCAGAGCAGTGGATCAAAAGACCGTTGTTTCTGAATCAAGAGATTTGTCTTGAAAATTTGTCAGTGGTCAACTGAACAGATCCTCTTTTGGAAAAACTCATATTATTTCATACTGTGCATATCTCCATGGATTCTTATCTTAACATGAATCTTCCCACCTTCTCGGTCGATGATTATGCAATCTGGAAGTTCAGATTAAAAAGCTTTCTGTGTGCTCATCATGACATGATGTGGGACGTCATCACTGACAGACTCATCCTCATTTACAAACAAGGAAATGAGCTTGTTCCAACTCAAGATGGTGGACATCCAACGTATCAGCTCATTCCCAAGCCAAAGAATAAACATACCTCAGAAGAAAGGAAGCAAGCTGGATTAGACAGCTTCGCAAGGAACACCATCTCGTCAACAATCTCCAACGCCTATCTCAGCATGATCATCAACTGCAACACCGTAAAGGAGATGTGGGAAACCCTAGCCAAGCTATGCGAAGGGTCAGAGGAGATAAAAGAAAATAAATTCACGATTGTCTGCCAGAAGTTTGATAACTTCAAGCAGCTTGTCAACGAGTCCATCGAAGGGATGGAACTCAGATTCTCGAATATTGTGGTAGAAATTGAAACCATCAGAATTGGGAAATACACCCAGCGTGAAAAGAACCTAAAAGTCCTTTCAGCACTCACAGCTGAATGGAACACATACAAGGTGGTACACCAAAGTCGTAGTGACTTGGGTTATCTTTCAACTGAGAGATTATTCTCTCTGCTCAAAGCCAACGAATACAACTTGAAGATTACCATGAAAGAATCTTCAAGCAATCAAAATGATGGAGAGCTGACACCTGCACCAAAGGAGATTGCGTTCAGAGCTAATTCTAAAAAATCCACATACATGCAGTCAGCCGAGTCCTCAAAGAAGGACAAGAAGGACATGAGCAAGGAAGAGCTACTTGAAGAGATAGCCATGCTGGTCAAAAACTACAACAGACTTAACACCAGCAAGGGCAAATACAAGAAGTTCGCAAGAACTTACAGAGACAAGTACGCAGCAGCTGATGAGAAGTCAGCTGACAAGCTAACAGAAGAAGGTTGCTTCAACTGCAAGGACCGGGACACTACAGGCTAGAATGTCCCAAGCTATCCAAGAAGGACAAAGACCAACTGAAAGCTAAAGCAGCTGACAGAAGGAGAGCCTACATTGCCGACGAGGAGTTGGAGTGCAAAAAAATGGAGGATAACATGCAATTTTCAGATTCAGAAGAAGAAGCACTAATGGCTCATGATGAACCTGAATGGGATACATGCTTCATGGGACACATGCTTCATGGGACAGACAGACGGAATCGATAAAGATGAGGTAATGTCAAGAACTCAAAATCTATCTAACTCCTCACCATCACACGAACACTCTACACAGGTTTCAGAATCAGGGCTACCTGATTGGAGTTTAGTAAAGAAGGTTATGAACGATTTCAAGGAGCTTCAAGAGATCCTTGACATCTTAATGTGTGAGAATGCCGAGCTGAAAGTGGAACTGGAAAAGAAAAAGGTATCAGAAGCAGCTGATACAACACAGCTCAAAGAGGAGGTTACTTCACTAAAAGACAAAATAGTGAAACAAGATCAGCTGATGAAAGACTTCTACTACGAAAAGAAACAACTGATGGAAGAATTAGAAAAGGCCACAGCTGAATCAGAAAAGAAGTCAGCAGAGATCATAGAGGTGAAAAGTTCTGAAGAGGTGTTATCTAAGAAGATGGTAGCCCTCATCAAAGCTACAACAACAATGGACGAAATCATAAGTGCACAGCGTCTAGCAGCGCTCAAAGCAGGACTGGGTTACAATGGATCAAAGGATGCCACAAACATTGCTTCCACAAGTGGAACAAAGGTAATGTTTGTAAAAGCAAAAGAAAACTCAATTCCAGCTGCTCAGCAACGACCATTGAGGACACAACAGGCATAAAAAAGGCCAGCTGTGAGACAACCTCAAGCACAGATCAGACAGCAACGTGCTCAAACTCAACAAAGACAGCAGGCTGGACAGTTCAGATGTCAACAACATCAACAGAACGTCGAAAGATATCAACCAAGATATCAAATGAGATACCCAGCTGGATATCACTTTTATGATAACCAGCTGAAGCACCAGTTCCAGCCGAGATATTACAAGAGTCAGCAAAGACAAAGGAACGTCTCGGCTGGATACCGAAAAAGACCCGGACATCAACAAAGAAATGAAGCTGGAAAAACACCGAGATCAAGACCACAACAACAACAACCGAAGAATACAAAGAATGTGTACATCGACTCAGCTGGAAGGATCATCAGATCAAATGACCCAATTCGAGTCATCAAGCAGATCTGGGTCGTAAAAGGATATCTATCTAACCCATAAGGACCCAATTAAAACTGGGTACCTAAATTTTTATTTTTGTCATAGGTTGCAAGGGAACGACGCATCATTTAGGAGTCGATGAGAACGCTATGGTACTTGGACAACGGATGTTCCAAGCACATGACCCACTTAAAGTATTTACTCCAGGAGTACATCGAGCGTCCAAGACCACAAGTAACGTTTGGTGACAACTCCAAAGGTCTAACCAAAGGTTATGGTACATTTAACACTAAAAATGTTAAAATCTCTAATATTTCATATGCACAAGGACTGCAACATAACTTGCTTTCCATTAGCCAATTCTGCGACAACGGTTTTTCTGTCAAGTTTGATGCACAGGGATGCACAGTAAAGCACATGAAAACCAAGCAGATACTACTAAGAGTGAAAAGAGAAGGAAATATGTACTTTGCTGACTGGAACAGCAGCCCTCCGGAGACTTGTCTTGTATCCAAGAGCAGCAATGAAGTCAGCTGGCTGTGGCACAGACGGCTGAATCACCTCAACTTCAAGACAATCAACAAACTGGCTAGGAACCAACTCGCTAATGGAATTCCAGATCAAGTATATGACAAAAGTCATACGTGCAGCGCATGCCAACAAGGAAAACAAACGAGAATTTCATTCTCTCTCAAGCCAGTACAGTCAACTGATCGCGTTCTTCAACTCCTACACATGGATCTCTTTGGTCCAGTTACTCCAGCAAGCTTCAATGACATAAAATATACTCTGGTCGTAGTGGATGACTTCTCAAGATTCACATGGGTGTCATTCATGTACCAAAAGAACGAAACAAGGACTAAGCTGCCAATCCTGCTGGAAAGACTGTCAACTCAGAAGGAGTGCAAGATAATGTCAATCAGATCAGATCGAGGAACGGAGTTTCTGAATAAAACTATTAATGAATACTGCGAGAAGAACGGAGTTCAACATCAAACCTTAGTAGCGCGCACACCCCAGCAGAATGGTGTAACAGAGAGGAGGAACATAACACTCAAAGAAGCGGCTACCTCAATGCTAGCCAGCTCAGCCATTCCAAAGAAGTTCTGGGCCGAGGCAATCAACACAACATGCTTCACTCAGAATCGCTCTCTACTCACATCAAGGCAAGGAAAGACGACATATGAGCTATGGAATAACAGAATACCATACATTGGATATTTCAAGGTCTTCGGATATAAATGTCATATCCTAAACAATGGAAAAACACAGCTCAAGACGTTCGACGCGAAGACTGACAGATGAGTATTCCTTGGTTACTCTGCTGTGAGTAAAGCTTATAGAGTCTTCAACAAAAAAACTCAAACGGTCGAAGTAACTCCACATGTTACCTTTGACGAATCATCATTCGAATATAGAGATTCTATCAAACAAAGAAATGAAGGAGAATCTTCAAGGCAGATTCAGACAAAAGCTCAAGAGAATCGAATCAGGAATCTGGCCGAACCATTAATATGGGATGATGAGCAAGAGGAGGAGCCTCAAATCAATCAGGAAGTTCCACCAGCTGGAAATCAAGAGGAACCTCCAACTCCAAATCAATGGGGAATGCCATCAGCTGGAAATCCAGACACAGCTGAATCCCCAGCTCTATCTCCAGCAGAGTTCCTACAGAAGTCACCTCAAAACTCAATCCAAGTAGAGTCCCATTCTCAAGACTTAACTCCAGAACAACTCCAAGCCAGACGAAATCTAGCCACTTCTACCATCAATCAGCTGGAAGAAAAAATTCGTAGAAGAAGAAGATGGATCGAAGATCATCCATCATCAGCAATCATTGGAGAACCATCTGACCAAGTTAGAATCAGAAGCTCAGCTGCTCAAGCTACATCGGATCATCAAGATGCAGCTGACACAGCTCAACTCTCAGTAGAGCTAGAACTGACTATCTATGATGAAGACACAGCTCTAATGACGTGCTATGTAGCTCAAGTTCCAGAACCTCAAACCTTTCTAGAAGCCTTAATAAGCGACCCTGGACAAACGCCATGCAGGAAGAGCTAAATGAATTCATAAGAAATTGTGTCTGGGAATTGGTCGACAGACCTGAAGGAGTCAAAGTCATAGGACTCAAGTGGATCTTCAAAAACAAGCTGGATACCCTTGGAGTCATCATCAGAAACAAAGCTTGACTCGTTGCCAAGGGTTACACACAGCAAGAAGGAATTGACTTCGAAGAATCATTTGCTTCAGTAGCTCGATTGGAAGCAATCAGATTATTTCTCGCTTATGCAGTACATCACAAATTCAAGGTCTATCAAATGGATGTGAAGTGTGCATTCTTAAATGGAGAAATCAAGGAAGAAATCAGCTGAGAGAAACCAGCTGAACCAGCTGAAGGAGAAACAGAGTCAAAATAAAGGAGCGGATGCAGGAGAGAAGACCCAGCCAGCCAGCTGGGATTGAAGATTGAAGATTTTTTTTTCTCTTATTCGATTTATTTTTAACTGATGTAATTTCTTACATTAATAAAACAAAGTTTTTTTTTCTCTCAAAGCTCACCCTGATGACAATTACTTTTTGTCCAGGCTCTGAACTCTGAACTCTATTTAAACTGCTGTTTTTTTTTTACTCTCTTAAAACGTGGGGGGAAGCTAAGGGGAAGCATCATAATTTGTCTCAGTTAGGTTTTGGCATCATCAAAAAGGGAGAAATTGTTGGGAAAATTATAAAGTTTTAATTTAATACCAAAACTCAACTGTTCTCCAACCGAGTAGATGACCGCATCAACCTAAGTAGTATTTTCCAGCTTGCCTGTTTGAGCTCTAGATTTTCTAAGTTTACAGGTTCAGAAAGCGGAAGACAGCAGAAGCTCAAGACAGCAGAAGATCCAGCTGTGTTCACAGCATGAGTCAACTATCAGCTGAGTTTTCCAGCTGAGCTGAGTTCAAACAGAGCAGGATCAAGCTGAAGATTAATCGAGCTGAGTTCAAGACACAACTGATCCAGCTGTACAGACCAAAGTAATGTCAACTCTGAAGGCATCAGTTCAAGTCAGATTATCAGATCCAGCTCCAAGATTCGTAAAACAGCTTGAAGACAAAGATCCCGGTGTCAGAGGAAGTCAATATACCTTGTTGGGAAAATTATAAGGTTTCGATTTGATACCAAAACCCAACTGATTCTCCAACCGAATAAATGATCGCGTCAACCTAAATAGTGTTTTCCAGCTCGCCTGTTTGAGCTTTAGATTTTCTAGGTTTACAGGTTAAGGAAGCGGAAGACAGCAGTCGACCCAGCTGTGTCTACAGCAGGAGTCAGCTAGCGGAAGACAACAGTCGACCCAGCTGTGTTTACAGCAGGAGTCAGCTAGCAAAAGACAGCAGACGTCAAACCTTCAGCTGAGTCCTCCAGCAGAGCATGATCAAGCTAAAGAGAATTCGAGCTGAGTTCAAAACACAGCCGGTCCAGCTGTACAGAACAAAGGGAACTAACTGAAGACATCGCTTCAAGTCAGTCCAGCTCTGAATTCAAAAGCCAGCTCCAAAGGCAGAAGATCCCGGCGTCAGAGGAAGTCAACATGCCTCGACCAATGAGGGATTGCCAAACCATCATCCTAGACTTCAGGACCTAGGATGTGACACAAATGAAGACAGGTGCAGATTCGCCCAACGGCAGATCTTGACTTTAAGAAGAGTAGGTAAGATTCAAACGGCTCCTCCAACGGCTAGTCTTGAATCTCTACCTATATAAACCCGTCTTCAACCTCAGGATCAGATACGAAAAACTCTCTACAAGCTTTCATTATCTGAAATCATCAATCTTTCAAAAGCTCTCAAGCAGTTCTACATAGATCAAAGAATACTTTATCTTAAAGTGTTTCTAGTTCAGAAACTGCTTAGTTTTTCGTCTGTTCCCTAGGCCAAACTCTTTGTATATCTTAAGCCTAGATTTCGAACGAGTTCATCATACTCTAAAGTTCTTAATTGTAAGAACTCGTTCATAGTTGGAACCCCAAACCAAACCCCTCTTACCCAGAAAGGTTAGGTCAAGGTTACGCTTGCTTGAAGCTGGAAATTCAAGTGTGTAAGGTTTTTTCGACCCGTGGCGAAAGGTTAGGCTTGACAAGACTCGCAACTGTTGGAACACAGCTCGGGTTAGAGTTGTGAAGTTGCTTGGTACTTGGAAACCAAGTGGTAGTGGAATACCAGTGAACCTGGTCGTGGACGTAGGAGGTGTTACTCCGAACCACGTAAAAACTTGCGTGCACTTTACTTTCTCTTTATATTCAGTTTTGTACTAACTCTTTCATATCATTGCATATTTGTTCAAAACTGTATACACAGCTGCTCTCCAAAGACAGATGTGTCTCTCTGAAAGTTGCACAACTTGACTAAACTGAAAACCTAAAGTTAATCTTTTCAAACTGAGTTTTTCTTAGTAACCGAGCTAAGGTTTCAAACCACCACTTTCCGCACCGCCAGCTGAGTTAATTACCCAGCTGACCCTCCCCAGCTGGATCGATAACTGAGCTCACCAACTCTGTGATTTAACTTTAAAAAGTTCCAAAAAAATCTATTTGGTGTATTCACCCCCCCTCTACACCAAATACCTAGCTCAGGGACCATCAATTGGTATCAGAGCAGTGGTTCAACAGACCACCGTTTCTGTATCAAGAGATCTCTCTTGACAATTTGTCAGTGGTCATCTGAACAGATCCTCTTTGTGAAAAACTCATATTATCACATACTGCATATTTTTATGGATTCTTATCTTAACAGGAATCTTCCCACCTTCTCGGTAGACGATTATGCAATATGGAAGTTCAGACTGAAGAGTTTTCTCTGTGCGCATCACGATATGATGTGGGACGTCATCACAGACGGACCCATCATCATCTACAAATTAGGGAACGAGCTTGTCCCAACTCAAGATGGCGAACAACCAAGATATCAACTCATTTCCAAGCCCAAGAATGAGCACACCTCAGAAGAAAGGAAGCAAGCTGGACTAGACAGCTTCGCGAGGAACACCATATCTTCAACGGTCTCCAATGCCTACCTCAGCAAAATCATCAACTGCGAAACCGCAAAGGAGATGTGGGAAACCCTAGCAAAGCTATGCGAAGGGTCGGAGGAGATAAAGGAGAATAAATTCACTATTGCACGCCAAAAGTTTGATAACTTCAAGCAGCTGGTCAACGAGTCCATCGAAGGGATGGAACTCAGATTCTCCAATATTGTGGTGGAAGTAGAAACCATCAGAACTGGGAAATACACCCAGCGAGAAAAGAATCTAAAAGTTCTTTCAGCGCTCACAGCTGAATGGAACACCTATAAGGTGGTACACCAAAGTCGAAGTGACTTAGGTGATCTTTCAACTGAAAGATTATACTCCCTGCTCAAAGCCAACGAGTACAACTTGAAGATTACAATGAAAGAATCTTCAAACAATCAGAATGATGGAGAGCTAACACCTGCAACAAAGGAGATTGCGTTCAGAGCCAACTCTGACAAATCCGCATACATGCAGTCAGCTGAGTCATCGAAGAAGGATAAGAAGGACATGAGCAAGGAAGAGCTACTTGAAGAAATAGCCATGCTGGTCAAAAACTACAACAGACTCAACACCAGCAAGGGCAAATACAAGAAGTTCGCAAGAACTTACAGACAAGTACGCAAAGTCGATGAGAAGTCACCGACAAACGAACGAAGAAGGTTGCTTCAACTGCAAAGGAACTGTGACACTACCGGCTAGATTGTCCAAAGCTGTCCAAGAAAGACAAAGACCAACTGAAAGCTAAGGCAGCTGACAGAAGGAGAGCTTATATCGCTGATGAAGAATCAGAGTGCAATAAAATGGATGACATGTCATTTTCAGACTCGGAAGAAGAAGCCCTGATGGCCCATGATGAACCTGTTTGGGATACATGCTTCATGGGACAAACAGACGGCATCGATGAAGATGAGGTAATGTATCGAACTCAAAATCTATCTAACATCTCACCATCACACGAATACTCTACACAGGTCTCAGAATCTGGACTACCTGATTGGAGTCTAGTAGAGAAAGTAATGAACGATTCCAATGAGCTTCAAGAGATCCTTGACGTCATTATGTGTGAGAATGCCGAGCTGAAGGCGGAACTGGAAAAGACAAAGGTATCAGACGCAGCTGGTACAACACAGCTCCAACAGGAAGTTGTTTCACTAAAAGACAAAATAGTGAAACAAGATCAGCTGATGAAGGAATTCTACTATGAGAAAAAACAGCTGATGGAAGATGTGGAAAAGGTCACAGCTGAATCGGAAAAGAAGTCAGCTGAGATCATTGAGCTGAAAAGCACCGAAGAGGTACTATCTAATAAGATAGTAGCTCTCATCAAAGCCACGTCAACAATGGACGAGATAATTAGTGCTCAACGTCCAGCAGCACTCAAAGCGGGACTGGAATACAACGAATCAAATGATACCTCAAACATTGCCTCCACAAGTGGAACAAAGGTAATGTTTGTACGTACAAACGAACCTCCAATCCCAGCAGCTCAGCATCAACAGTTGAGGACACAGCAAGCGTCAGGAAGACCAGCTGTGAAACATCCTCAAGCTCCGTCGAAGACATAACAGGCATTAAGAAGGTCAGCTGTGCGACAACCTCAAGCCCAACTCAGACAGCAACGTGCTCAACCTCAACGAAGACAACAGGCTGGATTTCACAGATACCAGCAACAGAAACAGCACGTTGAACGATATCAACCGGGATATCAGAGATACCCAGCTGGATACCACTCACATGAGTACCAGCTGGATAATTATTTCCAGCCACAGCATCACATGAGACAGCAGAGACAAAGGAACGTCTCAGATATGCACACAGCTGGAAACCAAAAGAAATCAAGACATCAAAACGGAAAGACACGGAGATCAAGACCCCGCCAGCAACAACCGAAGAATACAAAGAATGTGTATATCGACTCAGCAGGGAGAATCATCAGATCAAATGACTCAATTCGAGTCATCAAGCAGATCTGGGTCATCAAAGGATCTCTGTCTAACCCACAAGGACCCAATTAAAACTGGGTACCTGAATTTTAATTTTTTGTTTAGGTTGTAAGGAATCGACGTATCTCTGAGGAGTCGATGAGAACGCTATGGTACTTGGACAGTGGATGTTCCAAGCACATGACGCACCTAAAGCATCTACTCCAGGAGTATATCGAGCGTACAGGTCCACAAGTAACATTTGGTGACAACTCCAAAGACCTAACCAAAGGTTATGGTACATTTAAAACTAGAAATGTTATAATCCCAAATGTTTCTTATGTACAAGGATTGCAACATAACTTGCTTTCCATTAGCCAATTCTGCGACAACGGTTTTTCTGTCAAGTTTGATGCACAGGGATGCACAGTGAAGCACATGGAAACCAAGTAGATACTCCTAAGAGGAAAAAGAGAAGGAAATATGTACTTTGCTGACTGGAACAAAGAGCCTCCGGAGACTTGTCTTGTATCAAAAAGCGAGAATGAAGTCACCGGCTGTGGCACAGACGGCTGAATCATCTCAACTTCAAGACAATCAACAAACTGGCTAGGAACCAGCTCGCTAATGGAATTCCAGATCAAGTATATGACAAAAGTCATATGTGCAGCGCGTGTCAACAAGGAAAGCAGACAAGAATTTCATTCTCTCTCAAGCCAGTTCAGTCAACTGATCGAGTACTTCAACTTCTTCACATGGATCTTTTTGGTCCAGTTACTCCAGCAAGCTTCAATGGCAGAAAATATACTCTGGTCGTAGTGGATGATTTCTCAAGATTCACATAGGTATCATTCTTGCACCAGAAGAGCGAAACCAGGACTAAGCTGCCTATCCTGCTGGAAAGATTATCAACACAGAATGAGTGCAAGATAATGTCAATAAGATCAGATCGTGGAACGGAGTTTCTGAATGAAACTATTTATGATTATTGCGAGAAGAACGGAGTTCAACACCAAACATCTGCAGCACGCACACCTCAGCAGAATGGTGTAGCAGAAAGAAGAAACAGAACTCTCAAGGAAGCAGCTACCTCAATGCTAGCTAGCTCTGCCATTCCAAAGAAGTTCTGGGCTGAAGCAATCAACACAGCTTGCTTCACTCAGAATCGCTCCCTACTCACATCAAGGCAAGGAAAGACACCGTATGAGCTATGGAACAACAGAATACCATACATAGGGTATTTCAAGGTATTCGGATCCAAATGTCACATCCTCAACAATGGGAAGACACAGCTCAAGACGTTCGACGTGAAGACAGACCGAGGAGTATTCCTTGGTTACTAGAGATTCTATCAAACGAAGAAGCGAATGAGAATCTTCAAGATTGATTCAGACAAGAGCTCAAGAAAATAGAATCAGGAATCTGGCCGAACCATTAATTTGGGACGATGAGCCGGAGGAGGAACTTCAATTCAACCAAGAAGCTCCACCAGCTGGAAATCGAGAAGAACCCTCAACGTCAAATCAAGGGGGAACATCATCAGCTGTAAATCCAAACACAGCTGAGTCCCCAGCTCCATCTCCAGCTGAGCCTCTACAGAAGTCTCATCAAAATATAAATCAAAGAGAATCTATCTCTCAAGACTTAACTCCTGAGCAACTCCAAGTCAGACGAAATTTAGCCACGTCAAGCATCAATCAATTGGAAGAAGAAATTCGTAAGAGGAGAAGATGGATTGAAGATCATCCATCATCAGCAATCATCGGAGAACCATCTGACCAAGTCAAAACCAGAAGCTCAGTTGCTCAAGCTTCATCGGATCATCAAGAAGCAGCTGATACAGCTCAACTCTCAGTAGAGCTTGAACTGACGGTCTATGATGAAGACACAGCTCTAATGGCGTGTTACGTAGCTCAAGTGCCAGAGCCTCAATCAATTCTCGAAGCTTTGAAGAGCGTGCCTTGGACCAACGCCATGCAAGAAGAGCTGAACGAATTCCTCAGAAATTGTGTCTGGGAATTGGTCGACAGACCTCAAGAAGTCAAAGTCATAGGACTCAAATGGATATTCAAGAACAAATTGGATACCCTGGGAGTCGTCATCAGAAACAAAGCTCGACTGGTTGCCAAGGGCTACACTCAGCAGGAAGGAATTGACTTTGAAGAATCATTTGCTCCAGTAGCACGATTGGAAGCAATCAGACTCTTTCTTGCCTATGCAGCACATCACAAATTCAAGGTCTATCAAATGGATGTGAAGTGTGCATTCTTAAATGGAGAAATCAAAGAAGATGTCTACGTTGAACAACCTCCAGGATTGGAAGTAGAAGGAAATAAAGTCTACAAGCTAAAGAAGGCTCTCTATGGATTGAAGCAAGCACCTCGAGCTTGGTATGACACTTTGTCAAATTTTCTTATATCCAAAGGATTCAAGAAGGGCTCAGTAGACAGAACTATATTCACCATCAAGTCAAGAGAAGATATCCTGGTTGTTCAAATCTATGTAGACGACATCATCTTTGGATCAAGATCAAGCTTCTTATGCCAAAGATTTGGAGAGATGATGTCAGAGAAGTTCCAAATGTCCATGATGGGAGAAATGAGTTTCTTCCTAGGACTTCAAGTCAAGCAATCATCAGAAGGGATTTTCATAAATCAATCCAAATACGTGAAAGACTTGATCGCCAAGTATGGAGTTCAATCCAGCAGAACTGTAAAGATTCCAATGAACACCAACTGGAAGATTGAACCAGAAACTGAAGGGAAGTCAGTTGATTCCAGCAAATACAGAGGGATAATAGGATCCCTGCTGTATCTAACAGCAAGTCGTCCAGACATCTCTTTCGCAGTCGGAGTGTGTGCCAGATTTCAAGTTGATCCAAAGGAAGCACACATGCAATCAGCCAAGAACATTCTCAAATATCTCAAAGGAACTCGAATGTTGGGGCATGGTACCCAGCTGAAGACAATCTACAGCTGACTGGATACTCAGACTCAGACTTCGCTGGAGATCGGTTGGACAGAAAATCAACTTCAGGAACTTGTCAGTTCTTAGGAAGTAAGTTGATTTCATGGTTTTCAAAGAAGCAAACGTGCGTCGCAACTTCCACGACAGAAGCAGAATATATGGCCGCTGGAAGCTGCTGCTCACAAATTCTCTGGCTGAAACATCAGCTGGATGACTATGAAGTGAAAACTGGACAGGTTCCAATTTTCTGTGATAGCTCAAGTGCGATTGCCATTTCAGAGAATCCAGTACTTCACACAAGATGCAAGCATGTAGACGTACGACATCATTTCATCAGAGATCACGTAGAAAAGAAGGATGTGATTGTTGAGAAAATTCACACAGACATACAGCGGGCAGATATTCTCACAAAACCGCTGATAGAAGCAAGATTCAAAATGCTGTGCGGATTACTTGGACTACTCAACCTAGACGACGCTTCACCCAGCTGAATGGAAGCAGACCCAGCTGAATGCAAGCAGACAACTGTAATTCAGAATCAACGTCACTAAGAAAGTGAAGGATTATTCAGCTGAGGGGGAACCAGCTGGAACCACGATGACCCAGCACACCCACTCAACCGAGGTATCAGCTGACTACAATGATCAGCTGAGAGGTTTGCAACAACATTAATTACACCTACTCAATCTATTTTTCAGTCAACTCATATCTTGTCATATCTAATCAATCTTAATTAAGAGCCTGCAAAGAATTGAATCATGGGAGTTTCGAGGCAAAAGTCAAAACGCCTCAACCGTTCTCTCTCGCGCATTAACTCACATATTCTAATCAAGAAATTGACATGACGCGAGAATCACTCCTAGTCGTAGATCTTCTTATCAATAGACAAATCTTGATCGTCCATTCATCAAGAAAACTCTTTCAATATGCTAGAAGATATACGCATCAACCCTAGAAAGCTTTTCGGCATTCTTTCTTATTTCCATCAATTGGTATTATTTGTTTCTACTAACAAAAGATGCAGAAGAAGAACATGGAATCCAGAAAGATATCTCCCGAAGCCGATCAAACTTGAAGAATCTGTCAAAGCTTCAAGATAAGAGTTGCTTAACTCTCAGAAACCTCAAAGAAGACGGAAGTCCAGAAGAAGGTGAAGCCCTTCGACAGATCCAGGCCAGCGCAGTGGGAGACTGCAAAGCTCAAGAACGTCATTCACCAGGAAGGTGCAGAAAACTTCCTGGGAATGTCAAAGGAAAAAGACCTCCTCAGCCCCACTGTTTCTCTCAACATAAAAGAGAGAACGGGACATACAACTCCCTGGGATGCAAAAATTAACGTCAACAGACCTGGACCAGATGTTGATAAAGCCGGAGTATTCAAGAGCAGTCATGACAAAGCTCTTGCTCTACCACAGGAGGCACAGAAAAAGATGCAGGAGACAAAGCAGCATGCATCTATCTCCGTCCCAGCTGGGAATCGGAGACAACTTGAGGAGACAAAACATGCTGAAGCACCATCTTCAAACAGACGACTCAAGTCAAATGTGCTCAGTCAGTCAGCCAAGAAGCTAGCTGACATTATGAGAGAATTCGTAATTACTCTCCGAGGAGCAGAAGGCCCACAAGCGGTCGTTTCTTACGGTGGAGAAGAAGTTCATGCGCCTGCGTGAACATCATCGTCACCAACACCGCAACGGAGTATTCCAGCTGATCAACCAAGCTTAAACCCCAAGACAGATGGAATACTTCACCCGCCTTCTCCTCAGTTTCCTTCAGCTCCACAGGGACACCAGCTTCGAGATCTTCCGATGAAAGATGCTCAAGTCCCTGCACCAAGCTCAAATAAGAAACATCACCCAGCCAACGATCACCTGCAGCTGGATGATGATGACATGAGCTGAACACAAGTCCCTCAAGTGCTGAATCAGACTTTCTCATTCAATCTAAGAAGTCTGGAGAAGCAAAATTTGCAAGGAATGAAGTTGTGCTCGACTCAGAAGATGCTATCTCCAGTGCCAACTCATCCCTCCAAGCACTCAGCTGGACTGCCCCAGCTGAATCAGGCCAAGGACGCTGTGTCTGCAATCACAGCTGAGGCTAATGCTACTAAAGAAGAGTCAGCTAATACAACAGCTGAGCCACTTAGACTCCAAACCTCGCTGCTCAGAGCTGAAGACCACAGTTTCGCCAAACTAAAACATCGCAACAGACGATGGTGTATCTCTCCCACCCTGTTTGATCATGCCAAAAAGGGGGAAGTAAGGGAGAAGAGACAAGTCAAAGAAGAGGCAAACTGTTGAGCTAGAGGAACCCAGCTGAATCAGAATCAGCTGAAGAGACGAGTCAAAAGAAAGAAGCAACGGATGCAGAAGAGAAGACCCAGCCAACTGGGATTGAAGATTGAAGATTGAAGATTGAAGAATTTTTTCTTTCTTTCTTTTTCCTGTGTTATAATGTACATTCTTACATTAATAAAACACAATTTTTTCTGCGTCATAAGTTGTCTCAGTTAGGTTTTGGCATCATCAAAAAGGGGAAATTGTTGGGAAAATTATAAGGTTTCGATTTGATACCAAAACCCAACTGATTCTCCAACCGAATAGATGATCGCGTCAACCTAAATAGTGTTTTCCAGCTCGCCTGTTTGAGCTTTAGATTTTCTAGGTTTACAGGTTAAGGAAGCGGAAGACAACAGTCGACCCAGTTGTGTCTACAGCAGGAGTCAGCTAACGGAAGACAGCAGTCGACCCAACTGTGTTTACAGCAGGCGTCAAACCTTCAGCTGAGTCCTCCAGCAGAGCATGATCAAGCTGAAGAGAATTCGAGCTGAGTTCAAAACACAGCCGGTCCAGCTGTACAGAACAAAGGGAACTAACTGAAGACATCACTTCAAGTCAGTCCAGCTCTGAATTCAAAAGCCAGCTCCAAAGGCAGAAGATCCCGGCGTTAGAGAAAGTCAACATGCCTCGACCAATGAGGGATTGCCAAATCAGCATCCTAGACTTCAGGACCTAGGATGTGACACAAATGAAGACAGGTGCAGATTCGCCCAACGGCAGATCTTGACTTTAAGAAGAGTAGGTAAGATTCAAACGGCTCCTCCAACGGCTAGTCTTGAATCTCTACCTATATAAACCCGTCTCCAACCTCAGGATCAGATACGAAAAACTCTCTACAAGCTTTCATTCTCTGAAATCATCATTCTTTCAAAAGCTCTCAAGCAGTTCAACATAGTTCAAAGAACACTTTATCTTAAAGTGTTTCTAGTTCAGAAACTGCTTAGTTTTTCGTCTGTTCCCTAGGCCAAACTCTTTGTATATCTTAAGCCTAGATTTCGAACGAGTTCATCATACTCTAAAGTTCTTAATTGTAAGAACTCGTTCACAGTTGGAACCCCAAACCAAACCCCTCTTACCCAGAAAGGTTAGGTCAAGGTTACGCTTGCTTGAAGCGGGAAATTCAAATGTGTAAGGTTTTTTCAGTACCCGTAAACTGAAAGGTTAGGCTTGACAGTGCCCGCAAACTGTTGGAACACAGCTCGGGTTAGAGTTGTGAAGTTGCTTGGTACTTGGAAACCAAGTGGTAGTGGATTACCAGTGAACCTGGTCGTGGACGTAGGAGGTGTTACTCCGAACCACGTAAAAACTTGCGTGCACTTTACTTTCTCTTTATATTCAGTTTTGTACTAACTCTTTCATATCATTGCATATTTGTTCAAAACTGCATACGCAGCTGCTCTCCCAAGACAGTTGTGTCTCTCTGAAAGTTGCACAACTTGACTAAACTGAAAACCTAAAGTAAATCTTTTCAAACTGAGTTTTTTTAAGTAACCGAGCTAAGGTTTCAAACCACCACTTTCCGCACCGCCAACTGAGTTATTTACCCAGCTGACCCTCCCCAGCTGGATCGATAACTGAGCTCACCAACTCTGTGATTTAACTTTAAAAAGTTCCAAAAAAATCTATTTGGTGTATTCACCCCCCCCTCTACACCAAATACCTAGCTCATGGACCATCATACCTCGACCAATGAAGGATCGACAGATCAGCATCCTAGACCTCAGAAACTAGGATGTGACACTGATGAAGACAGATGCAGAAACGCCCAACGACAGATTATGAATTTAAGAAGAGTAGGTAAGATTCAAACGGCTCCTCCAACGGCTAGTCTTGAATCTCTACCTATAAATACCCGTCTTCAACCTCAGGATAAAAAATGAAAAACTCTCTACAAGTTTTCATTTTCTGAATTCATCAAGCCTTCAAAAGCTCATTAGCAGTTCTAAAGAGTTCAAAGAACACTTTATCTTAAAGTATTTCTAGTTCAGAAACTGCCCAATTTTTCGTCTGATTCCTAGGCAGAAATCATTGTATATCTTAAGCCTAGATTTTGAACGAGTTCATCTAACTCTAAGTTCTTCATTGTAAGAACTCGTTCATAGTTGGAACCCCAAACCAAACCCCTCTTTACCCAGAAAGGTTAGGTCAAGGTTACGCTTGCTTGAAGCGCGAAATTCAAGTGGTTGTAAGGTTTTTTCAGTACCCGCAAACTGAAAGGTTTAGGCTTGACAGTGCCCGTAAACTGTTGGAACACAGCTCGGGTTAGAGTTGTGAAGTTGCTTGGTACTTGGAAATCAAGTGGTAGTGAAGTACCAGTGAAGCTGGTCGTGGACGTAGGAAGTGTTACTCCGAACCACGTAAAATCTCGTGTTATTTTCTTTATCGTTATTTAACAGTTATTATACTAACTCCATTAGCACATTGCATCTTTATCAAATCTGCATACTCAGCTGCTCTCCAAAGACAGCTGTGTGTTTTCAGAAACGTGCACAACTTGATTAAGTCGAAAACGTAAAGATAATATTTTCAAGCTGAGTTTTTCTAAGCAAACGAACTAAGTTTTTAAACCACCACTTTCCGCACCGCTAGCTGAGTTATTAGCTCAGCTGAGCATTCTTCAGCTGGATTCATAACTGAGCTCACGCACTCTGTTTTAAACTTGTGAAAAAAATTTTAAGTTTATCTTTGGTGTATTCACCCCCCTCTACACCAAAGACCCAGCTCATGGACCATCAGTTATAGTTTTCAACTTGTTACATGTTCTTCAACTGAGCTAGTTGCCTTTAGTTATGAAAAATGCGAATTGATTTTATGTATGATAAAATCAATGCTTTTATTTAGTGATTTTGTTTTCCATGGACAGTCACATGTTACTCATATACTCACACAAGACAACCACACAAAACAAGGTCCATCTTTTTTCCTTATAAAACAACACGTAAATTTATTTTTAATTTTCCCTAAAAAATATAAAAACATACTTATATGCAAATTTCTTTGTCGTCACTGAGACGGGCAAAATATTATAAATGTCCAACGCCAACCAAAATACACGAGAAAAATTCAGTTAGATGAGTAGAGAAAATCTGATAATTCAGACAAAAGTTTAGCAGACATGCTATTGAGATCGGCCTACACTCCATTTCTCTCTTCTGCCTTTCTTGCTAGAACATATCCCCAAAGGCTTTCTCTCTCTACAATCACCAATTCTCTCACTCAGAAACATTGCCCACAAACTGTTCGACAAAATGCTTCACCACTACTAGAGCTGCCTAAACTCCCTCCTGCTTCCGCCTACGTGCACCTCCCTTTCTGCCGCAAGCGCTGCCACTACTGCGACTTCACCATCATTGCTCTTGGCTCTTCCTCCGGCCTCGACGACGACCCGCGTATTTCGAGCTACGTCGAGACGCTCTGCAGGGAGATCACGGCCACCAATTTGAGCTCCACCACCTGCTCGCCTCTCGAGACCGTGTTTCTAGGCGGCGGGACGCCCTCGCTCGTGCCGCCGCGGCTTGTTTCATCGGTTCTCGATGCATTGTCGTCTAAGTTTGGGGTGTGTGGAAATGCAGAGATATCAATGGAGATGGACCCCGGCACGTTTAATGCGGCGGCGATGAAGGAGTTGATGAGTTTGGGTGTGAACAGAGTTTCATTGGGAGTTCAGTGTTTTCAAGACGAGTTGTTGAAGTCTTGTGGGAGAGCTCACGGAGTTGATGAAATCTTTGAAGCTATTGAGATAGTTAAGTCGTGTGGGGTTGAGAATTGGAGCGTCGACCTTATCTCGTCGCTTCCTCATCAGACTCCAGCAATGTGGGAGGAGAGCTTGCAGCTCACCATTGGAGCTGAGCCCACGCATGTCTCGGTTTACGATTTGCAGGTCGAACAAGGCACCAAGTTTGCAGATCTGTAAGTTGAACAAGAAAGCTCAAAAAGATAAAATCTTTGCAGGATCATAATTTCATGCCAATTAGGGAGCGTTTATTTTGAGTGATAACTTGGATCGGATGTACACTACATGAGATTGAGTATTTGAACGATCACATGATCTAAAGTTGTTAAATTAATCGAACTATGTGGCGGATTAGCGTTCAAGCTATCCCTCAAAGTAAACGCCCCGATTTTATGCAGTCCATCTATATTATTAGTTGCATTATGGGTATTGTATGTTAACCATGATGTTATGTTTGTGTGTTGTACAGATACAAACCTGGTGAATTTCCTCTGCCTTCAGAGGATCGGTCAGCCGACTTTTACAAAATGGCTTCAACAATGCTAGGGAATGCAGGTTATGAGCATTATGAGATCAGCAGCTACGGCAAGAGCGGATATCGGTGCAAGCACAACAGTACATACTGGAAGAGCAAATCTTTCTACGGGTTTGGGCTGGGTTCGACTAGTTATATTGGCGGAGTAAGGTTTTCAAGGCCGAAGAGGCTCAAGGAGTACACGAATTACGTGCAAGGTTTGGAGAATGGAGTAGCGGATCATACGCAGTCGGATGTGATTGTTGAAACTAAGGAGTTTGCAACGGATGTTGTTATGCTCTCTCTGAGGACAGCTGATGGCTTGGATTTGAAGTCTTTCAGAGAAGCTTTTGGTGACTCGATTTTGCTCTCGATTTTTGAGGTGTATAGACCTTATCTGGAAAGCGGGCTTGTAAGCTGCTTAGACGAGAAACGAAGGATTGTCGCAGCTGATGAAATTATGTCTTCATTATTGAAGGAGAAGCTTGGTTATCTTCGGCTCAGCGACCCTGATGGTTTTCTGCTGTCGAACGAGCTGATATCACTTGTATTTGGTGTCATATCCCCATGACTGGTTTCATCCTTGCTTCTTGGAATTAAGTTTCTTCTTCAGTAATCACAGTTAGCTGGTATAGTAATGGCATTTGCTCATAATGCAAGTTAAATCCATTTCTAATGGTTCTGAATTAGCACTGATGGATGACAGCACCATGTCATATACAAACAATTAATGTACTAAAAAAGAGAGTCAATTTAGACAATTCATTTACTTTCTAGTTTACTATGAAAAGGATGAGGCATGCATAGTTTAGAGATCGGTGCAGAACATAAAAACTCTTAATTCAAAATCAACGGGTGACAGAATGTGAGCATTTCACTCAATAATAGTACGTTATTAAGATTACATGATAAATTGTTATTTATTTGGCAAAAATTATTTGACTATAGCCAAGCTAAACTCAAAATACTCATTGAAACCGGTAAGTTCAAACAAACAGCATTAATACATTCAACAACAGATTCGATCATTCACACCCCTAAGTCCTAACCTAAAATGCTAAACCTCAATCATCAAACGGAATTGAAACAATTCAAATATCGTACTCAATATTTTTATACGATCAACAGATATGGAAGGAAACTAAATGGGTTCTAACTAAAAAAACAGATCATTTTCAACGTCATGTGTCAAAGGTAGAAGACAAATATATGGACTTTGCACGCTTGAGCTGTATGAACTAAAACTGATGTACAAAATATAAATCCAAAACATTTTACACGGCCCGCGATAATGTATCTAGTCTACAAGATGTATAGTATTGAATGAAGTGTTACAACAATTTGAAAAAAGAAAAAGAAAAAGAAAAAGAAAAAGAAAAAGAAAAAGAAAAAGAAAAAAGCAACGCAGCTATTTTTCCATTATGCCATCCATCCATCATCAGAAGTCGTCGGTTGTTCGTGGCGAACACACTTTAACTGAAGATTTCGAGCAAGATCGCGTCCATGCACCGTGCTCGTTTCTCATAGGTCACAATGAATGATACCAAGAAACACACCTGAAAAAACAAAGAGAGCATAAAAGGGTAAGAAAATCACTTGCATGTTGATGAATGTGACCAAGTCAGTTTGTTACTGCACGAGTACTTCTCTAGCTATCTAGTGAAGTGACTTCATGGCGGATTGAATCGATAATTGCCATGATAATTGGATAAATTATTATTGTGATCTCAACCTTGACAAAATCCAATAACAAAAATGACAGAATGATGGCAGAAATTTTGTGAAAGTAAACTTAGCTACAAAGCGCAAACCAAAGATGAATAAAATTAAAAAAGGCTCCAAGCCATCATGCTTAGAAGGAAACAAACAGAGTACTATATTGTAAGACTAGAGAGAGTCAATTACCAGGTTCCATCAAGAGGGCTTTGGTTTTCTACCAGGTCTTGACATACGCTTGAGCTGTGTCGTTCCTTTTTTCATTTCCCTACATATATACACACAGACATAAGATCTTACACATTCATCTTTACCATTTTTAACTTGAAATCATTGAATGTGTCTAGATTCATCGACAAGGACAGTACCTCTGATACAAGTACACAATTAAGTAAAATATAGGAAGGAACATCAAAATCAGTACTGAAGTCGCCAAGTACAATACGCTGGTATGCTTCTGCAATGGAAAGGATGAGATACGCAAAATGAAAAGAATGAAAAGAAAGCATGGCAACTTTTTTTAAGCCTAAAACTATTGCATAGTATTTTTGCAACCAATTTATCTATGTTTAAGGCAAATTTTACTCATCTTCTCAGCATAAAATAAAATTTGTGATCCACCACACAACATGGATGTCAAGGAGTGACTGCCTACCTTGCCTCCCCGAGAAAAAGGTTTACTTCCTCCTGAACAAGTATGGCCATCGCAGAACTGGTGTAAAAAGAATTCTGAAAAAACAATACCAGAATAATGTTGTCAATAACACGAACTAACCAACCATAGCCATTTCATGATTTAGGATTAAGAAAAAGGGTACCATGTAGGCGAGTCGCTGATGGACCCTCATTCACAGGAAAGCAGTTGTTTGCAAGATCCTGCAATGAGATGAAAATCACGTCTTAGGTCATATTGTAGGAACGTCTTAGATCACATAGTAGGAACCAGGCACCAGGAACAACCTCACATAAGTGACGGTTTCTTGCAGCAGCAGCAGGATTGCACTTGGCTTTATGAGATTGTGAATTAATAACGTAATCACAATGTAAAGCGCTGCATAGATCTGCCAAGCACTTGCCATGACTCTGAAAGCATAGAAAGCAGTGATGTGGTACTCAGATATATACATGTTTGAATGAAAAAATTGTAAGTTCCCAAAAATGAAGGCATGCAACAAAGGAAACAAAATCCTAATATCTGAGTGATCACATGGTCTGCACACTCAATGGGTGATTTGCTCATAATGCAAGATAAATCCAGGGACGTAGAGTCATTTCTAATGGTTCTCAATTAGCACTGATGGATGACAGCACCATGTAATATGCAAACAATTACTCAAAAAGAAAGTAAATTTAGACAATTCATTTACTTTCTAGTTTAATATGAAAAGGATGAGGCATGCATAGTTTAGAGTTCGGTGCAGAACAGAAAAACTCTTAATTCAAAATCAACAGGTGACAGAATCTGAACATTTCACTGAACCGAGACTTTGAACTCAAATTGTATTGTAACTAAATTAGTCCAAAATTGCCCATTAACAAGAATGTCGTGCTGCAGCCCAAATAATCAAGGTTTTTTCAAGCTAGTCATCAATCATAAGCCTTCCTGATTTGAAAGTTCAAGAAACGAGACGGATTCCTAAAGAGAAAGGTGAGCGGAGAACGTCGCAAATGCAGTAAGCAAGCTAAAATGCAATTATAGATGGGCTCATATCAGTTCATCTCTGATTTCCGACAAAAAAACAAAAACAAGAGCACCTTGAACCCAATAACCAGCACTCGAAAGATTTAAAGTAAAGAAAATGTCACATACAACATTTAGAAGATTGTAGTGCCTGTTGTCAAAATGCTGATCCAAATATTTTTCTGCTCGGAAGATTTTCTTACAATAACCACATCGCCATTCATTTATGTCAACATGAATCTTATGCTCCTCCTGGTCCCTGAATAAATCGTTGCTTGGATGAAGCCTGCATCTGCTTGAAAGTTGATAATTCTCTTTCTCCACAAAAGGCATAAAATACTGCATAAAAAATAGTTCAAAGTTCATACGGTGAAGAAGGCATCTCTACATATATGGGCAAAGATGCTTTGCAGTTCTCAGTACCTCCTCTATGATCTTCCAGGCTGCTCGACTCCTCTCTCTTGAGCAATGAACTTCTTGATGTTCTTCTTTAAGAGTTCTAAGCGTTAAAACATCAAAGTCTAGATTACCACCAAAATGACAGCCATATTAAAGAAATCATATATTTATGACTTGTATGGTTATTATGAAAAAAAAAGGATGAGAAAGAAAGAAACTCAATCTACCAGGACAGAAGTATCTTTAATGGATCATATGGAGGAAAATGCTACTTTCAATTACTCTAGTCCTTCATCTATTTCTTTCAGACAGCCCAAAGCTTACTCACTGTATTCCATTTAGAATTTTACTTTTCAGTGGTCTCAAATACCTAACGATTCTAATATAAACAGAACAATTTGTTTGGTTGTGTGGTCTGACTATGGTCACAAAAATTCCCTTACTCGCTAAATTTTGAAGCTTCAGGTTATCCTGTGGATAATTCAAGGCTACACTTAACTCCTAAAAGAGAGAAGTTCAGTTATCAATCATGATGGGTGGAGAAATATGACTAAGATATTCTTCCACAGAGGGATCCAATGGTATGGCAGGCATCCTACTCACTCCATTTTTTTTTATATTTTAGACAAATAAAGACAAGTAGTATAGTCAAAGAATTTAAAAAACATGAACACCACCCCCATGGAGACCAGTACAAGCTGCTTTAGGTAGACATGATGAAAGATGCAAACATGTCTGATGATAATGATCCTTGCATTTTAAAAATTCCTTTGTCTACATTGCTATTGTTATTAGAATATCAAATGTTTCAAGAGTATAATTCTTCACTTATTTTTACTTGTTCAAGACTTAGGTTGCAATATGGTGTCCATTAGTAAACTGTTATGGACCTATAATTACTAAACTTATTTTGAACTCAGGAAAAACTAAGATGCATGAGAATTTCTACCATCTTCTAGCTGATCAATATCATCGGCGGGCTAATAGTTCTTAACATGAAAAATACTGACACCTCCAGTTCTGCCTCTTCCATTGCAGTGACAATGAAAATGATGCCATTTTGTTGTGGCAAGCCATCTAATTGTGCATCGTAAGACCATTATATCTTGGTTTAATAAAAACTCCAAAACTCTACATGTTATATTGATCACATATCTTCACATTTTGTCCACTCTAATTCATAATACAGTCACAAATCTCCTCATCCTCTTCAAAACATACACAGATACATTTTGGGGCCATCTTCAATCAAGTGTACTTAAAGACCAAGATGGCTTGCCACTGTTTTATAATCGATCATACAATCTTCATAAACTTCCATAAATTTATCCAAAATTAAATTCAAATCCTCAAGATTGATTATTATAAGAGAATACTTCCACTTTGCTCTATAATTCATAAGTTCGAACTTCTCAACAATATGGGGCAGCTGATTGGATAAAAAAGATACTTTTTAAAGTTTCTTGATCCATCATGTTTGTAAACTCCCATGGGGTAAGGTTGTTCTTCCTGCAACTATTGCATCAAAACCATGCCATCCTACGCTCTAAATGGTTGGTCCCTGTCAAGAACTCAAGTCCTCCTTCAAGTTCACCTACTTATATATTAATCTCCTCTGTTATCATAAAAGTTTTGAGTTACACAACCTTTCCCCACATTCTTGTTAAACATCGCACCAAACTAGATCCAAAGCCTATCAAATGTCTCTTCATTCAGATATTCCAAGCCAACAAGGTATACACACTGCTTCCCTGATAAGTTTCTAAGAATAGGTACTAAAAAATCTTACTAAAAGTTCTGATTCTTACCACCCTTCACCATTAACCATACACACCAAGTCTCTAGATAAAAATACCGATATTTATCATCGATTGCCATTTTCTACTCACAGCCTCCAACCTGAGACTAAGACCACTCCTAGGGCATTTTCCAGCCTCCAACAAAAACCTCAATGCCTCCATCATATTAAAAAAAATAAAAAAGATAATCAATAGGACTATGACCTTCACATGAAGGCAAATAAACCCAGCAATAAAAGTCTATACAATGTAAAACACAAATAGAAGGGGGAAAAAAAAGCCCTGAAATGTGATTAGAAAACACTATTGCTCAACCTCTTTAAAATGAATCTAGATAGTAAAATAGTTGTAAATATGTAAGTATATATTATACGGTTTTACCTATATTAAACAATATCCACAAATCTAAAACAAATGACAGGAAGTATATGTTTTACCTAATAAAAAAATTCCCCTAATAAAACAAATGACAGGGTATTTTACCTTGAAGCAGCAATGTTGATATCCTGTGGCAAAAGCAAAATTGTAGGTGTTAAATTCTTAAATGTGAAGCAAAGTATGCCTTCAAAAAAAGTATGAACCAAAGTACTCTTTATACAAATAGAGGAAACTATTGCGGAACACCTTCATGATTCTGTCACTAGCAACTTAACATGACTTTTCAACAAATACAAAATGAAGTTACTCAAGTAATAAATTCTTAAATGTGAAGCAAAGTATGCCTTAAAAAAAAGTATGAACCAAAGTACTCTTTATACAAATAGAGGAAACTATTGCGGAACACCTTCATGATTCTGTCACTAGCAACTTAACATGACTTTAAACAGATACAAAATGAAGTTACTCGAGTCATAAATTCTATTTAAGCTGCTGAATACCGAAATAATTTGTCAAGACATGAACATGCTAGCCGATCCTGATTTACATCAAGTAAGACACTAGATAGGCCAAGAATGAGAAGCACAAGCAGTTGAACAAAATGTAGAAGGAAGCCTACAGTGAAGTCCTCTAAGAGACAAGAACTCATGCAAACCTTTTATTACAAAAAAAAAAAAAAAGACAGAGAAATTTTCGGCTGGTTCCCTAAATTTATTTAGTTTCCGTGAACATCATTTCCACACCAAAATTCCTTAAAAGATGAGCTTTCCCTGGGCAAAACAGCGGCATCAACCCATATTAGAAATTCTTCCCAGAATTCCTCATTGATATCTATCTTTAAGCTTTGGGTAATATTACATGACTCCCTTGTGAAGTAAATCTAAATTCAATATCAAGATCATTGACTTGTAAGTTTCGCATTTTTCACAAAGTGAAATCATAGCAAGCACAAAAATGCCAAGAAATCAATCGGCCCTGATTTCTGAAGTCTAAGCACACAAATTCTGAAAGACTATAACTCATAAAAACAGGAATAATGATAAACACTCATGATCAGGAACTCAAGAAAATTACAATTTTTTATATGGATGTACTAATATAAACTCAATAATTTTCAGAAATACTTCCAAACATACAGAAAGAAGTTCAAGATTCTTCCTTTTTCCCCTTTTCTGAAAGGGTAATGTTGTGGATGGATCTTAAAAGAGAAAAAGATTACCTGCGCAAATTCCAATTGAGAAGCAGCAAAGGTTAGATGCATAGCGATGAGGAGTAGAGATAAACTGTAAATGGGTCTCGTCTTCCCCATCCCTTTGCTCTCTCTCATTCGGAATAACCCCTTCGTCAAGTTTTATCGGAGTACCTAATACTCTGTGTCTCTCACACACACACACACAAATGTTAAATGTCACCTTATTGGCATTTTGCTCTGAAAACTGGGCGTTTGTAGGTAGACGACTATTAGATTGGGAAAAAAGAAGAAGAAACGGGTACGGGATATCAACACTTACGAAAATATTTTAATGGGATGAGAGTAATAAAAATTCACCGTGATTGTAATTATTCACCCCAAATTTGCGACAATGATAAAAGGGCAACATAACATGTTTTTACCTTATCTCAGAATGGAATTCAACCGCTAAACACATACATATAGACTGTAAAATTTAATTTGCGATGACTCTAGGTGAGGTTTTAGAAATTTGCAAAGTTTCGATGTTAGATGACAAAAAATTCACATGACCAATTGTAAAATCGCGAATTTTTGATCTTGTAATTAGGTCATGAGGGTTTTGGAATAAAAATTCCAATATCATTTCCAAATCAATCACAAAAGGCAAAAACTTGCATGCGGCCCCACTTCCTTTCAATTAATCCTTAATTACTCCTTGATATCGTGCAATTTGATCTAAATTGTTACTTCTTTATCACAATAATTGTAATTTATTCATGATAATTGTCAAATGTTATTTTAATGAATTAATGTTAGTTTTTTTTCTGATAAAATAATGAGTTAATGTTAGTGTGTAAAAATATAATCATCATTTTTCTTCATAATAATCTAACCACACAAACCCCTAAGTCTTTGAGATCCATATTTATGGTTTACTAATTCGTAATCAATATTTAAAATTAATTTATTTATAATTAATGTAATTAAATTTAATTAAATATTATTTAAATTAATTAATTAATTAATTTTAAAAAACTTAACAGCTTACAGCCGCATGGTGCGGCCGCCACACGCTGCACTGGAATGCGGCTCACGACAAAAATAGTTGAGAGGTTTTGCTAGCATAATATTGGGAAATCCAACATTGTCACTTGTATATTGAATTTTTGATGGCCATCGTTTAATCAATTAAGGAGAGAACGGATATTATTATCTCTTTCTAGGAATAAAGTGTGGAGGTTTTTTTTTCATTTCCCATGTTCTCGTTGCTGATTAGTATATTTTCCTATCTATAACTAATACGAAAATAAAGCTGCAGGATTTTTACTAATTTTAATTAATATTAACTTTGTTTAGATTTTTATCGAGTAATTTAGTATAAACCAACGAGATGGTTCAAATAACATAGAAAGAAGGATTTTTACTAATTTTAATTATTATTACCTTGAAGATGTAAATATTTTTTTCCGCATTTTGGCAAAGATTAGAAATATTGATTTAGCATGATCCAACGAGACAGATCAAATATACTTAAAAAGAAGAATTTTTACAAATTTTAATTAATATTAACTTTATTTAATTTAGCATAAACTAACGAGACAGTTCAAATAACATAGAAAAAAAGGATTTTTACTAATTTTAATTAATTTTACTTGGAGTGTTCATATTTTTATCGATTATGACTCAACGGATTTGAGACGGGTACGTACAGTAAAATCACTATTTTAATCGAGATTAGCACGAACATGTAGAAAAATTCTAATCAATTTTAGATTTAAAAAATACATAATGAATGAGTATACCCGATCCATTATCATTCCTAATTATAAATTTAGATATGTGAAATGAAATTAATTTTCTAAGTTTGATTAATAATTAACAAGAATAATATCACAACTTTTAAATAAGATATAAAATTATTATTAAAATATATACATGTAAATTAAAACATAAAGTTATTTCCCGTCGAATTTCGACGGACTACTTACTAGTATTTTATTCAACAAAATAAACACCCTTCAAGTGAATTAAACAACGGGCTTATAACTCTAAAAATAAGCCCAAATTGTACATGAGCCCTAACTTAGTAACTTGCATGAAATTCCCTGTGTCTTATCATCTATTACTAATTTGAAAATAAAGCTGCCCCATCCACGGTGCTCCGTTCAAATTTTCCTTTATTCTGGTAATTTGTCTAATTTTAATTCATATATATATTCTAATTTTTATTTTTATTAATTTCATATTCTTGAAATATCACATGTCTATCTATTAATCACAACTCATATTTATCGTTTCCTCTATTTAATTAATTTCTTCTATTATACATATTAAAATAATAACAATTTCAGAATGCATTCTTATAAATCCTTATTTTATACATTCTTAATTCATATATAATAATCTATAGAAAATTTGTAAATGAAAATCCATATGGAGACTAAATAAATATATTTAATCAATATGTCTATATAGAATCATTTTTATTTTTCATTCATGTTTTTCTAAAAACTTCGATTAGTGATTTCTAGAAAATATATGCATTGAATCAAATGTGGGATAAGTAGCTAAATAAAAGAATAACTTAAAGATGTAAACATTTTTTTCCGCATTTTGGCAAAGATTAGAGATATCGATTTAACATGAACCAACGAGACTGTTCAAATATACTTAAAAATAAGGATTTTTACTAATTTTAATTAATATTAAATTGTTTATATTTTTATCGAGTAATTTAGCATAAACCAACGAGACGGTTCAAATAACATAGAAAGAAGGATTTTTACTAATTTTAATTAATATTACTTTGAAGATGTAAATATTTTTTTTCCGCATTTTGACAAAGATTAGAGATATCGATTTAGCATGAACTAACGAGACGGTTCAAATATACTTAAAAAGAAGAATTTTTACAAATTTTAATTAATATTGACTTTGTTTATATTTTTATCGAGTAATTTAGCATAAACCAACGAGATGGTTCAAATAACATAAAAAGAAGGATTTTTACTAATTAATTAATTTTACTTGGAGTGTTCATATTTTTATCGAGTATTACTCAACGGATTTGAGACGCGTATGTACTATAAAGTCACTATTTTAACCGAGATTATGACGAACATGTAGAAAAATTCTAAATAAATTTAGATTTAGAAAATAAATAATGAATGAGTATACCCTATCCATTGTCATTCCTAATAATAAATTTAAATACGTGAAATAAAATTAATTTTCTAAGTTTGATTAATAATTAACGCGAATAATATCACAACTTTTAAATAAGATATAAAATTATTTTTAAAATGTATACACGTAAATTAAAACATAAAGTTATTTCCCGTCTAGTCTCGACGGGTTACTTACTAGTCTTAAAATAAAATAAAATTATTACTGGATGTATTTTGGACAAATTAATAGCTCTTTTTCCTTTTCTTTTCCCTTTTTGGATTGTTGTACGGAAAATTTTAAGACCTTGAATCGACACCTTTAAGACATTTGGCTTTCTTATTATCCTATTATTATTTCTCCATCTTAACCAATATACTCCAAACTTATAAGCATTTACAACACGTTACTTATATTGCCAATTTTTCTTCAAATATACATTCCATAATCTTTTCTATTGCTGGGTGTGGGAGTTGATTCAATAAGCGAGAAATTCACGTGAAAAATAAATAAAATGCCAAAAATATATGACAAATGATGTTGTATCGATATTGAATCGACACTTTTTTTTTTTTTTTCTTCTTAAATCTACCCCCATTCTTGAGAGAAATCCTACCCCATTTCTATATAATCCTAGTAATTTATGAAACACAGACACAGCAATATGGAAAAACTTGGATTAATTTCATAAATGGTCACCAAACTATATTGTTTGTATTAAAATAGTTACTAAACTTGAATTTGTTTCAAAATGGATACTCAACTTACATTTTGTATCATTAAGAATTTTAATTTAATTTCATATTAATTTTATCCTACATGGCAACAAAAATACCACATAAGCTTCTCTTATTTACGCTGATTCATTAAAAGATAAATGCATAACAAAATTAATATAAGCAGAACAACATAATTGAGACAGTCAGAGTTTCTTCTTCGTGCAAAAGGTGCAAAAGTTCCAATTCCCAACTATAACATAAATACGTATAAATCAATCAATAGATTTTTTTTTTTTTTAATATCATTACAAATATTAATACTCACACACCCCACATAATATTTTTTTTGTGGCCGAGAGTACTCGAACCTCTAACCTATTGGTCAACAGGCAACCACTCCACCACTAGGTCATCCCCACTGGGACCAATCAATAGAAATTTGCTGACTACAAAAATGTCATAGTTTCCCAGTCCGGCAACAAGCCTAAACCCTCGTGCTTTTTTGAATTTTATCAAAACCCCACAATTATTGATTAAATCCCATCTCGCACCAAAACTCTTCACGAATACAACCAACTCCCAAAAAAAGACTTTAAGAAATGGCAGACTCCATCGAAATCCATTTTTCTTGCGATACACAGAATTCTGCGCGCCCGCCTTGGCATCAGAATAAACGCAATTATGTTGTAGTGTTTATTAATTTATTTTGTATTTCTTTTAATGAGTTGGCATAAATGGGAAGCTTATGTGGTATTTTTGTTGCAATGTAGGATAAAATTTAAAATATCAAAATTAGATTAAAATTCTTAATGATACAAAATATAAGTTGAGTATCAATTTTGAAACAAATTCAAGTTTAGTAACCATTTTGATACAAACAATTTAGTGAGGTCTCATGTAATTTTGGAGATGTTTATTTTGGGTGATAGGATAGATAGATAAAAATAGTATAGGTTAATCCATCGTTTACTTTGATGGATTGATTACTTTTGAACTTGTTTGATTATCTAATCCTTCATATAGTCAATTCTATGTTTTATCAATTTATCCTATCACGCAAAGTAAACTCCCTAAGAGTTCTAAAATGGATTCAGAATCTTATAGAGAACTTTACGCAACAGTTGAATGAGGATAAATTCAAACAATAACAAACTTTGTTAATACACTATTTTATCAAGGGTTTGAGAGTTAATTTCTTAAAAGGTTAATAAATTATGTTACTTATATCAAATTAATCATTAAACTTTAATTTGTTTCAAAATGGTTATTTAACTTATATATTATATCATTTAAGATTTTAATTTAATTTTCAAGCCAATTTTATCCAATGTGGCCATCTAAACACCACATAGACTTCTCATTTTAAGTTGATTCATTGAAAGTTTTTGCCATGTCACATGGGGTTCTCTCGGTAGATTCGATGCTGAACCCCCATCCACTGCATACTCAAGCATCCTTTTGACACGTGTCCCACAATTTGCTGGATGACTAACATGTGGAATTAAAAATTTATAGCTGCACTCTAGGTTTACTTTGGCCAAAGCATTTTCAATTTCAATCGTCCTCTTTTCTTTTTCTCTCTGCCTCATGCCTCCTTGGCTCCTTGACTATCGCCGCGCCGGAGACGGGCTTCTTCTTCGCTTTCTCCGCTACCACCGCTGCCGGCGGTGAGGTTTACCTCTTCGGCGAGAACGAAATCTCACACAATTGTTTGCGTTCCATCCAAAGGGAGATGAGGGAGATGATGATGGCCTCGTCTCGCCAATACTCGTCTTCTACACTGCTGACCTCTCCGACGACGTGTGGAAGCTTGCTTGGACTATTTTTTGGGAGAAAAGTGTTATTTCTCGATCAATTTTTGTAGTTCGGACTTGTTATTTTGGCAATCTTGTAGATTAGAGTTTAATTAAAAAACATTATCCATGCATATTAGAAACAGACATGTTTTTAAAAACAAAAAACAAAAAAGGAAACGAAACAGATATGTTCTGACTTCTTTTTCCCAGTTTAAATCGGTACATATTTTTTTCTTGTATTAATTCTCGTGTTTAGTGTTCAATCGTGAGAGTGATTCAATAGATCTAGGGAACTTGTGCTTTTGTTTAAATTAGTTTTGAGCTTTTGGGTTTGAAAGATTCAATGGAGAACTTTTGCAGTAATACGCGCACAAGTATTTGGCCAATTTCGATTTGATTTTTGATTCAAGTTTTCCCCAATTTCGAATATTCTTATACAGTAGTAACATTCTCGTCGGCGAAGGGGAGGTGGTCAACGACGTGCGCTCGACGAGTGAGTGATGAGATCGTCTCCACAGCGGTGAGAAGTAGCTGATGAACTCTGAAAATTTGAAGATAAAATGATACTGTAGCAATATTTGATCCACTAAAAAAATAAAAAAGTGAAAATGGAGATGTCCATAATATAGCAATAATGTTGGTGTTAAAAAATGGGCTGAAAATATCAAATACATTCACTGCTTCAGTATTCAGCGTCGAATCTACCGGGTTCTCTCTAACACAAAAACGGCTCCCAAGATCTGGAAAATAAAAAACTCATTTCTCTCTATTCTTTCTTACTCTTCGTCAGCCCTCCCAAACATTGTGGCAGCAATATGGCCACCTCTAATATCTAATTTCTAAGTCGGCCAGTAGCCGAGTTTCCCGCTGACGACGCCGTCCGTCAACAATGACCGTCTCCAATTTGAAGCGCTCTTCATTAATGGTGGCGGATCGACTTCTCTCTACAAATCGAGGCCCAGGCATCGAATTGGATACATTTACAAGTGTTTTTGATCAAGTTCTTGGACCTTTGATGCACTGAAAACTCGTTATCTGGAACAGTGAAAACTTTGCTAGATGAAAGACAATATGCCTACCAATTAAAAAATTAATAAATTCTACCTCACTTCGAATGAAGATGGACTAAAAATAAATCAACAACAAAAAAGAAAATTCCAAAGGCAATCTGCTACCCCACTATCCCCGTCTCTCTCTATGTGTGTGAATTTGTTAGGGGTGTTTTCCTTTGATATTATTTGTTCGTGTTCTTCATTTAGATGCAATTAAACCCAACAAGAGGTGTTTGATAAAATGTGTGACTCAAACTTCTATCTACAACATAACTATTTTCGGTAGGACCGATTGTGCTTGTATTAGTTTTTTTTTTTTAATTATACTTATTTGGATTAGGAAGTGATGTGGCAATGTTTTAACAAAATCAAACTTAAATGGGATTGCCACGTAGGATAAAATTAAGAGAGGAGACATGAAATAGACAAATAGCTTAGTAAAAATCAATAATTGTCAAGGAACTTAATTTGTACAAATTATAGCAATACTTTATCTTTTTGAACCATTTTGCCCTTACTTTTGACTTTCTCACCTAACTTTACATTCTCTCTCCTCTCTCATCTTCTATCTTCAACAAGTCGTGTTCGTTACCAGCGTACCACCGTCCACTTTCCATTCAACCACCACCGCCACGGCGGCGAGGTACGCATGGTACGAATATGCATATTCGTACCAGTGTACCACTGTTCGCCTCTCATTCCGCCACCTTCATCTCCACCGTCACCACCACCGCTACGGTGGTGAGTTACGCTTGGTACGAATATGCATATTGGTACCAGCATACCACCGTCCGCCTCCCATTCTGTCGTACCACTGTACCAGCGTAATGAGAATGACAATGTGATATATTGATCAATTTCTTGACTGCTCGGATGTGCAAAATGAGAATAAGTATGATGTTGATGATGATGATGATGAATTTTATATCAGCGTATTCTTATTTGGTATCACGAATAGTACGAATTTATTTAATTCGTACCAGTCGTTCTGATGCATGACTGTACGATTTATAACATTTCATGCCGATGTTACGTTATGATGTACGAATGGTACTCATACCTATAATTCATAACGAACTACAAATATCGTACCATTCGTACCATTTTTAAGTAGCCACGTATATAGATAATTTTTTCTTAATAAATACTAACATTCAATAGTTTGACATAAAACCAGCACGACCAAATGTATCCAACATGCAGCGGATATCACCAACGATGGACTCATGTCCGGTTAGCATCACCTTCTGGTGTACATTAGTCAAGCTCTTCCTCTTGTATGTCCAAGCAACCTTCTATAAAACAAACAAGAAACAAATCTATACTATACGCGACACAGTCAAACACAATACGAATGGTACAAATATTATATTCGTACCGGATACATATTTAAAATATGGTACTCCAGTACGAAATGTCAATATTTGTACAAGAACAGAGGTTTATAACCTAGTACCGGTACAAAATGGTTATTTCGTACCAAGTTACCACTTCATAATATGGTATCTCGGTACGAAATGTCCATATTCGTACCATAACACCATGTTACAACGAGATCCACCGATATGAAATGGTAATTTCGTACGGAATTACCACTTCATAACATGGTATTCCAATACGAAATGTCCATATTCGTACCCTAATACCATGTACAGGGCGGTACGTTGATATGAAATGGTAATTTCGTTTTAAATTATCACTTCATAACATGGTATCTCGATACGAAATTTCCCTATTCGTAACCGAGTATCAAGTTATGGTGTGGTATGCTCGGTATGAATACACCATTTTCATATTGGAGTACTAGGTTAATGCACCCAGAAACCAAACATCAAGCATCAAACCACCAAGAATTCTCCAACAAATCAATCCAAATCAAGCACGAAATTCTGACAATTATCCAGAAATACAATTAAATCAACAATATATAACTAAATCACTCATAAATCAAGCATAAAAACAACCAAATTATCTAAAATTGAACTATGAAAACACCCATAAATCAAGCACGAAATCAGGAAAATCGTACCAATGCATGGAACGCCGGTACGAATAAACCATATTAGTTCCAACAAGTCAATAATAGGTTATGCGCTACTGGTACGAGTTACTACTGGTACGAATACACCCATTTCGTACCGACGGATTTTGACAGCAAGCAGTAACCTCCTGACAACGAACAAACGAACCAGAAATCAACAAAAATACACCCAAATTACCCAGAAATCAATTCAAATACACCAAAAATCATCAAAACAGTATGAAAACCTCATAAATCTTCGAAAAACAAACACAAAAAAGCCCTAAATCAAATAAAAATCAGAAAAATACAACAAAAGTTCAAAAAAAAAAAAAACTAAATCAACATGAATTGCGTGAATTGGAAAGAGAAATTACCCAGATCTATGGATCTATTTGTAGATCTGTAGCATGAAGTCGCCATGGATGCAAACAAGAAGCTTGCGACTGGTGAAAAATCGCAATAGATGGAACGGTGCGGTGGATGAGCAACGCAAAAGATGGGACGACATGGTGGATGGAGCAGCATGGCGGAGAAGAAGATATGGTGATGCCATGATGGTGTCGGCGGCGGTGGGATGGGTAGAGAGATAGCAGAGAATGGAATGAGAGATAAAGTGAGAAGATGTAGAAAGAGATAGAGAAACTTACGCAGGAAGAAGAAATAGAAGAGATGAATGAGAGAGAAAAATAAGGATGAAGGAAAAATAGGTGTGTTTGGTTAAAAGTAAGGGCAATTTCGTTCGAAAAGTCAAAATATTGTTATAATTTGTACAAATTAAGTTCCTGGACAACTATTGATTTTTACTAAGTGAAGTAGCTATATGACCCAATTAACTCTAAAATTAACTTGAAAATTAAATTAAAACCTTAAATGATACAAAATATAAGTTGAGTAACCATTTTGAAACAAATTAAAGTTTAATGATCAATTTGATACAAGTAAGATAGTTTAGTAACCTTTTGAGAAATTAACCCAGGCTTTGAGGTCAATTTTATCTTAATATATCGATAACGATAATTTTATGCACAATAAATGCCAAATGATTCAATTTTATGCCTAGTTCACTTGTTAATGTTGAGAAATTCAACTAGAAATCGAATTTCATGCGTGATATTGCTCGAATGAATCTAATGACATGAAAAGTACATATATTCTACGTCATCAAAACGACAATGTCATTTTTAAATTTGGCAATTCTACATTTATTTAAATAATTTTTTTACTCATCATCTATTACTATATTAAAGCAGAATAATTACAATGCATTTTCCCGCCCATTCATATACTTTTCCCTCTCATTCTGCATGCCCCATGCACACTTCCTGTATAGCCCAATAGTCTCAATGTCCACCTACTCAAAATGACCATTCATCTGCTAAAAAAAAATTACCATTCATTGATGCCGCCCGAAAATTCATTTTGTGATTTAGATGACAACATTTTGCACTAAAGTTGCTTATTATTTTGACATTATATATATACCTTTGTAATTCTCTCAAAAAAAGTTGTTTATTACTATGTTACAATTTTTTGGTAAAATATATTATTTGGTGATACTTTATTTTTTAAATTTGTATGGATGAATTTCTTAACTTGAAATCTTAAATCTTAATATTCAACATAAGTATTATATATATATATAATATAATTGTATTAATAATCAAGTAAAAAATAATTGTATTAATAATACTAATGAACGTAATTATATAATTTTGGAGAATCATTTAGAATGTAAATATGTACTAATTTTTTGATACTACAAATTAAAACACGCATTATCACACAGTGCAGCGCAACGCGCGCGGGTAAATCTAGTTATAAAAGTAGTGTAGACTTTCATAAAATAAAAGCAAAAAAACTTGGGAGTGTGTCATTAGTGTGGGGCCCGAGGATTAAGGACTAAGGATAATTAAAATTTATTAATCTTAATTATTAATAAATTTCAATTATTAGAATTTATTAATCCTAAATTAAATTAATTGAAAAACTTAAAAATTCCTTTAAAAAAAATTGAAAAACTGAAAAAAATAATTTTAATTTGAATATATAGTTTGGATTAGAGATGTGTGATATATTATCAAACCCTAAGGTCATCTCCAGCAGTTAGCACAAAAATATAGCAGTTTAAGCACAAAAATACAACAAAAATAACAAGTCATCTCTATATTTCACACAAAAAAAGAATATTATTTTTTGTTTAATCTTAAAAATATGAATAATTTTTTCAATTAATAAAAAATAATTAATAACACGAAGTAATTGTATTAATGAAAACTAATAACCTAAATTCATTACATTAGTATATAAAATAAGATTATATTATAAATAAATAAAATTACAAATTCAAGAATCGAGGAAAAATGAGGGACTAAAACTAAGACTCATTTTAAAACACCTCAAATGAGTAGGAAAATAATTGTATCGATTTTAATTTTCATGCTTCTTTTGTGTAATTATTTTTATTTTTAATTTTTAAAATTTTTTCCCTATATATTATGTAATTGGATTTTTTAAATAATTTTAATGTTGATGTTACATATTTAGAAACATAACTAAAATAAAATAATTTGAGATAAATAGCTAAAAAATAAGAAAAGAATAAATATAACAAAGAAGAAAAAATAAAGCAATGAACAGTATTGCTCCAAACTTGGAGCAATACTGTTCAAACACAGAAAAATAGAGCAATTAATAGAGTAGGACTGGAGGAGGATTTTGCTCCATACTTGGATATAGGGTTGCAAACGAATCGAATCGGAGCGAATATCAACATATTCGATTCGATTCGAAATTTTTTTATAGTATTCGATTCGGTTTCGAATATTTTTTTTTATTCGTATTCGATTCGTTATATTATTCACGAATATTCGAATTAATTTTTTCCAAATTTATTTAATTCGATTCGAATTGAATATTCGATTCGAAATTTCCTATTTTTTGCAATATTCGATTCGATTCGAATATATTCGATTCGATTTTTGAATTAAATTTGTAAAATAATATTTAAAATCAATACTTAAAATCAATATTTTTCCAAAAATATATATGTATTATTATATTATATTATATTTATGAATATTATCAAATATATATTATATATAAATATATTAATATATATCGAATCGAATATTTTCGAATATCATGATTTTGAATTCGTATTTGATAACTAATCAAATCGAAAAAAGTATTTGTATTTGTATTCGAATCACTAAATTTCGAATTCGAATATCAAAAATTCGAATCGAATATCGAATCGAGCAAAATTATTCGATTCATTTACAACCCTACTTGGAGATTTGCATCAAAATAAAGCATGACCGGAGATGCCCTAAAAGAAAAAATATAAAAAAAGAAAAATATGCGTATTTATAAAATATAAAATAAAAATATTCATTATAGTTTGCCGAAAACTATAAATCGTAATGGTAATTGGCCCATTGAATTCAAATGACAATGTACATAACCAGAATCCCCAAACCGACGAATTTCACACTTCGTTTCTTCAAATCGACCAACCAATGTTTCTTACAGAATAAATTCTTCTTCTGCAGCAGCAGCAACAGCGAGAAAACAGCCACAGCTGAAGAATCCCTCATCTCCATTTTCACGACAAGACAATTCTGCCCGGAGTCGCCGGAGCTTCAAGAATTGAGCTCAATACTCACTCCCCAAGTAGTTGAAACCGTCTTAAAATCTTTTAGAAATTGGAGATTAGCTCATCTGTTCTTCCAATGGGCTTCGAATCAACGTGGTTACGCGCACAGTTGTTATGTGTACAACGCCATGGCTGCAGTCCTATCAACTGCTCGACAAAATGCCCCACTGAGGGAACTTGCTGTAACTTTAACTAAATCATCGTGTTATTGGACGCCGGGGGCTTTTGGATATTTTCTGAGGTGTCTAGGTAGTCAAGGTCTAGTTGAAGAAGCTAATTCCTTGTTTGATCAAATGAAAATGTCTGAGCTTTGTGTTTTGAATGGCTATAGCTATAACTGTTTGTTGGAGGTTATTGCAAAAAGTGGTGACATTGGTCTATTGGAGTGTAGATTGAACGAAATGAGAGAGTTGGGTTGGCCCATCGATAAGCATGCATTGACACCGGCTTTGCAATGCTATTGCAATGCCAGACAGTTTGATAAGGCTATAATGGTTTTTAATGATCTGACTGACAAGGGATGGGTTGATCAGCATATATTGGGTATTTTGGTTTTATCTTATAGCAAGTGCAGGGAAATGGATACAGCGTATGAGTTGATTGAGTGGGCTGAGAGGAATCTCAAGATTAGTTTGAACGAGAAAACATTATGCATTTTAGTTCATGGCTTTTTGAGGGAAGAGAGAGTGGATAGAGCTCTACAACTGTATGATAAAATGATAAAACTTGGATATTTGCCTGATGTTTCCATTTATTATGTACTAATTAGAGGTTTATGTAAGAATAAGGCACTAGAAAAAGCCCTTGTGTTGTACAAGTACATGCGGGAGTCTGGAATTCCTCCTGATGTGCAAATAATTTCCCAGCTTTTGTTATGTATGCCGGATGAGAGAGACATGATTCAATTGCTTGAAGATACTTTGATGGATTTGGATACGGGGAGGAGGATGTTTCTGTTTAGTTCTATTTTGACAGATCTCGTTAACGGTGGATATGCTGATAAAGCTTATTTCCTGCTGAAGGCATGTACGGGATCTGGTACGAATGGAAATAGTCAGGAAGGCATGATATTTATGATGAAGGTAAAGCCTGATACAACTTGTTTTGAAATTGTCATTGATGGTTTATGCAATGCTGATAAGTTAGATATGGCTTTAGACTTGTTCCATTCTATGAATCAATGTGGTTGCAAACGTAGTGTTCTACTTTTCAATAATTTGATTCAGTGCTTAAGCAATGCTGATAAGTTGCATGAATGCTTTAATCTCCTCAATGTGATGAAGGAGACAGAATTCCAGCCTACACACTTCACATTCAACTGCATACTTGGATGCCTATGCAGACAAGTGGATGTTGCTGGAGCTCTTGATTTGTTGAGGGAGATGCGTTCTTGTGGGAATGAGCCGTGGATAAAAAACTATACATTGCTCGTCAAGAGATTATGTGAACATGGAAAGGCAGATGAAGCATATAATTTCCTTACTGACATGAGTAAAGAAGGATTCCTCCCTGACATGATTGCGTATTCTGCAACTATTGATGGTTTTTTGAACATCAATGATCTGGACCGAGGCATGAAGCTATTTAGAGAGATTTGTGAACGAGGTTATCACCCTGATGTTGTGGCCTATAACACTATCATTAAGGGGCTTTGTAAGGCCAAAAGGATAAGAGAAGCCGAGGATATTCTGAGTGAGATCCTTGGCAAAGGACTTGTCCCATCCGTAGTTACATACAACTTGCTAATTGATGGCTGGTGCAAAGAGGGTAATACTGATCAGGCTGTCTTGTGTTTTTCAAGAATGATAGAACAAGAAGAGGAACCCAATATCATTACATATACAACTCTAGTAGATGGATTGTGCAATTCTGGAAGATCGGGCGATGCTCTTAATCTTTGGATTGAAATGGAGCATAAGGGATGTCACCCTAATAGAATTTCTTACATGGCTCTTATTCATGGGCTTTGCAAGTGCCGAAAGCCAGATTGTGCTCTGGTATATCTGCAAGAGATGGAAAAGAAGGATATGTTACCTGATCCATACGTTTACCAAGCTCTAGTAGAAGCTTTTGCATCTGAGTCAAACATAGCCATGGCTCATAAAGTATTAGAAAAGATGTCCAAGCACAACAGTGCTGCCTGAAGAGGTAAATTTTGGGATTAATTTGTTAAAGTGAGCAAACTGTAAGAGATTTTAGGAATTGTTCTTATGGATTTATTTATTTATTGATAAATTCCAAAATGTCAGCTTTAATCTATTTAACTCACCATTTATAGTTTCCTTGCTAAAAAAGTATTCTGAATTCAACCATCTTGTAAGAGATCAAGAACCTATTTCAGTATTGAATGTTGTTACTTTTGTTATAAATTTATATTGCCGACATTTATGTAAGTTTTACTATTTTCTGTCAGCCTTATCTATTGTTTTAATAACTGTTGAAAATCTTTCATGCATGTTCCTCCTGTTCATGAGAATAATATATGTTTTACTTTTATGTATCACCTTAGTATGCTAATAGTCCAGTGCGTTACTTGTCTGAAAATATGAACATAGACTGCGTAGATGGAATGCTTCTAGCTATGAACGTTGTTTATGAACACTTCTAGTAGTAGCTTCATGTGGTTTGCATACATTTGTAATTTGCTGTATCACTAATAGGGTGTTTGGCTGAGAAGCTCTTTCAAACAACTTATTAGATGTTTTAGAGCGAAAGATGTTATTTTGAAATCCCCCTTTAGTTTTAGTCACTTTTAATTACAACTTTGCCACAGCATCTTGTATTCTAACATTTTATTTTCAATAACATCTTATAAGATGTCGCAGCTTATAAGCTCTTTAAAGTAAGCTTAACTAAAAACCCTCTAAATAATTAGAACTTTTAGTTTATTGGCTCCCATTAGCTCTGTTTTTTCGTATACTCTGGTGGAGTAGACATATAGTAGGAAACATCATATATATCATTAAGGTAAGGTAGTCCTTCTGGTGTTGACTGGAGGATCATATATGTTCTATTGTAGATTAAGACTTGAAGACCATACCATAATACGGAACCTGCAAATTATAATACTGCATGGAGCATTAGTTACAACTTACAATGCAACTTCCAGTTTATGTCACCTCTTTCTTGAGAGTCCAATTTCAAATCCATTAGCTGATACTTCCATTGAGTATGAAGTATATGAATAAAACCTGCGATCTCGGTTTGTTGAAATGTTCAGATTCTGTCATCTGTGGATCTTGAATTAAGAGTTTTCCTGCTCTGCACTGAACTCTAAACTATGCATGCCTCGTTTTTTTTTTTTTTAATATTATATTAAATCAGAAAGCAAATGAATCGTATGAATTCACTTTGTTTTTGGTAACTGTTTGTATATTACATGTCACTGCCATCCATCTGTGCTAATTCAGAACTATTAGAATTTAGAAATGACTCTTCATCCCCTGGCTTTATCTTGCATTATGAACGAATCACCCATTGAGTGTGCGGACTATGTGATCAAGTAGATATTAGGTTGAACTTACAGGAGAAAGTCCCTCATCTTTGGTTAAAGAACAAGGAAAGCCAGGAGACAAAGGCAAGGGAAAGTAACAAGGCCAGGGAAAGCTAAGCAAAAAGGAAGAGATTTCACAGATATTCTATATTCCAGTCATCGAGAAAGTTTCATCTTCTCTAGGGCAAAAAGTTAGCTCGTTGATTTCCGGCATCTCGAAATCGCAAAAGTGCGTTTTCCCTGGGGTCAATTTTCCATTGAAACGTATATATATGAGTGCCACATCACTGCTTTCTGTGCCTTCAGAGTCATGGCAAGTGCTTGGCAGATCTATGCGGAGCTTTGCATTGTGATTACGTGATTAGTTCACAATCTCATGAAGCCAAGTTTTATCCTGCTGCTGCTGCTGCTGCAAGGAACTGTCACTTATATGAGGTTGTTCCTGGTTCCTATTATATGATCTAAGGCGTTCCTCGTATATGATGTAAGACGTGCTTTTCATCTCTTTGCAGGATCTTGCGTACAGAGGGCCCATCAGCAACTCGCCGACACGGTACGTTTTTTTTTTTTTCCTATTAATCCGAAAGCATGAAATGGCTTTGGTCAGTTCATGTTTTGTTTAGAACTTTAGATCCTTCTGCTAATGCTCTTCCAGAATTCTTTTTACACCAGTTCTTTGATTCCCATACTTGTTCAAGAGGAGGAAAGCTTTTTCTTGGAGAGGGAAAGGTGAGTGGTTACTCCTTGACATCCAGGTTTGTCTGGTGTTTCACGTATTTAATTTTCTGCTGAGACAAGTAAAATTTGCCTCAAGCATATATATAAGTTGGCCAAAAACATAATATGCAATAGTTTGGACATTAAAGAAGTTTCCATGTTTTCTCCTCATTTCGTGTATCTCAAATTTTCCATTGCAGAAGCATACCAGTGTATTGTACTTGGCGACTTCAGTTCTGATTTTGATGTTCCTTCCTATATTTTACTTAATTGTGTACTGATATCAGAGGGTACTGTCCTTGTCAGTAAATCTTTAAACATCCAATGATTTCAAGTTTAAAATGGTAAAGATGAATGTGTAAGATCTCGTGCCTCTGGATATATATGCAGGAAATGAAAAAAGGAATGGCCCAGCTCAAGCGCATGTCGAGACCTGGGAGAAAACCAAAGCCCTCTTGATGGAATCTGGTAATTCCTTCTAATTGACTTAGTGCTATTTCATCTATGCATCAGTGCTATTTTGAAGAGGAGAAGTTATTTATAATTTTGATTAGGAGAAAGGGCATTTTATAAGAGGGAGTAAAAGCAATATCCTCAAGAGTTAACTAATTAAGGAACATCCAACCAGACTACTGAGAGCATACGTATAATAAGGTCTCTTGGCTATTACCAAACTTGAGTCTATTACAAGCGTTTAAGCAATGTATTGGTCTCACAAAAAGCTCGACTGCATGTTTTGTTAAGTATATTGTATAATTAGAGATGAATGCAGTTTCTACAGACAATGTATTGCTCTCCCAAAACATTATGGAAAATGTTTTGATTAGTAGTTTTCAAGATCTCACAAAAATCTATTATGATACTCACATTCTGTTCTCTGTCTTTTTTACATAGAACCGAACAGTAAACATACATCACATAGTAACACTGCGGAGCTGATGCTGCATATCTAGGAACGAGATTTTATCTGGGAATAATCACGGGCGGATCCAAGCTACCAACCAAGATGCTGAGATCAATGTCTCTGTCTTGGACCTGCTTGATGAAAGGGTGGCTCTGCGCGTACAAGTTTCTGAGTTAAACGTACAAATATTGAAGACAAACTTACCTGTAGTTCCAAAACAATGAATAATAGTTAACTGGGAAATGAATCTGCAACCAAATACAAGTTCTACAAAAGAACTGGTGCAATTCTACGCAAAAGATTATTAGATTTTTTTTTTTCCTTCACTTTATCTTTGGAAAATGCAGTCATGTAACAAAGTTAGCAATCAGTTCAGTCTGCCACATATATTTTCTTGTTCTTTACATTGTGTTCTAGTTTCGTGCAGATATTTTTGCTTTCATACATCTCTATATATATTTTGCAATTTTTTTTACAGACTTTTAAAAACTTTTTATATATGAATATATCATTGAAGGTAATGATGCAGCTCTAGATTGGGGGCTCGTGCTATAGGTGAACGCGGGGGGAAAGATAATTTATATAGATACTGAGAAAATCCTTTTTTTGGGGAATGGGGATACTCTAAGCATCTCATTAGTTATGTATGAACATTCCAACAAAAATACTTGTATGCATCTAGCATTAGTTGAAAGTAAGCCATAATTAAGAGCCCACGTATAGTTTGTTAGCGGGACAAAGGTGGTTGCGAAGTCTGATTTTGGAGTCAAGTTGATGCCCCTACGCCACTTATTTCTATAATTAAATGGATCCACTCATTTAATTTACATAGATGTTGACACTACACTTATCTTTCCACTCGTGCAATATCTTCATTTTTCTACGGTACGTATATTATATATATAATTTTTTCATGGGGTTTAATTTATAAGCTGACCACAGAAGAAAAATTACGAAAGCTCTCTCGTATGATATACGGTATAGTCAAAATTACTAAGTTAAAATAATCTAAATTATACCCATTTATAAAAAAAAATAAAAAAATAAAATCATACTATCGGTATTGAATAACACGATCTATCATTTTTTTCATTAATTTGAATTATGTTAGGTTTTCATGAACGAAACTATTAGAATCGGTTGACTTAGCCAAGCCTTGCCGAAGTGAACTAATAGTGTGGCATTTCTTTTAAATTCAACCCTTGTGATCATTAAACGATTATAAGTTCGCATGCACATCTCCTAATTTGCCTAATATGATTTATACTTTTATGGGACTTTTAGATGGGTATGTGAGTTGAATATATCAATATGTACCCAAAAATGACACCTGTATATTTATCTTCATTCAAAAGAAATTAAAAAATATAAAAACGATAAGAACGTACAATTTTAAAATTTCAAGAGTTGTATTGTTCTTTCAAAAAATAAAATAAAAAATACAGAGAAATTTATTGTAACTAGTGGAGAGATACACATAGCTTCTTTAGTCGACAATTCGTAAGTTCGTACGTTCGTAACCATTGAAACAGACCGATTATTGACTTATTTAAGCTAACTTGGGGGCTCATAAAATTATTTAATAATAAAAAATGGATACTAGCTAGTAAAGTATCTGTTGCTTGTTGATGGAGGGCATTAAAACAAATAGTTCGTTAAAAATATAAAAAATGCATATATATTCTTCAACTCACGTAAAACAATGTAAATTAACATTAAGCAACTAAGTTTCAGAAGAAGGGGGAAAAAAAAAACATTAAGCAACCATACTAAACGAGATGAGTACGTTTTTCGGTACAAAATTCAACCGAAAACATTTCTTATTTTAGTATGCAATTTGACATTGAGAAGATAGAATGTGGTTATTATTCTATAATAATTAATAAGGATCGATTTTCCATGTTGCTACTTGCTACTACATTTTTGTAAAGTCATAACTATAGTCTGGGACAAACGCAAAAGCATGTCATGAGGCTATGCTAAAGTATATATATAGGGAGTGGTTCTAGTGAAAAGAGCCCTTAAAATAAGAAATATGAATAAATCCTAACTCTTGATCCACAATAGATGGATGACGTCTAGATCTAAAGCGGATCGGATCCGGGTCACGAAATTTTTTTTTCGATTTATTTTTTTAAAAAGTGTGGTGCATCTCAATACACTGTGTGGTGCATCTCATTTCATGTTGTGGTGCATCTCATTACACAGTGTGTTGCATCTACACATTGTGATGCATCTCATTATACATGGTGGTGCATCTCATTACACATAGTGTTGCATCTCAAAATGCATTGTGGCGCATCTCATAATACATGGAGATTTATCTCATACACTATGTGTGTGTATAACTATATCAAAACGAGGGAAAATCTTGGGGTGATTTGGTATGATGAAATCAAACTACTTTTCAAATCATTGTATTCATACCATATCAATAAGCAAGTGTTTGAGATTTTTTTTGTCTCCGCATTCGGCTCCGATTTTAATTTATAGATAATGATTGTGGCAACATTAATATTTTTTAGCTCGCTCCGAGGCCTTCGGCTCCCCTCGCTCGACTCTTGAAAAAAAATAAAAAATAAAAATAGTGAAAAAGAATATTAAAAAATTAAAAAATAGTGCATTCCAATACACTTAGTGGTGCATCTCATTGCACAGTTTGGTGCATTTCATTGCACAGTGTGGTGCATATCATCTAACTCTTAAAAAAATACGAAAATAAAAAAATTCGAAAATTTAAAAAAAAATGAAAAGTTAACGGGTTGACCGGGTCCGACCCTGATCCGACCCGGTTTGACATGGGTCAGATCTGACCCTCCATCTCTTGTAGATTTATGGTGGAGATCTATTCCTATTTCTTAAGTTAAAATCCATTCTTATATGATAAGAACACATCTTATATAAGAACGTAAGAACAATGCATTTTTATTACATCGGAGATGCATAAAATGCAGAAACTAAATGCATAAATATTTTAATGCATAAACTACAATAACTTAATGCATTAGCATTGAAATGCATAAATTAGAGTAATTAAATGCACGGTTAAATCTGGACCATAGATCATCAAAGATCAAGGGTCCAGATTTGTTCTTATTTCTCACATAAGAAAGTGTTCTTATTTGATCCGCGCCTATATATATATATATATATATATATATATTATAACGACGGTCGATGGAATTGATAATACGATAGGACAATCCAAATTAACAATGAGCTTCAAAAGTACGTAATCAATTTTAAGTTTCGATGTTAGATAGACATCTGAATTTCAACTCCAATCTCACGCAAAAAATTGGGTACGTAGGTCTAAATTGCAAATAATGTTAAGGTCGGGTATAAATAATTAAATATGTTGGCTATAAATTCTAAATCACTCCAAATGATGGGCAATAATTGCAAATAATTCTTTTTTATAAATATCTATTAATACGATCACAGGAGACAATATTATATTATAAAAAATCAGTTTGTTTAAGCATAAAAATAATTTCAAATACATTAATTAGCATGATACTTTAATTGTTGTATACAACTTATACAATTATTATAATAAAAACTATTTCAAGAATCCAACATAAAATATAGAGTGAATATGTCAAATAGCCACTATGGATAGTAAAAATTAATAGTTGTCCAAAACTTAATTTATCATAAATTTTGTCTAACTTTTGGATTTCTGGACAGATTTGCCCTTATTCTTGGTACGAATTGGACGAATGGTTTTCATTCGTACCAGTCGTACCAAGTTACGGAGCACAACTCGTTGGTACGAATGGGACGAATGGTTTCATTCGTACGAGTCGTACCAAGTTACGGAGCACAACTAGTTGGTACGAATGGGACGAATGAATTCATTCGTACTAGTCGTACCAAATTATGGCACTTCGTCGTGGTCATTCCACTGACCACCATGAAAAAGAGAGAGAGAGAGAGTAAGAGAGAAATATGCTTTAAAGTATGTCCAAATATTGTACGAAGAAGAGTTTGCGTACGAATCGTATGACTACAAAACATGGTATGAATAGTACGAATCGTATCATTCGTACCAATGTCACTAATACTGTTAAAAAACGAAATCAACTTGGAGAAACTGCCATTAATACAGCGAAGAAGTTCATACAAACATCCAAGGCGATTCATCAAAATTAAAAACATTACCTATACATGAAATCGAACAGAGATGATAATTGCACCGGAAAATTAAATCGAAATGATCGAAAACCACACACAAAACGGATCAGATAACAAATCCACTTCAGGCCGCCATCGATCGCCGGACTGATATAAGACGATTGTCGGCCGGAAACGAAGCATCATGATTGTATTCGTTAGATCTGGAGTCGACGTCCGATGCCATCGAAGTCGGCGGATCTAGAAGAAAGCAGCGGATATGGTAGACGATGGTTGTTCGAATCGTGACGGAGAAGACGAACAGAGAAGATGATAAGTTATCCGTAGAAGGAGCGATGGCGGCAGCAATAGCAGAAGGCGGCAACAACTATGGGTGAAAGGCGGTAGCTGTAGAAGTGTGTGTGTGTGTGTGAGAGAGAGAGAGAGAGAGAGGAAATAGATAGAGAGAGAGAGAGAGATTATACGGGGGAGAGAGGTTGTGGGAGGAGAGAGAAAGTGAGAGTGGGGTGGGTGGTGGCTATAAAGTAATAAATGGTAGGTTTTTTTAGTTTGTTTAAAGGTTATTTTGGTCTATTTATGCTAAAATCTGATAAAATTTATAATAAATTAAGTTTTGGACAACTATTATTTTTCACTATCCGTAGTGGCTATTTGACATGATAAACTCTAAAATATAATACATTAATCATTAATGATTAATGTATTATATTTTATGTTGGATTATTGAAATAGTTTTTATTATAATAATTGTATAAGTTGTATACAACAATTCTCAATGACAAATTATAATTTAATAATTTAGTCCATATCCAATCAAGGAATTAAATCAATCTCAATACGAGAATGAGAAAAAATAATTAGATTTAGTTGTCTCGTTCTATTCCCAATGTTAAATTGTTAAATGTATTTATAATCATGTGTTATGATTATACGTGTATTGAATTCTTTATTTGGCATAAATATTTTGAACGCGTAACTATAACACATTTTTAAGTATAAAATTGTAGAAAAGTATTGAATCTGTGTGTTTAAAATTGAAAAATTTTCAATTAGGAAATTAGCTTTTCCCTTAAACTTAATTTATGTTGTTTATTTTTTGTTATGGCAAAAAACGCTAACGGATGCACATTCTATGTAAATTCCACTCGCTTGCAAATTATATCGTATGAACAAAATCTTGTATGATAGACTCGAATTATGCGATTATCTCTCTCTTATTTGATGCACTTATATTGAGAAGTCGAAATTAATTACAACTCATCTATATTAAGTACTATAATCGTGATGCAGGCTGTTAATAGCTGGGCCTAACTTCGCCTCGAAACCATGGTTAAGATAGAAGGATTGTTCACACAATTTAGAAACCATGGTTAAGAGAGAAGGATTGCCCACACAATTTAAACCTCAAATGTGGGACGTCCTCTTCAGGCTTACCACAGCCAAGTGAGTCCTCCTCACTTGCACATGCTTACCGCAACCAAGTGAGTCCTCCTCATTGCCCAGGGGCAGAATCGATTCCTCCCCGCATCATCCACCCTCCCTTGAGGACCGAGCATACACCCGGCTCTGATACCAATCTGATGCAGACTGTTAATAGTTGGACCTAACTTCGCCTCGAAACCATGGTTAAGAAAGAAGGATTGTCCATACTATTTAAATCTCAACAACATTGCATATTTAACCGATGTAGAACATCCTTATCAAGTTTACCACAACCAAATAAATTCTCCTCACTTGCCCAGGGATTGGATCGATGCCCCTGCATCATATCGCCTCATGGTCGTCTTTTTCCATGCATCCAATCCACCAAAGGTTGCAACTTGCAATATCAAGTAATAGACTAATAGTAGTAGTTAAAATAAGAAATCTGGCAGGCGGACAAGAGTTTCCAAGACAACGTGATAGGTTCCTCAGCTACCGTCTTCATCACACGTGTCGTCCGATTATTAGCTTCCAGCAATTTTTATACAGTAGAGAGAGAAAGAAAGCGATACCTTTGCATTAAATCACCGGAGGAGGCCCAACAAGCAGCTTCTTCTTTATCCACTCACAATTTATTTATTTACTTATTGATATATTCTTCATATTGCCACCAAAATGTGCACCCAATACAATTCGGTCATTAAAATGCCAAAATTATGAAACACTTTCAAATTGGATAGATTTTGCGAGGTAAGCCTTACATCACATCACATGCACTCTACATATATATATTAGCTTTTCCCTCACCTAGCTCATGAAATCATGATTGGGTTAGAGCGGGAGTCTCATAAATTGGGGTTCACAATTTCTTTTTTTGGGGCCCACCCTTATGAGCCCCAAATTTAAAAACTCTCACGGGGCGAGTCTCACAGATTGTATTTTTCACATCTACTAAAGTACAAATTTACAAAAAAAAAAAAACTCAAGAGAATTTTAAATTGCGATAATTCATTAAAAAAAAGTTACAAACTAAAATAGAAAGGAATTACAATAATAAAATTACAATCCTTGTCTCTTGAAGATTTTTTGAACTTCCATTTGGTGCATTTTCAATGTTAGCCACGATAACTTGGAGCATCTCGGTTCAAGATTTCGTACTTGTATCTCTTCACTTTGTTCTCCGCGATGATTTGCAAAGCTTCCATTGCTTTGATGAACCTCTCGGTTTCTTTATTGCTAGGCTCGACTTTGCTCATCCCTTTCTTTTCGCCACTGCTTTTGCCGCTTTAACTCCAGTTGGCCGGATCCAGTCTGCCTTGGGCACGCTTGAATCGCTAAAAAAGCCTTCTCCGACAATAATTTGTGGCGGAGTGTGTTCCGGCTTGGGCGTTTGCGAACTTTGGAATTTGACGCAATAGCTTCCGTTTGTACCTAAACTTAATTTTATGGCATTGTATTCCGTCACAATCCGATTGTAGACATTGTCCTTTCCTGATGCATCTATGCCATTGCTTCTCGTGGTTGTCGTAGATTCCACATAAAGACCTCACAATGCTAGCGACTCGCACTAATGGCACTTCAACTGATGGCTTTTTCGGATACGACTCTTGTCAGGAATGATTTCGTTGTAGCGCTTGATGATACGCTTTCAAAATGCTTCTGCTTCTTGGTTGTTGGAGGTGATGGTGTTCATGCTTGTATTGCACCAAGTGCAAACAAGTGTCATCGTCTCATCATCGGTGTAGAGGCTCTCATTGGCCCTTGTTCGCCTTTTTTTTCTTTTCAAGCAAATAAACCTGCAAGTGTACGGAGCTATTGTAATATTCGGCAAGTAAAGTGATATTCCACGAGGACTAGTTCGAAAGTCTTATGAATACTACTAATAAACTATTTTAATATATTTAGACTCACGAATAAATTGAAGAGATTAAACTAAATTAAAGCAAATAAACTCTAATTAACAATAATTAAACTATAGACGGGAGGAGAATATGGAAACGAATCTATCCTAGTAACTAGATTTTGATGGATAAGCAATTAGAAATCACTTTACTAATCAATTATTGATAGAATCCTAATTATCTAGGGTGATCTCTTTTCCACTCTAGCCCCCTCTCGGGCGACTCGAGTTGTAGATTACAAGCTAGTTCTCCGATCACTAAGCTAGCCTATAACTCCTAACAGCTCATTGGATCAAATGCCCTCACAAAACCACTCATCCTCTCGGGCTATTGCAATATTGTGCCTCGTATTTGGTTCTAGTATTGATTCCTCCTCTCTCGAGCCTCAAATCGACACAACAAAAACATTCAAATGGTAGCTAAGCATTCAAATATTCAACCAAATCAATAAACACAAGGAAATAATAGAACCCATCAACAATTAATTAAAATAAATATCAATCCATCACAAATCCATCTAGTCCAAATCTCTAGAATATGGAAATTTAGCTAATCATAGAGAAAAGCAAATATCCACAAACAAAGATAAACAAGAAAGAAAAACAAGAAAACAAGAGATTCATAGACAAATCCTTGGTCTTGAGCTCCAATTTTGAAATCCTTGATGCCTTCTTTCTAATTCTCCTCCAAGCACACTTTCTCTCTCTAGGTTGGTGGGTATGGTGGCTAAGAGTTGGGAGTTGTGGCTTGTATGTTAACCTAGGGAAAGGGAAATTGTGAGGTATTTATAGGTGTTGGGGATGTGAGTAAGAAGAAGTGTAAAAAAAAATAATAAAAAGGAGGACAAAATTAGAGAAACCCGTTTTTCTGCTTTGCGCCGCGGGCTAGACCCCGGTCGCGGCCCCGGCTGTGGGTCATAGGCCTGAAAAGCCTTGGCTGAATCTGGTAGCACCACTGGCCACGGCCTTGATGACTAGTGGGCGTCGGACGGTTTTCTTCGTTTTTGCTCGTTCACTCTCGTCCGGACTCCAAATTGTCTCCCGTTTCTTTCTACGGCTCCGTATCGAGCTCTTCTTCATCATTCCAAGTTCTTCTCACTCCACCTTAGCTTCTATTTTTCCTGAAATTTCATCAAAAAACCCAAAACAGGCATAATTTCTCACAATGCAAAGTTTTAAGGCAAAGAATTGCTAAATACATTGGTTTTTTCTCATAGATGGCATCAAATGCACACTAAACAACGTGAAAAATTCATGTTTGTCAGCCCTTCATCTCGGAGTCCTTAAATGTGGATCGGAGTCGAAGGAAGAGCTCAAGTCTAGCGGTTGGATTGCTTGAGAGTTGAATGTCAGTCCTCCAACTCACGGCCGACAGTGAGCCAAAGAGCGGCAGTGTTGGGAATTGCGCGAGCTGCGGAATTGCGGTGAATCAGGTAGGCGGGGTGATGCCAATGTGTGGAAGCTATTGGGGTTAGGAGCGAAATTTGAAAACCCCGACGGGTTGTAATTTATATCGAGCCTATGCTTCCTATATCATTTTTCATATTGGTCATCCATTTTTTTAGTATGGAAATTTAGAAGAAAATAGAGAAGAAAGAGTGGAAGAATATATAAGAAGAGTAGAAATGAAGTGTAAAAAAATGAGGGATGAAATGTGGTATTTATAGATGAAAAAAAAAGAACAAGAAAAATCAAATATAAATGTTGATAAATAAAAAAAAACTTGGAAGCAGCGAGACGATCTCACCACTTGCGAGCTCCACAGCGTGAGTCTCGCTAGCGAGACGGTCTTGTGGGTATCGAGCCTGTTGGTCCCGAGACGGATACCTTGGTGTTGAGGGGGGATGAATACACCAAGGTTTAAAATCTTTTCTGATTAAAACTCTTGAGTGAGCTGTCTGTGTTCGATCCAGCTGGAAGGCAACTTGATCGATACAGCTGGCTGTGTGCGGAATGTGGTGGGTTTTTGGAAAGTCCGTCTGTTACTTCAAATATATTGCAAAGCTTTGTTTCTCTTTTCAGTTAGTCAGTATATGCAGCTTGAAAGAATGCTTATGATGAGTTAGCTGAATGCATAAATAAAGCAGTAAAGAACAAAGCTATTTAACGTGGTTCGGAGAAACAACTCCTACGTCCACGATCAGAAACCTTCTGGTAATCCACTAAGGATACCACTGACTTTACGCGCAGTCAGCAAACGTTGCAGCTTAGTTCCTCAAGCTGGATACAAGTTTACCCGTACTGTATCAAAACGTAACCAACTGTTTACGGGCACAGCTGAAGCCTAACCTGTAGTTTACGGGTACTACAGAACCAACACTCGAATTGCGCGCTTCGGGCAAGCATACCTTTACCTAACCTTTTCTAGGTAGAAGGGTTTGGGTTTTCCAACTATGAACGAGTTCTTACAATGAAGAACTTTGAGTATAATGAACTCGTTCAAACTAGGCTTATGATAGGAAGGATTTTATGCCTAGATACTAATGGGAGAGAGTTTCAGCAGCCTGAGAATGAATAAGTACTCAGAAGGATGTAGACTACTGGATCTTAAAGCTTTTCTGAGAGATCTTGATCTTTGGTTAGACTTCTTTCTCTGTTGATCTCTCTTGTATATTCTCTCTCTCTACTCTCTATTTCTGATGTTGAAGAAGACTCATATTTATAGGGAGATATTAGAACTAGCCGTTGGAAATAGCCGTTCTAAATCTCTACCTAACTTCTGACAAGTTGGTCTTGTCTTCTTCCTTGATTTCCTCGTAAAGCAATCCTAGGTCTGACTTCTAGGTGCTGAGGTGTCGAGTTCCTGATGGTCCAGGTCAGTTATGACTTTATCTCAAGTTGACTTCGACTCTGCTGTGCTGGTGACTCTGAGTTGTCTTGAACTCTGCTGGATCTTTGACGCTGAGCTGAGTTGCCACTCAAGCTGAGTCTTTCTTACAGCTGTGTCTGGATGAACTTGATCGTCTTGAATCTGGATAACGTTGCTGCACTACAAAAATCGCGCAATTTACCGACGGAAAATTCCGTCGGTAAAGTCATCAAAATCCATCGGTAAAGGACTTACCGACGGAAATGTTCCCTTGTGATTCGATTCATAGGTAAAGGATTTACTGACGGATGTAATTCCGTTGGTAAATTTACCGACGGAAATGTGACGGATAATCCGTCAGCAAATTCTCGTTTGACGAACTGGTTCCCCGAACGGATTTGTGACGGAAAATCCGTTGGTAAATACCAACGGAATTAAATCCGTCGATAAAGTTTGACGAATTGGTTTTCGTCAAATTTCGATTTTACTGACGGAATAGTGACGGAATTTCCGTCAGTAATTACTGACGGATTGCGAATCCGTTGGTAATTACTGAGGGATTTAAAATCCGTTGGTAAATTTTGACGTCCCTAATTTCGTCACGTTGGAAATATTGTGACGGTTTTGTGACGGAATTTCCGTCAGTATTTAGCTACGGATTAAAATTCGTCGGTAAATTTTTTTTTGTTTTAATTTTATCCGTCGGTAATCCGTCGTTAATTTTATGATATTTTTGGAATATTTAATTATTTAATATTTTAGTCCGGTTTTTACTAATTAATTTATTAATATTTTAGCCCCAATTTTTAACATACGAAACAAGTAATTTATAATTTAAAATATAATATAAAAGTCGCTCGGTAATATAGTAATAAGAATCTGATATTTTTGACAACAAAGTACGTACAAATATGAAAGAAACATTAAAGTAAAAGAGTGTTTGTTCTACACTAACTAAAAATCACGGACTAGGAGGGCGGTTGCAACGAGCCATGAAGTCCTGCATCATCTTCTGTGTAGCCTCAAACTGGGCTTGTTGAGCCAGAAATTGTGCTTGAAGAAGCTCTCTGCCCTCTCTCTCCCGGCGCAGCTCCTCCTCAACCGCCAACCTCCTCTGGCGCTCCTCCTCCTCGTGTACAGCTCTCCTCTGGCGCTCCTCCTCCAGCTGCTGCTCTAAAGACCCAATGCGGGTCTGAACAAACTCCTGTGTCATGAGCTGATGAGAACTACCCCCACTACCACTCGAGCCGTCGCTGAAAAGGCTCGACCCGTGTGTTCCAAAGGAGTACACCCTCTGCTTATGAGCTAGTTCGTACTCCTGCACCACAGTCTTGTAGATCTCGTTCAGATCTGCCCCCTCTCCTTGTTCAGCAGCAAGCTGTTTAATCCGTCTCTGCAAGTTACATTTGAAAAATTATAAGTATTATGAATATATAACTTAGTTAATAAGATGTAATAATTAGAAAATATTTAAGAATACTTACATCAATCTTTTCATCCTTTTTAGTCAATGGAGTTCCATCAGCTTTCATGTGCTGATGTAGGAAAACGTCATGCAATAACTGGGTTGGTGGGACCCCTCGAGTCTGGGACTATTCATGTAAGATAAACAAAATAGATGTTTAGTTAGCAAATATATATAAGTAATAAATTAATAATTAAATAATAATTTACTAACCATCTGGTCAAGAAGTCGACGAACAGGCCTGAAACCTCCCTTGTGTTTACTAATACCGGTTCCTGGCCCATCTGGCTCCGACAACCGGTTTCTACTAGCTTTTTGACTCTTCTCAACGACCTCAGGACGATCCCAATACTCACACAAACCATCCCACATCTCTTCATTGATATATGCCGGCTTATCTGGACGCTCTCCCTTCAAATAATTAATCCAGCCGTTGTATCTTTGACGTGCCTTGGACTCCCATCACTTGTACACCTGAGTTTCCCACTCAGGTTCCCACGTGTAATATTTCTGTTTAATATCATTTACAAAATTCAATAGTTAGATAAAAAAAGTTAATTAATCAATAAATATGAAATATTAATTGTTATTTACGTTAAATTCATCAAAGTACTTATCTTTCACCTCTTTTGGTGTCAACTTCCAATTGAAGCCTGTAGGATTCTCAACCCTCTTAAAAATTGCAGTGCACGTCTCGGCAATATTGCCATCATCCAGTAATTCCCTGTGGAGAGAAGCAATTAACATTTAACAAATTATAATAAATCAACAAAGTAATTATAAATAATTAATACTAACCTATTAGGCCCAAGCCAAAAAGCAGCCCTCGCTGGAAAGCCTCGTGACGGTGCACTAGACCCAATCTCGCCCACTGGCGTCTCTGGTGTCTCAGGTACCGACTGTGAGGAGGACGAACTACGGCGGCGGCTCGAAGACATATCTGCATTATTAAGTAACATACAATACAAGAAATCCAGCGGCAATTAATATATATATATATATATATATATATTCATCATCTAAGAAAAATAAGTTAACAAATATTTCAACTCATCATCATCACTACTACTAAAAAAAATGTTTCAAAAAAACAAAAAATTACAAATTAGTGTATGCTCCTACTCATCATCATCATCATCACTACTTTCATCATCAGACGAAAATATTTCTTCGTCATTAGATTCACCCTCGTTCTCATCGATTTCTACCATCCCACCTCTTGGATGATGAACTGTTGTAGTGTCATCATCCTCATTCGGTCTGTCACTATCCATCTGTGTCAAAACCACATCATCTTCTTGGAAAGGTTCATCTAATGTTGAAGCAAATGTCATGACTTGTTCAGGTAATTCTACATTTGATCTTGCTTTGATTTTACACACTTCCCACCAAGACTTCTTAGCTTGATTCATGCTAGGATAAGGACAATAGCATACTTGAGTGGCTTGGTGTGCTAGAACAAATGGATCGTACTTTTTGTATCTACGGGTGTGGTTAATTGAAACCAACTTGAATTCTGGATGCACTGAAGTCCCCAAAGGTGACATGTCAAACCATTCATATCTAAACAAACTAATTGTTTTCTTAGGATGACCAGGATACTCCAGCACACAGACCTCCAACAAGCGACCATAATAGTCTTGCACATCACTGCCATAAACTGAGCCTTTTATGCATACTCCACTGTTCATAGTCTTCTTATCCGAAGCATGATCTATCGTATGAAACCTATATCCATTAACATAATATCCAAAATATGTATCAACCCCTAATAATGGCCCTTCTGCAAGATCCTTGATATTTCGGTTCACCGACGTAGAAGGACGTCTAACCTGTGATAGTTAGATTATTAGCATTGTTTAAATATATACAAGTTACGTACACTAAAATATATTTAAACTTACATATTCTTTGAACCAATGGGCGAACTCCTCATCAAACTTTTTATCTAAATCGGATCCTGAGATTAAAGGCAATTTTTCTCGCACTTCATCTTGAAACAATCTTAAAAAATTAAGCAGGTTTTAGTTAATAATATGTAAGCAATTCATAATATGCATTGAACATGCATGTTCATACTCACTTCACATATGTGTCTGCAACCTCGATGCAATTGGATAGAATATACAGATGTGCTGTATTGTTCTCCTTACTATCCAAGTATCTTTTTATCTTTGTTCCAAGAGGACGTCCTACACCTTTAAAAATGGACAGCAAATCAGGATCGTCATTATCAGCTCCCCCATCATCATTACGAGGCATGACCATCAACTTTGTGGTCACATTATCCTCCAAATAATAGGAACCAAACGTTGATGCTTCTTCCATTATGTAAGCATTGCTGATGGAGCCTTCAACTCTTGCTTTATTTTTGACATTATTTTTCAATGTTCTCAAGTACCTTTCAAATGGATACATCCACCGATATTGAACCGGACCAGCAATGCGAGCTTCTTCAGCTAAATGGATTGGTAAGTGCTCCATTGAATCAAAGAAACTGGGCGGAAAGATACGCTCAAGCTTACACAAAATTTCTGGTATTTTTTGTGCAAAATTTACATGTCCGCTTCTTTAATTGCTCGGGCTGTTAAGTCCTTGAAGAAGAGACTTAGCTCTGTGATCGACTTCCAAACAGGTTGAGGAAGAAGTTCACGAAATGCAATAGATAACAAGAGTTGCATGAACACGTGACAATCATGACTTTTCATATTACTCATCTTTAGCTGGAGCATATCTGGACATCTAGTAATATTAGATGCATATCCATTAGGAAATCTAAGATTTGTTACCCATTGCAGTAAGACATTCTTCTCATTTTTATCAAGCATGTAACAAGCTTTTGGATACATTCCAGTCGTCTCATTACGCATCAATTCTGGTCTCGAGCAAATTGTGTTTAGTTCTTCTCGAGATTTTGTTGTATCCTTCGTTTTCCCTTGGACATTGAGAACAGTGTTGAACACGTTGTCAAATACATTTTTCTTAATGTGCATGACATCCAGATTATGTCGAATCAAAAGTTTTTTCCAATACGGGAGATCCCAAAATATGCTTTTATTCTTCCACCCAACATTGGGATCCTTAGATATTTTCGTGTTTATATCATCATAGTCTTCTGTTACCTTGAGAAAACCCAATCCTTCTATTTCTCTCAATTGCTCTTCCCCTGATTTTGGTTCGGGTGGATAGGTCTTGCACAATTTATTCTTTGTGAATGCAGTTTTATTTTTGCGAAATGCATGATTAAGAGGTAAAAACTTCTGATGGTTGTCAAACCATGACTGTTTGCCACTCATCTTTAGACTGAATGCTTCTGTATCTTCCATGCAATGTGGACAAGCCAATCTTCCAGCTGTGCTCCACTCAGACAACATAGCGTATGCTGGAAAATCAGAAATTGTCCACATCAATATTGCTCGCATCTGGAAGTTCTGCTTTAGGAACACATCATACATTTGCTCACCCACCTCCCACAAATTTTTCAACTCTTCTATGAGCGGCTGCAAAAACACATCCAATTTCATCTTGGGATTGCGTGGACCAGGCACTAGGACTGTGAGGAACATAAATTGTGCCTTCATGCACAACCAAGGAGGCAAGTTATAAGGTGTGACAATAACTGGCCAAGATGAATATTTCTGTCCTGCTTGGTCAAAGGGAGCAAATCCATCTGTTGAAAGACCCAATCTAACATTTCGAGTCTCTAAAGCAAAATCCGGATATTCACTGTTCACGTGCTTCCATGCAGAAGAGTCCGTAGGATGGCGCATAACCCCATCATTTGAAGAAGAAGTAGCATGCCAACGCATGTGTTCTGCTGTTGCTTTAGATGCATAGAGCCTCTGAAGTCGAGGAGTTAGTGGAAAGTAGTGCATCTGCATGGCTGCTACACGCTACTTCTTACGGCTTCCAGATGCCCGATGGCTCTCCTTATAGCGTGATGTACCACAAAACTTACAGTGTTCCAAGTCCCTGTCATCTCTCCAATAAATCATGCAGTTATTGGGACAAACATCGATTTTTTCTATTGGCAGACCCATGCCACGTAGCAATTTCTTTGTGCTGTAGAAGATATCGGGAACCAAGCTGTCATTAGGAAGAAGTTGTTTCATCAACTCTGTGATCTGGTTAAAGCACCTCTCCGAAATGTGGTTCTCCGCCTTCATGCTCATAAGACGAACCACGAGGGACAACTGTAAATGCTCACAATCGCTACTGGAAGAAACTGGCCTATCTGTAGCCTTCAACATGTCATATATTTGTTGAGCTTTAGCATTCGGTTGCTCTTCAGTACTCGGCGTCTCTCCAGTATTATAATTGGGACCAGCATGATCTATAACCATCTCATGGTACGTACTACTGTACTGCTGCTGTTCAATGTCCATGTTCTCATTCGGTCTATCTATTACTCTCTCTCCGTGAAACCTCTAATTTTCATAGTGCCAGATGAACCCATTCTTCACAAGGTGAGACCTTACTTCATTTGTTTCTCTATACACAAAGTCTTACATTTCCTACATGGACATCTAATCTTATCTCCATCCCTACACTCTGTCTGTGTAGTTTCTTTTTCAATGAAGATATCAAGTCCACTCAAAAAATTTGGATTAATAGCATACCCATCAATCTTACGTCGATACATCCACTCACGATCATCACCCATTCTTATAAATTATAACAATAAAATGAAGTAAGGTGATGAAGACAAGAATATTATAAAAATGCAGTAATTTTAAAATTCAAACAAAAATTGGGCAGCATAACCCCTCTATCTTAACTATCAAGTGCTTGACTCTACCAGCTATGTTAACCATAATGGTTCTAAACGTCTATATCTACCCCCAATGTGAATGTCTTTAATTTAGATGTAATTAATTTCTATCCCAAAGGGAGTAGATCCTTAAGAAATTAATTACATCTTTCACCAATAAAGTTCTAAGTTCATCCCCAACATATAATGATAAATAATTACATCAATATATTGAAATAAACTTTAACATCACATTGTTGGTTCTTAAGATGTAATTAATTTCTATCCCAAAGGGAGTAGATCCTTAAAAAATTAATTACATCTTTCCACAATAATATATATCCAAAGACATACAAAACTTCACAATAACTTATAAACTCATAAATTTCATGCTCTTATGCTTCGATCACAAAAATATAAAACATATATAACCAACTCATTCATGTATTGAATGATATGCATACTACAAATTATAACATGGACAAAAAACATACTACAAATATATACATACTTCAACATGGACAAATATATATACATACTACAACATACAACATATAACATAGGCACTTAACAAAGCAAAAAAATATTTAATTTGTTCCAAATAAACTCATAATCCTAAATCCTAATTAATTTGCAGCACCTAATTAAATTGAGAAACTGACTTGTAAGAGAGGAGGGCGGCAGTGGTGCGATGGCAGGGGAGGGGTGAGATTGGCCGGCGGCGGAATTCGGTGACAGCAATAGGATCGGTGGCAGCAACTGAGGTTGGTGGCAGCAACTGGCCGGCGGCGACGGGAAGCAGGAGCGACGGCGAGCGGCGGCGAAGCGGTGGCGACGCTGTTCAATAAGTAAACGGTTAGAGAGAGAGAGAGAGAGCGCGCGAGAGGATTTACCCGAAGACGGCAACGGGACGGCGGAGTGGAGGCAAAACGGTGGCGGAACGGCAACGGCGATGGCAACGGGAACGACGACGGCACTATAAGGAGAAAGAGTCAGAGAGAGAGAGAGAGAGAGCGCGAGAGAAAGAGAGAGATATAGTGAGAGGACTTACCAGGGAGCACGACGACGGCAGCGGCGGGACGACGACAGCACGTCTACGGCGGCGGGAGTAGGAGAGGGAGGGAGTTAGGGCAAAGAGAGAAGTGAGGGGGAAGATACGCGTACGCTGTACTAATTCAATTTTACCGATGGATTGTATCCGTCGGTAATATTTGACCCGGTTAAATTTACTGACGGATACAATATCCGTTGGTATTTACCGACGGAACCATCCGTCGGTAAATTTTTTTCCCGTTATGTGTAAATTTACTGACGAAAATTTCCGTCACTAAATATAAATTTAAAAAATTAAATTTATAAGTGATAAAATTATGCCTGAAACGACCCTGTAGTCGAGTCACCATCTAACTTGATCTCTACGACACCCTCAATTCTCACGGACTTTGTGAACTAATCACCGCTCGAGAGTCGAGCGTACACAAGTCAAGATTAGTCAACATCGATATTGTATCTAGCGATCTTCTCGTTTCTCACATACATTGTTTACTAATCATAGCCATTACTTGAGAAACGAGTCAAAATCATAATTCTAGAAACAAGGCTCGCAACCTATATATTGATCGGGTGAAGATTAATTACTCAGATTTGACTAACTCGATCGATCTTTGTTTCTCTCGACTTTCACGGACGTTATTAACTAATCACCACCATTAATCGAGAAGCAATTAGCGCACATCGAGTACAAGAAAGTCAACTACTTGGTAATCTTATCGATTCCATCGATCAACACGGAACATTGTTAGAGTCGTTAACTATAGAATTTCGATTTACGGTTTAGGGTTTACCAACGGATATGAAAACTGTCACTATTAACCTATTTACCAACGGATTACCGACGGATAATCCGTTGGTAAAGTTTTATTTTAAATAAATTTTAAATTTTACCGACGGATTTACGTCCGTCACAAATATTCCCTCACAAATCCGTTGGTAAGTCCGTCACTATCTCAAGAAGAAAAATTAAATCAAAAATATTTAAATGAATTTTACCGACGGATTCAGAATCCGTTGGTAAAAGTAATTATTTTTTATTTTGAATTTTTTTAACAAATTTACTGACGGAAACTAATCCGTCACTAAGTTTCCGTCAATAATCCGTTGGTAAATCTGTCACTATATAAAGCAGAAAATTTAAATCGAAAATATTTAAATGAATATTACCGACGGATGCAAAATTCGTTGGTAAATAAAATTATTTTTTATTTTGAATTTTTTTAACAAATTTACTAACTGAAAATAATCCGTCACTAAATTTCCGTCACTAATCCGTTGGTAAATCCGTCACTAAATCCGTAAATAAAAAAAATTAAATCGAAAAAAAATTAAAACATTTACTGACGGATAGAAATCCGTCGGTAAATTTATTTTTTTATTTTTTAAATAAATAATGAACTTTACCAATGGATATTTTCGTTGGTAAGTTTAACAAGGGAATATCCGTCGGTAAATCCGTCAGTATTTACGGCGCGAATTACCCCGCCAAATGTCCGTTAGAAATCCGTCGGTAAATATTTTTTAGCCGACCCGCTTTTTTTCCATCATAAATCCGTCGGTATTTACTGAGGGATTTTGAATCCGTCAGTAATTCCGTTGGTAAATCTTGGTTTTTTTGTAGTGCTGATCACTCGACTTGGCTTGCCCTGCTGTGTACTCAGCTTGGTCAGCTGAGTTTCTTTTGTATGTTGTAATCTTATACAACTCCGCTGGGCTTTACTGCTGTGGTAGCCCTGATGAGTTACTCGGCTGGGTCTTCTGCTGTCTTCAGCGACTCTACCTGTAAACTTAGAAACTCTATAAGCTCAAACATGTGAGCTGGAAAAACACTTAGGCTTGCGCAATCATCTACTCAGTTGGGGTCAGCAAGGTTTTGGTATTAAATCAAAACTCTATTAATTTTCCCAACAATTTCCCCCTTTTTGATGATGCCAAAACCCCAAGTTGGAAAAATAATTTGCTTCTCCCTTAACAGGAAACGGGGTTTCAAAAGATTAAACAGTCACACCAGGTAATCATATTCAGAGCCTGGACAAAGAGAGATTGTCTTCAGGTTGATTTTGATAAAAAGAACTTTTCATTCATAAGAGGAAATTTTACAACTTTCTAATTACAAAAGTTCAAAAGATAATTCCCAGTTGGCTGGGTCTTCAGCTGTGCTACTTCCCATATTCGTCAATCTGATGGTCAGTCTTGAGACCATATCTGTTGAAGATGAATTCTTCCAAGTTCCTCCATTCATCTTGATTTTTAGACTTGGAGATTACTCTCTCGCCAGCCCAGTAATGAACTTCTTTGATAATTTGGGCCTTGTCAGGTAGATTCGTTCCAGCTATAGTGGGATGCTTTAATTGCTTGACTTTTGGAGCTTTGAGCTGGATGACGTTTCTCTTGGCAGCTAGGGCTAATGATCTTGCCATCATTGGATCTTCTTCATGAAGTTCGAGCAAGTATTCTTTGAACGCAGTTTAATGATCCATACCTTTGTATTGATTCACGTAGTAGAATTCTTTGATGAATTCTGTTTTGCATTGTTCCCAGTTTTCATTGATTACATCTGGGTTCCTCTTGTCAGATCTTGGAATGGTTCAAGCTGCTTGCACTTGTTTCTTCCTAGCTTGCCTGTGGCTTAGTCTTTTCTTCTTCTGCTTTTTCTCAGCAGGCTTGAGCGATTCAACTTTCTTCTTAATAATCTTGTCCAGCTCCTGCATTTCTCTTCTTTGCTCATTGTGAAAGTTACAAAGCCAGTGGTGGTCATTGTATTCTTCTGGCTTGTATCCACAAGCTTTGGCTAGAGCGACTGTTTTCTCTCTCTATGTCTCTTTGACTGCTGCAGTTGGCTCTTCCTCATCCAGCTCTTTAGCAAAGTCGTCGATTTCCGACTGATTTGGCTGCACATGTTCCCCCTGAGCTGCATCTTTCTTCTCCATTGTTTTTCCAGCTTCTTCATTCTTTTCTTCCCCCTTTTTGGCATTATCAATAAGGGAGGCAGAGAGGTCAGCGACTGTTGCGTTGAGCTTGGCGAGAGCAGCTTCAACATCAACGATCTTGGCTGAGTTGTCAGCTGTGGCGATGTTCAGCTGAGCAGTGCTGCTGCTTCCAGCTCTGAACTGAGCATCCAAATCTTTATATAGGTTGAAAAGTTGACGGATGTCAGAGCTGTTGGAGAGAGTGGACTTCTTGATGCCTTCCAGCTGGCTTGAAATATTTGCTATATCGTCAACCAGTGGAGCTTGAAGTCTTGTTACTATCTCAGAAACTCTCTTCTCTAGATGATTTGACTGATCAATGCTTTGAGAGACGAGAGATTGCTTGAGATCTAGACTTGTACTTTCTTGTAAATTTTGGGCAAATTTATGAACTTCATCAATTGCCCGCTGTTGTTCTCTAACTTGACAGTCTAGAGCTGTGAATCGCATGATGACATCGACTTGAGACTTCAGTCTGTCCTGAAAAAGAATTTCCTCAACCTCTTTAGAGATTGCTTCTTTCATGGCTGTTGATAGCTCGGCAGCTGAGTCCGTTTGTGTTCCAGATTCAACATGGCTGGGTTTGTCTGCCTCGAACTCGACCAGTGCGCGAGTGTCATCGACAATTGGACTTGGTGGGGCTGCTGCCTTTGGTTCAGCTGCTACATCAGCTGGTTCTTCAATGATCATTACCTCGGCTGTGTTATCTGGTACATCTTCCTTGGTAATCTCAGCTGAGACTTTTTTGGAGTTGTCAGCTCCAGAAGGTGTTTCCCATCCCGCTGCTGTAAGAAGCTTGTTGGCTGACTCCCAGACGTCTGCAGGGTGCGGCTTGGGGTACTGCTGAGATACTTCGATGATACCTCTAATGAGATCATCTTGATGCAAGTATGCATCCTCCAGACTCCAAAACCAAAAGTGTGCTGGAGGCATGCTTCATCCGTCTTCAACTTCTCATAGGAGAAGGTTTCTATTAGCTGCTCATTCTGGTACCAAGTTGCCATCTTGGTGGCCAGATAGAACTTGAGATCTCCAACTTTGACGAGGGAGATGGGCAGATGGGCCAGAATTGGATACTGAGTTAGAACACTCTTGATCCCTGCAATGCGTAAATCCTCGTACATAGCTTCCATGAAGGCTGAGCCAGTAGAGTTGAGTGATGGAGAGGCAGTAGAATCACTCTCCTCTGATTCTGTGGAGATTTGAGGAACTGGTTCAATTGGGTTCACAGTAGGCTGTGAAGAAGTATCAGCCAACTGCGTGGGAGTTTGAGCTTTGGGTGATGGCTGTTTTGGGGGTGAGTTGAGATTAGCAGAAGAGGGTTCAACTTGGGTGTCAGCTGGCTGTGAAGGAGCTTCAACCAGTTGAATATCTGTCTGCTCTCTTACAGGAGATGGCTCTTTGGTTGGAGAGCTGGGTGGAGGAGAAGACTGTTTCGGCGGAGAACTGTGAGGCGGTGAGGGCTGGGGTGAGCTGGGATGAACAGGAATATCGCCAAGTACTTGAGCGATAACCTGGGTCGGGGAAGGTGGAAGAGGTGTCTGACTCCTTAGATTATCCAGCTCGTCCTCTGAGCTGGATGACGATCCATCATTCAATCCCATCTCAACCAGGATATTTGATCCGAATTGATTGAAGGCCGACACTGGCTGTGGGGAGAGAATCACCATTTCTTGACTCGGAGTTGCTTCTGAAGAAGAGCTCGCCTCAGTTGGTGGAATGACGGTACATGTTTTCTTTTCTTTTAATTTGGGCCTCAATTTGGTTTAGAATCATTGTCTTCGCTTTTCTTTGTTTCTTCTCAGCTGGAACTTCTGCATCTCTTCATTCCAGCTGCTTCTTGCCTTTGCTCACATCAGGTTGTTTCTTCAGGAGATCACTGATTTGACTCATTCTCTGGAAGAGAATCTTTGTTTCTGAAAATGGTTCTGAATCAGGCCATTTTACTATGTGCCCTTTCACAGCTTGCTCTATTAAGAACGAAATCTTAGAGCATATATACAGAGGCTCTGAGCTTGAATATGTTGTCCTGGTGGAGTCGTACTAGATCTTCTCTGACTCCTTGACCAGTCGGTTGAGTAAGAAATCAAATCAGTTGACATTTGCGCCTTTGATCATGGCAATCTTTGGCTTGAGCTTTGGAATACTGATCTCTCTTTGAGATCTAGCTATCCCAAGAATACACTTCTGCGTAATATCCAGCAGCAACCTGTACTTTGGCTTGAGAAGGAGCTTTGACATGCTCGCTCTGTACGGCTCTGGGGAGATAAGCATCTCTTGACTGAGGAATTCATCCACTTCCTCACGGCTGTAGTCGTCTGGAATGAATTCTCCTTTGCTGGGCAGATTGAACACTTTTCGAAGCATTCTATTGAGCTTGATGTTGACGGTTGCTGAATCATAATTTCCGTCAGTGCCCTTGACAATCATATCGAATGAAGATGAGTAGAAGCCGTCTTTGTCAATGATGTTGAGATAGAAGAGGGCAGCATCTTTCTTCAGCATAAGCTTGGGCATGGAGGTTGCCTACAGCAAGAGACCGGAGTCTGCAACAAGATCCACCATCTCTTTTAGTTCTGAAACATGGAGGTTGGAGGTGGACAGAACACTCTCAAAAGATAGTTTTGACATTAGAGCTTCAAACTGGTTCATCCCTGCGGTTGATTTCTTGGGTGCCATTTCTGCAATCTGTTGATTTTGATCGTGCGAAGAACTTGTAGAAAATGGACAGAGGTTTTGAAGATTTGAAATTTGCAGAGATAAAGATAAAATATGAAAGAAGCCGCGTATCTTTTCCATATATATCAACTGCCATAATGGATCAACGGTTGAGATTGAAACAGCTGATATTCTGATCAACGACTGGGAGAGATTTACTCATCACATTTTGCTGACGTGCTTACGGCGAGTGTATTACAACCGAGCGTGAGGCAGTTCAAACATTTGACGTTCTGCATCGATCCTACCGTGCTACATTACTCTGCAGACTTTATAATTAATGCGATGGGAAAGGAAACTTATCAAGCAATTTAACTAAGGAATATCTGTCCGCTTAAAATAAGAATTCAAAATAATTGGACTTAAATAACATATTCCTCAGAGCAAGAAATGCATGAGACGTAAACCGGTCAGCTTGGACAAAGAAGTCAACTGATACCACGACGGTCTTTTCCTTTGCTTGACTGAGTTTTCTCCTCAGCTGAGTGTCTGGTGATTAGCTTGATTTTCATTCAGCTGAGTTCCTTTGTGCTCTGCGACTGATGTCCAGCTGAGCTTGATTAGCCTTCATCTGGGTAATCCTTCTGAACTGAGCTTTAAGATCCAGCTGATTTTGTTCTCCCTCAGCTGGAAGATTTTTCTTCATCCGGATTGAGCAGTCCAAGTAATTCACACATCATCTTGATTTCGATTTCAGCATGTTGTGCTTCTGTGTGAATTTTCCCATCAACGATGTCCTTCAGATGTTGAGAAATCTCTTGGGTGCTTTTCATATCGTCAGCTGGGTTAGAGAATCAGCTTGATTGCTCCGCTGGATCATGTTTCTCTTCAGCTAGTGATTCCAGCTGAGTCTGTCTTTGTGAATGCATCCAGCTGGGTTTTCTTCTTGATTTTGCTGACTCTTTCCAGCTATGTTGAGTTCCCCCTTGAATTGATTAATTCATTTTGAAATCTTTGGGGTTTCTGCTGAGTTAGTCCAGCTGTGTCCGATTCCTTCTTGATGAAACACGGTGATCCAGCTGAGTATTTCCTGCTGGATGCTCTTCTTGATAATTCTGCTGGACTGGGATGAGATCAATTATTGAAACCAATTGTTGGTGAATCTGCTGAACTGAGTTCCCCCTCAACTAGATTCATCTTCTTGATTCTGCGATTTACGTTTGATCCAGCTTTGTTTGATATCCAGAGGATGACATTTGATAGATCAGCTGGATTTCTCTCTTGATTCTCCATTTGAATATTTTGCTGGATTGACTTTGCCCTCAGTTGTTATCATAGCCGTGTCTATTTCCAGCTAGGTGGAATTCCCCCTGAATTTGATAGTAGGTGCCTTTTTCTTCAGCTGCATCCTACTTCCCTTGAGCGGATTTTCTCAACATTGGCTCATTCCTTTGATAAGGTCAGCTGCCCCAAATCCAGTTGATTCATCTGCTGCTTCTGAATTCTTCTCTTGAGACCAATGAACTCAACAGTGAGACTGGCTGAGTTTTTAGTTTTGTATCCAGCTGTCTTTATTTCACAGCTGGTCCCAGTCAGCTAGCTGGGTTTCTTCATTTTCTTCATCGGTTGATTCAATAAGATGTTTCAGACATCTTAATCAGAGCAATCATCCTCATCTGAGTCGGAGAAGGAGATTTGATCATCATCCATTTCGCTCGCTTCGAGTCTTTTATCCTTTCTCCGGGAAGATGAGTCAGCTAGGTTTCTCTTTGGATCAAGTTCCTTGTCGTGATGAACCTTCACGATCTTCTTGTACTTTTCCTTGCTGTGTTCCAACCTATTGATGTTCCGTACAAGCATAGCAACTTCTTCGTGTAATTCTTCTCTGCTCATATTTCTGTGCTCCTTGTTGGTCCTTCCAAGCTGAGCTGATTGAGCTGATCTTCTTGATTCTGCACTGAGAGCTGTCTCATTTGCTTTAGAAGTCAGCTCTGTTTGAGACATCTGGTTGGATGATTCTCCGTTTGTGATCCCCAGATCAAATTCGTTGGCTTTCAGGATGGAGAACAATTTTTCCGTCTCCATGCTGCCAAGATCAGTTCTGCTTTGGTGAACCACTTTGTGTGTACACCATTCTGAGGAGAGAGCTGCAAGAACTTTCAAGTTCTTATCTCGAACTGTATATTTTTCAGTTCGGATCGTTTCGATCTCGATGACGAGGTTAGAAAATCTGAGCTCCATTTGCTCGATGGTCTCACAGGGGAGTTGCTTGAAATTGTCGAATTTCTGGCATGCAACCGAGAACCTGTTCTCTTGAATTTCCTCTGAGCCTTCACACAACTTGGCTAGAGTGTCCCACATCCTCTTAGCTGTCTCGCAGTTGATGATCTTGCTGAGATAAGCGTCCGTCACCGTTGAGGAGATGACGTTGCGAGCGTAGCTGTCCAATCCAGCTTGTCTTCTTTCTTCTGGAGAGTACTCCCTTTTGGGCTTCACAACTTGCCGAAGTACTGGTTCAGCTCCAGGTGTAGTTTCTGCTTCTCTTTCTGACTTCATGACGACGATGGGTCCGTTAGTGATAACATCACACATCATGTCGTGTTGTGCGCACAGAAAGCTTTTGAGTCGGAACTTCCAGATCTGATAATCATCGACAGAGAATGTCGGAAGATTCCTGCACAAGGAAGATTCCATGACAGTATGCAATATAATGATTTTAAAAAGATTTTGAAACTTTGAAGGATCTGTTCAGGTAACCACTATCAGCAAAGAGGCTGACTTGACACAGATACAATGATCTTTTGAATCACTGCTCTGATACCAATTGTTGGTCCCGAGACGGATACCTTGGTGTAGAGGGGGATGAATACACCAAGGTTTAAAACATTTTCTGATTAAAACTCTTGAGTGAGCTGTCTGTGTTCGATCCAGCTGGAAGACAGCTTGATCGACACAGCTGGCTGTGTGCGGAATGTGGTGGGTTTTTGGAAAGTCCGTCTGTTACTTCAAATATATTGCAAAGCTTTGTTTATCTTTTCAGTTAGTCAGTTTATGCAGCTTGAAAGAATGCTTATGATGAGTTAGCTGAATGCATAAATAAAGCAGTATAGAACAAAGCTATTTAATGTGGTTCGAAGAAACTACTCCTACGTCCACGACCAGAAACCTTTTGGTAATCCACTAAGGATACCACTGACTTTACGCGCAGTCAGCAAGCGTTGCAGCTTAGTTCCTCAAGCTGGATACAAGTTTACGCGTACTGTATCGAAACGTAACCAACTATTTACGGGCACAGCTGAAGCCTAACCTGTAGTTTACGGGTACTACAGAACCAACACTCAAATTGCGCGCTTCAAGCAAGCGTACCTTTACCTAACCTTTTCTAGGTAGAAGGTTTTGGGTTTTCTAACTATGAACGAGTTCTTACAATGAAGAACTTTGAGTATAATGAACTCGTTCAAACTAAGCTTATGATAGGAAGGATTTTATGCCTAGATACTAATGGGAGAGAGTTTCAGCAACCTGAGAATGAATAAGTACTCAGAAGGATGTAGACTGCTGGATCTTGAAGCTTTTCTGAGAGATCTTGATCTTTGGTTAGACTTCATTCTCTGTTGATCTTTCTTGTATATTCTCTCTCTCTACTCTCTATTTCTGATGATGAAGAAGACTCATATTTATAGGGAGAGATTAGAACTAGCCGTTGGAAATAGCCGTTCTGAATCTCTACCTAACTTCTGACAAGTTGGTCTTGTCTTCTTCCATGATTTCCTCGTAAAGCAATCCTAGGTCTGACTTCTAGGTGCTGAGGTGTCGAGTTCCTGATGGTCCAGGTCAGTTCTGACTTTATCTCAAGTTGACTTCGACTCTGCTGTGCTGGTGACTCTGAGCTATCTTGAACTCTGCTGGATCTTTGACGCTGAGCTGAGTTGCTACTCAAGCTGAGTCTTTCCTACAGCTGTGTCTGGATGAACTTGATCGTCTTGAATCTGGATAACGTTGCTGATCACTCGACTTGGCTTGCCCTGCTGTGTACTCAGCTTGGTCAGCTGAGTTTCTTTTGTATGTTGTAATCTTATACAACTCCGCTGGGCTTTACTGCTGTGGTAGCCCTGATGAGTTACTCGGCTGGGTCTTCTGCTGTCTTCAGCGACTCTACCTGTAAACTTAGAAACTCTATGAGCTCAAACATGTGAGCTGGAAAAACACTTAGGCTTGCGCAATCATCTACTCAGTTGGGGTCAGCTGGGTTTTGGTATTAAATCAAAACTCTATTAATTTTCCCAACAGAGCCCCTGCCCAGCGAGATTGCGTTGTGGATAGGGGTGAGCTAAAAAACTGAAGAAATCGAACCGACCGACAAACCGTACCGAAACCGTCCAGAAAATACGGTTAACCGAACCGAACCGATGTTAATTTTTCTAATTTTAAGAAACCGAGGGTACCAGTTTTGTTTGTGGTTTTATTTATAAAAATCGGCGGTTAATCGAACCGAACCGATGCTCATGAAATATTTATAATTTTATTATCTATCATATAAATATTACATTTAATCAATTTTATTTGATTACTATTTTGTTCTCCTATGTGTTTATTCTTCCGAACTAGACATTAAATTTTTTTATTCCACAATATTGTCAATTAGTTTAAATTGACAATAAACGTAGCTTGATTGTCCAATTAATCTTTTATTACACTATTATTATATATACTTTGGTATATGAGATGTGTTAAGGTTTTATTATTTTTATTAGTTTATTATTTGTATTTTATAAATTATGTGAAATATATGTATATTTTAGAATGGGGAAATTTTAATACTATGAATTAAAAAAATTATAACTTTCTTTTATAATGGTTAACCGTTGAATAATTGTTTAACCAAACCGATTTTTAGGTTAACCGTTATAGCGGTTTTTGGTTTTTATTTATGATTTTTTAGTAACCGAACCGATTTAAAACCGTATGGTCAGTTTTTTTATACCGTAAATAGTCGGTTAACCGAACCGCACTCACCTTTAGTTGTGGAGGCTCTTCTCAACAAATTGAGATCCTAATTTGTTTATAGCTATAAATTTAAGTTTAACTAAATGGATAAACATGATTGAATTCTAAGCATCCTTATATATAAAATAATATATCTTTCATATAGTGTATTTTGTATTACAATAATACATCTTTATGAGAATCGTAAATTAATTATACAAAGATTAATGGTTCATATTAATTCTTAATTTTTACAAGAGGAAAGTTTTCACTTGATCCTCCCCATATATATATAATTACACGTTTGTGTGTGCTTGGAGAATTGTTGGTTAGATGTAATAAGCATATGATATAGGCATAAGTAATTTTTAAATGTAGAGCCTATGACCACGTCAGGAGGTCCAAGTGCAAATGAGGAATTGCTAATGATTTCGCAAGTGCATAAAAAAATCATGAGATATAATTGCAATATTTGGTCTCCCTACTCTCTCTCTCTCTCCATATATGATATTGGTGCCAACCTGAAAGCAGGCATGATGTAGTAATTTGGACAGATAGAGTTTGGCCCTAAAGTAGTAGGGTCCCTTCCCTTCCTCATATGGCTGTGATTCGATGCAGCTCCACATTTTGCACGAACTATATATCATTTTGTTGTATTTATTTATTTTCTGTCAACAAAGATTTCGTTTTAGGCCATTCTTGACTGGGCAAACACGACTGCTGCCAAACACGCCTTACTTTTAATTTACTTCTCATATCTATAATCCATACACCCAGCCAAAAAGTTTTGATCAAAGAGGATCATTAATAATACACTTCACAAACTTAGAAGGGCGACCGGTTTTGGTTTTTCTCACGCGGGACACGTACATCTCACGCGATAGCCCAGACGGGCGCGTGCAATGCACGTGTGGAGATGCACGCACCTGCCTTTTATAATTTTTTTAATTAAAGCAAACACATGCCATGATCCTCTAATTGCAATATGTACCCGAAATCTCCACCATCTGAGTAATTATGTCAAATTACAATTGAAATATAAAAGAGAGTTGAAATATAAGATTGGAAACACAGTCAAATTCACATGCATGCCTTAAATTTTTTGTTAATTAAGAGTTTTTCTATCTTTCTTTTTGTCATTTTTTTACAAAGGTGAAATCTCTATAATAACTAAGAGGGAGAAGGAAAGAAGAGATAACTCATGAGAAACGAATCGTGCATACTTGAAAAATATGGAGTCCGTAATTCAGATGTGATGTCAATTAGTACTATCATATTTTAACTGGGTCTACTAGCACGTTGAACTTAAGATATATATATGTGTATGTATGTATAAATATATTTTCAATTTGCAAGTCATAGATCATGAAAAAGAAAATTGGAATTTATCATTAAACATTGTGCATAAAATTTTAGGCTTACGTATGATCCATGAAATAGTCCTCAACTAAAATGACATGTAGCATTGCATCTTAGGTGCATTTTAGAGTTCTAAAACTCAGTTCTCAAGCTTCATTTTGTTTGCCGGAGTTCTTTCTTATTTCGGTTCTGATTTCAAAAAAGTCATATCGTCGTTTTATCTTTGAAAGACGATACATTATTACCGCTAGCATTAGTCGGGGCGTATCTCGTTTTGTAAATATAGGGCTCTTCATATTGTAATCTAATAGTTTCGATTTTTTGTTTAGTTTATATTATTTCCAAACTACTTCCATATTGTCCTTTGTATCAATTTCTAATAATTAACAAAAAATTGATTGAAAATCGATAAATATGTATAGATACAATAGAATATAACACACAACTTTTGGCACGCGCAGCATTGCACCATAATGGTAACCAATGAAAGATTATTGGGTATATGAAAACAAAACAAGACCGATGTCAAATAATTGGCGCGAAGCTAGCTAGGCTAGAAATTAATGAAATAACTTTACTAGATGATATTAATAATAGAGTTGGGGGGAGAGAGAGAGAGAGCGAGCGGGTCCAGTGACGGCTTTCCTTTAGCTGTATGGAAAGCTATCTCTCTAATTGAGATATCTTAATTTTAGGCCCCTCTCTCTCTCTCTCTCTCCTTATGCCTATATATATAAGCCCACACATCTTCTTCCATATTGTAAGATAAAGTCGTACATTATTAATACAATACAATATTCCATCACCATAGTGCCAAAAAAACAATGGCAAAATTAGTGTTCAACGTAGGACTTTTTGTATGTTTGTTTGGATTATTATTTTCATGCACAGTCAACGGTCGTCCCGCTACGTTCTTGCAGGACTTCCGCGTTGCTTGGTCCGACTCCCACATTCGCCAAATCGAGGGAGGAAAGGCCATTCAACTTATTCTCGACCGAAACTCAGGTACCCCAAACTTTCATACATAAATATATATTCCTACTAATTAATTATTAATTACTATAATTTTATTTACCATCACCATATCACGCACACGGACACACACAGATATATATGAACAAATAATAAGTTAGGCGAAATTTTATAATTTAGGATGCGGGTTTGGTTCGAAGTATAAGTACTTATTCGGACGCGTGAGCATGAAGATTAAGCTCGTTCCCGGTGATTCTGCTGGAACTGTCACCGCCTTCTATGTAAGTAGCTCAGTTCAAGAGATCGAAATTATTTAATTAAGTTTAATTTGTTCCGAAGAATATACTCTTTTTAATTTATTGACTTATATATACACTAATTAATCTACATATATGATTTTGAATTATACTATATGTATGCATGTTACAGATGAATTCGGACACAGACACCGTAAGAGACGAGCTGGATTTCGAATTCCTAGGAAACCGGTCAGGACAACCTTATACCGTTCAGACTAATGTGTATGCTCACGGCAAAGGCGACAGAGAACAAAGGGTCAACCTTTGGTTTGACCCTTCCGCTGATTTCCACACCTACTCCATATTTTGGAACCATCACCAAGTCATGTAAGTCAACAAATAATCAAATTTATTTTAACCACTAATCATTTACAAATTAAATTTAAAACTGCAGCCGACTTTTATGTCATTTATATATTTAAAACCATAATCACGTGGCCAAAATATACTTAAATAAATCATAGAATAAGAAGGCTTTAACTTGAAGCCCACTAGACATGTTTTGATATATTCCCCCCGAGTACTCTTATAAATTGCTTCCTCCATTCCATAACAAGTGATTCATATATTATGGACACGGTTATTTAGGTGAAGAGTAAAATTTGGTATGACTCACAACTTTTGAATAGATAGTTATTTCGTTATTTGAAAATGAGTCACTAATTATGGAACGACCCGATATGGTATACGAGCTACTTGTTATGGGACGGAGGGAGTAACATGTAACGTAATTCATTGTGCATTGACTTTAACATATTTCGATAGATCGGTTTTTTTTTTCTTCTTCAAAAAATAAAAATAAATTGTACTGACTTTGAGATCTCCGGTAGATTCTCCGTGGACGAGGTTCCAATTAGGGTTTACAAGAACAACGAGGGTAGAGGTGTTCCATTCCCGAAGTTCCAACCGATGGCAGTCTATTCGACGCTATGGGAAGCCGACGATTGGGCGACGAGGGGCGGTCTAGAGAAGATAGATTGGAGCAAAGCCCCATTCTATGCCTACTACAAGGATTTCGATATCGAGGGATGCCAGATGCCCGGCCCCACCAGTTGCGCGTCCAACGCTAACAACTGGTGGGAGGGCGCGGCCTACCAACAGCTGAGCCCCGAGCAAGGCAGGCGCTACCATTGGGTGCGCATGAACCATATGATCTACGACTATTGCACCGACAGGTCCCGTTCCCCGGTTACCCCACCGGAATGTGTGGCTGGAATTTGATACGTCAATGGTCGATTCTTTCGCTTTTCAAGCTTTAAAAGCTTGTACGTAGCCCTCATGCATATCCGAGGGTATAAAGGGCATTCCACAGTGTGCATTTGTTGTTCATATTAAGAGACTGATAGTGATGGATGTTGTGGGGATATCACAAAAGATTGTCAATGTGTCGTATTTGGTATAATGTTGGGTCTGTATCTATTGTTGCATATAATTTGAGCCAATAATATGGTTGTGTATGATTGTGAGAAAGATGTGTAATTATTATATATTCATTGTGAATGTTATATAATAAAGAACATTTTATACTTTTCTAAGCTGTTTAAATTCCTTAATTAATTGATAGAAAAATATATCTAGAGTGCCATCGATTTATCCAAACGAGATGATATAATATTTATGCATGTTATTTTTTATTTTTTTATTTATTTTTTTGACATGGAGAGGGAAAGCGGTGGGGTTTGAACCCTCGACCTTACTGCTTACAGATTGAAGCCGTACCGCTTGGATGTCCCCCTTAGGTAAAAATAGGAATAATTATAATTGTGCATTGAAACATGGCACCTGGAGGAAGCAATGCATAATTACAAACATTTCTATAATATCCTTTTTCGTTTGGATTTATCTTTTTTCGTCTGATAATAGGCCAGTAAAAGCTGAATTCGACCCCTTAATTTATTATTTATACAAGAAATAAAAATCAGTCTTCTATGTGTTGGCCGGATACTTTAGGAGGTCTTTTATTTTATTTATTATTATTATTATTTTGCAAAGTTTGGATACCAATCGGCAATAAAAAAGAAAGAAATTAATGGTAAAAAGATGTGAAGTCTGTAATTCCATTTAAAATTGGTATTAGAATATCGGACACTACATTACAAAGCAAATGTTAAAGTAGCCAATCTGAACAGACAAAACTACTTTTATAGCCATCATAATAAAAAATAACTTTTCTTATCTCGCTGTAATTAGAATAATATCGCCACCGTTCCGCCAGTTTACGTAAAGCGGATGACTTTATCATAAAAAATAAAAAAATAGAATAGATAAATATAACTATATAAGAAAGAAAGTAAATTCTGGAAACATTTTGCTGGCTCAAAAACAAAAACAGTATAATTAAAAGTGAGGGTCGAAATTGTAGCGGTCTACTGTTGAAAAGGGGCACGTTTTGAAACCTTTAAGAGCAAAGCAAGCCGAAGAGAATAAATTAATATTAAAATTATAATAAGGTTGAATCAAATTTCCCTAAAGCCGGGCATGAATATGATAGAAGGATTCACCTTTGCGTTTTGCCTCCGTTTCTTCATCTCCCATGAGATGGGAGATGATAAAAATATGTATACCAATTAGATGCTTCCAAAATCCAAATAATAAAAAATAAAAAGCTTCCAAAAATAAAATTCTGGAAATAAAAAGAAAAAGAAAATGAAAAGGAAGGGATTAGATTTAGATGTAGTAGTTTGGACGGCCCAATTTATTGGCAGATACGGGGCCCGTAGATTCAATTCCATACTAGCTAGCCCGTTTCTATGCGTTTTTGTTTTTTCAAGAAAGAAATATAATTCGATTTCCATACTGATTAGATCTGTAAAGATTGAATCGTGTAATTCCTGTGTTGTTCTTGAGCTCAGATTCTTGTATTTTTCTTCGAATTTGATTTCTGCTGTTTTCTTGCCCAGATAAATTCTATCAATGCTTGATTTCTCTGCAGATTTCTCGACGATTTCGACCTGCCAGACAACGCTTCAACCGCTCTCTCTCTCATTCTCTTCCGTTGCTGGAAATTTTACTCAACACCGATTCCATTCACAATACCATTAAGACCTTCACTTTTCAGTGCTTAGCATGAGTAGAGAGAGAAGAATAAAATGTTTTCCCGAGTTATGAAGAAAATGAAACATCGTTGTTATCGGCCGCTCTCAAAATTGTTTCAACAGTTTTGTTCTTTCTGAAATGGCAACGTGGTACAACAGTTAGTTTCGCATAAATGATGCAAATACAAGTTAATTTGAAACTATATATCTTTTTAGGGGGCGTTTACTTTGCGTGATAGGATATATTAATAAAACATAGGATTGACTATTTGAAGGATTGGATGATCAAACAAGTTCAAAAGTAATCAATCCATTAAAGTACACGGTGAATTAACCTATACTATTTTTATCTATCTATCCTATCACCCAAAGTAAACACCCCTTAATGGATAATAATAAAATAAGAAACTAAGTTAAACTTAAATTAAAGCTAAATTATGGGTGTTTTAAACTGTGGCGAATAAATGCAAGTAGAAAAATTGGAAGTGAATACGCAAGAAAAGAAAAGAAAGGTGGTAAGTGGTAAGTGAAGACATTAGAATCGAGGAAGGAAGTGGAGTTTTATATTGGAAGGCAGTAATTCGTTTGCAAGTAGGTTTGCCGCTCGATCCATTGCAACTTCAACACCCATCCTCCTATACAAACTCTGAAGAAGCTTGTGATCATAAGGAGTAACGCCAGGTAGCTTTGGATCAATAACAATTTTGTTGAGAGCAGGAGCCTTGTCCACGAAATGGAAAACCAACTCCAAATCACTTCGCACACCACGAAAACCCACCAACTCCACTTCTTTCAGCTCAGAATACAATTCCTCCTTTTTCTTCGTCCTTTGCAACTCTCCCTCACCAATTTTTACACCAAAACGCTCTGACTGCTTACAAACACGCAAGCCTTTAATTTTGCATATAAATTCAAAAGCTTCGATACAAATGAAGATGAATTGGTACTAGAACAGACTATTTATTTAATTTGGGAAATTGGCAGAATATATATAAAAACAAAAAATTTCAAATGTTTACCTTGAAAATCATGCTTATGTTCTACAACATGTCTACCATGCAATAATTGAATCAAGTGTCAATCCCCCAAACTAGCCTAGAACATTAAAAAACAAATACTGGCCACACTTTTTAAAACATAAAAATACTAACCAAAGAGACACTTTTACCCTTTAAATAGGGACGACCACTGAGATGCAAATGACCCATGGGTGGAGCGAATGCTCTACGGATAAAGCGATTGGAGAGTACGTAAACCGTTCTCTCTATTCTCTCCACCGTGGCGCAAACCACTCAAGTACAAATGACCCATGGGTGGAGCGAACAAAGCGAATGACCCATGGGTGGAGCAAATGGAGCAGACGGGGGTCATTCGCTCCGTTCGTTCCACCTCACAGATTGATCTAGATCTATTCTCTCCGTTCGCTCCTTCGTCTCCGACGAACCATCATAGTTGGCTCACCATCTTTGATATAACAACCATGAATGGGTGGGCGGAGCAAAAATGCGAAGGGAGGTTTAATTATGTTTTAAAACTAGCGGTGAGTAATTTTCTATTTCTAAGTGAGTAGAATAAATTTTGCTCTAATAATAATTACCTCAAGCACAAATTTTTGCAGACAAGGTGCTGAACGTATCATGTTAGTAACCGGTAGGAATGATTCATGATGTACTGGTTGATATGCGACCACCAACTGCTTCAGATTGCTCATTTTCACAGGGGAACAGAACGCAAGATTTACCTGTGGAGCAAAACAAAAAACAAAAGGGATCAAGAAATGTCACCATCTAAAGTATCAAGGTAAAACGACACAGCTACAGGCATCAGGAATATTTTACCACGTGTAAATTTAATATCTCTAACTGCTCGAGGATGCCCGAAAACTGCACAACATTGTCATTCATGTGCCTCAATATATAGCTTGGGACACAAAGGTTAACAAGCATAGGAAGGTTCTGAAGATTAAAATCTACACGATGCCCAAAATACTCCAAATAAACAAGATTTACATCACAAATCTCAAGTGAACGGAGATTACGACACCCCGATATTTTTAAGCGTTTAAGTGAAGGAAATGGGCCAGTAACTCTTAGAGTTGAAAGCTCTGATGAGTTGGAAACAGACAGGTCTTCAAGGAGAGGACATAATTGAGGGCTTTACCATCCACATGCACATAATTGAGTAATATTTTTTTCAACTGCTTGAAATGAAGTAAGTTGGAAGAATTTTCCTTTTCCTGCAGAAACTTATAAGGGAAAACATAACATTCGTCGTCTTTCCTTGTAGTTATGCGATTAGTCAAGTTTAACTCAAGTGTCTGAACCTTCCATGCTAGAGCATATCTGACCCACTCATCAATACATCCTGCTTCATTTTTGCTTAGAATAAAGTGCCCTTTGAAATCCTCAACCATGAAGTGCTTACGTGATTGTAGGACATGATTCACCCAACTCACGTATTTCAACTTTTCCTTCTCCTCCTCCTCCAGTATTGATGCCGCAAGCCTCACTGGGTCTGAGTACATATCGGAAATCCTCACTAATGAGTCTATACATGTAATACCTCGGTATTTCTAATCTCGTCATAATTAAAATTTTGTTAATTAAGTATGAGTTTTGCATTCCTAAGTTATTAAAAATAAATATAAGATTTATGGCGCAGTCCGTTTCAGAAAATAAATTGCAGAAGTCGACTAACCGATAACCCGATTAGGATTTCGATATCCGTTTGAGTTTTCGTCCGAGACCTCGGATTAAAGCAGCGTCTGCCTTTCCATTAACTTATTTCTCGATACGAATCTTTTTCTAAAAAGTCAGTTTTTGACATTTTCCGGATATTTTTATCGACTCGTCATGTCCCGATTTTTTCTCGTTTTTCGAAAAACGAACCGGCATTCCCGGTTAATTAAAATATTTCGGATTCAATGGTCTCGACCATTTTCGTCAAAAATATTATCGTCTAAGAATCTCGTTGCTCATTTTAATTTACGGTTTAAAAATTTAATATCTAGATAAAGTCTATCCTAAATATTACCTTTAATTACCTCACTCTCTCTCTCTCTCATTCACCCCCCAATTGCCGTCCCTTCCCCCCATTAGCAGCAAACACCATTTTCTTCCATTTCTTCAAGCTTCAAGTCTCGATTACTCTTTCGTCTACCGTCCGATTTTCGATCCGAGTTCGATTTTGACAAGGTAGGAGCTCCTTCTTCATTCCCAACCAAACAAAATTTCATTCTTTCCATCTTTAAATTTTCGAAATTTTTGAAGGATGGTTGGATTGTTGTTCTAGCTTTTGATTAATGTTTATATGATGTTTGGTAATGTTTTTAATAAAGGAATCAATTTTGAAACAAAGTTTTATTCAAAAAAAAATAAAAAAGGGCCGAAAATCCTAGAATATTAGGCTTTTGATTTTAGCTTTGATTCTTGATAAATTGTTTATAGATTATGCTTCTATGTGATGATATAAGCATGTGATAATTATTCGGGATTTGGGGCTGTGACAATACCGTCAAAATCCAGCCTGGTAGTTGTTAATGTCCACAAGTATCTCCATCGACGAGAAAGTATGCTGGTTGCAACATGTTCCTTAAATGTGAGTATCAACCCCAATAATTCATCTGGAAGCATGCTAATTCGATCAACTGAACTATCTTGGCTGCTACACTGCAACTTAAAATGCATCGCCAATTTAAATAAAGGGGAAGACTTTATGATAAAACAAATAAAACAGATGAATATACAAAGAGACGTAAAACATAATAAGAAAGAAAGTAAGTCAGGAAACATGTTGACGTTCCTTTTATGATAACTAGTAGTGTCGTACGTGCGTTGCACGTACTATTGATAGATTTTAATTATAAGAATATATATGTATGAAAAATAAAATAATCATATCATAATAAATTTAAATAATAAATATAGTTACGTGAAAAATAGATAAATCATACTACAATTTTGAGGAAATTTCAATGTAAGAGAATTCTTATCTTATATCAAAGGATTATTATCTCATATCAAATAAATAAAACGTATATTAATTTATTAAACTACCCTAAATAATTTAAATAACTAAGAATATTATAAGTATAATCTAATAATATGTAATAGATAAATATAGTATATGATATACATTATTTCCCTATAATTAAATCTATAATAGGGGTATAATAGGCCGATCAATTTTTGTAAACAATGCACTTTTATAATAGGTATAGATTTAATGGAGTAGTAAATATACACAACGCTTTAACCCCTTTTGTTCAGAAAACACTATATCAAAAACTGAGACTCACCATATCGCCCCCTAGCTGTTCAAAATGGGCACCTCGCCCCCGTTTTCGATTCCCCTTCTTCAATAAAGGTGAAACCTTTAACAGCGAATAGAAGATAATACACAAATATTCATATAAAATCAAATCCTTGAGCGAGAATACATATATATAATACCAAATGCACTATAAACAAAATCTTAATCCCCTAATTCCTCTGGCTTGAAGGAAACAAAAACTATGATTAAAGATCCAGATCAAGAACTCACCTCTCTTATCTCGCTGTATTTAGCCTTTCGCCTCCGTTGCGCCATTTCACACAAAGCGAATGACTTTATCATAACACATAGAGAATAGATCAATATAAGAAAAAAAAGGTAAATTCTGGAAACTTGTTTTTCTCTTCCATGAAAAACTCTGGAAAAAAAAAAAAAAATACACACAACTATTACTAAAATCTGAGGCTTAAGAAAGCAGCTCACCATATAGCCCCCTATCTGTTCAAAACTGGAACCTCGCCCCCCGTTTTCGTTTAAAAGGTGAAACCTTTAACAGCAAATCGAAGAGAATAAATATATCAGTACAAAACACTCATTAAATTGAATCGAATCTATACTATACTAAAAAAGAAAGTTGTGGCTATAATTACCTTTTGTGCCATTTTCCCGCTAAAACCATTTACGGGTGTAATAGAGCTGTTTTAAGTTATTTCTTGGGTAATGACTCATTTCGGCCATTTTGGAAGCTGACTAAGCTGATATAGTATTTTGTCTTTTAGTAACAGAAGTCTCTAAATTCCAACTCTGCTCCGCAAAATTCACAGTTTTCACTTTTCACGCACTGAAAAACACACAAACACGCACAGAATGCACGCGAAGACGGACTCGGAGGTGACGAGCCTGGCGCCATCGTCCCCGAACAACAACCGGCGGCCGGTGTACTACGTGCAGTCTGCAGAGCCCACCGCGCGACTCGCACGATGGGGAGAACACGACGACGTCGTTCCACTCGGCGCTGGTTCTGGGTAGTCACATGGGATCGCCACCTCCGTCACGCTCCTCCGTCGGCCACCACTTAGGGAGTTCTCCACCAGCCGCTTCTCGGGCTCCCTTAAGCCGAGATCGAGGGAGGTATTGCCAAACGACGCCGGATCTGGGGGCAGCCCGGCAGGGGACAACGAAAGGGAGGCCAAAAGAATTAGAAGGACTGTGATGTGATTGAAGAAGAAGGCATTCTAGAAGATGAGGAATCGCAGAAAGGCCTGCCGCATAGATACTACTTTCTTACCTTTGCAGTGGGATTTTTTGTGCTCTTTTCATTTTTCGCCTAAACTTTGTGGGGATGCCAGCGGACCGTAGAAACCAAAGATCGCGATGAAGGTGAATTTTCCTCTTGCTTTTGCTGAATTTTTGGGGCTCTTTTGATAGTTCGTTGACCTCAAAATCTGTGGAATTGAGAATTTATCTTATTATGATCTTGTGTCTGTTCTGTGTATTAGTCGCTTTCTGTTATGAATCAAAATTTGTTAGTTCTGTGATTAAGGTTTAGTTACTTAATCTGATACAATTGTAGCGAAATTGTGATGAATTGTGATTTGTATGAATGATTTTGGGAGTGGGGTGCGGCATTGTAATTTCATTGAATTTGAATTTGAATTACATTGATGATGCACAATTTTGAAGTGCTGAAATGAGTTTGTGACATATTATTGGTGGCAGAGCATAACATTTGAGAGATTTATGGTTCAGGTTGGTTCGGATTCAACGGGAGTATCGACACACATGATCTCCATTCTTCGGTGTTCATGTCTCTTCCACTCTAATTGATCTCATCTATTCGAAGCTCACCATTTTGGCTCTGGAAACGTAAGTAACAGAATTGGTTCGAATTTTGAAAAACCTAACTGAAATTTGATTGCTATGTTCTATGCTGTGAAAGTTAATCTTTAGCATTAAATTACAATCGCCCTATGTGCTATGTGAAAATGAATCATTTCTGGTGAAGAAGTTCTATCAATCGAGAAAGAGCCAGAGGAATTTCGCAATAACAGTAATAGGCCACAAGATCCCGTTGTATGCATTTGTTGATTTGAATTTTTGAGGTATTATTAAAAGTGATGTAATCAATAGTAAGTTTCTATACTCCTACATTATTTGTTATAATTATATTTTCTTTATTTTTATAAATATATTTGTATGTTGTGATCTAATTTTCATAGTTATTGTTTCTTGCCGGTGATGAATGTTTTTAATATTTTAAATTACTCGATGATGCAAAATTATAATGAACGGTGTGATTTAGTAGATGTGGGAGAGAATAGTCAGATGTGTCTAAATTGAATAATTCTAAAACATTTCCCAACATTATATAGGATCTAATTCTCCACTAGCTAATTTCTATTAACGATCAGAGTAATACGATGAAGTCATCTCGAATTCATCTCAAATTGGAGGTATCTATTACTATATCATTCATTTCTGAAAAAGTATATTGACCTAATTATTGTTAATAAAGATGGATATTCAGTTTATGAGAAATGGAATAATAATCTTGTTATTTTGAAAAGTGACTTTTCTCGATCTTATAATTTGATTCAATATCATTCCCATTAATTGTGTATTTTGAATCAAATTTGAATGGATTGATTACTGCAGAGTTATCATATGATAAAGAAAGTTTGTCTAAGGATCTTGCAGAATTTCTTAATTTACTGATAAGCAACGACATGTTTATAAGTCTATAATGACTTTTGTGGAATCAGATATTGGTGACTTACTTTTGTCTACATTAATAATGGGACGGATGGAGTTCATTTTACTCCTTATTTTTATGATTCGATAATTTATATGTTACACATTTTCATAAGGGTCAATTTTGGCTTATGGCCTGACCTTTCACTCCGTAGTGATTTTATGGCTTGACCTTTCGAAATATTCAAAAATTACCCGATCTTTGCTCCATTGTGATACTTATGGCCTGAGATCGAAAATCCGGTGACGAAAAACTGAGTGGGGCGGTCGGATGATGATGTGGATATTTACCCTATTTTTTAAAGAATATCTGCATCATCATCCGGCCGCCCCACTTAGTTTTCGTCACAGGATTTTCGGTCTCAGGTCATAAGTGTCACAATGGAGAGGACAATTTTTGAATATTTCAAAAGGTCAGATCATAAAATCATTACGGAGTGAAAGGTCGGGCCATAAGTAATAATTAACCCTTTTTATAATGCATTCTACCGTGCAATGCACGGGTGCAATACTAGTTAAATTTAAAGCCGGACTTGAATCTGAATTTCACCTTTGCGTTTTGCCTCGATTTTTTCATTACAACTAAGATTACAAAGGCTCACAACTCTGGAACACACCTCTGCCTAATCTGACTCGATCAGCAGTTTTTGCCCTAACTCCTCTCAACTGGATATCCGTCTATTTAATATACTTTTTTTTCTGGGTCCCTTTATTTTATTTTAATATTACTTAAATTTTACTCAAAATAAAAAATTGATATACTTCTTTTTGTTTTTTTCAGTTGGAAAATATATATATATATATATATATATATATATATATTACTAATACGAAAATAAAGCTGCACCATTCACGGTGATCCGTTCAGATTTTTCTTTATTCTGGTAATTTGTCTAATTTTAATTCATATATATTCTAATTTTTATTTTTATTAATTTTATATTCTTGAAATATCACATGTTTATCTATTAACCACATCTCATATTTATCTTTCCCTCTATTTAATTAATTTATTCTATTATACATATTAAAATAATAACAAGAATGCATTCTTATAAATCCTTATTTTATACATACTTAATTCATATATAATAATCTATAGAAAAATTGTAAATGAAAAATCTATGAAGACTAAATAAATATATTTAATCAATATGTCTATATAGATTCCTTTTCATTTTTCATTCATGTTTTTCTAAAAACTTCGATTAGTGCTTTCTAGAAAATATATAATTGAATCAAATGTTGGGATAGGTAACTAAAAAAAAGAAAAACTTGAAGATGTAAACATATTTTTTCCGCATTTCGGCAAAGATTAGAGATATTGATTTAACATGAACTAACGAGATGTTCAAATATACTTAAAAAGAAGGATTTTTACTAATTTTAATTAATATTAAATTATTCAGATTTTTATCGAGTAATTTAGCATAAACCAACGAGACGGTTCAATAACATAGAAAGAAGGATTTTTACTAATTTTAATTAATATTACTTTGAAGATGTAAACATTTTTTCCGCATTTTAGCAAAGATTAGAGATATCAATTTAGCATGAACCAACGAGACGGTTCAAATATACTTAAAAAGAAGAATTTTTACAAATTTCAATTAATATTAACTTTGTTTAGATTTTTATTGAGTAATTTAGCATAAACCAACGAGACGGTTCAAATAACATACAAAGAAGTATTTTTATTAATTTAATTGGAGTGTTCATATTTTTATCGAGTATTACTCAACGGATTTGAGACGCGTATGTACATTAAAGTCACTATTTTAACCGAGATTAGGACGAACATGTAAAAAAATTCTAAACAAATTTAGATTTAGAAAATACATAATGAATGAGTATACCCGATCCATTGTCATTCCTAATAATAAATTTAAATACGTGAAATAAAACTAATTTTCTAAGTTTGATTAATAGTTAATTCGAACAATATCAAAACTTTTAAATAAGATATAAACTTATTTTTAAAATATATACACGTAAATTAAAACATAAAGTTATTTCCCGTCGAGTCTCGACGGGCTACTTACTAGTATTATTAAAACGATTGCGGATTTGAAGTCTCCCCTAATTCGAAGTCCTATCTCGCGCTATCTCCATCCACTATTTCTATTTATCTTAAATCTTCAATATAATTATTTTTTATTCATATATTCTATTATTATTATTAATCTATTACTAATACGAAAATAAAGCTGCCCCCTCCACGGTGCTCCGATCAGATTTTTCTTTATTCTGGTAATTTGTCTAATTTTAATTCATATATATTCTAATTTTTATTTTTATTAATTAAAATTTTATTAATTTTATATTCATGAAATATCGCATGTTTATCTATTAATCACATCTCATATTTATCTTTCCCTCTATTTAATTAATTTAATCTATTATACATATTAAAAATAATGACAATTTCGGAATGCAGTCTTATAAATCCTTATTTTATACATTCTTAATTCATATATAATAATCCATAGAAAATTTGTAAATGAAAATTCCTATGAAGACTAAATAAATATATTTAATCAATAGAATCCTTTTCATTTTTCATTCATGTTTCTCTAAAAACTTCGATTAGTGCTTTCTAGAAAATATATACATTGAATCAAATGTGGGATAGGTAGCTAAAGAAAAGAAAAACTTGAAGATGTAAACATATTTTTTTTCCGCATTTAGGCAAAGATTAGAGATATCGATTTAATATGAACTAACAAGACGATTCAAATATACTTAAAAAGAAGAATTTTTCTAATTTTAATTAATATTAAATTGTTTAGATTTTTATCGAGTAATTTAGCATAAAACAACGAGACAGTTCAAATAACATAGAAAGAAGGATTTTTACTAATTTTAATTAATATTACTTTGAAGATGTAAACATTTTTTTTCCGCATTTTGGCAAAGATTAGAGATATCGATTTAACATGAACCAACGAGATAGTTCAAATATACTTAAAAAGAAGAATTTTTACAAATTTTAATTAATATTAACTTTGTTTAGATTTTTATCAAGTAATTTAGCATAAACCAACGAGACGGTTCAAATAACATAGAAAGAAGAATTTTTACTAATTTTAATTAATTTTGGAGTGTTCATATTTTTATCCAGTATTACTCAACGAGTCACTATTTTAACCGAGATTAGGACGAACTTGTAGAAAAATTCTAAATAAATTTAAATTTAGAAAATACATAATGAATGAGTATACCCGATCTATTGTCATTCCTAATAATAAATTTAGATACGTGTAATAAAATTAATTTTCTAAGTTTGATTAATAATTAACGCGAACAATATCATAACTTTTAAATACAATATGAAATTATTTTTAAAATGTGTAAATTAAAACATAAAGTTATTTCCCGTCGAATCTCGACGGGCTACTTACTAGTATTTAATATTCTTAAAACTTCCATAATCAAATATGGAACAAGAATCTACCTAAAGCATGAAAATCTTTTTCAACAAGTAAAATATATTTATAAGCTTAAATATATGGTATAATATATTATTTTTTAACGGAAACTATCGATTACAAAAAAGTACTACAAGCATATTATGATACCCACATAAATCAAATTCTCCACTTTTCTATTGCATTATCATTTTTATTTTATTTTATTAAATGTACATAGGCTTAAATGTGTAATGATCGAAAATATTAAAATATCTGTGCAATTTGAATTATTAATTCATATATTATATTCCTATTAATTTAGATATCTTGAATCTCACATCGAATTTCTAGTAGTTCTCAACGACTTGAGAACCTATTTAAAAACATTACATATTGTTGGTCCCAAGACGGATACCTTGGTGTAGAGGGGGGGTGAATACACCAAGGTTTAAAAACTTTTCCCAGTTAAAACTCTTTTGAGAGAGCCTGCTGTGTCCGATCCAGCTGGATGACAACTTGATTGACACAGCTGGCTGTGTGAGTGTGTGCGGAAGTTGGTGGGTTTGGAAAGTCCGTCTGTTGCTTCAAATCATATAGCAAAGCTCTGTTTCACTTTTCAGTTAGTCAGTTTATGCAGCTTGAAATGCATGCATGAGAGGTTAGCTAAATGCATAAAACAAAGTGATAAAGAACAGAGCAATTTTAACGTGGTTCGGAGTAACACCTCCTACGTCCACGACCAGGTTCACTGGTAATTCACTACCACTTGGTTTCCAAGTACCAAGCAACTTCACAACTCTAATCCGAGCTGTGTTCCAACAGTTTGCGGGCACTGTCAAGCCTACACCTTCAGTTTCCGGGTACTGAAGAACCTAACCACTCGAATTACACGCTTCGAGCAAGCGTACCTTTACCTAACCTTTCTGGGTTTGGGTTTGGGTATGGGTTTTCCAACTATGAACGAGTTCTTACAATGAAGAACAAAGGATATGATGAACTCGTTCAAACTAGGCTTAAGATGTTTCTTTTCTGATCTATTTTGCCTATGACTGAACATGTGAACAACTGAGAACACAACTGACTGACTGGGTGTTCTTGAAAGATTTGGCTATGAAGATTGTTGTTCATTTTTCTGTTTGCTCTTTTTATTTCATCAGTCGTCTCGTTGGTTCTCCTCATTCTTTAATGGAGAGGAGATATATATAGGTGGAGATTCAAACTAGCCGTTGGAAGGGAGCCGTTTGAATCTTACCTACTTTTATTTACTTCTGGCCTTTAACCTACGAAGTAGGTCTGCATCTACAGAAGCTATTTCTTCTCTGATTTGACTGCGTCAGATGAAATCTTCTGACATCGGGATCTTGTCTTTGAGAAGGTCTTCGTCTTCGAGCTGCTAAGCGTCTCTGCTGAGTCTTCAGCGTCTTTGGACTCTGCTGCGTCTCGACTCTGAGCTGTGTCTTAGACCTGTGATGTATCATCAACCTGAGCCGTGTCTTCAACCTGAGCTGTGTCATTAACCGGAGCTGTGTCTCAGACCTGAGCTGTGTCATCGACACTAAGCTGGGTCTTTTACACTGAGCTGGGTCTTGATACTGCTGGGTCTTTGACTCTGCTTGGTCTGCTCTGCTGAGTCTGCTCTGCTGAATTCCTCTGCTGTGTCTGCTTAGCTGCGTCTTCTGTTGTGTCTTCTGCTGTGCTGAACCTGTACTTAGAAAACCTAATAGCTCTAAACAAGTGAGCTGGAAACAACACAAGGTTTGTACATTCATCTACTCGGTTGGGGTCAGCTGGGTTTTGGTATCACTACAAAACATGTTTATTATTTTCCCAACAATTTCCCCCTTTTTGATGATGCCAAAACCTTTACAAACTTTTACAGAAAAACACAAAATAAAAATCCTAACTAAACTCTTCCTGGCTACTCCGCATACCTTGACGAGAAATTGCGCTCTTTCTCCAGTTGCCTTTCCAGCTCGCCATTAGCCTTTCTTCTATCTTTTCCTTTTTCTTTCCGGTTAGATGATCTAACCTTTCCCCTTTTTCCTTTCCTTTTTTTTCTGTCATATTCTTTCATACTCTTTCTCCCTTTTTGGTTCATCAAAAAGATATTAGGAGGGAGGGGAGTCGAGGTCTGGCGGGGGCATTCTGGCAATAATTTCTTCCCGTTTGAGGTAACTCCAGTCAGCTTGGAGTTAAAACCAATCGATACATTTTGGCTCTTCCTTTTTCGGCCGATACCAATTGATGGTCATTCTCAGCTGTATGACTCAGTTTGGAGTGAGTCATCTTGTCTTTCTTTCTCTGCTGAAAGACACCGTTTGCGAGGTTCCCCCTCAATTGGATAAACCAATTGGGTTTTATCAGCTGGGTTTGATTCCCCCTGACTTGATAAATTCATTTTGAAATCCTTGGGGTTCCTGCTGAGTTAGTCCAGCTGTGTCCGATTCCTTCTTGATGACACACGGTGATCCAGCTGAGTATTTCCTGCTGGATGCTCTTCTTGAAGATTCTGCTGGACTGGGATGAGATCAATTGTTGATACCAATTGATGGTGAATCTGCTGAACTGAGTTCCCCCTCAGCTTGATTCCTCTTCTGGATTCTGCGATCCTTGTTTGATCTAGCTTTGTTTGATATCCAGAGGATGACATTTGATAGTTCTGCTGGATTTCTCTCTTGATTCTCTACTTGAATATTCTGCTGGATTGACTTTGCCCTCAGTTGATATCACAGTTGTGTCGATTTCCAGCTCGGTGGAGTTCCCCCTAAATTTGATAGTATGTGACTGTCTTTTCTCAGCTACTTCCTACTTCACTTGAGCTAGTGATTTTCTCAACAATTACGTTCATCTGTCAACGTAATTTAAAATTGATCAAAATCACTTCATTCAATTGGTATTTATGGCTTTTAATATGAAAATGTAATTAGAAAAGTTGTTTGTTTTTTTATATCAGTGGCTATAAAAATTGTTTTGATATTAAGAAGGACTATTCTTACGTATTCTCACCTTCATTAAATAGTTGTAAAGTTAATTTGTTTGTTATGTGTGGAGAATTTAAATTAACTTTACTTTAAAAAAAATCTAAAATTAAAACGATGTCGTTTTGACGAGTAAAATTGGTGTGTAGTGGTAAAAGTCAAACAAATCGAAAGTTCGTGTAGTTGAATTAAAAAAAAAATATGTGTGAAAACAACGCCTGAACTTCGTGAACTTCGTGTATTATAGGCTAAAATATATCTAATTAATTGAATTGATAAACCCTAATCGATAATTATGAAATTGAACTAGAAAGCGTGATTTTGAAATTTAAAAACAAAATGAAAAAAATAGAAAAATTGACAATGGAATAGAGAATCCCAAGCGTGGGTGTCGGTTGAGAACTTGAGATATAAATATCAAGAGTTATATTGAGTATAAATAAATTTTCAAGTATGAAAGTGGAACAAGAGTTGAGCGGCAGCCATTACCACAGCTTCATTGAAGATAAGCCGTTTCCATTAGTTAAAGAGTTGTTACTTGTTAGGGAGTCCGAGTCATATTTAAAGAATAAATAAAGAGTAATTCCATACATAGCTCCATTTTCACTATTCATAATCCCTCAATTTTGAAAAATAAAAAAATAAAAAATTATATATATACTATTTTACCCTGCCGATTTTGACACAAAAAATTGAAGGAAAAAAGAACATCGATTGTTGATGTGATTTCGAATTGACGTTTGGATTGCCGAAGTTTTGCACAAAAATTGAAACTAATCTATTCTCATCAGAATAGATGTTTTCTTTGCAATAATCAATAAAATTATTCGTTCCATGGCCGGACTTCGTCCGAATGCAGCGTTCGAGAAAATGCCGGAGAAATGATTAAGCAGATTGTCGGAGAGAGTTCCCCTCCTACGGAACATTCAAAAGAATCTCTCTCTCTCTCTCTCTCTCTCTCTCTCAAAATGAGTTAGTTGATAATGAAGGGATGAAGTTTGATCGATTATTAGTGGGCCGTATTGGACTTCACACTTCTCTTGGGCTTAAATAATTTGATCATCTGAATCCGTTAAATAATTTGATCATCTGTATTCCTTCAAAAAAAAAAAAAAAATTATATGTATGTTATAAAAAGCTTCTACATATATTGAAAATTATGCCTTTTAAATCATACTCGTGACATTTCTTGTTAGGCCATTTTGCTCTTGTTTTTACCAAATTATTATTGTGTTAAAATCTCTCCATAATGATGAAAAATAAATTTAGTTTTAACATATAAGTATGTTTGACGCCTCTTTCTTAAGTAAAACTAGTTGTCTTCAGGCATGAATGATACTTGCAATAATTTGATGCAATTGAACTCGACTTCATAAAATTACCTGTATATTTGCCATTAAAAAGGATTTGTATGAAAAATTCGAATAATTAAAATTTGAAAGTGATTAAAATGTATAAATGTGTAGGCGATGAGGGGTAGTAAATATATTATTGCTATTATTATGAGTGGAATAAATTTATTATTGTTATTGGTTTCGAGGATGAATAGAATATGGAGGAGGGGATGAAATGGGATTTTTAAGATAAATAGATAAATCGATCAAAAAAGAAGAAAAGAAAGATAAATAGATAAAAACAAGAGTATTATTTATGTATATCCAGTATGTTGATAGTGTATACCTCCCATAACCAGTTTTGAAGACATGTATAACACATAACTACCAAGACTTTTGACTTTTCTAATTATATCTATTGGGACATTTTCTAAAAAAGTGTCATTTTGTGTGAAAAATGGGGAAAAATTGGATTAGTTAACCAAAATCATATAAAATCATGTATTTACCCTCCTATTTTAGCTATTAAAATGATAGCTACGTATTTCTTTATTACCTATTTTGCTAATCGATCATTCGCTTCTAAAATGGTATCAGAGCCCTGGTTTTATTAAGGAATTATATTTTATTTATTGCTTTAAGTATTATCCTAACGGAGGAGACATGAAGAAAAATATGGATCCGGACAATTGTCCGAGATGCGAAGGTTACAGGAATTATCTCCATGATTTGGAGGTACAGAAAACAAGAACCCAGACTGCAATAGCAATCTGGAGAAGAGAATTCCATTCTGCAGCACTTAGAGTGGATTGTGAATCTATTATCTCTTGCCACCAAGAGATGAGAAGAAGAGAGAACTTCCTCGAGGAGTTGAAATATCTCCATCTAAGGACGGAGTACGTGATGAGAGAAAACCATCAGAACCATACCGACTGATGGACCCAGAAGGATGTCCAAGGTGTGGACATTTCCAGGAACGTCTCCAAATTTTGGAGAAAAGAAGGACGAGACACCAGAATGTTCTTACAGGCTGGAGAGATATGCTGAATATCTTAATTCAGCATAACGAGGAGAAAGAATTAATTGATTCCTGTCTCCAAGGAATCAAAAGAAAAGAAGATCTTCTACACAGGTGTATACTCCTTGAATGGGAGATAGAACATGCCATGAGAAGAGACCATTGGAGTCATTTGGGAATAAATTGGAATTCATATACTACTCCGCTCTGATGAAACAAAAGAAAGATAAAGGAGTATCATCTACTTTTTATATCAAGAGTTTCTCCAGATTCCTCCAAGATATCGGTGGATCTAAGAGAAATTCAGAAGACAGTACAACATTATGGCGATAGCCTGTATGGTGTACCACGCGATCTATACAAGATTGCTATGAAACAGGATGAAATATACAATATCCTGAAGGAGATCCAATCACGGATCGAAAGACTGGAGCAACAACCTCGTTCCAGTCAAAGGAGAAATCATTTTGGTAATGAACCCACTTATCCAAAGCCAGTGGGAGAGACCAAAATGGATCCCAACATGGATACCTTGAAAAGAATGATTCGTAAAAACAAGAAATGAGTAATCTTGAACGAATCAAGCTTGACGACCTCCAGGAGTTAGCAGAATCTTTTGCTAACATGACGATGGTGGACTTAAAGATGAACCAGAATGTGGTCCAAAACCCACAGCCGGTGAATCAACTACCACCAGGAGCCATCATTGGAAATCAACAAGATTTTCAAAATGCACCAGGAGCCATTAATGCAGTCCAGGATTTTCAGACTGGAGCAAGGTATGATCAACATACCCCAAACGATGCATACATGGCAGCAAGAAGGACAAGGGCAAGAAAGCCGCATCCAAAGGTGCAAGATACACCCTATGGAAAAGCGACCCTAGATCCCATCCATCCTTACGGAGTGATGCTTGACCTAGATGAAGTTAATTTCAGAGATCGAGAATCAGTTATTGACGAGTGGACGTCAGCCCTGAGAATTGCAGCAGCAACTCTCGATTTGAACAAGTAAGGATTCGTAAGAATTCTCGAAATGAGTCTTGCAGGAGTTGTCAAGACAGCATGGGAATTCTTTCCCGTGGATATCAAGAATTCATGTTTTGAGAGTAATAACTACACAGAACATGTCCAGAATATGGCCGTTTTTTTTAAGAACCATTTTCTGGGAGAAGGATATTTCGAAGGATATGATCAAGAGAAAAGAAAGAAATACTTGATGGCATTGTATAATCTAAGACTTGCTGTCTTGGATCAACAATCGCTCAACAAGTTTCTACAGCTCTTTACTCTTTATCAACATCAATCTAAAGTTGATGATAGAGTGGCACTGGAAATTTTCTTTCTAAAATTTCCAAGGCCATGGAAAGAGATGCTGATTCGGGATTACGAACCAGGTGATCCTGAAAACGTCGCAAGAAGGATGTCTTATGTAGATCGAAAGCTCTCAGAGTGGTGTCAACAAGCAACAGCTCTGAAGAACTTGAAGAAACTGAGGAGGATTAACAAATTTGCTCTTCTAAACTGTGAAGATAATAATCTACCAACGATCATTGGGGGAGAACCACCAAGGCTGAAGAAATACAAGAAAAATAGGTTTCAGCCCTATCATAAAGGTGGAGATCCAAAAAGAAATTCTTGGAAACCAAGAACCAGATGGTCAAGACAGAAAGCCAGATCTTATAAATCAGGCCAAAGAAGTGGACCATCAAGAAATAGGTATCCTTTCCAAGGAGATAATAAATCCCAAGGAATGACACCGGCCAAGAAAACTTTCAGGAGAACTCACACTAGAGTCAATGAAAGTTTCAAGGATTGCAACTGCTGGACGTGCGGTGCAAAGGGGCATATTTCCACAAATTGCCCTGACAACGAGAGAAGAGGTATCAACAAATTCGAATCTACTCCGGATATCGAAGATGCCGTCTACTACCAGGAACTGGTGCAAGTATATCAGTTCGAAGATATACCCTCGGATGAGAGTATATATGAACAAGAAGAAGTCTTCAGCGAAGAAGATTCAGAATGGTCTGATGGAACTAGATCGGAGTCAGACTGATCCAGAGATTGTTCATCAGGAGAAAGAGGACAGGACAGGATTTTCCAGTCACACAACTCTCTCTCAAAGCCTGATTGACAAGATCATGAAGAAGAGTCTGAATATACAAAAGTATCAAGGCTTTTCGGCAAGTAATATAGATCAAGTTCTAAGGAACTTTAATCTAAGAAGCAGGAAACAACAAATCGTCTATGGAATTTCTAGGCGAGAAATGTCGCTTCCTATAGAGCTTACAGGGAATCAAGTGGAGATGCAGTTGATTCCAGCCAGTGACATCCGGGAAGATGACAAACATGGTTTTTACACTATTTTTTGAGTGTTTATTGTGTTTATTGTCATGCAAAATCATGTTTGTAATGAGCTTTTTGTTTGAGTTTTACTTTCTTTAAGAATTTGATACTTGGTTGTGGTTTTGATGGTTTTGTAGGAAAATAAAATGCTAAAAGTTGGAGGGATGGTTGTTTGAGGATTAAAGTTCGTTAAGAGAAGAGTTCGTAGGCGAAAACGGATCCAAATTCGGAGTTTTAACGAAGGAGAACGGACCAAAACACGAAAGTTACCAGACTGGTGCCATCCCGGGTGCGACATCACCAGAGAGAGCATCATAATCCGCCCATACCTTATTATTTTTCTTATTTTGTTATTTTTCTTATTTTGATAGTATTATATTTCTACTAGGTTACAACCTTGTACTCCCACCTATATATATCCTTGAAGACTCTTGTGGTGGGACTTATGCATCTTTTTATATATTTTTGCTCTCTAGATTTCTTTTTAAAACTTTTAGCTAGTTTTTCCTTGGAGAAGATTCAAGATTGAAGATTGAAGACATTCAAGACGAGATCAAGAATCCGAACTCCAGTTATTTTAATTAGTATCTTTAATTATGTTTTTATTTTATTTCTTTGTTGAAACCCTAGTTATGAGTAGCTAATTTCCTCGTTGATCCTAGTTTGTCAGACTTAATTGAGTTGATGTTTTTGATTTATTAATTCCAATTTTCCTGTCAATTTATGGTTTGTGATTCTTGGTGCTTTATTCATGTTTAGATAACTGGCCACTATTTATGCATGCTAGTTGTTCGATTAAATTCTTAACAGTTTAGTTGATCAATGGAACTCAAGAATGAATGATATGAATGATTATGAGACCTAGCGGAGATTAATTCGTTAATAGGAGGTTATAGATCTTTTGTGCTGTTTGAAGTTAGTAAATTATCTTGAGACCTAGCGGAGATAGATATTTTGCTAATCTACTTTTGCGTGACTTGTCGAAAGAGAGCTTGTGAATATATTTGTGATTCCTACACCTGAATTGAATTAAAATTGGTAATTGGGTTAATAAGTTAATTTCGTTGTTGATTTTGAGTCGAAGCATTCCCTAGGATCAGTCTTTTATCCTTGATATTTTATAAATTTATTTCTTTGTTATTTGTTTTCATTTAATTAATTAATTTCTGTTTAATTTGAAAATAAAATCCAAAATCAAAATTCTCAAAAGCTTGAATAGTAAAGAGGTTTCTAAATTTTATTTCCCACTGTATTTTCGATTTACAGTCCCTGTGGATACGATACTCGATTTACTAACTGTCTACAATTGCACCGTTTAGTTGCGGTATATATTGCTAAGATTTTAGTGGTCAACTTTTTGGCGCCGTTGCCGGGGACTGTATAGATAATGTAGTGATAATAATCTTGATTCTGATTTATTAGTTCAAGCATTTTTTTATTTTATTTTATTTTATTTTTCCCCATTTTGCACCAGCACTAATTTTGAATTATTTTGAGCAGGTGGTGCATGAACACGCGAACAAAAGGAGAACAATTGATTTCTTTCAATCCAGAAATTGAAAAGACATTCAAAGCGATCAGGAAGGAACAAAGAAATAAAGATATGGGGGATCAACTCGCTCTCACACAAGATGATTTGTTACGTCGGATTGAAGAGATGCAAGCTCAGATTGAGGAGCAGAATAGGAGAATGAATCAAGCTCCTCCACCTCCATTGAATCAAATGTTTCAGCCGAGAGCTAATCAATTCCAAGATGGAGGATGGGGAGTTCGAGTGGAAGCAAACGCCTTTGAATTGAAACCAGCTCTGATCCACATGGTACAAGCTGATCAGTTTGGAGGAGGCGTAACTGAAGACCCAAATGCCCATCTCGGAGCATTCGTGGATATTTGTGAGACAATTAAGCAGCAAGGCATTTCTAGCGATGTTATCCGATTACGATTATTCGGATTTTCATTGAGGGACAAGGCTAAGGCGTGATACAAGACCTTAGATCGATCAGGCATCAATACTTGGGAGCAGATGTGCCAGAAATTCTTAGCAAAATACTTTCCTCCTTCCAAGGCTCAGAAGATGATTTCAGAAATCTCTCACTTCACACAATTGGGAGACGAGTCTATTTATGAAGCTTGGGAGCGGTACAGGGAATTGCTCAGAAAGTGTCCACAACATGGATTTAATGAAGCTTAGCAAATTACCCACTTTTACAGTGGGCTTACTCCTCACACAAAGAGCCTAGTGGACGCCACTGCTGGAGGATGCTTAGTTAATCGGGGTGCAGCAGAAGCCTTGCGGATCATTGAAGAGATGGCAGCTAACAATTATCAGTGGCCGATGGAGAGAAGTTCTACAAGAAGGATTGCAAACATCTCGGATGATAAATATGAAGATCTTGTAGCTGAAGTTGCCCTACTCAAGAAAGAGTACGAGAATGAGAGGAAGGCGAAGATAGAGATGAAAGTAGTGCAGCCACAAGAGAGTGTAGATCCGCTACAAACTGAAGATGCTAATTATGTGAATCAGCGGAATTACAATTATAATCGGCAGGGTTATCAAGGGGGAAATCAGGCTTATAATCCCAATAATAGGAATCATCCAAATTTTTCCTATGCTAACCCGAACAATGCTCTGCAGCCTCCGCCTGGTTTCTCAGTCACTAACGGAGTCATCAATGAGCCGAAGAAGTTGTCGTTGGAAGAAATGATACAACAGATGATGATCCAGCAAAATACCTTCATTGGCCAAACTGGCCAAAAGATGACATCTTTGAAGACTATTGTTTCTGCTATCTCCAAGCAAGTCAAGATGATAGAAGGCCAAATGAGTCAGATGGCGAATCAAGCAGCAGCTCAGCACAAGCCCGGGCAATTTCCGAGCAATACGGAGATCAATCCGAAGAACCAGTGCAATGCCATTCAGTTGAGGAGTGGGACTTCATACCAGAATTATCCGGAAAGAAACCAAGAAGTGGAGGAAGAGATTGAGATTGATAATAGCTCGACACAAGAAGAAGACTTCTCAGTTTCAAACAAGGAGCCTCAAGCCACAAAGAAGGAGGTTCCCAAAGCTTCTATCCCAGCAAACAGAGTGGTGACGCCTACAGCTCCGTTTCCTCAAAGGTTGGCCAAAGCAAAGATAGATGAGAAGATGGCCAAGTTCATGGACATGTTTTAGAAGGTAAACATCAATATTCCTTTGCTCGATGCTTTACGAGATATGCCCGGATATGCAAAGTTTTTGAAGGAAGCTGTTTCGCGGAAGAGGAAGCTTGGGAAATTTGAGACAATTAATTTGTCCGAGGAATGTAGTGCTGTACTACAAAAGAAGCTACCATTGAAACAGAAAGATCTGGGGAGCTTTACCATAGCTTGTGTGGCAGACATTTGGCAAGGTGTTGTGTGATCTAGGGGCTAGCATTAATTTGATGCCTCTTTCGATTTTCAACCGTTTAGAGATTGGAGCCATCAAGCCTACTTCTATAGCTCTTCAAATGGCGGATCGATCGATGACATACCCGAAAGGGGTAGTCGAGGATGTGCTTATCAAAGTGGAGGAATTTATTTTTCCGGCCGATTTTGTGGTGCTCGATATGCCGGAAGATAAGAATATTCCTCTAATTCTAGGTCGACCGTTTTTGGCTACCGGACGTGCTCTGATCGATGTCCAAGATGGAGACTTGACTTTCCGAATCAATGATGAGAAGTTAACTCTATCTGTTTATGATGCAATGAAGAGGCCGACCGAGCTAGAAGTTGAAGAGTGCAAGTGGATTGACTACTTTGAAGCTTGTGGGGAAATTTTACCTTTGCCGTATGAAGATCCATTGGAGCACTGTATCCATAACTCTGTCTATTCTCCTTCTGACCTTGACGATGCTTGTGATGAAATCTTGGAGTATATTTCTGTTTTGGATTCTATGGAGGGACTTCCACAAGAGTCGGTTACCTATTTGGATATCAACAAACCGGTGGAAGGAGCAAGCATTGGTGAGGAGAAGGCAACGAAAACCTCGACATCCACTTACTCTGCGCCTAAGTTGGAATTGAAGCCGCTTCCCGATCACCTTAGGTATGCATTTTTGGGTGATAATGAAACTTATCCTGTTATAGTTTCTTCGTCTCTTAATGGTTTGGAATTGGATAAATTGTTGCGGGTTTTGAGGAAGTATAAATCTGCAATAGGGTGGTCTATTTCTGACATCAAGGGGATTAGCCCGTCTATTTGTATGCATCGAATTTTGATGGAACATGACTACAAGCCCAAGGTACAAGCACAAAGACGGCTGAATCCGGCTATGCAAGAGGTGGTGAGGAAGGAAGTACTGAAGTGGTTGGATGCCGGGATCGTTTATGCCATCTCAGATAGTGAATGGGTGAGCCCGACTCAAGTTGTCTCCAAGAAGGGAGGCATGACTGTTGTGCAAGATGAGAGGAATGAGCTCATTGCGATGAGGCTTGTAACAGGATGGCGTGTTTGCATTGATTACCGAGCTTTGAACTCAGCCACTCGTAAGGATCACTTTCCTCTGCCGTTCATTGATCAGATGCTTGATAGGTTGGCCGGGCATGAGTATTATTGTTTCTTGGATGGTTATTCGGGCTATAATCAAATCATGATCGCACCGGAAGATCAACACAAGACGGCTTTTACTTGCCCATATGGAGTCTTTGCGTGCAGGAGAATGCCGTTTGGTCTTTGCAATGCACCGGCCACTTTCCAAAGGTGTATGATGGCGATTTTCCATGGCCTAATTGAAAACATCATGGAGGTATTTATGGACGACTTTTCTGTCTTTGGTTCATCTTTTGATAATTGTTTGGAAAACCTCTCTCAAGTTTTGCAGCGTTGCGAAGAGACCTCTTTAGTTCTCAATTGGGAGAAATGCCATTTTATGGTGAAGGAAGGAATAGTTCTAGGGCACAAAGTTTCGAGAGAAGGGTTGGAAGTTGATAGAGCCAAGATTGTGGCTATTGAGAAGTTGCCTCCGCCAACCAATGTCAAGTCTATTCGGAGTTTCCTAGGCCATGCGGGGTTCTATAGAAGATTTATCAAGGACTTCTCCAAGATCTCCAAGCCACTTTGCTCGTTGTTGGAGAAGGATACAAAGTTTGAGTTTTCCGAAGAGTGCCATGAAGCTTTTGAGAAGTTGAAGACATCACTTGTGACGACTCCTGTTTTGATCACTCCAGATTGGAAAGAGCCTTTTGTTTTGATGTGTGACGCAAGTGATTGGGCTGTTGGAGCTGTTTTAGGGCAAGAGATAAGCTTTTCCGAGTTATCTATTATGCAAGCAAGACATTGGACTCAGCTCAGATGAACTACACTACCACCGAGAAGGAGTTACTTGCCATCGTGTATGCGTTTGATAAGTTCCGTCCTTATTTGGTTGGAACCCATTCAATCGTCTACACCGACCATGCCGCCATTCGCTACCTTTTTACTAAGAAGGAATCCAAGCCTCGTTTGATTCGATGGATTCTATTGCTTCAAGAGTTCGACATGGAGATTCGGGATAGAAAGGGATGTGAGAATGTGGTGGCCGATCATTTATCTAGACTTGAGAATCCGGTGGAGGGAGAAGATACTCGAATTTGCATCAATGAGAGTTTTCCTGATGAGCAAGTTCTGAAGTTGGTTGACCACACACCTTGGTACGCCGATTTTGTAAATTACTTGGTGATTGGAGTCTTGCCTCAAGGATTGAGTCATTATCAAAAGAAGAAGTTCATCCATGATGTCAAGTTCTACTATTGGGAAGATTCCCACTTGTACCGACGATGTGCCGACGGAATCATTCGTAAGTGTGTGATGCAATCCGATTGGGCAGAGATTGTTAGAGATTGTCATAGTTCGCCAAGTGGAGGCCATTTTGCTGCTAACAAGACCGCTGTTAAAGTTTTTCATAGTGGTTTTTATTGGCCGTCGATTTACAAGGATTGTCATGCTTTCGTGAAGACTTGTGATCGTTGTCAAAGGATGGGCAGTATCACCAAGAAGGACGAGATGCCACAAAATATCATTGTTGAAGTGGAGCTATTTGATGTTTGGGGGATCGACTTTATGGGTCCGTTTCCTAATTCTTGTGGTTTTACTTATATTCTTCTTGCAGTGGAGTATGTTTCTAGGTGGGTGGAGGCAATTCCAACAACCACTAATGACTCTAAAGTGGTGATCAAATTCTTGCAAAAGAATATTTTGACTCGGTTCGGAGTACCGAGAGCTTTGCTTAGTGATGGGGGGTCGCACTTCAACAATAGATGGTTGGGGAGTCTCCTAGCTAAATATGGTGTGAAGCACAAAGTCACGACTCCTTACCATCCACAAGCCAATGGTCAAGCTGAGTTGGCTAATCGAGAAATCAAGCAAATTCTTGAAAAGACGGTGGCTCACAAGAAGGATTGGGCGAAGCATTTGGATGATGCTCTTTGGGCATACCGCACTGCCTACAAGACCCCTATTGGCATGTCTCCTTATCAACTTGTTTTTGGGAAGTCTTGTCATTTACCTGTTGAACTCGAGCACAAGGCTTATTGGGCGACAAGGAGAATCAATCTTGAATTCCAAGAAGCCGGCTACACAAGGCAAGAGAAGTTGCTTGAGCTCGATGAATGGAGAAACGAAGCTTTTGAAAGTTCTTGTATTTATAAGGAAAGAGCAAAGAAGTTTCATGATCGTGCCTCCGCACGAAGGAGTTTGCTCCGGGGGACAAGGTATTACTTTTCAATTCTCGACTTCGTCTTTTTCCGGGAAAGCTTCAGTCAAGATGGACGGGTCCGTATGTGGTTTTCAAGACTCATCAGAATGGGACATACGAGTTGATCAAAGCAGATGGATCTACGTTCACTGTAAATGGACATCGTCTCAAATCTTACTTTAATTCAGAGCAGAATCGTGATCTCACGGTCACTGTTCTCAACGATCCTTGAAGACATGAGGTATCGTCGAGCTAATGACGTTAAACTAAGCGCTTATTGGGAGGCAACCCAATATTTTTCATATTTTTTTTTTACATTATTATTATTATTATTTTAATTTTTTTTTCTTTCTTTTTATTTTATTTTATTTTTTATTTTTGTCTTTTCTTTTCCTTATTTTTCGTTTTTTTTTCTTTCTAAATGTGTTGTTTAGTTTTGTAGTTTCTTGCTTCATTGTTAATAAAAATTAGAAAAAAAAAAGAAGAAACTAAATTAAAAAAAAAAAATCCAGATGGGTGCTATTGTGGGTGCCATCCCAAATGAGAGGGCATCAAATTTCGTCAAAAATCTCTTCCCAGATTCACGTCGGCGCTCTCCTTGATGCCACCATCGGTGCTGCCGCGCCTCAGTGTCTCGCTCATGCCTCGCCAAAAACCCGCACGCTTCCATTTCAGCGCGGTTGCTGGTGCTATTATCAGTGCTGCAGCGCCGCCTTAGGCGCCTAGCTCCGAAGTCAGTCAAGCCCAGACCAGCACGTTTGCCGGCGCTGTAACTGCTGCTGCCGCGCCTCAAATTCACGCAGCTACTACCCAATTGCCGCAAGGGTCTTTGACGGCGCGTTCTATAAAGTTATCTTCGCTGCTGCAGCGCCTCACCTTCAGCCCAGCCCGGCATGTCATTTAATTTTTAGCCCACCAGGTAAGTGTCACTTTCCCTCTTATTTTTCTTCTTCTATTTTTGAAATTCACCTCTGCACACACACAGCACATAGGTTCCTTCACTGTTCTGCATCTTTTCTCCATCCCTCTTCCAAGAATCAAGGTAAATTTCCCTTATTTTTTTCAAATTTCTTGCTGATTTTGATTCCTTGCATCAAAGTGGAGGCTTTCTATCCATGAACTTTTGTGCTTAATTGCTGATTTTTGAAGTTGAAGAAATAAGTATTTAATTGGGGCTTTTCATTTGTATGTGTATATCTTTGACTTTGTGCATCTTCTCTCTTGTTTATGAGTTTATGCTGAATTTTGCTGAGTTTTGGTTTTCTTTGGCTCAAATGTCCATAATTTTGCGAATTATTTGGAGTAATTTGAGAAGTGCTCATTTCGTATTTATCATGATTGAATTTTTTTTTTGGTAGTTGTGCCTTGCTTTTGCACTTGAGCATTCATTTTTACTGTGTATTTTGCTATCTTGCTGTCCACATTTTTCGCATTCATGGTGCTGCAATTGCTCTTTTGATCAGTTGGGTCATATTCCTAATCTTGATGGCTGAGAGATTACGGTTTGGGAGATGGTGTAAGTTTACAGATATAGGGGGCGTGAGTTTTGGTATGGACATGGTTGTTTTTCTATTGATTTTGAGTTTTCTTTTGCTGGTATGTCCTGTTCATTGTTTCTTGTTCGTCAGTCTGGAAGTTGTCGATGGCCATAGAGTTTTGATTTGAGGACATTATTATGAAGGCCATCGCCACTTTATTCTTTGCTTATTTATTAATTTTTATTTATCCAGTTGTAGGTACTTTTGTGTTGTTACCACGATGCCACCGAAGAACACCAAGACTACGAACTCAAGGGCAACTAGGTCGCGACGCACTCGTGAGCCTACACCTCCACCACCTTCTCCTTCACCCCCTACTCCACCGCTCCTCACTACTTATGATCCGGCTTTCTATGGAATTGAATTGCTTACTCCTGCTTCTAGGGAACGATGGGATCACTTATGCCGTTTGCCTATGCGCCCTACCAAATACCCTTGTGACGTGGCAATGAAGGCTTTGGGCATAGATACGGATGTATGGCATTTGTTTGAGGGCATTGGTTGGACCACTATGATGCGTAGTCAATGGGATACTTATAGACATCTCACTTTGGAGTTTTTGAGCACATTCGTGATGCACAAGGAGGATGGTGTTCCGGCCCGAATCACTTTTCGGCTTGCTAATGTTACCCGTGAGCTCACCACTATCACTCTTCATGAAATTTTGGGATGTCCTCGTGGTGGTTATTTTAAGCCCGCTTACTTTAGCCCGACGTCCATTTGGCTTAACATGGTTTCGCCGGCTTTGGAGAAGTACAAGCATTTTTCTAGTGGTGACTCTAAAGCTTCCGCCATCCGCAACCCGGTGTTTAGGTACATTCAATGTACCCTTGCTTCGACTTTTCTAGCCCGGAAGAATGGTGGGAATGTTCGGGAAGATGAGTTGTTTGCTCTCCATTGTCTGCTATCCAAGTTGTCTATGAATGTTGGTGCATATCTTTTTGACCAATTCCGAAGTCAAGCCGCTCTTCGTCGTGGTATGATTTGTATTGGTGGTTTTGTGACACCTATTGCTCTTCATTTTGGTATTCCTCTTGAAGGAGCTGTACCCGTGACCGGTGGAAAGCTTGTTGACATGACCCTTGTTCGTACTCATAAGATGATTAAAGGCGGTCGCCGACTTTTATGGAAGATGAAGAAAAAGGATCTCATTCCTTTGCCTCGTCCGGCCCTTACTACCGTGTCCACTATGGATGATCAAACAAATTGGAGAATGGACACTCAAGCTCATTTGGCACTTATTGATCTCGATCCTAATGCTAGTGATAATGAGGCAGATGATGATGTTTATGAGACCGATGTGGCCAATGGGAGTCAAAATTCTCGCCACCAATTGGAGACCATGGTTCATGCCATTCGTGATGAGTTGAAAGCTCATTTTGATGCTAGATTTGATAGCTTCGCCCTTGAGATACGCGGTCGGTTTGATACTTTGGAGCAAGCACTACGGTCATCCCATGCTCAAATGCCTTCTTCTTCTTCTTCACCTCAACTTTGATACCAAGTAAGCTCTCTAATCTCCACCACTCTTCTTCTTTCAAACTTATTTTTCCGTACCATTGAATAAGTTTGGGGGGATGGAGAAGGGTGGTTTGATTTTCTAGTTTCTAGTTATTTTCGTTATTTTATTTGTTTGTTTGTTTTTTTTTTTTTTGTTGAGCATGCTTGAGTTGAGATGTTATGATGAGGCTTTTGATGAAATGTGTTTTTAATTGGAAAATTGTTGCTTGTTGGGCATTATATGACTTGTGGATTATTGATTGATGATCTCGTATATTTGGCCTCTAAGAATTTGAATAAAAACCTATAAGCCTAAGTGAGGATTTGAGCCTTTGACCTACATATTTATGGTTTAATTTTTATTCTTGTGTGAATATAGTTAGAACATGCGTGTTATTCTCTAGAACTTGCGAGGGTTTCTTTCTTGAGGTTGCATAGTGTGCTTTGAATTTGGAAGTGATTAAAGGCCATTTTTCTTAAGCTTATCTTTTCCTAAACACTTGTCCGAATTTGATTGAATCCTAGTTCGCCCCTTTGAGCTTTTAACCGTTTCTTTGATTACCTTTGAGTTGGGTTGAACGAATGAGCAGTGTGGGTAGAGATGTTGAAAAGAGTGAAAAGAAAAAAATTGTTGAATATGAATTGTTTTGTAATAATTGTTATTTCCTCGTATGAGCTCTTAAAAGAATGATGGCATAACAAAGTTGTTTTGAATTTGAAAAAAAGAAAAAAAAACAAGAAAGAGCATAAACGAGGAGGGTAGCATACTTGTGAAAGTTTGGCATATTCTTGGTTGGTTTGAGTTTAAGTGATCGAAAAACTTTGGTGGATTTTGTGTTTATAGAAAATTGGAATTTTTGGGTGAAATTTGTTTTGTTTTGGGAATTTATTGAGTCACTTAGCCAAAAATATCCTACCTTACCAAAGTGCCTGCGTTACAACCCTTTTAAAGACCTTTTTGATCCTTAGTTTTGAAGCACACGCAAGCGATGGAGAGGTAAGACGAATTGCAAGCCTATGGTAGAATGCATGTAATGATTCGAATTGAGAGTATACACGTCCTATCTTAAACACTTTGAGAGTGAGGGTTTACATGATAAAGATTCCATGCCGTGGGGAAGAAAATTCAAAGAGGCTAGATATTTGAGTTTGTTGAGATTTATGAAACTTGATTTGTGATGACCACTTGTGATAAGTTGTTTTGAAAAATTTCTGAAGCTGTGTTCATCGTCATTTTATCTTAAGTGTGTTTGTTGTTTTCTTTTCTTTTATTTTCTTGTTCGAGGACTAACAAGTATTTAAGTTTGGGGGAGTTGACAAACATGGTTTTTACACTATTTTTTGAGTGTTTATTGTGTTGATTTGTCATGCAAAATCATGTTTGTAATGAGCTTTTTGTTTGAGTTTTACTTTCTTTAAGAATTTGATACTTGGTTGTGGTTTTGATGGTTTTGTAGGAAAATAAAATGCTAAAAGTTGGAGGGATGGTTGTTTGAGGATTAAAGTTCGTTAAGAGAAGAGTTCGTAGGCGAAAACGGATCCAAATTCGGAGTTTTAACGAAGGAGAACGGACCAAAACACGAAAGTTACCAGACTGGTGCCATCCCGGGTGCGACAGCACCAGAGAGAGCATCAGAATCCGCCCATACCTTATTATTTTTCTTATTTTGTTATTTTTCTTATTTTGATAGTATTATATTTCTACTAGGTTACAACCTTGTACTCCCACCTATATATATCCTTGAAGACTCTTGTGGTGGGACTTATGCATCTTTTTATATATTTTTGCTCTCTAGATTTCTTTTTAAAACTTTTAGCTAGTTTTTCCTTGGAGAAGATTCAAGATTGAAGATTGAAGACATTCAAGACGAGATCAAGAATCCGAACTCCAGTTATTTTAATTAGTATCTTTAATTATGTTTTTCTTTTATTTCTTTGTTGAAACCCTAGTTATGAGTAGCTAATTTCCTCGTTGATCCTAGGGTTTGTCAGACTTAATTGAGTTGATGTTTTTGATTTATTAATTCCAATTTTCCTGTCAATTTATGGTTTGTGATTCTTGGTGCTTTATTCATGTTTAGATAGCTGGCCACTATTTATGCATGCTAGTTGTTCGATTAAATTCTTAACAGGTTTAGTTGATCAATGGAACTCAAGAATGAATGATATGAATGATTATGAGACCTAGCGGAGATTAATTCGTTCATAGGAGGTTATAGATCTTTTGTGCTGTTTGAAGTTAGTAAATTATCTTGAGACCTAGCGGAGATAGATATTTTGCTAATCTACTTTTGCGTGACTTGTCGAAAGAGAGCTTGTGAATATATTTGTGATTCCTTCACCTGAATTGAATTAAAATTGGTAATTGGGTTAATAAGTTAATTTCGTTGTTGATTTTGAGTCGAAGCATTCCCTAGGATCAGTCTTTTATCCTTGATATTTTATAAATTTATTTCTTTGTTATTTGTTTTCATTTAATTAATTAATTTCTGTTTAATTTGAAAATAAAATCCAAAATCAAAATTCTCAAGAGCTTGAATAGTAAAGAGGTTTCTAAATTTTATTTCCCACTGTATTTTCGATTTACAGTCCCTGTGGATACGATACTCGATTTACTAACTGTCTACAATTGCACCGTTTAGTTGCGGTATATATTGCTAAGATTTTAGTGGTCAGAAGATTTATAAAAAATGAAGCCCGAAGTCGCTGAAAAGATGAACTGGATTCATATTGGAGCAATCCAGTTGATGTTAAAGTCGGCTCTCTTTACCGGAGTTCACACGCCGATTGATATCGCTATATGCGATAAAAGAGTCAGAAATTTGAAGGATTCCGTATTGGGAACAATAGCGGGAGATCTTTGTGCAGGACAAGTAGTGGGAATCATTTATCCAAAGATTGCTTACAATCTTAATGATACCCATTTCAGCAAAGCCCTGACGCTTTATCAGGACTTTAAACGCAAGGATTTACTGGAGGAAGGTAACAGGCCTTACTCCATTACTTATCAGGTATCATATGCTCTTTCCAACTCACATCACACTGAGTTATTTCTGGGAAAGAAGTTTATTGAGATACCAGATATCTTCAACAAGGTGACAACAGCTGTTTGTCCCGATAGAGTTGAAATTGCTCGGTTAAGGAATGTGGATATTCAAATCCGAGATAGAGAAGTCATGAGGCACGATCAAAGTCTCAGGATAACTTCAGGAAGATTATCCTTCCAAGGAGACAGAATTATGTCTTTACCATATGGAAGGAGTCGGAGTCTCATTCGAGAGGCGGCACACCCTCAAACATCTCAGAGTAACAAAGTTCCAGTGAATCTGAAATGTCCAGAGGGATGGAGAGAAGTGATAGTAAAATTTGACACTACAAGGTGGGAAACCAACTTCCCTTGTAATGTTCTTTACTATCTGCAGCAGCCGGAGATTAATCATTACAAAGGTACCCTGGAAATTGGGGGACAAGTGATGGAGATCAAGGGTAGAGCTGGAAGAGAAGCAGTTTTGCTTTTGGGACTGGATTTTCTCGAGGATCACAAACCTTGGGGAAATAAAGAGGACGGAATGGAAATCACGATTAATGGGAGAAAACTATTAATCGAATGACAAGTCCATTCTCCATATACATCTCTATAGGGATGTTATATGAAAAATATAAGGCAGAATATTTTGCTGCTTATATTGACTCAGGTGCAGGAATTTGTACTGCAAAACGAGGAGTCTTCCCGGCAGAGGTAGAAGATGATCTACCCCGAATTGCAGGAAGAGATTTCTCAAAGAAGATTTTGCTCCTTGCTAAAGGAGTAAAAGAGACGGAAATTCTGATTGGAGGAGCCAGAGGTACACCCTGGTATAAGGTTAAAACTCCACCAATTTATTTCCATGATACAGGTGCAGACATTCTGCTAGGAAACAATTTCCTACAGATGTTCAAAAGATATATGCAGGATAATGAAAAAAGGCAATTGGTTTTCACAACCATTTGCGATCACAAGATCATTGTCCAGAGGCTCAAAGGGGCTTTTAATCGCCAGATACCATTGAGTTTTCGCAGCAAGCGTGGTGATGAAGGAAAACTTCTACAACCAAAAATGAAGGATCAAAGGAGATTCAGTGAAGCAGTGCTAAGCTGTATCAGAGATTGGGATCTCAATGATGAAGAGGTCCAGATCCTCAAAGCATCTTTAATATCTCATCAAGATATTAAGGAAGAAATGCAGGTATCCCTAGAAGATGTCAAAAGGAAAATCAAAAGGAATTACAGTGAGAATCCTTTGGCATGGTGGGATAAAAACAAGCTCAATGCAACCTTGAAGGTGAAGCCAGAAAAGGAGTATGAGTTTGTAAGATACAGACCAATCCTGATGAACCTCAAAGATCAACAGGATATGAAGGAGATAATCAAGGAACACCTTGATTTAAAGCTGATCGAACCAGGGAACTCGCCCTATAGCAGTCCTGGATTTCTGGTAAGAAATCATGGTGAGATCAAACGAGGTAAACCTAGACTAGTTATTAATTACAAAGGAATTAATGACATTCTAGAGTTTGATGGATATTTTATCCCAAGTAGGGAACACCTTATTAACTGCATTAGGAATGCTAAGGTTTTCTCTAAGTTTGATTGCAAGTCAGGTTTTTACCAGATTCGCATGGAGGAAGGGAGTAAGAAGTTTACAGCCTTCTCTACTCCACAAGGGCATTATGTTTGGAACGTAATGCCAATGGGGTTAGCTAATGCGCCTCAAATATTCCAGAGAAAGATGGATAATCTATTTAAAGATTATTTTTCTTTTATGTTCGTCTATATTGATGATATTTTAATAGCATCAAAAAATATGGAAGAACATATCAAACATCTTGAGATCTTTGCAGATGTTTGTTATAAAGAAGGTTTAGTACTGTCTGAAAAGAAGGCAGTCGTTGCAACTCGGAAAATGGAATTTCTGGGTATTGAGATCGATGAAGCAGGAATCATTCTGCAGGACCATATTGTTCAAAAGGTTCAGAATTTTCCTGAAGATCTTAAAGAAAAGAAACAACTTCAGAGTTTTTTGGGAGTTGTTAATTTTGCGGGACCATTTATTAAAGATCTCGCAAAACATAGAAAAGTTTTCAGTTCATTACTGAAAAAGGATGTTCCGTTCATCTGGACAGAAAAACATCGACAAGGGATGCGGGAGTTAAAAGAGGTTTGCAAAAATCTCCCAAAGCTCGCGATACCGCAGGACGAAGACGACTTGGTCCTGTATACAGATGCAAGTGATTATTGGTGGGCAGCAGTCCTAACCAAGATCAATCCTAATGGAGAAGAACCCTGTAGATACTGCAGTGGTTTATTCTCAGATGATGAGGCCGTGAGATGGCATATCAACGAGAAAGAGTTCTTTGCAGTTAGAAAAGCGTTCAAAAAATGGCCTTTATTTTTACTTGCAAAGAAATTTACTTTGAAAGTTGATAACACACAGGTTAAAGCTTTCTTAAGAAACAAGATGGAATCTAAGCCTGAAAAGGCTAGATTAATTAGATGGCAAGCTGAATGCCAATATTATATTTTTGATATTGTCATTCTAAAATCTCACGAAAATATTCTTGCAGATTTCTTAACAAGAGATGGAGCAAACTGACGTGAACTCCATTCTACTAGCCCATAGACATCTCAGAGAAAATCTGGAGATGTTATCCGGCGAGTGGGACAAGTGCATTCTGAATGCTGAACAAGCAGGAAGATTGCAAACTCTCGATAAGACGAAAGTCACCGAGAGAATACGAGCTTGCATACGGTCTCAGAGTCAACTCTGGACTGCATGTCAAACACCAATCCTTCGGGTGGCCAAAGATCCTTTGGTAAAAGAAGAGTTTCGAGTACAGGGCTCTAAACCTGTAGCAGATGATTCAAATACCTCTTGCCCAAGTTCTAAGGTGGTGGTATCTTCGGAACCATTGCCCCAAGAAAAAGATGATATTCAGGGGTCACACTCTGAACCATCATGTCAACCCAGCACCTCTGGGGAAAAAGAGGGAGAGATTAATCTTAGGCCAATGACTGTCATATCTAAGATTAATACTGATAAGATTGAAGTTTCTTCTTCGTGGCAGGTTTATCAAACCAATTGGGAGAAGCTCAACACAAGGACTGGTATCAACCCAGAAAAAATAAGGGTTGATGTCTCGGGGAAATATCCTCGGGTGTGGATGATGCCCAATGCTGATCCACAAGAAGTTAAAAGATGGTATGAATTCGGAGCACTGGCTTCAGTTTATACCACATCCCCATCATTCGCCGAAATCAAGAGTCTATCCAAGTGGATTCAAGAAGCGGTGTATGATACATGGGCTAACAATCTACAGCTTAGCCGAGGTGATGTTTTGGAGCTGTATTTCATCAGTGCAGCCCCAGAACCAGCAGGGAAAGGAAATCATGAAGCCTTTCACTATATTAGGCTTCGGAGACCAGATGCACGCGCCATTGAAAAGATCAAAGCGCCTGCAGAAAAAGAGACTACTCTAGTCTCAACACTACCAGAAGATCTCATCTCTACAAGAAGAGCATGGGGTTTATGGGTCTGTCTCACTGAGATGGACAAAGTCAAGTTCCCGTTCAAATTCTTTCAGAATTCAGTGAACGGGTCATTCCTGTTAAATACTATGACAGGAAAATCTACAAGATTCGCAGAGGAAGCTTTCGAAAGAAAGAGAACCTTGCTCTGGGAAAACAAGATTACGACGAGTAAAGACACTCATCGTAAATACTGCAACATGGCTCATTTTGGGAACTGGTCCGAGCGCGTTTGTTCGGATTGTCAGAACCAGAAAGAACCAGAGTTCGGGAAGGGGTTCATGCCCAGAAAAGGAAAAGAGAAGACTCGGTCCCACGAGCATCTCGAGCAGAAGGTGTTGCCAAAAGTAAGGACGCCAAGGGCCCCGGGAAAAAAGTAGATTCCCGATACAGGTTGGTGGAGTCATGTGACTCTGAGATGGAGCACCCACTAAAAGGAAAACGACAGTAGTGGGTGGAGAGAAAAGTGATTACCCACTAAATAACAAATGGGTAAAAGAACAGGAGAAGCATTATTGAATAAAGATAATGCAGAATGACAAGTAGCACCGAAAGTTGAGCGTCCTTATTCAATAATGGACGACAGCAGTGGTCCTACGCTGAGTCAGATACAGGCTGGCCACGGAACAAAGGAATCCGAGGCAATAATGAAGGAATGAGGTTGCGAATTGAAACCTCTATATAAGTCACAAGTCTGGAGAGCAGAAGGATCATCGAAAATCCACACCAGCAATCTTCTACACCATCTCCTCTGCTCTCAAAATAAAAATTTGTTATAGTTCTTAGCTTAGTATAGTATAGTTTATGTATTTTAATTCCGCTACCATAGGTAGCTAAACAAGTCTGTCTCCTCCCTAAAGGAGATATACTTATGTTGTAATAAGTTTTATATAATTCCTATATAAAAGTTCGGGCTTTTGCTCATCCCTTCCAGTGTCTATTTATTCTATAAATACCGACTAAATACCCTACGCCCCGAGTAGGAAACCAACGAGGACTGTGTTGTGTGCTGCTGAAGGAGTCTGCGTCTGGAAACCATCGGTTGCGATCGTGTGGTTGGACGAGGTCCCTAAAACTTCCGGCGGAAATACCCGGCAGCATTCCGATCAAAAAGGTATGAAGTTGGTATACATAGAATTTATTTATACGGAAGTGTGATGGGTCTGATAATGTTGCATGATTTATCTCCATATTGAAGAAATGAATTGATAAATCAGAGTATGTAATGAAGAAATTTAGTAGAAGGGTAAAAGAATTGTGCGTATTGTATGATTATAAGGTTGACTAGGTTATATCAATATTTTCCCTTATTTTATACAATATTTTATACACAAAAATGGATATAATAATCTTATTGGTGGGTCAGTGGGTACTGCTTATACCCGCTATCAAAAGTGGTCGTAGGAGGTACACACTATCTTGATACTGGATAGAATGAATTTCCTCTCTAAAAATAATGTGTGAGTTTAATTAATTTGGGCTTGGCGGCCTTCTACCCTTTTCCCCTAATAGAGTAATAAGATAGACAGATAGATACATACGCCGCAAATATAGAAGAAACAACAGGGAAAAATAACCATTTTTGAAAAAAAAAAAAATTCTAACCAATGATTTTTAAAAGATAAATAAACACCAGCTTTACCAAAATACCCTTATTTATCTTGTTTTTGAATTAAAAAATAATGCACCAATAAAAGTCTGTAATCCTTATCAAAATTACCGCATCTTTTTTTACCATTCTCTCACTTGAACATTTTCCTAATTTTCATCCTCTCTCCTTGCCGCCGGAAACTCCATATTTTCTGGCTTCATCTCGCCGTCGTTATTGCAGCATCGTGAGAGCACCGACGTCTCGCATTGCTGCGTTTCTAATTCTCGACTCTAGATCTGTGCCACTATTGTCGGAATATCCAGATCTGCATCGTCATCGTCGCAATAGTTAATCTTCACCTCCGGTCACCGCAACAGTTAAATCTGTGTCTTCAATCACAACAGTCAGATCTATGTCTCCACTATCGCCGAAAACCTATCATCTTCGGTTCATAGAGTGTTTACACTGACGAAAGCATGGAGACAGATCCTATTTGAGAAACTCCGATTCTTCGGTCGTCGCCATCATTCTCTCTGTTGGATGAAGATCCGGAGAAAGATCCGCTGGAAGCTGCTGTGACGGAGAAAGATCCGCTGGAAGCTGCTGTGACGGAGAAAGATCCGCCGGATGCTGTTATGACGGATGATAAGTCTAGGGTTTGCGAAAGTAGCTAAAAGAGATAATAACACGATGACACAAGGATTTACGTGGTTCGATCGATGTGATCTACGTCCACGGGAGAGAATATAAAGAGCTTTTATTATGCTTGAGAGTACAATAAGTATTGAATGTCCTACACCTCTAATCTTGTATCTATTTATAAGCCTTGGATCCCGCCCTAATCCTTCTAGGGATCGAACTTCTTATACATATCTAGTTCCTTAATACATGCATATCCGATTCCCGTTCGTGGTAGAATTCGATCTTCTCCCAAAGTAGGGTTTCGTTACTTGGTCTTCAAGGCAGACGTTGACTTTGTTTGGGCCGAACTCTATGGGCCGAGCTTTAATATATGGGCCCAATTAGCCTTAGATCGGGCCCAGAATGAGGCCGGTACTATCACATCCCCCCCCCAAAAAAAAAGAGGAAAGAAGACTTGTAGACGCAGACTATGAGGGCTTATTTTCGAGGTGATTGATCGTGCAAATCACCTGTACGAGCTGAATTACCGAGCTTATGTGTCGAGCTGAAGTAGCAGGGGGAACAGGAGGAGAGATCTGAGTATCAACGACCTTGTTAAGTTGGGTCGGTAGGTCAATTTATACGGCCTATACCCGATGTAGAAGGCGGGAAAAGTAATGGGCCATTTGAATTGTGTTGAGGGACGGTACACATTCCGAGAAAGACGGGCCCACGTTCACACGTGTCAGATGCAACAGCGGGATTCAAATGTATATTCACAGAAGTCGAAACGTTTCTTTCCCTATCACATTATTTCACATCCGCCGCCGTTAGCAGAAAAAACTCTTGCTCAAAAAAAGTGTTCTTCTTCCCCAAAATCCCTAATCTGTTGTTCCTGTACTGCCGGCGTGCACTCCGTTGGTCCTCTGTTCACAGCTGCAAATCACCCACCGGAGCATTTATCCTCTATTTAACAAGTAAGTATGGCTTCCCATTCTCAATCTACAAGGGTTAGTGGTTCTCCGTTGGCAAGTTCCGTCGATAGCTGTGTAGATTTTAGGATTTTTTCACTAGGATCCTCTATTTCTGTTGAAACTTTGACAGTGCCCCGGTGTGTAGAGGGGAAAGTGGCCGACTACCCCTCAACCTTAGACGAGTCTAGGATAAAGTTCCTCGCCCGGTCGTATAATTTCCCTTCTAATGTCGACCTGATTGAACCTCGTCCGGAGGATAGGGCGTGTTCGCTTCCGATGGGGTTTGTTACCGTCTATGAGGACAGTTTGCACTCCGGTCTTCGTCTACCCCTCCCTGAGCCGTTTGCCCAGCTCCAGAAGAAACTGGGTTTAGCTTTGGGGCAGATAATGCCTAATTCCTTTAGGCAATTTACTGATTTAGGCGTGGCAGCGGTTCGTGAGGGTTACCAATTATCGGCCGAGCTCATCCACGAGCTCTTTGTCTTCAAAAAATCGGCGGACTGGTATTATGCCGCTGCCCGTACGGAGTTCAAGGGTCGAACTCAAAATAAAGTAGAAAGATGGCATTCGAAGTATTTTTTTTGTCGGCACGATAGTTTAGTCGAGCATATGTGGAGGGTTGGTAAGCCGTTTACATGGGTGGGAGGCGAGGTGGATAAGGATCTGGAGGCTGCTGTTAAAGTAATGAGGAATTGTGGCCCCTTCGAGGGGAACTATGACGAAGATTCCTTAGCTGAGGCGGGGTTGAGCCCGTTTGAGCCACAGAGGATGGTGGATCCTGCAACGGGTGAGACCCCGCTAGTGCTATTAGGATTGTGATGTTTTTGCTCATTAATCATCCTAACTCGTCTCATGCTTTGTATTGCAGTGAAGTTCGGGAAGATAAAGGGAGTCGATGCCAAGGCTGCAGCTCGAGGGAGTAAGAGGCCGAGGTCGTCAGGCCGATCTGCTTCCTCGTCCGACCTGGTTCAGCGAGCTGAGGTAACAGATCCTTCCGCGACAGATGTTCGCTCTCCTTCCGCCAGCCCGCACAAAAAATCAAAAGTTCAGGATATCATCGAGGTCTCGGGTGGTGATGGGAGCCCAGTAGCACTTTCAATAAGGGTGGAGGATCTTCCTTTTCCTGAGGTAAAGGTTTATTACTTTTGTTTATTCTCTTTCGGTATTTCTGCCTATGCTTTTCTTTTGTTTAACTCCATTTTTTCTTGTAGAGCCTCGGTAGGGTGATGAGATGGCTAGAAGATGGCGTCGGGCAGATGTCGGCTCGGCATGAGGACGAGAAGAGTCAGTACTCCGATAGGCTGACTTCGACCAAGGCTAAGCTGAAGAAGGCTGAGGGGGACCTGGTCAAGGCCAGAGAGGAGGTGAAGACTCTCAAGTCCGAGTTGGCCGCTCAGCTTGCGAAGGCCGAGGTGGAGGCTGAGAAAGCCCAGAAAAGATTTGAGGCCGAGCTGAGTGCAGCTAAAGACAGGGAGACCCAGCTGGCAGCTGGTCAAGGCGAGGTCTTACGGGCCTTTACAAAGAGGCTTCTATTGTCGGAGAGCTTCTCCGGCCTGGCCAATGAGTTGGCTGGGCTTATCAATGGAAACTACGCCTTGGATGCTCTGGAGGAGGCCGCTAGAGAATTTCCCGGCTTGGATGCTTCCAAGTATGGCTACGAGCGCCTAGAGGACGCGGCTCTCCTTTCTCGGTACGCCAGCGTGATCCGAGATCACCTCAACCAGCTACCTGTTCTGGACGACCTTGCCAACTCGTCTGTTCTGCTATCCGCCGAGCAGATTGCCGCCTGCCCGATAGATTGGGACTCCACCCTGGACGCGGTCTTCGATGCTCTTCCTGATGAAGCCGAAGAAGGAGGCGAAGCCCACAAAGAGGAAGTGGAGGAGGAACGGGAGGCCGGGACTGGTGAAAATCTGACCTCCAACAAGGATGTGGAGGACCCCCCCTCCGAGCAGCCACCTTCTCAAAATAAGGAGGTCGGCGATGTTTAGTGTAGTTTTTTTTTTCTTTGTTTCATTGTATATCTGTACTGAACATCTTCGAAACAATGAATTTGTTTGCTTCTTCTTGAGTGTAGAGCTTGGATTCTGTCGGTATTTCTACTTTGCGCATACAAATAGCTCTCCTTTCTCAAGACCTGGTTGACCAACGGTCCATTGCTCAGCAATGGAGGGAGAAATGCCGCCGAGCTGAGGAGCTTTTCAGCAAAAAGTGTACTCTGCTGAAATCCCAAGAAGCCGAGCTGACGGGATGGCAGATGAAGTTTGAGGCACTTTGTGAGGAGGTCGAAGTCAAGCGGCTCGCTTTTCAAGAGAGTACAGACTTGCTTCCGGCTAAGCTTCTTCAGGCTGAGGAGGAGTTGGAAGTTGCCCGAGGTCAAGCTGGCCGCGTTTCCAAAGATTACGAGAAGATCGCCGAAGAGCATGCTGAGTATGAAGATATTATCCGTCGTGGCGGTGGTATCACCATATCCGAGGCGGAATTAAAGGCGAAAGAGGACCTGGAACAATATCTCGCGCTGAAGGAAGCACTCGGGTCCGAGTCTTTTGGGCTTCAGGGTGCTTTTGAGATGCTGAAAGAGAGTGCGAACAGGTATAAGTGTATTTTGGACCGCCGACCTAAGTTACGTGCGCTTCTGGCATGTGGTGCGGGTGCGGACCTTCCTTCTTCTGTTCGGACAATGCCTGCTCGCGAGGTGAAAACGGCTTCGTGGGGACATCAGGTCGGTCCAAGCCAAGGTAGGCGAGCTGTTGGTCACGGTTCGGCTACCCCGCGAGGTCGAAGTTTTTCTGCTGGAAGAAGTCGAGGCTGGGGACGAGGTCGAATCTCGATTGATGATCTCCTGGGGCCTTCCTTATTTGAGGAAGATTGGCTTAGCTTTAGCAAGAAACACCCTCCCTCATAGATTAGCTCGATTCTGCCTGTAATTTATGTACACACAAACTTTTCCAAATGGTTAGAAATAAAAGTGTATATATTGGGTTTTTGAACTTTCCTGTTCTTCGTGAAGATTGCTTCCTTGGTTTATTTGCGTGTTGCACCTTTTAGGAAGTTGAACTCGGACTTCTTTGTGTTGACAAGGGAACCATGGTTCTGACCTCGTATTTTATCCTCCCGGGGGAACCTGGTTCCGACCCCAGTTGAGAACTAATTATCCTTAGGAGGGAGTTTGACTCGGACCTCGTGGGATCTTTCTTTTTGGAGGGAGACGAGTTCGGACCTCGGAAAGGGTTTTCTTTGCGCATGATAGGATATTATTACCCCATGTCGGGTCATTACTGACCACGCAAGGGAACCGTAGTTCGACCTTATGAGGGGATTTTTGATGTATTGGACACTTCGTATAAGCAAACCAAAAGACTCAAGATGCAAGATAAAAAGGAAATTTTATTAAAAAGGACCGAAAACAAAGTAAAAAGAGTTTTGACGAGCTCGTTAAAAACAAAACATTAAAGATAAAAAAGACAAAAAAGAAAACCTAAGACTCTATATGCAAGACTTTGTTGCTTATACGAAGAATCTCTTTAGATGGGCGATGTGCCACGTTCTGGGTATTAGCTCGCCCGAAAGATAGGCGATTTTGTAAGCTCCTTTGCCGAGGACTTCGTGTACTCTGTAGGGTCCTTCCCACGTAGCTTCGAGCTTGCCGAGCTTCTCTGAAAGGCTTATCTCATTGTTTCGAAGCACAAGATCACCGACCTGGAACTGTTGGGGTTTAACCCTTTGGTTGTAATACCGAGCCATCTGCTGTTTGTACCGAGCTTCTTTTATGCTGGCTTGTTCCCTTTTTTCCTCCAATAAGTCCAGGTCGGTTCGGCGCTGTTCTTCGTTAGCTTCGGCGGAGAAATTGATAGTTCGGGGGCTGGGTGCTCCGATCTCGACAGGTATGACTGCTTCTGACCCGTATACTAAACGGTACGGGGTTTCTCCCGTTGGAGTTCGGGGTGTAGTCCGATACGACCACATGACGTTTTGAAGATTGTAGATCCACTCCGTTTTCTCCTTCTCTAGGCGGGCCTTGAGTCCGTTCACTATTGTCCTGTTGGTGACCTCGGTCTGGCCATTAGTTTGAGGTCGGTTGACCGAGGTGAAATTTTGCTGGATATTGAGTCCTTCACAAAATTCTCGGAATTCTCTGCTTGTAAACTGCATTCCATTATCCGAGATGAGGACTCTCGGTACTCCGAATCGGCACACGATATTTTTCCAGACGAAGTCAACGGCTTTCTCACTTGTTACTTTTGTGGAAGGTTCAGCTTCTACCCACTTGGTGAAGTAGTAGACGGCGACTATTAGAAACCGCTTTTGCTTAGGTGCCGGGTAAAAAGGCCCTACGATGTCAATGCCCCACTCCATAAATGGCCACGGGCTTTGCATAGTAGAGAGGTCGGTCTGGGGTAGTCTCGTCACACTGGCATGCAGCTGGCATTTCAGGCACTTTTTCACGAACTCTTCTGCATCTTTTGCCATTGTTGGCCAATAGTACCCCCATCGCATGATTTTCTGGGCTAGTACCCGAGCTCCAATGTGGCTTCCGCATGATCCTGTGTGTACTTCGTTTAGTATGTAGTCCGCCTCCTTTGGTTCAACACATCTTAGGAGAGGCTGTAAGTATGACCTTCGATAGAGGACCCCTCCCTCGAGGACGTACTGCGTGGATCTAGCTAGAATTTTTCTAGCCTTCGTCTTGTCCTCGGGCACTTCTCCGCTCTCCAAACATCTTATTAGGGGGGTCATCCAATTTGGGTCGTCCTCTATGATCGCATTGACTTCTGCCTCTTCTATACTCCTGTTTCGGACTTCTTCTACTAGCGTCGAGCTGGTCGGGGAGCTCGCCAGCTTGCTTAGCTCGTCAGCTCGGGTATTTTGGCTTCTGGGAATGCGAACTATTTTGAAGAACTGGAAAGACCGTTCAAGGAGCTTGACCTTCTCAAGGTACTTCTTCAGCTTCTCACTTTTCGCCTCGTATTTCCCTAACACATGGTTGACCACGACTTGGGAATCACAATGGGCTTGGACAGCTCGGGCCTGGAGGGTTTGAGCGAGACGCAGTCCGGCAATGAGAGCTTCATATTCCGCCTCGTTATTCGTAGTGGAGAACTCGAATCGCATCGAATATGTTAATTACCTTTTCTCTGGGCTGATGAGGAGTATGCCGGCTCTACTTCCTTTCTTTCCGGAAGCTCCATCCACGTATATCTCCCAGCAGTCTGGGGGTGTCTTCTCTGGGACTTCCTGGAGTTCGGTTTTGGCTTTGATCTCTTTTGGTTCCTCGAGGTCCTTATACTGAGCTTCTACAAGGAAGTTTGTCAGAGCCTGCCCTTTTATAGCTCGACGGGAACCGAACGATATAGAATGCTCTCCTAGCTCGATTGCCCATTTCGCGATCCTTCCTGAAGCTTCCGGTTTAGTAAGAACTTGCCGAAGTGGTAGATCAGTCAAAACTTGTATTGGGTGAGCTTGGAAGTAGGGTTTTAGATGTCGAGCTGCGTTTATCAGGGCTAGGGCGAACTTCTCAAGAGGCTGATACCTCGTCTCTGGGTCATTGAGAACTCGACTGACGAAGTACACCGGTAGCTGCCAATCTCCTTCGTCTCGGACCAACACTGCACTTATTGCTTCGTTCGATGCTGCGAGGTACAGAGAGAGGGGTTCTTCCTTTTGGGGGACTGACAAGGTTGGTAAGTCCCCGAGGTGGCGCTTGAGCTCCTCAAAGGCCAGCTCGTGCTCTCGTCCCCATCCAAATTCCGATGCCTTCTTGAGAATTTTGAAGAATGAGAGCTGTTTCTCGGCAGCCTTGGAGAGGAAACGACTTAGCGCGGTTATGCACCCTGTCAACCTATGCACGTCGCGGATAGTTCGGGGTACCTTCATCTCCTGCACGGCTCTAACCTTCAGCAGGTTGGCTTTGAGACCTTCTGGCGAGATCCAGCACCCTAAGAATTTTCCAGATCGCACGTTGAAAGTGCACTTCTTTGGGTTCAGCTTGAGGTTCGTCTGCCTTAGTATGTTCAACGTTGTTCGTAGGTCGCTCACTGCCGAAGCCTCTTCTTTACTCTTGACGACAATGTCGTCTACGTTTACTTCGACAATCTTGCCGATATGATCTCGGAAGAGGAAATCGACCATCCGCTGGTATGTCGCCCCGGCATTCTTTAACCCGAAGGGCATATATTTGAATGCAAAGATCCCGAAGCTTGTTGCGAAAGCTATCATGATCGCGTCCCTCTCATCCATTAGAACCTGATAGTACCCTTTGTAGAGATCGAGAAAGCAGAATACTTCGTGTCCCACTAAGGATTCGATTTTTTCATCGATGTTGGGGAGAGGATAGCAGTCCTTCGGGCAAGCTTTATTGAGGTCGGTGTAATCTACACACATCCTCTACTCTCCTTCTTCTTTCTTTACCACTACTGGATTAGATAGCCAAATCGGGTACTTGACTTCAAACAGAAGCCCTGCTTTCAACCATTGCTGCACCTCGTTATAGATAACTTGATTTCGTTCGGCAGCAAATGATCGCCATTTCTGCTTGACCGGGTACGAGTTCGGGTTAATGTTAAGCTTATGCGTAATGATTTCCGACGACACCCCCGTCATGTCTGTTGGAGACCAGGCGAAGACGTCTTGATATTCCCTTAGGAGCTGGATAACTTGCATGCGTGTTTGAGGTCCCCCTGCAAATCCGACCTTGACGACTTTCGCTGGATATGTTTCGGATTAGGGAACCTGTTCCGCCGAGGTGTCTGGGATCGACGTCGTTTCTTCCAGCTCCTTGGGATACTTTGATTGCTACGCCTGGGGTTGACCTCGGAGAGCAACCTGCATGCACTCCTTGGCCTTTATCTGGTCACCTCGAACAGTAAGGATTCCAGCCGAGGTCAGAATCTTTAACAGCAGGTGGTAGGGCGAAATGATGGCCCTGACTGCATTCAGCCAATCCCGACCTAGTATGATGTTGTAGGGGGAGTTCGCTTTAACCACGTAGAACTGAATCAGTTTATTGACGCTGGTCGGCGGGCTGCCAATGGCAACATCGAGCGCGATGGTCCCTTCAGGTCGCGTCTCGTGCTGTGTAAAGCTCTTGAGGGGCAGGGGCGTGGAGTTCACCCGAGCTGGGTCGAGGCCCATCTTATCCAAGCAGTGTTGGAAGATGATACTCACGCTGGCCCCACCATCGATGAATACGCGATGGACCATCTTGTTGGCCACTCCGACCTGTATCACCAGGGCGTCATTGTGTGGTGTAGCTGTAGGTACAGGATCATCCTCAGAGAATGTGACTGTTTCTCCCTTCTGGAACCTCTTCTTCGTTTGCTCCTCACCCGATGGGACTGGTGGTCTGCGAGCTTCTGCCTTCAACTTAGTTTTTGTCATCCCTGGGGGTAGTCCGGTGATGGTGGAGACCACTCCGTCGTACGGTGGTGCGTCGTACTGAGGGTCGTCATCATCCTCGTCTTGATCGACCTTAGCTCGCTTATTGTTTGGGGCACAGCGACCCTGCCCTCCTTTCCGTTTCCCTTTCCTGTTTTTCTTCCCCCCGGCTTCGTATTTCTTCAGAGTTCCCTCTTGGGCTAACCTCTCTATCTGTTCCGCGAGGTCGCGGCAATCCTCCGTGTGGTGCCCATGGTCGTCATGGAAGGAGCAGTGCTTGTTTCTGTCCCGAGGTTTTGACCCCGACATGGGACGTGGTTTAGTGAACCAGTTCTCGTGGAGTGCGAAGATCTCGGCATTCATTTTCACAAACGGAGGTCGTTGGGACTGTTCTGGTCCCACCCGAGGTCCAAGCCGGGACTGGATAGGTCCTGATCTGAGCCGGGACTGGATTGGCCCTCTTTGGAGGCGCTCGTGAGCACTTCTCTGATCTCGATCATTCCGACCTCGATCCCCTTCAGTTCTCCTCTTCTCGGTCTCTTCGCGCTTCAATCGGTCCGTATCTTGGCCATCAGCGAACTGGTATACAATCCTCCACATTTCCTGGGCTGTCTCGGGTTTCTATTTAGCGAGCTCTTGGTTCAGGGACCCGGGAGCAACCCCATTTCGGAAGGCCGAGATGAGGAAGACATCGTCGATTTTATCGACCTTCAAGCTTTCCTGCATGAATCTGGAAGCGTACTCCCTTATAGATTCTTTGTCCTTTTGTTTCACCGATAGGAGGTAGGCTGTGTCTCGGCGAGCCTGAACCTTTGTATGGAATCTTTGGTTGAAGATTTTTTCCAAATAGGTCTAGGACCCCACGCTGCCAGTTGGGAGGCTGTCAAACCAAGCTCGGGCATAATCGACCAGCATCTCGGGAAATAGCTTGCACATGTGTTCCTCTCTAAGGCCCTGGTTGTGCATGTTGTACCTGAAACGCGTTAAAAAGTTGAGGGGGTCATCTAGCCCATTGTAGGCCGGAATGTTTGGCAACTTGTACACCGTGAGGAGTTTGGTGTCAAGCAGCTCGTCAGTGAACGGGCTGACAAGTCGAGCTGGTTCCTTTTCATGTCGGTGTTGATTCCTTGGGGGACTGCGACTCTCGCTATAGCTCGGACTTCGGTACCTTCTGGGGCTCCACGGTCGCCTTTGGATATGATATCGCCTGGGGCTCCGCTGCGAGCTTGGGCTCTGACGTCGAACTGAACCCCGCCGGGGATCGTGCCTCTCCTTTAGCTCCGGTTCCCGCCTCTAGGTGTAGCGAGGAGCTTTAGGTAGAGATTTTTGCGTGGAACTCTCCCTAGCCTCGGGTATGGGAGACATCCGGGTCGTCGCGAGAAAGCGTTTGAAACGCTCCTTGTTTGCTTTAGCGAATTCGGCCGCGGCGTAGGTGGTGGCAAGGTCAAAGTCTCTGGAGAGATCATCCTCCTTCAACTCGGATTCCTTCGGCTCCGACTCGTCGTTGATTTCTTCGACGTACCCTTCTGGGGTATCACCCGTTCTGAAGAACTGTCCATTATGTATCCTCCGATGCCGATTTTGCGATGGGTTTCTCTGAGGGATGCATTCTAGCGCGGGCATCCCTCCGGAGGGATTTCCTTCTATTGGGTCCCTGGCGTGCCTCTCCTTTGGAACCAAACTGCCTTTCTGGCGATTCTCTTGGCTTATGGGGTAGCTTTTCGCTTCGTTAGGATTCCCGCGTTGGCTTTGGGCCTCCCGCACGCTCTGTGATTGTGTTACCATCATAAATCAGCTACGAACGAACCGTTGATCTCGTTCCCACAGACGGCGCCAATGATAAGTCTAGGATTTGCGAAAGTAGCTAAAAGAGATAATAACACGATGACACAAGGATTTACGTGGTTCGATCGATGTGATCTACGTCCACGGGAGAGAATATAGAGAGCTTTTATTATGCTTGAGAGTACAATGAGTATTTAATGTCCTACACCTCTAATCTTGCATCTATTTATAAGCCTTGGATCCCGCCCTAATCCTTCTAGGGATCGAACTTCTTATACATATCTAGTTCCTTAATACATGCATATCAGATTTCCGTTCGTGGTAGAATTCTATCTTCTCCCAAAGTAGGGTTTCGTTACTTGGTCTTCAAGGCAGACGTTGACTTTGTTTGGGCCGAACTCTGTGGGCCGAGCTTTAATATATGGGCCCAATTAGCCTTAGATCGGGCCCAGGATGAGGCCGGTACTATCAACGGAGAAATATCCAATTGATCAGTCGAAGCTAGTAGCTAATTTGTTGGATGGAGGAGATCTCAATATTTGGTCGTCGCCGGAAGTTGCTCTGACGGGGAAATATCCGAATGATCGGTCGAAGCTGATAGCTGATCTGTTGGAAGGAGATCTGAATATTTGGTCATCGCATAAAGCCGTTGCGGCTGAGAAGAATTCAATTTCGCAATCGTCGCCAGCAGTTGCTCTGACGGAGAAGGTAACTTAGTTGAATTCAGTTTTAGAGTTCACATACATGAAATTACACTGCTGTATGTATAGGTATAATATCATGTATGCTTTGCTAGGAAGTTATCATGTGTGCTATCTTGTATACTAATTCATGTATGAAATATGACTCATGTCTGCTTGTTATGTATGTATTCAGATTCGTGTGTGCGCTTATTGTCATGTATGCCTTTTGTTTGATTTTATGCATGTATGCAGTCATGTATACTAATTTATGTATTTATTCATGTATGAAATCTGATTCGTGTCTGCTTGTTACCTCACATACATAAAATTATACTCAAGTATACATAGGCTTTAATGTCATGTATGCTTTAATCCGACTTATATATGTATGCATTCATGTATGGAATAAGACTAATGTATGTGCATACAATCATGCATGCTTTTTGTTTGATTTTATGCATGTATGCAGTCATGTATACTAATTTATGTATGTATTCATGTATGAAATCTGATTCATGTTTGCTTGTTACCTCACATACATGAAATTATATTCAGGTATGCATAGGCTTTAATGTCATGTATGCTTTGATCCGACTTATACATGTATGCATTCATGTTTGGAATAAGACTAATGTATGTGCTTACTATCATTTATTCCTTTTGTTTGATTTTATTCATGTATGCAGTCATGTATAATAATTTATGTTTGTATTCATGTATGGAATACAATTCGTGTCTGGTTGTTACCTTGACATACATGTAATTATACTCATGTATGCATATTTTTTAATGTAATGTATGCTTTGTTACAAACTTATACATATATTTATTCATGTATAATAATTTGTGTATGTATTCATGTATGGAATAAGATTTGTGTCTTTACTTACCATCATGTATGCTTTTTGTTTGATTTTTTTTATGTATGCATACTTGTATGATTTTCAATATTTGTCTGTATGCATTTTCTTTTGTTTTTATAATCTTGTATGTATTTTTGTTTTTCTTTTATGGTTGTGTTTCTTTCATCTCGGTTTATATATGTATGGAATTGTGTGATTTGAATAGGAATATGTGTATGAACATTTATGTTTGTATTGTTGATTATTTTTGTGTTTGAAGTGTTCTCTTCAATTTTTTGTGTGCAATAAGTCTATCGATGAGAACTCCGAATGTGAAGAGTTTTTTTGTGTGCAGAATGTGGCCCCTATGGTGACCGATGATTCCTGGTCCTATAAGAAGCCTGAAATGCAAGACGGCCTTGGTGGAAAAGTCACATTAATCCTTCTTTGCAGGGAGTTTATTTTGAAAGAAATTCGTGTAAGGTTACAGGCTCTTTCGGATGAGACGTTTGATATGTTTAAAAATTCATGTTTTGGAAAATATTCATTACTGCCAGAGGTGTTCTATAAGTCTGCTAGTGCAATCCATTTTATACTAGCACATGAGATTGTTTTTCCTGATAAATCACGTGATCCGACTGAATTGTGGTTTTGCATAAACAATCAAAAATTACGCTTTAGTAGGGTTGAATTTGGTTTAGTGACGGGGCTTAGATTTGGTAGTTCTTCTTTCAATCACTTAGATGTTCATGATATACTAGATGAGTCTTTGTATGCTCGAGCTTTCAATAGAAAATCAATCACACAAATGGAGCTTTATAATTGATTTGTTGATTTAGACAATCCATTCAGTACGGATATCTCTGATTACTTGAAAGTTACAAAGATATTATTTGTGTATTATATTTTGTATGGTGGAGATGCAAGAATCGTCAAGGTTGCAGATTGGGTCTGGGTTCTTGTGGAAAATACTGAAGAATGTGAATCTTTCCCTTGGGGAAGTTTAGCTTATCAGCACCTGCTTAAAGAGTTAAAACTTATCAAAACAAGAGCTTCTCAGTCTGACCGGGAGTCTTATACCGTTTATGGTCATTCAACAGCTTTTATGGTTTGTTTCTATTCTATATCTATGTCTTTTCAATTTTTTTTTGTTTTATAATCTAATTAACTTTTTTTTGAAGATTTGGATATATTGTGCAATTCCCTACATTGCATATAAATTGGGTGGATTCAAATCAGAAACAGCATTACCTAAATTGTTGAGGTTCCCATTTTCACGTCTCAATAAATCATTTACACATGTTGATGGCCAGGTATTATTATTTTGCATATATATATATATATATTTATATATAAATTTTTGTACGTACGACAAATATATTTTTTCTGATACATGACACGGTACTCTGCACCTACACAACTGAGAGAGTTACATTTGCATAAGGTTTGTTTATAAATTGAATTTGTTTTGTCTTTTTTTTTTATTCAGATGTATTCAAAATTGGAACCAACACCTGCAGAGTTGGAGACCAACTATTGGGCTTCAATTGAGCCAGTTGGTACTCCATTTAAGGTTGTTTTTTAGGATCAGTCAGATGTGGGCCCTGTTGTACCCCCTACAGAATAGCCAGATGCATTCCCACGTCGTTCTGTACGCCTTCCAGGACAATCAGATGCACCCACAGGTCCTTCTGTACTCCCTCCAGAATAATAAAATGCAGCACCAGTTAATGGTGGTGCTGAAGGTCCAATTCAAAAGCAGCATCGCCAGAAGTGTGTATTGGAAAAAACAGTTTGTGTTGATGATGTGGATAAAGATCATGTTCCACAGATACCTTCAAAGTTGGTTAAACGTTAGATTTGCATTGATGCTATAGCTGATAGGACTTTTAATAGGATTATTGGTGATGAGGGTTTTTTTGATAAGATTGCTGATAAGAATTACAATAGGATCAAGGGGGATTTGGCATCCAGTGAAGATATTGGGAGATGCGTATCAAAGATGGTTGCCATAGAGTTGTGTAATTTGTTGCCAGGATTCCTTCAGTATATGATCAGTAAGCAAGATGACACATCTCACAATAAGTTCCAGGTTATTTACATATACAAACATCTTATAATTTATTAATACTTGCCTATTCTAATTCTAGTATATTTAAAATAACAGGACGTTACTACCTCTACTGACTGTGCGACTAATGTGCATCATCAAGCACAAAATACAGTACAACATCAAGGGCATGATCATGGGCAGGATCAAGATCAAATTATAGGTTATAAATATCGTTTTGTTTAATTTTTTAGGTGTTTTTTTCTATCTTGTATGGGGTTATTTCATAATTCCATGCATGGTGTGGTTTTTGAGTTTGTCTTGTATACATATGTTTCAAGTATGTATACAATATTGAATTACATTTTATGTTTTGAAATCATACACCCTTGTAAGTATGTAATCATGTCTTGTTAGAATGTATGGTTGCAAGTTTATTCATCTTTTTTTTTCATTTATGTTTTTTCTCTACCCAATTATTTATGTTTTTTTTATTATTTAATACAGGTGATGCAGATGATGATACTCATATCTTTACTACCTCTACTGACTGTGCGACTGAGGTTCATCATCAAGTACAAAACACATTACAGCAGAAAGATCAAAACCTTGTTCAAGGTGAAGATCAAAGTTCAGGTAATAATTTTAGTTTTATTTTATTTTATTTTTTTGCTCTAGGCTTATTTTCCTATCATGTTTGAGTTATTTTATTTTTCAATATATGATAATGTATTTTTTTGTTTTTTTGGTACTCAACCATTTATGCTTTTTAATCATAAAATGCAGGTGATAATGCTATTGATATGGTTGATTTGGATGTAAGAAATGTTGAGGATCGACCGATGAGTTCCGATCCTATAGAATCATACATCCCCCGTTTAAAGCAGCCTATTGAAACTGTAGATGCAGTGTTTTCAGTCCCTGCAAGGACTTCAGTGCCTGCAAAACTTGATTTCAGGGCTGTTCGAAAGAGAGTTCCGGCAGCAGTGGTATGCAGTCCTTATCTTTCATATGATAAAAGAGGTGGAAATTACAATAAATTTATGAAATGCAAGAGAAAGTAATTTATTTATTCAATTCTTATTATATATTTTATTTTTACGTTTGACTTTTTTTAATAGTTTAAGTTGTTTGCAGTACCAAGAGGAATGTGGGATAAGGATATGCTGTTGGCAAGTCATTTTTCATGATATTGAGAACATTTGAAAAAGAGTTGGATTGGATACACGTTGATTTGTATTTATCCATACTCTACAATGATCCTAAATATGCCAAACTGCATAATGTTGATGAGAGAGTAACAGTTACAAGTACTGATTTCATGGTAATTATTCAAAAACCATTATTTATTTATTTATATATTATTTATTTATAAACTATCATGATAATATTTTTTTTTATTATAGTCTGTTATCTGGAAAGTTTGGAAGAAATACCATCCCAATTTTGATCTTTCGCAAGTGAATCCGGATGTGGAAGAGGAAGTGAATGCTGAGGATCTCCATGAGATTTCAAATTTTGCGATTGGCGATTGTCCAAACTGGGGTGCTGCCAAGCATTGGTACGATTATGATAAGGTAATCATGTATACATTATCCTTTCTATTCATTTATTTTGATGTATTTTTTATGTATTATTATTTAAATTTAACCATGTTGATATATTGATATCATGCCAGTGAAAGAGTGTTAATTGTGTAGTGAATAAATTTTGAATTGTTTTAGAAATAGTGACAAATGAAACATTAGAATGTTCTGTTCCATATATTAAGCATATTTATTGATATTGTTCATCTTTTGCACCAAAAACACAAAACCAACTGAGTGATTGACGGTTGCGCACCTTAGATTCTTGTCTATCGATTTGTCTTATTGATTGTGTTTTTGTGCATCTCATTTGATTTGTTGATTGTTGTGTTTTGTATTAGGTGATAATTATAGTTGCGGTTTGTGAGTGGGTCACTCTTTGTGTCAATCTGAAAGAGCAGAGTATTATAATCTATGACCTAACACAGTTTGAATTCAAGCCCGGTGATTATGATATTCAAGTTCAGGACTTTGTACCCGTCGTTCGACTTTTGCCTCAGGTCTTGCAGTATATTGATTTTTATGGTGCCCAGAAAGATGTAAAACCAAATCTTACTCAGTGGAAGATATCGCATCCACCTTTAGCAGTCAACCTTTATAAGCAGAAGGAAGATAGTACTGTCAACAGTCATGTGTATGCCATGAAATATGCTAATGCTATTATCACTGGGAAGCTTGAACCATTCGAAGATGAAGACGTGGTGGAATATAGGAAGAAAATTGCAGAGACAATACAATCTCTATGCCGTAGGTGGTGAAACTGATGGTATTGAAGTTTTTGAAGAACACTCTAGATTTTATCATTTCATGTGCCTCTGCATTTTTTTGTTGGTTTATCATTTTAATAGGTTTTTAAGTGCTCTAGACACTAGACATGTATGGTTGACCTTTTTGAATTTGCTCTCGTTTATGGTTAACAGGTTTTCAAGATTGTGACTTGCTTGTCACTATTTTCATGCACTATGTTCATCGTCATTCTCCAGTTTCATTTTTCTAGTTTCATTGGTATTTCCTTTATATGGTTTTATTGGTTTTAAGTAAGGGCGAGACGAAAGGGTTGGGTGCAGAGCATCATATAAATGCATGGCAGGGCCCCTCCTTCAACGGGGACAACCAGTGTGGCATTGAGATCTCTTCTTATCTTATTGCATTCAATTCTCAAAGTTCAAACTGCAAAAATGGATAAATGATTGCCTAGTACAACTAAAGATCGTGATTCTTGATTTAAATTTCCTTTTTCAGCCCTATTTCCTCATAAACAATGTGGGATTATCTCATTAATCCCTCAAGCAAACAACAATAAATATAGAATTTACTATAAGGAAACCATCCTCAAATAATGTTAAACATGATGAAGAAAAGGAGCATGATTTAAAGAGGTGTGCTATTTTTTTTATAAACCTGTCATTTTCTTCATTAACAAAATGTCTGCAGTCTATATGTGGTTTTGTTGATTGAGAAAATTAACCGTGTACTTCAGCTGGTCCACAGGTCAGGTCCGATTTTTTTAATGCAGTTGGGGACTGGATGGATAATATTGGAATCTAGAAACTTTGAGAATTATGTAACTTGCTAGCAAGGCAAAAGGAACAACAATTTTTAATCAAGAAAGCACCACATACCAAACTCAAATAAGGTGGTGATAGGGAAAAGTGTTTTCTCTTGGCTGCTCAATCTCGTTCCAATGTATTTCACCGAGTGTAGCATTTACAGGATCCTACTCGGTTCCTCATAAAACTAAAATACAACAAGCTATATCAGATCTCAAGATGTTTTTCAAGAACAACAAGGGATGTCTGATCAGCTTGTGCAGATTCAGCTCCACTTCCAGTAACCTACATGATATATACATATATACATATACATGGAGCAAAGATTTGGTGCATTTCAAACCAAGATTTGAACTATATAATGAAAATGCATTACTCCAATAACTCATCCAGTAAAGATAAGTAACTGAATTAATCAATTGTTCCACCGTGGAATAAAAGAAAAGAAAAGAGAACTACAGAAATTTTCAAAATGCAAAGCTTAGGGAAACACAAATATCAAATCTGTCCAATCTGTCATCAAAGTGTCATCAGATTTACTTGTTAGCATTGTCACGTAAAGGACATTTCCTGCAATTATGTCCAGCAACGTGACATATGCTTCACTTTTTGGGATGACGAATAGTGGCAACCTGAATATCATCATTACCTAACATCGGAGGAGTTCTAGGTGCAGTGCATGTTGCACAATAATGTCCCTTTTGAGAGCACCTGGAGCAGACACTAGAACGTGATTTAGATGTTGATTCCGAACTAGATTTAATCCTTTTGCTCCGTGGTCTTCCAGCCTGTCTGGGGTTGTCAGGAACATTAATTTCTCTTGATATAATATCATGTGGAACGCGCCATTCCTCTGGATTTGGTATTGGATTGATATCCATGGAATACATCTCATGTAATGTATCCATTCTAAAATACCTCGATACATACAATATGTATGCTTGTTTCGCCTTGCTGCATACAACACAATTCAAGTATAATATATATATATATATATAAAACAGAGAACTAATCTGGCAATTATATAAGAGCACACACCGAATTGAAGCTGTTGCATGAGGGCAAGGAATTTCATCAAGATCGAACTCCATACACGAACAACTCTTAGCATTCAAATCTACAACATAACTTTCATTACTGCTCTTCACATTGAACTTGAAAGAATTGATTGGTTCCACCTCCATTGTTAGGCCTTTATTGATTGAATCTTCTAACTTCTTGGAGGCATAATCTGTCAGATTGCAACTTGTAGTGATGGCCCTTTTCCTGCACTCGGAAAACCAATGGGCTAGAATTGTTCGTATAGTCTCTAACAAGGAGCACACCGGAAATCTTCTTGCCCATTTAAGACGATTATTCAGGCTTTGGGCACAATTTGATGTCATAAAATCATAACGCTTCATAGGACACTTACTACGAGCCCACCTTTCCGGACCAATCTTTATCAGCCTATCAAATACACCTTTCTCAGATTTGAGAGAATCCATTTTGGATTGAAAGTCAGTGTCTGTATAACATCTTGAGGCATTCTTAAACATTAACACAATATCTAACCCGGATTTTCCAAGATTTTTTTGCAGGTGGTATGTGCAAAGAATATGAGGGACTGATGGACACACATCCTTCACTGCATTTGAAATACTCCTATGTTGGTCTAAAACAATTAGTAAATCCTTAGAGCAGCCAAAAGTTCTCTTCAATTGCTTGAAAAACCATATCCATCCCCTATCATTCTCAACATCACCAAGGCAGAATGCTAATGGAAAAATCTTCTCATTTCCATCCTATGTTGCAGCAATGTACATTATTCCCTTATACTTCCCTTTTAGATGGGTACCACGTCCAGAAGATACGAAACCATGTATAGATGGATGAATTGCCATAAAAGCATATTGAAATGCTCCAGAACTGTCAGTTTTTAAATCAACTACAGAACCTGGATTGGCTTGTTGAAGCATATGCAAATATGTTGGCAGTCTTTTAAAGGACTGGTCTGTGTTACCATATATCATTCTGATTGCACAATTTCTCCCAGCTAGCGCAAGACAATACTGAATATGGATACCAAATTCTCTCCGTAATTGCGATGCCATCTCAACTGGCTTCAAAACAGCACTGTCGTTCAATAAATGATGAGTGAAATAGGCATCTATTACCTTTGACGAAACATTTCTATCAGCTTGCTGTCTTAAATCTGGTTGACATGTATGAGGAACGACCCATTTGATAACTCTCCAAATATTACTCCCACGCTTAGACATAGCACGCATACAGAATTTGCAATCGTCTCTATTGTACTTGCATAGAACTGAATACCTGTCTTTGGCGGAACGTTCAACTGAGTATTCAACATTGTTCATTAAATGGTAGAGGCCAAGAGCAATCTGCATGCTATTTTTATTTGGGAAAATGGCTCTTTTATACAGTGCATCGCGACTGTATATTGCTCGCTCGGTGCAGTATCATTAACCGGGAGTGATGCTTGGTACAGTGCACCTGCAATTATTTATTCGTCAGTCATGTATGAAACTAATCTATTATATTCATTTATATATTTGTGTACTGACCTGGAATTACCCATTGCGATGACTGACCAAATCCATTTGTAGTCATATTTGAATGAGCACCATCATTCATGTCTGAACTATGAAGTGTGTCATCCCCTTCATCCAAACTGTCTTCATTATCCCTTTCATCATTTTAAAATCTCAATCCACAATTACCAATATTAGTAGACATATCTTCGTCACCATCACCAAACTCTTGTGATATTTCATTAGAGCCTTCATTTATGCAAGCAACTACATTTACTCCACTTGAACTTGGAGCAATATCATGCAAACTATGTGTGTTATTACCCTTATGAGCAATTTGTGCATTCAACAGACTCATAAAATTTTGCTGCATATTTGTAGGGTACCACGTTTGTGTTGAAGGATCGGTTTGAATAGGAGAAACTGTTACGTAAAATTTTGGAACTTTGGACATATCCATAGCAAATTGTAAATCGATGTCGTTCCTGATGTCCATCTTGACGCTTTCACCTTCAATAGATTTGACAATTGTAATTATCATATAAGCAAAGATTTCCTGATTTACACCAATCGTTCCTTGAATTTCATTTATCAAACCAGAGTATGTCATTCCAATTTCTGGAATGAGCACAAATCTTTTCTCCCCTCCAACGTAGTTATCTTCTTCCCATTTTCCACCATAATGTATAATAATTGATGTATGAAGCATCTGCAATTAAAGAAAGAGTAGCATACGTGAATCTTATTGTTAATATATGCACAACATTTATATTAATTTAACATGTATGGTACTCGTGCATATATTCATATCTAGTATCCTAGTGAATCATACATGAATCCATATATCAATATATACATGTTATGCATGAATGCTATTCGTGTATGCTATTTTTGTGTCAGTGACAACTCATGTATGGATTCATGTATGTCCTGAATTTCTCTTGAATTTATCATCGTACCAGAAAAATTGCCCAACTTCATAAATTGAAAGATCTTATGAATTTAAATTGATTTTCCATCTATTGAAGGTCATGTATAACAGTTTATGCATTCATATTTGCAATTCATATTCATAAATTAGATGCATCGTTCTTTCTTTTTCGTCTTTGCAGTTCGACGGAATATATGAAAGCAATAATTGTAGTCCCGTGAAAATTGTTCAATAGAAAAAGGTTTTGATGATTTTATAGCGAAAACACATTGTGAAGGATCAGATCTGTAAAAAATTTGCAGCAAATTTTAGTCCTTAAAATTCAGAAAAGTTTTTGGAATTTCTTATCAGAAAATGATATAGAAAGATGCCTGGAATTGTAGTCGCCTGAATTTGCTATCGCTAGAAACTGCCGCCGTCGTGCCGGAAATCGCCGTCGTCATGCCGAAAATCACCCAAGCCGCCAGGAACCGGAAAGAACAGATTGTGAATTATGAGAGCGTAAATTATGAGAGAGAAATTATGAGAGATAAAATTGAGAGAGGTAAATATAAAATTTTACCAAAGTAAATATCAATTAGAAAAAGTCAAGGATAAGAGCAAGATAGTAAAGGTGCAAAAATTTTGGTTAGTATTTATCTTTTAAAGATTAATGGTTAGAATTTATCTTTGCTTTTTCAAAATAGTTATTTTAACTTTCCTCCCAATATAGAATTCAATTATCTTCTTCTTTTAAGGCTGGACATCGGTTTGTGTTCGGTATAACCGACTCAATACCTAACATGTCGATACTTGTGTAAGGCAAAAATATGCTACTGTAAACTAGGGGTGATCAAACAAACCGAAGAAACCGAACTGACCGATAAACTGTACCAAAACCGTTCCGAAAATATGGTTAACCAAACCGATGGTACGATTTATTTTTCTAATTTAAAAAAATCGAGGGTACCAGTTCGATTTTTGGTTTTTATGTATAAAAACTGACGGTTAACCGAACCGAACCCGTACTCATAAAATAATTATATTTCATTATCTATTATATAAATATTCTCCTATATGTTTCTTCTTCCAAACTAGACATTAAAATATTTTGTATCACAATATACGTCAATTAGTTTAAATTTAAAATAAATTTAATTTAATTGTCCATTAATCTTTTATTACACTATTATTGTATATATATACATGGTATCCAAGATGTGTTAAAGTTTTTTTATAATTAGTTTATTATTTGTATTTTTCTAAATTGTGTGATTTAAATATATATTTTAGAATATGGAATTTTTCATACTATGAATTAAAAAAAATTCTAACCTTATTTTATTATGGTTAACCGTTGAATAATTTTGTTTATGATTTTTTAGCGATTAACCGAACCGATATGAAACCGTATGGTCGGTTTTTTTATACAATAAATGGTCGGTTAACCGAACCGCGCTCACCCCTACTGTAGACCGTACCGTATAGGAATTCGGTTGACCCGATAACCGATTCAGTTAATAAGATTGGTTGACAGTTATCCGACTAAACAAAATTTATATTTAAAAAATTTATACTAATATTTTTCAGATTTGCAAAACTTAATTATTCTTCTAAAAAGTTAATAAAATTTTGAAAAAAATGAATTAAAACACTTCACAAAGTTTGTTTGTCTTCAATTTTATAGACTTACACTCCCCTTCATCTTCCTTCCACAACCGATGTGGGATGAAGTCACATGGAGATGTAGAAAGTTTTGCATCCCGCATCGGTTGTTGTAAGAAGTGGAAAGAGAGTGTGAGTGTATAAAAGAGGAGAAGAGACAATGGTCAAGGTTGTATGTGACTTGGACTTGTGCAAGAAATTGAATGGACCTTGAAGTTTTTTATATTTGATTGATATATTTATCAATTAATTTAAATAATAAGTATTTTTAAACATATAATCGGTTAAATCATTTAACCAAGTCGGGTACCGGTATTAACCGATAACCAACCCCTATTTGAAACAAACTTGAATACCGACCCGGTAACCAGTAATTGCGGTTATCAGTCGGGTACCGGTTAATACTATTTAACAGACGATTTTCGGGTCGGACGCTAATTACCCGAAAATTCAAACCTGTTTAGTCACTCTTATCTTCTTTCTCTTGTCTTCTACTTTTTCTACAAAGAGAAACATCTCTTGGTCGTCCTCCCGCACGCAACTCTGTCTCCCATGTTTAAGGTTTAGGTGCTCCATCGGTCGAGAATGTGTTCGAGCATGCGCCCAGCTTCTACCTCCTTTTTCTGCCACGTGTTGTGCTTTCGTCAATTGTTGTACTCCCTCCGTCCCTGATAAGTGTGGTCCGGAGGGAGGGGCACAAGTTTTAAGAAGGATGTTAGGTAGATGTGTAGTGAGTGGAGAATGTGACCCACTTTGTGGTAGTGTTAGTTACTTTTAAAGGGTAAAAGGGTAAAATTTTAAGTGGGGTCATATCCATTTAAGGAAGGACCACACTTATGGGGGACGGATGAAAAAAAAAGTGGACTACACTTATCAGGGATGGAGGGAGTAATTTTTTAATTTTTTTTGTATCAGAAAAAATGAAAGACCGGGGTAAGAGACCGGTATCGTTGTAATTGATTTTGAGACCAGTCTCCCAATCATTGAAAACCCACCAAAAGTACACTAAATATTACTTAAATATTGGAAGACCACCCTTTTGGTGGTCTCCCATTATAGATACTCTTACATAATATTAGAATATCAGTAAAGAGAGTTATGAGAGAAAGAAAGAAAGAAAGAAGGAGTCAAGATCTCAATTATTTTAACAAAACGCAGATAGTCAATCTTCTTCTTCTTTCTCTTGCCTTCTATTTCTTCTATAGAAAGAAAATAGTCATATTAGAATATCAGTAGAGAGATTTTTGAGAGAAAGAAATAATGAGTCAAGATGTAAATAGCTTGCAGACGAAATGCAGAGTCAAACAGTTGAGGACAACGTCTTTTCAGTTAGATTTGACAATTGTTGGGACATTGTTGTCCTACAGTTGGAGCCAAGCAATATAGCTTGCATCTCCGCTTCCATTGTTGTCTCAATATTCTTTCTCCTTTCAAAATCCACCCGAATTCTCGTCTCCATTAATTTCCTCAGTTAAACCACCATCTCAAACACAACTTTCTTCTTCTCGGCCAATTGTGCAGAATGAAGGAGGCCCTCGTCCTCAATACCCTATTCAAGGACCTTGCTCAGTTGTCAGTTAATCTTGGCGTGTGGGGGAAGTGGTCTCCCATTCAGTTCAACCATCATCTGGTGGAAGTATTCAAGACAACTCTCGGCTGCCCTCTTTCACCACCTCATCCTAACTTTCTCCATCTCCATACGTCGAAGAGTCCTCAACTCTTCCTACTGCTTATGAAGATTCTCACAAATTGTCTTCAATTTCATGGGATCATTCTTAAGTTTGAGTCCATAGCATATGTTATGTACCTTCTTTCTTGCATTTAACATCAACTCTTTATCCTTCTCGATAGTTGGTCCTTTAAATATCTTGGCACATGCTCTTTTTGTGGGATTTTCTCTCTGTTCCTCACGACGCTCGTAGTGGTAACGTAAAATAGCACACCGTGCGGCTAGTAATCATCTCTAATGATTTCTACCGTCTCAAGACCATCTCTTTCGAAGGTTGTACGGAGACGATACAATCGCACCCGTAGGTGTTTTAGTGGTCCCGCGAAATAAGAAACATTTTTGCAACCGCAATTCTCATTAATGCATATAAGATATACATTATGGCTTCAATAGGCAACAATTACAATGTATTGACTTGGAAAGGGGGGCCCCAAAACAATACTAGCACTTGGTCTTAGCTCAATTCTATCCCCCTATAAGCACAAGAACTACAAAACGCACTAGAGACAACACTATACATAGAAAGGGCTGAGGAAGATAGTCACAAAACATTCGTAGGGAGCCATCTGTTTTCTTCTGGAATAGCACGGGAGCTCCAAATGGTGATTTTATGGGTCGGATGAGTCCACTCTCAATCAACTCCTTTAATTGTTTTCTCAACTCTTCGAGCTCGGGGTAGGACATTCGATAGGGAGCTTCGAGCAGGAGCCTTCGTGCAGGGCATCAACTCGATCTCGTACTCAACGGCCTAGTTAGGTGGGAGTCTCTTCGGTAACTTATCTAGTATGACATCTTCAAACTCCATCAGGAGGTTCTTCACACTCGTGGGGATAGGATCCGACTTCTCTTCAACTTATTCGAAACGAAGGGTGCATAGGAAAGAGGTTCGTTCTTCCTACACCCCTTCACAAACCGCATGTCGAACAATGGTTTAGAGCTGATCTTTGGCGATACGGTGCGTGCTACGCACGGTTTACTCCCCGTCATCATGAGAGCATCCGCGTGCGGCATCACCACTGTCTTCGTATCCCTTAAGAAGTCCAGTCCCAAGATGAGCTTGAAATCCTCCATCACCACGACAGATAGATTCGTCTTCCCTTCGTATGGACCGACCTTGATGTGCACGGCTTTGGCCACTCCAGCAATTGGTTGAGCGGCCGAGTTGATGGCTTTCAGATGTCCAATTATTTTCTCGAGCATCAGACCAAGGTTCCCGACTTCTGAACTGGTCAGGTAATTGTGCGTAGCTCCGGTGTCCACCATCGCCCTCACAGGTTTCTCGTTGATTTTTACATTAACGAACATCAATGCCTTATCCCTTGTTAATTTTGCCGTTTGTCCTTCTTCGTGCTGACTCGTCAGCGTAAGGGCCGTCATTGTCCCTTTCTTTAATTTTACCTCTCTTTTCGCAGCAACACTCGCCATGGCATTGCCTCGGTAGGAGAACGATATGAGATTTTTCTCTACACCATCCTCGTGTTCTTTTTCTTCGCCTGTGTTTTCGGACTCTGGCAGAGCCTCTGGTTCTTTTCCTTTTCGATTAGGGGGTTGCATTGATCCAAAGCACTGCTCCATGGCATTCAATAATTGTCTCTTTGGGCAGTCTACCATTCTATGTGGCCCATTGCATACGAAACACCCATTAGTTTTTGAAGGCGTACTGTCCGTCTTGCTATCTGCTGGAAACTTCCCTCGATTGGAATTGCCCTGTGAGCTCCCTTGGGAGTAAGATAGTTTGTCTCCCTACTTCTTGTGAAGTTCGGGTTGAATGACTTTGTTCCTGGTCTTTTTTATTGGGGCCTGGTAGCTACCCTAGTCCTCTGTCGTGGATTCAATTGGTAGTCGTTCAATCGATCTGTCGCTGCTAGAGCTGCCGAGATGGTAGTGACTTGTTGACGTTGTGATTCAGACCTCGCCCACGGTTTCAAGCAGATTATGAACTGGTTGACCTTCGTGGCTTCATCCATCACTGAGATTCAAAATGATATCAGCGTATGCCTTCACATAATCGTTGATCGACCCTGTGTGCTTTAGCTCCCATAAGGCCGTATGGGCATTGAGGGGTACGTTGTTGGGGAAGAAGTGGTTCATGAGAGCTTTCCGCATCTCTTTCCAAGTGTTCATTGTGCGCCGTTCTGCCTGACCATCTTCGAACACTCCCCTCCATCATAGTTTAGCATTTCCCATTAAATACATGGAGGCTGTTTGCATCCTTTCTATCTCATCTCGGATGCCTGCGGCTCCTCGGAAATTTCCTTAACATCTCGGACTCTGTCAAAAGAACGTGGTTCAGGAACTCTTTTCTTCAACCCGCCGCCCATTTTTTTTGGCCCAACGTCATTAGCCAACGCACGGTTGATGGTTAAAACTGCATTTTGGAGGTCTTCTATATCACGACGATTATTATTTTCTCGGCGGAGCACGCCACTTAGTCTCGTAGACCTTCAATGGTACGGTGTAGCTCTCACACGGTTGCCTCACCAGTCCCGACAGTATGTCCGGCCTCAGCCATTTTTAGCCACACCTGGCGACTCTCTACGAATGTATCACGGAGCCCAGCATTCTCAGTCTCCAACGTCTCGATTCTATTATGTTGGTCATGGGTCCGAACTTTGAGGTTTTCGACCTTCTCCTCCAAGGTTTCCCCGTTGAACTTCAATATGTCAGTCATGCTCTAACGCATCAAATCTCGATTTGGTACTTAAACCACGTCGCGGGTCGGCGTTCGCGTTGGCATTCGATGCCGAAGTCGTCATAGCCTCTGCCTCGATCTTGTGGATCAAGAGCCGAGGCTCTGATACCACCTGTCATGGGGCGCTCGTAGTGGTAACGTAAATTAGTGTTACGGTCGCTTGGCGTTACGCATCGTGATGGGGAAAGGGGCGACCCATAATACCACGGCAACCACTACAAATATATAGGTGTTGTAATCTAGACACTCGGCTCTGTCCTCCACGTAATCATCAGTAGCATCAGCACCACCACCGCCACCTGCACTTCAACTGTGCATCATCATCCAATTTACCGCCACTGTTTCACCCATCACCAGTATGCTCCCTCCCATTACGACCTTTTTGAACCCCACCTTCTTACCCCGAATAATATCCTTCACTTACACACTTTTAATCATTCTGTAAACAAAAGATTGATATGGCATACAAATCTTTTTGAAAGGGCTAGGTCTGAAGAAATTCTTATGATGAGTATTGAGTGTTACAATGGCACCACCTATCCTCTGACACTCTTACTTTTTATCATCACCTTTCGGATGTTCCAGACATCTGAAAATCTCTAACTATTTTACATATATATTATTCGTTATTTATTTTATAGTTCTCTTATTACTCCGGTTATTCCGATAACTGACTTGAGTGTCAGAGGTCCTTCGACCAACACCCCCACCAATGTCCCGTTGTATTCTTACATGTGTTACTTGTGACAGGTTACTTTGTGTTCCATTAACCACGTCATCCACTTCTTCTGAATAGTAGGATCTCCTACTAAGCCAAATTAATTTCAAAAAAGAATGCATACAAAAAATTTTCAATTGCAAGAATAATCATGAGCCTCTCGAATTTTAATAAATTCCCAATTCGATTCCAGAAGATGCAGTTTCCCTTACCCATTTGCTTTGCTATGACCATTAACAAAAGTCAGGACCAATTTCTTTCGAATGTAGTATTATTCTACTAAAATCTGTCTTTAGTCATGATCAGTTGTACGTTGCGATCTCACGAGTCACTAGCAAAAAAAATCTCAAAATTCTAATATGTGACGATGATGGTTGACACGATAACTAACGTTGAAGAAAATATTAGAGAAGAAAAGTTCTAGAGAGAATAAAACTTTAGGGAGACAGAAGTCTAGAGAGAGAAATAAACATAGTGATCGAAATCTTCTCTTTGTAGACCTTTCACCTTAATTATTTTACCTTTTTTAAGTTAAAGGTTTTATCCTAAAAAAAAATTAAGTTAAAGGTTTGTCTCTCTAGCATTTTTTCTCTCTAGAATTTTTTGTTTTCAAATTATTCTCTTTCAAAAATTCTCTTTTAAATTTTCTCTCCTAAAATTCCTCTCTAAAAATTTTATCTCTCTAGAATTTTCTCTCTTTAAAATTTTCTCCCTCTAAAATTTTATCTCTCTAGAATTTATCTCTCTAAAAACGTTCTCTCTAAAATTATTTGATGAAATTATAAATTAAACATGGATAATTTGATCACATAATAAATAATACAAATATGTGAGGATTATGAATGACTAATACCAAGGGATGCGGATGGCATGGCCATTCCCATCGGGAGAAGAATGGTGACTCCAAATAGAATGGTGATTCCATTCCATAGGCATTACCAACCAAGTGAACGGATTCCACCATACCAATCACCTCCTATAACGTTAGGACACAAGAAAAAACGAGAAAATGATAATCCCTCCATCTCACAATAAGTGTCTTCCTTTACATATTGGATTGTCCCATAATAAGTGTCATATACCTAATATGGAAAACACATTTTTTCACAAAAAGATGTGGCTTCCACCACTTTCTATCTTTTTAACACTCTTCTAAATATTCGTACCGAAAAGAAACAGGACACACACTGTGGGATGGGGGGAGTAATTACCTCAAACACAAATTTTTGCAGGCAAGGTGCTGAACGCATTAAGTTAGGAAGCCTCGGGAGAAATTCAGAAACCACTGATGATTTATATGTCACCACCAATGGCTTCAGATTGCTCATTTTCACAGGGCAATAGAACGTTCGATGTAACTGTCGAGCAAAACACAAAAATATAAGTGATCAAGAAATGTCACCATCTAAACTATCAAGGTAAAATAACACTAGTGCATGCATCAGGAATTTACCACATGTAAATTTAATATCTCTATCTGCTGAAAAATACTCGAAAACTGCATAACGGTATCATTCATATGCTCAAATACTCTCTCTGTTACAAAAATGTTAACGAGCATAAAGGTTCTGAAGAATATATATCTTTATCCCACTAATATACCTCAAATAAACACAATGCAAGTACATAGAGATTATGACATGAGCTTATTTTCAAGCGTTTTAGTGAAGGAAATGGACCGGTAACTCTTAGAGTTGAAAGTTGTGCCAAACAAGTCTTTGAGGAGAGGACAATTATGTAAGAAGTAATATTTTTTTCAACTGCTTTAAATGGATTGAGTTAGAAGAATTTTCCTGCAGAAACCTATAACAGTCGCTGTGTTTCCTTCCACTCGAGCAACCTTCATCAGTGAAGTTCAACGCGATCAAGTGTCTGAACCTTCTTTGCTAGGGCATATATATATATCTAAGCCACTCATCAACAGTCAACACACCCTTCATCGTTTTTGCTTGAATTGAAGTACACTTTGAAATCCTCAACTTGTGAGTCCATACGTGATGCTAGGATACGTTTGACCCAACTCACATAATTCAACTTTTCCTTCTCCAATGCTCATGTCCCATTTTCTTTACTCAAAGCAAGCCTCACTAGTGAGTCTATACCGTCAAAATTCAGCCTACGCGTAGATAGTATTTCCATCGACGACAAAGTATATACCCATTCCTTAACTATTAACCCCAATAAGTCATCTGGAAGCATGCTAATTCCATCAACTCAACTATCTTCGTTACCACACTGCGACTCAAAATGCATCATTAATATTTATCAGGGAAAAAGATAATGAACAAAACAAACAAATAGCCTGCAAGATACAGATCAAGAATGACTTTCCACTCCTGTTTTTAACATTTAATTAACAGCAGATATATAAAACTCAAATTACGACACGAGTTCCCTACTAAAGAGTTTGATCAACTTATACATACATATAAACATAAACACAAATATCATAAAACAAATAGAATAGATGAATATATAAAGAGATTACAATAAAATAATAAATATACACAAAATTTCACCTTTAGGTCTTCTTGTTCAATACGGGCACCTCGCCCACGTTTTTGTTTTCCCTTATTCTCGAATAAAGATTAAACCTTTAACAGAAAATCGAAGAGAATAAATAAAATATTATTAGTACAAAAAGTCTCTAAAGCCACATGCAGGAAATTCACCTTTGTGTTTTGCCCACGTTTCTCCATTACGAATAATGAGCCGCAGGAATTCACCTTTGTATTTTGCCTCGGTTTCTTCATTAATTACAAATAATGAGAATTCTGATGAGAAAATCTAGACAGACGCACGACTGCGGACTGCCCTATTTCTACTGCGGCATTGCCCAAGGAACTGGAAATATCATATATACTGTTTCAATAATTTAATCAGGGCCGAACCTGAGAGGGGGTCCGAGTCCGGGCGACACCCAGGGCCCCAACTCTATGTAGGGGCCCAAAAAACATGTTTCCAAATGGTGTTTTAGCTTACTCAAAAATCATTTCATGGATTCCCTTAGATGGCGAATTTCATTTATTTATTTTTTTTATTAACTTGTTGTTTTGTATTTGCATGGGCCATCAATCTATTACTAATACGAAAATAAAATTGCCCCATCCAGGGTGCTCTGTTCAGATTTTCCTTTATTCTGGTAATTTATCTCATTTTAATTCATATATATTTTAATTTTTATTAATTTCATATTCTTGGAATATTACATGTTTATCTATTAATCACATCTCATATTTATCTTTCCCTCTATTTAATTAATTTCTTCTATTACACATATTAAAATAATAATAATTTCGGAATACATTCTTATAAATCTTTATTTTATACATTCTTAATTCATATATATATATATATATTTATATATATTTAATATTATAAAATTGGCAAATATTAGAGATATCGATTTAATTAGCATGAACCAACGAGACGGTTCAAATAATATAGAAAGAAGGATTTTTAATAATTTTAATTAATATTACTTTGAAGATGCAAACATATTTTTTTCGCATTTTGATAAAGATTAGAGATATCGATTTAACATGAATCAACGAGACGGTTCAAATATACTTAAAAAGGAAGGATTTTTACTAATTTTAATTAATATTAACTTTGTTTATATTTTTATCGAGTAATTTAGAATAAACCAACGAGACGGTTCAAATAACATAGAAAGAAAGATTTTTACAAATTTTAATTAATATTACTTGGAGCGTTCATATTTTTATCGAGTATTACTCAACGGATTTGAGACGAGTATGTACAATAAAGTCACTATTTTAACCGAGATTAGGACGAACATGTAGAAAAATTCTAAACAAATTTAAATTTAGAAAATACATAATAAATGAATATACTCAATTCATTGTCATTCCTAATTATAAATTTAGATACGTGAAATAAAATTAATTTGTTAAGTTTGATTTATAATTAATGCGAACAATATTATAACTTCTAAATAAAATATAAAATTATTTTTAAAATGTTTACATATAAATTAAAACATAAAGTTATTTCCCGTCGAATTTCGACGGGCTACTTACTAGTTCATACTATATATGGTCCTCAATTTCTTTCTTAGTTTTTTACATATTTCACTAGTTATTTTATAAAGTATAGAATAAGAGAAATGTGAATTAAATTAATTCAAAACTTTCACCTATATACTTACATGTATTTTAAATTTCTTAAATCTCTATCTTTATATCTAGTAATTTTTAGTTCTTAGACACTTTAAAAAAAATTCACATATTTAATTGCTAATTCTTTTAATAGTTTCATGAAGTATTTTATGTGTAAATTAATTGTCTAGCTTATATAAAGTTGAATTTTATTTTAAATGAATTGTATTACTATAATTGTAACTAGAGAAAAAAATTTGGGTCCCAAATTCAAAATTTTGGTTACGTATTTTTTAGATGAGCAATAAAAATTCACACCGCCCTTTTTTATTTTTATATACATCATCATTCACATCAAATATATAAGCAAATTATTAAAAAAAAATTGGTGGGGGTAGTAAGTTCGTGTATTTATTAACTTATAAAATAATTCTCATGCATAGCGTGGGTGTTACACTAATGTTGTTTAAATAAATTCGTCTCATAAAATAATGATATTGCAAGTAAAAAGAACTAGTGGAAGAATTCATTTTTATGACTAATATATATTTTTATGTGTTTAAATGAGTATCTTATTGCGAATTTATATAGTAGACAGAGACCTATTTTTTATTGTCTCGCCAGGGCCTTTTAAATATAAATGAAAAGGCACAAAATCTTGTGCAAAATTATCAAAAGGCTAAAGATTAACCGCTATCCCTAAGAGGACTCCTAGCAATTCACTCAAAATCAAGTTTAATTAAAAAATAATATATAATCCCCTATGACTACCCTAATTATAATTGTTTAGCACTGCTCAGCTGAAATTAGGGCACGATTTGGCATGGCCCGATGCTCAATTCCATGAAGAATTCAACTATTGTTAAGAGTGTGGTGTAGTACATGAATCCATAGACTACATTAACATGTTGCAAATATATGGATTCATTTTACTGACATGTGACAGATATTTCCTCATGTTAAAAAAAAAATTTAATTTAGTATCATAGCTACATTCTCAATTTATGATAACCGTCATTAGAACTTTAGAATATAAAATATTGTATGCCAAGTAAAATTTCCCATATTTCCACGTTGACTTGAAAAAATAACTATTCAAACTATAAATAGTAACACATAAACAAAATAAGAAAAAAAAAAGAAGAAAACAAACAAACAAACAGTCGAAGTTTATGCATCAAAATCAATCCATAGTGGTCGATAATTTGTGGTGGAATCGGAAAGAGAATTACTCCTTCCGATCCAAATTAATATAGTTCAACTAATAGTTTATATTTCACATACAGTCAAATATGCATCATATTTTTGGGGACGGAAGAAGGTGGTATAATTTATAAGTAGAGAGATGAACGTGAGAGAGGGGAATCTCACGTGGGATGGACCCTACCCGGTCCCCGAAAAGTTGGGCCATCTCACGCGACCCAAACCCGTCTATTCCATATTTACCATAATGTATAACATGCGCACATATCCATATAATACATCTTCAATAATGTAAAAGAAAAACAAAAACAAAAATTGAATATCAACATTATTGATCAATATTAACTAATAAAATTGACAATAAGTACTAAAAATAATTATATACTCAGTTGGTATATTAAATTATTGTTAACAAAAGACACAATAAATTGATATCGAAAAAAAATGCTAGATTTTTTATTTTTATTTTTTTTGAAACTGATGCAAATGTAACGTCATAAAATATAATGAGATACTTGATCCCAAATAATAGTTGCCCCATCATCATTTACACTTAGAGATGGCAATGGATTGGGTTTTAGCAAGGTATCCGCCTTTATCAATCCATAATAGAATGGATTAGGAAATGATTAAATGATCCTGAGACGGATTTAGGTAATAACACCGATACTCATAACAGATTTGTGATAAGTTTGGATAATTACTTACGGGTACCTACTTTCCAAACCCATTTGTAAATATATAAGGTAAACTCACTAATTATATGTATATATGTAAGATATAAAAATGATAATATAATTATAAATATTGAATTGGGAAATATTAGTATTTTAGGGTTCATTCTTTTTCTTTTTTTCTTCTTTTTTTTGAAATTAGGATTTATTCCTTTTCATCTGTATAGACTGAAAAGTCGCTCGTGTGCCTCTTGAAAGTAGGTGAAATTTACAGCTTCTCTCTCAATCTCAGCGCAACACAGCCGTCTCTGCCTTCAGTCTGCAATCAGCTTCCAATTTAAAATACCATACGATAATCTTCGTCTTATTTTTTTTTTTCCTTTTTCCCCTTTCAGATTCTATTATTTATTATATAGATATTTATTTCTGTAGTATTCAGATTTTTATCAGGTAATTTAACAGGTATTATCCAACGAATTTGGAATTGATACAAATAATAAAATTACTTTTAAATCAAATTTGGAACAACATGGATAAAGAAATTTTTAAATGAATTTGAATTTGAAAAAATACCTAACGGTTGGATACACGATCCATTACCATCCATAAATTACACTATCCCGAAATTTCCTTGCGGGTGCAGCAAAAGCCAATCTACACATAATTTCTATCTTACTAAATTTGGGACAAAAATTAATTGATCATACTGAGTTTCTGAAATAAATTAAAAAGAAAAAGGCACATACATGCATAGTCAAGAAACAATAATCAATATTTCTTTCACTATATATAAAGCATAACAATCATTTACATCCATCTGACAAAAAACAGAACAAAGAAGAAAACCAGCATCAACACTTAGTACTATGTAATTTCTATAACTTAGCTGCAATGATATTTTACTACAAGCCCTTAACCGAACAAAAAACAGGGTTAATTGCATGGGATTATACGCCATTCCATATATTTATATATATACTGCAACAAATTAAATAAGTATTAATTTAATTTGATTCTAACAAGCTGCTGATGGATTGGTGAAGGGATTGTAGAAGCGCGGCCTCGCAACAGAGCTCTTAGCGGCGGCGCCTCCGATCCTTTCGCAGGAGGGGCACATAGTGAGCGTGGCCGCCGGCAGCTGCATGTAGAGTGGCTGCGCTGATTTGAAGGCCTTGAGCTCCTGCAATTCCTTCTGCAGACGCCGGTTCTCATCACTCAGCGTATCGCAGCATTTCTTCAGGAATTCACAGTCTACTTCTGTTTGCTTCAGCTTTGTCCTGTTTATTTTATTACACAGGTTTAATTTAATTTGCTACTGTATTTCGGAATAAACATATATATATTCGTTGGATTGAGAAAATAAAATTTCTTTTTTCACAAAAAGAGTTAAGAGGCATGGATGATGATTTTGGCAATAGATAAAAGTTGAAGTCTTTTGGAATGATTTTTATAAAGAGAAGCCTATACAACTACTCTGTTTTCTTGTTTTCAAGTAATACTCATCTTTCTCTTATTTTTGGCTCTATCACAAGATAATGAAAATGTAATCCTTATCTTTATAAAATTCTGTTATATATATATATATATATATATATATATATATATATATATATATTAAGAGTTGTGAATATTCTTTAATTTTTATAATGGGCTGACCTGGCTCTTCTGTTCTGGAACCAAACTTCAACCTGTCGAGGCCTAAGCTTCAACTCCCTCGCCAAATCTTGCTTTTGCTTCTGATAAAATAGATGAAAAAAGACATCAGACAAGGATTTGTGTGTGTGTGTGTGTGTGTGAGAGAGAGAGAGAGAGAGAGAGGTACTCACGGGATTGAGAGTGCTGTGGTGTTTGAAGCTCTCCTCCAAAAGCGCGGACTGAGCTTTAGTTAGACGAAGTTTCTTCCTGCCATTGGATCCATCATCGTCTTCGTCACTAACCCTCGACGAGATTCTCTCTGTTTCAACCTCCTCGCTGCCCGTATCTCTCTCCCTCTTCACACTAACGTTAGAGAGAGAAGAGGCAGCGCTGTCTTGTCCTCCATACACATCAACCGACTGGATTTCATCGGAGCAAACCTTATTGTAATCGAAATCAATCTTCTTGATCGGATCAAAGGTTTCATCGAAGAGGCTCAGAGTCAGAGAAGGCTCGTTCAGCCTCTGCAGCGGCGGCGGCGGCGATGACGATGATATTTTGGCGGTGGACGTCGTAACCCCCAACCCTAAAACCAGGCCGGTTTGGCATAAATCATCATTAATAATACCCATCTACGTTTATTAATTTGGTGAAGAGTTTGGAGTTTTTTTTTATAATTTGGGAAAGAAGAAATTTGGTGTGTGTTGTGTGCGAATGTATATGCTAGAGAGAGAGATTCTTTTTTATGTGTGTTGTGAGAGAAATGAGGAGCAGGCAGGAAGGAGAAGAGGCTTTTGTAAGCAAAGGCGTGGGTGGGGTGGGGTGGGGTGGGGTGGGATGGGATGGGGTGTTTGAAGTATGATTAATACATTAACAATTGACGGAGTGAATTAGTAGGGATGGAAATTTGGGTGGCTAAATTATGAGAAGTCACTTCTCACACAGAGTGTGTGTCACATATTCTCTCTCTCTCTCTCAGCACATAGAGAGAGAAGGACCACCAAATGGTTGACCAATTGAGCCCCACTTAGGGCTGTAAACGAGTCGAGTCGAGCCGAGTATTGATCTGCTCAAACTCGACTCGATTAAATATTCGCTTGCTTCAGCTCAACTCGAGCTCGAGTCGAGTTTCTGCCATCGTGATCGAGCTCGACTCGATCCAAAATTAGCGAGCTCGAGTTCGGCTCGTCAAATACTCGATAACGACGTATTCGAGCTCGAGCTCGAGCCAGACTCGTCAAGAACTCGATTATATTAAAATTCAGTTCGATACATGTTAATCAAGCTCGAGCTCGAGCTCGCTTAAAGTTAATTTTTTAATTTTATGTACAAAACTCGATTATTAGACTCGCGAATATGCTCGACTAAAACTCGATTTGTAGGCTCTCAAACATACTCGATTGTAAGCTCGCGAACATGCTCGATTAAATACGAGCCGAGCATGTTCGCGAGCATGTCGAGTCGAGCAATACGATGCTCGAACTCGGCTCGATAAACTTATCGAGCTCGATTTCATGCTCGAACTCGACTCGATTAGTTATCGAGTCAAGTGCCTAAAGAGCTTTTTTCAAATCGATCGCCGAGTAGCTCACGAACGGCTTGACTCATTTACAGCCCTCCCACTTACACTTAACACCAACTTAATGATATATATGACCAACAACGACGAAACTAATAGAAGTTATAGAACCCCCTCCCCCGCCACACACACACACACCCACCCACCCACCACCACCCACCCCCGGCCATGTGGCATAAATTAGATGTCGAGAATGAATACGTGGATTCACATGACGATCAAAAGAATGATTTGATTGCGCCCCTGTTGCTAACCGATTCCCTCATTGACATATACTATTATTCCTTCTTTTTACTTTATTTTCTTCTCTTGATTCTTCGAGCTAGGCATTTGGTTTTAAACAAATCTTAGTAATAATCAACTCGTTAAGTGATAAGTAAAATGGACATAAACTTTTAATCTAATTTGTAGTAAATGTTATGCTAACAATTTGAAAAAGAAATATGACACGTACTTGATTTTTTATTTATATTAAAATATTTGAATAATTCAATTTCGAAAAATTACTTTATTGAAATTTTATGTATTTAAATTAATCATCAATTTATTACATTAAATAATAAATTAATTATCAAACTTATAATATATACTCCTATTTGTGTGTGTACATACGCCAGTTCAATACATATTAAATAATTTCAAGATTGATTAAATTCATTAGATTTGTAAATAAATCTTGAATAATATTTAAATTCATTCGAGCTCAACTAGATCACAAATCAATCAACCTTGAACTTATGGATATTCATCACATTTACCCATAGTCCATGGCTAACTAAATTAAGTCATAACATATGTAATTATTAGTTCACGCGAACACATATGGGTGAATCATTTGAATTTTGACATTATTTATCTCAAAATGACAAAAAGTTGTGTTTGTAGAATTGCATGTCCATGGAGCTGTGTGAACCAATTCACTATTTAAGAGAGGAGCATGATGTCAACTTGTTAAGCTAACAAAGTTGTTTGATTACATATTTCGGACATTGTTCTATCCACGTTTAAAAGGCAATTTCTTTCTGCCAACGGATACTCATGTAGAGATTGCGTATTTATTCAATGAAAAAATATATATATGATTTTGTTGTAGTAGTGTGCAGAGATCACAATTTGATAATTAATTTGCGTTGCCTCGATGAATCTATAGATTTGAGTCTTGACAAAAAAATTCTGAAATTTTTTTATACTGGAGCAAAAAAGTATGTTAAAAGATGAACACAAGATCCTAAATTTTATACTAAGTTGTAGTAAGATATAACTTGTAGATGCATCGTGACCAAAATCTCACCGTATAAATCGTGATTATACAATTATACAATTATAAAGACTATGTGGCCTAGATCGGACCAGGCACACAAGTGGAGCGGGCCGGGCTTTCATAAAAAGATGCCCATCTAAGACCCACGGAGAGCAAGTCCAGACCGGACTTGAATCCGACCCAATTTTGGGTTGTAAAATAGGCCTATATGGGGTTCATTTTAAGGGCTGACCTAGCCCAAGCTCGCACCATTTGCCGAACCTGGTTGGGTCATGGTCGGCCCAGCCTACTTCAACCATATATGATCAAAGATCTCTATACTACTCCCTCCGTCCCATGATAAGTGACTACTTTCTTTTGGGCACGAGTACTTAGGAGAAGAGTGTTTAAAGGGTAAAAAGATAAAAAGTGGTGGATCCCACATCTTTTGTGTGAGAGAGAGTGTTTCCATATTAGAAAAGTGGTCACTTATGATGGGACAACCCAATAAGAAAATGTAGCCACTTATGGCGGGACGGAGGGAGTAATTACTAAGGGTTGTTTGCTTAGGATGATCAGGGTGTATAATATATATTATACACCCTAATATCTCTTTTGGTACAAAGTATGCGGTCCTTTATAAAATTCGAGCATGTATGAATTCTACCTTATGTTACACCATCTATGAGGTGGTATAAATAATATTGCAACTAAATATAAGAATAAATCTATATAAACTATAATAGCAAGCCCGTGCTATTTTTAAAAAGTTCATTTTTCAGTTTTTTTTTTAATTTGTTTTCAATATTCCATTTCTAGAAATTATATATTAAATGTTATATAATAATTGTGCATTTACATTTCCAATCATCTAATTAATTTTTTACATAATATTAGTTGTGGTTATACACGTAATTATAATTTGTATGACAGTGTGTATAATTAGATTTTCTTTTAATATATTTTAAGTTTTTGACAGTACATTAAACGTATTTTACTGAATAATGACAGATACGTCATATATATGTGTTGTTTCTGTACTATTCTAAAATATATATTTTTTAAATATTGGTATTAATTACTGATTTACATATATTTACGCTCACCTAAATTGGCAATATCATATTTAAATCTTTATAGATAAACTAAAAACTTTATCAATTTCTAGAGGATTAATACAAAATATGTCTATCAACTCAGACGTATATATATTTCGTACGAAAAAAAAGCTCATTTCAAGCCTCAAATCTTCCTATATTCTATATAAATCATCCATTTTCAATTAGTTCATTATACATAAAAGATTAAATAATTAATTTCAATTTTGAAGATAGATGCTGCATCAATCATTGATGAATTCATTCCTCATAAATGTAATGGCAAGTATATTGGCATTAATACTGCACAGATTGAACCCAAAAATTGGCAATATCAAAATAATTAAATCATTCTATATTAACAAAAAACTTTATCAATTTCCAGATGATTAATACAAAATATGTCTATCAACTCAGACGTATATATATTTCGTACGAAAAAAATTAAAATAAACTCATTTCAAGCCTCAAATCTTCCTATAATCTATATAATATATATAAATCATCCGTTTTCAATTAGTTCATTATAGATAATAGATTAAATAATCTTATAATATATAAAAGCAGCCCGGCTTGCCGTTTATAGTAACTTTCATTTTCAATTACAATTATTCCGTTTTTGAAAATAATTTATTTAATTGTTATAATCTTAATTGTTTATTAATATTTACCAATCAACTAATTAATATTTGGCCGTTACAAAGGCATAATTTATGGGAAAAAGTTTAATTATAATAATAAATTTTCCATTTTTATACTATTTTCTACCTATAAATTCTAGAATTTTGCAAACGATTTCATTCACAATTCATATTCTTTGTACTCTTTCATTCCGACTTTTCCGATTAGAGGAAGCATGATTGATAAGAAAGAGATTACCGCACAAAGAGCATTTGATGTAAAGTTTTTAAATAAACAACGCGCACATCAACTCTTTGCAGAAACGCCATCTTGGAGAAAGATCATATCTCCTAAGCATCAATGATCAGATTTGGGAGCGACAACTTCATCAAATTTTTTGTTAAGGATTACAGTAACATCCATAGAAATCTATCCCTATTATATATAAACATGTATTTGTCTCTTTAGAGAATAATATGATCGATGTTACTGCCAAGGTAATTGGATCAACTCACACTTTAGTGTTTGTATGATTCTAAATTTATTAAAATCATAAATTTGTTATACAATATTGAAATTTATTGAATATTGTTTCATAATTTTCTATTTACAAAAGTAATCATGTAATCGCTCTAAATATATATATTTAAGTCTTATTAGATTGTCAACCATTTTCTTCACTGAGTTGCACTACTTTATTTTTTATTTTTTATTTGTAATGTATATATATATATATATGTTAAAATGTAATTTTTTTTATGTCTGTGGGAATATGTGGCTGTTTATTTTTTAAATTTTATAATAGTTTTCCTTTTCTTATATTTAAGGTTATTGGTTAAAGTGTTTGCTATATTGTTCGTGTAAAAATTGACTATTTTCCTTTTGATAGCTATCTATTTAAATGTATCAATATATAACACTTTTAACACAAAATGATGTTCTTTTATTCCAAATGACAATTTCTATATTGTCATACACACAAATGAGGGTAATAAATTTTCATTTTCGTGTCTAAAAAATAAAATTCAACATGTTTTGTGTTATTAATTAGCAACTTTATAAAAACATATAATTACATTTTATATATACATGTTCGAGAGCTAAATAAATTTATATTAAAGTATGTTTCTAATATTTACATTTAATTGTGTGTGATATTTGCATTAATAAACATTTGATTGTTGTGCCCTCCAACGGATGGAAAATTAATCAATGATAATGAACCATAATGGGTGAAATTATTCTTACTTCACACGTTCATAATGAGGATTTGATATACATAATATGAATTTTAAGTTTTGAGTTGTATACATGTACAAGTATTATATAATATTGTTAGATGCTAACTCTAATTTTTTTGCAAATTTTAATTTGCTGATCTATTAAAAAAATTTGGAACCAACTAACTATTCACAATTTTCCTACTGATTAAAAACATGTCTTTATATCCAGTACGACTATCTCAAAAAAGAAAACAATATATCTCGATTGATTTATGTGTATATATAAATACATATAGATTTAAAATATATATGTCTATTGAAAATAGACACATAGAGATTGAATTATAATACAATAACTATAATTAAAATACAAATATGCAGTGTTACTAACTAACGCATTCGCAATAATACTAAAAATTAAAGTTATCATGATTCATGAGTAACGTTCTAAAAAATGTCTAGATGATAAATCATATTTTTAATTAATATTATGAAAATACTTTCAGCAATTAGAACTGGAGTTCTCTGCAGCCAAGAAGGAACTCCATTATCGGAAATAGGAAAACTTGGAAATGGAACATTTAAGAAAGTTTAGATTCACACTCTATAGTAGCTGTTTCATTGGTTTGTATTGATTTTACATCGGAATTATTGTGTATTCAGTATTTTTAAATCAGAATATTCAAATTGAAGTTATGGTCCAACAAAATGTAAAACAGTAAGATTCTTCTTTTAAAATAAGTAATACCTTTAAGAGCTTCAATTAGATATCTATAATGTTTTACTTTAATTTCCAAAAGGTTATACACATATTCAATCAATTTATATACATAATAATATATTTTACCACTAGAGTTTATATTGAAAATGATGCAGGATTTGTTTTTCTAAGCATTTTTGCACCTTAGAGTTTGTTCATCTACAATCAATTTGTTATTCTCAAGTTTTATTTTTTTTGTTTTATATTTTGATAAAATAATTCTTTTAATTTTTGAAAGTAAGTTCTTTTATTAGAGTCTTTATTGTTTACATAAGACTTACTTACTTTGGCAGAAAAAATATTAATTTTTGCAACTCAAGACACAACAAATATTATAAAAAAGAGAAACTAAAGTTCACAAAAAGATTATTTTCACTTTAAAAATTATACAAATAATTAATCAATAAACAAAAAAATTCTTAGAGTAAAAGTTTGATCTTTCAATAAATTATTCTCGATGAAAAACGACTTCCTTACCAAAAAATGTGCTACTTAAGTAATTTGTTTCATAAAACAAAACACTAATGAACATATTCTAAAATAGACTTTATTTATATCTTCAATTTACGTTGATTGTCATATTATATTGGTATTTCTCACTCTCATTAGCTTATAAACACAACCCAATAATTACTCCTTATTAAAATAAATTAATACAAATAAACACATGTAGAGAGATGAATCAATTTTCAGCAAAGATTAATAGTATCCGAAATTATTCAATTTTATATTACAAATGAAACCACACAATTCATTAACTACTCTATATTATTAGACCATATTATAAAGACCTATAATTATTTTTAGAGAATGCATTGAATTTTCCATAGTAAAATTAATAAAGAATTTGCTGGCTTTTGGGAGAAGATATATTAAAAGCTATGTATAAATGGTTATGGGATGAAACCATTATACAAAAATTTGGCAAACAGTAAGAGGGTTTGTTAGACGATGATAGAGAATACATCGACGATATTATAGAGGCAAGTCATTGGAGTACACATTCTTTGAGACATATGTTTGCAAATCTACTATTTGCTAATTCAATGAACATATCGGAGATTGTTTGGGAAAAGTGTTGGAAGAATCTTTTAGATGATATTCTATACATACAGCGGAATCGTTTACAAAGTCCAAGTATTATTTTTATATGGTCAACTATACGTCTCTGTATCGAGGGTACGGAGTCGAAATGGTTTGAAGATACTGATATGAGATAAAGAGAATAAGAGCAGTGCATGTACAACGAACATTGTTTACAAGGAAAATTTTCAAATTTTATACATATATGAACTTTGAACGAAATTTTAATTTATATTGTTTGATACTTTTCTTTATATATATATATATATATATATATATATATATTCCTTACTTATATTTATATTGTTTTACAAAAAAAAAATTCAAAATTCAACTTACTCCGTGTATCGCACGGGTGTAGTACTAGTTACTATAATTTCACCCTCTTACTATAATGTTTTGTAGAGAATTTAATACATCATACCAAACAAAATATTAATTCTTTATACGTATTAAGACATCTCACTCAATCATATCAAACTTTATCTCATACTTCGTAGCAAAGAAGTCCTAAATATGTTATTCTTTATTTATTTATTTATTTGGGTACCTGATTACTTCATGGATGCCACGAATCTATACTAATACTAAATAAGAGAGTTGTAACTATATTAACAAGTTTGCCATTTTCCCTCCAAAATCAATTTAGTGGATAATAGGTTTTGAACTTTAAGTTATTTCATGAATGATGAATAATATATGTTGGTTAGTTCTATACATCTCCTTTCTTGTTATCATGTTTGAGCTTTAAAAACCATCAAATTATTTAATAAAATTGAATGATTATGAATTTTGACTTATTTGGATAATGTAATTGAATTTTTTATTTTTTATATTTATTATTTATATACTAAATATTTTAATTTAACACAACACTATTTTGACTAAGATATTTAATTTTGAAAAAATAATTAGCACAATGAATGGTTGCCTATTATTTTCATTATTTAGATTCGTAAATATTTTAAAAATATAATAGTGAAAAAAATATTAAAAATTAAAAATATATATTTTGAGATTATAGAAGTTATCAAAAATGAAGAATTATTAAAAATGCCAAAATTGGTTGAAATTTTTATAATGATTGTTCACCTTTAATTCTAATAGCGTTTTGAAATGGGTTTTAATTGAAATTATATTTTCAAATATATTAAAAACAAATGGCTATTTAGAGATGCATAGAAGGTAAGTGTTATGCTATTTTTAAAAAATATATATATTTCTTAAATTATTAATGTAATTAAATATTTTGTGTTTTATATTTAGATTATTTATAATTTATACGTATTATTTAGATGTTTATATGTAATTATTTAATAGTGTATTTAAATTTATGTACAAAGAAGTATATCATAATACAAAATTTAACATGTCATATTTATTAATGTTATTTGGATTGAATGTTTCTTTTTAAAAAAATATTGATGTAATGTATGAATTTTATATTTTATTGTGTTATTACATAATTAACATATTAGATGATTAATGCATTTTATTTGTGGCAGACAATTTTTCGACAACTTTATATGGATATTTCAAGAGTTGCAAATTGAAAAGGTTTGAAAATATTGCTGTGTGGTAATGAGGAACACTCTTCAAAAACTATTGTATAAAAAAAAATTCATAATGTTTGAAATGTCATACTCCCTCCATCCACGAAATATATAGCACACTTTTAGTGGCACGAGTTTTTATAATGTTTGTAGATTATTTTTTAAGTGGAGAAAAGAGACCCATTACTTTAGAATTATTGTGAGGTATAAAATATAAGAAAGTGAGTAGAATTATGTCAAAAAATGAATATGATATACATTTCGTGGACTATTTCGTGGACGGAGGAAATATGTTGTATTTGTTATTCTTATACTTAAAAATATCCTTTATTAATTTCTATACTGAAAAATTAATGTATTATTATTCTCTTTTGCTGTCTGAAATTTTATACTCCCTTCGTCCACGAAATATAGGTCACGTAAGGTGCGGCAAGGTTTTAATAAATGTTAGGTAGGTAGTGTTTGAGTGAAGAAAGATTTTCATTATATTGAATTGTTGTGAGGTATAAAATAATGAATGTGTGGGATATTATCCCATAAAGAAAAGTGACATAAATATGGTGGACACTCAAAAAATGAAAATTGTGTCCTAAATATCTTGGACGGATGAGAGTAATTAATTCATTTTACTCATTATTTATGTAATGAGATTTGATAATTTATATGTTACATATTTTTAAAATGCATTCTACCGTGCAACGCACGGGTGCAATCTAGTAGGGGATTATAGGTGATGATTGTGTTGAAGACATTTATATGAAGGTCTCTTAGTCTTGTGAAAATGTCCGACTTTATTTCATTTTGTATTCGGGCACTTAATCGTACGTGTAGGATGAACTCTTGAGGAACAGGTACCGTGTGCGCCACTTCAAATGTGTGTGTGTTTAACTTTATTCTTGTTTTTAATTTTTAATTTTTAATTAATCAAGTTAAGTAATATTTATTTAACTTAATGAGGATAAATAAATTCTTATTGAAATTTAAAAATTCTAATTGGAGATTAAAATTTTTAATTAAAATTAATAAATTTTAATTGAAAATTAATAAACTCAAATTAAAATTAATTATTAAATCATAATTGAAGATTAATAAATTTTAATAGAATTAATAAACCCTAATTAGAATCAACAAACTCTAACTACCTCCTAATTGTGTGTGAGCTTTTTTGTGAAACTGGAAAGTTTGGATTAGAAAACATTAATTTTGCCAATCATATACGACTATCTCTTTTCATTACCAATAAGAAGAGATAATTAAACTAGCTAGCTACATTAATTAATACAAAATACATCAATAAGGTTGTTTCTTCGATTTTATTGAACTTCTTAACAAATATTTTTATTTTTATTATTATTTTACAATATATAATCATGAACATTAAAAATAATTTAATATTATTTTGAAGTGATAATATTTCGATAATTGATCGAAAAGAGTATTTCCTTGATTTTATTTCACTTTCTTTAGTTGCAAGAAATCAATAGATATTAAACTTTTTTTTCCTCACAATCTGTTAAAAATTTCATTATATACGATGTTAATCGTTGTGTATGTTTGATCATCTCATCACAAAGTCAAATTTCGATAATTATCCGTAAGTGTATATAAATACAAATCCAAGAATGATAATTGAGAATACGTATTTTTGAGATTTTTCTTTTATTTACGTCAATTTAAAACAAATTAATATTGACAACTTAATAATTGATCAAATTAAAATTGTCAATAAAAATTGCTGGGAAAATTATAAAGTTTTGATTTAATACCAAAACCCAACTGTTCTCCAACCGAGTAGATGATCGCATCAACCTAAGTAATGTTTTCCAGCTTGCCTGTTCGAGCTCTAGATTTTCTAAGTTTACAGGTTCAGGAAACGGAAGACAGCAGAAGCTCAAGACGTTGTAAGATCCACTGTGTTTACAAAGCAGAGTCAACTATCACTGAAGTTTTCCAAATTTGAGCTGAGTTCAAAACAGAGCAGGATCAAGCTGAAGATAAATCGAGCTAAGTTCAAGACACTGGTCCAACAGAGAACAAAGAAACTAACTCGAAGACGTCACTTCAAGTCGGTTATCCAATCCAAATTTCTAAATTCAAAAACCAGCTCCAAAGGCAGAGATCCCGGTGTCAGAGGAAGTCAATATACCTCGACCAATGAGGGATTGCCAAATCAGCACCCTAGACTTCAGAACCTAGGATGTGACACTAATGAAGACAGGTGCAGAAACGCCCAACGGAAGATTTCGAATTTAAGAAGAGTAGGTAAAATTCAAATGGCTCCTCCAACGGCTAGTCTTGAATCTCTACCTATATAAACCCGTCTTCAACCTCAGGATCAGATACGAAAAACCTTCTACAAGCTTTCAAATTCTAAATTCATCAAGTCTTCAAAAGCTTACAAGCAGTTCTAAATAGTTAAAAGAACACTTTATCTTAAAGTGTTTCTAGTCCAGAAACTGCCCAGTTTTTCATCTGATTCCTAGGCAGAAATCATTGTATATCTTAAGCCTAGATTTCGAACGAGTTCATCTAACTCTAAGTTCTTCATTGTAAGAACTCGTTCATAGTTGGAACCCCAAACCAAACCCCTCTTTACCCAGAAAGGTTAGGTCAAGGTTACGCTTGCTTGAAGCACGAAATTCAAGTGGTTGTAAGGTTTTTTCAGTACCCGCAAACTGAATGGTTAGGCTTGACAGTGCCCGTAAACTGTTGGAATACAGCTCGGGTTAGAGTTGTGAAGTTGTTTGGTACTTGGAAACCAAGTGGTAGTGAATTACCAGTGAATCTGGTCGTGGACGTAGGAGGTGTTACTCCGAACCACGTATAATCTCGTGTTAGTTACTTTCTCGTTATTTTCAGATATTGTACTAATTCCATTTGCATATTGCATCTTCATCAAATCTGCATACTCAACTGCTCCCCAAAGACAGTTGTGTTTTGTCTATAAACTTGCATAACTTGACTAAGTCGAAAACGTAAAGAATATTTTCAAGCTGAGTTTTTCTAAGCAATCGAGCTAAGTTTTCAAACCATCACTTTCCGCACCGCCAGCTGAGTTATTAGCCCAGCTGACCTTCCTCAGCTGGATTCATAACTGAGCTCACAAACTCTGTTTTAAACTTGAAAAAGTTTTTAAAAATATATCTTTGGTGTATTCACCCCCCCTACACCAAAGACCCAGCTCAGGGACCATCAATTGGTATCAGAGCAGTGGTTCAAAAGACCGCTGTTTCTGAATCAAGAGATTTGTCTTGAGAATCTGTCAGTGGTCAACTGAACAGATCATCTTCTGAAAAAAAACTCATATTATTTCATACTGTGCATATCTCCATGGATTCTTATCTTAACAGGAACCTTCCCACCATCTCGGTCGACGATTATGCAATCTGGAAGTTCAGATTAAAAAGCTTTCTTTGTGCGCATCATGACATGATGTGGGACGTCATCACAGATGGACCCATCATCATCTATAAACAAGGAAACGAGCTTGTTCCAGCTCAAGATGGTGGACAGCCAACGTATCAACTCATTCCCAAGCCAAAGAATGAACATACCTCAGAAGAAATGAAGCAAGCTGGATTAGACAGCTTCGAGAAGAACACCATCTCGTCAACAGTCTCCAACGCCTACCTCAGCAAGATCATCAACTGCAACACCGCAAAGGAGTTGTGGGAAACCCTAGCCAAGCTATGCGAAGGGTCGGAGGAGATAAAAGAAAATAAATTCACAATCGCCTGCCAGAAGTTTGATAATTTCAAGCAGCTTGTCAACGAGTCCATCGAAGGGATGGAACTTAGATTCTCAAATATCGTGGTAGAAATTGAAACCATCAGAACAGGAAAATACACCCAGCGTGAAAAGAACCTAAAAGTCATTTCAGCGCTCACAGCTGAATGGAACACATACAAGGTGGTACACCAAAGTCGAAGTGACTTGGGTGATCTTTCAACTGAAAGATTATTCTCCCTGCTCAAAGTCAACGAATACAACTTGAAGATTACCATGAAAGAATCTTCAAGCAATCAGAATGATGAAGAGCTAACATCTGCGCCAAAGGAGATTGCGTTCAGAGCTAACTCTGAAAAATTCACATACATGCAGTCAGCTGAGTCATGAAAGAAGGACAAGAAGGACATGAGCAAGGAAGAGCTACTTGAAGAGATAGCCATGCTGGTCAAAAACTACAACAGACTCAGCACCAGCAAGGGCAAGTACAAGAAGTTCGCAAGAACTTACAGAGACAAGTACGCAACAACTGATGAGAAGTCAGCTGACAAACGAACAGATGAAGGATGCTTCAACTGCAAGGAACCGGGACACTACAGGCTAGACTGTCCTAAGCTATCCAAGAAAGATAAAGACCAACTGAAAGCTAAGGTAGCTGACAGAAGGAGAGCCTACATCGCCGACGAGGAGTCGATGTGCAACAAATTAAAATGAAGGATAACATGCCATTTTCAGACTCAGAAGAAGAAGCACTGATGGCTCATGATGAACTTGAATGGGATACATGCTTCATGGGACAGACAGACGGAATTGATGAAGATGAGGTAATGTCAAGAACTCAAAATCTATCTAATCTCTCACCATCACACGAACACTCTACACAGGTTTCAGAATCAGGGCTACCTGATTGGAGTTTAGTAGAGAAGGTTATGAACGATTCCAAGGAGCTTCAAGAGATCCTTGACATCATAATGTGTGAGAATGCCGAGCTGAAGGTGGAACTGGAAAAGAAAAAGGTATCAGAAGCGTGATACAACATACTCAAGAGGAAGTTATTTCACTAAAAGACAAAATAGTAAAACAAGATCAGCTGATGAAAGACTTCTACTACGAAAAGAAACAACTGATGAAAGAATTGGAAAAGGCCACAGCTGAATTAGAAAAAAGTCAGCTGAGATTATAGAGCTGAAAAGTTCCGAAGAGGTACTATCTAAGAAGATGGTAGCTCTCATCAAAGCTACAACAACAATGGACGAAATCATAAGTGCACAACGTCCAGCAGCACTCAAAGCAGGACTGGGTTATAATGAATCAAAGGATGCCACAAACATTGCTTCCACTAGTAGAACAAAGGTAATATTTGTAAGAGCAACAGAAAACCCAATTCCAGCAACTCAGTAACGACCGTTGAGGACACAACAGGCATCAAAAAGGCCAGCTGTGAGACAACCTCAAGCACAGATCAGACAGCAACGTGCTCAAACTCAACAAAGACGCTGGGATGCTTCGTATACCAGCAACATCAACAACACGTCGAAAGATATCAACAGAGATATCAAAGGAGATACCCAGCTGGATATCACTCATATGATCACCAGCTGGAGCACCAATTCCAGCCGAGGTATCACAAGAGACAACAGAGACAAACGAACGTCTCAGCTGGATACCGAAAAAGACCAGGACATCAACAAAGACATCAAGCTAGGAAGATACTGAGATCAAGACCCCACCAGCAACAACCGAAGAACACAAAGAATGTGTATATCGATTCAGCTGGAAGGACCATCAGATCAAATGACCCAATTCGAGTCATCAAACAGATTTGGGTCGTAAAAGGATCTCTGTCTAACCCACAAGGACCCAATTAAAACTGGGTACCTAAATTTTGATCTTTTTAGAGGTTGCAAGGGAATGACGCATCATTGAGGAGTCAATGAGAATGCTTTGGTACTTGGACAGTGGATGTTCCAAGCACATGACGCACTTAAAGCATCTCCTCCAGAAGTATATCGAGCGTCCAGGCCCACAAGTAACATTTGGTGACAACTCCAAAGGTCTAACCAAAGGTTATGGTACATTTAAAACTAAAAATGTTATAATCCCCAATGTTTCTTATGTACAAGGACTACAACATAACTTGCTTTCCATTAGCCAATTCTGCGACAACAGTTTTTCTGTCAAGTTTGATGCATAGGGATTCACAGTGAAGCACAGGGAAACCAAGCAGATACTACTAAGAGGGAAAAGAGAAGAAAATATGTATTTCGCTGACTGGAACAGCAGCCCTCCTGAGACTTGTCTTGTATCGAAAAGCAGCAATGAAGTCAGCTGGCTGTGGCACAGACGGCTGAATCATCTCAACTTCAAGACAATCAACAAACTGGCTAGAAACCAGCTCGCTAATGGAATTCCAGATCAAGTTTATGACAAGAGTCATATTTGCAGCGCTTGTCAACAAGGAAAACAGACAAAGATTTCATTTTCTCTCAAGCCGACGCCCTCAACTGATCAAGTGCTTCAACTCCTACACATGGATCTTTTTGGTCCAGTTACTCCAGCAAGCTTAAATGGCAGAAAATATACTCTGGTCGTAGTGGATGACTTCTCAAGATTTACATGGGTGTCATTCCTGTACCAGAAGAGCGAAACAAGGACTAAGCTGCCAATCCTGCTGGAAAGGTTGTCAACTCAGAAGGAGTGCAAGATAATGTCAATCAGATCAGATCGAGGAACAGAGTTTCTGAATGAAATTATTTATGAATACTGCGAGAAGAACGGAGTTCAACATCAAACCTCAGCAGCACGCACACCTCAGCAGAATGGTGTAGCAGAGAGAAGAAATAGAACACTCAAAGAAGCAGCTACCTCAATGCTAGCCAGCTCTGCCATTCCAAAGAAGTTCTGGACCGAGGCAATCAACACAGCTTGCTTCACTCAAAATCGCTCTCTAATCACAACAAGGCAAGGAAAGATGCCATATGAGCTATGGAATAACATAATACCATACATTGGATATTTCAAGGTCTTCGGATCCAGATGTCATATCCTAAACAATGGAAAAACACAGCTCAAGACGTTCGACGCGAAGACTGACCGAGGAGTATTCCTTGGTTACTCTGCTGTGAGTAAGGCATATAGAGTCTTCAACAGAAGAACTCAATCGGTCGAAGTAACTCCACATGTTACCTTTGACGAATCATCATTCGAATATAGAGATTCTATCAAACGAAAAAATGAAGGAGAATCTTCAAGGCAGATTCAGACAAGAGCTCAAGAGAATCGAATTAGGAATCTGGCCGAACCATTAATATGGGACGATGAGCTAGAGGAGGAACCTCAAATCAATCGGGAAGCTCCATCAGCTGGAAATCAAGAGGAACCTCCAACGCCAAATCAAGGGGGAATGCCATCAGCAGGAAATCCAAACACAACTGAATCCCCAGCACTATCTCCAGCAGAGTTTCTACAGAAGTCACCTCAAAACTCAATCTAAGGAGAGTCTATTTCTTTAGACTTAACTTCAGAGCAACTCCAAGCCAGACAAAATCTAGCCACTTCTAGCATCAATCAGCTGGAAGAAGAAATTCGTAAAAGAAGAAGATGGATTGAAGATCATCCATCATCAGCAATCATTGGAGAACCATTTGACCAAGTCAAAACCAGAAGCTCAGCTGCTCAAGCTACATCGGATCATCAAGAAGCAGCTGACACAGCTCAACTCTCAATAGAGCTAGAACTGACTGTCTATGATGAAGACACAGCTCTAATGGCGTGTTATATAGCTCAAGTTCCAGAGCCTCAAACAATTCTAGAAGCCTTAAAAAGTGTACCCTGGACAAACGCCATGCAGGAAGAGCTAAATGAATTCCTCAGAAATTGTGTCTGGGAATTGGTCGACAGACCTGAAGGAGTCAAAGTCATAGGACTCAAATGGATCTTCAAGAACAAACTGGATACCCTTGGAGTCATCATCAGAAATAACGCTCGACTAGTTGCCAAGGGCTACACACAGCAAAAAGGAATTGACTTCGAAGAATCATTTGCTCCAGTAGCACGATTAGAAGCAATTAGACTTTTTCTCGCTTATGCAGCACATCACAAATTCAAGGTTTATCAAATGGATGTAAAGTGTGCATTTTTAAATGGAGAAATCAAAGAAGATGTCTATGTTAAACAACCTCCATGATTTGAAGTAGAAGAAAATAAAGTCTACAAGCTAAAGAATGCGCTTTATGGATTGAAACAAGCACCTCGAGCTTGGTATGATACTCTATCGAATTTCCTTGTATCCAAAAAATTTAAGAAGGGCTCAGTAGACATAACACTCTTCACCATCAAGTTGGGAGAAGACATCCTGGTTGTTCAAATCTATTTAGACGACATCATCTTCGGATCAAGATCAACATTCTTGTGCCAAAGATTTGGAGAGATAATGTCAAAACAGTTCCAAATGTCTATGATGGGAGAAATGAGCTTCTTCCTAGGACTTCAAGTCAAGCAATCAGCAGATGGGATTTTTATAAATCAATCCAAGTACGTGAAATACTTGATCGCCAAGTATGGAGTTCAATCCAGCAGAACAGTAAAGATTCCGATGAACACCAACTGGAAGATTCAACCTGGAACTGAAGGGAAGTCAGTTGATTCCAGCAAATACAGAGGGAAAATAGGTTCCTTGCTGTATCTAACAGCTAGTCGTCCAGACATCTCTTTTGCAGTCGGAGTGTGTGCCAGATTTCAAGTTGATCCAAAGGAAGTACACATGCAAGCAGCCAAGAACATTCTCAAATATCTCAAAGGAACTCAGAATGTTGGGCTGTGGTATCCAGCTGAAGACAATCTACAGCTGACTGGATATTCAGACTCAGACTTCGCTGGAGATCGGTTGGACAGAAAATCAACTTCAGGAACATATCAATTCCTAGGAAGCAAGTTGATATCGTGGTTTTCAAATAAGCAAACGTGCGTCGCAACCTTTACAACAGAAGCAGAATATATGGCAGCTGGAAGCTGCTGCTCACAAATTCTCTGGCTAAAACATCAGCTGGATGACTATGAAGTGAAAACTGGACAAGTTCCAATTTTCTGTGATAGCTCAAGTGCGATTGCTATATTAGAAAATCCAGTACATCACACAAGATGCAAACATGTGGACGTGCGTTATCACTTCATCAGAGATCACGTGGAAAAGAAGGATGTGATTGTTGAGAAAATTCACACAGACATACAGCAGGCTGATAAACTCACAAAGCCACTGATAGAAGCAAGATTCAAAATATTAGTGCGGATTACTTGGATTACTCAACCCAGACGAAGCTACATCCAGCTGAATGGAAATAGACCCAGCTGGAGTTCAGAACCAACCTCAAAGAACCTAGCTGAGAAAGAATCAAGCTCAACCAGAAGCCTACGTTGAAGGATTATTCAGCTGACGGGGAACCAGCTGGAAAAACGATCACTCAACACAACTATTCATAACCGAGGTATCAGCTGACTACGATGATCAACTCAGAGGTTTGCAACATCATTACATACACCTACTCATTCTGTTTTAGACAGACATCAGTCAAATCATATCTTGTCATATCTAATCAAATTTAATTAAAAATCTGCAAATAACTGAAACATGGGAGTTTCGAGGCAAAAGTCAAAACGCCTCAACCGTCCTCTCACTACTAGAAATTCGCTCATACATAACGGGTATTACCCGTTATGTATGAGCACCGACATATAAAGTGGTGATATAAAAGGTGCGCTCATACATAACGGTTAATAACCGTTATGTATAATTCTTATAGATAACGGTTTGACAACATAGATAACGGTAATCAAATAGTTATCTATGGAAGCTATACATAACGGTTTTTACCCGTTATGAAATTTACTTCGCACGTAATTTATTGTTCTCTAGATAACGTTATTTATGCTATAGATAACGGTTTTTGCAACCGTTATGTTTTCCCGTCCGGATTTAAGCCTATTATTTTTGTTTTTTGTTTTTTTTCAATTTACTTATTTTTAAATTCTTAAAACCAATAAATAATTAAATCATAAAAATAATACATTTATTAGTATCAAAACATTGTCTTACATATATTATCATCTGAACATAGTAAAGATACATGATAATGTTTCACATGAAGTTCTAACTATACGAGTATCATCCAAACATAAAACAAGTAACTAAAGCTTGCTAGTTCCAAACCCATATTCATTCACTTCTTTGCCGACTCCACCTGTCCATCTTAACCGGGAGCGAGCCTCGATTCCTCAATGTCATGGCTAGCCACTTAGCTTCTTCACTCGGATCATTCCCCTCCTTCAACCCAACCATAGTCCTATCTACACAGAGCAATGAGAAAAAAATCCAAATATTATCATTGAATAACGAATTTAAAGAGCTCAAGTTTACAAAACTCCAGCTAAATGACTAATATATACTCAAGCTAAAGATTATTAGTAAAATATAATATAGATGTTTCTCCAAGTGGATAAACATGATTTTCCAAATACATTATAAGTAATGAAAAATGCATTGAAATGATCAATAGAACTCCATTAATACCTTATAAGAATCACAAAAAATAGCTACGTACTTAGCTCTTCTTGTTCTGCCAGATCGATAAATGTAATTAGACCTCCATATTATGAGGCGGCTCACACTACAACACAAAATATAATTTATATAAAGTGTCATGTAATAAACACGTTAGCCAAACAAAAGAACATGCTGACATAAACAGACCTAAATTATTAACTGGACATCATCAAAGTCCAGTCTTCATGCTGTAATAGTCCTGAAAACACAATAGAAATTTAAGGGACGTTACAGAAACAAGAAAGTGACAATTTATTTCTTAATCTGGTGGTAAAATGAAGCATTAATCATAAAATTGATACTGCAAATAAAAGCAGCCAAAAATTGATAATCTTAACTTCACCAAAGTTCACTGACCAGAGAGTAGAGTACAAGTTATTTTTAAACATTCTTGTTTGTAGGCAAGGTATCTATTGGTACTTTATTTGGAATATGTATATACATTATAATAATTTCTATTAGACTTATATATTCAGATATATTACCTGCAAACAAAAAAGTGTTTCCCCGAAGAACAATTTATTTCCATTAGAAAGCAGACAAATTCTAACACTTTTGTGCTGATACTGGAGTGCATAGTAACCAACTTCTCGAAGTTTTGTCCATCAAAGTAATGTGTTAGAAGAAGTGAACTTAAATTTAAGAAGACAAAATATATATGTTGGGTGCACTTAACAAGCAGAATGATTAAAAATTTAGGAATAATTAAACAACCTGATTTAGTTGCTGATGCCACATACACAACCTAACAAAACAAGGAAATAAACATACCATTGATTAGTCTAATCATTCTAATTAAAACCCAAAAACTCTTCCAGATAAATAGAAATAACGTGACATGCTATGGGTTTTATGCTTACACAACAAACATAGAGATTCACTCTATTTAGAGTTCATGATTGAATTCCATTTAGAACATATAAAGCCACCATGAATGCTGGTATGAGCAATACGTGCAACATACCCTCATAAATCGAATTCGAGTTACCTGTCGTAAAACAAACATAATGCAAGACCAGCATGCCTAATGGCCAATGCAAAGGTGAGAGATAACTAAGAAGAAACCGAGGCTAAAAGGTGATAGTCCTGAGAATAAATGGAGAAAAATGAAAATCTTATATTACCAAAGAAAAATAAAACCAACACTATAAATTATAAATTTAAAAAGATACTGAAACTTTCGAATTTCCTTATCCTATAAAACATGTAAGGCATAAGCATTCCATCCCATATGAAATGTACATTTCGTGGAAATAATCCCCTATTTCTATACAATGAAAATGGAAACAAATTCATAATTAGATACAAAATTGATTGATTTTATTACATATAACAGGCGCCACAAAGAATCAACAATTCATAAAAAGCTTTTTCTTTTGTCCGATTCGTAGATTTTTTATTGCTTGGAACCCTCAATTGTTTTACCGTTTCTAAAACAAATTGGTGAAACTTGTAAAACTTAACTACATGCCTCAATATAGTAAATACACAATGTGATTGAAAAAGGAAGGCGATGCAATTATTCAAAATTACTTTGATTCGTAAGATGATCATGTAAATTTAATAAAAATATCAAACAAACAATAAAAAACACATAATAATTGGGGCTCTGCAAAATTACACATGCCAGAGAAAATTGGCTTGTGATAGAAACACACCTATAGAAGAGCAGAGGCAACAATTGTACCAAAGGAAATAGATAAATCATCAATTCAACAATCAAGGTAATTAGTCAAATTCTTTACCACAAATGAAATTAAGTTGTGATAATAAATTTATGTCTTGATTATAATGCAGGATGTGAACAAACTAGGAGCAACGACACTAATGGTTCTCAGAAACTTACAATCGGATGTTCACTTATCTCACACAGTTCAAAAGCTCAAACAAAATAGATTATAACCATAAAACCGATTGCCTCAACTGGTTAAAGAAGTTTGCCCACTACCACAATAATCTGCCTAAATATGAACTCAATCGCATTCAAAAAAAGTATCCTCACACCAAAATAATCTACGCGGATTACTACAAAGCCACAATGAGCTGATTATATATTCATTCGATTCATATTTTGATGAATTAAGATGTCAACTCGTGAATTTAAGGGCTGAGGATAATTACCTTTATTATCCCATAAGATTTGAATTTGTCTGAAGGGCTGGAGTTTTCCCGGATCTAAGCCACGCCGCCGAGGAATGCCTACATTTCCGGCGACACTTTCAGCGACTTTATTATTCTCCTCGGCTCCCGCTTCTTCGTGAATTAACGGCTGAACCTAGATTAATTCAAAATTAGGGCTCACTTCTGAATTGGGGATTTAAAATTCCGAATCGAGAGAGTTTGTTGCGGTTCGCGTGGGAAGAAGCGGCGACGACGGTGGCGGAGAGGCGTCGAGGAGAAGCCGCAGCAATGAAGAAGAGGGAAGAAGTGGGATTTATATCTGCAAGAGAGAAATGAGACGAGAGAGATAGAGAGAGAGAGATGGGAGAAAGAAACGATGTCTCAAATCTGAAGCAATCGTATTTTCTTTAATTTATTTTTGATTTATTAACTCAATAAAACAAAATTTTAAATTTATTAATAAAAGATAATACAATCTTAACAGTTTTTAAAAATCGTTATGAATAGTTAATTATAAATAACGCTCAAACATAACGGCTTGTGGGAAATCGTTACATATAGTATGAACATACATAACACAGTCCTCATAACCGTTTTGCCGATTGATGCACGCACATACTTAACGGGTTTTTTCAGAACCGTAATGTTAACCAAAAATGCGCTCAAACATAACGGTTTTTAAAAATGACCGTTATGTATGCAGTGTTATCTATGCATAAATTTCTAGTAGTGTCTCACGCGCATTAACTGGCATTTTCTAAACAAGAAACTTACATGATGCGAGAATCACTCCCAGTCATAGATCTTCTTATCAAACTATAAATCTTGATCGTCCATTCATCAAGAAAGTTGATATAAATATGTTAGAAGAGATACGCAAACATTTGCATTAACCCTAAAAAGTTTTTCGGCACTCTTTCTTCTTCCTCCCCTTTGTATTATTTGTTCTACTAACAAAAGTTGCAGAAGAAGAACATGGAATCTAGAAAGATATCTCCAGAAGCCGATCAACATGAAAAGTCTGTCAAAGCTTCACTATGAGAGTTGTTTAACTCTCAGGAACCACAAGAAGACGGAGTTCCAGGAGAAAATGAAGCTCATCGACAGATCCGGTCTAACGCAGTGGGTGACTGCAAAGCTCAAGAACATCTTTCACCAGGAAGTTGTAGAATTCTTCCTAGGAATGTCAAAGGAAAAAGACCTCCTCCACCCCACTGTCTCTCTCAAAATAAAAGAGAGAACAGGACACACAATTCCCTGGGATGCGGAAATCAACGTCAACAAGATTCTGACAAAGGAATTCAACCTAAGAGGAAGCCCAGTTAGAACTGGACGAGATGTTAATAAAGCCGGAGTCTTTAAGAGCAGACATGTCAAAACTCTTGCTCCGCCACAGGAGGCACAGAAAAAGATGCAGGAGACAAAGCAGCATGCATCTACTTCCTTCCCAGCAGGGAAGAGAAAACAACTTGAGGAGACAAAACAAGCTGAAGCACCGTCTTCAAAGAGAAGACTTAAGTTAAAGGTGCTCAGTCAGTCAGTCGAGAAGCCAGTTGACATTGAGAGAGAATTCGTAACTACTCTCCGAGGAGCAGAAGGTCCTCAAGCGGTGGTTTCTTACGGTGGAGAAGAAGTTCATGTGCCAGCGTGAACATCATCATCGCCACCACCACAACGACGTATTCCAGCTGATCAACTAAGCTTAGACCCCAATCAACTAAGCTTAAACCTCACAGCAGATGGAATACTTCAACCGCTTTCTCCTCAATTTCCTTCAGCTCAACAGGGACACCAGCTTCAAAATCAACTTATGGAAGTTAGAGCTCAAGCCCTTGCACCAAGCTCAAGTGAAAAGCATCATCCAGCCGATGATCACTTGCAGCTGGATGATGAAAACATGAGCTGAACCCCATAACAATCACTTCAGAAGTAGAAGGGGAATACTTAAGTCCCTCAAGAGTTGCACGTGACGCCTCCATCTCAAGGTTTGAAGACCTCATGCTTAAAGGAGTCACAAGCGCAACTGAAGTGCTGAATCAGAATTTCTCATTCAATCTAATGAAGTCTGAAGAAGCCAAATTGCAAGGAATGAAGTTGTGCCCTACTCAGAAGATGTCATCTCCAGTGCCAACTCATACCTCCAAGCACTCAGCTGGACAGCCCCAGCTGAAACAGGCCAAGGAAGCAGTGTTTGCAATCACAGCTGAGGCTAATGCTATTGAAGAAGAGCCAGCCAATGCAACAGCTGAGCCACCAAGACTCCAGACCTCGCTGCTCAGAGCTGACAACCGCACCATAGCCAAACTAACCATCGCAACAGCTGATAATACAGCGAAAATCGCTGACGCAATTCAGGAAATTGCACAACTCAATAAGACGATGGTGTGTCTCTCCCGCCTTATTGATCATGCCAAAAAGGGGAAGATAATGAGACAAAGAAGAGGCAAACTGACAAAGAAGAGGCAAACTGCTGAGCTAGATAAACCAGCTAAATCAGCCGAAGGAGAAACGAGTCAAAAGAAAGAAGCAGCGGATGCAGAAGAGAAGACCCAGCCAGCTGGGATTGAAGATTGAAGAATTGAAGAATTTTTTTTTCCTTTCTTTCTTTTTCTCTTTTTATGCTGTAAATTCTTACATTAATAAAACACAATTTTCTTTGCTGCTCAAAGCTCACCCTGATGACAATTACTTAGGGGGAAGCTAAAGGGAAGCTTCATAAGTTGTCTCAGTTAGGTTTTGGCATCATCAAAAAGGGGGAAATTGTTGGGAAAATTATAAAGTTTTGATTTAATACCAAAACCCAACTGTTCTCCAACTGAGTAGATGATCGCATCAACCTAAGTAGTGTTTTCCAGCTCGCCTGTTTGAGCTCTAGATTTTCTAAGTTTACAGGTTCAGGAAGCGGAAGACAGCAGAAGCTCAAGACAGCAGAAGATCCAGTTGTGCTTACAGCAGGAGTCAACTATCAGCTGAGTTTTACAGCTGAGCAGAAGATCCAGCTGTGTTTACAGCAGGAGTCAACTATCAGCTGAGTTTTCCAGCTGAGCTGAGTTCAAAACAGAGCAGGATCAAGCTGAAGATTAATCGAGTTGAGTTCAAGACACAGCTGGTCCAGCTGTACAGAACAAATGGAACTAACTCTGAAGACGTCACTTCAAGTCAGTTTACCCAATCCAGCTCTAAATTCAAAAACCAGCTCCAAAGGCAGAGATCCCGGTGTCAGAGGAAGGCAATATACCTCGACCAATGAGGGATTGCCAAATCAGCATCCTAGACTTCAGAACCTAGGATGTGACACTAATGAAGATAGGTGCAAAAACGTCCAACGGCAGATTTCGAATTTAAGAAGAGTAAGTAAGATTCAAACAGCTCCTCCAACGGCTAGTCTTGAATCTCTACCTATATAAACCCGTCTTCAACCTCAGGATTAGATACGAAAAACCTTCTACAAGCTTTCAAATTCTAAATTCATCAAGTCTTCAAAAGCTTACAAGCACTTCTAAATAGTTAAAAGAACACTTTATCTTAAAGTGTTTCTAGTCCAGAAACTGCCCAGTTTTTCGTCTGATTCCTAGGCAGAAATCATTGTATATCTTAAGCCTAGATTTCAAACGAGTTCAATCAACTCTAAGTTCTTCATTGTAAGAACTCGTTCATAGTTGGAACCCCAAACCGAACCCCTCGTTACCCAGAAAGGTTAGGTCAAGGTTACGCTTGCTTGAAGCGCGAAATTCAAGTGGTTGTAAGGTTTTTTCAGTACCCGCAAACTGAAAGGTTAGGCTTGACAGTGCCCGTAAACTGTTGGAACACAGCTCGGGTTAGAGTTGTGAAGTTGCTGGGTACTTGGAAACCAAGTGGTAGTGAATTACCAGTGAATCTGGTCGTGGACGTAGGAGGTGTTACTCCAAACCACGTAAAATCTCGTGTTATTTACTTTTTCATTATTTTCAGATATTGTACTAATTCCATTTGCATATTGCATCTTTATCAAATCTGCATACTCAGCTGCTCCCCAAAGACAGTTGTGTTTTGTCTATAAACTTGCATAACTTGACTAAGTCAAAAACGTAAAGAATATTTTCAAGCTGAGTTTTTCTAAGCAATCGAGCTAAGTTTTCAAACCACCACTTTCTGCACCGCCAGCTGAGTTATTAGCCCAGCTGACCTTCCTCAGCTGGATTCATAACTGAGCTCACAAACTCTGTTTTAAACTTGAAAAAGTTTTTAAAAATCTATCTTTGGTGTATTCACCCCCCCTACACCATAGACCCAGCTCAGGGATCATAAAAAATAAAACTATTTATTTGGCCGACAAATTAATTTGCCTAATTATATTGATTGTGCAAAATAATTACGGAATGAAAAAATAAACATGGATTGTGAGTATTTATATAGGTTCTATAAGAGTGAAGTTTTTATTAAGAATCAATATGAGATGAGAAAATTTATATTAAATATACATAGAATAAATAAATAAATAAATAAAAATGCTTATAATGAGAATTAAAGATAAATAAGAATAATAAAAGGAGAGAACGCCACATAGGACCTCGAATTAAGGTGATGCCTCGAATCCGCAATCGTTTTAATAATATACTCCCTCCGTCCCAATCATATAGGCTTGTTTTCCTTTTTCGGATGTCCCAAATATATAGGCCAGTTTCTATAAAAAGTAATGTTTTTTTAACTTATTTACTAATTTATCCTTATTCAATTCTTGGATTGACTCATAATCAAACAATAAATATGGTCATAGAAGGAAGTTTGCTTGTATAATTTGTATTTCCAATAATTTCTTAATCCTAGTGCAAAACTCCAATCAGCCTATATGATTGGGACGGGGGAGTATAGATTACTAAAAAGTTAGAAACAGACATCTTTCCTAGCTTACTCGTAATGATTAATTTAAAACATTAATTTATATTTAAACATTTAAATTAATGGTTTTGACCATAATTTTATACATGAGAAAGTATCTATTACTAATAGGAAAATAAAGCTGCCTCCTCCACAGTGCTCCGTTCAGATTTTTCTTTATTCTGGTAATTTGTCTAATTTTAATTCATATATATTCTAATTTTTATTTTTATTAATTTCATATTCTTGAAATATCACATGTTTATCTATTAATCACATCTCATGTTTATCTATTAATCATATCTCATATTTATCTATCCCTCTATTTAATTAATTTCTTCTATTATACATATTAAAATAATAACAATTTCAGAATGCATTCTTATAAATCCTTATTTTATACATTCTTAATTCATATATAATAATCTATAGAAAATTTGTAGAAAATTTGTAAATGACAATCTCTCTATGAAGACTAAATAAATATATTTAATCAACATATCTACATGGAATCCTTTTCATTTTTTCATTCATGTTTGTCTAAAACTTCGATTAGTGCTTTCTAGAAAATATATACGTTGAATCAAATATGGAATAGGTAGCTAAAGAAAAGAACAAAAAAAACTTGAAGATGTAAACATTTTTTTTCTGCATTTTGGCAAAGATTAGAGATATCGATTTAACATGAACTAACGAGACGGTTCAAATATACTTAAAAAGAAGGATTTTTACTAATTTTAATCAATATTAACTTTGTTTATATTTTATCGAGTAATTTAGCATAAACCAACGAGACGGTTCAAATAACATAGAAAGAATGATTTTTACTAATTTTAATTAATTTTACTTGGAGTGTTCATATTTTTATCTAGTATTACTCAACGGATTTAAGATCAATACGTACAGTAAAGTCACTATTTTAACCGAGATTAGAACGAACATGTAGAAAAATTCTAAACAAATTTAGATTTAAAAAAAATACATAATGAATGAGTATAACCGATCCATTATCATTCCTACTTATAAATTTAGATACGTGAAATAATTAATTTTCTAAGTTTGATTAATAATTAACGCGAACAATATCACAATTTTTAAATAAAATATAAAATTATTTTTAAAATATATACATATAAATTAAAACATAAAGTTATTTCCCGTTGAATTTGGACGGACTACTTACTAGTAATCCAGTGTATACATATAGCTACGAAAATTAAAAAAATCTAGTGTATAAATACGCGCGTGCGCACGGGGGACTAATTTGTGTAGGTCATATAAAAAGTGAAAAACATACGAAATTATGCAAAAAATATGGTATATCAATAACACTAAATTGTGTCCGATTATAAAAGCAATCCAAAACTTATCCTTTTTTTTTTTTTTTTCATCATCCAAAACTTATCCAATTAAGATGCTATGATTCACGATTAAGACTTCGTTCTAACTGAATAGACTTGTATAGTAGCTGTGTATCTTGATATCTATTACTAATACGAAAATAAAGTTGTCCCATCTACTGTGCTTCGTTCAGATTTTCCTTTATTCTGGTAATTTGTCTAATTTTAATTTATATATATTCTAATTTTTTATTTTTATTAATTTCATATTCTTGAAATATTACATGTTTATCTATTAATCACATCTCCTATTTATATTTCCCTCTATTTAATTAAATTCTTTTATTATCCATATTAAAATAATAATAATTTCGGAATGCATTCTTATAAACCCTTATTTTATACATTCTTAATTCATATATAATAATCTATAGAAAATTTGTATATGAAAATCCCTATGAAGACTAAATAAATATATTCAATCAACATGTCTATATGGAATCCTTTTTATTTTTCATTCATGTTTTCTAAAAATTTGATTAGTGCTTTCTATAAAATATATACATTGAATCAAATGTGGGATAGGTAGCTAAAGAAAAGAATAAAAAAACTTGAAGATGTAAACATATTTTTTTTCTTCGCATTTTGACAAAGATTAGAAATATCAATTTAACATGAACTAATGAGACGGTTCAATTATACTTAAAAATAAGGATTTTTACTAATTTTAATTAATATTAACTTTGTTTATATTTTTATCGAGTAATTTAGCATAAACCAACGAGAAAGTTTAAATAACATAGAAAGAATCATTTTACTAATTTTAATTAATATTATTTTGAAGATGTAAACATTTTTTTTCCGCATTTTGGCAAAGATTAGAGATATCGATTTAGCATAAACTAACGAGACGATTCAAACATACTTAAAAAGAATAATTTTTACAAATTTTAATTAATATTAACTTTGTTTAGATTTTTATCGAGTAATTTAGCATAAACCAACAAGACGGTTCAAATAATATAGAAAGAATGATTTTTACTAATTTTAATTAATTTTACTTGGGGTGTTCATATTTTTATCGAGTATTACTCAATGGATTAATTTGAGACGAATATGTACAGTAAAGTCACTATTTTAACCGAGATTAGAACGAACATGTAAAAAAATTCTTAACAAATTTAAATTTAAAAAATACATAATGATTGAGTATACCCGATCCATTATCATTTTTAATTATAAATTTAGATACGTGAAATAAATTAATTTTCTATGTTTGATTAATAATTAACGCGAAAAATATCACAACTTTTAAATAAGAAATAAAATTATTTTTAAAATATATACATATAAATTAAAACATAAAATTATTTGCCGTCGAATTCGGCAATTTCTTTCTTAGTATATATATATATATATATATATATAATATTTCCAAAAAGAAAAAGAAAAAAAGAAATTTGTCACTCCATCCACAAAAAGTTACTATATTCTTTTGATCATTCTAATCCGTCCATTCTGCACGAGTGGTCCAAATACACTTAATTAAATTTTCATAGTAACTGATATATTAGATTTTCAATCCATTAATAATTGTGCCCTAGGAATCAATGCGTTTGACTTGGAGATCGTATATATGGGGCAATATAATCTTGTAAATATACATAATATTAGTATTAATAAAATGGTGTACGTAATATATATCCTGTTTCTAGAAAAAGGTGTTTCATGGGATGCACACAAATCAGTAGGTAAGACTAGTTTGTAGCAAACCACATGACCTGTCTCTTACACCATGCCTTCGATTAATTAATATATATGTTAGAAATGGGTATCATGTTACTCTGCTGTCTTAGTTAATTTCCCCCCTATTTTCCAACCAAAGCAACGTGGGGAATGGAATGGAATGTAATGTCTACCGCAAATCGCAGATGAGATAAGATGTGCACTAACAATGAAATAGAAATTAAATTATTTGGAAAAATAAAATATGAGTTTTTATTTTAAGGGTAGTTATATTCGGCCACCCGGTGGCCAACCACCATCCGGTTTTTTTGCCAAAAATCGGTCGGTTCATTTATATTTTTTGGACGGTTTTTTTTAGTTTTTTTTTGTGCCAAATTATGTCCCTAATCTAATTTCCCTCCTCAATCTTTCATTTAGGCGTCAAATCTATCTACATTATTTCTCCCTCTCTTTTTTTCCCCTCCAAAATGGTCGAAATATATTTATAAAATTATTACGTAATTATTTTAGAAAAAATCTTTTTTATGTCAATTAATATATATAATGTTATTAAAATTATATTAAATCGTTTTCATAATATTCCTACCATTATAAATAATTAAAAAAATTATAATACATTTTATATTTAATTATAGATTTAATATAGCAACATATTTTTCTTAATTAATATTTATAAAACAAATGAAATTTGATTAATTCAATTTCATAATATTCCGACTACAAGTCGAATATTAAAGAAAATAAATTAAATTAAATCAAATAATTTTTTCTCAATTAATATATATAATGAAATTTTAAAGTATATTAATTCAATTTCAAAGTATTGTATTTAATTTAAATTTAATTTAATTTAATTTCGATTTACTATAATGAATTTAAAATTTTAAAAAAATATTATTCCATGGAAATACTATATAAAATATCTCACGCCTAAGTAATTATTTCTCTCCCATGTATTAGTTCCTAAATTAGTGGGATTATATTAGGATAATATTTTTTTTCCCTCCCACAAATTAGTTCCTAAATTAGTGGGATTATATTAGGATTATATTTCCCTCCACAAATCACAAAATAATTTTGAAAATAAACTAAAATTCGAAATATGATTTAATTTTGAAGAATCCCTAATTTGGTGGAAATTATGTATAATAATGGAAACAAAATCAAAAATTAATTATGGATAAAAATCAATCACAAAATAATACAGAAAATAAAATAAAATTCGAAAGGTCGAAAACATGTAAAGGAATTTTTTGCAATATATTTCGCGGGCCGCCACTTACCTCAGTGGCACAATACTCTAATTACAACATATACGTCTCAGGTTCGACTCTCACTAGGCGCAATAAGTTGTAAAATTTATTTTTACCCAAACTCGATTTTTTTTATCAATTACACTACACTAGTGCAATTTGATTTTAAAAAAAAAATTAAAAGCGTACAAAAAAATATTTAAATCACTAGTGTAATTTTTTTTGGCGTCATTTTTTTTGTTACAAATTATTATAGTGGAAATTAATCGTAATTATATCTTTTCTATTAACAATTACACTAGACAATGATCAAATCAATATTATCCGAATTGATTTCCACAAATTGGACTAGTGTAGTGGAAATTAATCGTAATTCCATCGTTTTTATTAAAAATTACACTAGACCATGATCAAATCAAGATAATCCGAATTAATTTCCACAAATTGGACTAGTATAGTGGAAATTAATTGTAATTCGATCGTTTTTATTAACATTACACTAGACCATGATCAAATCAAGATAATCCGAATTAATTTCCACAAATTGGACTAGTATAGTGGAAATTAATCGCAATTCGATCATATTGGTCTCAAGACGGATACCTTGGTGTAGAGGGGGGTGAATACACCAAGGTTTAAAAACTTTTCCACGTTAAAACTCTATTGAGAGAGCATGTTGTGTTCGACTCAGCTGGATGACAGCTTGAGTGACACAGCTGGCTGTGAGAGTGTGTGTGGAAGTTGGTGGGTTTGGAAAGTCCGTCTGTTGCTTCAAATTATATTACAAAGCTCTGTTTCACTTTTCGGTTAATCAGTTTATGCAGCTTGAAATGTATGCTTATGAGGGGTTAGTAACATGCATAAAACAAAGCGATAAAGAACAAAGCAATTTTAACGTGGTTCGGAGTAACACCTCCTACGTCCACGACCAGGTTCACTGGTAATTCACTACCACTTGGTTTCCAAGTACCAAGCAACTTCACAACTCTAATCCGAACTGTGTTCCAACAGTTTGCGGGCACTGTCAAGCCTACACCTTCAGTTTCCGGGTACTGAAGAACCTAACCACTCGAATTACACGCTTCGAGCAAGCGTACCTTTTACCTAACCTTTATGGGTTTGGGTTTGGGTATGGGTTTTCCAACTATGAACGAGTTCTTACAATGAAGAACAAGGAGTAAGATGAACTCGTTCAAACTAGGCTTAAGATATTTATTTTGATCTATTCTACCTAAGACTGAATGTGTGAACAACTAAGAACACAGCTGACTGGCTGGGTGTTCTTGAAAGTTATGGCTTTGAAGATTGTTGTTCATCTTTTTGTTTTGCTCTTTTATTTCTTCTGTCGTCTTGCCAGTTCCCCTTTTCTTCAATGGTGGAGGATGGATATATATAGGTGGAGATTCAAACTAGCCGTTGGAAGAGAGCCGTTTGAATCTTACCTACTCTCATTGACTTCTTGCTTTTAACCTATGAAGTAGGTCTGCATCTGCAGAGGCTACTTCTCTGAATTGACTGCGTCAGATAAGATCTTCTGACATCGGGATCTTGTCTTGGAGAAGGTCTTCGTCTTCGAGCTGCTAAGCATCTCTGCTGTGTCTTCAGCGGCTTGGACTCTGCTGCGTCTTGACTCTGAGCTGTGTCTTAGACCTGTGCTGTATCATTAACCTGAGTTGTGGCTTCAACCTGAGCTGTGTCATCGACACTAAGCTGGGTCTTTTATACTGAGCTGGGTCTTTGACACTGAGCTGGGTTTCCGTCACTGAGCTGGGTTTTGATACTGCTGGGTCTTTGACTCTGCTTGGTCTGCTATGCTGATTGCCTCAGCTGGGTCCAGCTTAGTTGTGTCTTCTGCCATGTCTTCTGCAGTTTTCAACTGCTACCTGTAAACTAAGAAACTCTATAAGCTCAAACAGGTGAGCTGAAAAATGCTTAGGCTTGAGCAATCATCTACTCGGTTGGGGTCAGCTGGGTTTTGGTATCGAATCAAAACTCTATTAATTTTCCCAACAATTTTCCCCTTTTTGATGATGCCAAAACCTAACTGAAAAAAAAATTTACTCCCCCCTTAACAAAAAAACGAGTTTTCAAAAGTTTAACCATTCACAGCAAGAAGATCAAATTCAGAGTTCAGAAGACAAAATTCCCAGATGGCTGGGTCATCAACTGAGCTGCTTCCTTTGCTGTTGATTCTTCAGTCTCTCTTCTTCAAGCTGTTAATCCGTTCTCAACCTGTACCGATTGAAGATCATCCGTTCCAGCTTCCTATATTCTTCTTCATTACTTACCTTGGAAATTTTTCTCCTGATTGCCCATTTATTCACTTCTGTGATTATTTGCGATTTGTCAGGGAAATCGGTTCCAGGTATCAGTGGAGGCTGGAGATGATACAGCTGGGGAGCAGAGAGTTGGATCTTTGCGGTCTCTGCAGCATGGAAGAATGCTTTCGCAGTCATCCTATCTTGATGAAAGAGCTCATTTAGATGCATCTTGAAAGCAACATCTGGAGGCGTATTTGGGTAGGCTCCCAGATAGTAGTAATCTTCAATGAACTCGAATTTTGTATGTTCCCAGTCATCGTTTAATTCTTCTGGGATCCATTCATCTATTCTTCTCCAGTTCATTGGCATCTGAGTCTTTTTCTTCGATGCTCTGATGTTTGCTCTTTTCTTCTTCTGCTTCTTTTCTTCAGCATCGAGCAAGCTTTCCTTCTTCTTCTGCTACTTTTGAAAGTTCCTCATCTCTTGCTTTTGTTTATTTACAAAGTTGCAGAGCCATTGAGTATCATTTATTTCTTCTGCCTTGGCTCCGCTAGCTTTGGCAAGAGGGATGATCATTTTGCTCCATTTTCCTCTCCGTCCAGCTGGTTCTTCTGCTTCCAGCTCAGCAACAACTTCATCAATCTCCGACTACAGCACTTGGATTTCATCTTCATCTACAGCTTTTCCTCTGCCTGCCCTTGATGTTTTTCTTTTGTCATTTCCTTCCTCTTTTCTTTCCCCTTTTTTGGCATTATCAACAAGGGTGGATGATAGGTTGACGATTGTCTCATTTAGCTGGGCCAGGGCTTTGTCAACTTCAGCAAGCTTGGCTGTGTTGTCTGCTGTGACTAGATTGAACTGTGTTTTAGCAGTTACTTCCAGCTTTGAACTGAGTGTCCAGCTCCTTGTAGAGGTTGAACAGTGTTTGTATGTCAGTTCTGTTGGAGAGCGTTTGTTTTTGAAGAGCTGTCATCTGGTTGGATAGGTCGCTGAAGCTGCTTTCCAGTGGAGCTTGAAGTTCTGAAATGATCTCAGGGACTCTCTTTTCTAGATGAGTTGTCTGATCAATGCGTTGAGAAGCGAGAGATTGTTTGAGATCTTGACTGGTGCTTTCCTGTAGATTCTGGGCAAATCTGTGAACTTCATCAATGGACTGTCCGTTACAATGGACTTGCCATTCTACAGCTGTGATGCATAGAAGAGTGTCAACATTTGATTTGAGTCTATCCTGGTATAGGATTTCCTCAAGTTGTTTGGCTATTTCTTCCTTCATTACATTAGAAAGCACGACATCGGAATCCGTTTGAGTCCCGGATTCGACTTGGCTGGGTTTGACTGCCTCGATCTCAACTAGTGAGCGAGTGTCATTGGCAATTGGACTAGGTGGGGCAGTTTCTGCGGGCTCAACTGTTGCAGAAGTTGGCTCGTTTTCAATCACCATTGCCTCAGCTGTGTCGGCATGTACAACTTCCTTGGCAGTCTCAACTGGAACAATCCAGCTGAGTGTGTGGAGGTAGGAGTTGGCTCTCGCGATTACCTCCTCAGATGGAGGTACTTCATCTTGCTTAGTCTTCTGGATAAGATTTTGAATCAGTTCATCTTTATGCATGAATGCATCCTGAAGACTTCCAAATTCAAAGATCTCTTGCAGAGCTGCTTCTTCGGCTTTCAGCTTAGCGAAAGAGTATAACTCCACCAATTCTTCATTTGCGTACCAGGTAGTCATCTTGGTAGCAAGGTAAAATTTGAAGTCGCTGACGGCGACTAGTGCGGCGGGGAGTGAAACTAGAGATGGGTATTGTTGCAGTGTGCTTTTTAATCCTTGAAGTCTGAGGTCATCGAACCTCATGATAGTAGCAGCACGTGCAACGGTTCTGGGACTGAGGATTTCAACTTCCTCAGAAAAAGTGGGGCTTGAAGGTTCAGCTTGGTTTTCATTATCCCGCTGCGAAGGAGTTTCAGCTGGACAGGGCTCTTTAGGTGAGCTGGGAAAAGAAGAGAGTTCAGCTTGGGAGTCAGCTGGTTGTGAAGAAGTTTCAGCCAACTGAATATCTGTCTGTTCTCTTATAGGAGATGGTTCTTTATGAGGAGAGCTGGGTGCTGAGAATTGGGTGTGAGGGAGCAGGGAGGTTTCAGGTACTGAAGAATTGAAAGGGGAAATTGAGATGTGTACCTGAGGAATTCCAGCTGATGTAAAATCAATTGGAGCGGGTTGTGAGGATGCTTGAAGAATTTGGCGAAGGGGAATAACATCTTCTGGGTCTGGGTCAGGAACCACTATCTGTGATTCTTCAACTTCTCGTGATGTAATCACGAGATCCCTTTCATAGTCTGAGCTGGAGGAGGATCCTTGAGCTGTCTCCTCAGTGACTGGTATCCACTCAGTTTTCTTCTTTGAACAGGGGAGGCTGTGGGAGTGGATTCCGATCCAGTTAGCTCAACAACTGGTTTCTCTGCTGCCTCCTTAGCTGGTTTGTTGGCTACCTTGAATTTCAGCTTATTCTTAGCAGGTGGAGATCCAGCTGGCTGTGTCTCCTCTGATTGCTTCCTTTTTCTTGCTTGAGAGGGAGAGGCAGTCTGATGTTTTGCCTCTTGCGCCCTCTTCTTTCATTTAGGGGCTGTCTTCTTCAACAAGTCAGTGAGCTGACTTGGCTTTTCGAACAGTATTCTGGACACAGAAAATTCTTCTGCGTCATGCCACTTGATTTGCCTTCCGATAGAGTAGCTTTCTATTATGCACGCTACTTTGGTGCATATATAGATTGTCTCTCTACAGCTGTACCGGGTGAAGCTGTCATTTTCAAAATGAATCTTTTTAGATTCTTTTTCCAATTTTCCCATGAAGTATGAGAACCAATCCCATTTCTGAGGATGGTTATCATCGGTTTCAGCTTGGGTATGCTGATCTCTCCTTGAGATCCAACGATACCGAGGATGCACTTCTGGGTGACATCCAGAAGTAATCTGTACTTGGGCTTGAGCAGGAGCTTGGACATGCTCGCCCTGTATGGTTCTGGCTTGAATAGCATTTTATCCAGTTCGATCTGGATTTATTCTCTGGTGTAATTATCTGGGGAGCGGTCCCCATGAGTCTTCAGGCCGAACAGCTTGTTCAACATCCGGTTGATGTTGATGTCAACGTCTCACGGTGTTGTTTGTCCAGTCTTTTCCTTGATTTGCAGAGAGACGTTGGAACGGAGTCGGTCATCATGGTTAGACATCTCTAAGAAGAACTCTGCCACTTCCCGGCGGAAGATGTTCTTCGGTCTTGCAGTCGCCCACTGCAAAAGTCCGGCATTTTCGATGAGATCCAGAACTTCCTGTAAGTTCTGGTAGTTCTTGAGAGTTAGACAACTCTCAAAATGAAGTTTTGACATCAAGTTCTCAGTCTAGCTTGCTCCTGGTGTCGTCTTCTTTGGTGCCATGATTTTCTTCTGTTGCAAGAGGATTAGAGATACGAAGATGCTTGAGAGCGTATTAGTAAAAGGATAATTAAGAGTCTGAGATATGAATTTCAGATAAGTATAAGCGATATAAAATATGACGAAGATATGCACGAATTTTTGATGTATATATCAATTGCCCATTTTGATTAATGGTTGAGATCTTGGTAATAGTATTGAAGATCTGCGGCTGAGAGATATTTGCGCAACACGTCCCATGACGTGTGAATATTGAATGTAGGTCACGCGCGCGTGAGGTAGTCGAAACGTTCTGACTTCTGACTCAGTTCTCTCGAGCTACAGTATTCTGCATGCTTTTCATTAAATGCGATGGGATGGATAGCTTGCAGAATAATCCATTTAAGCAATGTTTGGATGTTTGCATCTTCAGTTATGCATCCAGTTGTCTTTACTTCACAGCTGGTCCCAGTCAGCTAGCTAGATTTCTTCATTTTCTTTGCTCATTGTTCAGCGCTCCTTGTTGGTCCTTCCCGGTTGAGCTGATTTATCTTCTTTCTTGTGACCCCCAGATCAATTTTGTTGATTGCAGCTCTTGGACATTCTTCTGAGCATTCATCAGATATTGTGATGACTTTGGTGGTTGTCTCTCATGGTGTCATATATTCTGATTATGAGACGTTCCAACTCGTCAATCAGCCATTCTGTTCTTCTCATCTCCTGGTGGCTTGAGACGATTGCATCACAGTCCATCCGGGTTGCTGCTGAGTGAAATTCCTCTCTCCAGTGCTCCAAGATACTTTGATATCTTGTTCTTCGTACCCCCAAGTCATGGAGATAATTCCTATAACATTCGCATCTCGGACAAATGTCTGGATTCATGATTTCTCAAGAGCTCCTTTATTGAGAGATTCCTGCACAAGGGAGATTTCAAGACAGTATGCAATATAATGATTTTAAAAAGATTTTGAAACTTTGAAGGATCTGTTCAGGTGACCACTATCAGCACTGAAATGCAGACTTGACACAGATACAGTAATTTTTTGAACCACTGCTCTAATACCAATTGTTGGTCCCAAGACGGATACCTTGGTGTAGAGGGGGGGTGAATACACCAAGGTTTAAAAACTTTTCCAAGTTAAAACTCTTTTGAGAGAGCCTGCTGTGTTCGACTTAGCTGGATGACAGCTTGAGTGACACAGCTGGTTGTGAAAGTGTGTGCTGAAGTTGGTGGGTTTGGAAAGTCCGTCTATTGCTTCAAATTACATTGCAAAGCTCTGTTTCACTTTTCGGTTAATCAGTTTATGCAGCTTGAAATGTATGCTCGTGAGGGGTTAGTAACATGCATAAAACAAAGCGACAAAGAACAAAGCAATTTTAACGTGGTTCGGAGTAACACCTCCTACGTCCACGACCAGGTTCACTGGTAATTCACTACCACTTGGTTTCCAAGTACCAAGCAACTTCACAACTCTAACCCGAGCTGTGTTCCAACAGTTTGCGGGCACTGTCAAGCCTACACCTTCAGTTTTCGGGTACTGAAGAACCTAACCACTCGAATTACACGCTTCGAGCAAGCGTATCTTTTACCTAACCTTTCTGGGTTTGGGTTTGGGTTTGGGTATGTGTTTTCCAACTATGAATGAGTTCTTACAATGAAGAACAAGGAGTAAGATGAACTCGTTCAAACTAGGCTTAAGATATTTATTCTGATCTATTCTGCCTAAGACTGAATGTGTGAACAATTAATAACACAGCTGACGGGCTGGGTATTCTTGAAAGATATGACTTTGAAGATTGTTGTTCATCTTTTTGTTTTGCTCTTTTATTTCTTCAGTCGTCTTGCCAGTTACCCTCTTCTTCAATGGTGGAGGAGGGATATATATAGGTGGAGATTCAAACTAGCCGTTGGAAGAGAGCCGTTTGAATCTTACCTACTCTCATTGACTTCTTGCCTTTAACCTACGAAGTAGGTCTGCATCTGCAGAGGCTAGTTCTTCTCTGAATTGACTGCGTCAGATAAGATCTTCTGACATCGGGATCTTGTCTTGGAGAAGGTCTTCGTCTTCGAGCTGCTAAGCGTCTCTGCTGTGTCTTCAGCGGCTTGGACTCTGCTGCGTCTTGACTCTGAGCTGTGTCTTAGACCTGTGCTGTATCATTAACCTGAGTTGTGTTTTGGACCTGAGCTGTGTCATCGACACTAAGCTGGGTCTTTTATACTGAGCTGGGTCTTTGACACTGAGCTGGGTTTCCGTCACTGAGCTGGGTTTTGATACTGCTGGGTCTTTGACTCTGCTTGGTCTGCTCTGCTGATTACCTCAGCTGGGTCCAGCTTAGCTGTGTCTTCTGCCATGTCTTCTGTAGTTTTCAACTGCTACTTGTAAACTAAGAAACTCTATAAGCTCAAACAGGTGAGCTGAAAAATGTTTAGTCTTGAGCAATCATCTACTCGGTTGGGGTCAGCTCGGTTTTGGTATCGAATCAAAACTCTATTAATTTTCCCAACAGATCATTTTTATTAACAATTACACTAGACCATGATCATCAAATCGAGATAATCCGGATTAATTTCCACAAATTGGACTAGTATAGTGGAATTTAATCATAATTCGATCGTTTTTTTTAACAATTACACTAGACCATGATCAAATTAACATAATCCGAATTAATTTTCACAAATTGGACTAGTATAGTGGAATTTAATCGTAATTCCATCGTTTTTATTAACAATTACACTAGACCATGATCAAATTAACATAATCCGAATTAATTTTCACAAATTGGACTAGTATATTGGAAATTAATCTTAATTCGATCGTTTCTATTAACAATTACACTAGACCATGATCAAATCAACATAATCCGAATTAATTCCAAATTGGATTAGTATTAGTGGAAATTGATCGTAATTCGATTGTTTCTATTAACAATTACACTAGACCATGATCAAATCAACATAATCCGAATTAATTTTCACAAATTGGACTAGTATAGTAGAAATTAATCGTAATTCGATCATTTTTATTAACAATTACACTAGACCATGATTAAATCAACATAATCTGAATTAATTTCTACAAATTTTGAGTGAGCTGGCTGTGTCCGATCCAGCTGGAGGGCAGCTTGATCGACACAGCTGGCTGTGTGCGGAATGTGGTGGATTTGGAAAGTCCGTCTGTTACTTCAAATATATTGCAAAGCTTTGTTTCTCTTTTCAGTTAATCAGTTTATGCAGCCTGAAATGTATGCGTGAGAGGAGTTAGCAGAATGCATAAAACAAAGCAGTAAAGAATAAAGCAATTTTAACGTGGTTCGGAGTAACACCTCCTACGTCCACGACCAGATTCACTGGTAATTCACTACCACTTGGTTTCCAAGTACCAAGCAATTTCACAACTCTAACCTGAGTTGTGTTCCAACAGTTTACGGGCACTGTCAAGCCTACACCTTTCAGTTTGCGGGTACTGAAAAAACCTGACTTACAGTTTCTGGGTATTGTAAAACCTGACCACTCGAATTACACGCTTCGAACAGGTGTACCTTGACCTAACCTTTCTGGGTTTGGGTTTGGGTATGGGTTTTCCAACTATGAACGAGTTCTTACAATGACGAACAAGGAGTATGATGAACTCGTTCGAACTAGGCTTAAGATATTTCTATTCTAATCTATTCTGCCTATGACTGAATATGTGAACAACTAAGAACACAGCTGACTGGCTGGGTGTTCTTGAATGATTTGGCTTTGAAGATCGTTGTTCATTTTTCTGTTTGCTCTTTTATTTCTTCAGTCGTCTCGCCAGCCTGTTTTCTTCAGTGGTGATGAGATATATATAGGTGGAGATTCAAACTAGCCGTTAGAAGAGAGCCGTTTCAATCTTACCTATTCTCATTGACTCATGGCCTTTTGCCTACGAAGTAGGTCTGCATCTGCAGAAGCTATTTCTTCTCTGATTTGACCGCGTCAGACAAGATCTTCTGACATCGGGATCTTGTCTTGGAGAAGGTCTTCGTCTTTGAGCTGCTAAGCATCTCTGCTGTGTCTTCAGCGTCTTGGACTCTGCTGCGTCTTGACTCTGAGCTGTATCTTAGACCTGTACTGTATCATTAACCAGAGCTGTGTCTTCAACCTGAGCTGTGTCATTAACCTGAGCTGTCTTAGACCTGAGCTGTGTCATTGACACTAAGCTGGGTCTTTTACACTGAGCTGGGTCTTTGACACTGAGATGGGTTTTCGTCACTGAGCTGGGTCTTTATACTGCTGGGTCTTTGACTCTGCTGAGTCTGCTCTGCTGAATTCCTCAGTTGTGTCCGCTTAGCTGTATCTTCTGCTTGAAAAATAGAGGTTTTGAAGATTTGAATTTCGCAGAGATAAAGATGGAAGAATTCTGCGTATCTTTTCCATATATATCAACTGCCATAATGGATCAACGGTTGAGATTGAAACAGCTGATATTCTGATCAACAACTCGGAGAGAATCACTCATCACGTTTTGCTGACGTGCTTACGGCGAGTGTATTACAACCGCGCGTGAGGCAGTTCAAACGTTTGACGTTCTGTCTCGATCCTACCATGCTACAGTACTCTGTACTTTATAATTAATACGATGGGAAAGGAATTTTAGCAAGCAATTTAACTAAGGAATATATGTCCGCTTAAAATAAGAATTCAAAATAATTGGACTTAAATAGCATATTCCTTAGAGCTATAAATGCATGAGACGCAAACCGGTCAGCTTGGATATAGAAGTCAGCTGATACCACGGCGGTCTTTTCCTTTGCTTGACTGAGTTTTCTCCTCAGCTGAGTATCTGGAGATTCACTTGATTTTCCTTCAGCTGAGTTCTTTTCAGTTCTGTGACTGTCTAGATGAGCTTGATTCCTCTTCAGCTGGGTAATCCTTCTGCTTTGGGATCTAGCTGAGTTTGTTCCCCCTCAGCTGGATGAACTTTCTTCATCCGGTTTGAGCTGATACCAATTGTTGGTGAATCTGCTACACTGAGTTCCCTTCATCTAGATTCCTCTTCTGAATTCTGCGATTTACGCTTGATTCAGCTTTGTTTGATATCCAGAGGATGACCTTTGATAGTTCAGCTGGATTTCTCTCTTGATTCTCCACTTGAATATTCTGCTGGATTGAATTTGCCCTCAGCTGATATCACAGCCGTGTCGATTTCCAGCTTGGTAGAGTTCCCCTGAATTTGATAGTAGGTGGCTGTCTTTTCTCAGCTGCTTCCTACTTGAGCCAGTGATTTTCTCAACAATTACGTTCATCTGCCAACTTGATCTCTGATCTTGAGAAGACAGTCAGCTGTTCCATGATCAGCTGTGTTCACTGCTACTTTGCGGGGTAGAATCTTCGAATTTCTGTTCTTTGCAATGCATTCCTGGGACCAGTACGCTTGACATATTCTTTGAAGAGCTTTGATGTGAGTCATGAGCTTTGATCACCAGTTGTCTTTCTTTCACAGCATGCTTGATGACTCCTCAAAAACGCATGGCCCTTCTTGACCTGTTATCACTCCTTCTGCACCCAGTTACGATTGGGTCCGACTTTGTTGTTGAGGGTTCCATTGATAACCCAGATTTGTCCTTATCTTTTGTGAGTGATACTTCTGGTTGGTCCTTGAAAGGGTCATTTCTTCTTTGGACCATGTTGACTCCATTTTGATGAGGTCCATTTCATAGCTGAAGTCTGTCAGCTTGATATCTAGCTTGATATCCCGTCTGCTGGAATCTTGATGTGAAGCTCGGTTGATTTTCAGCTTTATAACCAGCTGAGATCCTTCTCGGTATCTTTTAGTTGACCTTGATGTTCTGTCTTTGGATGACATTCTGTCTTTGATTTTGATTCCGATCGGCTAGATTTATCTGCTTGCCTTTGAGCTCGTGATCAGTGGGAGTTCTTTGCTTTTCTTGGGTTTGGAGTTGCCGAGCAGTTTTCTTCTTTGATAGGACTGAGCTTGGAGAGCTGGCTTGATTATGTACGACCTCTTTGGTACATCATTGGCTTGGTTCCAGCTGTGTTTGCATTGGCTGGAGCCATTCTTTGATCTTATTCAGCTTTGGCCATCTTCAGCTTCTTGATCAGCTGTGTTTTCTCATCTTCAAGCTCCTGATCATTCATTCTTCTGCTTGTCTTTCTGATTTTATGATGATGATGGGTCCATCAGTGATAACATCCCACATCATGTCGTGACGCGCGCTCAGAATGATTTTGAGTCGGAACTTCCAGATCTGATAATCATCGACAGAGAATGTTGGAAGATTCCTGCACAAGGAAGATTCCATGACAGTATGCAATATAATGATTTTAAAAAAAATTTGAAAAATTAAGGATCTGTTCAGGTGACCACTATCAGCAAAGAAGCTGACTTGACACAGATACAATGATCTTTTGAATCACTGCTCTGATACCAATTGTTGGTCCCAAGACGGATACCTTGATGTAGAGGGAGGGTGAATACACCAAGGTTAAAAATTTTTCCAATTAAAAACTCTTTTGAGTGAGCTGGCTGTGTCCGATCCAACAGGAAGACAGCTTGATCGACACAGCTGGCTGTGTGCGGAATGTGGTGGATTTAGAAAGTCCGTCTTTAAATATATTGCAAAGCTTTGTTTCTCTTTTCAGTTAGTCAGTTTATGTAGCTTGAAATGTATGCGTGAGAGGAGTTAGCAGAATGCATAAAACAAAGCAGTAAAGAACAAAGCAATTTTAACGTGGTTCGGAGTAACACCTCCTACGTCCACGACCAGATTCACTGGTAATTCACTACCACTTGGTTTTCAAGTACCAAGCAACTTCACAACTCTAACCTGAGTTGTGTTCCAACAGTTTACGGGCACTGTCAAGCCTACACCTTTCAGTTTGCGGGTACTGAAAAAACCTGACTTACAGTTTCCGAGTACTGTAAAACCTGACCACTCGAATTACACGCTTCGAGCAGGCGTACCTTGACCTAATCTTTATGGGTTTGGGTTTGGGTATGGGTTTTTCAACTATGAATGAGTTCTTACAATGAAGAATAAGGAGTATGATGAACTCGTTCAAACTAGGATTAAGATATTTCTATTCTAATCTATTCTGCCTATGACTGAATATGTGAACAACTAAGAACACAGCTGACTGGCTGGGTGTTCTTGAAAGATTTGGCTTTGAAGATCGTTGTTCATTTTTCTGTTTGCTCTTTTATTTCTTCAGTCGTCTCGCCAGCCTGTTTTCTTCAATGGTGATGAGATATATATAGGTGGAGATTCAAACTAGCCGTTGGAAGAGAGCCGTTTGAATCTTACCTATTCTCATTGACTTCTGGCATTTTGCCTACGAAGTAGGTCTGCATCTGCAGAAGCTATTTCTTCTCTGATTTGACCGCGTCAGACAAGATCTTCTGACATCGGAATCTTGTCTTAGAGAATGTCTTCATCTTTGAGCTGCTAAGCGTCTCTGCTGTGTCTTCAGCGTCTTGGACTCTGCTGCGTCTTGACTCTGAGCTGTGTCTCAGACCAGTGCTGTATCATTAACCTGAGCTGTGTCTTCAACCTGAGCTGTCTTAGACCTGAGTTGTGTCATTGACACTAAGCTGGGTCTTTTACACTGAGCTGGGTCTTTGACACTGAGCTGGGTTTCCGTCACTGAGCTGGGTCTTGATACTGCTGGGTCTTTGACTCTGCTGAGTTTGCTCTACTGAATTCCTCAGCTGTGTCCGCTTAGCTGTGTCTTCTGCTATATCTTCTGCTGTCTTCAGCGACTACCTGTAAACTTAGAAACTCTATAAGCTCAAACAAGTGAGCTGAAAAACACTTAGGCTTGTGCAATTATCTACTCGGTTGGGGTCAGCTGGGTTTTGGAATCAAATCAAAACTCTATTAATTTTCCCAACATTAACAATTACACTAGACCATGATCAAATTAACATAATCTGAATTAATTTTCACAAATTGGACTAGTATATTGGAAATTAATCATAATTCGATCGTTTCTATTTACAATTACACTAGACCATGATCAAATCAACATAATCCGAATTAATTTCCACAAATTAGATTAGTATTAGTGGAAATTGATCGTAATTCGATCGTTTCTATTAACAATTACACTAGACCATGATCAAATCAACATAATCCGAATTAATTTTCACAAATTGGACTAGTATAGTGGAAATTAAAAGAAAGAAATAAATTTTAAAAAAAAATTATATTGTATGTTTTGTTTAATCAAACAAGAACAAGAATTTTGCGTGTGATATCAACAAATAACAATCCCTGTGTCATATCAATCATGCAAGACTTTAGAAATTAAAAAATAAACTAATGAGAATTTAATCTATTTAATATAGGATGATTAATTTTAATTTTGAACAATCCCTAATTTAGTGGAAATTAGGTATAATAATGGAAACAAATTCAAAAATTAATTATGGATAAAAATCAATCACAAAATAATACCGAAAATAAAATAAAATTAGAAATATGATTTAATTTTGAAGAATCCCAAAATTGGTGGAAATTAGGTATAATAATCGAAACAAAATTAATAATTAATTAAGGATAAAAATCAATCACCAAAGAATTCCGAAAATAAACTCAAATTTCAAATTTTGAAATTTAAAATTCAAAATTTGAATTAATTTCCTATATCATAGGGGTAAAAGGTAAATTAGACTATCAATAATATAGTCTAATTTTTGGATTTTATTAAATTAATTAACAAGTCCAAATATTTACAAAAATGCCATGGGTGGCCAACCACCTAGTGTCCAAAAATCTTTTCCCTTATTTTAATACTATGATCACTTTAAATTAAAAAGAAAGTAGAAATAAACTGATCACTAAAATTATGTTAATCAACTGGAGTTGCTCACATACTATATATAAAACTTACAGTGAATTCACTGCTTAAGTGATATATATTAAGCGAATATACGGAGAAGATCATCATAGTGCTGAAGTCGACTATTTAAGGTTTCTATATAAATAAGGAAGACACCATGTTTCATAAATACGGATGAAATATTCTAAGGGGTTTTGTGTGATACGTACCGTCTCAATTAGGAGTTAAAATCGGTAAGGTGAGTCAAAATTCAGATTCAGATTCAAACACGAAGAAAATTATAAATTTACCATTAGATATGAGTTTGGATCCAGATGTTGACCCGTGTAAGAATTTCGATCCATAAGACAATCTTAGAGAAATATTTGTGAATTTTAAATTAGAAAAATCTTAATTAATTAATTTATATGCAAACTTGGCATCACACCAAGAGATCGATGTAACATTTCACAGACCTAATGCTTATTTAATCGGTTAATTGGTTGATTTTGATTGTGCATATGTTGTGTGGGAAAGAGAAATATGTATATGATTAAAAATGGTAGGGGAGACACACCATGAGGACATAATGGAGATAGAATAGGATTGATGAACACGAATTAGGATGTTTGGTGAAGTAAAAAGATGATGGAGGTATGTGTTTGGACCTACTTATCTCTATGCGCTTTCGCAAAATACAATATTCAATAATGCACTGTTGATATGATGCCCATGAAAAGTTAGGTCACTCGATATAATTAATTAATATAGTATAAATACTATATATATATATATATATATATATACATGTGTGTGCACTTTTATACTTTTTTTGCTTTGTCTACCTTCTTGGTCATTTTCCCCTTTATACCTTACGATTTTAATTACGAGTTGCACCCATATAAAATTTTATATTTCAAACATTATTCTACACTTCAATATACCAAAAAATGTTATTTATTACGAGCTTAGGATGACATCACTACATATATAATACTATGAGATAGATTGTGGTTTCAGATAGAGATGAAATAAACATAAGGTTTAAATTGAAAATTTCTATTGACTTGCCTAACCTTATCCTATCCAATTATAATTGATTGTATACAAATATTTGTCCACTTCCGAAGATCATAAAGCTAACAATTTGTATATGTCTTTTAGTTCAATCACAGATGGAGTTAAAAATAAAGTAACGCTATTCATTCTTTGCTTTTAGGCTGTGAATTAAACTGGCCAGATTCTCATACATGAATCTGAATAAAACTTATTTCTATCAGAACTTATAGATATTACAATAGATTAAATGTAATAAAATAGTACTCCTCTATCCTATCGTTTGATTATTTAGACATATTAAAAATGATACTAACAAACCAATTACGCATATCGACTTTTTGTTACCCTTATTAATTAGTGAATGTTATATAATATTGCTACCTAATAATTATAAGGGAATTACTCAAATATAGCCACTTTTTAAAAGTAAAGTACAACTTTAATTATTTTTTTTTTAAAATGAGCAATAATGGTCTTTCTTATTATATTGCCCTTCTTTAAATATCTGGTTAACAGTTAATGATCGTGTATGCATAGTCGTGTGCGCTGATATGTTCGTGTATGTTGGTTGTGTGTATTGGTCGTGTGTGCATGGTCGTGTGTGCTGGTCGTGTGTGGTGGTCGTGTATGCATGGTCGTGTGTGCATGGTCTTGTAATTTTCCAGCGACTTTTCCGACTGAAATTTTCAGCAAAGCACACACAACCACGTGTATGCTGATCGTGTGTGCATGATCGTGTGTGCATGGTCGTATAATTTTCCGGCGATATTTCTGGCGAAGCACACACGATAATGGTTGTGTATGCATGATCGTATATGCTAATATGATTGTGTGTGCTGGTTGTGTGTGATGGTCGTGTGTCTGATATGGTCATGTGTGTTGATCGTGTGTATTGGTTGTGTATGCATGGCCCTGTAATTTTTCGGCAACTTTTTTCGGCGAAATTTTTTTGGCAAAGCACACACGACCACGTGTGTGCTGATCATGTGTGCATGATCATGTATGCATGGTCGTGTATGAATTGGTTGTGTATGAATCGTTGAAAATTCGTCAAAAAATTTTCGCCGGAAAAGTTATCAGAAAATTTGCACACACGACCATGCACACATGACAACTCTCACACGACCATATCAGCACACACGACCTATTGGTTCGTCGGAAAATTTTCACCGGAAAAATCGTCTGAAAATTTGCACACATGACCAGACACACGACCATATCAGCACACACGATCTTGCATACACGACCATATTGGTCGTGTGTGCTTCGACGAAAAATTTTCGTCAGAAAGTTGCCGGAAAATTTTCGCCGGAAAAAAGTCGTTGGAAAAGTTGTCGGAAAATTTGCATACACGACCAGCACACACGATTAAGAAGGACAAAACAATATATTTACCAATAAAATCTCAAAAAGTGGCCATATTTGATCGTTTTAAAAAAACTAGCTATAGTTACACTTTACTTTTGAAAAGTTGCTATATTTGTTTTTCACCCTAATTATAATTATATTACGTGTCAATATACACAAAACTACCTATTTTTTTTTTTATAACAATAGAGCAAAACTACTCACTTTGAAAAGAAGAAAAAAAAAACAAAAAACAAAAAAATCGAAAAATACAAAGTTAGTGTAAAAGAAAGAAGTTATCCTTAAAAGTCACATTCACTTTCATAAATGAGATTTTATTAAAATATTATTTTATTAATATAACCTCATTCAAAGAAAAGTGAAAATGACGTGTGAAGTAAATAAGAACAAAATAAAACAATTGCATATTGATTTATATTTTCCAAAGCAAATTAAATGTATTTTTCAATTTTTGAATATTTAAATGATATTAATTTCGTGGAATGGAGGGGAGGGAGTAATATTTGAAACTACTACATTAAAATTTTGTTATATGGAAAATTTTCCGCATGCAATTTTATGGTAAGAGATATGTTCAAACTGTTTCTCAAAAAAAGAAATACAGTATAACCTCTTTAAATTAATATTCGATAAATTAATAACCTCTCTAAAATAATAATTTTCTGTGGTCCCGACTGTACTACTGTTCTTTAATTTTTAACTCGACAAATTAATAACTTCTATAAGATAATAATTTTTTTCGGTCCCGACTGTATTAATTTATAGATGTTCTACTGTATGTTCAAACTTTATTTTGTTCCATATTGTATTTCATAACTAGAATTTAATCTTTTAATAACACGAAAATGTATTCGGAATGAAAAAGATAATTCCCCTTTAGAAAAATCACCTTTCATGTCAGAAATTATTTTGTCACGCTGGATCCTTCTTATTATGCTGTCAAAATTTGTATATATATCAAGAAAATATCAAATTTATTATTTTATTCCTAATTACTACATAAAAAATCGAATAATTAAAGAATTTGTATTGAAGATATATAAGAGAAAATTGAAAAGATTGACATCAGCTTTGTATAAAATTTCAAAATATAACATTTATTTTGAGACAAATTTTATATCAAAATAAGTTTTATTCGTGGATATAAGGGTGAGTTAGACCATGTAAACCTTCTATTTATCCATACATACCGATGACTAGGAAAGTTTGGTAAGAATTTAGTGCAAAATTAAATATTAGTACTAGCGCAACAGGACATGATTGCTTAATTCAAATGATTGAGGCCATCTTTGAAAGTAACCAATCGTATAGATCTTTTGTCTTTAAATGGCTGATAACCAAAACGCTACTAGATTAGCATTGACTTTCTTTAACAATAATCTTCTTTATTTTAATTTATTATTGGGATTAAATCTGTTCTGTTGTGCCCAAAACTAAAAGGAATTTTGAAAAAGTAAAAATAAATAAATGGAATAACTTCAACAACTGGGAATAAAATATGAAGGCACGGAATAATGGGATGATTCAATCCAAGCTTAATATTCTAATTCAATCAAAACTTATAATAAAATAATTAAATACGAACCAACAATGAAATGGTTTCGCCACCTATACAATTTTGTCGCTCGTGCGCACAAAAGTCATAAACTCTAACGCAAGTCAGTTGTCCTTCAAATATTAATTAGTGTTTAGTAATACTACTATATATTACGAAGAAAATATGTTGTGCATCATTTATAATAATGTGACTTTATGTACTTTCGGGGACATTCAAATAATACAATTTCGGGTTCAATTTCTAGATCTCTTTTTTTACCAAGTTAAAAAAAAATACTATCACTTTATCATGAATTGTGTGTGCATGATGTGCCATTGTGTTGTATGTCTATATTATATATTTAATTTAAGGACAATAATGTAGTATAATATATTTAAAATTTATAAGAAATATTAGAATTTAATAGAAATTTGAGTTGACGGTGTTATCTCAAAAAATTCATAAAGTAAAAGTAAACTTAATTTGTATATTTGATTAATGAGTGGCGCAGTATGAAATAATACTAAAATGAGAAATTAGTAAACAAGGGTAAAGGATAGAAGGGAAAGGATAAGAAACTCGTTGTAGGGTGAGAAGGTAACTAAAGAGGTGAACAAAAAGGATCAACCAATGATTTGATATGAATATATGATAGGCATTTTGATTGGTTGAAAAGTAGCGATTGAGTCCCAGTGAGGATGACCTAATAGTGGAGTGGTTGCCTGTTGACCAATAGGTCAGAGGTTCGAGTACTCTCAGCCACAAAAAAATCCTAGGTGGGGTGTGTGAGTATTAATATTTGTAATGATATTAAAAAAGAAAGAAAAAAAAGTAGCGATTGAATTTCCAACCAAACCATTCTTAGTTCCTATTTTTCCGCTCAGCCCCTCAATGTTGGTAACTCTACTTTACTATGCTTTTCTAATCTTGTAGTTGTAGTATTATACTAAAGTTTGTATTTTGCATGAAATGCCTTTTTAGATATATTGTTGGGAAAATTATAAGGTTTCGATTTGATACCAAAACCCAACTGATTCTCCAACCGAATAGATGATCGCGTCAACCTAAATAGTGTTTTCCAAAATTTCGCGCTTGAGCCTTAGATGTTCTAGGATTACAAAGTTAAGGAAGCGGAAGACAAGAATGACCCAGTCGAGTCTACAAAGGCAGAGTCGCCTAGCGGAAGATAGCAATGACCCAGTGTTCACAATGAGTCGGCTAGCAAAAGAAAGCAGGCTAACCTTCAAACTGAAAGTGATCCAACAGAGCTCCGATCAAGGCGAAGAGAATTCGAGCTGAGTACAAAACACGGCTGGTCCAATATGTACGGAACAAAGGAACTATCTCCGAAGACTCCACTTCAAGACGGTCCGGCTACGAATTCAAAAGCCGGCTCAAGGCGAAGATCCGGAATCGAGAGGAAGTCAACCTACCTCGACCAATGAGGGATTCCCAGATCAGCATCCTAGACTTCAGAACCTAGGATGTGACACAAATGAAGACAGGTGCAGATACGCCCAACGGCAGATCTTGTATTAAAGAAGAGTAGGTAAGATTCAAACGGCTCCTCCAACGGCTAGTCTTGAATCTCTACCTATATAAACCCGTCTTCAACCTCAGGATCAGAAACGAAAAACTCTCTACAAGCTTTCATTATCTGAAATCACTATTCTTTCAAAAGCTCTCAAGCAGTTCTACATAGATCAAAGAACACTTTATCTTAAAGTGTTTCTAGTTAAGAAACTGTTTAGTTTTTCGTCTGTTCCCTAGGCCAAACTCATTGTATATCTTAAGCCTAGATTTCGAACGAGTTTATCATACTCTGAAGTTCTTAATTGTAAGAACTCGTTCATAGTTGGAACCCCATACCCAAACCCAAACCCAGAAAGGTTAGGTAAAGGTACGCTTACTCGAAGCGCGTAATTCGAGTGGTTAGGTTCTTCGATGCCGGGCGAAGGTGTATAGGCTTGACGATTGCCCGCAACCGTTGGAACACGGCTCGGGTTAGAGTTGTGAAGTTGCTTGGTACTTGGAAACCAAGTGGTAGTGGATTACCGAGTGAACACAGTCGTGGACGTAGGAGGTGTTACTCCGAACCACGTAAAAACTCGCGTGCTTCTAACTCTTTCTTTACTATTGCTTTATATTCAGCTGTGTACTAACTCCTTCATATCATTGCATACTTGTTCAAAATCGCACACACAATTGCCTCCAAAGATGCTCGTGTCTCTCGAAAAGTTGCACAACCTGACTAAGCTGAAAACGTTAAGTTAATATTTTCAAACTGAGTTTTTCTAAGTAACTGAGCTAAATTTTCAAACCACCACTTTCCGCACCGCCAGCTGAGTTATTTACCCAGCTGACCCTCCCCAGCTGGATCAATAACTGAGCTCACCAACTCTGTGTTTTAACTTGAAAAAGTTTCGAAAAATCTACTTGGTGTATTCACCCCCCCTCTACACCAAGTACCCAGCTCAGGGACCATCAATTGGTATCAGAGCAGTGGTTCAAAAGACCACCGTTTCTGTATCAAGAGATCTCATTTGACACTTTGTGTCAGTGGTCAACTGAACAGATCCGTTTTTCAGAAAAACTCATCTTATTACATACTGCACATGTCTATGGATTTTTATCTTAACAGGAATCTCCCCACCTTCTCGGTAGACGACTATGCAATCTGGAAATTCAGATTGAAAAGCTTCCTTTGTGCACATCACGACATGATGTGGGACGTCATCACAGACGGACCCATCCTTATCTATAAACAAGGAAATGAACTCGTACCTGCTCATGATGGAGGACAACCAGAATACCGGCCAATTCTCAAGCCAAAGAAGGATTACTCGTCAGAAGAACGAAAGCAAGCTGGTCTGGACAGCTTCGCAAGAAACACCATCTCATCAACAGTTTCAAACGCCTACCTGAGTAAGATCATCAAGTGCGAGACAGCCAAAGAGATGTGGGAAATACTTGCCAAGCTATGTGAAGGATCTGAAGAAATCAAAGAAAACAAATTCACAATAGCTTGCCAAAAATTTGACAACTTCAAGCAGCTAGCCAACGAGTCCATCGAAGCGATGGAGCTAAGGTTCTCAAACATAGTCATTGAGATAGAGACAATCAGAACTGGGAAGTATACCCAGCGGGAAAAGAATCTAAAGGTTCTTTCAGCTCTTTCAGCTGAATGGAACACTTACAAGGTAGTTCACCAAAGTCGAAGTGACTTGGGTGATCTATCTACAGAAAGGTTGTTCTCACTCTTAAAAGCCAACGAATACAACTTGAAGATCACTCAAGAAGAATCTTCAAGCAGACAGAATGACGGAGAACTCACCCCAGCTCCAAAAGAAATAGCTTTCAGAGCCAACTCTGAAAAGTCAGCTCATGTCAAGTCAGCTGAGTCCTCCAAGATGAAGAAGGACAAAAAGGATATGAGCAAAGAGGAGCTACTCGAAGAAATTGCCATGATGGTGAAAAATTATAATGACTCAACACTAAAGAAGTGGCAAATACAAGAAGTTCTTTAGACTTACGAGATAAAGACGTTGAAGAAATTAAGAAGTCACTGGACCAACGAACAAAGCGAAGGTTGCTTCAATCGGCAAGGAAACTGTGACACTACCGACAAGATTGTCCAAAGCCGTCCAAGAAAGACAAAGACCAATTAAAAGCTAAGGCAACGGACAAAAGGAGAGCTTATATCGGCGATGAAGAATCAGAGTGCAAGAAAATGGATGACATGCCATTTTCAGACTCGGAAGAAGAAGCCCTGATGGCCCATCATGAACCTGATTGGGATACATGCTTCATGGGACAAACAGACGGCATCGATGAAGATGATGTAACGTCTCGAACTCTAAATCTATCTAACATCTCACCATCACACGATCACTCTACACAGGACTCAGAATCTGGACTACCTGATTGGAGTCTAGTAGAGAAAGTAATGAACGATTCCAAGGAGCTTCAAGAGATCCTTGACGTCATTATGTGTGAGAATGCCGAGCTGAAGGCGGAAGCGGAAAAGACAAAAGTATCGGACACGAGTGATACAACTCAGCTCCAACAGGAAGTCGTTTCACTAAAAGACAAAATAGTGAAACAAGATCAGCTGATGAAGAAATTCAACACTGAGAAGAAACAGCTGATAGAAGATGTGGAAAAGGTCATAGCTGAATCGGAAAGGAAGCCAGCTGAGATCATTGAGCTGAAAAGCACCGAAGAGGTACTATCTAAAAAGATAGTAGCTCTCATCAAAGCCACGTCAACAATGGACGAGATCATTAGTGCTCAGCGTCCAGCAGCACTCAAAGCGGGACTGGGATACAATGAATCAAAGGATGCCTCAAACATTGCCTCCACAAGTGGAACAAAGGTTATGTTTGTACGTGCAATTGAACCTTCAATCCCAGCAGCTCAGCATCAACAGTTGAGGACACAGCAGGCGTCGGGAAGAACAGCAGTGAAACATTCTCAAGCTCCGTCGAGAACACAGCAGACGTCAAGAAGAACAGCTGTGAAACAGTCTCAAACTCCGTCGAGAACACAGTAGACATCAAGAAGGTCAGCTGTGCGACAACCTCAAGCCCAACTCAGACAGCAACGTGCTCAACCTCAACGAAGACCACAGACTGGATTTTACAGATACCAAAATGACAAGACTAAAGACGTTGATCGATATCAACCAAGATATCAGAGATACCCAGCTGAATACCACTCATACGAGTACAGCTGGATAATCATTTCCAGCCACAGCATCACATGAGACAGCAGAGACAAAGGAACGTCTCAGCTAGGCACACAGCTGGAAACCAAAAGAAATCCAGACAACAAAACAAGAAGACACGGAGATCAAGACCCCGCCAACAACAACAGAAGAACACAATGAATGTGTACATCGACTCAGCTGGGAGAATTATCAGATCAAATGACCCAATTCGAGTCATTAAGCAGATCTGGGTCGTCAAAGGATCTCTGTCTAACCCACAATGACCTAATTAAAACTGGGTACATGAATTTTAACTTTTTGTTTAGGTTGCAAGGAATCGACGCATCTCTGAGGAGTCGATGAGAATGCTTTGGTACTTGGACAGTGGATGTTCCAAGCACATGACGCACCTAAAGCATCTACTCCAGGAGTATATTGAGCGTACAAGTCCACAAGTAACATTTGGTGATAACTCCAAATGCCTAATCAAAGGTTATGGTACATTTAAAACTAGAAATGTTATAATCCCAAATGTTTCTTATGTACAAGGATTGCAACATAACTTGCTTTCCATTAGCCAATTCTGCGACAACGGTTTTTCTGTCAAGTTTGATGCACAGGGATGCACAGTGAAGCACAGGGAAACCAAGCAGATACTCCTAAGAGGGAAAAGAGAAGGAAATATGTACTTCGGCGGCGGAACAAAGGCCCTCCGGAGACTTGTCTTGTATCAAAAAGCGACAATGAAGTCGGTACTGGTTGTACGCGACGGCCGAATCATCTCAACTTCAAGACAATCAACAACCGGCTAGGAACCGGCTCGCTAATGGAATTCCGAGATCAAGTATATGACAAAAGTCATATGTGCGGCGCGTGTCAACAAGGAAAGCAAACAAGAATTTCATTCTCTCTCAAGCCGGCTCGATCAAGCTGATCGAGTTCTTCAACTTCTTCACATGGATCTTTTTGGTCCAGGTTACTCCGGCAAGCTTCAATGGCGGAAAATATACTCGAGTCGTTGTGGATGATTTCTCAAGATTCACATGGGTATCATTCTTGTACCGGAAGAGCGAAACGAGAACTAAGTCTGCCTATCTGTGGAAAGATTATCAACACGAAGGAGTGCAAGATAATGGCAATAAGATCAGATCGTGGAACGGAGTTTCTAAATGAAACTATTTATGATTTTTGCGAGAAGAACGGAGTTCAACACCAAACATCTGCGGCTCGCACACCTCACGAGAATGGTGTAAGCGAGAAAGAAGAAACGAACTCTCGAGGAAGCGACTACCTCAATGCTAGCTAGCTCTGCCATTCCAAAGAAGTTAGAGGGGAAGCAATCAACACGGCTTGCTTCACTCGAATCGCTCCCTACTCACATCAAGGCAAGGAAAGACACCGTATGAGCTATGGAACAACAGAATACCATACATTGGATATTTCAAGGTATTCGGATCCAAATGTCACATTCTCAATAATGGGAAGACACAGCTCAAGACGTTCGACGAAAAGACAGACCGAGGAGTATTCCTTGGTTACTCCGCTGTGAGTAAAGCATACAGAGTTTTCAACAGAAGAATTCAAATAGTCGAAGTAACTTCACATGTTACCTTTGACGAATCCTCCTTCGAATATAGAGATTCTATCAAACGAAGAAGCGAATGAGAATCTTCAAGATTGATTCAGACAAGGGCTCAAGAGAATAGAATCGGGGAATGCGGCCGAACCATTAATTTGGGACAATGAGCCAGAGGAGGAAATTCAAATCAACCAAGAAGCTCCACCAGCTGGAAATCAAGAAGAAGCTTCAACGCCAAATCAAGGGGGAACATCATCAGCTGGGAATCCAAACTCAGCTGAGTCCCCAGCTCCATCTCCAGCTGAGCCTCTACAGAAATCTCCTCAAAATTCAAATCAAGGAGAATCAATCTCTCAAGACTTAACTCCAGAGCAACTCCAAGACAGACGAAATTTAGCCACTTCAAGCATCAATCAACTGGAAGAAGAAATTCGTAAGAGGAGAAGATGGATTGAAGATCATCCATCATCAGCAATCATTGGAGAACCTTCTGACCAAGTCAAAACCGAAGCTCGGTACTCAAGCTTCATCGGATCATCAAGAGGCGGTGACACGGCTCGACTCTCGGTAGAGCTAGAAGCGACGGTCTATGATGAAGACACGGCTCTAATGGCGTGTTACGTAGCTCAAGTGCCGAGCCTCAATCAATTCTCGAAGCTTTGAAGAGTGTGCCTTGGACAAATGCCATGCAAGAAGAGGCCGAACGAATTCCTCGAAATTGTGTTTGGGAATTAGTCGACGGACCTCAAGAAGTCAAAGTCATAGGACTCGAATGGATATTCAAGAACAAGATGGATACCACGGGAGTCGTCATCGAAACAAAGCTCGACTCGTTGCCAAGGGCTACACTCGAGCGGAAGGAATTGACTTCGAAGAATCTTTTGCTCCGAGAGCACGATTGGAAGCAATCGGACTATTTCTCGCCTTTGCGGCACATCACAAATTCAAGGTCTATCAAATGGATGTGAAGTGTGCATTCCTAAATGGAGAAATCAAAGAAGATGTCTACGTTGAACAACCTCCGAGGATTCGAAGTAGAAGGAAATAAAGTCTACAAACTAAAGAAGGCTCTTTATGGATTAAAGCAAGCACCTCGAGCTTGGTATGACACTCTGTCAAATTTTCTCATATCCAAAGGATTCAAGAAGGGCTCGAGAGATTTAACTCTCTTCACCATCAAGTCGAGAAGATATCCCGGTTGTTCAAATCTACGTAGACGACATCATCTTTGGATCAAGATCAAGCTTCTTATGCCAAAGATTTGGAGAGATGATGTCGAGAAGTTCCAAATGTCCATGATGGGAGAAATGAGTTTCTTCCTAGGACTTCAAGTCAAGCAATCTTCGAAGGGATCTTCATAAATCAATTCAAATACGTGAAAGATTTGATCGCCAAGTATGGAGTTCAATCCAAAGAATCAGTAAAGATTCCAATGAACACCAACTCGGAAGATTGAACCGAACCGAAGGGAAGTCAGCTGATTCCAAAGAAATACAGAGGGATAATAGGATCCTGCTGTATCTAACAAAGAAGTCGTCCGGACATCTCTTTCGCGATTGGAGTGTGTGCCGGATTTCAAGTTGATCCAAAGGAAGCACACATGCAAGCAGCCAAGAACATTCTCAAATACCTCAAAGGAACTCGAATGTTGAATGTGTAGTACCAGTAGAAGACAATCTACGGTACTGTTGGATACTCGGATTCGGACTTCATTTGGAGATCGATTGGACGGAAAAATCAACTTCAGGAACTTGTCAGTTCTTAGGAAGTAAGTTGATTTCGTGGTTCTCAAAGAAACAATCGTGCGTCGCAACTTCCACGACGAAGCGAGAATATATGGTGGAAGCTCTTCTTCCGCAAATTCTCCATTGAAACATCACCGGATGACTATGAAGTAAGAACTGACAGTTCAATTTTTCGTGATAGCTCTAGTGCAATTGCCATTTCGTAGAATCCGCATTTCACACAAGATGCAAGCATGTAGACGTACGACATCATTTCATCGAAGATCACGTAGAAAGAAGGATGTGATTGTTGAGAAAATTCACACGTACATACAAATGAGCTGATATTCTCACAAAACCGCTGATAGAAGCAAGATTCAAAATGCTGTGCGGATTACTTGGACTTCTCAACCCAGACGATGCTTCACCCAGCTGAACGGAAGCAGACCCAGCTGAACGGAAGCAGACCCAGCTGAACGGAAGCAGACCCGCGAACGGCAAGGACTCCATTGAATGAAGCAGACCAATTTGAATAGAAGACCAATTTGAATACAAGCATCAACCGAAATTCGAATCAATGTCAACGATATCACCGAGAAAGAATTCAGCTAAACCAGATGCTGAAAGGAAAGGATTATTCAGCTGAGGGGGAACCAGCTGGAACCACGATGACCCAGCACACCCACTCAACCGAGGTATCAGCTGACTACAATGATCAGCTGAGAGGTTTGCAACAACATTAATTACTCCTACTCAATCTGTTTTCTGTCAACTCACATCTTGTCATTTCTAATCAATCTTAATTAAAAGTCTGCAAAGAATTGAATAATGGGAGTTTCGAGGCAAAAGTCAAAACGCCTCAACCGTTCTCTCTCGCGCATTAAATTGACATGACGCGAGAATCACTCCCAGTCGTAGATCTTCTTATCAATAGACAAATCTTGATCGTCCATTCATCAAGAAAACTCTTTAAATATGCTAGAAGATATACGCATCAAACCTAGAAAGTTTTTTCAGCATTCTTTCTTATTTCCATCAATTGGTATTGTTTGTTTCTACTAACAAAAGATGCAGAAGAAGAACATGGAATCCAGAAAGATATCTCCCGAAGCCGATCAAACTTGAAGAATCTGTCAAAGCTTCAAGATAAGAGTTGCTTAACTCTCAGGAACCTCAAAGAAGACGGAAGTCCAGAAGAAGGTGAAGCCCATCGACAGAACTAGGCCGGCGCGATGAGAGCGCAAAGCTCAAGAACGTCATCCACTGCGGAAGGTGCAGAAAACTTTCTGGGAATGACAAAGGAAAAAGACCTCCTCAGCCCCACTGTTTCTCTCAACATAATAAAAAAAAAAGAGAACGGGACACACAACTCCCTGGGATGCAAAAATCAACGTCAACAGACCTGGACCAGATGTTGATAAAACCGGAGTATTCAAGAGCAGTCATGTCAAAGCTCTTGCTCCGCCACAGGAGGCACAGCAAAAGATGCGGGAGACAAAGCGCATGCATCTAACTCCGTCCCACTGGGAATCGGAGACAACTTGAGGAGACAAAATATATCAAACTGTCTTCAAACCGAAGACTCAAGTCAAAGGTGCTCGGTCGCCACAGAGAAGCCACCGACATTATGAGAGAATTCGTAATCACTCTCCGAGGAGCAGAAGGCCCACAAGCGGTCGTTTGCTTTCGGTGGAAGAAAAGTTCACATCCCCGCGTGAACATAATCATCACCAACACCGCAACGGAGTATTCCACCGAACAACCAAGCTTAAACCCCAAGACGGATGGGATACTTCAACCGCCTTCTCCTCGCTTCCTTCACTCCACAGGACACCTTCTTCGAGATCTTTCAATAAAAGATGCTCAAGTCCCCGCACCAAGCTCGAATGAGAAACATCACCCACCAACGATCACTGCAAACTGGATGATGATGATATGAGCTGAATACAAGTCCTCAAGTGCCGAATCGACTTTCTCATTCAATCTCAGAAGTCTGAAGAAGCAAAATTGCACGGAATGAAGTTATGCCCGACTCAGAAGATGCTATCTCCCGTGCTAACTCATCCCTCCAAGCACTCATTGGATCGCCCCAAATTTCGAATCAAAGCCAAGGACGCTCGTGTTCGCAATAACGGTCGAGGCTAATGCAACAGAGAAGAGCTACGAATACAACAGTGAGCCACTTAGACTCTAAACCTCGCCGCTCGTAGCCGAAAACCACAAGCTTCGCCAAACTAAAACATCGCAACAAACTCGATGGTGTATATCTCCCACCCTCGTTTTGATCATGCCAAAAAGGGGAAGTAAGGGAGAAGAGAGACAAGTCAATGAAGAGGCAACCGTTGAGCTAGAGGAACCACTGAATCGAGAATCGACCGGTGAAGAAGAGACGAGTCAAAAGAAAGAAACAACGGATACGAAGAAAAAGACCCACCAATCGAATTTGAAAATCGAAGATTTGAAGATTTTTTTTTCCTTCTTTCTTTTTCTTGTGTTATAATGTATTTTCTTACATTAATAAAACACAAGTTTTTCTGCATCATAAGTTGTCTCAGTTAGGTTTTGGCATCATCAAAAATGAGGAAATTGTTGAGAAAATTATAAGGTGTCGATTTGATACCAAAACCCAACTGATTCTCCAACCGAATAGATGATCGCGTCAACCTAAATAGTGTTTTCCAAATTTCACCCGTTTGAGCCTTAGATGTTCTAGGATTACGAAGTTAAGGAAGCGGAAGACAGAATCGACCACCGAGTCTACGGCGAGTCGCCTAGCGGAAGACAATGAGCCGACCTACTCGTGTTCACAATGAGTCGCCTAGCAAAAGAAAGCAGCGTCAACCTTCACTCGAGTGATCCAACAGAGCCCGATCAAGCCGAAGAGAATTCGAGCCGAGTTCAAAACACGAGTGTCCAACAGTACGTAACAAAGGAACTATCTCTCGAAGACTCCACTTCAAGACGGTCCCACTCGAATTCAAAAGCCGGCTCTAAAGGCGAAGATCCCGGAATCGGAGGAAGTCAACCTACGCTCGACCAATGAGGGATTGCCGGATCAGCATCCTAGACTTCGAACCTAGGATGTGACACAAATGAAGACAAAGCGGATACGCCCAACGACAAGATCTTGTATTTAAGAAGAGTAGGTAAGATTCAAACGGCTCCTCCAACGGCTAGTCTTGAATCTCTACCTATATAAACCCGTCTTCAACCCTCGGGATCGAGAAACGAAAAACTCTCTACAAGCTTTCATTATCCGAAATCACTATTCTTTCAAAAGCTCTCAAGCTTCTACATAGATCAAAGAACACTTTATCTTAAAGTGTTTCTAGTTAAGAAACCGCTTAGTTTTTCGTCCGTTCCCTAGGCCAAACTCATTGTATATCTTAAGCCTAGATTTCGAACGAGTTTATCATACTGCAAGTTCTTAATTGTAAGAACTCGTTCATAGTTGGAACCCCATACCCAAACCCAAACCCGTAAAGGTTAGGTAAAGGTACGCTTGCTCGAAGCGCGTAATTCGAGTGGTTAGGTTCTTCGCACCCGGAACCGAAGGTGTATAGGCTTGACGGTGCCCGCAACCGTTGGAACACGGCTCGGGTTAGAGTTGTGAAGTTGCTTGGTACTTGGAAACCAAGTGGTAGTGGATTACCAGTGAACCTGGTCGTGGACGTAGGAGGTGTTACTCCGAACCACGTAAAAACTCGCGTGCTTCTAACTCTCTCTTTACTATTGCTTTATATTCAGCTGTGTACTAACTCCTTCATATCATTGCATACTTGTTCAAAACTGCACACACACCGCCTCTCCAAAGACAAACCGTGTCTCTCGAAAAGTTGCACAACCTGACTAAGCTGAAAACGTTAAGTTAATATTTTCAAACTGAGTTTTTCTAAGTAACTGAGCTAAATTTTCAAACCACCACTTTCCGCATCACAACTGAGTTATTTACCCAGTGACTCCTCCCCAAATTTGGATCAATAACTGAGCTCACCAACTCTGTGTTTTAACTTGAAAAAGTTTCGAAAAATCTACTTGGTGTATTCACCCCCCTCTACACCAAGTACCCAGCTCAGGGACCATCATATATATTTCATGAAATTTGAATTGTTTTCATGGTTAGAATGATGGTTTTCTTTGTTGGGTGCTTGGTATGTGGTAAGGAAAATGTTTTCTTGCATTAGTCAACCCCCACCCCCAAAGACAAAAAGAAATAAATGGTAGAAATTTCTTTGCTACTAAGAAACTTAAATAAATGTCTCATCTAACAACATACTGCATGTGTCCCACTTTTTAACATTTATGCTATTTCTCTCGTATTGTTTTTTTATTTTTAATTTCTTGTGTCTCAGTTCAGTTCTGTAAAATTAGGTTGACTATACCCAATTAAGGTATAAAATTATTTTTAGTATTTGATTATTATGTTTAATTATTCTATAATTAGGATATATTTCAATTTTTAGTAATAAATTTTAATTAGGATGCATTATATTATCTAATATTAAAATAATTGAAGGGAAAAGGTGCAAATACCCCATGTTGGTAGCGCTAGACAAATACCTCCTTGAACTTTGTTTAGGTGCAAATTCATCATTCCCTAAAGTTTTCAGGTGCAATTAACCCATCGCCGTGATGAAAACGATAATTCCGTTAGCAAAAAAAAAAAATTGATTTATTTTTATTCTTGTGGGACCCTCACAATTCTCAATGGTTATATACTACATAATTGGAACTAAAAGCTCAAATTAGGAAACAAATTATTTCGAAACCTAGCTCACAGCTATCAAAATTCAGGTGAGGTTCTCCGATGATTTGCACGAAAAAAGGATGACAAACCACTTAAAGAAGATGAGATCATCAATATCAACAATAAATAGTTGACTTGGATTGCAAATTATTGGAGAACTTCGCCTGAGTTTTGATTGTTGTGAGCTAGGATTCGAAACAAATTTTTTTCTAATTTGAGTTTATAGCACCAATTAATTTTTGGGAATTGTAAGGGTCCCACAAGAATAAAAATGAATCAAAAATATTTTTTTTGCCAACGGAAGTGTTAGTTCCGTCACGGCGAGGGGGTAATTGCACCCGAAAACTTTAGGGAATGGTGAATTTGCACCTAAACAAAGTTCAGGGGAGTATTTGCCTAGCACTGCCAACATGAGGGGGTATTTGCACATTTTCCCATAATTGAATATAAAAGATCATTTTTCTTTAGACTGCGAGTGAAGTTATTTTTTCTTTACCTTCGGATGCTATTGTGTTTCATAAAATGATAGTGTCTACAAAATCTTACAGATTTTGGGTTTTAAGAAAAATCCGAAGAAACTTTTAGCATGATTTCCACTATGTATGATAGGAGACACTATGGACCCTATATGAGACATGATCTTAAGATGAACCAAATAAAATCCGACATATTATAACATGCATATATGATTTTCTCTTTCTTCTTTATTTCTCTGTCTAGATGATGAGATTCAGTCATAAGAAAAAGTGGGGTAATGTGCATATCTACTTTTAAACGATAGAATGATGTTTCCATATGAAACTGATCGTATCTAACCCTACCCCATATAAATAAGTCCTGTAATATGAAATGATAGACATTTCGAGAGTGGATGCTTTAAATTTAGTCGGTGAATTTTTTTTTAGGGAAAGAAGAAATTCATTTATTATGTAGAATCGTTATAAATAATATTTGATAGTTAAGACGGTCAATTATCATGCCACACAACGGTGAATTATGATATGCATTTTCACTCGTTGGGGGAAAAATTCCAAACTAGATATATATTTATCTATATATGTGTGTGTGTAAAAATTATTGGCATTATCAATTTTGTTCTCTTTCCATGTACTACTATTTTCTTCCTATTTATGCACATGGCCTTATCATCAGTTTGATCATTGCGGAGATCATTGCGGAGAAAACTTGCTTGTCTTGGGATAATTTTTTATATATTTTTTTTTCTGGTTGCTTCTTGATTAATCATTCTATGATTGATCTCGAGGATCTCCCCCACCACTATATAATTTATTTTCTCTTCTAGAGGAATGATAGATTTTGCAAAAAAATGATTGAAAACTTGGACTAATTGACTTAAGAAAAATTTAGAAATGGAAATCATCTGGACAATTTCTTAAGAATATTACATATGAACTCATGTATAAAGAAATATCAGGTACTTTTTTTGTAAAGAATAAGGTCAATTTCTTAAATTGTTATTATGTAAAAGAAATTAGGTATTTTTTTTAACGAGTCTATGATTAGTCTTTTTCAAGAAGAAAACTATTTTCATTAATCATATCAAATCTTCACAAAACAATACTCAAAAGCTGCAAATTAGGCCAACAATCATGTCACATGCAAGTGAACTCTAAATTTTTAGCATAACAAGTGAGCTCTTACATGATTAAATCTAGACATGTTTGTGTTTGCTAATTGTTTCTAATAATAATCTTATATATATCAGAAATAAGATATTAGGAGCTTAACTTTTTTTTAGAATACAACGGAATGCAGAGCAGTTTCTAAATTAAAAATAAATAAATTATTTTTAGCCTTTTTGAGTTACGATTTTTAAAATTTTAAATGCTTCAAGTCCTAGAAAATCTAGAAATTTATACTAATACTAAATAAGAGAGTTGTAACTATATTAACAAGTTTACCATTTTCCCTCCAAAACCAATTTAGTGGATAATAGGTCTTGAACTTTAAGTTATTTCATGAATGATGAATAATATATGTTGGTTAATTCTATACATCTCATTTCTTGGTTATTATGTTTGAGCTTTAAAAAATCAAATTATTTAATAAAATTGAATGATTATGAATTTTGGCTTATTTGGGATTATGTAATTGAATTTTCTACTTTTTATATTTATTATTTATATACTAAATATTCTAATTTAAAACAATACTATTTTGACTAAGATATTTAATTTTGAAAAAAAAATTAGCACAATGAATGGTTGCCAAAGTAATTTTATTATTTTCATTATTTAGATTCATAAATATTTAAAAAATATAATAGTGCAAAAATAATTAAAAATTAAAAATATATATTTCGAGATGTTTGGAAGTTATCAAAAATAAAGAATTATTAAAAATTCCAAAATTGGTTGAAATTTTTATAATGATTGTTTATCTTTAATTCTAATAGCATTTTGAAATGAGTTTTAATCGAAATTGTATTTTCAAATATATAAAAAAAATGGTTGTTTAGAGATGCTTAGATTATGCTATTTTTTTGAAAAAAAAATCTTAAATTATTAATGTAATTAAATGTTTTGTGTTTTATATTTGGATTATTTAGATATTTATATGTAATTATTTAATAGTGTATTTAAATTTATGTACAAAGAAGTATATCATAATACAAAATTTAACATGTCATATTTATTAATGTTATTCGGATTGGATGTTTCTTTTTTAAAAAAAATATTGATGTAATGTATGAATTTTATATTTTATTGTGTTATTCCATAATTAACATATTAGATGATTAATGCATTTTATTTGTGGCAGCCAGTTTTTCGACAACTTTATATGGATATTTCAAGAGTTGCAAATTGAAAAGATTTGAAGATATTGGTGTGTGGTAATGAGAACTATTAAAAAACTATTGTATAAAAAGAAAATTTTCATAATGTTTGAAATGTAATACTCCCTTCATCCACGAAATATATAGCACAACTTTAGTAGCACGAGTTTTTATAATGTTTGTAGATTATTTGTTAAGTGGAGAAAAATGACTCATTACTTTTGAATTGTTGTGAGGTATAAAATATAAGAAAGTGAGTGGAATTATGTCCAAAAATGGACATGATATACATTTCGTGGACTATTTCGTGAACAGAGGAAATATGTTGTATTTGTTATTGTTATACTTAAAAATGTCATTTATTAATTTCTATACTGAAAAATTAATGTATTACTATTATTCTCTTTTGTTGTTTTAAATTTTATACTACCTCCGTTCACGAAATAGAGGTCACGTAGGGTGCGACAAGAATTTTAATAAATGTTAGGTAGGTAGTGTTTGAGTGGAGAACGAGATTCATTATATTGAATTGTGAGGTATAAAATAATGAATGTGTGAGATATTATTCCAAAAAGGAAAGTGATATAAATATGATGGACAATCAAAAAATGAAATTGTGTCCTAAATATCTTGGACGGATGAGAGTAATTAATACATTTTACTCATTATTTATGTGATTTGATAATTTGTATGTTACATATTTTTAAAATACATTCTACCGTGCAAGGCACGGGTGCAATATAGTGTATGTAAAAAGAGCTGGGGGGCCATTAGCGCATATATTTGGTAAATTTGTTATATATCTGTTGGACCCTTAATGGGCCAAAGATATTGGAAAACAATGGGTGTTAATGCATTGTTATCGATTAGAGATTTAATTTGAGCTATAGAAATAGAATAATATATTTATTCATATTTTATATATATAAATATTTTTAAATAAAGGACGATATATTGGGGAAAAAGGAGGCTATGCATAGAAGAATCACCCTTTTTTCTCAGCCTCATTCTAGGTATGGTCATTATTTATCATATTCATCAATTATAAAATAGAGTTAGCCCAGGTTTCATTTTTTTATTTTATTTTTTATATTTGTGGATTAATTGGGAAATACAAGATAAAATAGAACGAAAATTTCAAGAGAAACTCTATTCTATTATTGTCGTTGCCTGTCATATTTTCTTCAAGAAGAAAGAAAATTGTTTAGATTAGTGTGTATTCCGTCGATAATCGATGACAAACTATATTATTAAAATAAAATACATTAATAAGGTTGATTCCTCGATTTTATTGTACTTCCTTTAACAAATATTTTTATTTTTATTATTATTTTGCAATATATAAGCATTAACATTAAAAATAATTTATTATTATTTCAGAGTGATAATATTTTGATAATTGATAAAAAAGAGTGTTTCTTTGATTTTATTTCACTTTCTTTAGTTGCAAGAAATCAAACTATTTTTTTTACCTCACAATCTGTAAAAGATTTCATTATATACGATGTTAATTGTTGTGTACGTCTGATCATCTCGTCATAAAGTCAAATTTCGAGAATTATCCCTACGTGTATATATATACAAATCCAAGAATTATAATGTCATGAACTTGATTAATTCGGAGAATAAGGGAGAGGAAAGGATGTCCGGGAAATATTTTGAATCGGGGAAGGAGGCGGAGTATGAGGCGGCGGCGACGAAAGTTAACTTGATTAATTCGGAGAATAAGGGAGAGGAATGATGTCCGGGAAATATTCTGAGTCGGGAAAGAAGGCGTAATCTGAGGTGACGGCGACGAAAGATGGAGATCTGGTGAAGAAGGAGAAGTTGAAAGGGGGAGAAATGAGTTTGACTGTGGAAGGAGAGAATACTGGATCGAGTGAGATAAAGGTGACAGTATAGGATATCATCACAAGTGGCTAAGGAATCAACGGTTCAGAATGCAAGATCTGGAGACACGTGGCAGCATTTTGGGCCACCTACGTGTTGCCACTTATCTTTATTTATTTAACAGTACTTGTATTATGTTTTTGTATTTAGCAACTTTAGCCCAAGGTCCCCACCACCTTTAGACCTTGGCATATAAATTGTACGTGCATGAAATGAAACCCTAAGCAATGAAATTATATTTTATTCCCTACCTCGCCTCCTCTTCTCCTCTTCTCTAATCCTATCTTTTCTATCTGATCTCTCAAATTCTGCATCTGAATTCCCTCTTGTTGAATCTAAATTTCCAAAAAATTATAAGTAAAAGCCCAGATCTATTACATTGGTATATCAGAGCTTGGTTTTTTGCTTTTATTTAGCAAAGATCCGAGTGGAAATGGCTGATGGAACACGCGTTAAGGAGCTGCAAGAATCACACAAAAAACTGGAGCAGCAGCTGCAAGCTGAAACAAGAAACAGATCTGTGTTAGAGGATCAAATTAAGGAGCAGTTCAAGAGTTTGGATCAGAAAATTGACACGAAATATGATCAGCTAACAAAATCTGTGGAGGAGCTTAAGTCATTCATGATGGGATCCAACAAGGGCAAGAAAACTACAGGCTCATCTCTGTTGGGTCTGTTCCCATCCACAGCAAGGAAGGAAGGTAACTCAAGTTCTAGATCTTCTCCTTTCACTTCTGGATTTAAAACAGATTATTCTCATCAGTCTGGTTCAAATTCTTGATATTCTAATCATAGAGTTGATTTTCCTAAGTTTGATGGCACTAATCCTAGAGCTTGGATTATTAAATGCAACACCTATTTTAAATTATCTGTTGCTATGAGTGATGAGAATATGGTGCAGTTGGCTGTGCACAATTTTGAGGTTAAGGCATTACATTGGTTACAGAACTTTGGCTGTGAAAATTTATTTAACATCAATTGGCAGCAGTTTATGGAGGAAATAGCTCTTAAGTTTGATGATTTAAATGAGGGAAAAATGGTTATGGAATTCAAAAAATCTCAAACAGGCTGGCAGTTATGATGAGTATGTGGAGAAGTGTGGAGAAGTTTGAAGAACTCAGAGCTTGTTTATTACTCAGCAATAGCATGAATTATTCTGAAGAATATTTTGTGGCAAGTTTCATAAGTGGTCTGTCAGAGGAGATGCAGGGACTTATGCTATTGTTTAAGCCTAAAACACTACATGACGCTATTGAAACAGGAAAGCAACAGTTGTTTACCTTGGAAGCTCTTTCTAAGAGAGTTAGGCCACCTCCAAAGCCTCTTCCAGGCCAAGGTAACAACTACAGAAGACCTGATGCGGCCTTGATCCACAAACCAAGACTTCCATCAAACTTCTGACTGGGGCTGAGATGGCTGCAAGAAGAGAGAAAGGATTGTGTTATAATTGTGATGAGAAATATGTTTTTGGTAATAAATGTAAGCATAAAGTGTTCTACATGGCCATGGATCAAGAGCAAGAGCTAGCTCATCTTCAGCATGATGATGAGGAGGCAGAATTGATCTATGAGAATGGTGGACAGATGGATGAAGTCTATATGACAATGGATTCACTGCTGGGAAACCCTAACTCCACTACTATGAGGGTCATAGGTGAGTTTGGTGGGAGAGAGTTGAAGATACTTCTAGACAATTGGAAGCACCCTCAGTTTCTTAAGAGAATGTATAGCCAAAGAGTTGAATATTCCAATGGAGAGAGACAAACCAATCTCGGTTGGCAGCTACTGGACATAAATTGATAAGTAAATGGAGAGCTCAGGACTTCACATGGACAATCCAAGGCCACCAATTCACTTTTTCTCCCAGGATATTGAAGAATGAGAGGTATGACATGATTTTAGGGGGTGATTGGTTGAAGTTTTCAACCCCTATTGGTCTGGACTATGAGAATATGACCTTTACTGTCTTTACTAGGGGAAAGAAAGTCAAGTTGAGGGCCATAACTGACCAAACTCAGTTTCAAATGATTTATGTTCACAGTTTGTTTCATCTAGTTCATCACCACTTGGACGAGATAGAAGAATTATACTTGATTCAGCCACAGCAAAATGATACGCCCATACCTAATACTTCAGCTATTTCTGATTTGTTGGAGGAGTACAAGGATGTGTTTGAAGAACCTCAAGGCCTGCCACCTGTCAGAGGAATTGAGCATCAAATTGTGCTTAAGGCTGGAAGTGAGCCTAAGCACCAATACCCTTACAGAACTACACATAGGAATAAAGATGAAATAGAAAAAATTGTTAAGGAATTGCTGGAAGCAGGCACAATTCAGTACAACAGGAGTCCCTTTGCCTCCCCAGCAATTCTAGTTAAAAAGAAAGATGGTTCATGGAGAATGTGCATAGATTACAGGTATCTAAACTCCTTCACAGTCAAGCATGATTACCCTATTCCCCTAATTGATGAACTGCTGGATGAATTATATGATGCAAGTTATTTTTCAAAACTGGATTTGAGATCACGCTATTTTCAAATACTTATGAAAGAGGAAGACAGATATTTGACAGCTTTTAGAACTCACCATGGGCATTTTGAGTTCCTGGTGATGCCCTTTGGATTGTGCAATGCTCCTGCCACATTCCAGTCTCTGATGAATCAGGTTTTCCAACCCTATTTAAGAAAAAGTGTGTTAGTGTTTTTTTATGATATCTTGGTTTATAGTAAAAACTAGAATGGTCATTTAATTCACTTGAGAGCAGTCTTAGAGGTCTTGAGAGCTAACACTCTATTTGCTAAGATGAGCAAGTGTCAGTTTGGGGTGCAGAGCATCGAGTATCTAGGGCATATTATCTCAAAAGAAGGGGTGGCAACTGATCCTCAGAAGGTAGCATGTATAAAGGAATGGCCTACTCCTAAGAACATAAAGCAGTTGAGGGGTTTCCTGGGATTGACTGGCTATTATAGGAAGTTCATCAAACACTATGGTTTGATCAGCAGACCCCTTACTGAGTTACTGAAGAAGGACAATTTCAGGTGGGGTGGGGAAGCTACTAACGCATTTAAAGAACTGAAAAATGCTATGGTGTCTGCTCCAGTATTGGCTCTACCGAATTTTAGCCAACCCTTCACCTTGGAGACTGATGCAAGTGGTGTTGGGGTGGGAGCTGTACTAATGCAGAATCAGAAACCTATAGCATTTATGAGTAAAGCTCTATGTCCTAAGAATCAATTGCTTTCAGTTTATGAAAGAGAATTTTTGGTTGTGATCATAGCTGTGCAAAGGTGGAAATCTTACTTACATGGGCATAAATTCTTCATTAAAACTGATCAGCAGGCTCTCAAGCATCTTCTGGATCAGAAGGTCATGAATCATGTGCAACAGAAATGGATAACAAAATTATTAGGGCTGGATTATGAGATACAGTATAAAAAGGGGGTTGAGAACAAGGCTGCTGATGCCTTATCAAGATACCCTACAGCTGAGGAGGATTGCCAGTCACTCACTACAGTCACACCTTTATGGATGCAGAGGGTGAAACAAAGCTACGATGGTGATGCTTATTTCTCTCATGTGCTAATTTCTAAACCTGTTGATCCTACTTCTTATGCAGAGTACACTGTGGTTTCTGGAATTATTCAGTATAAGGGAAGAGTGGTTGTTGGTTCTAGCAATGGTCTTCGGCAAACTATTTTGGAGGAGGTGCACAATACACCTTTTGGTGGGCACTCAGGCGTATGGGGCACTTATGCTAGGCTAAAATCTTTTTTTTTCTGGCCACACATGAAGAAAGATTTTGAAGAGTTGGTGCAGCAGTGTGATGTTTGCCAGAAAAACAAATCTGAACATGTACCTTATCCAGGATTATTACAGCCACTGTCTATCCCTGACAAGTTTTGGACTCATATCACAATGGATATTATAGATGGACTGCCTAAGTCTTTTGGCAAGGATGTTATTATGGTGGTGATTGATAGGCTCAGTAAATATGCACATTTTCTGGCTCTATCTCACCCCTTTAATGCTCAAACCGTGGCCAAGCTGTTCTTAGATAATGTTTACAAGCTCCATGGACCCCCTGTCAGTATTGTGTCTGATAGGGATAAGGTGTTCACCAGCCTATTTTGGAGGGAACTCTTTAAGGCCATGGGAACTAGACTGGATATGACAACTGCGTATCATCCACAATCAGATGGTCAATCTGAGAGGGTCAATCAATGTTTGGAAGGTTATTTGAGGTGCATGGCTGGGGCTACTCCTAAACATTGGGTAAAGTGGCTATCTTTAGCAGAATACTGGTACAATACCAGCTACCACAGCAATTTGAAGTGCTCTCCCTATCAGGCTCTATATGGAATTCCACCCCCATACACTGGCTTAGGAACATATCTAAGCTCTCCTAATCAGGAGGTGAAAGAATGGATTACACAAAGGCAGGATATGATCAATATACTGAAGAAAAATTTGAGCTTGGCCCAGGATAGGATGGGGTTATATGCTAACAGACACAGAATTGAAAGAAGTTTTGAAGTTGGAGATTTTGTTTACCTTATGCTACAACCGTATAGACAAAATTCTGTGGTGCTGAGGAAGAACCTGAAACTCGCTGCTAAGTATTACGGACCCTACAGAGTTCAAGAGAAAATTGGTGAAGTGGCATACAAAATTCAATTGCCAGAATCTTCAAAGATTCATCTAGTGTTTCATGTGTCTTTGCTTAAGAAATGTCTGGGTAAAAATATAATACCTTCTACTGAGCTTCCTGCAGTCGATGTGGACGGCCATTTTAAAGTGGTGCCTTTCTCCGTTCTCGATTACCGCTCTATCATTCGCGATTGGAATGAAATTCAGCAAGGCCTTGTGCAGTGGACGGAAGGCGGAGCCGATGCTGCGGAGTGGATGGATCTGAAGATTCTCCGCTGGAAATTCGATGTTGCCGATCCTTACGGTCAAGGATCTAGAAATCCGGGAAGTATTGTCATGAACTTGATTAATTCGGAGAATAAGGGAGAGGAGAGGATGTCCGAGAAAGATGTCATGAACTTGATTAATTCGGAGAATAAGGGAGAGGAAATGATGTTCGGGAAATATTTTGAATCGGGGAAGGAGGCGGAGTATGAGGCGGCGGCGACGAAAGTTAACTTGATGAATTCGGCGAATAAGGGAGAGGAAATGATGTCCGGGAAATATTCTGAGTCGGGAAGAAGGCGAAATCTGAGGTGACGGCGACGGAAGATGGAGATCTGGTGAAGAATGAGAAGTTGAAAGGGGGAGAAATGAGTTTGACTGTGGAAGGAGAGAAGACTGGATCGAGTGAGATAAAGGTGACAGTATAGGATATCATCACAAGTGGCTAAGGAATCAACGGTTCAGAATGCAAGATCTGGAGACACGTGGCAGCATTTTGGGCCACCTACGTGTTGCCACTTATCTTTATTTATTTAACAGTACTTGTATTATGTTTTTGTATTTAGCAACTTTAGCCCTAGGTCCCCACCACCTTTAGACCTTGGCATATAAATTGTACATGCATGAAATGAAACCCTAAGCAATGAAATTATATTCTATTCCCTACCTCGCCTCCTCTTCTCCTCTTCTCTAATCCTACCTTTTCTATCTAATCTCTCAAATTCTGCATCTGAATTCCCTCTTGTTGAATCTAAATTTCCAAAAAATTACAAGTAATAGCCCAGATCTATTACATATAATCGAGAATACACATTTTTGAGATTTTTCTTTTATTTACGTCAATTTAAAAATTTGTTAAATTAAACAAATTAATATCGACAACTTAATAATTGATCAAATTAAAATTGTCAATAAAAATAAAATTATTAATTTGGCCAACAAATTAATTTGCCAAATTATATTTGTTGTGTAAAATAATTGCGGAATAGGAAAATACACAGGGATTGTGAGTATTTATATAGGTTCTCAAAGAGTGAATTTTATTAAGAATCAATGCGGGATGAAAAATTTATATTAAATATACATAGAAGATAAATAAGAATACTAAAAGGAGATAGGGCCATATAAACCTCGAATTAAGGAAATGGCTCGAATTCACAATCGTTTTAATAATATATAGATTGTGATTATTTGACATCACATGTACAATAATTAACTATATGTATATTTCAATACATTCTAAAATGTGCATTAATTAGTAGCCCTTGAACTAGAACTACAATCCGAATTCGCAATGCCTCCAAATTTCCTCAGACCTTGGATCGCAAAGTTTGAGATCCACAACTTTCTTAACGAGTACATAACGTAGCAATAATAAGTAATACTCCCTCCGTTCCCATATGTGTGGTGTATATTTAATTTATTGTGAAGTATAAAATATTACTTGAACCACACTAACCTAGGACGGAGGAGTACTTCCCTTCTCCCCAAAAAATATACACTTCTTTCCGTATTTGTCCGTTCCCCAAATACATGCACTTTTCATTTATAGATACTATCCCACAAAAAACTTACTCACAAAATATAGGACTCTTTCTCCATTCATAATACACTCAACTAGTAGAATTATCAAAACACCGTGCCAAGAAAGGGTTTGCATGTTTTTAATGAACGAGTGAGTATGATTTATAATATGTTCGCAACGGTATTCCTTTCGAAATACCAATCTCCCAAAGCCTGTTAAATTATATTGTCTGTAGATTACAATTTTTTTTTTATATTAATTTTCAGCATTTAAACGGAAATATACGACTTAACTAGCAATAGTATTACATGACCTAAGTCAAATTGAAATGAAAATTTAATTTAATTAGATATAGGAGAAGATAAACTAACCTTATTTTGCAAGCTAGGTGTTCCTTGCCAATTAGGTAATGTGTAAATAAAATCATGAATGTAGCAAGAATTGATGAATAATCCACTCGACAAATTATCATCTAGTCCCTCCAATGTTTTACGAAATGTCAATTTTAGATAATTAATGGTATCAGGTTTCTAAAATAAAAAATATGATGAACTATAATTTAATATTTAATTGCAAATCATAAATTTAGACTATGAGATGTGATTGGTTGGCTGTGCAATTCTGAAGATTCTGAAATTTATTTGTGCAACTTTACCAGCCTATCTCGTCATATAAGGATTAGGTTTTAAAGTGTCAGATATCTGAAAACTACACAAACTTAACATTGCTATAATATGTTTATGTTTGTGTAAATTTGAAAGGGGAATATATCAATTCGAATTTCATACTTTCAGTTTGTGCTTCATTCTCTATTCCTTCCATTGATTGAACGACAAGTGCATGATTATGATTTATTCCACCCAATTAAAGTATATAATTATCTTCAAATTGTCAAAGGTCAATAATCCAACGAATGTAATAGAGGATAAAACACGATAGGAAGTAGAGGATCCAAAATGGGAATATATAGCAGACTTCTATAAAATTAACAGAACATATTATGATACAAATATCTATCTTATTCTCTTCAATTTTTTTATTTTTTTTTCATATACACTTTCTGGGATAAGGCACTGAGAAAATTTTGAATAAGCCCCGTTAATTAGTATTTCAAGTATAATTAATTATAAGAGAAAAGAAACTTCATATACATAATTAGGTGACTTAAGTCTATAATTTCCAACTTGTGGCAGTTACAAAATCATACAGAGACATCGTCAGATCCTTGTGCAATTAGCTAATAACAATTGTTTTAAGTACAGAGATTGGTAGGGTAGAGAAGTTATTAAGAGTTTTTCACATGTCAAAAAATGTTCTCTTTCTCTCATAATATTCATCTAACCAGCCTTGGATCAGATTGATTTCAGCTGCTCTTTCCTCCACCAGCCAGTCAGGATCATCGGCCGTCGATGGACGCAAATCTAAGTGATGGGCTCCTAATGACCAATCAAATCAAATAGATCAATTTACAGAAGCACAAAGGGCGTTTTTGTGCTTACTAAATCAAGGCCACACATTTTAGTCTCATGTTTATACTTCAAATACTGCAGCAGATTGATACTTATCAGATTGAACAATAACTAATGTTGGATTTGACTTAATTACAGACCATACTAAGCAGATCTACATCTAGGATTAATGAGAATGCAGAACACACACCTCATTAATTCTAGAAGAATGTTCTGGTACAATGAACAAACTCGATGACACCTAAAATTCTTGACATAGATGCTGAACTACATTCAGTTTTAGTAGATTTTAGCAACCATCAGAAAAGTCCCACTAATAACTAAGGTCAAATTAGCATAATGTAGGATATGAATTCAACAACTTTCAACTAGTTATCAGCTCACAAAATTTCAGCACACGTTATTATGCTGAAAGCTACTATATACAGCAGAGAAGAACTCGACAGACTCTTGCATTCAAGATACAAATCCCCCACCCCACCCCCGGGCAAAAGAAGAGCCGCGCCATATGTTTCATGCTTCAGCATTCAGTAATTGCAAAAGAATCCAAAGCTAGTCAGATAGAAAGAGTAGGAAGACTGAAATTGAATCACATCATTTTTGTAGCATAATCTAACAAAAAAAATTGTAGCAGGCCAAATATTCAATATCTCTAGCGGCAGTTGGGAGCAAGAAGGTATACTGCATTAACTACTAATATTCTTTACTGGATCAACATAAAAGTGATTCCCAGAATCATCTCACTCGCGACAATAAGGAAGGGAGAAGAGGTATAAGACATTAACTGTAACATTTCCAACTAAATCAACATAAAATGATTCTAAAATAGTTACCTTCTTCCGTAACAAGAGCTACAATACTTTCAGAAACGTCTTCCAAAACACTGCACCAAAACCATTTTTTAAAATTAATGATTTATCCGTGTTTCAATGTTAGTAAAAACAAATGTATAAAAACAAACAAACAAACAGAGATATAAGATGTTACCTGCCGCCACTCCAGGGATCCAGTAGCCCATTCGAGAATATGATGTTGCTTCCAAAGGTTTTCAATGCATGCTTAAATCCCTTTGTAATGGAAATTAAAAAAAAAAAGGCAAAAATAAGTCAATATACTGCTACCAGAGCTTCATACCTAGTGTATGGTATAAGGGGTAAATAAACTACTTTTTGGTGGCAGAACAAGGGGAGGGCTTTCCTATTAACAATTTTGGATACACGGGAAATCCCTTAAATATTTATAACTATAAGCAAGTCCATTCATCCAAACAGATCGATATTGAAACCCTCAAACAACAAGAGCTCAGAGAGAAAATCCGGTTGAGGGGGTTGAGTTTGAAGACAGTAACATACTAAAAGACAACTTTAATTTAGAAAGGAACCAACTCAGAATAGTTAAAGATCCAGTTAATTAAGGACAACTAAGGAAGACGGAAGGCAATGCATAATAAGTAAATTTAACTACAGATAAGGAATTCATATATTTCAAGAAGAGTTTCCATACATGCCCACCAAATTCAGTAGTTATCCAAGTAGGCCTGGGTTTGACATAATAATTCTCCAAACACCACTCTTCATAAGAAGTGTAATTATAATCGTACGGTGGAAACATGCTGTTCCTGCTAGTAGCTGTTGGCATGACCATCTCAGTGCAGGCCTGGTAAATATAGAAAAACGTTAATATCCTTGTACGGGCTTTCAAGAAGTGTACAGTTTTATGAAGAGAGAAAGCAATAGAATCATATTGCAAAGTCATTTGCACCTGCCAGTTCCACCCATCCATACCATGAGGGTCATCATCCAAATCAAAGCAGTCAACAGTTCCAGTATAGTTGTAATAAACACCTACTCCTTCAAATATTCGTTGTAAGATACTAGTCCCATCCGGACAGTCGTCAATCCTTCTACATACCTGACTAATAAAGCTATGATAGTAAGCATTTCGAAAAGCAAGACATAGTTCCCTGCTATATTTTCCCTATTATATAAACAATTTAATGAAGCCACCAATTCAAGTGAAATGCTTTGCCATATAAAAGTGAGTAAAGAACGACCCATTAGGTAATAACATCTCAACTGAGTGCTCAAATAACCATTATGCAGGCAGCCCCCTCCCTTTTAACCACACGAAAAAGGTCACCAACTAGGATGATACTAAATTAACTTAGACCTTTAGCTATTGGACAAGGTAGACGATCAGCTTGAACAGAAAACATTTATACAGAAATTTAGACGATCAAGCTTCGCATTTGAAGCCAAACAAACCTCCTTTATTGGGTTTCCAGGCATTGGCATTAGAAAGTCAGCAGGGTATGGGTAATCTCCCATTGCCAAATAACTATAAGCAGAAGACAGCCAGTCAGAAAGAGCATCAGCACTCTTGAGTTTCCTGCCAATTCAAATTCAATGTCAAACTCGAGATCATAAAGGAAAAAGTTTACAGATCCAGATAAATTAGTTAATTGGTAAGGGGGAAAAGGAGGAATTTTCAAGCAAGAAACCTGCAGCACATACTTGCAAAATCGGAAAGTGTCAGTCAAGAATGAAAGCCCATTATTTTTCTGTCCCTCTGATTCTATTACATCCCAAGAATCTTTTATAGTATTAAAGCAGCTAACACTTTCACGCTGCCAAGCAAATGAACAGGATTAAGGATGTCAAACATACATACACATCAATGATTATCAACCATTATCTGTTCAAGTGATAGGACCATTAAAAAGGTGAAAACCTACCATAAAATCATTGGAAACAATATCATAAAATGTTTCTGGAGGCACAAGATCCTCAAACTGAAGAATGGGCGCCGAAGCAGCAAGAGCTCCAATGGCAATGTGGGGATACTTGAGCCGCATCCATGAAGCCAACACTATTTAAAGCAGAAACTATAGCTGATCTCACAATGAACCAAAAAGCTTTTCATTCAAAACTTCTCTACAACGAAAAACAATGCATTCAACACAAGAACACTTACTTCCACCATATGATCCACCAAACAGCACCACAGGAGAAGCCTGAGCCGATAAATTCCTTTTCAGTTCAGTGATCAGAACAGCAAAATCAGCAAGCGCTTGCTCAGCAGTTAAGTAGGCTAACGTCGTCGTATTTCTATACGCCTCTTCCTGACTGCCATACGGCATCGATTGTCCATAGTATCGATGCTGCCAGCTAAATTTCTTAGAACATTATCTTACTCTAAATCATAGAAAATTGAAATACTCATAAATGAGGCCTCATCAAGAATTCATCTCTACAATTCATGATCACTATCCAAAATCAAATTTATATGTTACAACTACAACTGCGTCTGCACATGTAATCCAATCTACAGGAGTTCAGCGCTACTAAAGTCAACAAAATAAAATTGCTGGAAATATAGCATTTGATCGTAAGAGAGGAGGTGCAAATAATAATACCTCAGGGAAAACGACCATTGCGCGGAAACGAGGAGCGATCTCCCACACAAATCCAGTATTGGCGGCAAACCACTCGATGTCGCCTTCATTGCCGCAGTAGAAGAAGATGGGCCCAGCCCGGTCGGGGCCCGCCCAGTGTTCGGTGTTAATGAGGTAGCGCTGGCGGAATTTGGGTAGCTCCGAAAAGCTGAAATGATCGAGATTCTGGTCGAAGTAGCGGGTCTCGTATTGGTAATTCGGAGCTCCGAGAGGACCCGAATAATTGGAGCGAGAGAATTTTCCGAGATAGCGGGGAGCATATATTGGTGATGGGGAGAGACGAGGAGGGAGGAGGGAGGAGGGCGTTGGTGGGAAGGAGGAGAGTACAGCGAGAAAAATTATGAGAGAGAGAGTAGGTTTGAAATCGGCCATTTCTGAGTTAGTGAGAGAGAGAGAGCGTTCACCAGTGGAAGTGGAAGTGGAACTGTGGAAGAGTCACTGGACAGTCTCGGCCTTCACCAGTCTTCTACTTTTTTTTTTTTTTTTTAATGGGCAAATTATCATATACAAGCTTAACGTGTCAATCTCGATTTTATTTACACTTTTAAAAAAGGATTGGGGCGGCCAAAACTCCAACATTTAAAAAGTAGGGATACATAACCCTTCCCATCTAACGGGAGGGGTTATCAGTCCTTACTTTTTAAACGTTAGAGTTCTATCAGCCCCAACCCTTACCTTAAGGGTGTAAAAGCGATCAAGGTTGACATGTTAGGATTGTATATGCTACTTTTTCCTTTTGAATATTCAATTTATCTTGTAATCTTCTACACTCATCTTACGCTCGTATTTCAAAGAAAGAACCTCATACTCAAACCTAAGAATTATTGCTTTCTTAAACTCTTGTTAAAAAATATAACCTCTCCTTGGTTCTTTATGATTTCTATCATTAATCTATGTATAAGACATTTGTTGTTAACATATAATCAACGCATTTAAACAATAAATTTTTCCATTTTTGCATAAGAAATTAATCTTGAGTTCTCTGTAAGAACTCTTAAGGTTATCCTTCAATTTAAGTTTTTCTATAATTTAGTTTGATTAATATCTTAATTTGAAATTTTCAATTACCATTAACCAACAAAATATTTGAATATTGAAATATTAACAATAAAGAAGAAATGCTAAATACTACTCCCTCGATCCATTGAAATTGTCTTACTTTTCTTTTTGAAATTGTCTTCCTTTTCTTTTTGGACTGTTCCATTTAAATTGTCTTATTTCCTAAAAAGGAAATAATTAACCCTTCAAAAGTGATGAGACCTACCCATTTCCTCTCTTTTTACCTTTCTCCTTAATAACAGTGTCGAACAGTAAGAGAACAAAATGAGTGGGACGGAAGGAGTATGTTCTTTGAATGATTAAATTAAAAAAAAAATAGGGAAAAGTAGCATATACAACCCTAACGTGTCAACCTCGATCTCATTTACACCCTTAAGGGAAGGGTTGGGGCTGTCAGAACCCCAACGTTTAAAAAGTATGGGCAGATAACCCCTCCCGTTTAACGGCGTTAGAGAGACGTTAGATGGAAGGAGTTATTTGACCCTACTTTTTAAACGTTAGGGTTCTGACATCCCCAACCATTCTTTTAAGGGTGTAAATGAGATCGGGGTTGACACGTTAGGGTTGTATGCTACTTTTTCCTTTTTTAAATAGAGATCCTATTATATTCACTCCGATGCCCAATATAAAATCCTATTTACTCATTCATATTTGTTCATAAAAAAAAAGTCATACTTCATTTTTTATATTATCACACCCTCCATTTTCTCCTATATTTACCTATTTTTATTATTGATGACTCTACAAATTCTAATTTTATTAATAGAAATTGTACTTTATTGTACATTTATTCCTACAAATTGTACTTTTATTTCACAAATTGTACCTTTAACATTATCCTTTAAATTGTACTTTTATTATGCTCACAGCAACTCCAATAATTTTCTTAATATCCGTTTCCAACAAACAATAAAACTTAGAAGTAACATAAATAGAAGTTGGATTTTGGAAATACTGATATAAAAAAGCCCAATAACTGCGTTTTTCTTTTGGGTAATTCTAAACATTGCCCCCATTTTACTCTTCGTAGCTCATATTTAAATAAATAATTAAAATTATATTAATTGTACAATTTTACCCTTATAATTTCAAAAATTATAATTAATTAAAAAATATAATTATGAATGTCCAGTCCTTCTCAATCGATGTTTTTGCTTCTTCTGTTGTGTGAAATAACAATGGAGAATTCTAATTCTAAATCTATAATATCTTTAAACAAATTCTAAAATCATACTAGGAATTTTGGAACTGTAAGACAATCATTCAAATTCTAAATCCATCTCTTCCCTTCTCCTCCGTCGATAATTTGTCGACGTCCTCTCATGTTGTTCCAATTCCATTCCTCTCATGTTGTTCCAATTCCATTCTCATCTTCTCCAACCCTCATTTTCTCAATCCCAGTTCAATAAATAAGGTGCGGAACAAGACATAAAACACTAAAATTCAAATTGAAGAAAATTGAATTGAAGTGTGGATAACACGAAGAGATTTGAGAACTTTGTTGATGTTGATTTTGGGTTTTGATCAACGAGGGCAGTTAGGAGTCGGGCTTTTTCTGGTTAGGAGTCACCCCGTTTTGGTATGGGATTAAGACGTCGTCGACAGTCGAACAACGGTGATCAAAACGATGAGGAAAAACAGTTTTTAATTGTCTTCTGCTGATAGTTTCAAACCCTCCATTTCTTCTATGAAATCTTCAAAATAAAATACAAAACTTTAAAATCATAATTAACAATAACATTACATAACAAAAAGAATCATTAAACATCAACTTGAGCCAACTGATTTCTTATAACGTTGAACATACACAAACAAAAATATGGTACGTTATAACATCTCAATGATTTATCTTCTGTAGCCTTCGATCGAGAGATTCTTTTGCCTACTTTTGTGTTCAGTTGGGGGCTATATATAGTATATGGATGGAGAATATTATTTTAGGGTTTAAATTGTAGTTATTAATTAAGTACAATTATTTGGAGCTATAGGGTAAAGTAGTACAATTATATTAATTTAAATTATTTATTTAAATAAGGGGCTATAGAGAGTAAAATGGGGGCTATGTTAGAATTACCCTTTTCTTTTAGCTTATTTTGAGCTCAACAGAGTTTATTTTTTAGCCCAAGTTTTTGGCCCATGAAACTATTTCTCTCCATCTTCAACGGTAGAAAACAATTGCACTTGTTTGATTTTTCATTAATTTGGCATTTCAATTGAAAATTTTTCACAGCTCAAAATTCAGTATAAAACAAAGCATTATGTGACCAAATCAATCACTCAACAAAGATTCAAATTTCGACGTTTAGATTCTAGAACTTATTTGAGACATTTTAAAAATCACGTCGTCGAAATTACAAATAGGGTAAAAGGCCGTGAGTCAATTGTATCTTTCATTTGGCTAACATCCCCTGCGCAACATCTCACCCAAATACAAAACTTCAAAATTGAATTCTCGTTTATTATAATAATTCTAGTAATTCAGTACGTAGTTATGACATTACTGCGTAATGTAATAAATCTTGACAATTAATCGCCATACGACTATATAGTTTTGATAAACTAGTATACTTTTTTATGCGGACCAGCAAAAATCGGACTAAAACTTTTTTTTTTGCATTCGTACGCCAATTTAAGGCCCAAACGAGGTGGTTTGGGCTTTTTCGCACGTGAATTGCACGTGACTTAACAGCTGGAACCCGAACCCCACTTCTATATACGTGGCACGACACATCCCCTCTCCCATCCATGTCACCTAAAAAAAATCTAATAAAAAATAATTAAAATAAAAAAGAAATGAAGAAAAGAATCTCTATCCTCTCTCTCACCCGTCGCCCCCTCTATCTTTCTTCTCCTCTGCTGCATCCACCACCCATCACCACCATCTTCTCCGTTTTGCTGCACTCATGCGTCGCCGCAGATTCAGACGGCTGTCGTTGTTCTACAACGCGCTGCGGCGCGGTGGTTCAAACAACATTAGCGGTTTCTTCTTCTTCTTCTTCTTCTTCTTCATTGTACTCCGGCGACGTGAACATCGGTGGAGCTCAGCAGCGGGAGGCCAGTGACGGTGAAGAAATGCATCGTGGGTTGAGCTCATCGGCGCTGCGCAGCGGCGTGCGGCGAGGCGTCAATCCCAGCAATAGTGACGTACGGCAGCGGCCGTGAGAGAAGAACAACGGCGGTTCAGATTTGGGAGTGGAGCAGCCGGGTCCATGACTGATGTTCAAGCCTAAAGCTGATATTTCAGATTTTCTGATGGTGTTCAAGCCCTCCCCTCCTCTCGTCTCTTTCTTCGACGGCAGCGGTGTTCGGTTGGATTCCGCCGAGTCCCAGCCCCCAAACAAATCACTTGTTTTTTCCTCCCCTTCAGCCCTCGCCATGGCGAAAGCTCTTCTGCTGCTGTCGTTCGTCGTTGCTTCTGGGAGAGGCGGCATTGGTGGAGAACCGACGGGTACTCACCGGATTTTTGAAGTTGGAGGACCGATCTAAGAGAGGGGAGGGGGATGGCGCTGCTGTGTTTGAGAGTGAGAGAAGGGTGTTGACACCGTTTGCGACGGCGAAGGAAAATGAGAAGATGGTGATCGGATGTGGAGGCAGGGCAGTGGTGGTGGGTGGCCGTCGGGGCGAGAGAAAGAGGGTGAGAGAAAGAGAGCGAGATCCTTTTCCTTCTCTCTCTCTCTCTTTTTTTTTTTAATTTTAATTAATTTTTATCAATTTTTTTGTTGACCGGATGCAATGTGGAAGCCACGTCAATATCGAGCTTGACGTGTCGAGTCACGTGAGAAAAACGTGTTAAAAAGCCCGAAATTGTCTTATAGACGGGATTAAAAAAAGTTGTAGTCCACATTCTAAGGGCCCGCACAAAAAAGTCCATTTTTTCAAATCGAGAAAAGTTATGGTCCTAAAAAACCGTCTAGCTCCAAATCCTGACAGATGGCTGGTCTCTTTCATATAAATGTTTTTTTCTATATATAAAATTTAATCTTCCCTGTATAAAAAAAGAAGTAATAAAACGATTAAAAACACAATGTGAAAACAAATAATGATGTCCTAACTAGAAGAGCCTGCTGCAAAAATTAAGTCATACATATGGTTTCCCTATATAAAACAATTTGTTGTTGAAAAAGTTAAACCTTTTGGAGGATTGACTCTCTTTTATCTATGCACAATCTCTCTAAATTTAATCTAATCAATAAATAAATTTTATGGTGACAATCTATGTCATACATTTTGAATAGAATTTGAGACCATGGTTTATGTTATATACTACATTCCTTGACTTATGGAAAAAAGGGTTTTTATCTCAATCACAACTCTCCAGAAAGTGTAGTTTCTTCTGCATTCACATCCCTTTTTGGGGCAGCAAGCAAATCAACTACTATATATTATAATTTATATCTAATCTCGTTAATTAGTTTATACTATATGTTTGATTGAGAGAGGTTCTAATTGTTTTAATAAGTTATTTTGTTTTATAGTGTGAAAGCTCAGACCCCACTGCTTTTTGAAATTAAACGGAGTCGGCTGAGCGTTACAGCTCAATTTCCATATATATGATCTTCTGCAGCCAGTTTTCTTCATTCCCTTAAAAATAATATAAAATTGATAGTAGTTCAACCTAAAGGAACAAAGGTAAATTAATTTCCATAATTGCTTCATCTTCACACTTGATTATTGATGACTAGGGCAATTCGCACTCGCTGTCCCAAGTGTGCAAACGGTACTATATATTTTGTGTTTGACGACGTCCAATTAGTGATGATGGAGCTAGCTAGGAGGTAGAGGCGGCTCTCACTAAAGATAGGCATGAACTTATTTAGACCATCGATCTTTTATCTCATTTCCTAACGCATATGACATAAGTAGTTATTTACATTGAATTAATCATTGATGTGAAAAGGTTAACATATAATTGAAAATCTAGCTAGGTGCACAATATACAGTCACGATGTATCACCATAGACGACATTACTTGACTCAAACAATCAAATCGGTCCTTCACCTTAACATCTTGGCTGTAGCTGTCCAACTCTATTTTATTTTCTTCTCTAATCAAATTCTACTAATCTATACCTATTATAAAAGAGCGGATTCTTACAAAATTGGCTTTACCTAATATATCCCTATTATATCTCTATTTTAAGGGCTATAGTGTAATTTAATTATTACTCATAAACCAAATAATTATTTTGTAAATTATAATTATTTTAAAATTTTGTTTCTCTATTAATAAAGGAGTCTTTTGAATCCTAGAGGCGTACATCCATATATATCCGAGATTTGATTTTTGGAGAAGAAGAAATAAAACGTTGACAATTTTTTCTATTGATTCATATTAATCATTATTATGTTGAGATTAAGATTTGATCATTACTCATTAGCTGATTTAGATATATATAAACCAAGTCCAAAGAATTATTGGAGTTTTAACTCATGTTAATTTGTTTCAGTACAAATCAAAATTACTAACTCAGTAACATCTATCTTCAATATCAAAGACTCATTTCTTAAGCCTAAAAGGATTTATTTGAATTATACTATCAATTTGGGGATAATCTTAATATGTCTTGAAGTAGATGATATATTATTAACTTGTCTCTAATTAGACTAGAATTGGGAAAGGATTGAAATATAAAGTATGAAATATAATAATAAAGATGACATATTATAAATTATTAAAGATAATAATAATTAAATTGTTAACTTAATAAAAATTTAAACTTTTATCAAAACTAATTAATATATAAATACATTAATATCCTAATATATAAATTGTTTTGTTTTTCTTTCACTTTTGATACACTTCTCATGGACGAAAGAAATATAATTTATAAAATTATACATAAAATAGTGTATATATTTAAATTATAAATTGATTTGGTTCTTTTAAGGTCTACTACTTACACTTACTTACTAATAATTTGTTGAATTAAGCCGAGTACTATCAAGCTCAAATTTAACTCATTTATTAAAGGTAATTCAAGTTTAATTGCATAAAATAGCTTTCTAAGAAAAAAAATTAACAAATGAGAGAGGAGATGAGGGGAGGGGGCGGGGCTGATAGCTGCAACTGGTTATAATGTTGGAGTGGTGGTGGTGGTTGTGAGAGGGAGAGGGAGGAAGGGGCGGAGGGTGATAGTTCCAATTTTAAAAGTCATTTGTAGAATATAGATAAAAGTCACGTTATTTTTTTATAATTAAATCTATATTAAATGCATAATTATGCATAATAGAAAATTTTAGGCTTTTAATGGTATATCATCTATCACTATATATAGTAGCAACCAGTGCATTCTAATATACTCCCTCCGTCCACGAATAGTGCAACTATTAGATGATGGCACGATTTTTAATAAAAGTTTGGTCGATGTTAAGTGAGTGGAGAAAGGGGCTCACCTTTGTGAGTGAAAAAATAAATAAAAAGTAAGATAGTGGGTGGAGTCATGTCCTAAAATGAAATAGTTATACTTTTTGTGGACAGACCAAAACAAAAAATTATTTGCACTATTCATGAACCAAGGGAGTATTAATTAATGTATTAGTGGATATTAATTTAACTTAGAACTACTGGCATATATGTTATTCGTATTATTTAGAATCAATATGTTAGATCATTCAAAAGACAAATGTATCTCCTCTGATTTTATAATTGGTTTTGTTACAACACTAAGTTTGTCGTGTGTTAACTTAAGAAAAGGGCTGAAGGTCTTCAATTAACACGAGACGGTGTACATATAAGATAAACGCTATTTGTATGAAAGATAAAGTTAAATAATATAGCTTACAATAATAATATTAAAGACTGTTTCACAATACATCAAGAGAATATATTTAAAGACCTAAAAAATAAACTTTAATACGATAATGAAACAAAATTCTAATAAGAAACTAATAAATAAAAATTACTTATCTAAACTAGAATAAAGGATCAATCGTGCCACCTATCCTTGCTCGCCAAATAATTACTAGCAATTTATCCCACATCATATAGTTGAAACAAAAAGTATTTGGATGACAATCCACAAGAAAACTAAGAAGAGAATTCTAAAAAGGTTTTTCCTGATAACATTACTTCCCTTCACTTTCGAAGTATGACTAACATATGGAGAATCCTCTCTTTTTATGATAATTGTAGTAATTGAAGTCATCATAGTAATTACCTTTAAGAGTTATAAGATGGTAGCAATTTAACCACATTGTAATAGAAAATATATAATATTTATATACTTTTATTTCTTCTAAGGTCACTTAATTAATTAGTGAATCCATAAAGGTTTTAATGATGTTTGGCTCTAAAGCATAAAGTTTGTTATACCCAGAGTTTTGGTTCTAAAACTCTCTGTTCTTTTATAATAGGCATAGATATGACCCTTCGTTCGTAATTAAATTAAATTTATTATAACAGACGATTATTATCAGTACCATACAATATTGATAATATACATAAAATATAGTATAAAAAATTTGGTTTCATTTTTTTTTACTCTTTACACATACTTGATAATATTTTGTTGAATATAATAATAAATAATTAATAATATTATAACTTTAAAAAATTATCATCAAATATATTTTATTTGTAATAAATCAATCATGTTAAATGAGAGTTTATACGTGCAACGCACGTAATCCCCTAGTTAATTAAAAGCCATCGATGTCTCACAAGTCTCAATTATACAATATATTTTAAATTGCACACTAATACGCTGATAATTGATTAATTAATTTTTATGGATTCATGGATGGGAAGCTGATTTCTTATTTGGAATTTATAGAATTGATATATTGAAAAAACTATCGTAATTAATTCAAATGAAACTACTGCGCTTTAATTTCGTAGATTCCAAAACTACCTATATCATAGGTAGAAAAGGATAATTTATTTATTTTTGTATTATTAGGTTCTAATTGAAAACTAATAAAGTATACAACACCATTAACTCTATAATATATATACTAGTACTTTTTTTTTTATATAGGATACTGCTTATTCCACCATACTGCATCTTTAAATATATGATGATGCTTATATTTTATGGTACTATTTTATTAATCATGCAAAGATCAATAGTTCATACTGATTCCTAGTTATTTTAAGGAAAAAAAAAACAATTATTTGATCATTACCTATATTAATTATAATAAAACTATAATATTTAAAGTTTTAGAATGAAATTAGATTCTGTTGTGAGAATTAAAAGACAATAAGAAAAAGCTGGGTCTAGTGCCTGGCATTCAAATTGCTGCATTAGTTTAATTCATAAAGAGGTCCATCTTTTTTCCACTCCCCTTTTTGACATTAAACCACATAACATAACCTTTCCAGTTTCCATTTTTTCCATCCATCTCTAGCCATTACTCTCTCTCTCTCTCTCGGTATATATAAACACACATGCAGTAAGCATAATGATGAGCAGGTGAGGGCAAATTAAAGATCTATCTCTAGAGAGAAGAGCAACTAATTGAAGATCGAAACAATTAATTAGTAATTGAGCAACTATTAAGATGGGGAGAGCGCCTTGCTGTGACAAAGAGAACGTGAAAAGAGGGCCATGGTCGCCTGAAGAGGATGCCAAGCTTAAATCCTACATCGAAAACCACGGTACCGGCGGTAACTGGATTGCCTTACCTCCTAAAATAGGTATTTTATTAATTACGTAATCTTATTCATTCTTAATTGTCAGATCCATCCATCGTTTAATTTCTTCTTTAAATTCGAGCTAGCTTAAATTAATTATATATATGCATGATTTGATTATATATATAATGAGTAGGGCTAAAGAGATGTGGGAAGAGTTGCCGTCTGAGATGGCTGAATTATCTCCGCCCAAACCTCAAGCATGGCGGCTTTACTCACGAAGAAGATAACCTCATCTGCACCCTCTACATCAGTATTGGCAGCAGGTAATTAATAATAATCCAAATCAAGAATCTCATTAATCTTCATTTATAGCTAGCTAGGGTTTTACACGTAATAAAATTAGTTCCAACTCTTGTTCATATATGTATATGCAGATGGTCTATTATCGCTGCCCAATTACCCGGAAGAACAGATAACGACATCAAAAACTACTGGAACACGAGGCTCAAGAAGAAGCTCATGGGCAGGCAGCGCCGACACCAAGCACATACTACCAAACAAGCTCAAAACTATTCAATCAACGACTCTATCGACTCCCTATACAATAATCAGATTTCACCTCCTACACTCTACCTAGGCGGCGGGGGTGCCTACTCAACAAATTCCATAATGCCCAATATATCCATGACGATGCCTCCTCTTGAAGAAGCACCGTTCTCTTGTAATAACCTGCAAACCACGACTACGAGCAGTACTGACTTTCACTATACATGTGATCCCTTTATTAGTGTTGAAGATCAGCAGCATCTATGTGCTACTTCAGGTTCAGTGATGAATTGTTCAACATCTACGAGCCTGCAGCAGCAGCAGCAGCTGGGACTAGGCGATTTTCGAGCATTTGATGATGAGTTCCATGAACGCAGATCGTATCCCATTAATCCGCAAGAAATGGATGGACTAGCACTGGACAATTTATTTGATACAAGTTGTGTTGTTAATAATCCTCCTACTGCAGCTCAATCTCAATCCAATTATGAAGTTCGGGAGAGGAAAACGTCGCAGAATTGGACGTTGTTCTTCGATCAGCCGAGAATACTAGGATACTCAGAGTAACAACTACGTCGTACATGATCATCAATGGTGTACATTTTTCATTGGGTTTTAATTTCAGTGAAGGGATACATCTGTAGCAGTGTTCCAGGTGTACTTGTTTCTTATTTTATTTTTCTTAAGGGGAATTTGTTTGTTCCTGTACTATCATTTTCATCATCTCAGATGCGTCTTTCTCTCTCATGATGTTATTTTAAACATTTTGTATTTGTGGATAGTGCTCTTGGTTGTTACTGAAACTGGAATCTAATTAATTGGGAGAAGTTAATTAATTAGATTATCAGGAGTACTGACATTTACATTTCAATTTTTAATTAATCATCATATAATATATATCTACTTTTTATTGACAAATATATATATATATATATATATAGCTGATTAAATAAGAACACTTTTTTATGTAAGAAATAAGAACAAATCTGGACCCTTGATCTTTGTTGATCCACGGTCTAGATTTAACCGTACATTTTTATTTAATGTAATTTATGCATTTAAATGTTAATGCATTAAGTTATTGTAAGTTATGTATTAAAATATTTATGTATCTAGTTTCTGCATTTTATGTATTTTCGATGTAATAAAATGCATTGTTATTACGTTCTTATATAAGATGTGTTCTTACCAGATCCAATATATATATATATATATATATATATATGGCTTAGCGGGAGAGATGTGAATGTGTGTATTATTTCATATAGTTTGGTTTATTCCATGAAAATCAGAAGTATTCAAAGCTGAAAAAGTGGTTTGACATTTTGGCCACAAGTTGTTAGGTACTTAGCAAAAAAGGCATCTTAAACCGGCCTTTTCTTGTTATTTTTTTCCACATGGTGACTTATAGTAAGTACAGTAACAGAAGTTGCATAACAATTTCTTGTATGCCTGGATCCTTACTATGTCCAAACACGCATGTCCCATTAATGATTTTATTATTTTAAGGCAGAATACATTCATAAGTTCATGTACTTTGATTTTTTTTTTTCAGTAGGTTCCCATACAATTTTTTTTTGTTTTAATGAGTCCTACTTTCATTTTCGATTTCATTAGATCCTTATTTAACGGTAGGTTAACTTTTCCGTTAACTATTACATGTCACCTTTTTAATTATATATTCAAATTCCACATCATATCCTATTATGTATTTCTTTTTCTTTTTTTATAAAACTCCTAGTTTTAAATACGATATAAAAGTTAAAGGAAGAAAAAAGAAGAAAAAGAAATATGGTAACAAGATCTGCAAGTTTGCAACACAGAAAATTGAAGCGATTGAGTGAAGATTCTGCTAGGCATTTCATCGAACAATTGGAGTGTCGTAGTTTTGACCGATAATCAATTACCCACATGCCAATTGCCAAGACTCATCGAATAACGAAAACACCCACTTTCACGAACTATCAAATCATCTTTTTTCACCAAAATCAATGTTCAGAAAATTAACTCAAAATTGAAACTAAATTGAACACATATATCTTCTCCGTGCTTCTTCATTCTACTTCCTTGAGCCCCTTTCTTTTCTGGTCGGATGGCTATTTATTTTGCTTTCTAAAATCACGACAATGAAAATTAAGTTTATTTTTTATTTTTGCATAAGATTTGTATATAATTGAATACAACTAGGATATATGTGTGAATAATAAGTGATGATGTGTTAATGATATAACAGAAAAATTAATAGTTTCAGTAGATCGGTTAAATAAGGATTTAATGAAATAGAAAATTAAAGTAGAAGGACCTATTAAAACAAAATAATTGTACATGGTCTTACTGAAACAAAAAATTAAAGTATAGGGACCTATAGATGTGTTAATGAACCACATATAATTAACATTTTACTAAAAATGGGATCGAAAAAGAATTATATGCCTTATTTTGGAATAATCAACTTTAATAATCAATTATTAACTCAAAAATTGCAAATTAAATATAAAAATAATAATATAAATTCTAATTGAATTAATGATCCCTAATTAATAATCATAAAATTACACCAAAACATAAGAGATTGAAACTAAAGAAAAAAATATAAAAATATTTATAAAAAATAATAGTGAGACTTGATATGAGACACCAAAATGGAAAAGAAGATTCCAAGTGCCCGATCCTCTAGTCTGTTTTCGATTGTCTGTTTTATTTTTATAAGTGCAAACAGTAATTATCATAGATTGTACATATAGCAAATGAGACGCACAATTATATGTATCCCATATGTTACAATTATATATCGGATAATCAAATTTTTTATACGGAAAACTTCCAAAAAAGCACTAACTTTCATCCATTTTCTATAAATTTGACTTTTGAAACCTTGTAATTAAAGATTTGATGTTTTAATTTTTTACAATTAAAACTTGGCACGAATTCAAAAAATTGAGGAAATGAATACTTTCTGCGAGTCCAACCATACTTTGGTACTCTCAGTTGTATCCTTACCAATTGCACCTAAAATGCATAAATCCTTTCCCATTTATAATTTACCATTACTTGTGCAGAAAAAAAGGTAATTATATAAGCATCGAGCATTCCATTTAATATAAACAGAGAAACCCAATTTTTTTTCTTAAGTTGATGTCATCTTTATATAAAACGTATAAAATATGTATTAATTCACAATCTGTAGCAGAAAATTACGGTCAATGTTACAATTAGACAAAAACAAATCATAAGCCAATGCCCATATTCACCGTTACCTTCATCACACCGCCACTTTTATAGAGATGTATGTCGAGCTAGTACATATACGTGGATAAAAAATTGTCACGCCAAATGCTCCGAACGTAGAAAAAGAGGGTTGAATAATAATTGCAAAAAATTAAAACATCAAATCTTTAATTGTAAAATTTCAGAAGTCAGATCTAAATTATAAAGTGCATGAAAATATGTGCATGTTTTGGCACTTTCTTTTTTTCTTTTTTTTTTAACGTGCCTTAGGCACCCCATTATAGCATGGTAGAGGTAGCGATGCCCTAAAATTTTATTTAAAGGTAGATCAGTAGGTAGAGCTACATATAATGGAAGATGGCACTGGGCCCCTCGAATTTTGGGGAAAAAAAAAATAGTGGGTAGTTTGGCCATTACACATCTTAGCCTTAAAAATCTTTAAATTTTATTTTTCTTAGGCATTTTCTAATTCTCATTAGCTTTTCATCGTGTGAATTGTTAGAACATACTTTCTCCGTCCCATGATAAGTGGCTACTTTATTTCGAGCACGGGTATTTAGGAGAAGAGTGTTTAAAGGGTAAAAAGATAATTAAAAAGTTGTGGAGCTCACATCTTTTGTATGAGAGAGGGTGTTTCCATATTAGGAAAGTGGCCACTTATGATGGGACAACCCAATAAGGAAATGTGGCCACTTATGACGGGACGGAGGTAGTAATTTTTATGTTTTGATTAAACATTAGCATTTGTTCTAAAAAAAAAAAAAAAAAGAAACGGTAGCTTAGATGTTCAAGACTGAATAGCATTCACAGCAGCTCACTTATAATCACTTCTAACTCTAAATTTATGCTAAAATAACAAAAAGTGAGATAAGATCACTCCCACCGGTTCTCTCAAAATTATCATTAACTCTAAATTTAGGCTAAAATAATATAAAAAAAATGAGATAAAAAAGTCATCCAGCAGATCTCTCAAATTGGGTAGGGCCCACAAAAATATTTACACCTCCCTAAATCTTCTCTCAAATTTACACATCCCTAAGAGCAATCCCAGCAGAATTCTCAAAATTTTGCTGTTAAATTTGCTCCTAAAGTTTTTCCTATACTATTTATATCCCCTATTTTACAAGTGCATATAACAGTTCTCTTGTTTTCTACTAATTATATAATAAAAATTGTGGGCCCAACTCAATTTGTGAGATAAAATAGTTTTAGGAAGGTGTAAATTTGAAAGAAGATTTAAGGAGGTGTAAATATTTTTGTGGGCCCTACCTAATTTAAGAGATATGATGAATGACTTTTTTATCTCATTTTTTATTAGTTTAGCCTAATTTTAGAGTTAATGATGATTTTGAGATAACTGCTGGGAGTGCTCTAAATCTATCATATCTCACAAATTGAGTTGGGCCCACAATTTTTATAGAATAGTCAGTAAAAATAGGAGAACTGTTGTATGTATTTATAAAATAAAGAATATAAATGGTATATGAGAAACTTTAGGAACAAATTTAATAACAAAATTTTGAGAATTCTGTTGGAATTGCTCTAATAAGTCTATCCAATAGATCTCCTAAATTGAGTGGACCCCTCAAAAATATTTACACCTTCCTAAATCAACTTTTATCTTACAAATTGAGTTGGGCCTACCATTTTTATAAAATAGTTAATGAAAATAAGAGAACTGTTGTACGCATTTGTAAAATAAGAAAAAGATATAGTATAAAGCTTTAAGAGTAAATTTAGGAGCAAAATTTTAAGAATTCCGGTGTAATGCTCTAATATTTTGTCCCTAAAATTTGTGGTTATTGGTTTTTTGGGTCCTCGTAAAAATGAAAATCCAAAAAAGAGGGGAAAAAAGAAACAGAAAAAAGTGGAAAGCAATTTGAAAGAGGTATGAAGCCCAGATATGCTTGTTATGTCTGCTAGCCCTAACATTGAATCTCTTATCTAATATACTGGGCCATAACCAAGGGAGAGTCCATAGACTGAATAGAGTAAAACCATTTTTTATTTTTTTATTTTTTTGTGACAGAGAAGCTTGCAGCCAATATTTAAAGTGTATTCTGGTTAAATTTTGTCTTTACATAATGATTAAAAACCATATAAAAGATGTAATTAAACTGTACTCCAATTTACAAACTATAGTGGCACAAAATTTTTGAGCACCTCTATTTAGAGTATGTATTAAAGTGTATAAAGTGTGGTGGTCCATTTTATTGTAAAGGATAAATTATTTTCATTTTAGATAATGCGTCACTTATATTGGGACATTTCAAAATGAAAAATGTATCACTTATAATGGGATAGGGGAAGTATTAATTATGTCAAATTTAGGTGGGCCTATAATAAGAGTAAGTTTATTGGATTAAGAATGAGATTAAAGGTGTGAGTATGTTAGCCTAGTGGTAGAGTGGTTAATGCCCGGGCCAAAGATCACGTAGTCAAGTCCACCAACATGCGGCCTTTAAAATTTCTTGTAATGTTTGTTAAAAATAAAATAAAATAAAAAATAAAAAATGAGATAGAAAGAAGTCGACCGAGAACAAATTTGAGTAGTGAAGTAAATATAGTCTTCCAAGTGGAAGATGGGAATATCAAATGCCACAAAGATACTAGACAGAAGAATTTTAAAAAGGAAAATTATAATTTAAAATTAGGTAACAGAAAACCGACCCATATCTTTTTGTGGGGGATGTTGGATGCGAAATTTATGGGACTTCTTACCGCTTCAGAAGCCTTAATTAAAGTAAGCAAGCTACAAAATTTAAATATTATTTCTTCTGATTTGGGCGGTCGGGTGGGGGTTTCACAAGATTAATGCATCTTTTTTTTTTTCACAAGATTAATGCATCTTTGATCTTGAGTGTTTTCTTCTACTTCCTTAATGTCCAGTGTTTAAAACTTGTTAGTACAAAGTTACAAGTTATAGAGAAGATAAATTACAACCATAGGCATGTAACGGGAATCAAATCATTAAATTTAACTTTATACACTAAAAAAAGCTAATATATCATATAAAAATATGTTTGATAAATAAATAATGAACGAATATTATTTTTTTTCATCTAGAAAATCCACCAATTATTCCGTCAATTATTATATTATAAATGGAAGAAAAAAAATCGGCCGTGTTTTTTTTTTTTTTTTATGTTGTAGGAATCTGCAGTTGCTACTTTAATTTGGTTCGCACTGGTGAACCCCAGTTCATGTGCAAGAGCCTAGCCACAAACCATATAGGGAAGGTAAACCACATTTTCCAAATACAAGTGTGACATGCTCAACCTATAGATGTATTAGTGGATTTGAATCTAATACCTTTTATTTAGAGAGACAACTCTGTCACAAAGTCATCCTCAAGAAGACATAAAATTGTGTTTATATTATGGTGTTGCGGCGTGCGGCAGGAATGACGATAGCCAGAGAAAATAAAGATACATTGATACATATATATATATATAAAGGAGCCACACTCCTATGGAGAGGATAGCACCAAACTGTTTGGTGCGGTCAATTCTATTAATTAGGAGTATTATTATTTAATCAATTTAATTTTATATTAATAAATTTTAGTTGAGAATTAATAAAGTTAATTATGATTAATAAATTTTAGTTGAGATTAATAAACTTTAATTAAGAATAAATCATAATTAAAGATTAAAAAATTCTAATTATGTTTAATTAAATATTAATTATTTAAATTACAAATGTTAAAAAAAATATGGATGGATCGCACCTACAGTCGGTCTGATGTAATTAGATTTTTGCCTATAAAATAAATACTCCTTCCATCCCTATTTAATAGGTCTGAAGGTCTAATGTCCGGGCCAAAGATCACGGGTTCAAGTCCACCGTCACGTGGCCTTTAAAAATTTCTTGTAATGTTTGTTAAAAAAAAATACTACAAATAGTACAATTCTTTGTGAAGCCCAAAATTTTTCGTTCTTAGGCTTTGAAATATCCATATCAAAGCCCATTTTGATTTATGCCTTCAAATTCATTCTCCCCACAACAAACTATATCATTATATAGAGTCGACTAAGCATATTAAAATATCAAATGATTATAAAATTTAGGGATGAGTATACAATGGCAAAACATATTAAAACCATTATGTCTTGCAAATTAAAATTAGTCTTTGTAATCAAATTAAACCATTTTTTTGTTTATGAAGTAATTCAGACTGATTTTTTTTTTAGTATTATACTTCCTTCGTCCCCCAAAAGTGTACTGTATATTTGATTTATTATAAAGTATAAAATATTAGTTGAACCACACTAACTTGGAACGGAGGGAGTAACTATTATTTCTATGATATTTAAATTTAATGGTCCCATTAGTCATGGGAGCGATCGGGTTATGATCAGCTTAGTAGCAGGGGCGGTGCTACCGTGCTACATATATTTGAGTCAAATTTATTAAATTAATTACCACTATTACTATGCATAAGTTCACAAAACTATCTAGATTTTACTCCATCAAAAATTAAAAATAAAATATTCCTTCCGTCCATAATAAGTGGGACACTTTCCTCTTTGATTTGTCCCATCCAAATGACCAATTTTCTTTTATGGAAATCACCTCCTCCAACATAAAAGTGTGAGTTTCATTACTTCTTTTTTAAATTACTTTTAACCTTAATTTTCGTATCCAAAAGAAACGTCCCACTTATTGTGGGACGGAGGAAGTATATATTTTGCCCCAGTACTTTGCTCCTACGTCGAACACTTGGCTCCGCCACTGCTTCGTAGCATCAGTCTGGTCTCTAAACCTTCTAACCTATATAGCTCATTTATGACTAGCTAGCTAGCCTAAAAATAACTTGAGTACCATTTTGTTTTAGCAATAGCCTTAAAAAACCCAATATATTAGCCAGCGTGAGATCCCAAAATACATCCTCCATAACGATTAATTATACGTAACATATTGATATAACCCCTCAAAAACAAACATAAAAATAAATAATACGTAAAGAAAAACGCGTCATTACTTAAATATGGACTCTCTAAATATGTCACCCAATCATTTTCTATTATTTTTGCTATCATTGTGCTGGATTTTACACTCAACTGAAATTAATTATCACATATGGAATCCATGCTTGTAATTAATAAAGATTCTGTTATATCTCAAATTATACTGCAAGCATGATTATCAAATACTTAAATGGATAATTATAATGATCAAAAAAGGTAAAGGTCGGTCCTCTAATTTGCTAGTCTAAATTGGGCACACAAAAAAAAAAGAAAATGTATTGCTTGCAGGCAACTTCATTCCCACCTACAATGCCCACGTATCCTATAAGAGCGAAAACCCTGGTCAAACTTTTCTTGCCTTTTTATCCTTCTTAAATGAAACTAAGCTGAAAAAAATAGTATCGAATCGTATTTTATTCGTATTATGATATCATAATATTATTAAAACGATTACGCATTCGAGCGCTCCCCTTAATTTTAGGTTATACGTGGCGCGCTCTCCATTCATTATTCTTATTTATCTTAAATCTTCTTTTAATGTATTTTTAATTCATATATTCTATAAATTAACTATGAAATTTTCTATCCCACATCGATTTTCAATGATCAATGTGTATTTTTTTCATCCTGCAAATATTTTGCATAAACAATTTAATTTGACCAATTAATTGGTTGGCCAAATAAATAATTTTATTTTTATGTTGAAAAATTTAATTTGGCCAATTAATTAGTTGGCCAAATAAATAATTTTATTTTTATGTTGAAAATTTTAATTTGGCCAATTATTAATTTCTCAATATTAATTTATTTAATTTGATAATATTAACAAATCAAAAAATATGATTCAACTTGAAAAATAATTTAAATTTAATTATTGTCTAATTAAAGATTGTTAAATTTTAACTATATTACTATTAAGTTTTCAAAATATGTTTATAAGTTACAATTGAATCATTGAACATTGCTTAATTTATTTTATTTTTAACTTTCACTTTCTCCCACATATCGGAACAAAATTCCGATATATATACATTAATTGTTTAAGAAAAAAGAATTTAAACATAGGAACAAAAGATATGACAGCTACAAATTGTGAGAACATCTATCTATCTATATACATAGATATGATGTATAAGATCCAATTATGATAATAGATATTGATGATTAGTAAGTTTCAAAATTCAATAAAGAAAAGAGGATCCGAGCCTTTTCACCGTTAGTAATTTGGTATCTCTCACAAAATATGGCCAAAGAATATAATATTAATTAATTTGTTAGAAAATTTAAAAAGAGAAATCCGAACCATATCTTCATTATTAATTTGGCATCTCTCTCATAAATTAAAAATAATCCAATAATATAATATTTATTAGTTTGTTAATCTATATATATATATATATTAGTAAAACGATTGCAAATTCTAGCTCTCTCCTTAATTCAATGTCCTACGTGGCGCTCTATCATTTTAGTATTCTTATTTATCTTTATTTTTATTTTTAGCATTTTTATTCACTTATTATATGTATGTTTGATATAAATTTTTGAGGTCCAAATAATTTGGTACCAAAATTTAAAGAGGATAAGTTTTTTAACCCTAAACTTAAAACTACAAGTTTTCTATACCAAAATTGATTAAAAGACTAAAATACCCTTTACTATTTTAAATTTTGTCTCTCTCTCCATCTATCGGTCCCCCACCACAAACCCACATTCTCTCTCTTATCTCTCTCGACCGAAACCACGAAGAAGAAGAAGCACGAAGAAGAAGCACGCTCTCGACGGAAGACTTGCGGGCACGATGAGTTCGTCCGAGACACAATCTAACCACGATGGAGAGGCGTCGTCGTCGCCGGCGCATCACGAAGAGGAAGAGTTCCTAAACGAGCCGCCGGTTAGTGCGCCCTAATTTTCGAAATAAATTGAAATTTTTTGGCAAATTTCGATGTTTAATTCATGGGTATTCATGCTAAAGTTAAGTTGCGAAGAAATGTACATGTTCTATGCGTTTAAATGTTGATTTTTGGTGTGAATTTGGGCTGAATTTATATGGGCACGATGGGGGCACGATGGGATTGGGGGCGATGGTGTTGGGGTCGATGGGGTGGGCACGACGGGGGCACGATGGGGTTGGGGGCGATGGGGTTGGGGTCGATGGTGGGGGCGATGGGTGGCACGAAGGGGGTTTGGGGGCGATGGGGGTTGGGGTCGATGGGCGGGGGCGATGGGCGGGGCGATGGGGGTGGACGCGATGGGGCCGGACACGATGGGCGGGGGCGATGGCGGTCCATCGTGACTTTGCCATCGTGCCCGAACAGCCGGTATTTTTTTTTTGTGTTTTGTCTTGTTTTTTGAATTTGCTCGTGAATTTATTGCTTATGGTTGCCCGTTTTGTTATTGTAGGAGGGTTGTGTATGGAAAAGGCCCACGTTACGGGCGTGACACGTGGAATCAATTTGTATCTGCGTTGTGATGTGTTTAAAGAGATACTTTCCACGCTGCGTCGCATTGGCGGGCCTAGACACGGAGAGCGTGCGATAGAGCACTTTACCTCCGGGGTCGTGGGCAGACGGATTAGAGTTAGGCGGACGGGCGGTGCTTGTGCCCTTCACCACCTTATAGCCCGACAGCAGGCGACCACATACCCCGCGTGAGTCGTGGTTTCGGCTCGGGGTCGGACCGTCCGTTTTACACCCCGTGATTATGCCCTAATCACGGGACTTCACTTTGGAAACACGGAGTTCGACACTACTGAGACTCACCTGATCCGTCCTGACAGTTTATTTCACCGGCATTTTCATGCCAAAGATACAAAGGTGAGCGAGCTGCGCAACAAGTTCAAGGAACGCAAGTTAGGAGATGAAATGGAAGATTATTTGAAGGCCGCGAACTTGTTGGTTTACTACTACTTTCTCTTGTGCCGGGACAAGATGTCGGTCGAGAATTGGGCATGGGCACTGGTAGAGGACTTTGAGCAGTGGGACAGGTTTCCCTGGGGTGCTTACACGTACCAGGTGTTGACTCACTACATCGACACCGTGGCTCTTACTCCCAGACAAGAAGAGATTGACTACCACTTCTACGGTCCGATGCGGGTCCTGCCGGCTTTGGATGTACGAGGCATTTTCTCGTTTGGGACGCTACTGCGGAACGAGAGATGAAGTGATCAGGCTGCCCCGATGCTTGATGTGGGAGACGGGCACTGTGAAGGCGGACTTCACTACCTTTTTTGACCAACCGGTACGTAAATCACTTTATTTTTTATGAATTTTTTAAAATTTCAAAATTTTATCGATATATAATTGTTATTTTATACGTATTTCATTACAGCTCGAAATGAATGATGTCCCGTTGGTCCCGATGGAGGAAGAGGAAGCCGAGTACTACTTCCTTAGCTTTGAGAACGGGGATCCGTTTGATGTGGTGTACCCGAAGCCGGTCCGAATTGCTGGTCGGGGTAGGGCAGAGGTTGTGTTTGCGGGGCCCATCAAGAACAAGGGCAAGATCAAAGTTACGACAATGGAGAAGATGAAGGCGACCTTTGGAAAGGTGTCGAAGCGTCGCCGAGAGAGTAGTCCTCTCACCCGTCCTCAGACAGCAGAGCGAGTGTACCAGGAGAGGCCGGAGGACAGGGTGTGTTGTTTGCACGGACAGCCCATCGTGCCCATCGCGCCCATCGCCCCCATCGTGCCCATCGCCCCATCGTCCTCACGATGAAGTCCCCATCGTCCCCAGAAGAACATGCATCGATAAGTATTTTTAATACCTTAATGTTATTCCATAGTATTTTTTATATCATATAAATACTTTTTTATACCTTACATACATACTTATGATCAATCTGAATGTTTTTTGCAACATCGATCATATACAACATATAATTTGAGAATTTGAAGTAAATATTCATTGAGATCCTTTTCATTCTTAAGATATGATATGATTCATAATCATATTAAAGACTACATTTAAATTATTTCAAATGTTCGTTTTTACTTATGAAATTCTTAAATAAGCAATTACAAATCAATATATCAGCACCACATCAACATAAAGTCCAAAAATGTCTATAAAATCAAAATTTCTTGAGGGGGCGATGGGACATGCATCGTGAGGGCGATGGCCACGATGGGAACGATGGGGTGAGGGGGCGATGGGCACGATGGGGGCGATGGGCACGATGGGGGCGATGGGGGCGATGGGCACGATGGGGGTGATGGGGGCGACGGGGGCGATGGGCACGATGGGGGTGATGGGGCGACGGGGGCGATGGGCACGATGGGGGCGATGGGCACGATGGGGGCGACGGGGGCGATGGGCACGATGGGGGCGATGGGCACGATGGGGGTGATGGGGGCGATGGGGTCTCCCAATCGTGGGCGATGGGCAGGCTCGTGTACCCCGCCGAGGCGGGTGAGCCGCCGAAGCGGGTGCACCCGCTTTACAAAGGAAACCCGCTTCGGCCCTGTTTTTTACATTTTCCAATTTCTAAACACAACAGAAGCTCAACAAATAAATAAAATTAGGACAAATGAACCACATATTATAAATAAGAGTGGCATTGTCAATCGTGCAAAAAATCATAAATCACAAGTGCATCGGACATTTTCTGATTGTGTGTTCTTCACTACCACAATTGCTGCATTTTTTCTTTCGTCGCCGTCTCTGACTCGATGGTTCTCCCTCCGGGGGAATATTTATATCGACATCTAAAGCGAGTGGTTCGGTGCAATTCTTTCTATTGTGGCCGGTCCCCTTACACTTAGAGCATTTTTGGCTACGGCGTGTTGTGGGCGCACCTTCAACTGCTGAACGAACACGCTGTGTCCTCGGACGGCCGGCTTGACGAACTCCCACCGGTGGCAAGCAAACGATTCTTGCAATATCAGGCGGGACATTCCACTCCTCGGGATGTGGTACCGGCCTAATGGATTCTCTCGTAAGTCTCGCGCAAGTCGTGTTGCTTGTAATACCGACTTACGAAATCAAACAAATTGACAGTGTTTCCTTGGGTCCTGTAACGAACAAAAGTTAGAAATATTGAGCCATGAAAATACAAATGTAATACCGACTTACGAAATCAAACAAATTTACGCTTGTACATACCTGAGGGCGGCAGCTGCATGACGACATGGCATCTTATCCTGATCGAACTCACGACACTCACATGTCCAATTCCCAAGGTCCACCTCGAAGACCATCTTCTTGTCTTTCACTTTATAAACATTGTCAGTGGTAGGTTGAGCAACGAGCTGATGACTTGCTTCCACTGTCACAACAAGCTTGTTGAAGGCCTCGAGTGTAATCTCATGCTCTCTCTCCCTAGCTAATGCCCTCTTCTCGTCGAACCATTTCTCGACAATGCAACGATACACCTCAAGTAACAAGCAAATAGGTAAACGTCTAGCCCACAGTAGCCTAGAGTTCAAGCTTTCGGCGGCATTGGAGGTCATGAAACTGTACCGTCGAACTGGGCAATGCGACCTAGACCACCTATGAACACCAATTTCGGAAAGTCGTGTGTGAGCACCCTCACATGAAGCTTTCAAGGCAGAAAAATTCTTCTCGAACTCTTCAACACGATAAGCATACGCTGCATTTTGGAAGATGGCAAGAGCTCGACGGCCGTATCGCGTCAGATTCTTCTGCATGTGGTGAAAGCACAATCCGTGCGCCGGTCGGATAGATGGCTTTCACGGCATTTGCAATGCTCTTATGTTGGTCGAGACGATCAACAACTCATCCGGAGGGTCGAAACACTGCGCATTTGAAAGAAACCAAGTCCACGACTCATCGTTCTCTATCGGACCAATTCCAATAGCTATAGGAAAGAGCCGCTCATTCCCATCTTTGCTAACAAACGACAAAAAGAACTCCCTTGTTCCTTCCCTTAAGGTGGGTCCCGTCCAACACAATCACCGGCCTCGTATAGCGCTCGAAGGCACGAATACACCGTCCTAAGGCGAGAAACATGTGACAAAATACTCCCTCACTACTGATCTGCATGTTGTACTCAGTACCGGGATTACGCTGCCTCAAAAAATGTAGATACGACGGGACCATCTGATACGACTTGTCAAAGTCACCGTATGTCTTCTCTATCGCTATATTCCTCGTTTCTAGAGCGAGGCTGTACAACATGTGAACACCAAACTCTCTGCGCATCTCTTCCATCATCTCTCTCGGCTTCAAATACACACCCTCGCAAACCAACCTACGAGCAAAGTACACGGCTGCAACTTTAGCAGTCACCGTCCGCTCGGCAGTACGGATCACGTTCAAGTGGCAGCTATGATCCAAAGTCAACTTCGTAATGTACCAAATCGAGTCGCCCTCATCTTTTGGCCCCTGAGCACACAACCTAAACGTGCAATTATTCCTACCGTGCTTGCAGAGAAAGACTATACGATTTCTGGCGGAACGATCAATGACATACTCTAGCATGTGCTCCAGGTGATACATTCCCACAGCCATCTTCAATTCATACTTGGACTGAAACGTAGCCCCCACTACAAGTTGACTGGTGAACGGTCCGGGCTGCTCAACCCACCCAAGTGGCAGCGCGTTGTCACACTCAACCAGTGGAATGCTCCAATTGCCTAGGCTGCTGCGTAGTTCATCATCATCACGACCAATCTGATGCTCAGATGTGAAATTCTAGTGCCCGAAGATCCCGTTTACTTGTTCTCGTCGTCTAATCCAAGCAAGAAACTCGGTAGTCACAGCATTCAATTATATTCTTACGGCGTTCATCTTCTTCGTCGTCGGAGATGTGAGCACCCTCTCGCTTCGGTGGCATTCTATCATCATCATCCTTAAATAGATCCCGTCGTCCACCGCCTTCCACGTACACCTCGGTGGCAAAAATACCGTCTCTTTCAAAGACATAAACCATCGGATCCGACCTTTTCTCTTGCACTAGCAATCGAAGTAAATCGTATCACTATTTAATAAAACTCTACATCTGCTCCCATCCCTCAAAACAGTTAAATAGGATAGCACATACTCGGAATCTCTTCGACCACACAAAGCATCTTTAATCAGATTCATGAGATGATCTCGATCATCATTCGTATCGTCCATGTGCACAACAACGATGACTCCCGCCTAAGTAAGCCAATCCCTCCCACTGACCTCCAAAACGTACAATAACACGCCGCCGCCCCATCTAAAAATCAAAGAAAGAAGAGAGATTAGGGTTACAATACGAAAAACAGAAATTTACATCACAAACTGCCAGGGCACGATGGTCATCGAGTTGGCCATCGTGCCCATCGTGCCCATCGTGTCTATCGTGGGCACGATCGTGGGCACGATCATGGGCACGATCGTGGCACAATCGTGCCTTCTACATCGTGCCATCGTGGGGAGAAACCCTTCGCCCCCGACAGAAAAAAAATTCATAGTTTCCAACCCCTTACAAATCACACAAGGCGAGTTATTTCAACTATTTTTTCTCCTAAACATATTACTAAACTTCAAGTTATATTCGAATTTAAACAAATATCACTTAACATCTACATATTCCATGCAAATCGAAGACAATTTTGGGACACGATGGTCAAGGTACGATCGTGTTTACTTGGTCACGATCGTGCCTTGCCATCGTGAGTTAAATAACACGCACTAGTATATGCTTTTCGGACGGAGATTTCGGGTGTATACCTTCTTTATGAAGCCAGAAACGCGATGCCGGCTTTTCTTGATATCTTTTTCTTCTTTGAATTCACGTTTCGATAGATTGGAGTAGCTTTTTTCTCTTTTTCTTCTTCTTCTTCTTTTTAGGGTTTTGTGGTTTTTGGTGTTTTCAATTGTAGTGTTGTGATTAATTCGAACCTAACTAGGAGTTCTAAACCTTGTCAACAACCTCTCTTACGCAAACTTTAATGAACTACCTTCATTAAATCCTAGTTTCATCCGAAAATCTTCAGAGAATCGGATTTGGTAGGGTTCAATAAATGAAACCCTAGTTTCATCCGAAAATCTTCAGAGAATCGGATTTGGTAGGGTTCAATAAATGAAACGCGACGAATGCATTAAATATTACTTTCCATCGTGTCCAATAGCACCATCGTGTCCATCCATCGTGTCCACCCATCGTGCCCAGCCATCGTGTCCAGTTGCCCCATCGTGTCCTCCCATCGTGTCCTCCCATCGTGTCCAGAAGAAATCTGGCCGACGACGGGAGAGAATTGAGAGAGATTGAGGTTGTTTTTTCAGATTATTTTTTTTTAATTCATAGGTGTATTATTTATTTATTAGTTTTTGTAAAAGGGAGGGCACTTTAGTCTTTTAAATGATTTTGGTATAGAAAACTTATAGTTTTATGAATGAGGTTAAAAAACTTATGCTTATTAAGTTTTGGTATTTTTTCGTCCAATTTCTCTAAATTTTTCCATCCTACATTGATTCTTAATAAAACTTCACTCTTAGAGAACCTATATAAATACTCACAATCCATGTGTATTTTCCCATTCCGTAATTATTTTGCACAACCAATATAATTTGACAAATTAATTTGTTGGCCGAATAAATAGTTTTATTTTATTGACAATTTTAATTTGATCAGTTATTAAGTTGTCAATATAAATTTTTTTAATTTAACAAATTTTTAAATTGACGTAAATAAAAAAAATCCCAACAATACGTATTCTCAATTATAATTCTCGGATTTGTATATATATACACATAGGGATAATTCTTGAAATTTGACTTTGTGACGAGATGATCAGACGTACACAACAATTAACATCGTATATAATGAAATCTTTGACAAATTGCAAGGTAAAAATAAAAATAAAAAATAGTTTGAATTCTATTGATTTCTTACAACTAAAGAAAGTGAAATAAAATCAAAGAAACACTCGTTTTGATCAATTATCGAAATATTATCACTTTGAAATAATATTAAATTATTTTTAATGTTCATGCTTATATATTGCAAAATAATAATAAAATAAAAATATTTGTTAAAGGAAGTACAATAAAATCGAAGAAACAACCTTATTGATGTAATTTATTATAATTTCATCACTTTTGTAAGATTTCTTATAGTGAATTGTTGAAATAATATTACTCTCTTCTGTATAATATTGTATTAATTTTATCGTTACATACTTATAAATTACAGGATAATATAATTTGCCGTCGATTTTCGACGGGATACACACTAGTTATTATCTATATATTTACGAATTTGATTGAAAAAATGACTCTACCACACATAATTGTTCCAAATTCGTATGATAATATCAACTAATTATCCGAATCCGTTTAAATTTATAAAATATCTAAATAATCAAATTTAAATTGTTCTAATAATTGATTATCCGTCCCAGTAAAAATCGAACACTTATATATGTATTAATAAAAAATAGTAGAAATAACATAAGATTAAAAATTAAATTTCAAGAATAAAATTAAAAATTATGCAATCTAACGTTAATATGTTGTATCCAAAAACATATTTTAAATCATCGAAATAAACATATAGATGTGATATTTTAACTTCTCAAATCTTCTGTCAACTTTCTCATTTCTATATACTTCATGCACCATATGTAAGGTAAATATCACTTTACGCTCCAACATTTGACCGTTATCTCAACATTTTAACTAATTAAATTTTTAAACCTAACATTTAAGAAAAATCACAAAAATATCCCACGACACATTTCCCACATCAGAACTTTGACGTGTCATGCCGGAATATGACATTGATTATGGATTCTTTTTAGGTTAAAAGTTAAATTTTTATTTTTATATTTCAAACATAAAGAAATGCGTGTTTGAGCTAATTATGTGGCATGAGAAAATGCTATCTGTATTTCCACATAATATTCCGGCGTGACACATCAAAAATCTGCGATGCCGATAATTTATTGCAGGAAATTATTGTGACTTTTTAGAAAATATAAAATATAATTAGTTAAATGTTTTTAACATTTTTTTAATACACGATCAAAGTACTATAAGTGGTGGTCACCCTCATACATACTAGTTAAACCAAGCTCGCACCCTCCCACTCTATACCATAAAAACTTATCCCTTACCATTAAATCTTAGAAGCACATAGTTGTCCAAAGAATTAAAAAATAATAATTGAGTGAATTTTTTTTTTCAAGATTTTTTTGAATTGACCATAAGGGGATTACCACTTCCGCTCTGTTTTAAAAATACTAAATACATACTGCTTATCTTATTCTATAACAGTAAAACAAAAGTAAACATGACCTATGATAGAAATTGAAAATGAGAAAACACTGAATTTGAAAGTGATCATCTCGTATGTTACTGAGAAATTTAGTTTTTGCCAAACCCCAATAAGAAAACAAAAGAATAATTATGGTGCTTAAACGGCTTAGACAACGTCATTATATATATATAGTTTGAAAAAGTCGGTTGACAAATATCTTTAATAACGTTTCGTAAACTGGCCAACGCTCGATGTCTGCGAACTATAGCACATTTCCTCCTGCCGATGATGTCGCCGTTGCCGTGCAATAACAATATAATCGATGACTTTTGTTTTGTTGTTGGAGATGGTCTTTGCATGCGGTGAATCCTATTTTTTATTTTTTTAAATTAATTAATATTTAATTATTAATAATTGGGGTTTAATAAATTCTAATTGAGATTAATTACTCCCAAATCTTTTTTATTTGACTTCCTAATTACATTCAATTACGAAGTGCGATTGTCCGCACACAATTTTTTGTCTCGTTATTATTATTATTATTATTAACTTACGGTCCAAACATGAATGATTTTTTTTAAAGAATATCATGACCTATGAATAATTTTTAAAATATATTTAATGGAAAATATATCATGAGCTTTGAGGTAACATGGCGGCCAAATATTTACATGTCAAAACATATAATGGAAGACGGATTGTGGCATTTTCCTCATGTTGATATTGTTTCTTTGGTTGTAAAGTGATAGTACCGGCCTCATCCTGGGCCTGACCTAAGGTTAATTGGGTCAATATATTAAAGCTCGGCCCGCAGAGTTCGGCCCAAACAAAGTCAACATCTGCCTTGAAGACCAAGTAACGAAACCCTACTTTGGAAGAAGATAGAATTCTACTATGGATGAGAATCGGATATGCATGTATTAAGAAACTAGATATGTAAAAGGAGTCCGAACCCTAGAGGGATTAGGGCTTAATTCAAGGCTTATAAATAGACGCAAGATTAGAGATGTAGGGGGATATTCAATACTCATTGTACTCTCAAGCATAATAAAAGCTCTCTATATTCTCTCCCGTGGACGTAGATCACATCGATCGAACCACGTAAATTTTTGTGTCGTCGTGTTATTATTTCTTTTAGCTACTTTCGCAAACCCTAGATTTATCATTGGCACCGTCTGTGGGAACCGATTGACGGTTCTTTCGTAGCTGATTTATGATGGTAACGCGATCACAAAGCGTGCGGGAGGCCCAAAGCCAACGCGGGAATCCCAACAAAGCAGAAAGTCGCCCCATAAGCAAGGAGAATCGCCAGGAAGGCAGGTCGGTTCCAAAGGAGGGGCACAACAATGACCCAATAGAAGGAAATCCCTACGAAGAGATGCCCGCGCTAGAATACATATAGAAACCCACCGCAAAACCGGCGTCGGAGGGCACACAACGGACAGTCCTTCAGAACAGGTAATACTCCAGAAGGGTACGTCGAAGAAGTCAACGACGAGTCCGAGCCGAAGGAATCTGAGTCGAAGGAGGATGATCTCCCCGGAGACTTTGACCTTGCCACCACCTATGCCGCCGCGGAATTCGCTAAAGCGAACAAGGAGCGTTTCAAACGCTTTCTCGCGACGACCCAGATGTCTCCCATACCCGAGGCTAGGGAGAGTTCCACGCGAAAATCCTTAACTAAAGCTCCTCGCTACACCGAGAGGCAGGAACCGGAGCTAAGGGGGGGGGCACGACCCCCGGCGGGGTTCAGTTCGACGTCAGAGTCCAAGCTCGCAGCGGAGTCCCAGGCGACATCATATCCAAAGGCGACCTCGGAGCCCCAGAAGGTGCCGAAGTCCAAGCTATAGCGAGAGTCGCAGTCCCGCGAGAAACCAACACCGACATGAAAAGGAACCAGCTCGACTTGTCAGCCCGTTCACCGACGAGCTGCTTGACACCAAACTCCCCACGGTGTACAAGTTGCCAAACATTCCGGCCTACAATGGGCTAGATGACCCCCTTAACTTCTTAACGCGTTTCAGGTACAGCATGCACAACCAGGGCCTTAGAGAGGAACACATGTGCAAGCTGTTCCCCGAGATGCTAATCGATTATGCTCGAGCTTGGTTTGACGGCCCTCCCCGTGCGCGTGGGGTCCTGGACCTATTTGGAAAAAATATTTAAGCAAAGATTCCATACAAAGGTTCAGGCTCGCCGAGACACAACTTACCTCCTATCGGTAAAGCAAAAGGACAAAGAATCTATAAGGGAGTACGGCTTTCGGATTCGTATGCGAAGGAAAGCTTGAAAGTCGATAAAATCGACGATGTCTTCCTCGTCTCGGCCTTCGAGAAATGGGGTTGCTCACAGGTCCCCGAATCGGGAGCTCGCTAACGAAACACGAGACAGCTCAGGAGATGTGGAGGATTGTATACCAGTTCGCTGATGGCCAAGATGCGGACCGATTGAAGCGGGAAGAGACCGAGAAGAAGAGAACTGAAGGTGATCGAGGTCGGAATGATCGTGATCAGAGAAGTGCTCACGAGCGCCTTCAACGAGGACCTATCCAGTCCCGGCTCGGGTCAAGACCTATCCAGTCCCGGCTTGGACCTCGGGGGGGACCAGAGCCGTCTCAACGGCCTCCTTTTATGAAAACGAATGTTGAGATCTTCGCACTCCACGAGGACTGGTTCGCTAAACTACGTCCTAAGTCGGGGTCTAAACCTCGGGACAGAAATAAACACTGCTCCTTTCATGACGACCATGGGCACCACACGGTGGACTGCCGCGACCTCGCGGAACAGATAGAGAGGTTAGCCCAGGAGGGAACTCTGAAGAAATACGAAGCCGGGGGGAAGAAAAATAGAAAAGGAAAACGAAAAGGAGGACAGGGTCGCTGTGCTCCAAATAATAAGCGAGCTAAGGTCGATCACGACGAAGAGGATGACGACCCTCAGTACGACGCACCACAGTACGACGGAGTGGTCTCCACCATCACCGGACTATCACCGGGCATGACAAAAACTAAGTTGAGGGCAGAAGCTCGCAGACCATCAGTCCCATCGGGTGAGGAGCAAACGAGGAAGAGGTTCAAGAAGGGAGAAACAGTCACATTCTCTGAGGATGATCCTGTACCTACAGCTGCACTACACAATGACGCCCTGGTGATACAGGTCGGAGTGGCCAACAAGATGGTCCATCGCGTATTCATCGATGGTGGGGCCAGCGTGAGTATCATCTTCCAACACTGCTTGGATAGGATGGGCCTCGACCCAGCTCGGGTGAACTCCACACCCCTGCCCCTCAAGAGCTTTACACAGCACGAGACGCGACCTGAAGGGACCATCGCGCTCGATGTTGCCATTGACAACCCGCCGACCAGCGTCAATAACGGATTCGGCTGCGTGGTTAAAGCGAACTCACCTGCAACATCGTACTAGGTCGGGATTGGCTAAATGCGATCGAGCCATCATTTCGCCCTATCACCCTGTTGAAGATCCCGACCTCGGGCGGAATCCTTGCTTGTCAGGGTGACTAGATAAAGGCCAAGGAGTGCATGCGAGGGTTGCTCTCGAGGTCCGCGCGAGCGTAACGATCAAAGTATGCCAAGGAGAGCTGGAAGAAACGACGTCGATCCCGGACACCTCGGCGGAACGGGTTCCTTATCCGAAACGGATCCGGCGAAAGTCGTCAAGGTCGGCTTTGCGGGGGGACCTCAAACTCGCATGCGGGTAATCCGGCTCCTTAGGGGAATATCAAGACGTCTTCGCCTGGTCTCCAACAGACATGACGGGGGTGTCATCGGAAATCATTACGCATAAACTTAATATTAACCCGAACTCAACCCCGGTCAAGCAGAAACGGCGATCATTTTCTGCCGAGCGAAATCAAGTTATCTACAACGAGGTGCAGCAATGGTTGAAAACAGGACTTTTGTTTGAAGTCAAGTACCCAATTTGGCTAGCTAATCCGGTAGTGGTAAAGAAAGTAGAAGGAGAGTGGAGAATGTGTGTGGATTACACCGACCTCAATAAAGCTTGCCCAAAGGACTGCTATCCTCTTCCCAACATCGATGAAAAGATCGAATCCTTAGTGGGACACGAAGTATTCTGCTTCCTCGATCTATACAAAGGATACTATCACGTTCTAATGGATGAAGGAGATGCGATCATGACAGCTTTTGCGACAAGCTTCGGTGTCTTTGCATTCAAATATATGCCCTTCGGGTTAAAGAATGCCGGGACGACACACCAGCGAATGGTCGATTTCCTCTTCCGAGATCATATCGGCAAGATTGTCGAAGTATATGTAGACGACATTGTCGTCAACAGTAAAGAAAAGGCTTCGACAATGAGCGACCTACGAACTACGCTCAACATACTAAGGCAGGCGAACCTCAAGCTGAACCCAAAGAAATGCACTTTCAACGTGCGATCTGGAAAATTCTTAGGGTGCTGGATCTCGCCAGAAGGTCTCAAAGCCAACCCGCTGAAGGTTAGAGCCGTGCAGGAGATGAAGGTACCCCGAACTATCCGCGACGTGCATAGGTTGACAGGATGTATAACCGCGCTAAGTCGTTCTCTCCCAAGGTCGCAGAAACGGCGTTCTTCAAAACTCTCAAGCAGGCACCGGAATTTGGATGGGGACCAGAGCATGAGCTAGTCTTTAGAGAGCTCAAGCGCCACCCCGGGGACTTGCCAACCTTGTCAGTCCCCCAAAAGGAAGAACCCCTCTCTCTATACCTCGCAGCATCGGAGGAAGCAATAAGTGCAGTGTTGGTCCGAGACGAAGGAGATCGGCAGCTACCGGTGTACTTCGTCAGCCGAGTTCTAAAAGACCCAGAGACGAGGTATCAGCCTCTCGAGAAGGTCGCTCTAGCCCTGATAAACGCAGCTCGGTGCCTAAAACCCTACTTCCAAGCTCACTCAATACAAGTTTTAACCGATCTACCACTTCGGCAAGTTCTTACTAAGCCAGAAGCTTCAGGAAGGATCGCGAAATGGACAATCGAGCTAGGAGAGTATTCTATATCGTTTGGCCCACACCGAGCTATAAAAGGGCAAGCTTTGGCAGACTTCCTCGTAAAAACTCAATATAAGGACCTCGAGGAACCAAAAGAGATCAAAGCCAAAACCGAACTCCAAGAAATCCCAGAGAAAACACCCCCGGACTGCTGGGAGATGTACGTAGATGGAGCTTCGGGAAGGAAATGAAGTGGAGCTGGCATACTCCTTATCAGCCCGGAGAAAAAGGAGTTGACATACTCACTGCGATTCGAGTTTCCCACTACGAATAACGAAGTGGAATATGAAGCCCTTATTGCTGGACTGCGTCTCGCCCAAACCCTCCAAGTACGAGCTGTCAAAGTCCACTGTGATTCCCAAGTTGTAGTCAACCACGTCTTTGAGGGAGGTACGAGGTGAAAAGTGAGAAGTTGAAGAAATGCTGGAGAAGGTAAAGCTCCTAGAACAATCCTTCCGAGTTCTTTAAAATAGTTCGCATTCCCAAAGCCAAAATACCCGAGCCGACGAGCTAAGCAAGCGCAAACTCCCAGCCTGGCTCGACGCTAGTAGAAAGTCCGAAACAAGAGTATAGAAGAGGCGAGAAGTCAATGCAATCATAGAGGACGACCCAAATTGGATGACCCCACAATAAGATGTTTGGAGAGCGGGGAAGTGCCGAGATAAGACGAAGGCTAGGAAAATTCTAGCTAGATCCACGCGATGCGTCCTCGAGGAAGGATCCTCTGTCGAAAGTCATATTCTGACCCTCCCTAAGATGTGTTGGACCAAGGGAGGCAGACTACATATTAAATGAGGTACACACAGGATCGTGCGGAAGCCACATTGGAGCTCGGATGCTAGCTCAGAAGATCATGCGATGGGGTACTATTGGCCAACAATGGAAAAAGATGCGGAAGAATTCGTGAAAAAGTGCCTGAAATGCCAGCTACATGCCAGAGTGACGAGACTACCCCCGGACCGAGCCTCGGCTACATGCAAAGCCCGTGGCCATTTATGGAGTGGGGCATTGATATCGTAGGACCTTTCTACACGGCACCAAAGCAAAAACGGTTTCTAATAGTTGCCGTCGACTACTTCGCCAAGTGGGTCGGCCGAACCTTCGCAAAAGTCACAAGTGAGAAAGCCGTTGACTTTGTCTGGAAAAACATTGTGTGCCGGTTCGGAGTACCGAGAGTCCTCATCTCGGATAATGGAACGCAATTTACGAGCAGAGAATTCCGAGAATTTTGTGAAGGACTCAATATCCAACAAAATTTCACCTCGGTCAACCGACCTCAAACTAATGGCCAGACCGAGGTCACCAACAGGACAATAGTGAACGGACTCAAGGCCCGCCTAGAGAAGGAGAAAACGGAGTGGATCTACAATCTCCAAAACGTCCTGTGGTCATACCGGACTACACCCCGAACTCCAACGGGAGAAACCCGTGCGATTTAGTATACGGGTCGAAGCGATCATACCTGTCGAGATCGGAGCACCCAGCCCCCGCACAATCAATTTCTCCGCCGAAGCTAACGAAGAACAGCGCCGAACCGACCTGGACTTATTGGAGGAAAAAATGGAACAAGCCAGCATAAAAGAAGCTCGGTACAAACAGCAGATGGCTCGGTATTACAACCAAAGGGTTAAACCCCAACAGTTCCAGGTCGGTGATCTTGTGCTTCGAAACAATTGGATAAGCCTTTCAGAGAAGCTCGGCAAGCTCGAAGCCACGTGGGAAGGGCCCTACAGAGTACACGAAGTCCTTGGCAAAGGAGCTTACAAAATCGCCTATCTTTCGGGCGAGCTAATACCCAGAACGTGGCACATCGCCCATCTAAAGAGATTCTTCGTATAAGCAGCAAAGTCTTGCATATAGAGTCTTAGGTCTTCTTTTTTTTTTTAATGTTTTGTTTTTAAACGAGCTCGTCAGAACTCTTTTTTGTTTTGATCTTTTTTTTAATAAAATTTCTTTTTCATCTTGCATCTTGTGTCTTTTGACTTGCTTATACGAAGTATCCATAACATCAAAAATCCCCTAATAAGGTCGAACTACGGTTCTCTTGCGTGGTCAGTAATGACCCGACATGGGGTAATAATATCCTACAATGCGCAAAGGAAACTCTTTCCGAGGACCGAGCTCGTCTCCCTCCAAAAAGGAAGATCCCACGAGGTCCGAGTCAAACTCCCTCCTAAGGATAATTAGTTCTCAACTGGGGTCGGAACCAGGTTCCTCCGGGAGGATAAAATACGAGGTCCGAACCATGGTTCCCTTGTCAACACAAAGAGGTCCGAGTTCAACTCCCTCAAAGATGCAACATGCAAATAAACTAAGGAAGCAATCTTCACAAAGAACAGGAATGTTCAAAAACCCAATATATATATATTTTTATTTCTAACTATTTGGAACAGTTTGTGTGTACATAAATTACAGGCAGAATCGAGCTAATCTATGGGGGAGGATGTTTCTTGCTAAAGCTAAGCCAATCTTCCTCAAATGAGGAAGGCCCACAAGAGATAATCAATCGAAATTCGACCCCGTCCCCGACCTCGACTTCTTCCAGCAAAAAAACTCCGACCTTGCGAGGTCGCCGAACTTCGCCCAATAGCTCGGCTACCTTGGCTCGGGCCGACCTGATGTCCCCACGAAGCCGTTTTCACCTCGCGGACGGGCATCGTCCGAAAAGAAGACGGAATGGCCGCGCCCGCGCCATTGGCCAGGAGCGCACGTAACTTAGGTCGACGGTCTAATATACACTTATACCTGCCCGTGCTCTCTTTCAGCAGGTCAAAAGCACCTTGGAGCCCAAAAGACTCGGGGCCGAGTGCTGCTTTCAGCTCGAGATACTGCTCCAAGTCTTCTTTCGTCTTTAATTCCGCCTCGGATATGGTAATACCACCGCAGCGACAGATAATATCTTCATACTCAGCATGCTCCTCGGCAATCTTCTCATAATCCTTGGGAACGCGGCTAGCTCGACCTCGGGCAACTTCCAACTCTTCCTCAGCCTGAAGAAGCTTAGCCTGAAGCAAGTCGGTACTCTCTTGAAAAGCGAGCCGCTTGACTTCAACCTTCTCACAGAGTGCCTCGAACTTCATCTGCCATCCCTTCAGCTCGGCTTCTTGGGATTTCAGCAGAGTACACTTTTTGCCGAAAAGCTCCTCAGCTCGGCGGCATTTCTCCCTCCATTGCTGAGCAATGGACCGTTGGTCAACCAGGTCTTGTGAAAGGAGAGCTATTTGAATGCGCAAAGTAGAAACATCGACAGAATCCAAGCTCTACACTCAAGAAAAGAAAAACAGATACATTGATTCGAGGATGTTCAGTAAAAATATACAATGTAAAAAAAAAAAACTAACTAAACATCGCCGACCTCCTTATTTTGAGAAGGTGGCTGCTCGGAGGGGGGGTCCTCCACATTCTTGTTGGAGGTTAGATTTTCACCAGTCCCGGCCTCCCGTTCCTCCTCCACTTCCTCTTTGTGGGCTTCGCCTTCTTCTTCTACTTCGTCGCGAAGAGAATCAAAAGCCGAGTCCAGGTCAAGGTCCCGATCTACCGAACAGTCAGCAATCTGCTCGGCAGATAGCAGCGTGGACGAGCTGGCCAGATTTTCCAGGACAGGAAACTGACCGAGGTGATCTCGGACCACTCTGGCGTACCGGGAAGGGAGAGCTTCATCCCCTAGCCGCTCGAAGCCATACTTGGAGACATCCAGGTCGGGGAAGTCCTTGGCGGCCCTCTCCAAAGCAGCCACGGTGAAGTTCCCGTTGATAAGCATGGCCAAGTCATTGGCAAGCTCGGAGAAACTCTCCAACAACAGGAACCTCTTTGTATAGGCCCGGAGGAGCTCACCTTGGATAGCTGCAAGGCTGGCCTTCCGGTCCTTCGCCGCATTCAGCTCGGACTCAAGCTTCCGAGCTTTCTCGGACTCCGCCTCAGCCTTCGCGAGCTGAGCAACCAGCTCGGATTTGACAGCTTTCATGCCCTCTTCGGCCTTGATCAGCTCGGCCTCAGCCTTCATCGCCCGGGCATTGGCCGACATCAGCTTTTCTGAGTATTGGCTTTTCTCGTCCTCGTGTTTCGAGGACATCTCCCCGACGCTGTTCTTCAGCCATTCCATGAATATATCGAGGCCCTACAAGAAGGAATACAGTTAGCTACACAGGCAAGAATTAAGGGAAATTGTGTAATGAAAGGAATAAGTCTTCACCTCGGGAAAAGGCAGACCAGCCAGCTTGTTGGGAAGAGCTACCGGGCTTGCGTCACTGCCTGTGACGTCGATGATGTCCACTTCGAGCTGGTCCCCGACCTTCTATCGTTTCTGAGGTGGTTTGAGGGGAGGAGAGCGAACAGTTGCCGCAGCAGCCCCCCCGAGCTGACCCTGATCAGAGGAGGAGGCAGATCGTCCAGATAACCTCGCTTTCTTAGCCCCGTGAGCTGTGGCCTTGGCACCGACCTCTTTTAGCTTTCCGAAGTTCTTCACTGCAAAAAAAAATAACAAAACTGTAAGGACGACGAATCAGCAAACAAAACAACCCTAACAGCACTAGCGGGGCATCACCCGTCGCCGGATCCACCATATTTTGAGGCTCAACCCCGCTTCAGCTAGGGAGTCTTCGTTGTAGCTCCCCTCAAAAAGACCGCGATCCCTCATCGCTTTCACAGCAGTCTCCACATCCTTATCCACCTCGTCTATCACCCATTCGTAAGGCTTTTCTAGCCTCCAAACCAGGTCGACAAAACTATTGTGGTGACAAAAGAAAAATTTCTTGTGCCATTTGTCCACCTTATTTTGAGTTCGCCCCTTGAACTCAGTCCGGGCAGTGGCATAGTACCAGCCCCCCACCTTTTTGAAAACAAATAGCTCGTGAATAAGCTCGGCGGATATTCGGTGACCCTTATCAATCGCTGCCACACCCAAATCGGTGAATTGCCTAAACGAATTCGGCATTATCTGCCCTAACGCTAAGCCAAGCTTCTTCTGGAGCTCGGAATAGGACTCAGAGAGGGGTAGTCAAAGACCAGCGTGCAGGCTGTCCTCATAAATAGTAACAAACCCCATCGGGGGAGAGTATGCCCTATCCTCTGGGCGAGGTTCTATTAATTCCGCATCAACAGGAAAATTATACGTTTGGGCAAGAAACCTAATCCTAGCCTCATTTAAGGTCGAGGGGTAATCGGCCACTTTCCTCTTCACACACGGGGTACTATTAAAGTTTCAACAGTGGGTATAGAGGATCCTAATGAAAAAATGCTAAAAGCAACGTTTCTACTCAAGCCAGCTGACGGGGGAGATTCGCTACCACTACTACTAGACTGAGAAGGGGAGGCCATACTTACTTGTAAAAGGGAGCGGAAATGCTCTGGCGCGGTTGTGAACGGGAACCCCAACGGAGTGAACACCGGCGGTATGGAAGCAGTACGTCGAGGATTTCGGGGAAGAAGGGAAAATATTCTGGGCAAAAGATTTTTCTGATGATGGCGGATGTGAAGTAATGTGATAGGGGGAGAAATGTTTCAAATCCTATGATATACATTTGAATCCCGCCGTTACATATGACGTACGTGTGAACAGGGGCCCGCCTTTCTCGGAATGTGAACCGTCCCTCAACAAAATTCAAAACGGCCCATCACTTTCCCCGCCCTTTAAATTGGATATGGGCTGCGCCTATTGACCGTCCTAAACAGCATAACAAAGGCCGCTGATATGCAGATTGCTCATCTTGTTCTACATGTTACTTCAGCTCGGCACATAAGCTCGGTAATTCAGCTCGTATAGGTGATTTGCGCGATCAATCACCTCGAAAATAAGCCCTCATAGTCTGCGTCTACAAGTCTTCTTTCCTCCTTTTTGGGGGGGGATGTGATAGTACCGGCCTCAACCTGGGCCTGACCTAAGGCTAATTGGGCCTATATATTAAAGCTCGGCCCGCAGAGTTCGGCCCAAACAAAGTCAACATCTGCCTTGAAGACCAAGTAACGAAACCCTACTTTGGAAGAAGATAGAATTCTACTATGGATGGGAATCGGATATGCATGTATTAAGAAACTAGATATGTAAAAGGAGTCCGAACCCTAGAGAGATTAGGGTTTAATTCAAGGCTTATAAATAGACGCAAGATTAGAGATGTAGGGGGATATTCAATACTCATTGTACTCTCAAGCATAATAAAAGCTCTCTATATTCTCTCCCGTGGACGTAGATCACATCGATCGAACCACGTAAATTTTTGTGTCGTCGTGTTATTATTTCTTTTAGCTACTTTCGCAAACCCTAGATTTATCATAAAGGATATGTATTCTCTGTTTTACATTAAATTTTCAAAGTGATTTGTTCTAAACTCTCTTTGGTTTGACGAGTATTCTGTACTCGATGGTTTTCCCATTGAATATTACTCGATAGGTTTCAATGAGGCTCTACCCTTTGAGTTTTCAGTTTGTGATTTTTTTTGTGTTTCTTTTCATTTTCCTCTTTATATATAAATATTCCTTTTGACACATGGGAACTTTGGCATTCTGTGTTAGAAACTAATCTGCTGCCGAAATATCTCATGAGGTGATACTAGTGGGATCATATATTATAAGTTATTGATTGTGTATGCGTACATACATACTTTTGCATATTGTATAGTAATTTACCAGTTAGAATAATAAATTTGAAATATCTCAAACAAAATAAATAATAAATTTGAATAGATATGGAGCCAATGAGAAAAAATATAACCTTCACATAAATTAATAAATGGACTTTGCTTTTCGAGAAGATCTCGATCAGCAAACAACTAAAATCGTGTTTACAATAATAAGCAATTAAACCACTTCACGTCCACATGGACAGAGTGCACTATCCCTAAATACATCAACTAAAAGGAGTCCAGTTACACCAAAATACATATGTAACTCAATTCAACACCATCATATCGATTTAAAGAAAAAATAAAAAATCACGAAATAAATGGGATTTGTGTTCACATGAAATCATCGGTCACGTTCCCGATCATGAAACGACAGCCGTAAAACCCATTTCGATATCCTGGAATTCTTGCTCGAACCACACCAATGGCCGCCGCCGTTTTTACTGAGAAAATTTGAATCCACAAACGATTTAATGCGACGGATTGCGAGATCTAGTGTATCTTGGGACATGTTGGCGAAACACACGCGGAACCAGCCCGGTTCGACGCAGTGACACGACGAACCGGGTGAGATATTCAATCCGACGTCGTAAACGATTTTCTTCCACAGCTCCATCTCCGCTTGGAAAGTTTTGGAGCTCAACAGATGCCTCATGTCCACCCAGCAGAACAAACCTGCATTGCTTTCGAGGCAGGAAATCCCGGTTTTTCGCAGGCCTCGAACCAGCATTGCATGCCGGTTCTTGAGGCGCCTCCGGTTCTCGACGAAGTAGTTCTTATGGAAGTCATCGTCGGAGAGCATTGCTGAGAGAAGATACTGAGTCTGCGACGAGATTAAGCCGAAACTCGACATTTTGGTGGCGGCCGCCACGACTAAAGCGTCGTTGGAGTATATGGCCCCGACCCGGAAGCCGGGCAGGCCGAGGTCCTTGGAGAGGCTGTAGACGACGTGAACCCGGTTCGAGAGGTCCGGTTTGGCTAGAAGCTCCATGATGCTGACGAAGTCGGGGGAGTTGAAAACCGTACCCGAATAAATCTCGTCGCTGATGAGATGAATCCCTTTTGCGTCGACGAAATTAAGTAGGAGATTAAGCTCGTTTGGGTTTAGAGTAATGCCGAGTGGATTAGAAGGATTAGTGACTAATACTCCTTTAACTTTGAGATTACGTTTGTGGGCAAGTTGATAGGCCTCTTCAAGAGCAGATGAAGTGATTCTGAAGCCATTTTTGCTGGTGCACTGTATCGGCACGATCTCCACTCCGGTCCGCCATTTCAGGTCTCTGTCAAATCTGCATGTACTTGCTTATATAAGATCAACATGTCTCATTCCGCCAACTTCAAACTTGTCTCCACATTTTGGATTTCAGGTGTTGGTTTATTAATTAATATATCTCTCTTTCTCTCTCTTCTTGAATTAAAATTAAATTAAATATTTTGCTAAACGTACGTACGTACCCTGGATAGTAGGGCGTGGGGAGTAGAAAAGCTTCGCCGGGGTCGGCGAGGCAGAAGATGAGGGTCTCGTTAGCTGACGTGGCGCCGGCGGTCAGGACGAGATTGTTTGGATCAAAGCTAACTTTGTTTCCACGTATTTCGGACATGAATTGTGCCAGTGCCTGAATGGACGTATGTTACTAAGCTATTTATTTATTAAGAAAATGAAATAAATGTTAATATTGCATTGCTATTGCATGCTTACATTCTTGAAAGCGGGAAGGCCGTGATAGTCTTGGAAGAGCGCGAGCTCTCTGAAAATGGAGTCGCCGCCTCTCCTGAAGCCGGCTGCATCAGGATTTGCGGCCAGCCACGACTCAAGTAGATCGAAGGAGAGCTGATCGAGGAGAGAGAGAACATTAATAATTACCTCGTAATTTAGAAAAATATTTTGATAAATTATAGATAGATATATACCTGATTCTCTGCTAGCCCCATCTGAATGATCCCATTGGGATTGGTAGCCTCATCGTAAGGATTTTTCTCGTACTCCTGCCATCCCAGGAAGTAGGAAGAATCTTGGCCGTGGGAGTTGCATGCAGCTTTCTTCGATAGCGTCATTCTCTTTCTTTTTGATATGAACGAGACACTGGGTAGAGAGAGAGAGACAGAGAGATTTTTGAAGTGTGTTCCGAGTGGGGAAGGTATGTTGCTATCTGAGGCAAATCCCAGTGGGTTTATATAGGATCCGAGTTGAAGCAAGTAATGAAATCGTGATATGTTTGTTGAATGTTGACTATATATATATATATATATAGATAGAGAGAGATAGAGAGAGAGTTTCGGAACAATGGAAACTCTGTTTTCCTTAATACTTTTTAACTAATTTTTTAATTTTAAAAAAGTACAGCAAGTGTTTCCCTCTTAAAAAAAAGAAGAGCAATTGTTAGACAGACCTACGCGCTTTCGACTCGGCTGATGTTATGCCGCCCTCATCAATTAATTTTTACGTCTTGTTATTTAAGCTACCAATATCACTCCTTAATGTGCAGATTCCAATGTCTCTTACAAAATTGTTGTTTTCTTTAATGCGATAAATATGTAGCGGAGAAAAACTGTTTCAATTTAATTTTTTTAGATAAATAATTGTTTCTATTAGTACAAAGGAAAATAAATAATTATAAAACAAGAGAAATTAATTTTGTGTTTATAATTCCAAAATATATAGTTCAAATCATGGGGACTTATTAGTTCAGTAATCAATTATATCAAAATTTTCTCAACATAACGGGTATTGATTATAATATGGCAGTGGACAGAGGATCTCATCCGCTAGTTAATTATATATTTCAGATATTGATTAATTGAAGAGGTTATGATAACATTAAATATGGAGAAAAATGGATTTAATTATATTATACTACTTTGAGAAGGATAAAACATGTACGAATTACCAGTATAATTAGGTTGAGAATATACAGCTCAATATACTTTAAATCAATGTGAAATTTGAAGAAAACTAATTTGTATTTGAGGAATCCCACTTATATATAAAATATAATTATAGTGCATATCTATATTCGTGTACTTATATAAGATCTCAATTATGAATTGTTCTTTTTTCAATAAAATGACGAGGAGAATCCGTAATTATTATATGGAGGAAAATCTTGTTTATATTGTGGTGGTAGAAATATTCAAACTTTCAATCGCAACTGATCTTTCTCTACTTTACTCTATCCCATAGCAATATTAAATTTTTTTTCAATTTGACAAAACACAACGCATGCACACGAATTACACCGTCACCACATCAAAACTTTATATTACTAATTGAAAACGAGTCGAATGAACAAAAACGGCGAAAAGTTAAATAAGTTGTTTATAGGAAAATAGAATTTTATTGGTGGAGCTAATTATTGTTTTAATTGGCCCTTTTTCTCCTTGAAAAAATGTTGAGGTAGACCGACACAGCAAATCGAAGTAGTAAAGACAGAAGGGGGGAAAGTGGAACAAAGCCCATCTATAACTGGGCCTGCACGTCCGTATCTCACCCGGCTAATGGGCCCATCTCTTACTTTCATGTCGACCACTCTCTCTCTCTCTCTCTCTCTCTCTCTCTCTCTCTCAAATAAGAATATAAAATTAATTTTGTTTCAGTACTATTTGAAGTCAACAGCCTCCTCTAGTTTTCGGCGCTGCGCAGTACTGTAACAATGTCTTACAAATTACATTGGACAATTTATTTTCTGGTATCATATTTGGAGTAATTAGCATAAGGCAGTATTTTATTTTTATTTCTATTAATATGTAATGATTAAATTATACGAATATCTATGTAATTAAGACACTATTAAAATAGAATATGAATGATCGTTTACGATATATGATATCCAACAAACCACGAAGTAAGTTTATCTTATGCTCGCTCCAAATGGACTTGGAAATCATTCAATGAGTTCGGTCGGTGTCATGATTTTTATTTCAATTTGTCCTATCCCAACATCCATCATTTTCGAATCTTTTCTTCTTCTTTTCATTTTGTGATTTATTAAATTCGTATTTACCAATATGTAATAAATTGAAAATTGTACGCAATATATATACTTAACTGACATAAAAAACATATCTTCAATAATAATTAAGAAAATGGATATGGTCAAGAATAGGTGGTTTTCGATCAAGTAGTGTGATGAGAATTATCCGTTCAAATTGGTGTCCGAGCATTGTGTCTCACTCGTGACTAGAGCTGTCAAAATAAGCTTGGCCTAATACAACGGGATGGTTCGATTGCGCTTTGAGATTTTCGTCCTCATGAAACTTCGGACAGGTGTGAGGCCTGCCAAAGCTCGATGGTGATCCGATTTTTTTGAACTAAGGATGATATTTTGGATATGGTTGGGACTCAATGTTTGCGGCCCGATCTGATTTTTCCAAGGAACCCAATGGACTCGGGCCAGGCCGGTTTGCCACCTCTTCACGTGACCCACTATTAAATTTATTGTTTTAATAATTTTTATTATAAGAATAACAATTATTATAACAAATCAAAATTAATATTTATTACTAAAAATTAAAGTTTAAAAAAATTATATACCCTAATTATAAATTTATCAATCCATAATAATTAATTATTAACTAATAAGAATGAAATAAAATGCAAAAAAAAATCATTATGCATCCTAACTAGGTATAGTAAACTCTAATTAACAAGTACAAAATATAATTAATATATAAGAAATAGAAGAAAAAAATAGAAGAAAAAAAAATAGAACAAGTCATAAAAAGTGGATCCATGTGTGTGTATTAGCTAGCGATAGTGTGGTTAATGCTTAAGACCAAAAAATTTCAGGTACAAATCCACCATATCGGCGCGGTCTTTAAATTTAATACTTACAATTGCCAGAAAAAAAAATGGACTCATGTGGGAATTCACCTTGTATGTTACTCTCTCCGTCCCAGGTTAGTGTGGTTCAACTAATATTTTATACCTTACAACAAATCAAATATGCACAACACTTTTAGGGGACGGATTGAGTATTTATTTATCTCACACGTGTATTACTTAACTTTTTGTACCCAACATTAACTGTAATTTGATTTACAATTTTCAATTTCCCTCGAAAATGAATAATCTAACATATAACACACCTATGTCTTGCGTGGAAAGTCCCGTGTAAATGAAGCATTAGTTGGATAATCGCTAGCCTTAAAAACTAAGAATTTGCAAATTATAGCACTACAAACCGTGTGAGAATGTAGATGAAAGCTGGTATAATCGGCCACTAAATAAAGATGAGATAGCAACTTAATGACATTATTTGCTTCCCCAACAACTTCTTCAACTCATGTGAAAAAAAAAGTGCCTATAAAATTGAAACCCGCAAATATTTAGTTCTATCTTGTTGTTCTAATTCAATTATGCTTAGTTAACAATAAAGATAAATTAGAAACATAATTACATTGTTGAGAGTTATGATCGATATAATTATATTAATTTTGATGGGTTTTTTTTTTTTAAATTTTGGGGATGGAAAGCGTGGTGGAAATCGAACCTTACACATGGAAGATTCACCATTTGAGCATCTAGAAGTAACATATTGTACTGATTTTACATGGCATATACATTTAAAGAATTATTCTTATATATATATATATATAATATATATATATGGGAAAAACTACTACTAAAATAAAATATAACTATATAAGATAAAACATCACTTAAATAGCTCTAATGATGCAGACTCGTTAAAACAAGTTGCGCTGTTAGTAATAGCCAACTGATTTCATTGTAATCATAATTACCTAAAAAGGTAAAATGAAGTTAAAGTTCAAAAAAAATCACCCTATTAGGTTAAATAAAGCTTGCAATTAAAACAACTAATATTAGATTATAGTTGGGATTAAAAACTAGAATAAAATTTTTGGAAAGGTAGGTGGCAGTATGAGGCCGGGGCCGCTAATGTGGAAGTCTGGTTACAGTTTTTTTGGCTTTTCTTAATACAAATAAAAGAGAGACAGCTCATTATGGCATAATCGCAATGTTTGATTTGCCCTTTTTGAGTTTTAGGACTTTTTTTTGTTAAAAGTCAAACATATTTAACAAAAGATGTTGCTATCACTTCACAAAAGCCAAATATTATATGTATATATATATATTAGAATCTCTATAAATTAATACTATTAGAACTATGAAATTTTATTATTGTAGAGAGCTATTAATTAAATTAATAATTTATTAATTAAAAAGAGGTAGTTTATTCGCAGTGAATTTGAATTTAAATTTAATAACATAAAAATTCAGCATAACTTAAATTTAATGACATAGGAATTCAACAAATTTTAATTTAATAACATAGAAAATGCATGAATAAGAAATACTAGTAGAAACTTGAATCTATCAATTCAATGTATTAGAACTAGATATATACGTTCAATGTTGCATATTGATGAAAATGAAACATGTTCAGAGATCCAAAGTTTAATTAGATGAAATGGTTGATACCATTGAAAACCCAGTTGAGGATTAATTCATGATAATACAATACCATTAGATCCGATTACGCGACATGAAGCAATAATAGCGTCGAAAATCTTTCATAATTTTTCGTTGCAGTTCGAGAAGGTCACACCGAAGCTTTTAAGTTCCGTGAGAAAAGCTAGAGTTGAAATTAATTTTGATTTAAATTTCAATGGAAAGCAAACAACAATAAATTCATATTTTACTAAATTGTCCTAGCTAGTTATCATTGTAATTGTTAAACATGGATTTTCTAAGTTTTAAAATATTAATTGAAGTCAATTTGTGTGAGGAAATCATGTTTGGAACGAGTTTTGTGCTTAAGTTTTGTTATTTTATAAAACGTAATTCTTTTAATTATGTGTTGGTGAGCATATGTTATAAGGAAATAGAGCCATTAAGAACAAATTCATTTTGATGGAATTAAAGAAATGACTGAATATCCAACGGAATTCACTTTACGTACACTAATATTTTACCTAAATATCATACAAACTACGTAGTGTTGGCTACAAATAATATTGAAAATCAAATCGAGCGAGCGCATTGATTAGCCTGGAAGATCTAAGTCGATTACTAAATAATTAAATTAATGTATTAAAGTTTCTGAATTATTTGAAGACGACATTTGATTACAACTTATGATAAAAACATAATCATAAACCAACTATTAATTTTTGCTAAGGTAATGAGATGCATGTGTATGCGAGTGATTGAAAGGGCATGCAGGACGCTTGATTTTTAGGCATAAATGCATGACAATTGCTAATAACTGAGGATTAAGTATTAATCATGTATTCAGTTTTGTCTATTTTTACCCAACAATTGGAAGGGCTTGCCTCTCAAATAATTAACATTTGATTGACTGATTGAACTTGTGTTTGATTAAGTGAGCTTAATTGGGGGGCAAGGAATGCCGTGATATATACAGCTTAATTTCATTGAATTTGTTTAAGATACCCAAATCTCAAATTTATATTTTCCATAAATCATTAGACGGAGGATTCGTACTCCTATATTATTGAACAAAAATATTAATTTTCAGAATATAATAATGTATCTCGAAGGGTATATAATTATTTAAGATAAATTTTATATTTAATATTGGCATTTAATACAATACCTATCAATTGTGATAATGAAACCAATTAAGGAATTACAACATTTTCTTTGTAAATATCAGTCTTATAGGAATTCTGTATTTATTTCATTCATTTTCTATAGGGAAATGATTTTTTGACATAATGTCTTGGACATAATTGGTTTTTTTTGCCTATATATTTTAAAAACCGGTTTTTCCAAAATCAGTTCCTTCATTTCTGATTTTCTGGTTTACACATTTCTCTAATTTATCCTTATGTAATTTTGGAATGTTTTAATTATCATCATAATCTTAATTAGGTAAATATTATTTGATCCCTTAAAATTAGGTAACTAAATTAAAAATCGAAATATACATAATCTTTCAAAAAATCGAAATATACATAATCTTTAAAAAATCGAAATATACATAATCTTGTTTCTTTTTTTTTTTTACTATTTACATCATTTTTCATAAAATGCATAAAATCCACCATGCTTAATTTACGAGAAAAAATTATTTTAGGAGTTAATCGAAATATGATTTACTAAACTCCTCCTTATGTTTATCTATATTTTTTTATTTTTTTAAACGAAAAAAAAATTATAATTCAATATAATATACTATATTTTTTTGAAAATGACACTATAATGCCAATATATTTAATTAGTCTATACGTATATTTTAAATAAAAAAAAACCAGAAAAAACAACAAAATAAATTAAAAAATAAAAAATGAAATTTATAAGAAAAATAATAAAAATAAATAAAAAAACCAGAAAAAACAACAAAATAAATTTAAAAATAAGAAATGAAATTTATAAGAAAAATAATAAAAATAAATAAAAAAACCGGAAAAAACAATAAGGATTGAGTGACGATATTATTAAAAAATTATAAAAGTAAACTAATAGATAAAATTTGCTCATCAGAATTTTATATTGATCAATTAACTCATCAGAATTTTATATGATCAATTAACTCATCAGAATGTTAATCGGTAAAAATTTGATCATTTCACTAACAATATAGTTTATCGGTCAGAAGTTGCTCTAGTATAAGCTCAATTCACTTGTAATATAGTAGTTAATCGGTGAGAATTTGATGGATCCACTAATAATATTGTTAATCAATGAGAATTTGATGTAGAATATGATCAATTAACTCATCAGAATGTTAATCGGTGAAAATTTGATCATTTCATTAACAATATAGTTTATCAGTGAGAAGTTGCTCTAGTATAAGCTCAATTCACTTGTAATATAGTAGTTAATTGGTGAGAATTTGATGGATCCACTAATAATATTGTTAATCAATGAGAATTTGATGTAGTATATGATCAATTAACTCATCAGAATGTTAATCGGTGAAAATTTGATCATTTCACTAATAATATAATTTATCAGTGAGAAGTTGTTCTAGTATAAGCTCAATTCATTTATAATATAGTAGTTAGTTAATCGGCGATAATTTGATGGATCAAATAATAATATTGTTAATCAATGAGAATTTGTTGTAGTATATGATCAATTAATTTATCAGAAGGTTAATCGATAATAATTTAAATTGTTAGACGTTGATATAGATAGTATTGAGATAGTATTAAATTTATTATAAATAAATTGAACTAATATATTATAAATAAACATTTAGAAAAAATAAAATAATTATAAAGTAGTGGTGTGGTTAATCGGTTACCGTTTCATATATAATTTTTTCAATTTACTTATAATAAAGTTAATCGGTTGAGACGGGGCCAGGGCGCTATATTTTGTGTCGTGCACGGGGATGAGGCGTCATATGTCGTGTTCGAGATGGGGAGCCAGGGCGTCGTGTGTGGTGGCGTGCACGGGGATGGGGCGCCATGTGTCGTGTTGGAGATTGGGGCCCCGGGGAAATAATAAAAATAAATAAAAAAAACCGGAAAAAACAACAAAATAAATTAAAAAATAAAAAATGAAATTTATAGAAAAATAATAAAAATAAATAAAAAACCGGAAAAAACAACAAAATAAATTAAAAAATAAAAAATGAAATTTATAGAAAAATAATAAAAATAAATAAAAAACCGGAAAAAACAACAAAATAAATTAAAAAAATAAAAAATGAAATTTATAAGAAAAATCATAAAAATTAAAAAAAATCGGAAAAAACAACAAAATAAATTAAAAAATAAAAAATGAAATTTATAAGAAAAATAATAAAAATAAATAAAAAAACTGGAAAAAACAACAAAAAAATTAAAAATAAAAAATGAAATTTTTAAGAAAAATAATAAAAATAAATAAAAAACCGGAAAAGAACGAGTAATTTGTTCTTCAATTGAAATTAATTACTCTAGATATTATGGAAAAGAACGAGTTATTTTAAATTTTTCTCCCGCAAAAGTGAAACTAATATCTTTGTATTATTTAATATTTTATGAAATAATTATGGATATGTTTGAAATTAATTATAGAATATATAGATATGATTTGATTTTCCAAATTTGAAATCAATCATGTAATATATCCCTTAAGTAGTGTTAAGGACAATGGAGTAATTGCAAAAATCCTATTAATGGAATTAATAATTCGAAAATTTGGAGTTTACTAATATACCCCCATTATGTCTAGGACATTATGTCCCATTATCACTACCCTTTTCTATAATATATCATTCAATTACCAGGTTCATTTCATTTTTACATAATTTAATTCGTGCGTACCAATTAACCATCACGTTAATCCCAAACGTTATATGTACGGGCATGCACGCTTCTTTAACATTATAGTCGTCTCTGCATGTTTTGTATTTTGCCATCTAAAGAGTTAAATGTGTGTTATACGTTATTGAATCTCGTTTAATTAATAGTATTACGCAGCTAAGCTTGGAGTACTATACAGCGACCAAAAAAATAAATAAAGCACAAAGATCGGATAGTTATATGTGATTTTAAGTTCAATTAAAAAAATATGGGTATAAAACAACTTCATAAAATTTACATATACAAAAAACTGCTTTAATTTAAATTTTGATATATATTCAAATGCGCTTTAATTGGTATAGTAATTGAGTTTGTTAGAGTGGACCGTCTGTTTTTGGTATTACATGGGCATATGGCGACTTCAATTCTCTTCACATGAAAGCACACCAAAAGCACATGCCTGCCTGCCTTTCCACTTTACCAATGTTTGATACTTTCCCTAGTCTATAAACAAAAAATCCAACTGCTATCAAACATGTTAATTTTAATCAGCCCTTTAAATCTTATTGAGAAAAATCAAACAAATTAGCTAACTAATGATATCTTCACCACTTGAATTTTCCGGAATGAACATTTATAAGTAAAAAATTAAATGAAGCAATTATATATTGAGGAGTCTAAGGTAAACAGACAAATCCGATACTGATTATTGCATCCTCAGTATCAGTACGCCCTCGATTAGAAACACATGTATGAGGATAAAAATAAGCTAGTTTGCCATCAGAATAAAATAAATTATGGAAGAATATTAATTTATAGTTACACATATGACATTGAATATGAGTTCGAATTTATAGTAACTGAAAACATTTATAGTTAAGAATACTTAGCCTACTCGAGGAAACATATAGTCACGTCATGATACATATACATATATAAAGATGAAAAACATAGTAACTAAAAGGGCGTCATATATAGTACGTGAAGGAGGAATTGGGATTAAATGTTATGAGAAGGGGGCCACGTGGTTTGTTGTGGAAGAAGGGTGATTAGGGCATGTGAAACCCATTGTTTAAGTGCCCCCACCCCCAAAGAGAATGTGTTTATTTGAGAGAGAGAGAGAGAATTTGTAGGCAAGGTAATAAAAAGGGACCATTAGATTATAGAGAGGAGGCTAGCTAGGGGAGGGGGTTATATGTGGTGACAGGGTAACATGACTACCACATTAAGTCCATAACTTACCCACACTTCCCAGGAGACACACCTATGGACCATTTGCTCCCTCTCTTCAATCTCATTGGCCCCTCTCAATTCCTACTTATTTTAAATTATCATCTACATATATATGAACTCAAATTAATATGACTTCTTGTATAATTATAGTATGAGAATTTGCTTTCATGATTTCATTTGACCAGACACACGTACGTACAATTTGATAAGTAAGATTTAGAAACTACTTTTTAGAAAGTCTTACATGATATAATTAAATATTAAACTGTGCAACCTCTACGTACGGTATAGTCTAGTTGGTGAAGTGACGATCTTGTGACTGAAATATCATAGCATAAGTTCAAATTATAATTACATATTTTGAATCGAAGTACCTTGTGGGAACCTATGAATAACAGCTAAGTATATCAGAGGATGAAATATAATTTATATATCGTCCATGATCTTTTTTGTATTTTCTAACGTTACGATACTAATTTCATTAGTTTTCTAACTATTTCCCCATTTCCCCCCTTCAATTAATTTCTCTCCTTCCTCAAGATCCATGTACAAGGAGAAAATTGTTGGTGGGGACATACCAGTTGATGTACACAACTAACTTGAAATAATGTAGTGTTTGGTTAAAATTCTTCATGAAATTAGGAGAACTGTTTTCTTCTACCCATCATGTCGCATATGTCCAGATAACTTCTTTATTTTTTATTTATTATTATTTTTATTACTTTCAACCGAGCATCTGATCGATACGTTATTTATTTAATACTAATTTTTTATTATTATTTTGATTTATCTAGTTAGTTTGACTCCATAGCATCTCATTTAGTCGGCTGAGCAAGTGAAATTTTATCAAGGCCTACAAATTAACATAATTTCATGAAACATATTCGTTTTTTTTTTTTTTTTGTGAAGAAGAAGAAGAAGTGTTGCTGTCACTGTTATTCGGCAATTCTTTGAATAAATCGGAGATTGTGTCCCGATTGAAGATTAATTGCTTATTAGTTTCTTTTTAGTAATTACTATCGTCCTTAATTAGTATATACGTGTTTAACTCAAAATGAATAAACTTTAATTTCGTTTTATTTTTTAAAGAAAATCTAAATACTGGACACTATACAATGATATATTAATATTGAAGGCAAGTGGTTGAAGGTCAACGAAAGTTACACTTACCAACTTGATCGTATAAGCTGAAACAATCAGCATTAATGAACCACTAAGGTCAGCTATTTATGGATAAATAATGCTATATATTGGTCCATTTGACTTATGCACAACTCGTACAAGAATTTTGTTTGTGTAATTAAACCTTTTATTATTCTACGCTTCTATTAACTTAAAACATCAACCTGTGTGCCCAACGGTTCCCATTTCGTGTAAAATTACTGAATTTAAGAAAGAATGGGTAGCACCCCTAGGAAATGGCCTATGTGTGGAGTGAGTATTCTGGTCTAAGGTTCAAATTTTACAAACGGCTTAAATTGATCGAGTTTGTCACACCTGATTTTTCAAATGTGATTTACCTTTCATATCCAAACTATTGTATATGAACGAGGGTTTACTCAGTGCGCCCAGAAAGTAGTGGTTGCGGATTTCCACGGCATAAAGAAATGGATGGGCACATTTTTAATTTTTGTTCTTTGGGAGCAAAAATAAGGTTAAAACAGAAATTACAATCATAATATGGGATTGCAAATTAGTTTAACCAAACACACATCCATACAAACAATCCACACATAATGTAGAACTAGGTGATTGGTACGAAATGAATAAAATTAGGTATGAATTTAGAAATAGAATGATAGTAGAAATGGAATGACATTTTCTAAGATTAATATGACCATATAGTTGAGTACATAGTTTATTTTCATTTTCTAAATTAAAAATATTTTTGTATTATGAAAACTAGATAAAGTGAATTAACTAAAACTCTCATCATACATGATGAAAATTTTTACTAACATGGAATAAAGTGAATTAACTAGTTAATATATTGTCATCGTACTTTATGTAAATTTTTCCTAACATATCTAAACTATATTTTTCATTTATATTTATTAAATATTGATTTTGAAAATAAATTATAGAAATAAGCAAAAAATTATTAAAATAACAGTTAATTTAAATTTACTCAATATTGTTTCATATAGTGAGATTAATTATAATCAAATAACTATAAATACCAAGCTTCTGAGCGAGAAAAATATATACAAGTAGTATATAATTGTAAGAGATTTTTTCCTATAAACGCTTCTGAAAAACTATGTTCTGTACTTGTGGTGTTTAATAAATATATAATTATCAAGTAAAAATAAATAATTATTTTTTTGAGAATTACACAAGATATATATATATATATATATATATAATTTAATAATCCACTACTACACTACCACCTCCTCTACACCACACAAAGGTAAGACCGTTATACCACCACACAACATGAGAAATATAAATAAATATATAATTATCGAACGGTCATTTCCTTCACTTCTGCATGGTTTAATTATTCTCATTCAACCAAAACTAAATCTAATATAATATTGTTAATTACGGTTTCTATCCCAATATTTTCTGCTTTGAAAAGATATACTAAAGTATGAGAAATTTCAATTTACTAACTTTACAATTTTTATCAAACTTCTTTATCTAAGATGATTTCCATCACTAGAATTTGGGTGCATATGTACGTCAATTTTATATATACTTTTTAAAAAAAATCATATTATGATATTTTATATATTTAATCAAAGAAAATGATAATAGAACAATTCACCTATAAACACATATATGTATCAATAAAAGATTTGGAATAATTATGTACGAAAAAACAAAATCATAAATCTTTTTTAATTAAGTACAAAAATATTACTATACAATATATTCAAGTTATTGTGCATTGTGGAAAACAGATTCCCACAGAAATGATGACTCTTGATCTTAAAAAATACTCATCATAAGAATGAGAATATTTTATATACATAAGGATGACCCATAGGCATCAAGTGAGAATCGAATATTGGATATTATAGTCTCAAAAGCTCACTTTTATGGATAAATGTCAATTACATTACACACTATATTATCGCAGTTAACGTGTACTGAAATTCTTTAAACAGAAAATTTTATCAACTTGATACAAACCCATATTTACAATGCAAAAGTAAAATTCAAGACTTTAATTAAAATGATGAATTAATTCATTTATGAATAAAGGTCCCATGCAAGCTAGTAGTAGTCTTGCATGTTTGTTTCATACTGGCAAACAGCTTGTCCATATATATCTAAATAGGTTGTCACTAGTAACAATCAAGCATGTTGTGTAGCAAAATCCCACGTCAAACTAAATAATCCAAGTATGGAGCTCTTCATCATTAATTCTCCAATTTCATTTTACAGAATTTCAAACTTAGCTATATTTATGAATATGATGGGACTATTCCAGCTGAGCTTGATAGTGATCATTTTGTTTGAACACAATTCAATGCCCTTCTCTTCTACATTAACACATTCACATTCATCATAATCCCAAATTTCAAAAATTTATCGAATTTTAATCTAAGAACTAATACAATATATCATCAAATGATTCAAATGTATTAGGGTGGTCCTCGAATGTATCGACATGCTTAAGATTAATCTAGTTTACACTCAAGTTGTTACATACTATATGATATATATATATATACACATTTTTGTATGCAGAAACAAAGTTAAGGACGGATTTGGTTCTCATTGTTAACACTTTTGGTGCTTAATCTCTTCTTCTTTCTGCATTTAATCGAACTTTAGTAGGACATTATGGGCCAATTTGATGAGGAAAATGTGGTCATCTACGTATGAAAACTCTAGAAATAGCCATGATTTCTTGTCTTGGAGAGAGAGAGAATTTGTACTAAAGAAGAGGGACACTAATTATCTTCCAAATGATTTAAAGGGTGGTGCTGTTGGTGTAGATTGTTGCATGTTGGGAACCACAAGAGATACCACACCATTTAATTTTGTATTCTTCTTCTTTTCCTTTTTTTCACTCTTTTTTCCACCTACTCTGTCTAATTTAATATTTTTGCACCAACAATTTTGGGCAATTAGACACAGTACAAATCTTGGCTTCGATAGAACTATAGTTATACTATTTAAATGAAAAATATATAATTTTTTAATAGCTTATGACATCAAGTCACATTTTGTAAAAATGTAAATGTGGGCATCGATGATTCGGAAAAATATGGAAGTGAACTATATTAGTTGTTAATTTAATCTTAATATTTCAAGCGCCTATATATTTTTTAGTAGATGGGGTAAGCTCCTTTGTGCCTACCAACATAAATAAGTTGGATCTATTTAATACAAAATAACTAAGGATTTGATGAGGTTACCAACATCAATATTGAACTAACTGAAGACATGGGAGCCAAATTGAGATATCATAGTTAGCATATGTTTTTTAGTGCTGCCACTAAGGAAGCATAATGCATCTACTCACCATAGAACTTGCTTGTCCTTTTTGAAAATATATATATATCCAGTTATAAAATAAATAAATTGTTGTAACTAGCCGCCAACTGCCACCTCAAATTGCTCCTTTAGAGCTAAAAAGTATATTGTCAATTCTAACTTTTGTTTTATTAGGAAACATCAATTCTAATTTTAGATGGAATAGCCTTTGTTGAAAGAGTCGGCATTTAACTCTAAATTCCAATTGGCAAAGGGTTCAAAGGAAATAAAGAGCTGAGTCTAATTAGATGACAACCAAAAGAGTAATAGGCCTTTGCCAATTTGGGGTTTGTAAATATTTGTAAGGTAACAAAAAGTTGATCTTTTTTTGTACCTATGTATATTTTGGGCTTATGTATTTGGACAAACGAGTTGACTGAAAACAAGGAATGAAGATGGTTGGGCAATATATAGCCCTATTTGAGGCTTTCTAGATTTTGATCTTCAAGCTTCTTGGGCCCAACCAATGGTCTAGAATTATTAATCTCAGCACAGGTAGAACTGTAAATGAGTCGAACTATTCGGGTGCTACTCGAATCTCAACTATATATTCACTCTAATGAAGCTCGTTAACTAAATGAGTCGAGCTTGAGCATTGATACTACTCAACTTGTTAAGTGAATTTAACTTGGAAATATAAATCACGTTACTTTGTAGCTTCAAATGGACTGGAAGGTATAAATCATAGGCATCACTTTCAAATTCTTCTAGAGTTGCTACCCAAATAAACCAACTCATAAAACAAAAAACAAAAAATTTACAGATTTTGGAAACAAAGTCACTACTTCATAAAAAATTAACATGTCGGAGCTCCTAGGAACCTAATTTTTCACCAGAATTATCTAACGGGTGACTGCAAAATGTTCTGTATGGACTAAATTGAGGATATGTAATGTAGTTTCTGGAAAAATAAAAACTAAAAAATTATTTGTATAACTTCATCTTTTCAAGCCAAAAGGCTAATGACATGACAAGGCAGCTAATTTCGTTTCCGCAGAGCCATGTCGAAGGACCAAAAAGTCGAGTCAGTTGGAAGAAGACAAGAAAAGATACGAGTCACAAAAAGCTCTACCGGGGAGCTTCAAAGAGCTAGATCTGCTTGACAAATTCCAACCACATCCAAGGAACAGCAATCCACTTCATTCTCTAGGACTTGAATTTACTGACACCGAACAAATATGTCACAAGTATAGCATTTCTATCATCAGATACCAATTGATTCGTTTGTATTTCTCTTGCCAAATATATATCTTTTTAGGAAGAAATCTATAATGAGTTATCATCAATATAAAACCTTGCAACCAAAGCTGATTATCTGTTAAATAAAGCAGTTACTAGTTAACTACTGTTATATATATGAAATAAGTTCAATAACTAATATAAGGTGACACCATCACTCATACTTCATGTTCACTTCAGCTATATTCTTATGGATATCTGCACCTGACCCATTTCTTAGATGATAGCAATAGAGTTGGAGGAAAATAGGTTATGCCATATCCAAAGCATCGTAAGAGTAGCTTTTGCCGGACGTCTCATTTCTGATCTAATATTAGTATATTACTATATAGTAGGGTTCATGACAAAACTTAAGCATGACTAAGGAAGAAGTTAACAAGGTAAGGGAACTGTTCTGATCTAACTTCTATCAGTATTTACACAGTTAAACTTCAAAGTTCAAAGTATTGAGTCGAAGCTCACTCTAGCAAAAAGAGCAATTAAAATAAATTTCCCATCAGATTTCTTTAATGATTAAGGTTAAGCAATTCAAAAGATAAAGATTAATGTGCATTGAGGGAATTTTAAAGCATTACCTCTTCATGCTGGTCAGTGGACGGTGAACGGTTGGATGCCCTTCCTTTCGATTAAATTGAAGATACAGCATTAGCTTCTAAATCAGCAACAAAGCCCACAGAAGCCCACTGAGGATTAAGGAAACAATAAATGATTTAATAAATCATATGAACTTCATAATCAAACTGAAATAAGCCACAGCAGAAAAATAACATAGATGTTCACAATTCTACAAAGCAATCTAAAGTTCGTAGAGGTAATTTTCTTCATCTGAAGTTATTAGAGAATTTCAAATATGAGACAAAAACAAAATTAAAATATACCAGATGGCTAAAATATTTAAGAACCAAATATTCTTAACAGATCATGAAGTCCCAAACCAAAGAAAGGAACTTTTTCCTTAGGATAAAGTAAATTGATTAATTATAATATAGTTAAGGAATCATCACCAGATTTTAGTTCGATGTGAAATCGGCACTTACTTTAAGGGGACTTACCAGTTATCACACTTCTTTGTCTAAGATGCATCATACTGTTATAACCAATGCAGCGGGAAGTTAATACCCTGCACTCAACTCATAAGTCGCCAGCCTTCCTACTTCTACTTCCCCAACGGCGCTTACGTGCTCTCCTCTTTCTGCCATCCTCCTTTGACTTAGCTTTCTCTTTCAAGTCTCTTTCGCCATGCCTTTTGTACATCTTGAAAGTCATCTCCCTCTCTGCAGCCATCTTCCTTACTTTCTCTGTGATCTCTGCCGCAATTTGTCTATTATAGATCTTCCGTAGACCGCGCATAAGCTTAGCAAAGGTATCTGGCTGAGGCATCAGCCCAGCATCCATCATATCCAAACAGTAAGAGCAAGCATCCTTCATGTGCCCATTTGAAAAGAGTGTGTGGATCCAGATTGTCCATGCGTTCACATTAAGCTCGCAACCCTTAGCTATTATACAAGACCAGATATCTTTAGCCAATTGAAGCTTATCTGCTCTTAACAGAGAATTCAACAAGTCCTTCAAAATGCCATACTGCGGAGCAGCTAGAAGACCTCTACCTACCATTTCGCTGAAATAATCACAAGCTTCAACCAAACACCCTCGCTCAATAAGCCCATTAATCATGATAATAAAGGTGTCAACCCCTGGACTGATGCCATTTGCTTCTAACTCATTCATCATTCTCGTACCATCTTCAGTCTCCCCTAACTTGCATGCCAAACGAATGACTGTGTTATATATACTTAAGTCAGGAAACACGCCAATCTTTCTCATCTCCTTCATAAGTTCCAGACATTCCTCCAGTTCATCCTTCTTCTCATGTGCTAACATGAAGTACAAATAAGTTGTCGAGTTAGGAGCATACCCTTTCTGTACCATAACATTTAAAAGCTCATAGCCTTTTGCAAGCTTACCCCACTTACAAAATCCACTTATCAAGGTGGTGTAAGTAACAATGTCAGCCTCACAACCATGGCGCTCCATATCCACAAATACTCTCACAGCCTCATCCATTTTCTCTCGAGCACAGAGTGCTTGAATCATAATGGTATATGAAGTTGCATTTGGCTCACACCCCTTCCTACTAATCTCTTCCATGAGATGGAAAGCATCCAGCATTTTACCTGCCACTGCATATCCATTAAGCAAATTGTTGTAAACAACAATATCAGGCTCAAAACCAGCTTCCCTCATTTTTACCAACACCACTTTTGCCTCCATCAACTTTCCTTCTTTACACCAACCATATAATAGTGATGTAAAATGTTTGATTGTTGGAGTAAAACGTATACTCATATCTTCAAACAGCAAAGCAGCTTCCTTTACACTGCCATTTTTACACAAAGCATCCAACAGACACCCAAAAACATATTCATCAGGCTCACATCCATATTTAGGCATCTCATCCAACACTTCAATGGCCTTTTTCACCATTCTCGCAGATGCAAATCTCCTCATCAGAACGACAAAAACCTCGGGTGATAAAAGGTGAGGATTTTCTTTTCTCATCTCCTCTATAAGAGCCCAAACAGCCCCAAACTGCCTCATTTTGCTTAAGATCTTAATCATTGATTTATAGGCATCGTAACTATGCCTGTAACCGGGCTGTTTTGATGCCCACACAAAGAATCTGTATCCTAAATTCCCAGCATCACCACAGCGGTTAAGCACTCTTTCTACCAGTCCAGAACTCACTGAAACACCGGATTCATGCAAAGCAAGTTCCAATTTTGGGACTCTAGAATGGAATTTTCTCAGTGTTCTATATACCTTCTCAACATCAGCAGAGAAATCATCATGATCTGGTATTTGGCTTTCTCTAGAAAACTCAGTTTCTTTCTTAAGGTAAATAAAGTCTCGCCCTCTTTTTGGTTCATTAAATGTGTGAAAATTTCCATCTCCAGAAATAGGATTATTTGATTCAGGAGTAAAGTTTGGTTTTGATGGTAACTTTGAGGAATCCAAATGTGAATAAGTGGAAAAGAGCAGGGGATCTGATGATTTTTGAAATTCTGAATGAAAAAAGGATGCTTTTCTCATAGTGTTTTGCTTGCCAATAAATAAGCGAATACTACATAATTTCTTTGAACTGACTCTCCACATCTTATGGCAGTAATTAAGCAGTTACAACATTTCCTCTTGTTCCTATACCCTAAAGCCCAAAACAGGATTATATCATTAGCCTCCTCCAATACCAATCAATTGCTCAGATAAATTTTTTCGTGATGTCTCCTCCAATCTGACTCAGACTATCTAAATAATTATATCATGCCTAATTGTTCGATATTATATCATATAAGCTAGCCTTGTTCTGCAGACCTGCACACTTACAAAGGGTTTCTAAAATTAAGCATGAACTCCTGCACATAAATATGAAATGCGTGAATAGCATGAGATTCAAAAATATACTTTACTACAATAAATTTAACTAGGCATGGGATGATCACTGCAGGAATCACTTTCAAAAGGCATTTGATTATTACATTCCTGCTACATAAACTACGATCTCCTATTGACAAAAATCGAAACAAAATAAAAACAACCAATTACAATGAAATTAGTATTCATAAAGTTACGGCTTCTGATAAAGGTAAAATACACAATAGAAACTAATGCACTTTTCAACTCTACAATCCTCTTGCCAAAACTCAATTCATAACCTTCAGATTCCAAGCCATTTTGACACTTTGCCATGTTCATAAGCTGGTTAGAAGTTATCAACTAAAAACGAAAAATTTGTGTACCTATTATTCCTCAAGCCCATATATATACATAAGTAAAGTAGAAACATAATTGGGGCAAATTTTCTGTGTGTATTATTCCTCTACTCAATAGCATATATATACATAAGAGATATCTATATTAGGAAATCTATACAGCCCATATACAATACTACCCTAAAGCCCATATAATTGAATCTATTTCTAACACTCCCCCTCAAGCTGGAGCATAGATATTAATCATGCCCAACTTGTTACAAAGATAATCAATTCTAACCCCATTAAGAGCCTTCGTGAAGATGTCTCCTAATTGATCTTCAGACCTCATATATCCTGTAGAAATCAGTCCTTTTTGAATCTTCTCACGAACAAAATGACAATCAATCTCAATGTGTTTGGTTCGTTCGTGAAAGACCGGATTAGCAGCAATGTGAAGTGCAGCTTGATTATCACACCATAACTTGGCTGGTATAGGGACCTTCAACCCTATCTCATTCAGAAACTCATGCACCCATAGTATCTCGCACACGGATTTAGCCATTGCTCGATATTCAAATTCTGCACTTGAACGTGAAACCACCTTTTGTTTCTTGCTTTGCCATGAGATCAAGTTACCTCCATAGAAGACACAATAGCCAGAAGTAGATCTCCGATCTTCTTTTGACCCTGCCAAATCAGTATCTGAGAAACACTCGATCTTATTATGATCATGATCACTATACACAATTCCGCGTCCAGATGCTCCCTTCAGATAGCACAAAATCTGCTCCACTGCCTTCCAATGATCAATAGTTGGTGATGACATATATTGACTTACCACGCTTACAGGATAAGCAATATCAGGACGCGTCACCCTAAGATAATTCAACTTTCCAACCAATCTTCTATATCTACCAGGATCATCAAATCTTTCGTAAGCTGTAAGTTTGGAACCATTGGAGAGCTACATGGTTTGACCTCCAACTTTCCTGTTTCAGATAGTAAATTCAGCACATATTTTCTTTGGGATAAGAAAATCCTTCCTTTCCTACTCCTTACCACTTCAACTCCTAAAAAGTATCTGAGCTCTCCCAAGTCTTTGGTATTAAACTGAGTATGAAAGAAAGCTTTGAGAGATGCAATCCCTTCAGAATCACTACCAGTGATTACAATATCATCCACATACACAACTAACAAAATAATACCACTTTTTGAATGCTTGTAGAAAACAGAATCATCAGATTTACTCTTCTTCATGCCAAACTTCTCAACAGCACGAGTAAATGTACCAAACCATGCACGTGGACTCTGTTTCAAACCATACAAAGACTTTCGAAGATAACACACCTTATGAGACTCCCCTTGAGCAACAAAGTCGAGCGGTTGCTCCATATAGATAGTATCATCAAGATCACCATGCAAGAAAGCATTCTTTATATCTAACTGGTGCAAGGCCCAATGATGAGTGGCTGCCAAAGAAATTAATAGACGAATAGATGTAAGTTTGGCAACAGGTGAAAAAGTGTCACAATAATCAACACCATAAATCTGCGCATATCCCTTGGCAACAAGACGAGCCTTCAACCGATCAATTGAGCCATCAGGATTAACTTTGATAGTGAACACCCATTTACAACCAATGGCTCGTTTACCGGCAGGAAGATCAACCAAAACCCAAGTGCCATTACCCAGCAAAGCATTTAGTTCCTCAATCATGGCAGCACGCCAGCGAGGATGAGCTAAAGCCTCCTCAACAAATTTAGGAATAGACTCAAGAGACACAACAAAAGCTTGAGAAGAAGGGGACAAACGTTTGTAGGAAACAAAGGATAAGTGCAAGAACGTTTACCTTTTCGAAGAGCAATAGGAAGATCATCACTTGTAGGAGGATCTGTCGACGAAGATATTGGTTCAGCGGGACACGATGTAGATGCATTGGAAACCAACTCAGCAGTAGCAGGTACGGAAGGCGGACGACGACGAATGTAAGTCTGGATGATAGGAGGCCTAGCAGAGTCAGAGGGAGGAATAACTGGAGAAGTGATGGTATAAATGAGGAAGTCTGTATCATCCTCCTCAGTAGGAGTAGGAGTGGAGTCGGGAGAGAAAGGTATATGTTCGGAAAAGGAAACATCAGTGGAAACAAGATACCTGTTGAGACTAGGACAAAAACAACGATAACCTTTTTGTACCCTAGAATACCCCAAAAAGATACACTTTAAAGATTTCGGATCCAATTTAGTAACTTGAGGCCTAACATCCCGAACATAACAAGTACTACAAAATATTTTAGGCTCAACAGGAAATACAGACTTGGATGGAAACAGAACATGAAATGGAGACTCACCACAAAGAATAGCAGAAGGCATACGATTGATGAGAAAACAAGCAGTAGATACAGCATCAGCCCAAAAATGTTTAGGAACGTGTCGGGCAAATAACAAAGCTCTAGCAGTTTCAAGTAAATGCCTATTTTTCCTTTCGGCAACACCATTTTGAGATGGTGTGTCGACACAAGAGGTTTGATGAAGAATGCCATTGTGCATCATATAATTACGAAATGGATCAGATAAATATTCCTTAGCATTATCACTTCGCAAGATTTTCACAGGAACACCAAATTGAGTCTTAATTTCAGCACAGAAAACAGAAAAATGTGTAAATAGCTCAGAACGATGCTTCATCAAATAAAGCCATGTCATACGAGAATGATCATCAACAAAAGTAACAAAATAACGAAATCCGGGTTTTGATGTAATGGAACAAGGACCCCAAACATCATAATGAACTAACTCAAAGGGAGCAGAGGCTCGCTTATTGACTCTCGGACTCAAACTAACACGATGAAATTTTGCATAATGACAAGACTCACAATCTAAAGACGACAACTTAGAAAGTTGCGGACACAACTTCTTCAATGAAGATAAAGACGAGTGACCCAAACGACAGTATGCTTCCATAGGAGTGACGGTTCCACTACATGCTACTGATGAAGGTTGTTCTGTATCAAGAATGTAGAGACCATCATACTCATGTCCCCTACCAATAATCTTCTTCGTCGCAAGATCATGAAACAAGCAATAATCAGGAAAGAAAGAGACACAACAACGAAGATTGCGAGTACGCTTACTCACAGAAACCAAGTTAAATGAGAGTTTAGGGAGACTAAGAACAGAAGACAAAGATAGGGAAGATGTCGGTTTGACAGTCTGATGAGCCGGGATCCACCACTGATGAATCAAACCCGAAGTTGCAGCTGAGAGGTCCAGTTACAAGATTGAGAGCCAAGAAACTGCAAGGCTATTTTCAGTGCATTGTCCGAAAGAAACTAGAAGATGAAGATATCGGGAGTAAGCAGTCCAAGTTGGTGAACTTGACCACTGCCAGGATTGATGTTTATGATGGGCCTAGTTTCGAAAATTGGGCTCTTGTTTGTGTAATTATTTTGATGTTTTATTTTATTTGGGCCCAGACTTTGTGGTATATAATTTAATTCAGTAGTAAAGCCCAATAGTTAGTATTTCTTTTAATTTAATTTCGAAACCCAATTGTTAGGCCTAGTTCGAATTGGTCAAGGGATTAGCCCTAGTATTTAGGTCTTTGGAGAACACTATTTTCAGTAGACAATTTTGAATCAAAAATCGAGTTGATCGTTTTGTCTCACATCGTGCTTAGGTTCACGTTTTCTCTTGTGTTCTTGGTAGAGTTCTTGAGTTGGCACCTTTAGAACTTAAAATCAACTGTCTCGTTCGTGATATCCAGTCGTATCCGGGTTAGGCAAGCCACGAAGATCGCTCCACAGACGCGTTTCAGATTCAAGTCGATCCGGGGTTCGTTTCGGGTAAGTTTTTCATCCTATTTCTTCGTCCTCTTCGTCCAGCCATCTCGACCTCCTTCCTTCCATCATCTACTGTCCATACCATCCCTGCATCCACGCCAAACCCTCGTCAAGTCCAGATTTACGTTCATAAAGCCATCGTCCCAAGATTTAACCTAAATCGAGCCAAAAGTCAGCCCCATGCCAAATCCCAAACCCCTCGTGCGAATTGGCTGAATTTTGGATATGTTGTTCCTGACTTCAATTCATAATTTGTGTTAAAATTTGAGCTTAATCGGAGTTGATTTGCTATAGATCCTAATCGGGTTTCAGTCTAGGGTTTCTAATCGATAGTTTGGTTTTGTTTTGTGTTCTGTTCTTATTATTCCTCAATTTTCGATCTAGATCAGTTTATTAGGTGTTTTAATCTCTTTTAATTCAGTTTATAATTGGATTGAATCAACCTTTCTGTTGACGTGTGTTCGAGTCCTTTCTTCCGCATATTCATTGGTCGTATCACAGTCCCCAATCCAACAACACGAGATAGAGAACCATCAGCTAAAGTAACAGAAAGACGAGTATCATGAGGCTCAAAGCTAGAAAACAAGGTGGAGTTACCTGTCATGTGATGGGTAGCACCAGAATCTATGACCCAGTTGGAAGGTGAGGAAACAAGACAGGCATTAGGTTTACCTGACTCGGCAATAGCTGTGACAGAACTAGATTGTGATTGAGGCGTATCCTGATGTTGTAATAACCTCGCATACTCGTTAGCAGAAATAGTGATAGAGTCACTAGCTGGGGTAGAACGATAGCCACTATCAGCTACATGAGCAGATAAAGGAGGCTTCTTATTGCGCAATTTCGGACAATCCCGTTTGAAATGCCCAAATTCATGACAATATCGACACTCTACAAAAGCTGACCACTACCTTGAGTTGACTTTTGTCCCTTGTTCCCGCCTCCTCTGTATTGTGGCTGGAATTGTGGCTTTCCAGGCTCATATGCAAGAGCACGACTAACAAGAACACTACTGAGTGGAGAAGGTGGGACAGAAGTCGTGCGTTCAGTGCGAAGAATCCTACTAAAAGCCTCTTCCAAAGATGCAATTTTAGAATCAGATAGAACTTGCGATTTAGCCGTCTCAAATTCTGGTGGAAGCCCGACTAAGAAACTCATCACAGCCATTTTCTCCCGTTGAGCTTGTTGTTCCTGAACATCAGGACTGAAAGGAAACAACACATTGAGTTGCTCATACGTCTTCTTGAACTCCATGAAATAGTCTGTAATTGGCCTATCTCCTTTTTCTGCCTTGTAAAATGCTTGAAAAACATCATACATTCGAGAAAGATTGTCTTTTCCCAAATACAAGAATTCAATATACTTCATGAGTGTCTTGACTGTCCGACAATGAGTAATCATCCCAATCACCTCACTACTGATAGAGTTACGTAACTGTAAGAACAACCGAGCATCCTCCCAAAGCCAAGCTTGTTTAGAAGTATCAGAAGTTGGTGGATCATCAGTTATATGATTATCCATAGAAACACTCAACAAATAAAGTTCAATGGTCTGACGACAATCCAAATAATTTGTAGGACCGAGTTTGTTTGCTTTTCTCCAGACATAGTGAGGCACCAAATCAATCAAATGAGATAAACTTCAAATAGAAATCGGAATTCCAAGCAAAGGTCGAATCTATACCGAAACAGAATCCAATACCAACCTGGTATTGACCCAAACAGGTACACGAATCGAAAGAGAATGTCGAGACGGGTTGAACGAAACTGACCGGAGCAGATTCCGGCCTCGCACGCACCGGAAACGCAAAACTGGGCAGCAAACGGCGGCGGGGCGTGTGGCTCACACGCGCGAAATTCGGCCACCAAAATTCCGACGTAGGTTCGCCAGACGGTGGCGCTCCTCCCTGTGCTGGAGGTGTCGACCAGATATGCTCCAAACACAAATGGGTGGCTGCTCCCTAACGTGTGCTGAAACCCTAATTTTTTTTTTTCGAAATTTTCTAAAAATTTCCCAATAATCAAACCCTAGATCGAATGATCTGGTACCATGTAGAAACGTAAAGTAGAAACATAATTGGGGCAAATTTTCTGTGTGTATTATTCCTCTACTCAACAGCATATATATACATAAGAGATATCTATATTAGGAAATCTATACAGCCATATACAATACTACCCTAAAGCCCATATAATTGAATCTATTTCTAACAATTACATTCCTGCTACATAAACTACGATCTCCTATTGACAAAAATCGAAACAAAATAAAAACAACCAATTACAATGAAATTAGTATTCATAAAGTTACGGCTTCTGATAAAGGTAAAATACACAATAGAAACTAATGCACTTTTCAACTCTACAATCCTCTTGCTAAAACTCAATTCATAACCTTCAGATTCCAAGCCATTTTGACACTTTGCCATGTTCATAAGCTGGTTAGAAGTTATCAACTAAAAACAAAAAATTTGTGTACCTATTATTTATGCAAACCACAATCGTCACACTTTCCTAAAGAAAGAGATCATTTCAGAAATACATAAACCTATACAGTGTATACCTTAATGAACCTCAATCTAAGTCTTAAAGTCACTCTTTTTTGGTGACACCCACTGGGAATCGACGTTTAGAATGACAAGTCAAGTTCATACAAAAATTCCACCAAAATTTCCCCACATCCTGTCCCTTTTGAAGAAATGCAACTAAAGGAATTAAATGGTATAGTAAAACCATTTGATAAGTTCAACGAAATACCAAAAAAGCATGAATGATAAGGACAAACGTCTAGCTTCTGTGTAACCAAATTCGTTAATGAAATTCAAAAAAAGTTGGGTATAACCAAATGAACTGAGAATATAACAGTACAAAGTTTCCATCTTCAAAAACGAGCTAAAAGAAATGATTTTCACATTCATACTATAAATTATAATTTTGAAGCTGCATAGAACATATCATTATCAGTAAAAAATACCAAGAGTACCGTCGAAGAGCATGATTGGTAGCGAATCCTGCTTGAAGAAGCTCGCAGTTTCCTTAACTCAGTCCGCCACCACCGTATCTCTCCGAGGTAGCGTTTATAAAGTGGCAGAAACGTGAAACTCTGTACACGCCGGAAATGGCACTGAGTGTTGACCTCGGTGAACGCGCAGCGGCCAGACAAGATGGTGGTATTTCACGGTGGTTAGGCGAAGAGCGGATAATAAACGATTTGAAGTGGTGGATAATAAACGAGGTGGTGATGGGGGATGAGATGGTGGTATTTGACCGACGATTTGAAGTGGTGGCGACAGCAAAGTGGGGAATTTGGGGCAAAAAGGATACTCAATTGATTTTTCCTCTTTGTTAATTGTGAAGTTGTGTAGTAAAACAATAATTTTCACCACTAAATCAGATGGTGTCTGCTTTGTTCTTATTTTTTACTGCGTCGTTTTGATGTTCTAGTGGACAAGATAATTTTGATTTTTTTTTTTTTTTTTGGACGAAAATTCAACCTAATCTTTGGGCAACTGAACCGATAGCTAAAAACCCGACTAACATATTATTCTGGAAATTTGTATCGAATACCAAACTATTTTACAATTTTAGTTACCCGCTAACCGAATCGGTTAGTCGGTTCGGTTGGCGGTTAACCGAACATTAAAATGCTTACAAGATTTAACCTCCGAAAGCCACTTAGTTAGCTGAAATGTCAAAGAACATAGTAAATCATTTGGTACCTCCAAAATTGTATAACAAAATGATTGATCCTTCAATTCATATGTAATTTCCCTCTTCAGCTGGTCAAGTAAAGGTAATACTATGTATAGAAAATCAAGAACGGTGTGTCTACATGCCAATTTAGATGCTACCTGGAGCTTCACCATCTAATACTCGTGTTTTAAGCTGTTCCGTTGCCGTTCACGCAACACAAAAACCAAATTCTATGTCAAGAATACTCCACATAATTTCAAACAATAATATAACTCTCAAATTAGTTCAGCATACATACAATGAAACAAAATGAGCCACTGAGCCAGAGCCACACCCACATATCATATTTATCCAGCCCTATTTTTTCCCCCTTCTTTTCCAAATCACGAATAATGAAGGCAAAACCTAAATTAATTAATAGCCGAAAACAGTTTCAAATTTTCTCCATCTATAATTATATACCACAATTCTTTGTAAATTCAAAAGAATCGAGATTCAAGAGAGAGAGAGAAATAGACAAGTACCTGAGGCTGAGGTTGGAGTGGAGGCTGAGGCTGGTGCCAGCGGCGGGCACGACTGGAGCAGCGGCGATTCGGCGGGAGCGCCGGCGACTAGGTTGGAGTGTGTGAGTCGTGACTGTGTGTTGTGTTCTGTTCCCGTCAATAGAGCAAGAAGAAGAGGAATTAAATTATTAAAGGGTTAATTTGGTATAAAACCATAAAAATTCTCAAATTCTGTTTTTCTCACAAATTTTTAATTTTGTTTTTAAAACCATAAACTTTTAATATTTTTGGAATTTTCCCCAAAATCAAATTCCGGCCAAATTGAAATGATGTGGCACCGGAAATTGCTGACGTGTACTTTTTATTAAAGAGTTAATTTGGTATAAATCCATAAAGAATTCAAAAATTCCGGTTTTTCCCATGAACTTTTTAATTTTGTCAGCAATTTCTGGCGCCACACCATTTCGATTTGGTCAGAATCCGATTTCGGGGGAAATTCCGGAAATATTGAAAGTTTATGGTTTTATAAACAAAATTAAAAGTTTGTGGGAAAAATCAGAATTTGGAAATTCTTTATGGTTTTATACCAAATTAACCCATTATTAAAACATGAAGAAAAGAAACAGTATTAATTATCGGTTAATCAGCGTAAATTCGGGTTATACCCATTCGCTATTCGGTTATACCTGAATACCGAAAACTCTTGAACAACAACGGACCGATAACCGACCCGATTAATTGACGGTTAATGGGTCGATTCGGTATTTAACTAATATTAGCATTACTCTCGTGCGCTGTATGATATATAACTATATAAAAGTATAATTTTTTTGTGATTTGAGAACATGTAACGGCTAATTAAATGTGTATTGAATAAACTTCCACTCATGTCTAATAAAATGTGAATCACACATAAAAAAATATATAAATCACTCTCCCCAAAATATAAATATATATATATATATATATACATAAATCACACTTCAAAATTAGATGTGAAATATTTCATATAAATAAATTATAATTGCGTGAAATTCTAACATAAATTATAAAAAAAAAACAAATAATTGTATATAACAAACTAAAAGTATAATATAGCGCAAAAATAAAATGAAAAATTTTCATATTAAAATGATCTGCAAATTTGAAATTAAGTACATTTAAAATCGGTATTGAATTTTGCACGAATATCATAATTGAGTGTAATATATATGTTGTTTTCCTCATTATACATGAGTTGAAAAAAGATTTTGGGGGCATACTATATAGAGGTGTTCAACCGACCCGGAACCGTGGTCAACGGTTTTCGGCCTGGAACCGCGGTCAACGGGCCGGTTCCGACCCGAAACCGTGCTTGGGACTGGTCAGTTCCGGTTCCAAAAGCTAGGAACCGTGAACCGGCGGTTCCGACAAGTTTTTATTTTTTTTAGTTTTAAATTATATTTTGTGTTAATCCATATTAATTATATCACATAGAAAGCAAAAATGACAATTACAATGGTAAATTGAATGAAAAAAAGCCAAAAATGGTGATAATAATAATAAGGTTCGAACATGAACCGGCGGTTCCGGTTTGGAACCGTGGAACCGTTTTTGAATAATTATATATTTTCATTTGTAATTGATCATATATTATTATGAATGAAGATATATTTTGTTCTATATCGATTTTATACATTACATTAATGATTTATGAGTTTGCATGACAATATAATTTATATTTTCAAAAAAAAAAAAAAATTAGACGGTTCGGGCCCTAAACCGGCGGTTCCGACACCCGGAACCGGAACCGTCCAATACGGACCAGTTCCGACCCTGAACCGTGGGCTGTGGCGGGCCGGTTCCGGTTCCGGTTCCAACTTTCCCGAACCGGAACCGGCGGTTTCGGGCCGGTTCCGGGTTCGGAACCGGCCCGTGAACACCTCTAATACTATATACTTTATGATATGTCTCATTGCATTTCAATATTGAAAAATTTATCAATTTTTTAGCTAGAATTTTTTAGCATTCTTTTGTCGTTAATTCAGTTTTCCCAAAGTTATCGTAACACAGTTTTGATATTTTATTGTTGCCTTGGTGTTTTTATTAAATGAAAAACTCAGATTGATTTTTCTAAATTTTAGTTATTAGTCAACTAACTTGTATTGACAATAATATATCTAACTAATAAGGAATGAAAGGAAAATATGTACTAGTATTTAATGCAATAAGATAACAAGAGCACTAAGAAAAAGAGAAGTCCGAAATTTGGATGCAAAAGAAGAATCCAATTTCAAAATGACAAATTTGTATCTATAAAGGAAATGACTCATTTGAAATTAAAGAAATGATTAAAAATAATGATTTTGAAATTCAAAATTGTTGGACTTTCTAACTAAAGCATTCATAAGAAACTAAAAGACGGCGAAAGCTGTTTGAATTACTTTTGAAAAAAACGATAACAGTTAGATGAAAAACATAATAAAAAATATACATGAGAAATAGGCATGGGGTACTGATGATTTTGCTTTTATAGATACTAGTGTGTCCCCCGTGCGATGCATGAGAAAGTATGTTAGTAATATTTATATTTTACTAGTACTACACCCGTGCGATGCACGGAGTAAGTTGAATTTTGAATTTTTTTTAAAACAATATAAATATAAGTAAGGAATATATATATATATATAAAGAAAAGTATCAAACAATATAAATTAAAATTTCGTTCAAAGTTCATATATGTATAAAATTTGAAAATTTTCCTTGTAAATAATGTTCGTTGTACATGCACTGCTCTTATTCTCTTTATCGCATATCAGTATCTTCAAACCATTTCAACTCCGTACCCTCGATATAGAGACGTATAGTTGATCATATAAAAATAATACTTGGACTTTGTAAACGATTCCGCTATATGTATAGAATATCATCTAAAAGATTCTTCCAACACTTTTCCCAAACAATCTCCGATATGTTCAGAATTAGCAAATAGTAGATTTGCAAACATATGTCTTAAAGAATGTGTGGTACTCCAATGACTTGCCTCTATAATGTCGTCGATGTATTCTCTATCATCGTCTAACAAACCCTCTTACTGTTTGCCAAATTTTTGTATAATGGTTTCATCCCATTACCATTTATACATAGCTTTTAATATATCTTCTCCCAAAAGCCATCAAATTCTTTATTAATTTTATTATGGAAAATTCAATGCATTCTCTAAAAATAATTATAGGTCTTTATAATATGGTCTAATAATATAGAGTAGTTAATGAATTGTGTGGTTTCATTTGTAATATAAAATTGAATAATTCGGATACTATTAATCTTATTGCTAAAAATTGATTCATCTCTCTACATATGGTTATTTGTATTAATTTCTTTTAATAATAAGGAGTAATTATTGGGTTGTGTTTATAAGCTAATAAGAGTGAGAAATACCAATATAATATGACAATCAACGTAAATTGAAGATATAAATAAAGTCTATTTTAGAATATGTTCATTAGTATTTTGTTTTATGAAACAAATTACTTAAGTAGCACATTTTTTGGTAAGGAAGTCGTTTTTCATCGAGAATAATTTATTGAAAGATCAAACTTTTACTCTAAGATTTTTTTTGTTTATTGATTAATTATTTGTATAATTTTAAAGTGAAAACAATCTTTTTGTGAACTTTAGTTCTCTTTTTTAAAATATTTGTTGTGTCTTGAGTTGCAAAAATTAATATTTTTTCTGCCAAAGTAAGTAAGTCTTATGTAAACAATAAAGACTCTAATAAAAGAACTTACTTTCAAAAATTAAAAGAATTATTTTATCAAAATATAAAATAAAAAAATAAAACTTGAGAATAACAAATTGATTGTAGATGAACAAACTCTAAGGTGCAAAAATACTGAGAAAAACAAATTCTGCGTCATTTTCAATATAAACTCTAGTGGTAAAATATATTATTATGTATATAAGTTGATTGAATATGTGTATAACCTTTTGGAAATTAAAGTAAAACATTATAGATATCTAATTGAAGCTCTCAAAGGTATTACTTATTTTAAAAGAAGAATCTTACTGTTTCACATTTTGTTGGACCATAACTTCAATTTGTATATTCTGATTTAAAAACACTGAATACACAATAATCCCGATGTAAAATCGATACAAACCAATGAAACAACTACTATAGAGTGTGAATCTAAACTTCTTACATGAGAAATGGGCATGGGGTACTGATGATTTTGCTTTTATAGATACTAGTGTGTCCCCCGTGCGATGCATGAGATAGTATGTTAGTAATATTTATATTTTATTCTTTGCGTATCAAAATAAAATTTATTTTGGCATTTTGATTTTGTTTCACAATATAAGATTTCTCTTTGCCGCCTCTTCTTCTTCGCAATACTACTAAAAAAACAACATAAAAATATCTAAAAAGCCAATTATGTAAGATAGAATTTCACCATACACTAACGATTAAGTATGTCGTCCTCTTCAAAGGTTCGTGGATCCATAGCTTCCTATTTATTCTTGTAGTACTTGAAAAAAGAATAGTGTGAGCCACAACGACATAGAATAAGGATTGAACAACAAAAATATTTGTAATTTGTAATGAAACATATAAGATGAAGAAAAAGGAACATTTTATATGCAACAATTAGATCAAAACCATGACTGAAATTTTAAAAACTCTTATTCAGTTTAAAATATTTTACATTTATTTAGTGTAATTTGAAAGGGCGACGCCGTCTGCTCCAATATTTCCTAGAAAATCTTCATATAAGAAGACTTTTTAGTTTGAATCATTTTTTTGTTGCTCTGTATGAAATACAAAGCAAGCACAACCTTAAATAGATATTTGCAATTGAATTCCAGCCCTAGAACAACTCCGGTGGTCTGTATCATTTTTCTACAATACCATAAAGTGAAGAATCGATTAAAATCACCATCGAGCCAAAGTTGAAGCCATGTTTTATTTTATTTTTTTAGATAATATCCACATTATGCCATTTAGATACCAAGTGGATTGATTTCTCGTTGTATGTGTCGCTTTTAATCATAAGTGGTGGAAGACGGTAATGATTTTTTGATTTATTAGTTCACACGGAGATGGGACTTGATACTTATTATCTGTTCTGGAGTTATTCAGCTGTTACGATCTCTCCCTCAAATATTCAAAAACCATAATTGGAATCAACAACTTTAAACACCTTATCTAGTTTCAAGTATTAATCAAGGTTACGTATAAGGCAATTACAATATTTAACATGAAAGCAATCATCATATATTAATCCACACAAGAATAATTATACAAGTAGCCTTCAAAAAGGGGATCTCTCTCAAGCGGCAACTACGTTGACTCTGAAAGCATCCATAATCTCACGCAAATCATTTTCTTCTTCAGCAAACGACTTTTCCGGTGTCTGTAATCTTAGCTCGTACAGTCGGTTGTTCTCCACCCCGAGTACAGAGAGATAACGACGATCCCACTCCAGCCGTACCACTCGGTCCTCAGGCATGACAGCCAATTCATTGTTGTTCGCGTATGACTTTATGTTCGCCTAGTTAAACCACCAAAATCAGTCAAATATGGGTAAAGAGTTGATATAACTTCAACTTAAGATTGTTCATAGATCTTACTTCAACTACATAGTATAGCCTTCCATCACTAGCTACTTTTGACGAGGTAGAAAGAATGTGTGATTCACGCCTCACGCCAAGTCTAGTGGACATAAACTCCGTCAGATATTGTCTCAGTACTTTCTTCCCGGCTTCTTCTGGCGAACCTAAATCTTCCACACTTTTGTACTTTGATGACGAAGGTGAAGATATGTTCACTGATATATTCTCATCAAGAACAAAAGGGTCCCTAAAGAATATATCGGCACCAGCACCACGGACTTGAATCCAATTCTGAGGGTACACTAATGTGTAGCCATCAAATTGATCTATATATTCCCTGAATCCAACAGATTGTAGTGCAAAAGCATTATCGCGCACACCAGTTTGTGAATAGATGAAACCTGATAGAATCAACGCCATTGCTTTCCGCCTTGGAACTGCAATTTCTTTACTCTGGTTATAAATATTAGACTATGTCTTCTCAGAAGCCAGGCAATAGATAATGTCGTGACTAGACTAAAATGTTATCACTTTATCATGGAAATAAGTTTATTACAGCAACAAATCATGAGGGTTAAGATAAAGAAAGAGCTCCAACTTATCGTGATATGGACATGAAAAGTCAGAGTTGATTTCAAGGCTTAAGAAAACCATTTATTTATCTTTCTGTCGTTGTCAATGCCATTTAAATCACAAACACAAATCAATTCATGAATATCATTTCACATACAAATTCAAGTTTTAATCACCTGTTCTACTTATTCCACTGAGGATTATATTTCCAAGTTCAAAACGAACAGTTACATGTGTAGGGATTAGACCATGAATCAATTCTCATAACCGCATGAATCTGCTAGGAATTAATTCTGATAAGATATGGCATGCTAGGTAGAGTCATAGGTTCGGCAACTATTAAAAGCTTTCTCCTGCTGGTGGAAGACGACGAATACTAGAATAGATGGTACCTTGGTGTTTACTTTGGTTGATAAGACAGATATATATATAAATAATAGAAGCTAATCTACCATTTACTTTAATGGATTGGTTAGTTCCGAACATGTTTGATTATCCAGTCCTTCAAAAACTCAAGTCATATGTTTTATCAATCTAATCTATCACAAAAAGTAAACGCCCCTTAATAAAAAAAGAAAAGTCGACATTCACAACCCAACAACAAAAACATTTTCTTGCTTGTATGATCTCTTCACTTCCTACTGTATGTACTTAAATATTAAGGGGGCGTTTACTTTGTGTGATATGATAGATTGATAAAATATAGGATTGACTATATGAAGGATTAGAAGCTCAAAAGTAATCAATCCATCAAAGTAAAGGGTGGATTGACCTATATTATTTTTATCTATCTATCTATCCTATCATTCAAAGTAAACACCTCATAAAAGTACTGCACTAATCAAAGGCTGCATTTCATGACTAAGTAACTTATTTAGTTGCCAAGGGCAGATTTATATATTTTAACTCCTTGCAAATCCCACAACAAGAAGCATCACAATTATACAGCCATAGCTAAACTAAATAAACTTAAAATTTCTTTTAAATAATTATAGTCAATGAAATGTTCTCAAACTCAACAGGGAAGTATACATTATACATATGGAATCAGAAACACACAGCACAATAATAAACGGTACTGAACAACAGAAATAGCATCATGACCAAAAATCGATAAAATTAATAAATTAAGACAAAGTAACAACAGATATCCGAAAGGGGGAAACTAAACCAGCTGCAAAAATTAGGAAAAAATCCACAGATTGAGGGCTGACCTCGTGTAATTTGCAAGAAATTGATTTTGCTGCTATCGGCGAACTACGGGGCAGTACTCCATGTGAAAGAGGCAGCGCCGGCAGCCTCGGGAAGTAGGGCGTCGCCGGCGGTGGGTGAAATTTGAGGACGACGGAGATGCTGGCCATAGCCATTGTGTGTAGTGTGTGTTGCGTCGGGGGGGTTATCTGTGAAGATAGACAAAATATTGCAGTAACGTCTAGAAAGAGAATTTCTTCTCAGCAAAATAAAAAATAAAAAATAAATAAATAATCAACGATTTACTCAAAAATAAAATATTAATTTTTAAACTATTGTTAACCAAAGTTTTAGGTTGAAAAAATACTGTTCACTTTTTTAAACCGTTCGTCTCACTAATAAAAAAAATAAAATTACTGCTCACATCTAATTTGGCCGCAGAAACAATTGTTTTTGGATAGCTAAATCAATATTTACACAACTTTTAATCTTGAAAAAAATTACTTTTTAATACCTAAAATATTGATATTTTCATAAATACATACCGATTTTAAAAAATTAACAAATTAAATCTTGAAATATCAAACTTTTTGCAAATGTGTCATGTACCTCTATTTCTAGCAACGGAAAATACATGTGATTTGCTGGAAGTAGAGCTGAATTTAACAAAGAAATTTAAAAATAAGTTGACATCAAAACGATAGTATTATTTTTGATTTGTGGTTATGTGAATTTTTTTTTCTCAACGTCAATAGGACATCATTTTAATACTAACTAATATCTGAATCTTTTTATTAAATCCAGCTCAACTCCTGATGTGCATGTGTGTTTTTACGTCACTGAAAATTGTGATCTAAGACAAAATTGTAAAGAGCCACTACAAGAAAATCGGGCTATTGCGACATGTAAAATGTGTCGCTAACGATTGTTTTAATGTCGCAAAAGCTAATTTACTACTTTTTCTGTGTCATAGTGGATTGTGTCGCAAAAGGGGTATGTAGCAAATTTACAACGCTTTTTTTCATTTATGTCGCACCATATATGACACTTTTTGCAACACTAAATTAGTTGTCATTTAAAATAAACGACACATTATGCGTCGTTAAGTGTAGTGGCGTATGTTAGTTTACGACACATTATGCATCATTAGTCGAAATGACGCGTCCTATTTTGCGACATTTTAAACGTCAATTTGAATTGTGTCGGAAAAAAAAATGTAGCAATTCTACGACATTTCTCAATTCAGACGCAACATATATGACACTTTGCGCAACACTAAATTAATTGTTATATAAAATTAATGATACATTATGGGTCACTAACTATAGTGACATATGTCAATTACGACACCTTACGCAATATTAGTTGAAAAGTGTCGTCTTATTTTAAGACATTAGTTGTGACATTAATTACCATCAATCTGACATTTTTTTGCGACACACGTAACATCAGTTTTTAAGCATTAATTGCATTTTTTTTGCGTCACTTATAACATTTCGTAAAACATTTGAATATATCAAATAACATCATACAGTATTAAACAACATATAATAAGTAGTATACAATACGTATCAAATAAATAAGTTAATCCAATATGTTATTGAAAATATAAAAGCAAATCGTTTCAAAAAATATAAAAGCCAACATTCTCTAAATTTCAAAAGTAAACTACCAAAACAAAAATTCATCACTCTAGCATACTAAATGTCTATATTTATTCGCAGAGAGATTTAATGAAAATTCCACAAGTGACAATATGGCAATCATTGGCTTCTTCCTCCTTAATTTACTGCTTTTCTCTTGCTCGTTTTTTTAGTTTTCTCTTGTTCCTATAAAATTTAAAGAAAATAGATTATTCTACACACACATACAATTAAAAAAATAATTGGCAAAATACATGGATTTGCAGTCATCCTATTACTGATCAGTTAACTATTAGAGAGTGCTCATCTAAGTGATGGAAGAACCTAAAGCAAAAGGAAAATACTTCATTGTAGCCATTATAATCAATATACTTTTGAGATGCACCATTCAGCTTATATGCTGAAATTCACACATAATAGTACTTGAACAACGATTAAATTAGTCTGCCTATCAAGAAAACCCTCCTACACAGTTTCATGAGATATTAGTCCTTCAATTCGGGTAAATAATTAATCTCAGATAGGAAAATGCTCAATAAAAAGAAACATAGACAACAACCAGAAGGATGTATTTATCATGAGATCACCCATTCTTTTCCTGAAACTCTAAAAAAAATTAGTTATCTTTATGTAGCAAACAAACAACAATCATGTAAAAACTAATCGAAAGAAGTTAGATCTTAATCTTTTATCATTGGCTAACATACCAATGTATACAAACCTCAATCAACAAATTGAGAACCTTCATGTGCCAATCCAGCCATGACATGATGGCCAAAAAAGACAGAGATGACTAAAGCTTAATATATATGCTATTAATATGTAAGGAACAATACCAGCAATGCAAACCAAAGTGCACGAGTTCAATAAGAAAAGGCAAACATATAAATACAACTTAATACTTATCAAAACTGCTATTATTCATAACACTAATTACTAGTGTGAATACAACCAAAGCTATTCCTAGAAAACAACTATCATTCAAAATAATAAAAAAGATGAACTTTTAAGCAGTATATCTATGCTTCTTTAACACTATTAGGACCACTGGTTATCATCTATGGCGAACAAAAGCAACAAATGAAAACAATCACACTACTTAAGTTACGATGACTTCAAGAGTGAGCTCATGTAGGTCGGGGAAAAAAGTCATGGCTGGAACCAATCAGTCACAAATTTCCATACATGGTTACACAAAGCAACAGTAAATATATCACCAGAGAATATTATACAATGGTCAGGACAAAATTTCCTTCAGTCTAACAAGATTACTAAACATACAACCACGAAGAACAAACCAAGATTACTAAGTGGAGAAATAGAAACAAGAATGCAAAGAGACCTCGCATCAAAATATAATTGAAGACAAATAAAAGCACACGAAGCATAAATATTGCTGGTGAAAATGCACGATTCAATCAACAACAAATTTTTTTATATCTATACCACAATCATTCAACCAACCTGAAATTGAAACTTAATCAATTTTGCAAACCACAACACCACAGTTACTAAACTTAATCATCAGAAGCAAAACAACCAAACCTGTGAGTGAGAGAGAGGGCTGACGATATTGACCGGAGAAAGAGCACAGAGGTGTTGGTATGTGTACTGCCGAGTTGAGACGAGGGAATGGCGGCAGCGCTAGGGTTTAAAGAGGCACTGCCGGATCTGGAAAAATGAAGAGATGAGGATTAGAGAAAAAGGGGAAATGCGAGAGACACAGACTCATATCTGAGAGTTTTCTGATCCGGCGTGGTAGTGCGTGGCCGAGGATGGCGTCGCTTGCAGTCGGCGACGGTGGTGGTGGTGTTTCCTGCTACTGCTGTTGATGTCTGATGTCTGCTGCTGCTATGGTTTTCTGCTGATTACCCCGTGATAGCGGTGCTGCAATGACATCGGACGGCGCGCCAGCTTGGTGGTGGAGATCAATTAGACATCGAAACACTTGTGATTTTGGATTTGGGGATTACTGGAAATTTTCGATTTGCAGGAAAGAGAAGAGAAAGAGAGTGACGTGAGTTTAGAGGGAAAATGAAGGTGCCCAGCGGTAGATTTCCCGCCGGCGAAGAAGGAGAAGAGGAGAAGAGATTGGTTGTTGCGATGGGTCGATAGGAACAAGAGTGGGAGAGATAAAGTTGTCAGCAATTGGGATATTTTTTTAGTAGGTGTTTACTTTGACTGATATGATAAATAGATAAGAATAGTATATGTTAATCTACCGTTTACTTTGATGGATGGATTACTTTTGAACTTGTTTGATCATCTAATCATTCACATAGTCAATCCTATGTTTTACTATCAATCTATCATATCACGCAAAGTAAACTCCCCATTGGATTGATTACTTTTGAACTTGTTTGATCATTTAATCATTCATATAGTCAATCCTATGTTTTATCAATCTATCCTATCACGCAAAGTAAACGCCCCCTTAGAGTTTAGGAATTATCTTTTTTATTTTTATTTTTATAAGTTATGTACAAATATTACAGTTCGTCTAAACTGTCATCTTTACATTAGGTGTCCCAAATTAATTGTAGTATTACAATGACATAAAAAAATGTCTCATTTGTGTTAGAAAATTAAGACACATTATTTAGATGACAACAATTAACGCAAATATACGACACTAAATGCAACGTAATTTTTTATGTGTTGTTTAATTATGACATTTTAATGATGTGTCGCAAATAAATTATCGCAATTAAAAGACATAAAATAAAGTGTCGCATTTGTGTCACTAAAATTTGACACATTATTTAAGTGACTTAGATATACGACACTGAATGCAACATAATTTTTTATGTGTTGTTTAATTATGACATTTTATTGATGTGTCGTAAATAAATTGTCGTAATTAAAAGACATAAAAAATGTCACATTTGTTTGTGTCACAAAAATGTGACATGTTATTTAAGTGACATAAATATACGACACTAAATGCAACATTATTCTATATATGTTGTATAATTATGACATTTTATTGATACGTCACAAATAAATTGTCGGAATTCAAAGACATTAAAAAAAGTGACGCATTTGTGTCACAAAAATATGACACACTATTAATACGACGCACAAGCGATACAAATATACGACAAAACAAGCACAAGTATGGTAATTTTACGACATTTACATGTAGTGTCGCGTGCATGTATGTCGCAATAGCTCAGATTTCTTGTAGTGAGCTCGATACCCAGATATTTAATTAATATTTTTTTGGATCAAGACATAATTATAAAAATACCAATAGTTCAAGTATTAATGCGTAATTTTCCTTTATTTTCGCAGAGACGTTATTCTTGTTCATCGGGAACAAGAGGATATGTGCAAATGCCAAAGTTGCCAAACTACCCATAAAACAGAAAAAGAATAAAATGATAATAAAAATCAATTTTTATTTTTGAGACCTCAGTAGTATTATTATGAGGAACAAAAGCAGACCCTCCACACAAGACGGACGACTCATCCCAATACATATGGCAAGTGGCAACTGAAAATGCGTAGCATTCCTAGCATGTGAGTGAGCAACAAAATAAAAGACATGTTTAATTTTGAAAAAAAAAAAGGAACATTTTTAATTCAATATACTCCACTGAAGATTCAGCATAGGCAAATTCTATAGTTCATGTATTCTAATTTATTTCTTTTCCCTTGATTTAAAATAGCATCTTCATATCCAGCATCAAATAAAATTAGCATAAACAAGGTCAGGAAAAGATATCCAGCATCCAACATCAAGAAAATTACAAAATTTACTATAAAAGGCAAAGCTAAAAGGAAAAGATAACCTGGAGAGTTTACACCATATGTTTTTTTTCTTTCCCGCATGAGTTCTCGTAAACAAGATCCAAAAACATAAACAAGTAACTCTACCTATGAGATTTTGATAAAATAATAACCACTCCTTATAAGCTCCGATAAACAGATTCGACTTTTGAATCCGCTTGCTCGATGATCTCCACAACCTCCCCCGACATGCCATAGTCAAATTAATTATGTACTCGGAATTGGTATGTCTGAAGCAAATTTCTTCTTCTTATTGTGCCAAAATTCTTTTGATGTTTGGCGGGCACTAGCAACTTGCTTTCTCCACTCATGAATAGGCATCTGCAAATTATAAGAGAAATTTCTCGTATGAAGATGATGGTGTTAACCAAATCAGTTTAAATGATTTTTACCACAACCAACCCTCTCAAACTGACTAGTGATAAACAGTCAGTAGGAAAATGAGATGAAAGAAATTCTTACAGCAGGGAAGCCTCCATAATCTCCTGCTTCACATATGTTCTTGGTCACACAGCTATTAGCAGCTAGACGGACCTGCATCTCCAGGTCATCGACAATACTAGCATTCAGAATCATCATGTCTTAATCGGACTAGCATTCAATATCTTTAGATTCAAAATTAAAAAGAAAGAACAGCAACCAACCAGAGAGACCATGGATTGTACATGTCCCATAAAGTTAGGTTAATTATAGTGTGTATTTCTTTTTTTTAAAAGAAAAACCAAGATGCTTAGAGTTAATTCCAGATGGTTTAAGAAATAATAATCAATAATATATATATATATATTTGTTTGAGAGGATAATCAATATAGTTAAAAACATTCAGTTTTACATTTATTTTCCATATGAAACTTTTTTTGGGGAACAATTTTACATACATTATGTCTCATTAATTGGTCAATATGGAGCAATACCAAAATATACTAGTATTAATTAGGAGCATTATTTGGAGACAAAATACTACCTATCTCAGTGTGGAGACAAAATACCAGAATTATACCTTTGATGCTACGCAAACATGATCCCTGATTGAAACTCTTCCACCTAATATCACATAATCTCCGATCCTGATTGGACAAAGTGCAAAATCATATTCCAGATACTCAAAACCCTTGAAGGCTAAACTAAAACCCGAACTTCAAAGTTTGAAACTGCAATTGCGAATAGAATAAGTTTTTGGTTTCAACCAAGAAAAAGGAAAAAGAAGATAACATACGTCACCGAACCTGCAACTCCGACTTGTCCACATAACATACAATTTTTCCCTATTTCCACGTTGTGACCTATCTGCAAGTCAAGACACAAAATGAATTTGAACTGAAGAATAATCACAATACTGCAGGAAAATGAGTCACACCTGTACCAAATTATCGATCTTCGTGTGATCCCCAACTACAGTGTCTCGCCAACTACAGGGATAAATTTGTTGCAAAATCATCTTATAAATCTTTTAACCATAATAGATTCCCACAACGTAAAAGCTGTTATGATATAGCAATGAAATAGTTGGGACTGTTGAAGTCACGAAAAATTTTACCTGCCCCTGTCGATGCATGAATTTGCTCCTATTTCCACATAGTTGTCTATCCTTGCTTTCAAGCACTGGAGATGGATAAGGAAAAGTTCATCATAAGATTTGTAAGAAAATAATGAAAGAATGGGAGAGCGTAATCATAAGAAATTTACCCTACATCATCTGATGGCCCTACCCCCCACAAAAGAAAGGATCCATAAAACAAATAATAATAATATTGAAAAACAGTCAAAGTACAAGAAATCCAAAACCCAAGTCGTCAATAGTTGCTAAGGATTTAAGTCAAGTATCACAGTAAAACTAATAATCCATAACTTACTTGAGGCTTCTTCACCATAAGCCCTTGTTCATCAACAAAAAATCCAAAACCTACAAAGGAAGCCATATCAATGCCGCTTAAATTACATGCTAGCAAATCAGCATACATACTAGGAAGGGGTAAAGTGTAATTTAAGGGAACTCGCGATGTAGATAAGCAATAGCCATTCAGAAGGTTGAGAGCGTGTGGGGCTTACCATCTTGACCAATGCAGACCCCATGATGAATAACACAGAAATCACCAATCGTGCAATTACTTAGTACAACGTTATAGCTGAGGAAAAAATGGCGGTTGAGTCAAAAACCAAACTAGGAAGAAAACTCTACTATAATCTCTTGATACATAGAAAGCAGAACGATGTTTGCACATAAAATCATGAGAGTGTAGCAAATGTCTTTATGTGACAATGACAGACGCATCCAAGTCTACGAGTCATGTACAACAACAAAAACCTTTTCCAAACAGTGATGAAATAAAGAATCCAAAACAACATGTTACAAAATTCAGATGTCAATAAATTAAAGAAACCCAAGATATCACAAAATTCAGATGTTGCAAGAAAACCATGCCGCATGTTAGCTTATAAATCCCAAACCAAATAGTAGATATCAACAGTTCTATGTCAAAATGTAAAGGTTGTATATCAAAAAAATTAGAAGAAATTCTTTATCGATTCACAGATTATTGTTTTTAAACCATAACAGCTCTAGCAATGATACAGTAGTATACCTCTTTGTCATAAGTTTCCTCACAAGGAACAAGCTCAACCACAGTTTCAGTTGTAGTATGTTGATGTCTATATAAAAAGTTGTCCCAAGTTTTTGGCACATCAAATAGGTTGAATATGAGGAAAATTCGGAGAGTGAGGAAAAGTTGGTGCACATACATGACATTACAGTATTTTACCATACATGGACAAAGTGAATATTCAAGCTTAGCATATCACATAAACTCTAGAATAAGCAAACTGGAGTACCCTATTCTGGAAGAATGCCCAACTGTAACAGCAGGTCCAACAACACTTCCTGACCCAACATAAGCATTTGAACCCAAAACAGACTCTGAATGAACTAGTGCCCCAATCTCTATTCTAGCACTTGGATCAATGCAAGCAGATTTATGAAACAAGCCTCCTCCGTTGCACCATTTCTGAAATTCTTGATATTCTATCTTGGCATCCTCACCTAAATTTGAATCTAACTTGTTAAAAATGAGAAGAATTATAATATCATTTTTATACTCAGATATATCCCAACCTATCTCCCCTTTTTCAATTACATCTTGAACTATCGGCTTTGGCCAATTATATACTCCCTCCGTCCGCGAAAAGTGTAGCACTTTCCATTATTTTATACGTCACAAATATTAGGAAATGTGTTACACTTTTCGAGGACGGAGGGAGTAATTTATATCCCAAACTGCAGGGAAACTATGCAAATCTATCCTAGATAAATTTTTCGGCACCTGAAAGATAGGGAATTTGACGTGGCTTGACATGGAAAGACATGTGTAAAAATGAATTTTACTAATGCTATGTAAGCTCAAACAATGTTGTTTTGAGTCTGAAAATTAAAAAATAATAAAATTAAAATCCTTAATTTATTCTCCTCCTACTTCTCCACGTCAAGCCACGCCAACTTCGGGACGATCTTAAGTCAGGTATTCAAAAGTTTCCAGTAGTTTGATAAAGTCGACAGTTGAAGATAAATTTGGGATATAAGTAATAGCAAGCAAAACCAGAATTCATACACAGTGCGAATTTATAGAAGCATAAAAACTTGGTATATAAGAATATTTATGCGCACTTACTGCAAGTAGAAAAGCAGCAAGTCGAAAAGAAACTGAACTTACACAACTATGCGGCATTTTCACACAGGTAGCATCTGGAAATCGATTACTGGATGTGAAATAAGTAGAGAATTAACTGGTTTTATGAAATAATGAAATAATAACTGATTTACCTGTATTATGTTGACTGGTGCAATTGTTTGATATTGGCCTTGAGAACACGAAATTGGGTTGAGTAATCGTGAATCTGAATGCGGAGATTTTGGATTCTGAGAGCGCAATTAATTTGGCAAAGCGCACTGCCATTGGAAAACCCTAATTTTCTTTCAATTTCAACAGGAATTCCGCCAAGCCCTTTGCTTCACTGTTTTATGCCGCAGAAGAACAAATGCTTTAGTATTGTTCAGTATTCGCCTAATAAGGTAGTACAATATTTGAGATTCTTTTTTTATTATTATTATCTTTTTAATTTTGGCAGAAAAATTATTTATTCTTAAGAAATTTATTAAATTGGTTTTATTATGTTTTATTATTCCCTTCTATAAGAAAAGGGATAAAAAAATGTTGACATGGTCTTTGGAATGGTTTTCAATTTATTTTTTGGGAGAGCGCCTTGAAAATTGAATCCTAGAACGCTCTTTCTTATATGTGAGATAGTGAGAGGTTTACTTAGCTCGAATGTTTTCGAAATCACTTGGCATGGTTGTTTTTGCACAAACTTTTTACGAAAAATTCTCTATGGATATCGTCGTGATGATTTCAATAATATCATTTTATCACATTTACAAAAAAAACTAGTAGAAAATAGATTTATCAAGTAGGGTCGGGCCAACTCGCAAATTGATCAAGCAAAAAAAAAATGACAGTATTGTACATCACGAAACACTAAGTTTAGTGTAAAAAGGGTCGAACCGATCAGGTCGGCCTAAGCCCATCAAGCTTGAGGCATTTTGGACCAGCCCAAAATTTAATTGAGGCTCTAATTTTTCAGCCCATACCTGCCTCATTTCGAGCATGGCCAAATTTTGACAATTTTACCTACTAGTAGAGTGTATATTTTTGTGATTAAATGTTGCAATTTTAATGTTATTAGTATTTTATAGGTCGAACCTATCACATCATGATTCTTACGTGGTTTACTCCTTGTGTGTTATTTTGATTCATTGATCAAGTCTCAATATGGGCCTATATTATTGGGCTTGTTGTTCGCTATTTTTTTTAACACAGCAAGTTTACAGTTAAATTGTAGTAAACAAGGTCGAATCCTCAGAGACTGATTAAGAACTCATAAGTACTGCTTTCAATAAACATCCACTATTTAGACTCTTGAAAAAAGATTTTATATATTTAATTATAAAATACTAAATTTAAATGCAATGAATAATAATTGGAAATTCAAATGGAAAAGAGATTATCCCAATGTATCGATTTCAACGAACGTTCGAACACAAATCAATTCAATTAATTGACCACTCAAAAGACTCGACTCTCCCTAAGGAAATCACTAAATTAGCTTAAGTCTGCTGTCGCAGCAAATAAACCATAGATTACATACAAGAAATTATTGTGTCCAATCAATTACTAACATGCAACTCCTAATTGTTCCTTAGATTCTTCACCTTCATGCAACTCGCAAGATCTGTCGACTTTATTAAATTGCATGCTCTATTGTTCCAAGTTCAATTGCTAATTATCTTCTTTCGATATCAAATTAGCATAACAAATATGCAAAAACTAGTGATCAAACAATTAAGCATGTAAAAGATCAAGAACACAGAGAAGGAGAAAAGGTTGTAGTCAATTAACTAAATAGAATTTGAAGTTCAAACATTCGTCTACTCTCTAACCCTAGGATAAAAATAAATTTAGCCACACAAAGTCATGGCAAAATAAAACAAAGATTCAAATTTAAACATAAAATTAGTACTAAAACCGTGATGAAGTTCTAAAATTTGAATCTTCGTCTCTTGTCTCTTCCAAAGCTCTCCAATGTTCTTCAAAGTAGCCAAAAAGTGTCTAAAAATATAGCCTAAATATGTATCTATACTTAGAAGACCTAATATGCTCGAATCCCTAGAAGAATAAGGTTAAGGAAAGAGTTGTGGGCTAAGTAGAAAACAATCTGCGGAAGTCAAACCTACCATGCGGTCACATGCCAGACTGCATAGCAACTCGGCGACATATGCGACCAAGCATGCGATCGCATGCGTCACCCGCACAATTATGGGCATCTCTCGCATTTGCATGCGGTCCAGCCATGCGGTCGCATGCCCTATCCAGGATGCGATCTTGACGTGCGCTCGCATGCGCTATCTTCATTCGACTCGTTCTCCTTCAATTTCAACCCATTCCTAGAGTCGTTTCCTCCTACAAACTCACATTGAACCATACTTCACTTCTTTTGCTCAATTCTTTTCCTTTCACCATCAAATTCCTACAAAATTATCAAACATACAAGCAAGTATCAAATCCTTCAAATAATCAAAACTTATATTCAAACTTGCTTAAAAACATGATTCACCTTCACAAAATATTAACAAATGTATCCCAAAAATAGGTAAAAATCCATGTTTAACACTTGTCTATATCTAGTGGATCTTATCTATTACTATATTAAAGCAAAATAATCTGCATGCAATTTTCCGCCCAAATTATCATTTATCCCGCCTAAAATGTATGCATATTTGGCCTATTAATAAATTCATGCGCCTCTATAAATTTTAACACACTGACTGTGGCTACTGGCACTGCTACCAAATTAATAATAATTAAGTTTTTTTTTATTGGTAATTGTACATATTTTCATATTTCAAGCTAAAAGCAACATAATACTCTCTCCGTCTCGCTATAAGTGGCCACATGTTTTCCTTTTTGTGAGACAAAAAGCAAAACATGTGGCCACTTATTGTGGGACGGAGATAGTATATATCTAATTTTCACCGATTATTTACAAATATGCGTCCATGTTGATTTATTCAATTATAGGATTTGACGAGTTCAAATATATGTATATTTACATAAAAAAATATACTTTCATATCCACTTTAAATATGTCATCCAAAATATCTGATTAACAGTTTTTTAGTTTAGATATTTTAAAATAATAATTCTTGAGTACCATTGTACAGAAGTTCAATTAAATAATTGGATACTTGCAATGTATACGTATTTTAACACGAACTAAAACCATTTAACTTTTTTTTAAAGGACCATTTATCTATTTTGAATTACATATAAGTTGAAGGAAATATCCAATTATATATAAAATAAAATATCAAATTGAATTCGCGTTGCTCTAAAATTTTCTTTTATAAATAATAACATATAAATTTTCTATATATGTAAATTTTAGACACTTCAAAACAATACATTAATTATTCGTCATTGTACAGCGCAAAGCGCGAGGGTTAATCTAGTATTATTATCCGGCTATCGTACACAATAAAGGAATTTATCAATTCTATTTGTTTTGGAAAAAAATTTCTAGGAAATAGTTTAAGGATTTCTTTTTGGGATCATTAGATTCTTGGTATATTATCGGAAAAAAAAATATTATCTGATATTTTAGAGGAATGATATACAAATATATTGTTTTGAAATTTCCTACTATTTTTTATAATTAGTTTTTCTGTGAATTTTTATAATTAATTTTTCCCCAACATTATAGAACATGGTGTAAATACCATTTTATTTCTCATTACAGCACAGCATTCTACGTTTTATTTGTGTAAGGCGAAACTACATATACATGTGAAACATGTATGTAAAATATAAAATGAATACAAAAATTTAGAAAGATTCGGTACCAATTTCATATGAGCATTTGAGCATTTGATAGATGAGACAATTTCATACCAAAAGATGAAATATTAACGTCTTCTATGAGCTAAATCGTATACTTAGAAAGCACAAGAAATTAAGGAGAGAAGCATGTGAACTATAAACTCATAAGTTAATTCCTTGCTTCACTTATATGCACATTTTTACATTGTATTAAATGATATTCATAAAAAAAACTAACAACCTGAACTAAAAGAAGAATGCAAAAAGAACCTACCCGGATCGGGAAAAAGAAGGCAACATTCATCCGTACAGTTCCCATAAAATAGTTAAATTAAAAGGATGTAAAAAAAAGAAAAAGAAAAAGAAAAAGAAAAACTTACCTGTAAAATTACTGCTCTCTCCATTTATCAACATAATTGCAAAATTAAACAAACAGAAAAGAATCTCAATAATCAGGCATGAGCTGACTAATCTTGCCTTCATCATCCTCGGATATCTGCTCCGTAACTCGCAGCCAAACACAAACCGCAGCAAAGCTGAGAAGCAAGCTCACCAGCCCGCTGCCCAGCCCGATTCCGACGATCGCCAAAATCGAAAGCCCGGAACTCTTCAACGGCGGCAAGGGGAAGCCGTAGAGACCCTTGTTCCCATCAAAAGAGCTCGTATTGAACCGGTCCAGGTTTCCGGTCCGGTTCCCCAGAGAAGGGGGAACCGGACCGGAGAGCTGGTTATTCGAGACATCGAAAACAGAGAGGCGGACCAGCAGCCCGAGCTGCTGCGGAATCGGGCCCGACAGCTTGTTGTCATGAAGATCGATGACGTTGAGATAAGCGCAGAGGGCCAGCTGCGGCGGGATCGGGCCGGAGAGGGCATTCGCGGAGAGGTTGAGCACGGCGAGATTGACGAGGCTCTGGAGGTCGGGCGGGATCGGGCCGGAGATGGCGTTGGAGGAGAGGTCGAGGGATTGGAGATTGGTGCAGTTGGAGAGGTAGGGGGAGATGGAGCCTTTTAGAGAGAGGTTAGAGAGAGAGAGCTTGTAGATGCGGCCGTTGTTGCAGGTGGCGCCTTGGAGGAAGGAAGTGGAGCCCTGGCAGGGGGCGGCGAAGGTGGTGGTGGTCCAGTTCTGGAGGTTTTTGAGGGGGTCGGAGAGGGATTGGCTGAGGTGGGTGAGGCAGAGCTCATCGTCGGGATCAGCCGCCGCCGCGGCGGAGAGAAGGAGGGCTGCGGCGGCAAACAGCTGGGCCCGAATGCCCATGCCGCATAGACAGGTAAACCGTTGCTCGCTGTTTGCAGTCAGCAGGGATTGGTGTTTCTTTGTTAGTTCTTTCTTTTTTTATACTCCTATATATTTTATTTTAACTAATTAGTGCTGTTTTGCTGGTTGCTGTCGTGGAGGTGCATGTTAGCATGCTCAAAGTCCATGGATCATAAAAGTCGTACCTATATATGCTTTCCTGAGACATTTTCATCCTTCATTCACTTTTGCTTCATCCACGATTTTTTTATTTCAATTGGCAATATTAATTCTTTTTTTCTTTTTACTCTTCTTTTCCGATTGGAAACGGCACCAGTGATCGAATGTACTATTTAAAATAAAGACGAGGACACGCTGAGTGAGGGCATGATTTGTACAAATTATCCGTGGTTAGATTGACAAAAATTTATGGTTACTTACGTATAAGTGTAGATACTTTGAGATTGTGAAATTCAATTGACCGACATATCTTCATCTCAAGTTATGTGAAATTCCTCGTTTTTTATCCTATGTGGTTTTTGATAGGCTTAGTCAACATCAAGATGACAAAATGTTTTCGGGGTTAAAATTGAAGAAAATAAACTATTGGGGCCGTGTTATAAATAATCATATGTTGTGGTATTGTTATGAAAATCTTCAAAGGGCCAAGTAGAAAATGTTTTTTTTTTCTTTTTCTTTTATATATAATTACATACTCACAGGCTCACAGCTACTAATCATATGAGCATAGGTTGCACTTGCACGGCAATGGAATTCGACATGGTTTTTATGAGCTAAATATTGCACTTTCGTGTTATTTGTTGATCTAAGCCGCTCTATGTATCATCAATCACAAAGGATAGAAAAACTATTGAAGAAATATGTACAATGAATTTGACCGGAAAGAATTCAATTCAAACTCATTACATATGTTATTTCATACATTAAAAAATCAGGATATTATATCATCCTTATCCATAATGTACCACTAGGTAACACAGTAAATAACAAATAGATTTAAAATAAGGATTTAAATTATAAATCGTGGCTAAAAAGGGACCTTTCTTTTCCTTTAAAAGCGATCAAATATTTTAAGGATTCGAATTAAACTTTTTTAAGTAGCGACCGGATGCATACTAATTTTTTATTTAAAATTGTAGTAGACTAGTAAGTAGCCCGTCGAAATTCGACGGAAAATAACTTTATGTTTTAATTTATATGTATATATTTTAAAAATAATTTTATGTCTTATTTAAAAGTTGTGATATTGTTCGCGTTAATTATTAATCAAATTTAGATAATTAATTATTTCACTTATCTAAATTTATATAATTAGGAATGATAATGGATCGGGTATACTCATTCATTATGTATTTTTTTAAAATCTAAATTTGTTTAAAATTTTTCTACATGTTCGTTCTAATCTCGGTTAAAATAATGACTTTACTGTACATACCCGTCTCAAATCCATTGAGTAATACTCGATAAAAATATGAACACTCCAAGTAAAATTAATTAAAATTAGTAAAAATCATTCTTTCTATGTTATTTGAACCGTCTTGTTGGTTTATGTTAAATTACTCGATAAAAATATAAACAAAGTTAATATTAATTAAAATTAGTAAAAAAAAATTTTAAGTATATTTGAACCGTCTCATTAGTTCATGTTAAATTGATATCTCTAATCTTTGCCAAAATGTGAAAAAAATATGTTTACATCTTCAAATTTTTTTGTTAAATTGAAAAGGATTCCATGTAGACATGTTGATTAAATATATTTATTTAGTCTTCATAGAGAGATTTTCATTTACAAATTTTCTATATATTATTATATATGAATTAAGATGTATAAAATAAGGATTTATAAGAATGCATTCCGAAATTATTATTATTTCAATATGTATAATAGAAGAAATTAATTAAATAGAGGGATAGATAAATATGAGATGTGATTAATAGATAAACATGTGATATTTCAAGAATATGAAATTAATAAAATTTTAATTAATAAAAATAAAAATTAGAATATATATGAATTTAAATTAGACAAATTACCTGAATAAAGGAAAATCTAAACGGAGCACCGTGGATGGGGCAGCTTTATTTTCCTATTAGTATTAGATAGATGGTACTCCGTGCTTTCTGCCACATATCATACTTTAATTAAAATGTGATAAATGATAAATAATAATTATAAAATAAAAATAAAAGATATTATAACGATTTAATTATGTTTGTAGCGGTGGGGGTGGGTCAGTAACGACTAATCCACTATACAGTGTTTGTTTGATGAAAATGAAAGCAGTAGTGAAGGCGTGGGTGCGATCGGGCGTGTGGGTAAAGATGGTGACAACACCGAGTCTCGTCTCAAGGGCGCTTTCGACTTATTACTAATTTTATTTTTATTTTAAAAAAATACTACTAGTATATATTATTACAGACAACGAAATGCAATTCAATAGTTAAACGTTTCCCCTCAAACTTTAAGGTCGGGATTCGAGTCATATATGCGTGTGCTGTAAAATTTAAAATGAGAAAAATATATATTTCCATCAAGAAAAGAAAATTATATTATAAAACAAATGGTTCGGTTTTATCTAGCTAAAAAAAAGGACCAGTTTCTACTTCAGGAGTAAACATAATTAGATTGATTGTTTTATATTCGAAAATGGATCAAGTGTTTCAGGTTTCTTTATCATTTTTCTCAGAATGATCTATCATTTTAACGTTTAAAATATATCATTTTGATATACAACGTTTAGATTTTGTAACTAATATGTCTCAATTTATAATTTTTGGATCGAAAAATCGACGTGTTGCACCAAAAGTCGATATCGATTAAAAAGAGATGGCAAGCGAAAAAATTCACATTGACCTTTGGCACGACAAGTTGAATTCTCCGATCTTGAAATTTATGACTCAGGAATATTTTAGTCACCGTTTCTAAACTTTATATAGAATATATATATATATATATATATATATATATATATATTTGTCCGAAATATGAATTTAGAGAGTTTCAAATTAAAGGAAAGCCAAAAGAAAATGAATAAAGCAGTACTGACATTTAGTAATTGACATGTTGAGAGTTGTCATGTTTGATCTATGTGAACTAGTAATTGTATTTTTTTATGGTGATCTTTCTGCGTAAAATAAAGTGAATCGAATACGATGATGAATCATCATGTTGAGAGTCATGTGTTTTTTTTTATGATGAATAGTAATTGCATCTTATTTAATATTATTCTTTATTATGTTCTATTCTTTTTAATTGCTAAAATATACTCCTTCCGTCCCCAAAAGTGTGGTCCAAATTTGATTATATGCAGTGGCGGATTCAGGATTTTAAATATGGGGGGTACGAAATTGATTGGGGGGTTGCAGGGGGTTGGCCTCCATGCTCGGGGGTTCAGGGGCGAAGCCCTCGAAATTTTTTTTTGAGCTATCCAATAATAAAAATGAGTTAAAATGCAAAAAAATAGATAAAATGTATATAAAAGGATATTCATAGAGTTCAAAAACAATTATATTATTCAATAATTACAACTGAAGACTCGAGTCCGAGCCGACGAGTCTTCATTCTCAGGAATCGATCCATGACATTTTCAAAAGAGAAAGAAGAAGAAATTCTATTCTTTAAAAAAAACAAGACATCCGTAAATGAAAAATAGGAAAAGGTAGTGGGGCCTTGTAAATTGGGATTAAATTATTACAATATTATGTTAAACTATTGAATTATATTAATTGTGGGCTGAGTTATTGAATTTTTACAATATATATATATATATATAGTAAAAAAAAATTGGGGGGATGGCTGTCCCCCCTTGTCCCCAAGTGCATCCGCCACTGATTATATGTGAGCTATAAAATATAAATTGGACCACACTTTTGGGGGACGGAGGGAGTAATTTATATAGTATAACTCTCTATCTCTCTCTCTATATATATATATGTGTATATGTGTGTATATAGAGCGCAGATCAAATAATAACACTTTCTTATGTGAGAAATAAGAACAAATCTGGACCCTTGATCTTTGTTGATCTACGGTCTAGATTTAACCGTACATTTAGTTACTTTAATTTATGCATTTAAATGTTAATGCATTAAGTTATTGTAATTTATACATTAAAATATTTATGCATTTAGTTTCTGCATGTATTTCCAATGTAATAAAATGCATTGTTCTTACGTTCTTATATAAGATGTGTTCTTATATATAAGATATGGAGAATTTGTACATAAGACTTATCCAACAAAAGAAATCCCATAAGAATTCCGAATATTTAAAACCCAACAAAATAAAAAGATCTTTTAATATATTACCATAGACACATGGCTATAGATCCCTTATTTTTAGGAGAATAGCTGTCACAATAAAAACTAATAGTACGAATAAGATTTTATAATTAAGGACAGAAAAATAGAACTGACCGTAGATTAATCAAGATGAGCGCTTCAGATCGCTTCTTATTTCTTACGGGAAAAAGATTTTATATATGATATATATATATATACACATAATTTGTAGAATAAGATAAAAATAGAAAATAAAATGGATGGTAAAATGGGGACAGCAATTAACTTGAACTACCAGGAGATTTTCCGATTTCATTTTTAATATAATTAAATAAATTAAATTTGAGATGAGAATTGAGATATTATTTTGAATAGAAAGAAAAGCTGATTTCTCTTATTTTTTTTAACAAACTCTCGAAATAGTGTATAGTAGAGTTGAATTTGGGTGAGATTGACCTTACCGTATGATTGGATATGAATTGTCATTTTTTTAGGACAATTGTAACTTATCTTCATGATAATATTATATAGTACTAGATTTACCCGCGCGCGTTGAACTGCACCATGCGATTGTATTTCATCTTTTATATTTTTAGATGTCAATAGAGCATTATTTAGGTATTATTATATCTATATAATCTAATTAAATAATTTCAAAATAATTACTATATTTTAGTATAATAATGCAACATACACGTGCTTATATAGTGAACTAAATTTGTTAGGCTTTAAAGTTTAATTTGAATTTAAAAAATTGACATGGAAAAATGTACAGTTATGAATTTGTATTGGAAAGTGTACAATTATTTGCATGTGACATGCAAAATAGGAGGGAAAATTCATGAATGAGCGGAAAAGTGCATTGCAAATTATTATGCTTTAATATTGTAATATATTTTAACTAGTTATTAAAGGGTAAAAGTATAATTGTCACCTTTCTTCAAAATAATAGTATTTTTTCTCCAAAATAATTATTACTTTATCTGGAAGCACCATGCTTTCAACAATATCCAAATCTTTGTGTTTATATGATTATTTAATTAATTTGGCAATATTAATATTAGGTTAAGTTTATTTTATAATTTAATTCTCTTTTATATGATTTATGGATTATTATCCACAAACAAAGTTTAATTATCCAAAAGTGATTTAATTTCCCCTTGATACCCACAAAAAAATAAAGGTTTGTACATGATTCAAATAAATTAATATGTCCAAAATGAGTAGAGAAACAGTTTTACGTGTCGTGAAGAAGAAGATTAGCGCATTGTAATTATTAAAACAATAGTGGGAGAAATAGCCAATCGGCATGTGATACGAAAGCACTTTCGGCCGGTGGAATTTATAAAATCAAGAACCAGAATTTCTTCAACGAGGTTTAATTTTAATAAAATAACCCCAAATTGCATTTCGACCTCACACCGTTCGCAAACCAATAATCTTCCCCAGCCGTCCGATCTACACATTTAACATGTCAACAGGATCTTTAGCCATTCAAAGACTATTTTTAATTTTCTTGTTGAAACCAAGAATCGGATGAGAGCTAGTGCAATCGTACAATATTATTGACTGCTAACTATGAAATTAGAGAGAGAGAAGCAATAAAAAATATTCCCTCCGTCCAAGATAAGTGTGGTTTGGAGGGAGTGACACGGATTTTAAAAGTGAGAGAGTGAGTTCGATGTATTGTAAGTGGAGAATGAAATCCATATATATTGTTCGTTGAATCATTTCTATTTAAGCAAAGGTCACACTTATTATGAACGGACGAAAAAGGAAAGAATACCACAATTATCGTGGACGGAGGGAGTATAGTACATGTCATGTCAGGTCATCACCAAGAACTTTCATCAAATTCGGATCATTTTTTTTTCTTGATTGATGGAAATTGGAATTCATATTGTGATCTCTTGTCCTTTGTAAGGAGAAGAATATACCATTTAATTATTACAAAAATTCTGGTACGATTCACTTTTTAGTGAACCGCAACGGTAATTTGAAAATTTTAAAAAATTAGTTAATTAATACTAATAAACATAATTGGAATTTATTAATCGCATGTAGTGTTTTTTTCACCCATTAAGTATTAATTAAATTAATATTTTTATTTTTGCATGGACACCCAAGTCCTTCTCTAGAATTATAAAGCTTGTGGTAAATCTGATCAGTTTTTAACGCAAGATTTCGTGCAATAGTGAAATCGAGTGAATTACAATATGGTTTGCCTCAAGTTTTACATTACAAAAAAAGTATTCTCAATATGATTAGATAGTTTTATTTTAATATTTTCATAAATTCATGGAACAATTATAAAATATGGCTTGAAATTTGGCACATGTTTCAAAATGAAATGACGTAAAAAAATCATGAGATCATTATGGAGTGAGAAAATTGGTGGAAAAAATCGGACAAATCAAAACTTCGTGTATTTAAATTCAAATTTCAAAGTTCATGTGCAAAATCAGAAGAGTCCAAAGTTAGTGCATTTCCAAGGTAATATCCCTGAAGTAAAATAAAGGAAAGACAACAAGAATATAGTCGTATGCATTATTTTGGACGATTCTGCCCTCGATCGTCCAACAAAGTGGTCCTGAAGAGGATCTTACATGAAGACACGAGAAGAAGAAGAAGAAAGATATGCAAAGATGAGATCGATAGTTGGGCATGGGGATAGTAACACGAGTCCCAGCATGATCCTAATAGACCAACATTCTGTAGGGTGATAGCTCTAATCTTATGTGAAGGATCTTTATTTGTTCAATTATGGGACCATCCATATTTTGTTTGATTTGTTCTTAATATTTGAGGCCCTATATCTGCTTCTAAATCTTTTTTTATTTAATATAAATCAACGTACGTGTGCGTTTCAATTTGTGTGTGTGTAAATGGAGTTGGTCCCTTAGACAACATTATGTGAAGCCTCTAATGGTCAATTGAACCTCACACCACTAGACATTGTCTTCTCAAAACAAATTTAAGTGTTAATGAGAGGTTGTGGGTGATATGATGATATATGAGTATGTGACTAAGATGAGTTGAGTAAGACATGTTTTTATTGGTCTTGCTCACCAGGAACACCAGTCCAAGCCACTTGGATTAATTGCCGTATTTAACACAATTTTTCACCGAATTTAAAATTACTACGTGACTTTTCAAATGTTGCGAATACAACATAATATTATTATTATTATTATTATTATTATTATTATTATTATTATTATTATTATTATTATTATTATTATTATTATTATTATAAAACCGTCAATTTTTTCGGCAGTAGGTCCTATGTGTTCGATGTAAAGTCCATGTGTGGACTCCACGTCTCATGAAACGTCATTTTTATAAATAAAATCTGATTTATATTTAAATTTGGGATCTTTGGGTTTGATTCAAAAAAATTTCAAACTTGCTATTCATTATGACATTTATAATGTGTATAGATCAACTCTATGAACTATAATTGATTGTTTCACCATTTAGTATATTTTCTTAACAAACAACACTTTTTTGTACAAGACTAAAATAAACACAAGTTAGAATGTCGAGATAAAAAGAAAATCCAAAATAAAAGTAGTATACTTGCTATCATTTTCGGTGCAATTAACTTTCTTCTAGAAATTAGCCTTTAAATTCTTTCAATTACATTATATATAGTTTTATAGATCTTGAAAATACATTTTATGCATATCTTTTTAGTCATCAATCAAAAATCTAAAAATATTATAAAACAAAAATTTAATTTCTTTCATGCAAATAAAACAAACACATCAGCAACCAATTAATTTAGGCATTTACTAATTTACTGGGCATTCATGCGACACGACAGTGTAAGGGGGAAATTGACAATAAATAATTTGAATGATGATTAGCATTTGGATAATTTTGTAATTCTCTAGAGTGCACGAGAATTGGATAAGATTTCATTTCTAAAATAGTGTTTCATCTCCCATTATTTAAGTATTGGATTGTTGATATTGTACAGTATTTCAAAACTTTGATAAGTATTTACTAGCAAAAAGGACAAAGTATTTGAAAAATACGTAACGTGAGTTCTCCACTATTAAAATAAGTGACACTAGACTTGAGTATATTTGTAACTTTGGTTTGCTTTGGTTAGTTTACGACAAAGATGTACTAGCTAAGCTGCATAGAGTATAGATCCCTACACAATAAATCTAAAAATGGTGGGAAAATTACAAAAATGCAGTTGATAATTGATGAAGATTGTGGAAGGAAAGAGTAAGTAGTACTAGCGATATATATGAGTGGTACATCTGTACAATCACACACATTTGTGAGCAAAAATTCAATATAGCTCAGCAAGTGAAGTCCATTCAGCATAAAGACATTAGGGCCAACCATAGATGAAGACATTTTTGGTGGAAGACTTACAAAGTAATCCTCTCCTCTTGTCAACATATATGACACCCTATGGTACATTACCTTCGTCTAATTGGTGGAGTGACTGTACTAATGAATAAAAGATTATGCGATCTTACCAATTAATGAAACGAAAATCGACATCATCGAGAATAATTTCATCATAACGAGCTGGGTTCATTCCTCGCTGTTGCAGCACAATATTCATGACTCTTCTCCGTTGAAATCTCGTCGGGAAACCTGCAAAATGGAGGCCGGGGGTGACCCCGGCGTAAATCCTCCGACGCCCAAGTTAGAATTCATTCATCGGAGAATAAAAACTTAGAGAAAGAAAGAAAGAGAGAGAGAGAAATGTTGGGTGCGTGAGAGTGAATGTCCAAATGGGTGTAACTCCCTTATATATATAGTGCAAGGCATTTCTTGTGGACAAAGTAGCAGCCTTCAACTACTCCAAGGACAGGTGGCGCGTTATCATCAGCTCTTTCCAACTTTCTTTGCTGACAGCTATCTCTGCTAAAAGTACAGACGACAGGTCGCTACTGCTAGTCTTGTCAGTTCGGTCAGGAAGGATGCGGGAGACCTGATTAGGTCTCTTTTCTTCCCAGGTCCACGCAGTGGCCTCTTTCTAGTTCTCTTGACCTTGGTTCAAAGTTCTCCTTTGGGGCACCTCACATATGTTGTCGGGCAGTTGTGCTGAAGATGCGGGAGACCTGACGAGGTCTCTTTTTCCACCTATCTCACACGAGCCCTAGTTCGAAGACCTCTCTTCTTGAGAGACCTTCGGTAAAGACCTAAAACAGGCCTCTGGTTATTTTTGGACACATCACCAATATTTTTTAAACAATATCTTAGGACTTGTCTTTATAGCTGCAATTTTCTTTTTTCCTTTTCGCGTGATTTGCAAGTTTATTATATAATGGCAGAGTATTCATACTGTACTAATTAATTAAGCGTATTAAAGTCTTGAGTACGTTCATGATTCATTTAGTTAAAAGCTCTATCTTTAAGCCCAAAGATAATAATAATAATAATAATAATAATAATAATAATAATAATAATAATTTTTTCAAGTATTTAGATATATTTTTTCAAGTAAATTCAAGATAAACATTATACACTTATTCATGTTTATCGAGCTCGGCGGCGGTAATATAGAAGATGGGCTAAGAAGTAAGAGAGATGAAGGGGTTGGGGATGTTAGGATTTAATTTGGTGATGGGCCTACTAACTAATTATGTGGGCCAAAAGGAATGGGATTAGTCTCACCTATTATTATTAGGATTATTTTAAACATAGCCCCCAATTTTCTTTTTACTGCCTCCAAAATAAAAAAAAAAAATTATTAAATATATTTATCCCCCAACTTAATTAAATTCTTAACAAAATAAAAATTTCTCGTGAAACTAAAGTAACGCTGAAACTATTTCCTCTTCTGCCTTAAAAAAAGCCCATAGTTTAATTATGGCAATTAAAAGACAAAAATAACTCTAATCTCCACTGATGCAAGGCAAATTGTAGAGAAACGAAATTGATCAGATTTCAATCATTTTATTTGAGTAGCCACATCAGAAACCTACAATTAAAATTAAATTATTGAAGATGGAGACATCAAATTGAGTGCGGACGACGTCAAGTAAATGATAAAATAGAAGAAAATCGTCCCAGTGGGGATGGCCTAGTGGTGGAGTGGTTGCCTGTTGACCAATAGGTCAGAGGTTCGAGTACTCTCGGCCACAAAAAAACCCTAGGTGGGGTGTGTGAGTATTAATATTTGTAATGATATTCAAAAAAAAAAAAAAAAAAAAATAGAAGAAATCGGTCCCAGTGGGGATGGCCTAAGAGCACTCACATTGGTGGGTACAAAAAAATTGTGCCCACCAATATTTAATTAATATTTGTGGGGTATTGGTGGGGTAGGGTGGGCACAAAAAAGTTGGCCACATTGGTGAGCACAAATTAAGGTGGGCACACCTATTATTTTAATGATTTTATTTTTCAATTACATTTTTATTTTCATAATTTAAATAACATTAATTTTTAAAGCCCCCGGTGAAAATTGAGGGACATAGGCGGAACCCGGCGGAAATTGAGGACGGTTGGGGGTGGGGGTGGAGACGTTTTGGAAGGATGGAGGTCGAAAATTGCCGTAGAAATTTGAATTATTGGGATCGAAACTTGCATCACTAGAACCGAACCAAGACCAATTTTGATTGGGATCCATTTGTAGCACAAAAATATAAGAAGTTGTAGAGATAATTTAGAAGAAATTGAGATACAATTGTAGAGAATGAGGTGAAAATGAATGAAATAAGGTGTAGTATTTATAGGTAAAAATTAGAATTAAATTAAAATTAAAAAAAAAATCATACCGTTGCCCAATACCCAGCCGCCACGTGGCCATCCACCCCTCCCTGCCCAGCAAGCCCCCCCGGGCACCAGGCCGCCCACCCCATCCGCCCTCCCCTGGGCGCCATCAGCAGCGCCCACCCCCCACCCGCCCACCGTTACAAGTGCTCTAATGGTGGAGTGATTGCCTGTTGACCAATAGGTCAGAGGTTCGAGTACTCTCGGCCACAAAAAAACCCTAGGTGGGGTGTGTGAGTATTAATATTTGTAATGATATTAAAAAAAAAAGAAGAAGAAATCGAATTCAAATCTCTATTTTTTTTCCTTTAGAATCCAACTCTCTACTCAACTAATTTACTGTCTTCTCGTTTGGATGGGGTCGGAAAGGACACATACAACCAAGAAAAAAAAATAATTTCTCAGAAGGAATTCTTGATTCATCGACAACATATATGCATGGAGTTAAGATTTTGAGAGAGAATCAAGAAAGAGAAAGAGAAAGGGATTGACGATTCATGTCTTTTGATTGGTTGTTCGGCGATGGTAACGATTATCGTACGGTGAGAATTGGGTCGAGGCCGCCATTGGTGAACTTTCCGGGGGGCTATACATTTTTAGTGATTTTCTTTTGGGAGAAGTGGGATTTTAGCACTTTTTAGAATCAAAATCTTAATTCTAGCACTACTTTTTAAAATATACAAATTCTAGCACTTTTCTACATTTTTACCCCTCCTTTTTTCATATCAGTTATCAGATTTATTTTTATTGAGAAAATGCTGAAAAATTAAATTACGATAAACACGCTAAAATAATAGATGATTTCGGATTTCACTTTTTACTTTCTACGTTCAGTCAATTTTTCTTTCATTCTCCAACAGTCATCGTTCATTAGTCATGGTCTCCGCCGCCGTTCCGTAGTCGCCGCCGAGATCGAGCAACAGTCTCCGCCGCACCGCAACAGTCTCGATCTTCACCGCCTCTCTCTCCTCTCCCAAAATCGTCTCCACAACGAAGAAACCCTAGCTGCCGCCGTGAATCCACAGATTCATGCGCCGTCAACAGTAGTCATCGCCGCCGACGCCGTCCACCATAATAGCCGCCGACGTCGAGATATAAATCGCCTTTACCGTCAGAACATTTGGATATACGCCGGCTCTTTCCCCTCTCCCAAATCGATGCCAACAACATGGAACCCTAGCCGGCTCCGTTCAGCCATAGAGTCCGCCGCCGTCAACCATATTCGCTGGCGCCATTGTCGATCTCAAGCTCCTTCCAGTCCGTCAACTTTGAAAAACATGACAGATTCAACTTCGGTTAGTGTTTAATTTTTTTCCATTTTTTTGAAATTGCGATTTTGCAATAATCAGAGTATGTAGATTCGCTTTGGATGTTCATGAGTTTGACTTGGAGTATGCAGTTGGGCGGGTATTTTGTTGTTCAAATGATTTTGTCCAATGATTTAGCTATATATTGTTTCACAAAAAAGAATATGTGAATTGAGAAACTTCCTGTGTACTTATATCTTTGTGATAGAACAAATAAATGGGAAAATAAATCTGCAGACACAAGAATATATGTGTGAATTCCCAAAGATTTTGTTATGTTGTTGTGGTCGTATTCCCATGTTTATGAATGTGAACTCCCATAATTTCTAATGGGCTGTTGAGGATGTGTTCCCATGTTTGATTTTGTGAATTCGTATGATGATTTTTGTGAATGGAGGTTCATTTGACATGGTTGTTGTGCAGTAGAGGTTCTGTTCTCAAAATCATGCACTTGAATTCCCATAAATTGGGATGGGTTGTTGAGGATGTAGTCTCATATATGATTTTGTGAATTCTTAGAATGATTGATGTGAATTGTGGTTTATTTGACATGGTTGTTGTGAAGTAGATGTTCTGTTCCCATGTTTATGAATCTGAATATCCATAAATTCTGATGGGTTGTTGAGGATGTATTCTCGTGCTTTATTATGTGAATTCGTAGGATGATTTTTGTGAATGGTGGTTCATTTGACATGGTTGTTGTGCAGTAGAGGTTCTGTTCTCAAAATCATGCACTTGAATTCCCATAAATTGTGATGGGCTATTGAGGATGTAGTCTCATATATGATCTTGTGAATTCTTAGAATGATTGATGTGAATTGTGGTTTATTTGACATGGTTGTTGTGAAGTAGATGTTCTGTTCCCATGTTTATGAATCTGAATACCCATAAATTCTGATGGGCTGTTGAGGATGTATTCTCATGCATTATTATGTGAATTCTTAGAATGATCTTTGTGAACTGTGGTTCATTGGACATGGTTGTTGTGAAGTAGAGGTTCCCAAAAAATGTATGTGTGAATTCCCAAAGTTTAAGTTGTGCTGTTGAGGTTGTATTCGCATGTTTATGCATGTGAATTCGCGAAATCTCTTATGTGATGGTGAGGATGTATTCCCATGTTTGGTTTTGTGAATTCACAGAATGATTTTTGTGAATTGTATTTCAATTGACATGGTTGTTGTGCAGTAGAGTTTCTGTTATCAACAAAAATGAATGTGGATTCCCATAATTTCTGATGGGCTGTTGAGGATGTATTCTCATGTATGATTTTGTGAATTCTTGGAATGGTTTTTGTGAATTGTGGTTCATTTGACATGGTAGTTGTGCAGTAGAGGTTCTGTTCTCAAAATTATGCATGTGAATTCCCATACTTTCTGATGGTATGTTGAGGATGTATCCTCATGTATGATTATGTGATTTCTTATAATGTTTATTTGTGAATTGTGGTTCATAAAAAATATGATTTTCAACAGGATGTAAATGCCGAACAAGGAAATAGAAGTTCTGAAACAAACTTGGACATGTCCAACAACCCTCCGGTAAGTTTAAGAAACGGTGTGTGCTACAGAGTTTACTTTAATCGTAAAAATGATTCCTTTGACTAATATTGTAACCTTTAATTTTTTTTTTATAAATTCATAGGATGGTTGGAGATACAAACGGCCACAGAATCAAGGAACATCTTGTAAAGTGAATCAATATTGCAAGGAAGAGATCCTACAAACAATCAGAGCTACTTTAACAAAGTATGGGGCCGAGACAATGAACATGTTTGAGAATTGTTGTTTTGGAAAATACTACGGGCTGAAAGGTAAATTAGGTAAAAGTATGAGTACGGTACATGAGATCATGTCGTACCAAATAGAATATTTGAGGGATGAAGACTACACGACAACGGAGTTATGCTTCTACTTTAAGGAGAAGATTGTAAAATTCAGGAGAACGGAGTTTGCTCTGGTCACAGGTCTGAAATTTGGACCTTCCACATTTGATCCCTTCCAAAAAAATATTCGAGTTCCAAGAGACTCCTGTTACACGACCCATTACGGGAACAAATCAATTAGCCACAATGATTTACTAATTGATTTCGTAGATGGGAATTTCGGAAATGAAGGGGAGGACTATGTTAAGGTGGCAAAGATATTGTTTGTGTACAATGTTCTATTAGCAGTCCCACCGACACATAAAGTACTTAATTGGTTGTGGATTTTAGTTGAGGATGAGGATGCGTGGGAATCATTCCCTTGGGGTAGTTACGCGTACCAACACCTCATCCATCAACTGAACTCAGTCAAAATAGTATATGTGCCAGAAGGGAAAAAAGGATCATACCATATTTATGGTTTTATCACAGCTTTTCTGGTAAGGACCTTACCTTTATTAAACCTGCGTTTTTTTTGTCTTACATCTTTCTGTAACTTAAGTTAATATTTTGTTGCAGGGATGGATTTTTTGTGCTTTTCCTGACATTGGTAAGGAGTCGGGCGTAATCGATGAGACAGATATCCCCCGTATGTTTAGATTTCATTACTCCTATGGGTTGTGTAATGCGTTAGAAAGCATGAGTCAGGTAATTTAAATTTAAAATGAATCCCACTTTTTTTTTGAATTAATATTGTAGTGTTTGAAATAAATTTTATGTTATTTCCCAAAAGGTGATATATGATGTAATAGCTTATTTCTTATGTTCAAGCCTAGCTTTATGTTATTTCTCAAAATTTAAAGTGTCAGATAGGATGTTATTGTCGTGTAAAATCTTCGTAATTTGTGCAATTAATTTTGAATTCACAATATGAATAGTTTGCTTTATCATAATAATGTAGTTGGACAACCTAATTTTATTTTTAAAAACTGTACTTACAAATTTTCTTATGCATAGATTGAGGAAATATTGCATCCGACCGATGAAGAAAAGGAAACAAATTATTGGGAATCAATGGAAGAGGGCGATGGTTCATTCGCGTTGACCTTTCCAAAGTTAGTTGTCGTTGTGTCAAAGCAAGAAGAGGAAAGTGAAAGTGAGCAAAATAAAGATGATGAAGCTGAAACAACGGAGACAGTTCATGAAGAAAGAGATCCAACAACTGAGAATATGGGTCAAACGTCTACAGAAATACGGTTGGATGATTACAGTATTGAGAAGATTGCTATGCGAACTGCAAGTATTTTGGAGGAGAGATATAGGTCAATGTTTACTTACTATGCAGAATTCTTAGAATATCGCTCTTCTCATCAGGTATTGCATAATTTCTTATTATTCCTATTATGTATAAAATAGGTAATGTTTCGTATACATAGTGATTGTAAATTAATTATTTCTTTATATTTGTTTGCAGCGCCCAAACGTTACACAAACCAATTTAAATTCTACTGATCAGTCCACACCTCTGTATCATGCTCGTTCTGCTGCTCAGTCACCTCTTCCTTCCACAGTTCGTGCAGAGGATTGTGAGCAACCAAATGATTTCACAAACGCACGCGAGGATCAGGTATAGACTTGCATGTCCTTTATGATCAGGAATTCACGATATATTATGTTTGTGAAGTAACACATAAATAAATGGGAAAATAAGTATCCGGACACTAAAAAATGTATGTGAATTCCCAATAATATTGATGTGCTCTTGAGGATATATTCTCATGTTTGTTTTGGTGAATTCCCATAATGTTTTTTGTGAATTGTTGCTTATTTCCCGAGAAAACCACATGCTATTCCAGAGCATAGCTATTAAGATAGGTCAAGTATTGTGTGTTTGATATCTAAAGTGTGCTGCTTTGCTTGAGATGTGATTCGAAAGTTTCATTAGATTATTATTGAATTCTCAAAAATGATTGTGAGCTGTTATGGTTGAATTCACAAATTTATGTATGTGATTTCCCATAAATTTTTGTGTGAATTATGCTTTATGACAACCTACTTATTTTACAAACGCACGCGAGGTTTCGGTATAGGCTACCGTTTCCTGTATGAGGAAATTATATTTAGGGATTTCTCAACATATAAGTTCCTTACAAGGTATCCTTCTCAATCTTGTGATAAACAGGAGGTTGTTGAGAAATCATTGAATAACACAATTTCTGAAAAACTCGGGGATAATATGAATAAAGAACATCGGGAAGAAGAAGATAAGGTTAACCTCGTTATTTTATGTAATGCACAAATTACAATTTGTTATTTATCAAATTTTTTAGCATTGTAAAACATATCGTAATTAGAATTTTACTGAATGTGTTGGTGACAGCGTGAAGAAGCAGAAGTTGGTGTTATTTCTACACCAGACCATGTCCGAGCTCTAGCAGACATTGACGAAAATCCAGAATTTTTACAGCAAGTGGTTGATTCAGTAACTTTGATTACTCAAAAACACAGAAAAAGGTAAAATTCAAATCATATGTAATATTGAAAGATTAAATGTTTAGGTATGACTGCTTTATGATTGATAATTAGGATGACAAACAAGCGGGGTTTACAACACCACGGCCGGATGATGACTATGATAACCCTGATTTTGCTAATGAAGCAGACGATTCAGCTAGGAAGGTTACCCAAGAGGTCCGAACCAAAGCTAGGAATGATGAAATACGTATGGGTAAGCGCCCACAGAACGAAGTCGTCCTTGAAAATGGTCAGCATGACCAAACTCTGAAAAAGCAGAATCAAGACCAAAAGCAAGTGTCGAAAGAAAGGCCAGAGAAACTGTGTTGGTCTTTTGTAAGGAATAAGAAACCTTCAGCGGTTTGTCGAAGTCCATACACTCCAGGTGTTGATCGTGGTGGAGACTACATAAAGTTCAAAAGATCAAAAACAATGTAAGTATTTAATGAGCGTTATACATTTAGTGGAAGCACAGATATTATCATGGGAATTCACAAATTTTAATACGTGGATATTAACAATTTTTCCCGAAATTTTACAGGAGGGACGTGGGACTTGCTGGACTCGTCGGTGCGAGCTGGTTCAAGGATATTGAGAATTCAAATACTGATTTAACTACGGGCCATATGAATTCTTACTTATCGTGTCTTCACAGTTTTCCAGAACTAGCAGAATTACATGATGTTAACCATCGTATCGGATTAACATCAACTGCCTTTATGGTAAGTGTATTGTTTTTTTTTACAAATTAATTTTAATGTAATTGAATTATGGTTAATTTGCGTGATAGGATAAGGTGCATGAAGTCTGGGTTCATTACCACAGTTCTGAAGATTGGTCGCAAGTAGACCCAACTAAAGGTGAGAATATTACAAAAGAAGATTTGTATGAGCTCGCTAGATTTACTGATGGGACATTGCCAAATTGGGGATTGGAAAAACTGAAGAAATGGTGGAATTATGACTCGGTATGTGCATATCCACTTTTGTTTAAATAAATTTTTCAATGAAATCACAAATTATCTTTTGTGAAATTTATTTAATTTAAACTTGTACTGGTAGGTTGTTCTAGTAGACAAGGGGACTGCTGGATGGTTCACTTGTGAGCTTTGTCTCACAAGGAATTACATAAAGGTATATGATCCTAAATTATGGGAATATACAGAAGAAGATATGGAGTGTGAACTACAGCCCCTATTGCCTTTGCAACGGATTCTGCCACAAGTTCTACTGTATTCAGGTTTCTATGATGCACACCCGAAGTTGGAGCAAAAAAAACAGTGGGATATTGGATACGTTCCTCAAGAAAAGATACAGATTAAGAACAAGTCAAACAATTCTTCTGGAGCATATGCGCTGAGACTGGTGGAGGCAATCATCACAAACAAATTTCCATCCTCATTCCTACACAAAGATGCTGCTGCTTACAAGAAACGCATTGCAAAATCTATTTTTGAGTACAGCACACCAGCTTGAATATATCTCCATAGTTGTATGAACATTTTGGAATGAATATTATATGTAAACTACTCAGATTGCAGTTTTTGAATGGTTTATTGAAAAATTAATGTTATTCCATTTGCTACTCTTGTATATTATTTGTCCCCATGATGAGTGATTTAGTTTGTTGAAGAATGAGATTGAAAAAAAAAGAATCATGTGAATTCCCATATTCGGAAATGAGAAACACATTTTTTTATGTGTGAATACATTGGTTAATATGTGGGAATTCACACAAAAACTAACTTGAAACATAAGATAACCTATCTTGTTCATTAAGGAAATGCTATTGTATTTGTGAAGAACGATTATTTTCCAACTTTATATTTAATTGTCAGAATTCTGATCAGTGCATACAAACATGTGACTTCGTATAAGGATTGGAATTCAACGCGTTTGTGATTTGTCAAATATTATTGGAGCTAAAAAGGATAAAATAAATAGATGCAACATATTTGTAACAGAATTAGCCTTTCTTACTTTTTTCCAAAGTAAACATAAGTAATTATTATTGAAGAAAAAATAAAGAATAGAAACAATTACACAGTCTAAAAATGAATTAAAATATAATAGCTACTAACACGTGGCAGTCAAACACCGTTATTCACACCCGACCCGACGTACATTTCTTCTTCGTATGCCCCTTCTGGCGACAAATGGTACAACTTCTGGAGCGACGAGCAGTAACAGGTTCATCTTCGACTTGTTCAACTGAATGAATTGAGAGTTCAGCACTACAAGTGGAACGATAATGACCTTTCTGTTTGCATCGTGCACACACTCGGCCTCTTGAGGTGGATGACGACTCAACAGATGATGGTATTCTGTTAGTTCTGGGACGACCAGCTTGTGTTGGATTTGCTGGAACGCGAACAATTCTTGACTTAACGTTTCCGGGAATAATCCCGCTCATCATTAGGTGGTATTGGGTTTATGTCATCGCGGTATATTTCTCGTAAGGTCTCCATTTTGTAGTAGCTAGATACGTACGACATGGGACTCTGATTCGCCTTGCTGTACAACATGTAAGAAGAATTAAAAGCAATATAATGTCACGAAAATTACAATGATATTTCACAGGTGAGATAATGAGAATAATATCAGAATTGATATTTTTAAAAGTTTACCGGATAATTTCTTCTTTGCATGAGAACATGGAATGAGATCGAGGTCAAACTCTACTGCACGAACAAGAATTAATCGCAAGATTCACAATAAAAACTCTCAAACCTTGTTTGACACTAAACTTTGAAGAATTAATTGCCTCGGCCTCAAAAGTTTGACCTTCTTGAATTGAAAGATCCAAAATGTCGGACACTTTTTGGTTAATTCATGATCCCTTGCATTTGCTTTGTCACGCCTCTCCACAAACCAAAGACCAATCAACGTGCGTACACACTCTAATAACGTACATACAGGCAACCTCCTGCCCAACGTAGGCAGTTATTGAAGGATTCAGCACAGTTGGATGTCATAAAATTATAACGCCTAACTGGACAATAACTACGAGACCAAGTACGAGGATCAAGGTCACTCAATCTACCGAATGCACCTGGTTTTGATGCCTCTAGATCCTTCATATGCTTTTCCAACAAATCCTTCCTATGACAATATGCTGCTTTCTTAAAAATAGCTACAACATTCTTTCCAAATTTGGCAAGATTCTTCTGTAGATGTACAGCACAAAGACCATGAGGAGTCCCAGGATAAACAATTTGAATCGCCTTGCTAATGCTGACGTGTTGGTCAGATATGAAAATCAAGTCCCTAGGGCAGCCAAAAGTGGTTTTTAACTGTGTGAAGAACCAAATCCAAGATTTATCATTCTCCTTATCGCCTATACCAAAAGCTAAGGGATATATTTGTTCGTTTCCATCTAGTGATGCGACAACAAACAAAACACCTTTGTATTTACCTTTCAAATGTGTCCCATCTACAACAATAACAGGCCGACATGAAGATATGAAACCATTAATAGATGCACCAAGTGCCATGAAAGCATACTCAAACACGTCGTCATTATCGGTCTTCACATCAACGCAAGACCGATAATGACGACGTGTTTGAGTATGCTTTCATGGCACTTGGTGCATCTATTAATGGTTTCATATCTTCATGTCGGCCTGTTATTGTTGTAGATGGGACACATTTGAAAGGTAAATACAAAGGTGTTTTGTTTGTTGCTGCATCACTAGATGGAAACGAACAAATATATCCCTTAGCTTTTGGTATAGGCGATAAGGAGAATGATAAATCTTGGATTTGGTTCTTCACACAGTTAAAAACCACTTTTGGCTGCCCTAGGGACTTGATTTTCATATCTGACCAACACGTCAGCATTAGCAAGGCGATTCAAATTGTTTATCCTGGGACTCCTCATGGTCTTTGTGCTGTACATCTACAGAAGAATCTTGCCAAATTTGGAAAGAATGTTGTAGCTATTTTTAAGAAAGCAGCATATTGTCATAGGAAGGATTTGTTGGAAAAGCATATGAAGGATCTAGAGGCATCAAAACCAGGTGCATTCGGTAGATTGAGTGACCTTGATCCTCGTACTTGGTCTCGTAGTTATTGTCCAGTTAGGCGTTATAATTTTATGACATCCAACCGTGTCGAATCCTTCAATAACCGCCTACGTTGGGCGAGGAGGTTGCTGTATGTACGTTATTAGAGTGTGTACGCACGTTGATTGGTCTTTGGTTTGTGGAGAGGCGTGACAAAGCAAATGCAAGGGATCATGAATTAACCAAAAAAGTGTCTGACATTTTGGATCTTTCAATTCAAGAAGGTCAAACTTTTGAGGTTGAGGCAATTAATTCTTCAAAGTTTAGTGTCAAACAAGGTTTGAGAGTTTTTATTGTGAATCTTGCGATTAATTCTTGTTCGTGCAGAGAGTTTGACCTCGATCTCATTCCATGTTCTCATGCAGCAGCAGCTATCTGGTAAACTTTTAAAAATATCAATTCTGATATTATTCTCATTATCTCACCTGTGAAATATCATTGTAATTTTCGTGACATTATATTGCTTTTAATTCTTCTTACATGTTGTACATGGCGATCGTAGTCCCATGTCGTACGTATCTAGCTACTACAAAATGGAGACCTTACGAGAAATATACCGCGATGACATAAACCCAATACCACCTAATGATGAGTGGATTATTCCTGGAAACGTTAAGTCAAGAATTGTTCGCGTTCCAGCAAATCCAACACAAGCTGGTCGTCCCAGAACTAACAGAATACCATCATCTGTTGAGTCGTCATCCACCTCAAGAGGCCGAGTGTGTGCACGATGCAAACAGAAAGGTCATTATCGTTCCACTTGTAGTGCTGAACTCTCAATTCATTCAGTTGAACAAGTCGAAGATGAACCTGTTACTGCTCGTCGCTCCAGAAGTTGTACCATTTGTCGCCAGAAGGGGCATACGAAGAAGAAATGTACGTCGGGTCGGGTGTGAATAACGGTGTTTGACTGCCACGTGTTAGTAGCTATTATATTTTAATTCATTTTTAGACTGTGTAATTGTTTCTATTCTTTATTTTTTCTTCAATAATAATTACTTATGTTTACTTTGGAAAAAAGTAAGAAAGGCTAATTCTGTTACAAATATGTTGCATCTATTTATTTTATCCTTTTTAGCTCCAATAATATTTGACAAATCACAAACGCGTTGAATTCCAATCCTTATACGAAGTCACATGTTTGTATGCACTGATCAGAATTCTGACAATTAAATATAAAGTTGGAAAATAATCGTTCTTCACAAATACAATAGCATTTCCTTAATGAACAAGATAGGTTATCTTATGTTTCAAGTTAGTTTTTGTGTGAATTCCCACATATTAACCAATGTATTCACACATAAAAAAATGTGTTTCTCATTTCCGAATATGGGAATTCACATGATTCTTTTTTTTTCAATCTCATTCTTCAACAAACTAAATCACTCATCATGGGGACAAATAATATACAAGAGTAGCAAATGGAATAACATTAATTTTTCAATAAACCATTCAAAAACTGCAATCTGAGTAGTTTACATATAATATTCATTCCAAAATGTTCATACAACTATGGAGATATATTCAAGCTGGTGTGCTGTACTCAAAAATAGATTTTGCAATGCGTTTCTTGTAAGCGGACAAAGATCTTTGTGTAGGAATGAGGATGGAAATTTGTTTGTGATGATTGCCTCCACCGATCTCGGCGCATATGTCTCCGGAATTGTTTGACTTGTTCTTAATCTGTATCTCTTCTTGAGGAACGTATCCAATATCCCACTATTTTTTTTGCTCCAACTTCGGGTGTGCATCATAGAAACTTGAATACAGTAGAACTTGTGGCAAAATCCGTTGCAAAGGTAATAGAGGCTGTAGTTCACACTTCATATCTTCTTCTGTATATTCCCATAATTTATGATCATATACCTTTATGTAATTCCTTGTGAGACAAAGCTCACAAGTGAACCATCCAGCAGTCCCCTTGTCTACTAGAACAACCTACCAGTACAAGTTTAAATTAAATAAATTTCACAAAAGATAATTTGTGATTTCATTGAAAAATTTATTTAAACAAAAGTGGATATGCACATACCGAGTCATAATTCCACCATTTCTTCAGTTTTTCCAATCCCCAATTTGGCAATGTCCCATCAGTAAATCTAGCGAGCTCATACAAATCTTCTTTTGTAATATTCTCACCTTTAGTTGGGTCTACTTGCGACCAATCTTCAGAACTGTGGTAATGAACCCAGACTTCATGCACCTTATCCTATCACGCAAATTAACCATAATTCAATTACATTAAAATTAATTTGTAAAAAAAAACAATACACTTACCATAAAGGCAGTTGATGTTAATCCGATACGATGGTTAACATCATGTAATTCTGCTAGTTCTGGAAAACTGTGAAGACACGATAAGTAAGAATTCATATGGCCCGTAGTTAAATCAGTATTTGAATTCTCAATATCCTTGAACCAGCTCGCACCGACGAGTCCAGCAAGTCCCACGTCCCTCCTGTAAAATTTCGGGAAAAATTGTTAATATCCACGTATTAAAATTTGTGAATTCCCATGATAATATCTGTGCTTCCACTAAATGTATAACGCTCATTAAATACTTACATTGTTTTTGATCTTTTGAACTTTATGTAGTCTCCACCACGATCAACACCTGGAGTGTATGGACTTCGACAAACCGCTGAAGGTTTCTTATTCCTTACAAAAGACCAACACAGTTTCTCTGGCCTTTCTTTCGACACTTGCTTTTGGTCTTGATTCTGCTTTTTCAGAGTTTGGTCATGCTGACCATTTTCAAGGACGACTTCGTTCTGTGGGCGCTTACCCATACGTATTTCATCATTCCTAGCTTTGGTTCGGACCTCTTGGGTAACCTTCCTAGCTGAATCGTCTGCTTCATTTGCAAAATCAGGGTTATCATAGTCATCATCCGGCCGTGGTGTTGTAAACCCCGCTTGTTTGTCATCCTAATTATCAATCATAAAGCAGTCAGACCTAAACATTTAATCTTTCAATATTACATATGATTTGAATTTTACCTTTTTCTGTGTTTTTGAGTAATCAAAGTTACTGAATCAACCACTTACTGTAAAAATTCTGGATTTTCGTCAATGTCTGCTAGAGCTCGGACATGGTCTGGTGTAGAAATAACACCAACTTCTGCTTCTTCACGCTGTCACCAACACATTCAGTAAAATTCTAATTACGATATGTTTTACAATGCTAAAAAATTTGATAAATAACAAATTGTAATTTGTGCATTACATAAAATAACGAGGTTAACCTTATCTTCTTCTTCCCGATGTTCTTTATTCATATTATCCCCGAGTTTTTCAGAAATTGTGTTATTCAATGATTTCTCAACAACCTCCTGTTTATCACAAGATTGAGAAGGATACCTTGTAAGGAACTTATATGTTGAGAAATCCCTAAATATAATTTCCTCATACAGGAAACGGTAGCCTATACCGAAACCTCGCGTGCGTTTGTAAAATAAGTAGGTTGTCATAAAGCATAATTCACACAAAAATTTATGGGAAATCACATACATAAATTTGTGAATTCAACCATAACAGCTCACAATCATTTTTGAGAATTTAATAATAATCTAATGAAACTTTCGAATCACATCTCAAGCAAAGCAGCACACTTTAGATATCAAACACACAATACTTGACCTATCTTAATAGCTATGCTCTGGAATAGCATGTGGTTTTCTCGGGAAATAAGCAACAATTCACAAAAAACATTATGGGAATTCACCAAAACAAATATGAGAATATATCCTCAAGAGCACATCAATATTATTGGGAATTCACATACATTTTTTAGTGTCCGGATACTTATTTTCCCATTTATTTATGTGTTACTTCACAAACATAATATATCGTGAATTCCTGATCATAAAGGACATGCAAGTCTATACCTGATCCTCGCGTGCGTTTGTGAAATCATTTAGTTGCTCATAATCCTCTGCACGAACTGTGGAAGGAAGAGGTGACTGAGCAGCAGAACGAGCATGATACAGAGGTGTGGACTGATCAGTAGGATTTAAATTGGTTTGTGTAACGTTTGGGCGCTGCAAACAAATATAAAGAAATAATTAATTTACAATCACTATGTATACGAAACATTACCTATTTTATACATAATAGGAATAATAAGAAATTATGCAATACCTGATGAGAAGAGCGATATTCTAAGAATTCTGCATAGTAAGTAAACATTGACCTATATCTCTCCTCCAAAATACTTGCAGTTCGCATAGCAATCTTCTCAATACTGTAATCATCCAACCGTATTTCTGTAGACGTTTGACCCATATTCTCAGTTGTTGTACCCCTTTCTTCATGAACTGTCTCCGTTGTTTCAGCTTCATCATCTTTATTTTGCTCACTTTCACTTTCCTCTTCTTGCTTTGACACAACGACAACTAACTTTGGAAAGGTCAACGCGAATGAACCATCGCCCTCTTCCATTGATTCCCAATAATTTGTTTCCTTTTCTTCATCGGTCGGATGCAATATTTCCTCAATCTATGCATAAGAAAATTTGTAAGTACAGTTTTTAAAAATAAAATTAGGTTGTCCAACTACATTATTATGATAAAGCAAACTATTCATATTGTGAATTCAAAATTAATTGCACAAATTACGAAGATTTTACACGACAATAACATCCTATCTGACACTTTAAATTTTGAGAAATAACATAAAGCTAGGCTTGAACATAAGAAATAAGCTATTACATCATATATCACCTTTTGGGAAATAACATAAAATTTATTTCAAACACTACAATATTAATTCAAAAAAAAAGTGGGATTCATTTTAAATTTAAATTACCTGACTCATGCTTTCTAACGCATTACACAACCCATAGGAGTAATGAAATCTAAACATACGGGGGATATCTGTCTCATCGATTACGCCCGACTCCTTACCAATGTCAGGAAAAGCACAAAAAATCCATCCCTGCAACAAAATATTAACGTAAGTTACAGAAAGATATATGACAAAAAAAACGCAGGTTTAATGAAGGTAAGGTCCTTACCAGAAAAGCTGTGATAAAACCATAAATATGGTATGATCATTTTTCCCCTTCTGGCACATATACTGTTTTGACTGAGTTCAGTTGATGGATGAGGTGTTGGTACGCGTAACTACCCCAAGGGAATGATTCCCACGCATCCTCATCCTCAACTAAAATCCACAACCAATTAAGTACTTTATGTGTCGGTGGGACTGCTAATAGAACATTGTACACAAACAATATCTTTGCCACCTTAACATAGTCCTCCCCTTCATTTCCGAAATTCCCATCTACGAAATCAATTAGTAAATCATTGTGGCTAATTGATTTGTTCCCGTAATGGGTCGTGTAACAGGAGTCTCTTGGAACTCGAATATTTTTTTGGAAGGGATCAAATGTGGAAGGTCCAAATTTCAGACCTGTGACCAGAGCAAACTCCGTTCTCCTGAATTTTACAATCTTCTCCTTAAAGTAGAAGCATAACTCCGTTGTCGTGTAGTCTTCATCCCTCAAATATTCTATTTGGTACGACATGATCTCATGTACCGTACTCATACTTTTACCTAATTTACCTTTCAGCCCGTAGTATTTTCCAAAACAACAATTCTCAAACATGTTCATTGTCTCGGCCCCATACTTTGTTAAAGTAGCTCTGATTGTTTGTAGGATCTCTTCCTTGCAATATTGATTCACTTTACAAGATGTTCCTTGATTCTGTGGCCGTTTGTATCTCCAACCATCCTATGAATTTATAAAAAAAAAAATTAAAGGTTACAATATTAGTCAAAGGAATCATTTTTACGATTAAAGTAAACTCTGTAGCACACACCGTTTCTTAAACTTACCGGAGGGTTGTTGGACATGTCCAAGTTTGTTTCAGAACTTTTATTTCCTTGTTCGGCATTTACATCCTGTTGAAAATCATATTTTTTATGAACCATAATTCACAAATAAACATTATAAGAAATCACATAATCATACATGAGGATACATCCTCAACATACCATCAGAAAGTATGGGAATTCACATGCATAATTTTGAGAACAGAACCTCTACTGCACAACTACCATGTCAAATGAACCACAATTCACAAAAACCATTCCAAGAATTCACAAAATCATACATGAGAATACACCCTCAACAGCCCATCAGAAATTATGGGAATCCACATTCATTTTTGTTGATAACAGAAACTCTACTGCACAACAACCATGTCAATTGAAATACAATTCACAAAAATCATTCTGTGAATTCACAAAACCAAACATGGGAATACATCCTCACCATCACATAAGAGATTTCGCGAATTCACATGCATAAACATGCGAATACAACCTCAACAGCACAACTTAAACTTTGGGAATTCACACATACATTTTTTGGGAACCTCTACTTCACAACAACCATGTCCAATGAACCACTGTTCACAAAGATCATTCTAAGAATTCACATAATAATGCATGAGAATACATCCTCAATGTACCCATCGAATTTATGGGTATTCAGATTCATAAACATGGGAACAGAACATCTACTTCACAACAACCATGTCAAATAAACCACAATTCACATCAATCATTCTAAGAATTCACAAGATCATATATGAGACTACATCCTCAATAGCCCATCACAATTTATGGGAATTCAAGTGCATGATTTTGAGAACAGAACCTCTCGCACAACAACCATGTCAAATGAACCACCATTCACAAAAATCATCCTACGAATTCACATAATAAAGCACGAGAATACATCCTCAACAACCCATCAGAATTTATGGATATTCAGATTCATAAACATGGGAACAGAACATCTACTTCACAACAACCATGTCAAATAAACCACAATTCACATCAATCATTCTAAGAATTCACAAAATCATATATGAGACTACATCCTCAACAACCCATCCCAATTTATGGGAATTCAAGTGCATGATTTTGAGAACAGAACCTCTACTGCACAACAACCATGTCAAATGAAACCTCCATTCACAAAAATCATCATACGAATTCACAAAATCAAACATGGGAACACATCCTCAACAGCCCATTAGAAATTATGGGAGTTCACATTCATAAACATGGGAATACGACCACAACAACATAACAAAATCTTTGGGAATTCACACATATATTCTTGTGTCTGCAGATTTATTTTCCCATTTATTTGTTCTATCACAAAGATATAAGTACACAGGAAGTTTCTCAATTCACATATTCTTTTTTGTGAAACAATATATAGCTAAATCATTGGACAAAATCATTTGAACAACAAAATACCCGCCCAACTGCATACTCCAAGTCAAACTCATGAACATCCAAAGCGAATCTACATACTCTGATTATTGCAAAATCGCAATTTCAAAAAAATGGAAAAAAATTAAACACTAACCGAAGTTGAATCTGTCATGTTTTTCAAAGTTGACGGACTGGAAGGAGCTTGAGATCGACAATGGCGCCAGCGAATATGGTTGACGGCGGCGGACTCTATGGCTGAACGGAGCCGGCTAGGGTTCCATGTTGTTGGCGTCGATTTGGGAGAGGGGAAAGAGCCGGCGTATATCCAAATGTTCTGACGGTAAAGGCGATTTATATCTCGACGTCGGCGGCTATTATGGTGGACGGCGTCGGCGGCGATGACTACTGTTGACGGCGCATGAATCTGTGGATTCACGGCGGCGGCTAGGGTTTCTTCGTTGTGGAGACGATTTTGGGAGAGGAGAGAGAGGCGGTGAAGATCGAGACTGTTGCGGCGCGGCGGAGACTGTTGCTCGATCTCGGCGGCGACTACGGAACGGCGGCGGAGACCATGACTAATGAACGATGACTGTTGGAGAATGAAAGAAAAATTGACTGAACGTAGAAAGTAAAAAGTGAAATCCGAAATCATCTATTATTTTAGCGTGTTTATCGTAATTTAATTTTTCAGCATTTTCTCAATAAAAATAAATCTGATAACTGATATGAAAAAAGGAGGGGTAAAAATGTACAAAAGTGCTAGAATTTGTATATTTTAAAAAGTAGTGCTAGAATTAAGATTTTGAATCTAAAAAGTGCTAAAATCCCACTTCTCCCAAAATTTTATGTGCTATGTATATGAATGTTCCATGACATGTATTTTATGTGTGATTTGTATATTTGAATAAATGACCCCTAGTTAGTAGTAGACATCCCAAAACTATTTCTGTTGTAATGTTCTGCCTTGAGATTTTATTACTAAAACATGATCGTGATTAATGTTTTGGTCAAGGTGTAGGTACATGTTATGTGAACACCATTAGTTGAAGGGGCTACTTACACTCTAAACATTTTTTAAGCTCTTATGCTCAAAAAACAAATGTTAAAAAATCTACCTTCTATTAAACTTTTATTGGATTTATTTGGATATTCAAATTCAAATAATATTCTCTTTTTGTGTATGAAAATTCACATACTAATTCCCTTGTTCGCACTTCGCAATACAATCTAAAACTTTTTTGACGTGCACAATTTATTTTATTTTATTTTAAATTTAACCTGAAAATAATAGTAGTAAAAAAAATTCAAAATATAGGGAGATAGTTACGGATCCGTAGCACGCCTGGAGCCCTTTTCTGCTACGACGGCCAAAAAAGCACTTAATGCTTTATACATAAAACAAATTAAAAGTTTTTTCTTTTTTTGTTTTTTTTTCGCTATGCACTTCGTTTATCTTTCCGAAATGGACGGTTGCGATTTATATCAACGAAATTATAAGTGTAATTTCCAAACCTCGTATTTTATGCATAAAAATGTCAGATTGTTATTGCAAAACTAAGCACAGTTAATAGCAGAGAAAATATAAATTGAGCAAAGTGAAGAACACACGATATGGTTTCCCAGTTCGGTTAAACAACCTACGTCTGGGGGTCACACCCAAGAGAGAACCAATCCACTATTAGAGAAAGTAACTGCACACACAAGCGTTTCGCCTTATGTCACTTTTTCACTCACTCCATTCCAAACTTCGTGAATGGATGATTGCTAGAGCACCTCTCGCAATCTAAGCTTGAGCCACATTCAACACTCAACTCTCAATTACAAAGATTATAAACTCTCAAGTGTATGAAATTAACACTACACAAAAATGCGCTTTTAACGACGGAATATTCCGTTGCTAAACCGCTGAATTCCGTCGCTAAAAAGGCCTAACGACGAAATAGTGACTGTAGCAACCCGAAAATTATTTTGCTAATTTCCTCTTAAAAAGTTTATATTATATTAATTGCAATTAATTATTTAAGTCTTATAAGTCGCGCCTAGAATTATTGCATGAGCATAAGCATGATTGTATATTTATTTGATTTGCATGTCCCAAAATATTTATGATAGAAGTCCAAAGAAAAATTTATACATCTTCTTAATTAAAGTTTATTTAGGAGTCAAGAGTTTATATTTTTATTTTAATTCCCTTATTTATTTTTGCTATGTTTATTCTTGTAGGACAAGAATTAAATTATCTAAATTAGGATTATAAGTTTTACGTGAATAAACTTTTAGGAAGTTTATCACTTTGAAAGTATTAAGTTAATAAGTAGTATAATTGTTATTCATTTGCTTTTGACAGAAGTTTATGTTGCTTAGTTTCAATAATAAAAATATATATAATAACTATGACTCTATTCCTAGAATATTAATCGTGTATATATATATATATATATATAATTAATTATATAAAAATATATATAATAACTATGACTCTATTCCTAGGTAGTATTTTATAATTAATTTCTTTTGCAGCAAGGAAAAATAAATAAATAAATAAGAATATATCCTTTATGATCATCAAATATTTTATTTGAGATCTTTTAATACGATCAAATCCTTCTTCTTTTGAGATAATCTTCAGATAGTCCATGGTTATCTTCTCTACCTCAATTAGTTATATAAATAGAGGGTACTTTCATTCTAATCTCACATACTCAAAAAGATTTAGAAAAATAATTTCGGATCTCAAGCCTTGAGAGGTATCACCCTTCTTTTCTCTTGTCTTTCTCTTCGTTGCTATGGATTTATTGCTTTCTGGGTTTTAACGGAAGTTTTCTCAGTATATAAATATAGATAGCAGAGTTACGTGTTTTAATTGTGTCTACTCGTAGACTACTAGGCTGGAAAAATTAACTTTTCAGCAAACAATTCTTAGCCATGCATTTTATTATTATTATTATTATTATTATTATTATTATTATTATTATTATTATTATTATTATTATTATTATTATTATTATTATTATTATTATTATTATTATTATTATTATTATTATTATTATTATTATTATTATTATTATTATTATTATTATTATATGTGTGTATAGAGCTAATGAGAATGTCGAATTGTGTGTTGTATTCTTAAATAGTTTTTGGAGTCACTTATCTTATAATCAAGGGTTGTTAGGTTGGTTATGTTAATAGTTATTAAATTTTAACTTATGTTTATATATGTATATAAGTATATATATTTTAGCAGTAATGGAGTTTTATTAAAAGTATACCAAAGTAAGTTAATAAATGATTTGTCCTGTTTTCTTTATATATATATATATATATATATATATATATATTATATTTGTATGCAAACATACGATTAGAACACAGAGAATTCCTATGTATGTTAATTAAATTTGTTTCGGTGGATTTTATTTAAAGCATGCATCATGATATTTCATAATTATTTATAGGATCGGCGTGCATGACTTAATTAATTAATTTGCAAGTTTTTCCAAGTCAAGTCAAGAAGGTTAAGGTGGGGTTAAAGTTGCATTTTAATATTTATCCTTATTATATATTTTGCACAATTTATACGTGTGATATGCAGGCAGAGCCTTCGGGCTAATTCAGTAAAAGAAGTTAGCCTTTGGGCTATTTGAGACTAAGCAGTTATAGCCTCCAGGCTACGAGACAGTAAAGTTAAAGCCTTCGGGCTATCAGTTAAGCCTTCAGGCTACCAGACAGTTAAACATTGCTTTTGGGCGATGTTATTAAAGTTACAGTTTTTCATGTATTTTTATTGTTGTAACTTACATAATTTGGATAAATGCACCCCACTGAGTTTTTAGTACTCACCCCAAACTATATCTTTTTCAGGAGAGGACTCGGGCGATGATCGGCGTGGCGCGTGACGATGGTCAATTATCAAGAAATATTAAGAATAAATCCTAGGGTTTATATTTTCAGTTGGACAATTTATATTATTTTACTCTCCGCTGTATTTTTGAGATAAATATTTTATTAAGTTTTCAATAATAATGTTCATTTTTATTTAAATAAATTGGGGTGTTACAGTGTGGTATCAGAGCAGGTTTACAATCCTGTAGACTTGTTATTGAGTAATTAAAGATAAAATCGATTTTTGAGTAGTAAAAGTTAAGACCATCATCGCACAACTGCATCGCTCCGGGAAAAAGGTACAAAGTTTTCATTTGATTATTATATTTTATGAAGTTACCTCAACAAAAGTTTTACTCTTTCATGTCCTCGAAATATTAGATGGTTAGACTACTAAAAACAGCTAGAATGAGATGTGGTGGTAAAATCCCAACGAAGCAGTTGGCCTGGAAAACGTCCAGCATGCAATGGAAATTATTTGACGAGTTTGACAATCTGAAGTGGGACAATGAAATGGAAGTGGAAGTGCAATTGTCGGAAATACTAGACCTTTGGAGAGAGATGGAAAGAGCCAACTATACACCAGACCCCTATGAAGTAGCAAATTAGGTTCTTACTATCATGTTCACCGTAATGCGTGAGGTAGTTTTTGAAGTTATGGACGACCTTGTCACGGATTTGGACGGGAAAGGGATCATAGATTTTGAGAAATTCATTCTACGTTATAGATGAATGGAAACACGACGTCTATGCGAGAGATTGCAAGAGAATGACCCCCTACAAGAAATGCAATAGAGAGTAACGTCTAGATAGTTTTTTCGTTTTCAGTATTATTTTCGTTTTCCTTCAGATGTTTCGTTTGTTTCCCTCAAGTTATTATATTATCTTAATTTTAAGACTATTTTTTTTCGTTCTTCATTGCAAGTCGAATTCACCATTGACTTGCTTTCGGGAGCAACACCTATTTCTAAGGCACCGTACAGAATGGCACCGCTGGAACTAGAAGAAGTACTAAAGGTTCAGATCCAAGAGCTTTTGGATAAGGATTTCATTCGTCCAAGCGTATCACCTTGGGGTGCATCAGTTCTTTTCGTCAAAAAGAAACACGGGACGATGAGAATGTGCATTGATTACCAGGAGCTCAATAAGCTCACCATCAAGAACAAGTATTCTTTGCCAAGGATCGAGGATCTTTTCGATCAACTGAGAGGAGCAGGAGTATTTTTCAAAGATCTACTTACGATCTGGTTATCATCAACTGAAGGTCAAGGAGACAGATATCTCTAAAACAACTTTCCGAATGAGATACAGACATTGCGAATTCATTGTGATGCCGTTTGGATTAACCAATGCGCCAGCTGTGTTCATGGATCTGATGAACATGGTATTCCACCCGTATCTAGATAAGTTTGTCATCGTTTTCATAGATAACATCCTTGTGTACTCGAGGAACAAGACCCACATGAGGAGCATCTACGCTTGGTGTTGGAGACGCTACAGAAAGAGAAGTTGTATGCCAAGTTCAAGAAGTGCGAGTTTTGGTTGGACCAAGTTGTGTTTCTCGGACACGTGGTATCAGCCCAAGGAATCGAGATCGATCCATCAAAGGTTGAAGCTGTCAGCAATTGAAACCCGCCCAAGAGTGCAAGCGAAGTTCGGAGTTTCTTAGGTCTTGCTGGCTACTACCGGCGTTTATCAAGGATTTTTCAAAGATAACAGGCCCAATGACCCGACTTACAAGGAAAGAAGTCTCGTTCTTCTGGGATGAGAAATGTGACAAGAGCTTTAAAGAGTTAAAGCAGAGATTGACAACAGCACCAATTTTAACAATTCCAAAAGACACAGAGGGTTTTGTCATCTACTGCGATGCTTCGATACAAGGACTTGGTTGTGTTTTGATGCAACATGGCAAGGTGGTGGCCTATGCATCAAGGCAATTGAATGAGCACGAGTAAAAAAAATTATCCTACTCATGCTTTGGAGTTAGCAGCGGTCGTGCACGCTCTAAAGATCTGGCGTCATTACCTTTATGGAGGAAAATGTGAGATCTACTCGGACCACAAGAGTCTAAAGTACTTATTCACTCAAAAGGAGCTCAATATAAGGCAAAGAAAGTGGCTCGAGTTGGTAAAAGACTACGACTGTACGATCCACTACCATTCAGGAAAGACGAACGTGGTAGCTGATGCACTTAGCAGAAAGGGAGGTTTGTAAGCTATTCACACTTTCTTAATGGTTCAAGAATTCTCCAACTTAAGGATCGATGTGGTGCCAGTTTCGGAGAATACAACATCCGTGATTGCAACCTTAAATGTTCAACCAACGCTCCGAGAGCAAATTAAGCAAGCACAACAAAGTGATGAGTTTTTGTGCAAATTAAGAAAGCGGGCTCTGAAAGGCGACATCAAAGGTTTCTCCGTTGATCCGGATGGAGCATTGATCCATGAGGGAATAATTTGCATGCCGAAGAAGGAGGATCTGTGAAGAAAGATTTTGGAGGAAGCTCACAACACGCCTTACTCCATTAATCCTGGAGGAACCAAGATGTACGTACCAAGACTTGAAGAAGTCTTTTTGGTGGAGGAATATGAAGAAGTCGATTGGTGAGTATGTTGAAAGATGCATGACTTGTCAACTAGTGAAGGCAGAGCATCAAAGACCCATGGGTTTGCTAAAACCACTTGAGATACCAGAATGGAAGTGAGAGAAGATTACAATGGACTTTGTAGTTGGATTGCCAAGAACAATCAAAGGAAATCATGCAATTTGGGTTATCGTTGACCGTCTCACCAAATCTGCTCACTTTATTCCTGTTAAGATGACGTACAACATGGAACGGCTAGCACAAATTTATATTTAGGAGATTGTACAACTACACAGTGTGCCAGCTTACATTGTGTCGGATCGTGATACAAGGTTCACCTCAAACTTTTAGAAAAATTTACAAGAAGCTATGGGTACTAAGCTAAATTTCAGCATGTCATATCACCCGCAATCAGACGGGCAATCAGAGAGGACCAGTCAAACCCTAGAAGATATGTTGAGAGCATGTATTGTGGATTTTGGAGAAAATTGGGAGAAACAACTGCGATTGGTGGAATTTGTGTACAACTGATGGTCCCTGAGCTAGGTCTTTGGTGTAGAGGGGGTGAATACACCAAAGATAGATTTCTAAAAACTTTTTCAAGTTTAAAACAGAGTTTGTGAGCTCAGTTATGAGTCCAGCTGAGGAAGGTCAGCTGGGCTAATAACTCAGCTGGCGGTGCAGAAAGTGGTGGTTTTAAAACTTAGCTCGATTGCTTAGAAAAACTCAGCTTGAAAATATTCTTTACGTTTTCGACTTAGTCAAATTATGCAAGTTTATAGACAAAACACAGCTGTCTTTGGGGAGCAGATGAGTATGCAGATTTGATAAAGATGCAATATGCAAATGGAATTAGTACAATATCTGAAAATAACGAGAAAATAAATAACACGAGATTTTACGTGGTTCGGAGTAACACCTCCTACGTCCACGACCAGATTCACTGGTAATTCACTACCACTTGGTTTCCAAGTACCAAGCAACTTCACACTCTAACCCGAGCTGTGTTCCAACAGTTTACGGGCACTGTCAAGCCTAACCTTTCAGTTTACGGGTACTGAAAAAACCTTACAACCACTTGAATTTCGCGCTTCAAGCAAGCGTAACCTTGACCTAACCTTTCTGGGTAAAGAGGGGTTTGGTTTGGGGTTCCAACTATGAACGAGTTCTTACAATGAAGAACTTTAGAGTTAGATGAACTCGTTCAAAATCTAGGCTTAAGATATAAATGATTTATGCCTAGGAATCAGACGAAAAACTGGACAGTTTCTGGACTAGAAACACTTGATAAAGTGTTCTTTGAACTATTTAGAACTGCTTGTAAGCTTTTGAAGGCTTGATAATTTCAGAGAATGAAAGCTTGTAGAGAGTTTTTCATATCTGATCCTGAGGTTGAAGACTGGTTTATATAGGTAGAGATTCAAGACTAGCCGTTGGAGGAGCCGTTTGAATCTTACCTACTCTCATTAAATTCGAAATTTGCCGTTGGGCGTTTCTGCACCTGTCTTTATTAGAGTCATATCCTAGGTTCTGAAGTCTAGGATGCTGATTTGGCAATCCCTCATTGGTCGAGGTATATTGTCATCCTCTGACACCGGGATCTCTGCGTTTGGAGCTGGTTTTTGAATTTAGAGCTGGATTGGGTAAACTGACTTGAAGTGACGTCTTCAGAGTTAGTTCCCTTTGTTTTGTACAGCTGGACCCGCTGTGTCTTGAACTCAGCTCGATTTATCTTCAGCTTGATCCTGCTCCGTTTTGAACTCAACTCAGCTGGAAAACTCAGCTGATAGTTGACTCCTGCTGTAAACACAGCTGGATCTTCTGATGTCTTCTGCTCTGTTATCCGCTGCTGTAAAACATAGCTGGATCTTCTACTGTCTTGAGCTTCTGCTGTCTTCCGCTTCCTGAACCTGTAAACTTAGAAAATCTAGAGCTCAAAGAGGCGAGCTGGAAAACACTACTTAGGTTGATGCGATCATCTACTCGGTTGGAGAACAGTTGGGTTTTGGAATCAAATCAAAACTCTATTAATTTTCCCAACAATTTCCCCCTTTTTGATGATGCCCAAACCTAACTGTGACAACTTAAGAGCTTTGCAGCAAAAAAAAAAATGTGTTTTATTAATGTAAGAAATTACAGCATAAAAAGAGAAAGAAAGAAAGGAAAAAAAATTCTTCAATTCTTCAATCTTTAATCCCAGCTGGCTGGGTCTTCTCTTCTTCATCCGCTGCTTCTCCTTCAGCTGATTCAGCTGGTTCCTCTTGCTCAGCAGTTTGCCTCTTCTTTGTCTCATTATCTTCCCCCTTTTTGGCATGATCAACAAGGCGGGAGAGACACACCATCGTCTTATTGAGCTGTGCAATTTCCTGAATTGCGTCAGCGATCTTCGCTGTATTATCAGCTGTTGTGATGTTTAGTTTGGCTATGCTGCGGTTGGCAGCTCTGAGCAGCGAGGTCTGGAGTCTTGGTGGCTCAGCTGTTGCATTGGCTGGCTCTTCTACAATAGCATTAGCCTCAGCTGTGATTGCAGACACAACTTCCTTAGCCTGATTCAGCTGGGGCTGTCCAGCTGAGTGCTTGGAGGTATGAGTTGGCACTGGAGATGACATCTTCTTAGTAGGGCACAACTTCATTCCTTGCAATTTGGCTTCTTCAGACTTCATTAGATTGAATGAGAAAGTCTGATTCAGCTACGCTTGTGATTCCTTTAAGCATGAGGTCTTCAAACCTTGAGATGGAGGCGTCACGTGCAACTCTTGAGGGACTTAAGTATTCCCCTTCCACTTCTGAAGTGATTGTTATGGGGTTCAGCTCATGTTTTCATCATCCAGCTGCAAGTGATCATCGGCTGGATGATGCTTTCCACATGAGCTTGGTGCAGGGGCTTGAGCTCCAACTTCCATAAGTAGATCTCGAAGCTGGTGTCCCTGTTGAGCTGAAGAAAATTGAGGAGAAGACGGTTGAAGTATTCCATCTGCTGTGAGGTTTAAGCTTAGTTGATTGGGGTCTAAGCTCAGTTGATCAGCTGGAATACGTCGTTGTGGTGTTGATGATGACGATGTTCATGCTGACACATGAACTTCTTCTCCACCGTAAGAAACCACCGCTTGTGGACCTTCTGCTCCTAGGAGAGTAGTTACGAATTCTCACTCAATGTCAGCTGGCTTCTCGGCTGACTAACTGAGCACCTTTAACTTGAGTCTTATCTTTGAAGACGGTACTTTAGCTTGTTTTGTCTCCTCAAGTTGTTTCCTCTTCCCAGCTGGGAAGGAAGTAGATGCATGCTGCTTTGTCTACTGCATTTTTTTTATGTGCCTCCTGTGGCGGAGCAAGAGCTTTGACATGACTGCTCTTAAAGGCTCCGGCTTTATCAACATCTCGTCCAGTTCTAACCGGGCTTCCTCTCAGGTTGAATTCCTTTGTCAGAATCTTATTGACGTTGATTTCCGCATCCCAGGGAGTTGTGTGTCCCGTTCTCTCTTTTATATTTGAGAGAAACAGTGGGACGGAGGAGGTCTTTTTCCTTTGACATTCCTAGAAAGAATTTTGCAACTTCTCGGTGAATGATGTTCTTGAGCTTTGCAGTCACCCACTGCGTTAGACCGGATCTGTCGATGAGCTTCATTTTCTCCTGGAACTCCGTCTTCTTGTGGTTCCTGAGAGTTAAGCAACTCTCATAGTGAAGCTTTGACAGACTCTTCATGTTGATCGGCTTCTGGAGATATCTTTCTAGATTCCATGTTCTTCTTCTGCAACTTTTGTTAGTAGAACAAATAATACCAATTGATGGAAGAAGAAAGAGTGCCGAAAAAAAAACTATTTTTTTTGGGTTAATGCAAATGTTTGCGTATCTCTTCTAGCATATTTATATTAACTTTCTTGATAAATGGACGATCAAGATTTATAGTTTGATAAGAAGATCTACGACTGGGAGTGATTCTCGCGTCATGTCAGTTTCTTGTTTAGAAAATGCGAGTTAATGCGCGTGAGAGGACGGTTGAGGCGTTTTGACTTTTGCCTCGAAACTCCCATGATTCAGTTCTTTACAGACTTTTAATTAAATTTGATTAGATATGACAAGATATGATTTGACTGATGTTTGTCTAAAACAGAATTAGTAGGTGTATGTAATGATGTTGCAAACCTCTCAGCTGATCATCGTAGTCAGCTGATACCTAGGTTATGAATAGCTGTGTTGAGTGATCGTTTTTCCAGCTGGTTCCCACTCAGCTGAATAATCCTTCAACTTAGGCGTCTGGCTGAGCTTGATTCTTTCTTAGCTAGGTTCTTTGAGGTTGGTTCTGAATTCCAGCTGGGTTTGCTTCCATTCAGCTGGATGTAGCTTTGTCTGGGTTGTGTAATCCAAGTAATCCGCACAACATCTTGAATCTTGCTTCTATCAGCGGCTTTGTGAGTATATCAGCCCGCTGTATGTCTATGTGAATTTTCTCAACAATCACATCCTTCTTTTCCACATGATCTCTGATGAAGTGATGGCGCACGTCCACATGTTTGCATCTTGTGTGATGTACTGGATTTTCTGATATAGCAATCGCACTTGAGCTATCATAGAAAATTGGAACTTGTCCAGTTTTCACTTCGTAGTCATCCAGCTGATGTTTCAGCCAGAGAATTTATGAGCAGCAGCTTCCAGCTGCCATATATTCTGCTTCTGTTGTGGAGGTTGCGACGCACGTTTGCTTCTTTGAAAACCACGAGATCAACTTGCTTCCTAGGAACTGACATGTTCCTGAAGTTGATTTTCTGTCCAACCGATCTCCAGCGAAGTCTGAGTCTGAATATCCAGTCAGCTGTAGATTGTCTTCAGCTGGATACCACAACCCAACATTCTGAGTTCCTTTGAGATATTTGAGAATGTTCTTGGCTGCTTGCATGTGTGCTTCCTTTGGATCAACTTGAAATCTGGCACACACTCCGACTGCGAAAGAGATGTCTGGACGACTAGCTGTTAGATACAGCAGGGAACCTATTATCCATCTGTATTTGCTGGAATCAACTGACTTCCCTTCAGTTCCAGGTTCAATCTTCCAGTTGGTGTTCATCGGAATCTTTACTGTTCTGCTGGATTGAACTCCATACTTGGCGATCAAGTCTTTCACGTACTTGGATTGATTTATAAAAATCCCTTCTGCTGATTGCTTGACTTGAAGTCCTAGGAAGAAGCTCATTTCTCCCATCACAGACATTTGGAACTGTTTTGACATTATCTCTCCAAATCTTTGGCATAAGAATGTTGATCTTGATCTGAAGATGATGTTGTCTACATAGATTTGAACAACCAGGATGTCTTCTCCCAACTTGATGGTGAAGAGTGTTCTGTCTACTGAGCCCTTCTTGAATCCTTTGGATACAAGGAAATTTGATAGAGTATCATACCAAGCTCGAGGTGCTTGTTTCAATCCATAAAACGCCTTCTTTAGCTTGTAAACTTTATTTCCTTCTACTTCAAATCCTGGAGGTTGTTCAACATAGACATCTTCTTTGATTTCTCCATTTAAAAATGCACACTTTACATCCATTTGATAAACCTTGAATTTGTGATGTGCTGCATAGGCGAGAAAAAGTCTGATTGCTTCCAATCGTGCTACTGTGTGTAGCCCTTGGCAACTAGTCGAGCTTTATTTCTGATGATGACTCCAAGGGTGTCCAGTTTGTTCTTGAAGATCCATTTGAGTCCTATGACTTTGACTCCTTCAGGTCTGTCGACCAATTCCCAGACACAATTTCTGAGGAAGTCATTTAGCTCTTCCTGCATGGCGTTTGTCCAGGGTACACTTTTTAAGGCTTCTAGAATTATTTGAGGCTCTGGAACTTGAGCTACATAACACGCCATTAGAGTTGTGTCTTCATCATAGACAGTCAGTTCTAGCTCTACTGAGAGTTGAGCTGTGTCAGCTGCTTCTTGATGATCCGATGTAGCTTGAGCAGCTGAGCTTCTGGTTTTGACTTGGTCAGATGGTTCTCCAATGATTGCTGATGATGGATGATCTTCAATCCATCTTCTTCTTTTACGAATTTCTTCTTCCAGCTGATTGATGCTAGAAGTGGCTAGATTTCGTCTGGCTTGGAGTTGCTCTGGAGTTAAGTCTTGAGAAAGAGACTCTCATTGGATTGAGTTTTGAGGTGACTTCTGTAGAAGCTCTGCTGGAGATAGAGTGGGGATTCAGCTGTGTCTGGATTTCCAGCTGATGGCATTCCCACTTGATTTGGCGTTGGAGGTTCCTCTTGATTTCCAGCTGGTAGAGATTTCCGATTGATTTGAGGTTCCTCATCTAGCTCATCATCCCATATTAATGGTTCAACCAGATTTCTGTTTCGATTCTCTTGAGCTCTTGTCTGAATCTGCCTCGTAGATTCTCCTTCATTTCTTCGTTTGATAGAATCTCTATATTCGAATGATGATTCGTCAAAGGTAACATGTGGAGTTACTTCGACCGTTTGAGTTCTTCTGTTGAAGACTCTGTATGTTTTACTCACAGCAGAGTAACCAAGGAATACTCCTCGGTCAGTCTTCGCGTCGAACGTCTTGAGCTGTGTTTTTCCATTGTTTAGGATATGACATTTGGATCCGAAGACCTTGAAATATCCAATGTATGGTATTCTGTTATTCCATAGCTCATATGACGTCTTTCCTTGCCTTGTTGTGAGTAGAGAGCGATTCTGAGTGAAGCAAGCTGTGTTGATTGCCTCGGCCCAGAACTTCTTTGGAATGACAGAGCTGGCTAGCATTGAGGTAGCTGCTTCTTTGAGTGTTCTGTTTCTTCTCTCTGCTACACCATTCTGCTGAGGTGTGCGTGCTGCTGAGGTTTGATGTTGAACTCCGTTCTTCTCGCAGTATTCATAAATAGTTTCATTCAGAAACTCCGTTCCTCGATCTGATCTGATTGACATTATCTTGCACTCCTTCTGAGTTGACAACCTTTCCAGTAGGATTGGCAGCTTAGTCCTTGTTTCGCTCTTCTGGTACAGGAATGACACCCATGTGAATCTTGAGAAGTCATCCACTACGACCAGAGTATATTTTCTGCCATTAAAACTCGCTGGTGTTACTGGACCAAAAAGATCCATGTGAAGGAGTTGAAGAACTCGATCAGTTGACTGAACTGGCTTGAGAGAGAATGAAATTCTTGTTTGTTTTCCTTGTTGACACGCGCTGCAAATATGACTCTTTTCATAAACTTGATCGGAATTTCATTAGCGAGCTAGTTTCTAGCCAGTTTGTTGATTGTCTTGAAGTTGAGATGATTCAGCCGTCTGTGCCACAGCCAGCTGACTTCATTGCTACTTTTCGATACAAGACAAGTCTCAGGAGGGCTGTTGTTCCAGTCAACGAAATACATATTTCTTTCTCTTTTCCCTCTTAGTAGTATCTGTTTGGTTTCCCTGTGCATCCCTGTGCATCAAACTTGACAAAAAAACCGTTGTCGCAGAATTGGCTAATGGAAAACAAGTTATGTTGCAGTCCTTGTACATAAGAAACATTGGGGATTATAACATTTTTAGTTTTAAATGTACCATAACCTTTGGTTAGACCTTTGGAGTTGTCACCAAATGTTACTTGTGGGCCTGGACGCTCGATATACTTCTGGAGTAGATGCTTTAAGTGCGTCATGTGCTTGGAACATCCACTGTCCAAATACCATAGCGTTCTCATCGACTCCTCAATGATGCATCGTTCCCTTGCAACCTATAAAAAGATTAAAATTTAGGTACCCAGTTTGAATTGGATCCTTGTAGGTTAGATAGAGATCCTTTTACGACCCAGATCTACTTGATGACTCGAATTGGGTCATTTGATCTGATTATCCTTCCAGCTGAGTAGATATACACATTCTTTGTGTTCTTCGGTTGTTGCTGGTGGGGTCTTGATCTCAGTATCTTCCCAGCTTGATGTCTTTGTTGATGTCCTGGTCTTTTTCGGTATCCAGCTGAGTACCCAGCTGAGACGTTCCTTTGTCTCTGCTGTCTCTTGTGATATCTCGGCTGGAATTGGTGCTCCAGCTGGTGATCATATGAGTGATATCCAGCTGGGTATCTCATTTGATATCTCGGTTGATATCTTTCGACGTGTTGTTGATGTTGCTGGTATCTGAACTGTCCAGCCTGCTGTCTTTGTTGAGTTTGAGCACGTTGCTGTCTGATCTGTGCTTGAGGTTGTCTCACAGCTGGACTTTTTGATGCCTGCCGTGTCCTCAACGGTCGTTGCGGAGTTGCTGGAATTGGGTTTTCTTTTGCTCTTACAAACATTACCTTTGTTCCACTAGTGGAAGCAATGTTTGTGGCATCCTTCGATTCATTGTAACCCAGTCCTGCTTTGAGTGCTGCTGGACGTTGTGCACTTATGATTTTGTCCATTGTTGTTGTAGCTTTGATGAGAGCTACCATCTTCTTAGATAGTATCTCTTCGGAACTTTTCAGCTCTATAATCTCAGTTGACTTCTTTTCTGATTCAGCTGTGGCCTTTTCCAATTCTTCCATCAGCTGTTTCTTTTCGTAGTAGAAGTCTTTCATCAGCGGATCTTGTTTCACTATTTTGTCTTTTAGTGAAATAACTTCCTCTTGGAGCTGTGTTATATCAGCTGCTTCTGATACCTTTTTTTTCCAGTTCCACCTTCAGCTCGACATTCTCACACATTATGATGTCAAGGATCTCTTGAAGCTCATTGGAATCGTTCATAACCTTCTCTACTAAACTCCAATCAGGTAACCCTGATTCTGAAACCTGTGTAGAGTGTTCGTGTGATGGTGAGAGGTTAGATAGATTTTGAGTTCTTGACATTACCTCATCTTCATCGGTTCCGTCTGTCTGTCCCACGAAGCATGTATCCCATTCAGGTTCATCATGAGCCATCAATGCTTCTTCTTCTGAATCTGAAAATGGCATGTTATCCTCCATTTTGTTGCACTCCGACTCCTCGTCGGCGATGTAGGCTCTCCTTCTGTCAGCTGCCTTAGCTTTCAGTTAGTCTTTATCTTTCTTGGATAGCTTAGGACAGTCTAGCCTGTTGTGTCTCGGTTCCTTACAGTTGAAGCATCATTCGTCTGTTCGTTTGTCAGCTGACTTCTCATCAGCTGCTGCGTACTTGTCTCTGTAAGTTCTTGCGAACTTCTTGTACTTACCCTTGCTGGTGTTGAGTCTGTTGTAGTTTTTGACCAGCATGGCTATCTCTTCAAGTAGCTCTTCCTTGCTCATGTCCTTCTTGTCCTTCTTTGATGACTCAGCTGACTGCATGTATGTGGATTTTTCAGAGTTAGCTCTGAACGCAATCTCCTTTGGCGCAGGTGTCAGCTCTCCATAATTCTGATTGCTTGAAGATTCTTTCATGGTAATCTTCAAGTTGTATTCGTTGGCTTTGAGCAGGGAGAACAATCTTTCAGTTGAAAGATCACCCAAGTCACTTCAACTTTGGTGTACCACCTTGTATGTGTTTCATTCAGCGGTGAGCACTGAAAGGACTTTTAGGTTCTTTTCACGCTAGGTGTATTTCCCAGTTCTGATGGTTTCAATTTCTACCACGATATTTGAGAATCTGAGTTCCATCATGTCGCAGCCCGAACCTCGATATTAGATGTCAAGGCCGGTAGGTCCCACGACTTACACAATTTATGATTAACAAAGGAAATTAAGATAGCGACCCGGCTATCGTTCAAAAGAATAACCATACTTAACAACTCATCATTATAGAATAATACGACATATATGACTTGAGACGATCAACTGAATTTAATATGACATACATATCAATAAACACAACTCGAATCACTCGGAATCAAAAGACCTGATCAACCAAATAATCGACAATTGATCAAGAAGATGATATAATGACTTGAGGATCAAGAAAACAAGAAAAAGAAAAATGTTTCGAGTTCGACAAAGCTTCATGGAATAGAGATTTTATTAAATACATAGCAAGACTAAGTTTCACGCAAACTGTGACAAAAAAAAATTCAACTATCAAAACATGGATCGACTCTAGGGTTTAAACAACTTCATCATAATTTAATAAAATCATCTTAACATGGCAGCGGAATACGAAAGACTATATGTATGACGACATATAATCTAGGCTCTTTATTTTTCAAAATATTAACAACAACAACCAACATCCATCCAGCCTCGTCATCTCGCATCTCGCTAACTCCGCATGTTTTAGAAATAACATACAGGGCTGAGTACTACGTACTCAGTGAACACATGCCGAAAACATTTGAAAACTTTGTCGAATACAGCTATATATGAAAACTTGCCAGAAAACATAATACGAGGATTTTCTGAAAACAACTCGTAAAATGCTAAAAATATTTTCTTTTCAAAACTCATTTGTCTGCAGACATTTATAACAGTATGAACCATATCTACAAATAAATCATGGTGATGAGAAAGAGGCCTCTTTCTCAATCACTTGTAATCGGCATATCAAGGAAAGGCTCACGATTATGAATAATCGGCCTATCAAAGAAATGCGCACGATTACCAATGTGTACACAAATTTCACCTTGCGTGAAACCGAATTCGTCTTTCTGAAATAGATGGTAACATACTTAAACATTTTAAAAATCATTTGGCAAGTATCAAAACTTTGTAAAACATACGATATCATGCTTTTCACATATTTTAGTTTAGAAAGCCCACCTGATAAACTTAAGCTTTAAACTTTAAACTCTAACGCTTGTAGTCCTTTTACTTCACGTTTCTGCTCCCGCTTCCGCTTGCTCCTTTAATCGAAACGGAATAACGATTTTAGAACGAGAGCTTCTATCGACTAACGACTTCAATATTCTTAACGAAATTCTATTCGAATTTCTACGTCGTAACTTGATGAAATTCGAGAATTCCTATCTTAACTTTTCAAACGTTCTTAATCTATCTTAATCTATCTAAATTCCTCATTAAGCATCAATATTAATCAATTCTCATACAACATTAATATTTATAAACTACTATTCATCACAACTGACTAAATCGATTTTAATCCGTCTAACGGATTCAGAAAATTTTCAATTTAATTCTATACCTTTATTTAATTATAACAAACATAATTATACTTTAAATACACACATTAACTCAATTAAACATATAAATTCCCAAATCGGGAAAATCAACCATAAATAGAAAAATCTTTATTTCTTTGAATTAAATTTCCAGAAAATTATATAACACTTAATTTTTATTAAGAAGTTTATAAATGCAATTAATTTCTTAATTAAAATTTATTTAATATTTTATTTATTTATTTTAAATTTTCGGTTATATTAAAATTAATATTTCTTTAATTATTTTCTCTTCTTTTTAATTTCTAATATACTTAATTATCATCTTAAGCTCATTTCTTCATTTAATTTCATTCAATTAAGTATTAATCTTTCAACCCTAATTTAAGAACCCTAATTCGATTTTCTAGGGTTTCTAGGGTTAATCAAGCTCATTTTTCATTATCTCTTGATCTAAAATACTTCATTAATCTCATATATCTTTAATTGAATCATCCAATTCATCATATAGCATTACATTATTAAACCCTAATTTATATTCTTATTTAATCGGTTATTTTCTCAAAATGAAATTGGTTGGAAATTTTTAATTACTTCCAACATGAAACATTCTTAAAATACTTAACTAAACTCATTTATATCATTAAATCAATCATACAATTCATGCATCAAGTGTTCTTCATTTTTTTCCAATTTCGAAAATTCTCAATTATGATTTAGGGTTTCTCATGCTTAAATCTAATTACATAATTGATCTTATAATCATATTCTAAGCATAATTCATGAAGAACAAATCATCATTCAATGCATGAATCAAAATTTAGCATTTTCTTCCAAAAATTTCGAAAATAATAAAACTAGGGTTAGGGTTCTTCATGCTTGATTTAATCACACAATTCATCATATAATCATGATATAAGCATCATACTATTAAATCAAGATCATCCAACCATTTCTCAAATCATTCCCAAAATTTTCGATACATATAAATATAAGAAAGAAAATGATTCAACCATTAAAATGAATCAAAACTTGGAAGAATAGACATCATTCTTACTTAGCTACTTGGGAAGGTGAAGGATTAAACTTGATCTTGATCTTGAGGATGAATCAAAGATAGAGTGTGTGTGTGTGTGATCGAGAGATTGAGAGAGATAAGAGAGATGTTGTGTTGTGTTGTGTTGTGTGTGTGCGTGAATGAAGAGAGAGAGAGATGAGAGAATTAGCCAAATATAAGTCAATAACCTAGGTCTAGATATATAGGTTAGCTAATTTAAAATTGAAACTTAATTACTAAGTTTAGGTTTAATCATTTAATTAATTATTAATTCAATTAATTAATAACTAATTAATCTTCAAATAACTCTCTAATTTCTCAACACAGTAATTAAGATTAAGATTTCACGAACCTTAGATAAAAATTTCACAGAAAGAATCGGAGATTCGAAGCATTTTCAAATCGACCGAAACTAAATTTTTAAGCGATTAATTACGTAAAATTTCACGTAATTAAATTAAATTCTTCTTCTTGTCAATTAATGACTAAACATTTATCATCTATTGATAAATGTAAAAACTTCTTCGTTTCGGATTAACCGAGACGATAGAAATTAATTAAAACTCATTTTTCCGGTAGAATATATCTGCCGGATAAAATTTTCGGAAAGAAAATCTTTATTTTACTAAAATTCTTGTCTTTCTCAGAAGATTAATTATTTTAATTACTTAAGAAAGACGGGATTCTACATTCTCTCCCCCTAAAAATAAATTTCGTCCCGAAATTTGCTTACCTCTCGGAAGAGTTCGGGATACTTTTCTCTCATTTTGCTTTCTAACTCCCATGTTGCTTCTTCTAGTCCATGATGCCTCCATTTGATTTTTACTGACGCGATCGACTTATTTCTAAGCTGTTGGACCTTCCGATCCAAAATCGCTTCAGGTTTCTCTTCATAACTGAGATCTGGTTCAAGGACTACTTCTTCTTGATGAATAACGTGCTTAGGATCAAACATATATCTCCGCAACTGAGATACATGAAACACGTTATGTGAATTTCCAAAACTTGGTGGTAAAGCTAGCTTATATGCTACTTGACCTATTCTTTCCAGAATTTCATATGGTCCTATGTAGCGAGGCTTAAGCTTTCCTTTAACACCAAATCGATGAATTCCTCTTGAAGGCAAAACTTTCAAGAAAACTTTATCACCCACATTGAATTCTAATTCTGATCTTCTGATGTCAGCATATGACTTTTGACGATCTTGTGCTTCTTTAATTCTTTGCTTGATTTGACGCACAATCTTTATCATCTCTTCCACTGAATCGGGCCCTAATATTTTTCTCTCGCCCACATCATCCCAATGGAGCGGAGATCTACACTTCTTTCCATAAAGGGCTTCGTAGGGCGCTATGCCAATCGTCATTTGATAACTGTTGTTGTAAGCAAATTCAACAAGAGGTAAAATTTGCTCCCATTGACTTCCTCGATCTAAAACAACAGTTCTCAACATATCCTCCAAAATCTGAATGGTTCTTTCTGATTGACCATCCGTTTGAGGATGAAAAGCCGTACTGAAGTTCAATTTGGTACCTAATTCTTCTTGCATACTTCTCCAAAAATGAGAAGTAAATTTTGAATCTCGATCCGAAGTGATCGACTTAGGTACTCCGTGCAATCGCACAATTTCTCGCACGTACAGCTGAGCTAACTTATCTGAGCCATAAGTTATGGGAATAGGTATAAAGTGTGCAGATTTTGTCAATCTATCCACTATTACCCATATCGCTGTATTTCCTCGTTTGGATCTAGGTAACCCAGTTACAAAATCCATGGTAATTTTATCCCATTTCCACTCTGGAATATCTAAAGGTTGTAGCTTCCCATAGGGTCTACGATGCAATGCCTTTACTTGCCGATGTGCTAAACATCTTTCCACAAAAGAAGCTATGTCTCTTTTCATTCCTTCCCACCAAAATGTTTGTTTCAAATCTTGATACATTTTGGTGCCTCCAGGTAATTTGAATAAGGAGTTTCATGAGCTTCGCTCATGATTTCATTCCTTAATTCTTCATCATTCGGCACACAAATTCTTCCTCGATACGGGGGAGAACATTATCTCCCCGCCCTTAAAATTTTCATTTTTCTCTTGACGAATTTTCATTCGTAACTTTTCCAATTTCTCGTCTTTTCTTTGAGCATTGGAAATTCTCAATCTTAAATCTGGAATTATTTCCATAGCCGCAACCATTTGCTCAGCCGTATTGCGGAAGTAGAATTACTTCTAACCTCGAGTTCTTCGAAACTCTTAATGAGTTCTTTCTCTTGAGTTAGAAGAAATCCAAATTCCGATTTTCCTTTTCTCGCAACGCATCAGCAACTACATTTGCTTTTCCTGGATGATAGAAAATTTTACAATCGTAGTCTTTAACTAACTCGAGCCATCTTCTTTGTCTCATATTTAATTCTTTCTGCTCAATGAAATATTTGAGACTCTTGTGATCTGTGAAGATTTCACATTTCGTTCCATAAAAGATGGTGTCTCAGGATTTGTAAAGCATGTACTATCTTCTTAGTTCCAAATCATGAGTTGGATAGTTTATTTCATGAGGTCTAAGCTGTCTAGAAGCATATGCAATAACTCTTCCTTCTTGCATCGAGGACACAACCTAGTCCGTTCTTTGATGCATCCGTGTAAACAAGATAATCTTTATCCGAATGCGGAACCCGATAGCAGGGCTGGTCAATCTCTTTTTAAGTTCTTGGAAACTTTCCTCACATTCTTCTGACCACTTGAATTTTGATTCTTTCCTTAGGAGATGGGTCATTGGCTAGCTATTTTGGAGAATCCCTCGATAAATCTCCGATAGTAGCCTGCTAGACCTAAGAAACTCCTAATTTCATGTGGTGTGGTTGGAACTTTCCATTCCTGAACTGCTTGTACTTTTGAAGGGTCAACTTTGATTCCTTCAGAAGATACAACATGTCCAAGGAAATGTACTTCTCTTAGCCAAAATTCGCATTTACTAAACTTGGCATATAATCTTTCGGTTCTCAACCTTTCCAGAACAGTTCGTAGATGTTTCTCGTGTTCTAATTCATTCTTTGAATACACGAGAATATCATCAATGAAAACTACGACAAACTTGTCCAATAATTCATGGAATACTCGGTTCATGAGATCCATAAATACGGCTGGAGCATTTGTCACACCAAATGGCATTACTACAAACTCGTAGTGGCCATATCTTGTTCTGAAAGCTGTCTTGGAAATATCTTCTTGCTTAACCTTCAATTGGTGATAACCAGATTTCAGATCAATCTTCGAGAATACACTTGCTCCTCTGAGCTGATCAAATAGATCATCTATTCTCGGCAAAGGATATTTGTTTTTCAAGGTTAATTTGTTTAATTCTCGGTAGTCGATGCACATCCTCAAACTACCATCCTTCTTTTTGACAAACAGAATTGGTGCTCCCCACGGAGAAACACTAGGTCTAATGAAACCTAGGTCAAGTAACTCTTGCAGTTGAATTTTCAATTCTTGCAACTCCTTTGGAGCCATTCTGTATGGTGACTTGGAAACGGAGGCGATCCTGGTTCAAGATCTATTGTGAACTCTACTTGCCTATCTGGTGGCAATCCTGGCAAAACTTGTGGAAATACGTCTTGGAATTCTTTTACTACAGCTACATCTTCAATGCTGCTCTCCTTATCTTCCTTCTTGTTGAGATAGATAAGATATGCTTTCACATCTTTCTTTTTCAACACTCTCCTTGCTTGAACTGCCGAAATAATCGGCGATTTCTTACAACTTCTTTCTATCCCGAAAAATAGAGTTGGTTCCTGACCAGGCATATGAAATGAAATTTGCCTTTGTTTGCATTGAATGCTTGCAAAATTATCGGTCAATCAATCCATTCCCAAGATAATATCTACATCCCACATTTTAATTAAATTTAGGGTTTTCGCTAACATCTTGAGAGATCCTAATTCAATCTCTATATTAGGACAGATGCGAGTAACTGAGGTAGATTTACCTAACGGTGTTGTTACTCTCAAGTCTTGACTAGCACGTTCTACCTTAAGACCAAGATTATCTACGCATGCATCTGATATAAATGAATGCGATGCACCAGTATCAAATAAAATTATAACAGGTATGCCATTTAATTGACCCATACCTGTCAAATTTCCTTGATCTTTGTCGAACGGTTTCTGATCAATAGCAAAAACCCTTTGATATTGCTGCTGGGGTTCCATTCTCAATTGCTGGGGTTGCTTTTGCTTTTGCTGGAATCGCGGCTCTTGGCGATTTTGTTGCTATTGCCGTTGCTGAGGAACAACCTCTATTGCCTTCAATTTCTGAGGCTGGTTCTGAAATGTTCTATTCCCTCCTGCTCCTTGCAGTTTAGTTGGGCACTGATACGAATAATGACCAACTTGACCACAAGTATAGCAGCTATTACTTCCAGCCTTGCATATCCCTTGATGCATCTTGCCACACTTGGAACATGGAGACATTCCTTGATAAGTTTGAGATGAACTGCCTTGATTAACGAAAGGCTGTTTGAATCGTCCCTGATTAAATTGCTGCTGTTGATGACGTTGTTGTCCTTGCTGTCCTTGCCAGGGCTTCTTACTAGGTTGATTTCCAAAATTCCATTTTCGTTTCTGACTTTGGTTGAACGACTGCGGATTTGTCACTGTCGCTGGAGCTTGAACTTGCGTAGCTGTTGAAGTCTGAGAAGACTTATCTGGCTGCATAGCCAATTCCATATCCAGTGCTCTATTTAAAGTCTCGGCATATGACAATGCACTTTGACTGGCCAGAACGATTCTTATTTCCTGCCGAAGACCTGCTCGGAAAAGTTCAGCCATTTTCTCGTCTGTGTCCACCTTATCTTGAGCAAAACGTGCCAAATCACAAAATTCGCGATCATAGTCGGCTACTGACTTCTTACCTTGTTTGAGATTAGCAAACTCATTCTCCTTCTGCTTTCGATAACTTCGAGGAATGAATTTTTCGAACAAAGCATCCTTAAATTGTTCCCACGTCAGGTTCTCTAGTTGTTCAGGGGTATACGCCCTTTGACGAGCTTCCCACCAGTAATCCGCAGATCCCTTGAGCTGATAAGACATGCATGTTAGACGTTCTTGATCCGTACATCGAAGAAAACGGAAAATTCTTTCCAAATAACACGAATCCACTCTTCGGCTTCTGAAGGACTTCCTCTTCCATCGAGAGTTGGAGGATTTTGCCGCAAAAATAATTCTTCTATTCTCCTTTCAGGTTGAGGAGGAGGTGGGGTAGGTTCTCTTTCGGTTTCATCTTTAACCCTTCCTCGACCTCGGCCTCTTGGTCTACCTCTTGGCGGCATTTTCTAATTAACCAGGATTTTCATTCGAATTATTCTTTCTTTCTAACAAAGTCTTATTCTTTAATAAAAATTCTTCTTTCTTTAAAAGTATTTTAAGGGAAATAAATTTTTCTAGGTTTTAGAATTTAGAAAAATTTTCTTATCACCTCTTTAATGCATAATATACTCATCGTACTTTTAATGAATCACACGATTCATACTCATCACCATTCATGCTTATCAAAACTTTCAATTACATCTAACATGCTCATACTATTTAATGAATCAAAGATTCACAAACATCATCATACATTGTAATCCCATAATTTAACTTCTTATTAACATCATGAACAATTTAAACAATTCACTATTATCATAGATAATGAATCAACAATTCATTCATATCATATAATTACTATAATCTCAAAAATATTTCAAGAACACATATTTTTCATACTTATCTTTGCTAAATAAAATTTAGCTAATATATATTCCTAATATTTCAAGGAAATAATAGTATCATCTTGGCATATAAACTTTATCATAACTTTTAATGAATCAAAAGATTCACGCTTATCATCAAATAATCACTAAAAAAAAATGTTTTTCCAGTAGTAATTATTATATATATACATATTTATTTGCTAAATTTAATTAGCTCTTCATTCTTTATAATCAAGAGATGAATAATATCATGTTGATGTATAAACTTCCTCATAAATCTCTTTTGAGATTTTTAACTTTATCTCAACATTTTTTTTTCTAACTAAATAATTACTAACTAAGCTAACGATAGCGAATAACTAATGGAACGAATAAAACGAACAACGCACTAAACTAATGATAGTCGAATAATGAACGAAACGATTAACGGACGAAACTAACGAAGAATGGAATGAACTACAACGGAACGAACTACGAACAAAATTAACGAAGAATGAACAACTACGAACGACAACGGAATGGACGAATAAACCCCGGCGCTGGATCGAACCATCCCGCGCCAAGATCGCCGTCCCGCGCACAGACATCGCGCGGCCAAGAAGAAATTTTCTTCATGCGCGCGCGACTTGACCTCCGGCGGATTGTCCCGCGCCACACCAAACCGCGCCCGATGCTGAAATTGTCGTGGGGCTGGCGCGCCGCACGCTGTGGTCGCGCCCGGTGCCGGTTCGACGCTTTGTCTTGTTTTCTTCGTCCGAGCTTTTAATCGATCTTTTTCCATTCCTTAAACCTCACTTCTTTACTTTAACTTGTATTATTTAAACTTCATCTTACTTCGTCTTTAAAACGATTCTACGAGAAATTTTTAACGTCGAAAATTATCGATAACTTGGAAATTTATCAAATGACCCAACATGGTCATACTTCTTCATTTAGTAGGAAAATTTGCCTCTTTGAGGACTTTTACAAAAGGTAGGGAATTATTTACACCCAAAAATTCCCTATATGAACCGTGATTTTCTAACATCACGCAAAATGTTTTTATCGGAGCGGAATTCTACGTCGCTTCCGATTCGCTATACTATCATATTATGCTTCTATGTACAAGAACTTATTTACAACATAAATGTTAAAAGTTGTTCGCTTACTAGTCTATTACATATATTTACATCATTATCTTTTTTTTTTCATCAACTTCCCGACACTTCCCTTCACTGCTCATCCTCTGACGGATCCTCTTCTTCTTCCTCCTCTTCGTCGTCTCTCGGATCCTCCTCACTTGGATCTTCTTCTTCCGTTTCCGTGCTCTCCTCTGCCCTCTCCACTCCGTCCAAAGTCACACGAGGGGCATAAGTAATATCCTCTCCCGGCGACGGCCTAAAGCTAGGCTGAAAACTTAAATGAGTAAATGGTATTCTACGGAGGTGGAAGTATCCTTCGGTTGGTCCAACTTCTGGATCAACGTTATCCTCGTCACTATCATAGTGTCGTGGTCCAGAGGTGCTAGCCACATTAGGGTCAAATAGAATAGGCTGGGCTCCAACTATGGCATCAAGCTCTGAAGAATTCAAAGCTTGCAATGTTTCAACGGAAGGATCATTTGGAACTTCCTCAACAAAAGAAGCTGAGGCTACGCCGTTAGGCAAAACAGAAGACTCAGGAACAAAGGTTTGAGTCTCGATTTGGGAGGGAGACGAAACATAACCATTTGCCAATGGCTCAACAAGAAAAGAGTTAGCATCAAATCCATTATCTCCATGGATGGGAGAAGCAATAGGTTCGGGATTTTCTGGAGGATTCTGATCCAGAATAGGGTAATCTTGGGGCATGAGATGTTGTAAACCAAACTCACCAACAGGAATCAATGGCTGATATGGTCCAGGAGGTGGGTACGAGAAACACATATATTGAGTACTAATTGCAGCTATGAACGCTCTGCAATCTCCAAACAAGACACCATCCCAATATTGGGGAGTGACGTACCTTGCAGCAATCGATGCCGCCCACTCCTGCCAATCCTCAGGAAGCAGAAGAACTAGCCTAACTATACCAATAACTCCCGAGATATTTGATTCATGGATGTCCATCCAAACCTTATGGTACCGAGCTAAAAACTCTGCTAGGGTTTCTGTGTAGCTCATATGTATGTGGTGAAATTTAATCATCGCTGCTACGCTTCTAGAGTTGGACATCCTATAAAAGAAAATTTAAATAATTAACTAAACTGAAATTACGAATAGTTTTGAGAATCCACTGTCTCAACATACTCAATGTCGCTTCCAAAAGGGTGTTCCGGGCTCATGTTACATTCCACAGATAAATACTCAACTTGCTTGCACAACTGATCCATTATCTCGCTTATGATCGATCACCAACAACCAATCACATTAGAGGCTAAAACACAACAATTATATATATACTTCAACTTCCAAACTTTATAACTAGAAACGTTTGAAATTCGTACCTGGATAATTTGGATGAGATGAGAGATGCTGGACTTCAGTTGTTGTTAAAAACTAACTAGTCTAGGAATTCAAACCAGACTAGACTTTCAGAAAACAACTTGGAGCAGAAGACATTGCTCTAAACTAATCTAGGGTTTCAAAATAGACTAGATTTTAGAAAATATTATTCAGAGCAGTCAGACCCGCTCTGATACCACTCTGTTGCAGCCCGAACCTCGATATTAGATGTCAAGGCCGGTAGGTCCCACGACTTACACAATTTATGATTAACAAAGGAAATTAAGATAGCGACCCGGCTATCGTTCAAAAGAATAACCATACTTAACAACTCATCATTATAGAATAATACGACATATATGACTCGAGACGATCAACTGAATTTAATATGACATACATATCAATAAACACAACTCGAATCACTCGGAATCAAAAGACCTGATCAACCAAATAATCGACAATTGATCAAGAAGATGATATAATGACTTGAGGATCAAGAAAACAAGATAAAGAAAAATGTTTCGAGTTCGACAAAGCTTCATGGAATAGAGATTTTATTAAATACATAGCAAGACTAAGTTTCACGCAAACTGTGACAAAAAAAAATTCAACTATCAAAACATGGATCGACTCTAGGGTTTAAACAACTTCATCATAATTTAATAAAATCATCTTAACATGGCAGCGGAATACGAAAGACTATATGTATGACGACATATAATCTAGGCTCTTTATTTTTCAAAATATTAACAACAACAACCAACATCCATCCAGCCTCGTCATCTGCATCCCCTGCTAACCTGCATGTTTTAGAAATAACATACAGGGCTGAGTACTACGTACTCAGTGAACACATGCCGAAAACATTTGAAAACTTTGCTGAATACAGCTATATATGAAAACTTGCCAGAAAACATAATACGAGGATTTTCTGAAAACAACTCGTAAAATGCTAAAAATATTTTCTTTTCAAAACTCATTTGTCTGCAGACATTTATAACAGTATGAACCATATCTACAAATAAATCATGGTGATGAGAAAGAGGCCTCTTTCTCAATCACTTGTAATCGGCATATCAAGGAAAGGCTCACGATTATGAATAATCGGCCTATCAAAGAAATGCGCACGATTACCAATGTGTACACAAATTTCACCTTGCGTGAAACCGAATTCGTCTTTCTGAAATAGATGGTAACATACTTAAACATTTTAAAAATCATTTGGCAAGTATCAAAACTTTGTAAAACATACGATATCATGCTTTTCACATATTTTAGTTTAGAAAGCCCAATTCGATAAACTTAAGCTTTAAACTTTAAACTCTAACGCTTGTAGTCCTTTTACTTCACGTTTACGCTCGCTTCCGCTTGCTCCTTTAATCGAAACGGAATAACGATTTTAGAACGAGAGCTTCTATCGACTAACGACTTCAATATTCTTAACGAAATTCTATTCGAATTTCTACGTCGTAACTTGATGAAATTCGAGAATTCCTATCTTAACTTTTCAAACGTTCTTAATCTATCTTAATCTATCTAAATTCCTCATTAAGCATCAATATTAATCAATTCTCATACAACATTAATATTTATAAACTACTATTCATCACAATTGACTAAATCGATTTTAATCCGTCTAACGGATTCAGAAAATTTTCAATTTAATTCTATACCTTTATTTAATTATAACAAACATAATTATACTTTAAATACACACATTAACTCAATTAAACATATAAATTCCCAAATCGGGAAAATCAACCATAAATAGAAAAATCTTTATTTCTTTGAATTAAATTTCCAGAAAATTATATAACACTTAATTTTTATTAAGAAGTTTATAAATGCAATTAATTTCTTAATTAAAATTTATTTAATATTTTATTTATTTATTTTAAATTTTCGGTTATATTAAAATTAATATTTCTTTAATTATTTTCTCTTCTTTTTAATTTCTAATATACTTAATTATCATCTTAAGCTCATTTCTTCATTTAATTTCATTCAATTAAGTATTAATCTTTCAACCCTAATTTAAGAACCCTAATTCGATTTTCTAGGGTTTCTAGGGTTAATCAAGCTCATTTTTCATTATCTCTTGATCTAAAATACTTCATTAATCTCATATATCTTTAATTGAATCATCCAATTCATCATATAGCATTACATTATTAAACCCTAATTTATATTCTTATTTAATCGGTTATTTTCTCAAAATGAAATTGGTTGGAAATTTTTAATTACTTCCAACATGAAACATTCTTAAAATACTTAACTAAACTCATTTATATCATTAAATCAATCATACAATTCATGCATCAAGTGTTCTTCATTTTTTTCCAATTTCGAAAATTCTCAATTATGATTTAGGGTTTCTCATGCTTAAATCTAATTACATAATTGATCTTATAATCATATTCTAAGCATAATTCATTTAGAACAAATCATCATTCAATGCATGAATCAAAATTTAGCATTTTCTTCCAAAAATTTCGAAAATAATAAAACTAGGGTTAGGGTTCTTCATGCTTGATTTAATCACACAATTCATCATATAATCATGATATAAGCATCATACTATTAAATCAAGATCATCCAACCATTTCTCAAATCATTCCCAAAATTTTCGATACATATAAATATAAGAAAGAAAATGATTCAACCATTAAAATGAATCAAAACTTGGAAGAGTAGACATCATTCTTACTTAGCTACTTGGGAAGGTGAAGGATTAAACTTGATCTTGATCTTGAGGATGAATCAAAGATAGAGTGTGTGTGTGTGATCGAGAGATTGAGAGAGATAAGAGAGATGTTGTGTTGTGTTGTGTTGTGTGTGTGCGTGAATGAAGAGAGAGAGATGAGAGAATTAGCCAAATATAAGTCAATAACCTAGGTCTAGATATATAGGTTAGCTAATTTAAAATTGAAACTTAATTACTAAGTTTAGGTTTAATCATTTAATTAATTATTAATTCAATTAATTAATAACTAATTAATCTTCAAATAACTCTCTAATTTCTCAACACAGTAATTAAGATTAAGATTTCACGAACCTTAGATAAAAATTTCACAGAAAGAATCGGAGATTCGAAGCATTTTCAAATCTACCGAAACTAAATTTTTAAGCGATTAATTACGTAAAATTTCACGTAATTAAATTAAATTCTTCTTCTTGTCAATTAATGACTAAACATTTATCATCTATTGATAAATGTAAAAACTTCTTCGTTTCGGATTAACCGAGACGATAGAAATTAATTAAAACTCATTTTTTCCGGTAGAATATATCTGCCGGATAAAATTTTCGGAAAGAAAATCTTTATTTTACTAAAATTCTTGTCTTTCTCAGAAGATTAATTATTTTAATTACTTAAGAAAGACGGGATACTACACATCCCTTCGATGGACTCGTTGACAAGCTGCTTGAAGTTATCAAACTTCTGGCAGACGATTGTGAATTTATTTTCTTTTATATCATCCGACCCTTCGCATAGCTTGGCTAGGGTTTCTCACATCTCCTTTGCGGTGTTGCAGTTGATGATCTTGCTGAGGTAGGTGTTGAAGACTGTTGATGAGATGGTGTTCCTCGCGAAGCTGTCTAATCCAGCTTGCTTCCTTTCAATTTCTATCACGATATTTGAGAATCTGAGTTCCATCCCTTCGATGGACTCATTGACAAGCTGCTTGAAGTTATCAAACTTCTGGCAGGCGATTGTGAATTTATTTTCTTTTATCTCATCCGACCCTTCGCATAGCTTGGCTAGGGTTTCTCACATCTCCTTTGCGGTGTTGCAGTTGATGATCTTGCTGAGGTAGGTGTTGAAGACTGTTGACGAGATGGTGTTCCTCGCGAAGCTGTCTAATCCAGCTTGCTTCTTACTTAGGTTGATGCGATCATCTACTCGGTTGGAGAACAGTTGGGTTTTGGAATCAAATCTAAACTCTATTAATTTTCCTAACAACAACAATAGCTATCATGCATCCTTAGGCATGGCTCTTTGTATGGGAGAAAGTGTCGATCACCACTTTATTGGGATGAAGTTGGCGAGAAGCGAGTTCTAGGACCGGAGATAGTGGAAGAGATGGTAGCTTTGATTAGTAAGAATTGTGATCGCCTTAAAGTAGCTCAAGATCAGCAAAAGTCATATGCTGATTTAAAGATGAGAGATTTCCATTTTGAAGTCGGTGACAAAGTATTTCTAAGGTTGTCGCCGATGAAGGGAGTGTTCCGAATATGTAAAGGCAGTAAATTGAGACCTCGTTATATCGGACCTTTTGAGATATTGGATAGAGTTGGAGAGTTAGCTTATCGTCTAGCACTGCCGCCCAGCGCCTAACATCGATACACAACGTGTTTCACGTTTTATCTTTGCAAAAGTACGTTCATGACCTGAGCAACATTGTGAACCACGTCGAGCTTGAGTTGAATAAGGATTTGTCTTATGAGGAGCATCATATATCAATTTTGGATAGTAAGGTTCATGTGCTTAGAAATAAGGAGATTCCTCTAGTCAAAGTCCAGTGGAGTAGACACGATAAGAGTGAGGTCACATGGGAGAAAGAAGATGGCATTAGAGCTAAGTATCCCAACTTCCTAGATTAAGGCAAATAATTTCGAGGACGAATCTTTTTTTTAGTAAGAGAGGATGTAGCAACCCGAAAATTATTTTGCTAATTTTCTCTTAAAAAGTTTATATTATATTAATTGCAATTAATTATTTAAGTCTAATAAGTCGCAGCTAGAATTATTGCATGAGTATAAGCATGATTGTATATTTATTTGATTTGCACGTCCCAAAATATTTATGATAGAAGTCCAAAGAAAAATGTATACATCTTCTTAATTAAAATTTATTTAGGAGTCAAGAGTTTAAATTTTTATTTTAATTCTCTTATTTATTTTCGCTATGTTTATTCTTGTAGGACAAGAATTAAATTATCTAAATTAGGATTATAAGTTTTACGTGAATAAACTTTTAGGAAGTTTTTCACTTTGAAAGTATTAAGTTAATAAGTAGTATAATTGTTATTCATTTTCTTTTGACAAAAATTTATGTTACTTAGTTTCAATAATAAAAATATATATAATAACTATGACTCTATTCCTAGAATATTAATCGTATATATATATATAGAGAGAGAGGTAGTATTTTATAATTAATTTCTTTTGCAGCAAGGAAAAATAAATAAATAAATAAGAATATATCCTTTATGATCATCAAATCTTTTATTTGAGATCTTTTAATACGATCAAATCCTTCTTCTTTTGAGATAATCTTCAGATAGTCCTTGGTTATCTTCTCTACCTCAATTAATTATATAAATAGAGGGTACTTTCATTCTAATCTCACATACTCAAAAAGGTTTAGAAAAATAATTTCGGATCTCAAGCCTTGAGAGGTATCACCATTCTTTTATCTTATCTTTCTCTTCGTTTCTATGGATTTCTTGCTTTCTGGGTTTTAATCGAAGTTTTCTCAGTATATAAATATAGATAGCAGAGTTACGTGTTTTAATTGTGTCTACTCGTAGACTACTAGGCTGGGAAAATTAACTTTTCTCCAAACAATTCTTAGCCATGCATTTTGTTTCCTTTAATTTATTATTATTATTATTATTATTATTATTATTATTATTATTATTATTATTATTATTATTATTATTATTATTATTATTATTATTATTATTATTATTATTATTATTATTATTATTATTATTATTATTATTATTATTATTATATAGAGCTAATTAGAATGTCGAATTGTGTGTTGTATTCTTAAATACTTTTTGGAGTCACTTATCTTATAATCAAGGGTTGTTAGGTTGGTTATGTTAATAGTTACTACCTCCGTCCCATTATTCTTGTCTCATTTCTTTTGGGCACGGGTATTAAGAAAAAGAGTGTTTAAAGGGTAAAAAGATAGAAAGTGGTGGAGCCCATAACTTTTTGTGAGATAAGCATATTTCCTTTTATGGAAACAAGACAAGAATATCGGGACAACCCAAAAAGGAATACAAGACAAGAATAATGGGACGGAGAGAGTATTAAATTTTAACTTATGTTTATATATGTATATAAGTATATATATTTTAGCAGTAATGGAGTTTTATTAAAAGTATACCAAAGTAAGTTAATAAATTATTTGTCCTATTTTCTTTTTGTATGTATGTATATATATATATATTATAGATTTGTATGAAAATATACGATTAGAACACAAAGAATTCCAAAGTATGTTAATTAAATGTGTTTCGGTGGATTTTATTTAAAGCATGCATCATGATATTTTATAATTATTTATAGGATCGGCGTGTATGACTTAATTAATTAATTTGCAAGTTTTTCCAAGTCAAGTCAAGAAGGTTAAGGTGGGGTTAAAGTTGCATTTTAATATTTATTCTTATTATATATTTTGCACAATTTATGCGTGTGATATGCAGGCAGAGCCTTCGGGCTAATTCAGTGTCACAGCCCCAAATCCCGAAGGACGGCTAAGCCGGGGTGTGACTAGGGGTTGGAATTAAGAAGCGGGGAAGAAAGGGGATTAATGAATAAATGAGGGATAAATCTCGAATCATCAAGGAAATACATAGAAGTGAACTTTGATTATATCACGCGAGACAATCTCGAAGGATTTCTCAAATAGAACTAACAAGTCGTTTCAAGTTTCAAGTACAAAATACTTAAACAAAAAGTGTTATAACATATTAGAGTGTTTGCAGCGGAAAAAGAACGTAGATTGACTCCACATATGAAGATGTGAAATCGAGGCTCGACTAGCTTTATTAAGGATTTACAACCACGTACTCAACTTCCGCCGTCACCCGTCACTCAACCTGCATATTTAAAAACATATACAGGGCTAAGTACAAAGTACTTAGTGAACACATGCCAAAAACATATAATTGATTTAATGGATTTATCAGGCATTTCAACAGTAACACAACGGGGTTTTTCATTAAAGGCCCGTGCTTACTAAAATTTCTTTTCATAATTGCTTGCAAGCATTTTCTTACTTTTAATTCAATATGACCAAATCTGAATAACGCCAGGGAAGAATGCACTCTTCCGCGGTCGCTTCTCACCGTGGTGCGCTACCCCTCAGCAGTACCACACACTCCGGCTACCGTGTACACTAATTAAGGAAAGCACCCTCTTGGCTAACTCGGAATCCGATCGATTACTAGTTGGCGAACCAACTCGGATAGGCATAATAGAACTCGCAAAACAAATTCTTTTATGCCAAGACAATCACTTTAAAACATGCTTTTTAAGCGATAAGAAAAACAAAATTTCGAGTTATTCGGTAATACGAATAGCCACATTTTATTTGTATAATAGAAAAGCCCACCTTAATGGTTTACGAACGGAAACCCGGCTTCAATCTTCCGTCCTTTCTTCTATGTATGATGTCTCCTTTAATCGTAAATAATCAAATCTTAGAAAAAGATCGAGAGGGAAACCATACGATAACGGACTTGATAACTTGATTAATCTTTAATATATACTTTTGAGTTTACGAAAGAAACAAGCGAAAACAAGTTGATCATAAATCGAATTTGGATAAAACAAAACTTTATCTGGAAAATCAAGCTAGTGGAAAAAGCGAGTTATTTGGAAAAGCAGTAGCTAGAAAAACGTAGCTAGAAAAACAGAGTAGCTAGAAAAGTAAATTGGAGAAAAACAGTAGCCCGGAAAAACAAGCAAACAGCCCAGAAAAACTTGGACCAATTAATTAATCCATTATTGGTCCATTAGGGTAATTCAGTGGCCCAGGTCCAGTAGATTAATCAGTAGCCCAGGTCAGTGAGTTAATCCAGTGGCCCAGGTCAATTTGGGTAATTCATTTGGTAGGTCAGTAGGTAATTATTGGCCAGGTCAATTTAGGTAATTCAACTAGGCTGAATCCAGTGAATTAATCCGAGAATTAAACTCTCAATTTCAAAACTTGGTATTAAAATTCTGAAAAATTCTACGTCACTTAATTTTTAACGTAGATTCCAATTCTATCATTATCTTCTTCATTAAAAATCAAATACATGGCTTTATTGTACATATATTTTTCGGTCCTTTTGATAAATTAAGAATTAAAAATCCAAATTCATTCAATAAATAAAATATTTTTAGAAAAATCCCAAATAATTATCACATGCTTATATCATCACATAGAAGCATAATCTATAAACAATTTATCAAGAATCAAAGCTAAAATCAAAAGCCTAACATTTCTAGGATTTTCGGTCATTTTTATTTATTTTTTTAAACTTGGTTTCAAACTTGATTCCTTTATTAAAAACATTACTAAGCATCATATAAACATTAATCAAAAGCTAGAACAACAATCCAACCATCCTTCAAAAATTTCGAAAATTTAAAGATGGAAAGAATGAAATTTTGTTTGGTTGGGAATGAAGAAGAAGCTCCTACCTTGTCAAAATCGAACTCGGATCGAAAATCGGACGGTAGACGAAAGAGTGATCAAAACTTGAAGCTTGAAGAAATGAAGAAATGAAAGCTTATGGTGTTTGCTGCTATGGGGAAATGGGACGGCAGATGGGGGGGGTGAATGAGAGAGAGAAAGAGATATTTAAAGGTAATATTAGGATAGACTTTATCTAGATGTTAAATTTTTTAAACCGTAAATTAAAACGAGCAATGAAATTCTTAGACGACAATATTTTTGACGAAAATGGTCGAGACCATTGAATCCGAAATATTTTAATTTGTCGGAAATGTCGGTTCGTTTTTCGAAAATAAGAAACAGTCGAGACGCGACGGGTCGATAAAAATATCCGAAAATGACAAAAACTGACTTTTTGGAAAAAGATTCGTATCGAGAAATAAGTGAATGGAAATGCGGTATTGCTCAATTCCGAGGTCTCGAACGAAAAATTAATCGAGCGCGAAACCATAATCCTGTATCCGGTTACTCGATTTCTGAAATAAATTTTTAGAAACGGATCGCGCCATAAATCTTATAATTGAAAATTAGCAATTAAGAAATGCAAAACTTTAATAATTAATAAAATTTTAATTATAACGAGATAATAAAACCCGGGGTATTACATTCAGTAAAAGAAGTTAGCCTTTGGGCTATTTGAGACTAAGCAGTTATAGCCTCCGGGCTACGAGACAGTAAAGTTAAAGCCTTCGGACTATCAGTTAAGCCTTCGGGCTACCAGACAGTTAAACATTGCTTTAGGGCGATGTTATTAAAGTTATAGTTTTTCATGTATTTTTATTGTTGTAACTTATATAATTTGGATAAATGCACCCCACTGAGTTTTTAGTACTCACCCCAAACTATATCTTTTTCAGGAGAGGACTCGGAAATAATTCCGTCGCTAGTTTTAGTTTGTTTTGGAAACGGTTTAGCGACGGAAGTTCCGTCGCTATTGGCGACAGAATGTTTTCCATCGTTCATTCTGCATTTTTCACGATGGAAATTCCGTCGCTAAGTCTGTGACAGTGGGCAGTGTAATGCTCTGTTTTTTCTGTTCCCTTAAACAACAAACAAACACGAATTTCAAATCCAACAAATCACATAAATACGAATCTAAAATACAATATTAAAACTTAATCAAACACTAATTCATTGTTAAATTCATAAAAAAACATTCAACATTAACAAGTTATGTCTAAATAAAAAAAAACATCTAATGTCAACAACTATAGAGTTTTGAAGCAAGCAACTAGATCTATCAAATATTTCCTGGAGGCGGGTGAAGTGCATCGAGTTGATCCTTTGTGGCTTTAAGCATGGCCGCCATTTGACTCATCATTTGATTTTGCATGTTTCTATCCGCCGCCATTTGTGCCATCATTTCATTTTTACATGTCCTTTATCTGCTGCCATTTGTGCCATCATTTCATTTTGACTCTCGTTATCCGCTGCAAGTTTTGCTATCTACTCTGCATCGCCGTCATTGATGCGAAGCTCTGAGACTCATTTTCAACACTTGAAGAAGATCCATCGAGGGTGTGTACCATATAACCTGCAGAAAACAGTCTCCTCCTCGAATCTAGGCCTCCAACAGCTTCAATGTAAACTTTAGACCTATCTATTGTTGGTACCTCAGCCGTGTCGGGATCGGGCTGACTCAAAGTCTGAATCCTCTCCTCCATCCTCCTCTACATCCATAAAATTTTTGATAGTTAATAAGTTTAATTGTAAAATATAAATGATAGTTATTAAAACTAATCAAACTTACCACAATACGACATGTTTTTATTTCATCATACAAAATATTGGACAACTTTTCTGCTTAAGTCTAAGGACACCTAGCACCTAGGCAGCCACCACAACCACTGGCGGAGCCGGGGGCAGTGGGGTCACTGGACCCCCTGGCTTTTGCAAAACAATTAGCTATATATATATATATATAATAGGCATTATGTCATTTGGAGAAGAAGAAGAGAGCAGATGTGAGAAGTAGATTTTACGGATGGAGCCGAGCTTCATGTGTTTATAATTTGAAATAAGTTGTATAGACAATAATAGCTTGAAAATGCAACTTGGACTGAAGTTTTGGGCAAAATAAGTTTGGCCATAAAAAAATCCAATCACCATTAAAAGTTATGAGCTAGTATTTTTATATGGAGTATTTATTATCGTTATATGAAGGTTGTATTTTACCTTTTCATCTTTTCTTTTCTTTTCTTGGGGGGTTTCCACTACTTATTTTATTTTAATATAATTTATGCAACACTTTCAATATTTTTTTTATTCTTTAAATGCATATGTATAATTTATATTATCAAATTTTCTGAAATACTAATTATGAAACTTAGATTAGATCTTTATATAGAGATATATTTTATATTTATTTGTTCAGAATATAGAGATATTTCTCATAAAAGAATGCATACTAGTTTTTATATTTTAATTTTAAATTTTGATAGAAAATAGAGAACTTTTTAAGTTAAATTTATTCATGTTATATCAAATTTTCTTTTATAACTTCTTTTTCATTAATATGTTTATTAATCCAAAACCACATTGCTTAACTAAATGTATACCGAATGAAAAAAAAAAACTTGTAGTATTTGTGAGTTTGGAAAGAAAAAATTTATCTTAACCAATCTTCACGTGGGCACGTGGGATGGATTAACCTTAAATATGAAAACTTTAGTTTTATTAATTATATACCACTGTTTCGTTGCATACTAAATTTTGCTATGATTGTTTCCATTGATTTTTTTTATTTTATTTTTTATGTTTGGGGGACTTATTTCCATTGTTGTAAAAGCTATTAATCTTGATATGTTTTGGACATTTTTATCTAGTTTTCCATTTTTATCTAGTATGTTTTGGGGGACTTGCTTAAGATTTGTGGATTGTATAATTTGGATCCAATGATGGCGTGATAAAAAATAGTTTTCAATTAAACTAAACTGTTGGGAATATTAATAGAGTTTTGATTTGATACCAAAACCCAGCTGACCCCAACCGAGTAGATGATTGCTCAAGCCTAAGCGTTTCTTTTTCAGCTCACCTGTTTGAGCTTATAGAGTTTTTTAGTTTACAGGTAGCAGTTGAAGACAACAGAATATACAATGAAGCGGACACAGCTAAGCAGACAGCTTTAAAGAATTCAGCAGAGCAGACTCAGTTAAGCAGACCAAGCAGAGTCAAAGATCCTGAAGTATCAAGACCCAGCTCAGTGACGGAAACCCAGCTCAGTGTCAAAGACCCAGCTCAGTGTAAAAGACCCAGTTTAGTGTCGATGACACAGCTCAGGTCTAAAACACAGCTCAGGTTATTAACACAGCTCAGGTTAATGATACAGCACAGGTCTAAGACACAGCTCAGAGTCAAGACACAGCTCAGAGTCAAGACACAGCAGAGTCCAAGCCGCTGAAGACACAGCAGAGAAGCTTAGCAGCTCGAAGACGAAGACCTTCTCCAAGACAAGATCCCGATGTCAGAAGATCTTATCTGACGCAGTCAATTCAGAGAAGAGCTAGCCTCTGTAGATGCAGACCTACTTCGTAGGTTAAAGGCCAGAAGTCAATGAGAGTAGGTAAGATTCAAACGGCTCTCTTCCAACGACTAGTTTGAATCTCCACCTATATATATCCCTCCTCCACCATTGAAGAAGGGGGACTGGCAAGACGACTGAAGAAATAAAAAAGCAAAATAAAAAGATGAACAACAATCTTCAAAGCCATATCTTTCAAGAACACCCAGCCAGTCAACTGTGTTCTTAGTTGTTCATACATTCAGTCTTAGGCAGAATAGATCAGAATAAATATCTTAAGCATAGTTTGAACGAGTTCATCTTACTTCTTGTTCTTCATTGTAAGAACTCGTTCATAGTTGGAAAACCCATACCCAAACCCAAACCCAGAAAGGTTAGGTAAAAGGTACGCTTGCTCGAAGCGTGTAATTCGAGTGGTTAGGTTCTTCAATACCCGAAAACTGAAGGTGTAGGCTTGACAGTGCCCACAAACTGTTGGAACACAGCTCGGGTTAGAGTTGTGAAGTTGCTTGGTACTTGGAAACCAAGTGGTAGTAAATTACCAGTGAACCTGGTCGTGGACGTAGGAGATGTTACTACGAACCACGTTAAAATTACTTTGTTCTTTATCGCTTTGTTTTATGCATGTTACTAACCCCTCATGAGCATACATTTCAAGCTGCATAAACTGATTAACCGAAAAGTGAAACAGAGCTTTGCAATATAATTTGAAGCAACAGACGGACTTTCCAAACCCACCAACTTCCGTACACACTCTCACAGGCAGCTGTGTCACTCAAGCTGTCATCCAGCTGAGTTGAACACAGCAGGCTCTCTCAAAAGAGTTTTAACTTGGAAAAGTTTTTAAACCTTGGTGTATTCACCCCCCCTCTACACCAAGGTATCCGTCTTGGGACAAACATGAACCTTAAGTTAGCATGATTGGAAGCTTTAATTAAGTTGGTCCAACATATAAGAAGAAACATGATAAGTTATTGTTTATGGTTAGTGAATGTTATATATAATTATATATACAATAAGACATTCAAAGGTCATATTTTATGGGAAAGTAAAAAAATGTGGGCTCAATTGGCATGAAGAAGTTCATGTTCAATGGCAATATTGATAAGTAAGATAGCGATTGGACTTGTTCTAGAATATAATTCTTATTGTTCAATTTGTTTAATAAAAATAGTCAAATAGTTATCTAACTTTGGTGCTCTAAAACAAAATTAAAGTTTAAATTCATTACACTACTGAAAGTTTTTTTTTAGGTCATCTTATAAGCCATGTGTAAGCCCGAGTTGGACCCCCTGGGTTCAAAGTCTGGCTCCGCCCCTGACCACAACCATATTAAAACATTGACAAAAGCTAGTACACAAACTAGGTTGATCTAATAAAGTGCAGAAATTTGACTTGAATCTATAAAAAAAAGGTAATAAGAAACATATATCACACTATTAATACTGGAACTACATGTTGATAAGTAGAAGTGATAGTGGAGTTTTATAACAGCTGGCACACTGCTGCTCCTATTATTGCAGTTTATATCATATAAATTTTTATTTTAGTTGGATGATATTATATATATATATATCATTAGAGATGGTTACCTCAAGCCTTGATCCAAGTGGTGATCTCGAGCTCACCTACAGCCGTCTCAGGAGCTTTAACATGAATGGAATTTAGTGGGAATGAAATGACCTTTGTAATGGAATGAAGGTAGGAAATGAATGAATCAGGGAATAATATTCTTATGGCGGGTATACATCAGGAATGAAATGATCATTCCTTAACTGATTTTATTCTTATGATTGATAATAAAACCCGTGTCGCAATTCTTGATGCGAATTTTGGTGGACGAAGGGAGTACTTATTATAATTGGTTTATTATTAATAATTTTAATAATATTAATAATAATACTAATACTAATACTAATACTAATAATTTTAATAATATTAATATTAATAGTAATAATATATATTATTTTAGTCTTATTATTTTTATTATGCTTATTATAATTCGCTTAATAATAATATGAATAATTATTTATTATTATTTTAATAATTATTATTTTTAATTTAATTATTATAATTAGCTTAATAATATTATTATTAATACTAATAATTATAATATTAATACTATTAATAATTATTAAGCTTAATAACAATAGTAATAATAAAAATATTATTATTATGAATACTAATAATAATAATGATTATTTATTATTATTTTAATATAAATTATTATAATAATATTAATAGTAATTATTATTTCTTATTTTTTAATATTACTGTCATTATTATAATTATTTTTATAATAATTATTATTATAATATTGAAACTATTAACAATAATAATAATAATAAAATAATAATAAAGTTCATTCCTCAAGATGAGGATTAGCTAATACCAGGGGGAGTGAAGGAATGGCTAAACCCGTACTCATGGGATTAGTCATTTCTTAAGGAATGGACATTCCTAATGAAAAATTACACCAACTGTGAGATTAGGAATGGAGACAACAATGACCATTTCATTCTCATTCCATTCCAGCATACCAGCCATCAACTAAATGTGTTCTCTTTTATTAAAGGGAAAACTGCATTTTAAATTATGAACTTTGCCTCATTTTGCAATTTTAATTTGAATTTTGAAACATTGCCTATTAACTCATGAACTTTCAATTTTTTGTAATTTGAACTCTTGCTTTGTTTCACTTGTCAAAAAATTTAGAAGAATTATGCAAAACAACGTTGTTTCATAATATGATGTATTTCATATGTCATGCTGTCAAGTAAACCCGGGCATGTCATCTTTTCCAGCGAGTGAAATAAAGTATGAGTTCAAATTGCAAAAAAATGAAAGTTCAATTATTGATATGCAAAGTTTCAAAGTTTGAATTAAAATTATAAAATAGAGTAAAATTGGTGATTTAAAATGCAAATTTTCCAAATCAAATAACTAGGGGTTTCGGGAAAATGAAGAAATGTGAGATAACTGAATAAGGAACTTCCGATTTTCCAAAATTTGCGAGGTTCAAGCCTCATTTAAATGCTGGCAATGAAATGATCGAATTCAGGCTATAGATTTAGTTGTATCAAACACCCATTTGCGAAAATTTCCCAGATATAAATATGCCACCATTCTTAACTAATTCTCGGCAATATCCTCATAGACCTCTTGTATTTACCGGTGAAGCAGAACAATGGGTATTTAATAGAAAGATAATAAATATTTGGGATAATATTTGTATCAAATTTACAGCTAGGATTAATGTAACATTTGATTAAATAATAAATGATGAACTGTTATTTAGATAACGTAAAAGTTAACAAACATATAAAAATCCGTTAAATAAGAATTGGATGAAATCAAAAATAAAAGTATAAGACCCAATTCAAATGAAAAAATTGTATGAGGATAGTGAAACAAAAAATATAGTAAGTACATGAACTTCTACATGTGTTTTGCATAAAATGCACTTAATTCCAGTAAAGGTAACGTGCGCGTGTAAACCTCTATTTTAGCTTGAGTGAATTTATATTTGTATAACTTGGATTGGTAGTTACAATGTGCGAAAATAACTATAGCATTAAATTTTCAGAAGAGCAATAAACTTATATACGTCTGATAATGAATAGAGAAAGAAAAGCATAAGAATACGAGCTTTTCCAAAACTAACGTACTTTCTTCCAGATATCGGTGTAATTTCAACATTACAATAAACTACTCCTGCGCAGTCAAGCCCATATTTTTCCCTTTCTTAGCGCCAGAAATTTATATACCTGTCATTTTTTTAGTGCTCTACAAATCATTGCAAAATGACCTATATATTTATATTTATTTTTTATTTAGTTTAGGATGGGGGATTGGTATTCAAACTTCTCGGGTCTTTACCAACTGAGCTATACACTAGTAGTTAAAATGACTCATATATTTAAACCAATGGTTAAGATGTAAACACATTTGATCCAACAACAGTTATCAACTAACTACAAAATTCTAAGTACCTATTTGTATATTTTGTTTAAATGTTCTAGTAATACATATGAGTAATCTATCGTAAAACTTGAATTTTTTTTAATTACTCGATAGCAGGGTTAATTTTAATATCTGAAATTTTGAAAACTAATATCTGATCAAAATGTGAAAACTACCATGATAGGCATATATGAAACATGCACAGTAGATGATATACCTTTCATTACATAGCTACAGCTTGAAGTTTGGCGCAGCTTAGTGCTTTGATGAGAATTAATTCTTTATTAGCATGTTCCTTCAATATGTAGCACAAGAGACATTGTTTGTCCTCTGCAGTCTGTATCTTAGAAAAAAAACACAAAAAACAATTGAGGAAGTGAAGAAAAATTCCAAAGTTAAGATCTCACTATGTATTAAATGAAGAAATCTATGTTACAAACTTTTCATCGTTTACTGTCTCACCTAATCAAAAGTCTATTATTACGATCTACTTTCTCTAAGATTTCAAATAAAGAGAAATAGTGCCTTAACTAACTAAAGCTTCATGAAATAGAATAGCAAGAAGATAGTTCATAGTTCAATTTAAAAATACTTCGCAAAACACGAGTTGTAGATTAATTAATGAAGAGAATCATTAGCCTTTTTTTTTTTGAGAGAGAATCATTAGCCTTAAACAAGAGTAATATAGAAAAAGTATAGTATAAATGAAGCTTAATTAATTGCAAACGTATTGACTATAAAGGAAACTTCAGCTTTGTTATGCATGGAACATGGAAACAAAGCTCAACATCAGTATATCAGTTCAATATTGGCCCGTTTCTAGTGCATTGATGGGTTCGTTCAAGACTTGAGCTAATAATTAAAAAAAAAAAAAAAAAGGTAAGATTCATCTTTCAAAACAAAGGATATGCTAAAACATAAATAGAATTTTTTTAGGGGATAACATAAATATAACTCATTACATGTTAAAACTTGAAAGTTTCTCCAAAATAAAAGGCTTTCTTTTGACCATTGTCGCACAGAGGGAAATCCTTTATTTATTTGCTTTTCTTTCGTATACTAGTATTTTGTATCTTTCCAAGATACTTTTCATTAATGTCCAAAACATTTCTCTTTTTACTACCTTTTATGTCAAATAGTCACAACAGCGTCATTTGCATTTGGATCCTAAGTTCTTAGATTTGCAATGATGAGCTAATTATGAATACTCCACAAATCTTTGCATCCCCATACAACCATATATTTCACCAAAATCATCAGTTTGAAATATGCTACGTACTTTGCCCTTATCAACAAAAAGAAAAGGAAAAAACGTATATCTACAAATAAAATAAAAAACAAAAACTATTTTTTGCATCTCATTTTGCTGCATTTAATTAATTGTAGGAAAATTTAGATGGTAATTAGGTGTCAAACTGTAAAATTCGCCATATGTATAGTTCAGCGATTCCATAGAGTAATTATTTGGATTACTAGCTGGACAATTCATGATATGAATCATATGATCAATTAGTTTACAATTATAAACAATTTATAATTCTAGTAGGAATATAATAGATAAAATAAAATTTGTAAAACAAGACGTAGGATTCTTTTTATACAAGTATATATATTGTGGAGGATTATATCATAAATGGGACGCCTCCATGGATTGGGTTAGGACTCTGGATACGGAATAGATTATTAGAGATCTTTAGTATGAAATATTGAAACAAATCAAGTTCATAAAGAATTAAAATAATGTCAATGAGCCCTAGCTCAAGTGGCAAAGTTGGACATCACAAGATTCTCCTTAACGAGAGGTTTTGGGTTCAATTCAATCTATATGCAGTGTAGTGATCCCACCTTTGTAAAAATTATATTATATGAAGATTGATTCAAAATGTGTATAAAAAGCAAAGGACATCGAGCATTTTTGTAATGGTGGAAAGCGGAAACTTTCCTTTCTTTTTGTTTTTTTTTCTTTTTTTCTTTTTACTTTTTTTTTTCCTTTTCAAATCAGAAATAATTTGGAGCTTTGAGCTGTGGTTAAAGAAGAATTTCAACAATATAACACATTAAATTGGCCCAATAGGGTAGCTTTTATAAATGTAGGGTTTGTTATGTTAGATTGAAATCAATCTTATCTCATTAATCTATATATATATTTCCTCTACTCGACTAGCACATGCTACTCTCTCATATGACAAATTAATTGTTGCAAACTATTAGACAGTCACAATGTGAAGCCTCATCCCAATTGAACGGAACGGAAGCGAACCAGAACTTAGCTGCAATTTGATTCAATAATTAATTCAAGAAATTAATGTTGTACCGAAATTAAAGATTACATCAAGTAGTGCTCCGGAATACATCCGTCCATGCAGAATCAAGCGTGAAAACGTTGGTTGCTGAAGATGGCATTGTGGCCAAGTTAGTTGCAGAAGTCTTCCCAAGTGAGTTCATAGGAATTAACGAACTCAAACTCCCAACACATGCTTTCTCATGATCAAAATCGGAGACGATGTCACGAGGGTGGTCTAGTTGGTGTAGACGAGCCGAGTCATCCCGGTTTCGCCTAGCCATCTCCCCGGGAAGAAGGTTGCTGCTTTCCATAATCCGCTCCACATCATACCGCGATATATCAAAGTTGGTTACAGCATTTGCACCTCTGAATTTTATAGCAGCTACATCATATGCCTCACCAGCTTCTTCTTGGGTACCTAAAATTACTCACCACCACCAATTTATTACTACATCATAATAGAATATAACGACTACTCTTCCGTCCCAAAAATTTAGTCCCTTCACGCCTCTAACATAAATTAAGAATTATTTTGGAAAACGAGTTATTCAATTAACAACAAAGGATCATTGTCTCTTCGGAGACACTCAAACGCTGGATCTCTCCTGAGTAAAAGGGAGAGGTCTCGGGTTCGATTGAAGGAAAGGAAGAACTCACTGAATGTTCCGAGATAAAGATCCTTGTTTCCTGCAACTCTGCCTATCCGAGCTTGCCAACGGCCGTGCTGATGATGTCTGCTATACAACAAACAGTGCAGGCTAAGATTTTAAAATAATACTATAATTTCTAAATAAATCTACATATACTTTCTAAATAAAAATATTAATTAAACATAAGAATTCATCTAGACCTTGTTACTCCTCTGTATATGGAAGCGCCCCTCGAGAAACCACTGCTCCTCCTGCAAAATGAAGTTTGGAAATTAAAACCAAAAGAAAAATAGGTGTTTTTTTTTTCTTTCAAATTGGGAAGAAAGTGATGTGATTTTGAAGGAAATTAACCTTCTTAAGTGAGCAACATATTCTTGTCTGCTCATGGGCTCCATATCTTGGAGTTCTTGTTGATAATTTTCCAACTGCATCAAATTATATAAATTCAATTCCTAATTTATATGGCAGTGAAAAAACAAATTAAAAACACACATACACACACCGGAAAATTGATATGTGTGGAAGGTCCCCAGTACTTGATCGCTGCAAGATCATAAGCCCTTGCTGCCTTTTCTTCCACGTCATAACCCCCTAAATTCCAGATATTTATATCAATTTACATAGCAATATAATTGGAAAGGATAAAAACAGAATGCATAAATGAATTTACCTAGATAAACTGAAAATGTGATTCCCCCGGCCAGAACCATATATTGAGACAAAAAAAAAAAAAAAACACAAAAACAGAGCATAGTTTAGTAATTAAAAGAATGATGCCTGGAATAAAAAATTGTGCAATTTTTGCAAAATTAACCTTGTCTTCCTTTTCTGCTCTGCCCTTCTTTCTTACAACTATTGTCCCATAAATGAGCTTCATATCTACCTGTCCATCTATGCCTGATACAATAATGCGGCTCAATTAAATATTGTAAACCAAATACCAACATAAAAAATCAAGTTAAAATCAACAAAAAAATAATTGATTTTTGTACTAGTTTGTAACCTTGTAACCCCTCTATACTGAGAGGTCCTTTGGCCGAACGTGTCGATCGACTTCCGATGAACACTCTGCTTCTGATGAGTACCTCTGTCAAGAACCCTTTTCTTATTTTCTACTACAACGGCTGAGATTTGGTCTGAAATGGGACTCATCGATAAGCTTAGTGACTGCAAATCGCCATTCTCCTCCATTTTCTGGTGGCGGCCGCTTCTTGAATCCCAGTTCTTGATGGCGCTTAGTTCATCCAGATTATGAGTTTGAGTTTGTTGATGCTGGCTCAGAAAATCTTGGCCGTTGATTAATGTATCATTTTGAGGGTACATTGTGTGTAAGCTTAGAGCCATTCCTTCTCTGTCAGAGCCTTCATAGTTATGGGTCCCCATTGTTGCACCACCATTGAAATCTATACCTTCACAGTAAATGTTAGTCAAACACTACTGTAACTATATTCCACAAAAATTTACACACACACACATACACTACGCATGGTTATGGAAGTAAAAAATAACAATATATATAAATATTCCATTTCAAAAAATATATACTATATGAATATAAATATTAGGCTAGTTTAGACTAGAACCAACCTTGTGGTTGAGGCCTATTTATGGCTTCCATTATGCACAAGGATCCATCTTGTTTAAGTGGCATTATAGGATTAAAGCAAGAATTGTCACTTCCACAACCATAGTAGATTCCGGGAAAGGGAAAACTAGAGGAGAAGCTTAGCGGGAGTGGCGTCGAGACGTCGACGACGGAGCACGGCGGAGCTTGGTGGTTATAGGCTGAGCCATCCATGCTGGAAGCAGAAAGAGAGAAGCCTAGCCAATTGTTATCTTGGTTGCTGTTGTTTTCGTCAGTCATGCCCTTCATTTTTTTTTTCAGTAAGAAACTGATTTCACAATGATGGAAAATGTCAAAAGCAAGATTCTATATAGGTAAGGAAAAAAAAAATATATTTGTGGGTGAATGGGAATGAAGGAAAGGAAGCAAGTCAATCATTGGAAATAAGTAAAATAATGATGCCTCCAACTCTCTCTTTGTTTCCCTCCACTTTGAAACAACATGTTTCGTTTGTTTTGTAGCTACAAAATTACGTTGAAACGAAATCTAGACTAGAATCTTGCCAAAGCAATGCAATGCACTTTCTTTTGCTTTTCTACATGTACTCTCTCTCTCTCTCTATAAATTAAGATCGACTAAAGAGAAGAGAACAGCGCAATGCCCTTTAAACTAAACAAAAAGAATGAGCAATGCTGGGAATCCATGTTGCATATTTCATAGGGATCTGCGCCTGAGAAATACATCAGCTTCTTCTTTTGCTTTTCCTCCCCTCCACCTCTCCTTTTCATTTTACCCTTTCTAATCGCATAAATCCGTAGAATTTGCAGTTATATGTATGTATCTCTGCTTCAACAGCAACTTTTTGGCCATAAGAAATCAAAGCATAGCAATTAATATAAACTGGTGCAGCTCCAGCGCCTGCAATTTTGCCAACATTAGTTTCTGCAGAATAACAGCTCTTGTTACCTTGAAAAACCGCTTGATAATTGGACCTAAACATCGACTGCTATGCAATGCTGTGACTCTCTCTCTCCCCATGATATTTTAAGCCATAAGAGTGTCCTATAATTAATACGATTTGACACCACAAAAAAATGAGAAATCCTAGACTTTGCACCTAATTGATTGTATCTCGATTCATTTCCTCGTATAAATGTTTGTTTGTTTATGATTATGTATTAATAATGGATGACAAATTCATGTCAATGAAGTCGAGCTCAAGTGACAAAGATGAGACACTACAATTCTTTTCTTAGCGAGAGGTCTTGAGTTCGAATCTTAGTTATGTGTGGTGTGATATATTTCTCACCTAGTGATCCCATCTTTGGGTGGTGTAATAGTCCACCTATATATGTTAGTGTAATGCTTTATATGATTATATATACTCAGTTTCACAACTATGTTCCATTATTCCTGTCATACTATTAATTTTATTATTTTAATAATATTTATTATAAAATATAATTTGAGTATTATATACTGAATCATAATTAATATAAAAAATAATAATAGTAGGAGATGGAGTGAGACAAAAAGTTGGGATTAGATGTATTAAGATAGCTTTTAATTTCTGTAATCTTTGAACTGAATAGTTTCCACTTCAGATACATGTAGGTGGCAGCATATTCATATTCATTTTAGATATATATATCTTGTGTTAGTTCCAATCATTTATCCAAACGAAAAATTACCAATTTTTAACTTTTGTCTTAATATGTCTAATTTTTTTTCATTCAAACCGAGGATTCTCACTACAAAAATCTCGCACTTTATCGACGGATAATTCCGTCGGTAAAGTCATGAAAATCCGTCGGTAAATCACTTACCGACGGAAATGCTCCCTCGTGATTTCATTTGTAGCTAAAGGATTTAGCGACGGAAATCTGATCCGTCAGTAAATTACTGACAGATTTGTGACGGATTTTCTGTCAGTAATTTCTCGTTTGACGAACTGGTTCCCCAAACGGATTTCTGACGGAAAATCCATTGGTAAATACCAACGGAATTAAATCCGTCGATAATGTTTGACGAATTGGTTTTCGTCAATTTTTGATTTTACTAACGGATTACTGACGGAATTTCCGTCAGTAATTACTGACGGATTTGAAATCCGTTGGTAAATTACTGACGGATTTGAAATCCATTGGTAAATTTTGACGTCTTTAATTTCGTCACGTTGGAAATATTGTGACGGTTTTGCGACGGAATTTCCGTCAGTATGTAGTCGGTAATAATTTTTTTATTTTAATTTTATCCGTCGATAATCCGTCGTTAATTTTCTGATATTTTTTGGAATAATTAATTATTTAATATTTTAGCCCGATTTTTACTCATTAATTTATTAATATTTTAGGCCCAAATTTTAACATACCAAACAAGCAATTTATAATATAAAACATAATATAAAAGTCGCTAGGTAATATAGTAATAAGAATCTGATATTTTTGGTAACAAAGTACGTAAAAATATGAAAGAAACATTAAAGTAAAAGAGTGTTTGTTCTACACTAACTAAAAATCACGAACTAGGAGGGCGGTTGCAACGAGCCATGAAGTCCTGCATAATCTTCTGTGTAGCCTCAAACTGGGCTTGTTGAGCAATAAATTGTGCTTGAAGAAGGTCTCTGCCCTCTCTTTCCCGGCGCAGATCCTCCTCAACTTACGTTTTTTCTCGAAATTTGGCGATGTAGTTCCAGACTCAATTCTAACGTCTACGGATGTTGATCGGATTATGACCATACTAGACCATCTCAATTTGCAGATCATGCAACATATCTCAGCACCAATCTTACACCAGAAAAGATGCATAGAAAAACAAAACATGGTTAAAACACTAACAACAACATTTGAGTGATTACATTACAATCATTACCAGATCTGTCAAATTCCACAGTTACTAAGGAATGAAAAGAGCAAGTAAATGCATCACTCTAAACTATCAAAGAATCATTAGACCTACAGATGCAAATTAGAATCGTTCAACTATTAGAATAACAATTATATCAGCTCATATAATAGCCTATCAGAAACTTTAATTGAAGAATAAAGTATTTTATTATATTAACTAAATATTATTATCTCAGTAGTCATTTAAAAACATGAAACTGTATTTGTCAAGTTTTTTGTTCCAGCTTAAAAAATCATGTTCACTAATCACCATAGAAAGCATGTAACAGGTCTAGACTAAGGGTTAAGTACTAATTAAAGGTTTGACGAATTTACAAAAAAGAGATAAAGAGAGAGAATCGATTATGAGAGACTCAAAATTTGCATTCTGATTTCTGGCAGTAGCTGGTGATACCATCTACGAACTTATCAGTAGGAGAGCACCGGAAAACTTATAATCATATAAAGGTGAAGATAGTGAAAGAAAATTTTAAAAAATAATAATAAATAAAATAACACACAAACACCAATAGAAAATTTGCCAACGTTGCATTTTCAGATACCTTTTTTTTTATTCGTGGTAGTGCAATATCATATGAGTAATCTTTTATCAGAAGCTCATCGATGTACTCATCAACATGCGTCAATGTGTAATCTGTAACAATCAAGCAAGACAATAAAAATTTAAGTTATCAAAGAATTCGAAACCAATAACACAAATTACGGGACTGACGAATAAATTTCAAAATATGTTATTTCTGTTAATAAGCTAAAAATCGAAGCTTTAAACAAATTAAGAACAAGAGGGAGGCAGAGAGCTTACATAGCGGTGGTGGTTTCTGGCTGCCCGTTTGGCCGAAGGAAAGGCAACGCCATTCCAGTCGAAGACACTTCGTCGAAATTTAGAGCAAGAGAAAGGAGAATTTCAGATTCTAATTTTAGAGTTTTCAATTTGGAGATCTAGGTTTTTGACTTGGGGCTTTTTGCTGGGGGCTTGAGCAAAGGACAAAATCGAGACGACGACGACAACGGGACGGAGGCGGCGAACGGTGAGGTTCGCCGGAGAAGAAGCCGGAGTCGTGCTACTGCAGCTGCCGTCGGATAGAGAGAGACAAGGCAAGAGGGGAGAAAGATGAGAGAGTGGGATGGAGAGAGAGGGCGGCGGCGGCGGTGTGAAGGTGAGGCGGTGACCGACGAAGTCTCCCCGGAGAAGAAGATGAAGGGAGGTGGTGCTGCTGCTGATGGTTTTGTTAGAGAGAGAGAAATGAAGAGAGGAAGAGAGAGCAGTAGAGAGATCGAGAGTTGTGAAGAGGAAGTGAGGGAGAAAGGAGTCCGGCTGTGAGTTAAGCATTCAATTTTACCGACGGATACCATCCGTCAGTAAAATCTGACCCGCAAAAATTTAACGACGGATTTCTATCCGTCAGTATTTTACCAAGGGATTTATCCGTTAGTAAATTTAAATTTTAATTTATAATTCGTAAATACAAAATACTGACGGAAATTTCCGTTAGTAAATTAAAAAAATAAATATATAATAAAATTCTTCGAGAACGAGTCTCTAGTCGAGATTAGTCAACATCTAACTCGATCTCTTCGTTGACGAAATTCTCACGGACTTCATTAACTAATCACCACCATTATTTTAAAAATTTAATGAAGCGTATATATTATATATAACTCAATCTTTTCGTTTCCCTTTATTCTCGAGCGTCTGTTCACTAGTCAACAGCTCACCGCCATTCTTCGAGAAACGACGTACATCGAGTACAAATTAATCAACTACTTGGTAATCTCTTCGTTCATTAATTAACTAATCACCAACATTATTTCAAAAATTTAATGAAGAGGATATATTACTCAATCCTTTCATTTTTCCCTGATTCTCGGACGTTTGTTAACTAGCTAGTCACCGCCATTATTCGAGAAACGAGCGTACATCGAGTACAAATTAGTAAGTTACTTGGTAATCTTGTCGATTTTCTTGATCAACACGGAACATTGTTAAAGTAATTTGTTATAGAATTTCGATTTTTGATTTAGGGTTTACCAACGGATTCGAAATCCGTCACAATTTACCTATTTACCGACGGATTTAGTGACAGAAATTAAATCCGTTGGTAAACCCTAGGTGAACACATTAAAAAATAATTTTATTAAATTTACTGACGGATTATTGACGGAATTTCCGTCAGTAATTACTAACGGATTTGAAATCCATTGGTAAATTACTGACGGATTTGAAATCCGTTGGTAAATCCTAGGTAACAGTAATTATTTTTAATTTATAAAAATAATTTTATTAAATTTACTGACGGATTACATGCCGTCACTAATTATCCCTTACTAATCCATTGGTAAATCCGTCACTAAATCTATGAATAAAAAAAATTAAATCGAAAAAATTAAAAAAATTTACCGACGGATGACAAATCCGTTAGTAAAAGTAATTAGTTTTTATTAAAAAAATTTGCATAATTACTGACGGATTTTATTCCATCACTAAATATCCCTCACTAATCCGTTGGTAAATCCGTCACTAAATATATAAATAAAAAAATTAAATCGAAAATCTATTGAAAAATTACCCAGCCAAATGTCCGTCGGAAACCCGTCGGTAAATATTTTTTAGCCGACCCGTTTTTTTTGCGTCACAAATCCGTCGGTATTTACTGAGGGATTTGATGTCCGTTAGTAAATCCGTCGGTAAATTTTGGTTTTTTGTAGTGTCTGTTAATGTTCACTAGATATGCAAAATCTTATATATATATATATATAGAGAGAGAGATTATAGAGAACTCATTTTTATATGAGTTCTGAAGAACCCGTTTTCGTGTTCATTTTGTGTATTTATTCTAGGTTTAGATCGAGTCATGTGAGTCTTTTTTACGTCTTAGTAGTGTCTGGGAGGACACATTTGGAGGTAGGTTACTTAGGGCAGAACAGGTGCTGATTTGGACAAATAAAGACTGCAATCCGCAAGAAAAATAAGATCATCAATACGAGGCAAATGGATACCCATTAGAGCTCTCAAGTGAAGATGGAGTAGCCAATTCAAGTACCGTGCGGGATCCAGACCTTTGAGCGAAGCTATGAGCAAAGCAAAATCTAGACAGAAAGTGCAAGCTATGAGCAGAAGTGGTGCAAGCTTTGGGTAGAAGGACGACCACATCTTCTCCATGGCAGTGGATAAGGATTAATTTATATCCTTCCTTATCTAGAAGATCTTTGTCAAATTTAAATTATCTATGGATAAGGATGATCGTCATGGTAGAGCGGAAGCAAGACAAGTGAGGCTTGCTATGAGCAGAAGAGAGCGAGCTAAGGGCAAAAGGACGGGCGAACGCATATGAGACAGCCAATAATAATGGGCGAATGTCCATCCTTATCTAGAAGATCTCCATCAAATTCGAATCGTGTGCTGATAAAGAAAGAGATCTGTGTGTATCATTCTAAAGAAGGAAAGTCACAACTTAGCCCATCCAAAACCCTAGCTCAGACCAGCCTATGGGTTTGGCCTCTTAGCCCACGAATATAACTCTATAAATACTACTTCTCATCAAGACAAATTAATTCCATACACTATAAAATTTTGTTTTTACATCCAAACACTTAGCCTTTGTCCATTCGGGGGCAAACGATCTTCGTATTTTCGTTTTGGCCCTTTGTCCCGGATCAGTAATAAGTTTTATTTCTATTTATTTTGCCTTTGTTTTTCCTTTATACTTAGGTAGATTTATGAATCTAGTTATGGGCAAGATGAAACAAACATAAACTAAGAATTGTGATGTGTAATTTGGGCATAATTAACGATCTGCATGCTTGTGTTTCCGAAGCATTAGGTCTGATTCAAATACAGTCTGGGAAAATTGATTAGTTAACTGATCACTAATTAATTGGTGGGCTTAGATCACAAGTAAAGTCGGAGTAAATGTTGAGATGGATGTCTTGCATCCGACCGTACGACTGATGTGGGCGAGTGGTCGTATGCCTTTTAGCATGCTTTTGGCCATATCGGGTCTATCTAAATCGAAATGATGTCTGGGCAAAACCCTATCGAAAAGTCATCATAGGGTAATGTTATCAAATTAGATAACGGATAATCATCATAGACTTTACTTGTTTTACACTGAAGGATAGATTGGTTCTGGAAAAAGGGACACGTGACACCGTAACAATGGGGACAACTTTGTTTTGGGCTATAACCGATTGATGCATTCATGTAGTGAAAATATTTGTACCTATGACCCCATTAGCTATGTTTATTGATTCAAACCTTAGCCTAGATTCATATTTTATTTGTTTAATATTTTTATTTTCGTGTTGGCCAAAGTATGTGGTCTATTGCCCAAAGCAAAACTCTTTTTACTGACACCATATGACCAAGAGAAAGCTACACTCAACTCCTCGTGGGATCCACCCTATACTAGCCGCTTGATAAGCTTATTGTGGGCATAGGAAAATTATAAATGTATTTTGACCAATCCGATAAAATGACAATCGAGGCGTCGTCAAGTCCGTAGAAATCATGCATTTTTATCACATCGGTTAATGCACATGCATTATTTTAATGCACAAACATATGTTAATGAAAAAATTGAACTGTTGATCTTTATATGCATTGTCGAGATTTGATTGGTGCATTAAATTATTGCACGTTGTGCATTAAAAATGTATTAAATATTTTTTCATTAAGTTATTGCAATTTGTCCTTTTCCATATTTGTGCATTAAACTACTAGATTTTGTGCATTTTCGAAGTGATAAGAATGCATGGTTCCTACAGGTTCATATAAGGATGAGCTGCTATCATATCCACACCATATATATATATATATATGGAGTAATTCCTATACAAATAATCTTTATCCTAAGAATACAAAATGAAACACAGAGATTTGATGCATCTACTAATGTTATTCAGTGCATCAATTTTGTGCACGTGATGCATCTCATTTTTTTGTTTATTTCGTCAGAACACAAAAATCAAATATTTTTCGTCTTTCCTCTTGTTATCACCACTCACCACCACCACCACTCACTCGCCACCATCATCACTGTCACTCGCCGTCGTGACCATCGCCATTGCACGCCACTATCGAGCACAAAAGTTAGAAAAAGTAAAAACTACCAACATAAATATTTTGGTGCATCTCAGTGCATTGTCTAGTGCATCCTGTTACACTGTCTGGTGCATCTAATTTTTGAACCATATTAACCCTAATTAAGTCAAAAAAGTGGGTTTGACTAAAAAATGCGGGTTTGACCATAAGATTAAATCATATCCATTAGATCTTGTAGGATGGATGGTTTAGATCTATTCTTATTTCTCACTTTAAAATCTATTCTTATATGATACATCTCCTATATATATATATATATATGATACATCTCCTATATATATATAGGGAAAAGATCATATGTAAAAGTCTTTTTCCGTAAGAAATAGGAAGCGATCTGGGCCATTGATCTTTGTAGATCTACGGTTGTTATTGAACGGTGCATTATAATTGAACATGGAATGCATTATCGTTACAATGAATTGTATATTAAATCAAAAATGCATTATTATGGCAGTACATTGTAATAATACATAAAATACATTATTTTAGTATATAAAATGCATTATTATTATTTCTTACGGAAAAAATATTTTGTATGTAAACCAACCTCTATATATATATACATGAATACCTGTACAATACAATTATGTGCATGTATTTAATTTGTGTGTTTGTAATTGTATCATCGTAGACATATCTAATATATATATATATATATATATATATATATATATATATAGCTCTATATATATATATGCCAGCTAGCTAGCTACTCCTGCATATAGTTACGAGAGACAAGGCTAAACGATGCCGTCTGGACAAAAATCTTCTTACAATAACAAAAGTGTGTGAAGTGTGTGTGATCGATGACACAGAAACTCAGCAAATGGGTGTGTAAGAAAAAGATAAAGATAAAGAAATCGGAGTTTGACCAATGCATGCTTTTTGGTGCTCTTTTGAAGCTTTTAGAGTTGTACCTTTCTAAAGAGGTGCACCCAAACTTTGAATGGATTATTATCCAAATCTGGTATGGAGCGGTTTCTAAATCTTTAGTAATTCTTCTAAATTTTCGTCAAAAAGAAAAGAAAAAAAAAATGTTAACATTCCTTGTATTAGAAATTTAAAATAGGAGATGGGTAAAAAAAATTACAATATTTAAAAAATCAACACGATAACGAATAGTACAATTAATGAATTTGGGTTGCTCGTTTGTGATGCATCTTAATTTCTTCAAGGGCAACACTTCTATGGGTTAACTGCATGGTGAGGTTATAAATTGCAATAAAATACCCAATCCTTACTCCTTAGCATCTTTTGCAATATTAGACTCAACCTTTAAAATGTGAACTAGATTTTAATTATGCATAAATGACGTCATCATAATTTTGTTACGTAACATGTGGTTGAAATTTCTCTCCACGGGTCGTGTGTAATCCACATTGAGCAATATAACATTTAGAAACATGGACGAAAATATTTAAGGGCCACACTTCGATGGGCTCTTATTTTTTTTTTACTAATACTTAATTAATTCTAATTGAGATTTAATAAACTCTAATTATGATTAATAAATCTTAATTAGTGATTAATAAATTCTAATTATTTCTTAATTACTTTAATTGTCCCATAATTTTCCTTAATTATCCCTAATCCTCCTTAATTACCTCCTTATCCCCTTATAAACAACCAATCCTAATATCTATGGTAGGGTTGTTGAACCCAAGTTTCCGTAAATATTTAGAACAAATTTGGAAGGTTAGGATTAGGAAAGCGAACTTATCTAAAAAGATTCTATATGGTACATTGGGCCTACACGTTAAAATAGGTTATCTTAGTCACCTATAAGGCCCATAAACCATACTATATCAATATAAGCATAGGGGTTATTCTAAATGTAGTCCCATTTTTCTCTTCATAACTCCCATTTAAATATATAATAAAAATATTAATAAATATCCTATTTTGTCCTTGTAGCCCCAAACAACCTCATCACCATCAGTCCATATCTCTACATATATGACGAAGTAAAACACGCATAGGCTGCATAGCCCCCAAAATATTCAAAGAGAAGTTTTCTGCTCCAACTCTTTCTCATGGTGCCTAGAATTAAATTAAGAGATAGATTAGATCATCGTAGAATTGTAAGAAAAGTGAAGAAAAAACTCACCTTCATGTAGTCGTTCTTCTTTAAAACACTGCTGGTATGAATCTGTCAGTCATTGCGAAGGCTTGTCGGAGGCATCTCCACCATTGCGCCGCGATTCACGCCACCAGAATCTCGTCGTCGTCACTGCTTGACTAAGGGCTCATGAATCACTTTTCTGTTGCGACTTCAAGACCTCATCTCCTTTCTATTCTCAATTAAAGATGCAACTCTAAATAAGTCTATGATAAAAAAAAAATTGATTTGACAAGATTTTAAGATTTTTCTTTTTCCATTTTCGTGCAGTTTTTGAAGAATTTGAGAAGGGGAAATTCATATTTGTTGCTTTGAGGGATAAAAAAAAATTCCGCTTTGTTTTGGAGATTGATGTTTTTGATATAAGATTGAGGAGAATTTCATTGCGATAGTTTGTAATAGGATCGTGTGGTGCAATTTGACATAGATTTGGAAGAGAAAAAGAAATTATTGTTGTGAAAAAACGAACTCGATTCCATAAATTGAAATTAAATTCTCCAAATGTCTGAAGTTGTACAATGTTGCTGAATTTCATTGTGCAGATTTGTGGGCTACGAAATTAAACTAGAAATTGAAGTTGGGACTTGAGAGTTATAACTTATAAGGGTTATTTAGTAAATTTATTAATATTTTTTATATTTTTTTTAATTGATGGCTATAAAGAGAAAAATGAGAGCTATATTTATAATCACCCTAGTCTATCTAAGCACAGCGATTCAAGCCTCAAAAACTAGTATATTGAGACTTAAAAAGCCTATATCGCGTATTTGGACTAGCTATACAAGAATAACTAGGCGAGTGGCCATTTAGGCATTTACATAATAATTTACCCAGCAACAGTCCGCCTAATTTGAAAATTGGACCCATCTAACCAGACTTATTACCTACTCAATCAGATAAAATTAAAATTAGCCAAAAATTTAGATACGGTAAATTGCATCCTGCGTTTGGTCATAATTAGGTAATACTTAGATTAATTAATTAGAGATAATTAAAGATAATTAGAATTTATTAAGATTCAGTTAAGATTTATTAATTTCAATTATGATTTAATAAGTCCAATTAGGATTAGTTATATATATATATATATATATATATAACAGGATTGATTGCGGTCCACCGCATCAGTGTGTATCTTTTAAAATTATTATTATTATTATTATTCATTTGTGATAATAAGAAAATTTGGACTTAAATCACAAATTCATCCACAGTAGCCTTTAAAACAAGAATGTAAGATCAAACTCAATACAATATATGAACTATATGTAAACCCTTAAGAATGAATAATTTATTGGTGTGTCATGCACTGAAAATCAACCAATTTCACACTGGCTCAGCGCAATACACAACACCAAACTCACGAGAGCACCTTGTTTAATTTAAATCTTTTCTTGAAAAATAGATCTCTAACCCAAAGTGGTGACCACAACAGAAAGTTAAACAACCCCGTCATGTGACCGTACCTAATCGTTTTGGGATGATTCGAACTCATAAGCTGTCGTGCCACATGCCTAGCAAACACGGCCGCATCCATGGACTTGCCACTCTGCGAAGCACTCGCTCTCTCTGATATAGAATCTCTAAAATTGTTATACATTCTCCATTCATAATTCTTCAATCTATCCATATTATTACTCCCAAAGCTCGACCGCACCGCCCCCGGTTGCACCAACACGACATTAATATCAAATGGCTCGAGCTCGACTCTAAGTGCATGCGACATAGCATGCACATACGCCTTACTAGCACAATAGGAGCCCGCCCACGGGGTCGGCACTTCACCAACTATGCTCCCTACATTGACAATGCTCCCACCCCCACGCGCCGCCATGTGTGGCACCACGCGCTGCACCACGCGCAGCTGCCCCAACGCGTTTATCTCGTATGCCTTCCTCACCGCGTCCAATGGGAGCTCGGCTAGGGGGCCGATGCTCCCGATCCCGGCATTGTTGATCAAGATATCGATCCTCCCACACCGGGACATCACGAGATCGACGGCGTCCGTCACGCTCGCGTCGGACGACACGTCGAGCTCGAGCGTCTCGATCTGCTCCGACTGCAGGTCCGCGAGGGCGGGCATCCGTTGGGAAACGTCGGAGGCGAAGACGGCGCAGTTGAGCTCCGCGAAAGCCTTGCAGTACTCGTAGCCGATGCCGCCTTTGCCGCAGCCGGTGATCAAAACGACCTTACTCGCGCTCATGATTCTTGATTTCCTTTTTTAGTTTTTGTTATTGCCTGTGATCAGTAGAAGATATATAGAAATCAACGGTAGAAACTTAATTGAGAATATTCTGCGATTATTCCTCATTGGCCGGCGGCGATGCATGTATAGCTAATTAGCTATGATGAAATGAGAAGTGTAAAACCAATAACAAAGCAACAGAGGCTAAATTGACACATTTTGTCTTAGCACAAAATCCAGCCAACTAGCATAGAATATTTCTACCGGAATCGGCTTCTTTTTATTTTTCACTTTCTTTCTTTTTCTCCAATTGTGTACCACTATTAGTTTTTTAGTTTTCTTGTTTGCTTTCTTCTCCAATTTTGATTTCTTATATTTTAGTTTAGTTTTATAATTTTTCATTAGGGTTCACTATATCATTGCATCTAATTATTTCACAAATTCTTTTGAGTTGATTATTTCACATAATTTTAATTTCAACACAATTTAGAATTTAATATCCATTCAATTAATATTAATTGATTTACAATTAAGAAGTTAAAAATACTAAATCCTAACTATTTTAAAGCAAATGTAATGGTAAAATATATTGTATATGTATATATATTTTCCACAAGGCAATTAATAGAATACTAACCAAAAAAAAATTAAAATATATATATACACATAATACTATAATAATCGACAAGGTAAGTTCAATAAAATAAAGATTTAAGAGAGAGATTGATGATGAAACCTGATAAGCGGACTAATCTAGGGCGTTTTAGTTAATACTGATTCAGCCTTTGAGAAAGCGTTTAATTCAGGAGAAGATTGGCAACGGTGAACGAGAAGAGAAGAAAATTGATGTATTGATTTTAGGATGCATGGTGCATTAGGATTTTTCTCTATGCATATATATATCAGTTAAGTGTTAGCTAGCTAGTTAGGCTGCATTAAGTGGGTAGTGTTAGATGCTTGAATTAGTCTATTTTTTTATGTGGGTAAATGTAACTAGCATTTATATATATATATATATATATATATATATATATATATATATATATATATATATATATATATCGGTTAATTAAGTGTTAGTTAGGGTGCATGAATCAGTGGATGTATTGTTCCACATGTAGCAAACGGTCAGATACACATTCATATATAACCCGTCATATCCGACTTAGATCCAAATTAAATATATTTTAAAATAATAGTGACATTTCTAATTATTTGGATCAAGAAATTGATGCAATTCTATAATCATCTAGATCAAAAAAGGACGGTAACATTTCTATATTGGATATGACAAAAGTATCATCTGTAATATTCAGGGGCGGGGCTAGGGTAATGTAGGCCCTGTGCAAGTTTAAAAAATTTAGCCCTTTATTTATAGTTAAAAAAATATATAAAATATGAATTAATTATACTACCTCTGTCCCTCAAAAGTGGTGCATATTTGATTTGTTGTGAGGTATAAAATATTAGTTGAACCACACTAACCTGAGACGGATGGAGTATTTTAGTAGATTATAGTAATTTATTTTAATCAAATTACATGATAAACAAATAAAAAGTTAAGATAGTCACTTTGAAAGTATAATTAAACTTTCTTTACAAAATTTATTAAGAAAAATAAACTAAAATTTATAAGATTTGAGAAAGGAACTTCACGTTTTTGTTTGAAGTGTTTAGCCATTTCGGAGCCCTTATTAAAATTAGAACCTTTATTTATATTTAAAAAAATTATATTAGTAAAATTTATGAATCAATATCATTTTAGTAAATATTTTCGACACATGATAAACAAATAAAAATTAAGACATTCACTTAAAAAGTGTTGCTCTGCATGAATTTTATTATAAAAAAACTAAATATCATTTATGTTTCTATTATTTTTCAAGATTATGCATGGTTTTTATTTTATTTTTTCTAATTTTACAGGGTAATTTATGCATTAGGAATGAACAAAAAAAAAGTAAAAGGGCCCACCTAGCTAAAGAAAGAAGGAAAATAAATAAAAGTAAAAAAATGCTCTAAGCAGAATTAGAACACGCAACCTACTAAAATTGAAGGAAATACTTTACCACTGAGCTAGTAGAATAATTAGTATTAAATTCAATAATTAAATATATATTTATATATATGGACCTATATATTTTTTGGGGCCCTCGTTTTTTCGGGGCCCTGTGCGGTCGGCCACCCCGCACACCCCAAAACCGCCCCTGGTAATATTGAAAAGTATCATTTTTATAATATGTGAGAAGGTTTCAGACAAGTGTGCTTCTTTTATGTATACGTTAATTATTGGAATGTTTTAATTGGTATTTTGTTTTAGTTGGACGAGGGGGTTGTCATCCTCTAGTCTATAATTAACTAGTAAGTAGCCCGTCGAGATTCGACGGGAAATAACTTTATATTTTAATTTATGTGTATATATTTTAAAATTAATTTTATATCTTATTTATAAGTTGAGATGTTGTTCTAAGTTAATTATAAATCAAACTTACGAAATTAATTTTATTTCACGTAGATCGAGTATTCATTCATTAAGTATTTTCCAAATTTAAATTTGTTTAAAATTTTTCTACATGTTCTCGTCCTACTCTCAGTTAAAATAGTAACGTTATTGTACATACTTATCTCAAATCCTTTGGGTAATACTCGATAAAAATCTTAACACTGCAAAGTTAATATTAACTAAAATGAGTAAAAATCATTCTTTTTATTCATATTTGAACCGTCTCGTTGGTTTACACTAAATTGTCTATTTGCTATAATTGCCTAATACAAAAATATTTATGTTAGAAGTATTGTCCTATTATAACTCTTGCTCCTGCAAAAATATAGGCCTTTTAAAGGGTAATACTCGATAAAAATCTGAATACTACAAAGTTAATATTAACTCAAATTAGTAAAAATTCTTCTTTTTATGTCTATTTGAACTGTCTTGTTGGTTTACACTAAATTGTCTATTTGTAATAATTACTTATTATAAAAATATTTATGTTAGAAGTACAGTATAGTCCTATTATAACTCTTGCTCCTACAAAAATATAGGCCTTTTATAAATTTGTTATTACTTTCGTGATTTAAGTAGCAGTAATATTGTCGACGATCAAAATTGACATAGTTAAATTGGTCACATAAATAGTTCTATATTGCACAACTGAATATTTAGGGTAGCTTGATCCAATTATATTAGGATAAATATAGGGTACAAATTATGTGAATTTATGCAAAATAGCTAATTATGAAAATATTTAATTATATGTAAAAATTATTTAATTGGACAAAATTAATTATTATTTAGCCAAATTAAATAACAAACTTTTATATCTAAAAATGTAATGTGGGATTCAATATATTAGATAAATATCATGTAGAGGTTTGGTTTGGACATATATTAGATATTAATATATCCAAATAGATAAAAATTATTATTAGATTAAAATATATGAAAATAAATTAATTATTGCAAAAAATACCAGAATAAAGGAAAATCGGAATGGAAAACCGGGAAATTATTTTATGTTATAATTTATATAAAGAAATTTAAAAGTAACTAAACTATACATATTATTAAAAAGTAAATTTATATTTATAATTCCCATCTAAAATGTATATGCTCGTACGTGTTTCAAACCCGATTTAAAAATTATTTCGCTATTGTTCTCGTCTCAAACTCGTATACTAATACCCCATAATAATCCAAATCTATTAAAATTTATAAACATAAGTTGTTACAATCACTGACTGAGTATCCATCTCAATAAAAACTCGAATATTATAAAATAAATATTATTAATAAATATTATAAATAACAAAAGATAAAAATGTGAAAAAAATTCACAAGACATGTCGATTATTGTTCAGACGATCCATTTAGAATTTATATACTCTTACATGTCTCAAACCTGATTAAAAAGTAATTTTACTACTCGTTCTCATTCCAAACCCATTTAGTAATACCCACTAATTATTCAAACCCGTTTAAATTTATGAAATATCTAAATAATCAAAAGTTGTTACAAAATATAATCGGTTATTCGTCTCATTAAAACCGGAACTATACATAATAAACAATAATAATAAATAGTATATTTAATGTTAATTTATTCAAAACAATTAAGAAGATAATAAACTGAGATAAGGTAAATTTAGTTATAGTATTTATATTAAAACATATTTTCAATATAGTATTAATTAGGTCAATTCACTCGATTTTCGGGCTAGCCTTGTAGGATTCGGGTACTTTTTTTGATCAATCAGGTTAGATTTTTTCGGGGTAGAAATTTTTGGCCACAGTCCTCTTTTTTTCTCGGTCTATTTAGGTTGGTCCGTCGGTTTCGGATTAAATTGACATCCCTGTACCAAAACATTTCTAACCTGAATTAGAATTTCTTTACTCATACCCATCTCAAATCAAATTAATAAACAGACTTTACTATCCTTACCCATCCCAAATCCGTTGGGTAATATCTGCTAATTATCATCCCACTCAGTCAGTCAGGTTAAATTTTTTCTAGCTATAATTTTTCAGTCGTAGCCCTTCTTATTTCTCGGTCTATTCGGGTCAGCCCGTCGATTTCGAACTAAATTGATATTATTCTATATATATTTTCGTTCCATATTCCATAAGTTCATTAGTATATGCGTGCATTTTTAATTATTTATCAAATTATATAAGCTCTCCGGTCTTTGAGAACTACTAAAAATTCGATGTGAAATTCAAAATTTAAGAAAATATACGAATTAGATAAACTATATAAATATATACACATAATTGATGCGTGAGGATTGAGATTAAGAATTTCATATTATATTATTATACCTAAATAGTGTATTAACTTTAGGTTGATGAGTATAAATCGATAGAAATCAATTTTAATTTGATGAGTAATATAATATCTTAAGCACCGATTCAATTGCTTAATTATTATTATTATTGTTATTATTATTATGTGTGAGAATTGAGATAGAATTGATATATACAAATAGATGTTGATATGTGGATATATATAATAAAATAAAAATTATAATTAGAATATATGAATATGAATTAATAATGCACAAATTACCAGAATTAAGGAAAATCTGAACGGAGCACCGTGGATGGGGAGCTTTATTTTCGTATTAGTAATAGATTAGTAACTTCCTTGCTTTATATGTTTGGAATTTTATATTAAATACTAGTAAGTAGCCCGTCGAGACTCGACGGGAAATAATTTTATATTTTAATTTACGTGTATACATTTTAAAAATAATTTTATATCTTATTTAAAAGTTGTGATATTGTTCGCGTTAATTATTCATCAAACTTAGAAAATTAATTTTATTTCACGTATCCAAATTTATTATTAGGAATGAAAATGGATCGGGTATATTCATTAATTATGTATTTTCTAAATCTAAATTTGTTTAGAATTTTTCTGCATGTAAGTCCTAATCTCGGTTAAAATAGTGACTTTACTGTATATACGCGTCTCAAATCCGTTGAGTAATACTCGATAAAAATATGAACGCTCCAAGTAAAATTAATTAAAATTAGTAAAAATCCTTCTTTCTATGTTATTTGAACCGTCTCGTTGGTTTATTCTAAATTACTCGATAAAAATCTAAACAAAGTTAATATTAATTAAAATTTGTAAAAATCCTTCCTTTTTAAGTATATTTGAACCGTCTCGTTGGTTCATGCTAAATCGATATCTCTAATCTTTGCCAAAATGCGAAAAAAATATGTTTACATCTTCAAAGTAATATTAATTAAAATTAGTAAATTCGACGGGAAATAACTTTTATATTTTAATTTATATGTATACATTTTAAAAATAATTTTATATCTTATTTAAAAGTTGTGATATTGTTCGCGTTAATTATTAATCAAACTTAGAAAATTAATTTTATTCCACGTATCTAAATTTATAATTAGGAATGACAATTAATCGAGTAACTCATTTATTGTGTATCTAAATCTAAATTTATTTAGAATTTTTCTACATGTTCGTCCTAAACTCGGTTAAAATAGTGATTTTACTGTACATACTCGTCTCAAATCCGTTGGGTAATACTCGATAAAAATATGAACACTACAAGTAATATTAATTAAAATTAGTAAAAATTCTTCTTTCTATGTTATTTGAACTGTCTCGTTGGTTTATTATAAATTACTCGATAAAAATATAAACAAAGTTAATATTAATTAAAATTAGTAAAAATCCTTCCTTTTTAAGTATATTTGAACCGTCTCGTTGGTTTATATTAAATCGATATCTCTAATCTTTACCAAAATGCGGAAAAAATATGTTTACATCTTCAAATTAATATTAATTAAAATTAGTAAAAATCCTTTTTTCTATGTTATTTGAACCATCTCGTTGGTTTATGCTAAATTATTCAATAAAAATCTAAACAAAGTTAATATTAAATAAAATCAGTAGAAATTCTTCTTTTTAAGTATATTTGAACCGTCTCTTTAGTTCATGCTAATTAAATCGATATCTCTAATCTTTGCCAAAATGTGGGAAAAAAATATGTTTACATCTAGTTTTTTTGTTCTTTTTTTACACATGCAGATGGATGAATGCATGAAGAAGAGTGGAAAATTGGAATAAAACAGAGTAAAATTAAATTGAAATTAAAAGGCGGAAGACTTTGAAAATAAAATCTTTAAAATTGAAATAAAATAAACTTACAATTAAGTAAGATACAGTTTGAGAGAGAGATGAATAATATGAGAAGGGATAGGAAATATTTTGAGAAATTGACTTGCTCCGTCAAATTTCTTTTTTGGGCTAAATATTGAATGCCTAAACTAATTATATTTGAGCTTCTTATATAGAAGTCTTGTCACAGCCCCAAATCCCGAGGGACGGCTAAGCCGGGGTGTGACTAGGGGTTGGAATTAAGAAGCGGGAAAGAAGGGGGAATCAACGAATAAAAGGCGATGATATCATTATTGAACAATGATACAATATTAAAGTGTATAGAGTTATCCAAAGTGAGACAATCTCGAAGGATTTCTCGATATAAAAGTTCAGTAGTTCTAGGATTTTTAGTACACAGTACTAAACCGAATATCACATGATATGAAACATCATAATGTCTTGCAGCGGAAAAAGACGTAGATTGACTTCATGTATGAAGACATGAAGTCAGGGCTTTACTAGCTTCACTGATGTAACCAATAACTCAAAACATCCGCCGTCACTCGTCGCTCAACCTGCACATTTAGAAAACATATGCAGGGCTGAGTACAACGTACTCAGTGAACACTTGCCAAAACATATAATAGATTTTATAGATTAATCATGCATCTCCACAGTAACACACAGGGGTTTTTCAGAAAAAGCCCGTGTTTACTAAATCATTTTCGTACTTGCTTCTCCACTTTATTTATTCAATTAAAACCATATCTGAAACAACGCCGGGGAAGGTGGCCACCTTCCGCGAACGCAACTCACCATGGCTAGTCGCCCCTCAACAGGGTCCATACTCATGGCTACCGTGTACACTAATTCTGGAAAGCACCCTTTTGGCTAACTCAGAATCCGATCGATTATAACAGTTGGCGAACCAACACAGATAGGCATAAGAGAATCCATAAAACAATTCTTTTATGCATGATAATCACTTTAAAACATACTTTTAAAGCATTTCGAAAACAGAGCAAAGCTCGAGTTATTTGATATATAGAAAAGCCCACATTTTATTTGTATAATAGAAAAGCCCACATTTTATTTGTATAATAGAAAAGCCCACCTCAACAGTTTACAGAACGAATTACCAAGCTTCCGTCTTCCGTCCTTTCTTCTATGCACGATCCTTTTATCGTAAATAAACAAATCTTAGTAAATTGGTCTAGACGGAATTTGAAACTATAACGGACTCGATAACTTGATTAATCTTTTAAGGCTTTGGCATTTTATTAATATATTATTAATAAAATGAAATTTTAATAGTTTTCAAGTTGGTTTACAACTTGACTTTTACTCGAAGCTCAGAATGTTCATAACGAAAGTCAATGATTAATATTGACTTATAAGTTTTCAAGAAATCAAATAAATTGATTAGACTTGAACGAAATTAGAAATTGGGAATTTTTGCACAACTGCAACAAATTAAAACTTAAATATAGAACAGTGTATTTCGAATCTGAGAATGGGCAAGGCATCATTGGAAAGCCGTGAATGTATATTTTAACGCCCAATTTACAGATCTTAAAAATATTAAACGAGTCAAAAATTATACACGATTTAATAGAGCTTGGTACATGAATTCGAAAATCAGCATTTTAATTAATAAATTCAAGCCCGGCCCAATTCTCGGCCCATTTAATTAATTAATCCGGCCCAGTTTTCGGTCCATATTAAAAACCAACCCAAGCCCATTTTTAACTAAATCCATAATGTTTTATAAGCTTTTTATTATTTATTTCCTTTCTTTTTCTTCACAACAGATCTTTTCTCTCTCTCTCTCAAAACTCTCATCTCTCTCTCTACTCTCGCATCTCTCTCTCTGCTCTCTTCTCTTTACATTTTTTTTTCTTCTTCTTCCCACAGCAGCCGCCGCCACTCCTCTTCTCCGGCGCGCTTCGCCGCCGCCGCCTGTACTCCCGACGTTGCCACGGTGTCCTTTCCTCTCTCTCTACATCTGTCTCTCTCTCTCTCTCTCTCTCTCTCTCTCTGGGCTCGACGGCAGCAGCACCGTTGCCGTCTCCCTGCGGTTCCGGCGAGCTCCGCCGCCGTCTCCATCCCTCTCCCACCTTCCTCTTTGTTTTTCACCACAAACCCTCAAATCGAAAATCCTAGATCCCTAAATTGAAAACCCCCAAATTTCTGAAATTCACTCATCTTTTGCTCTCGACTCCGGCGAGTGAATCACCGCCTCCGTGAGCCCGTAGCCGGAGCGTGGATGACAGCAGCAGCCGTAGCCACCTCCGCCGCCGCCGCGGACCGCCAGCAGCCCCCTGCCGCCGCGACGCGCCGCCAGCAGCTCCATTGCCGCCGCGCCGTGGCTCGTCGCCACCACCTTCACCATGGTAAGCTCTCTGCCACCCTTCTTCTATTTTCTTTAATTTTATTTTATTTTTAGTTTAAATTAATTAATCTCTTTTTTTTTTATAAAAATCCGGTGAGATGCCGGATTCCGGCAACCCCACCGGGTTCTGCCTCCGGTGGACAGCAGCCACCTCCGGCCACCTCCAGTCCCGCTGTCTCCCTTTCGGTCAAGCAGGCAGCAGCCCGGAGACCCCACCTCCGCTGCCGCCGTCCTCCTCCTTCACGCGCCGCTGTGGTGCCGTTGCTCACTTCAGTCCGATGACTCGATTATTCGAGATAAATAAGAACAGGGCAGGTTCTTATTTTTTTCTAAGTTATCGAATTAAAACTGTAATCAGTGATTGCTTTCTAAATTTAAATTTGGTGTAAACTGGACTGTGGTTGCTTTACTTAGGTTGATGATCATGCTTGTGCTTATTGAAAGATATAATAGGTTATTCTTTTATTTGATATGATTTCAGTTTGAAGTTTCTGAGATAGATAAACAGGTTTTCATTACACAGAAATTGGATTTTGAGCTGTATACTTACTAGCTTGGTTGATGAGTGGATGGATGGTTTGCGAATGAATTGAAATGTTGAATCTTGTGACTGCAAAATCCCCAGCAGAGCTTCTTCTTCCTTTTCTTTTTCTTGGTTGTAAATTGTGTTTTCGGATGTGAGAATAATTCATTCAGGGGTCATGTATTTAAGCTACTATTATTACTTGTAATTACTTCCGAATTGATGATCTATAGATTCACTGCAGATTTCATTTAATCAGATGTAATTGAAATTCACAACTGTTAATTAGATACTTTTACTTTCATTTCCTGGTTGCTTTATGGGCCTCAAATAGGTTTTTAAATATTTTTAAAGTTTGGGCTTCAATTTGGACTTTTATTTATTTAATAAGATGTGCTTAAATTTATATTTAAACTCAATGGGCTACTAAATAAAAGAAAAGGTTCGGGCCCAAGTTATATGATATAACTTGGCCCACTAAAAATATATACACAATATTTAGTTTTATCGAATTATGGATTAATAATTATAATTCGATCTGATACTCTCCTCTGGAGTTTGAAAATATTTGGTTGTAACAACTTAAGAATGTAAAAGTCTTAATTAATTAAATAAATTAATTAAGCGAGATATTAGAAAAATCGGGGTATTACAAGTCTTGAATACGTCTTCTTTTTGAAGTAGTAGGTGGATGACTCCAAAGTCACCATCATCTTTATTGAAAATTAATGGAGTGGTTGGATAGCTCCAAAGTCACCATCAACTTTTGCAAGTGGAGGAGTAGGTAAGCACTCTTTATCTCCTTTGTTGAAATTTGTCGTAGCTTTTGAAAAAAGCATTCAAATGCTTTGAATAAAGCTGTCGGTAGAGGAAGACAGCTGGCCCACTGTGTGAAACAGCTGGTTTTGAGCACATGGTTTTTGAATACTCGTTTCACCGAGAAACTTCTGATTCAAACCATTTTTGAATTTAAATGTACGGTTTAAACTGTGACCTCAGATTTCTCTGTGGGTTTTAAAACATATTTGAATAATGTTTTTGATCAATTTTTCCCAAATTGACAGGGATCAACGGATTTGAAATGTCTTTACCAAGAGCCGTTTGCTCTTGGACTAGTTAATGTTTTACCCAATGGGCTTGGAACATTAAAGTCCAAATTTTTGAAATAAAAACCATATGATTAGAAATCATATGGATCTTGAGCACAGGGTCCTCCGAATGGATCAAAATTAGATCCTTCTGATGTGGCTTCATCAGATTCTGAGTCCTTTTTTGATTTAATAAAGTTAATGTAATCTTTTGCTAATTCTGGCTCATCTTCCAGAAGTTGAAACATTTTCATTTGTTTTTGAGATAGAGGAGAAGATTCCTCTTTTGATTTTTGCTTCTGCTTGTTATTAGAAGAAGAAGTATGAATGGGATTATGAATAGTATTTTTATACGGTTTCTCCCATTTGGGCTTTTCACCTGTATGAAGAAACTTTTGAACAACTTGCACATTGCAGTATTTACTTGAATATTTCTCCCACCATTTAATTTTGAATTCTCTGACTATTGAAATAGGAATAGGTTCTTTGTAATATTGAGCAAATGAAAAGCTCCAACAAAGAATCCAAGGAACTTTGAATTCAGAATAGAATTGAATTTCCTTTAAATGAATTGGGCCAGGGGCTTTTGAAATGAATAGTTTATATCCTTCATGGATATCATTGGGGAGAATTGTTGGAAGTGGACCGAAGTCCATCCACCATTCTAAAAACCAAATTGGATAAGTGGTTTTTGGAAAGCTATTATGAAATGTGAAGAACCATGAATGATCAAATGGTCTGAGGAAAAACATTCTGAACCAGGCCATTTTGTAATCAGGATAATTATATCCTTTTGGAGTAAAAGGTTTTGAAAATCCTCTTTCCTGATGAGGAAAAGTCCATTCATCAGAATGATGAATTCTTTTGATAATGCATTTTGAAAATGAAATTTTCATAGGATCTTTGGGATCCTTATTATGAACTAACTCAATAGAGTTTGAATCCACAAGAATGAATTCATAAAACTTTTGAGTTTTTTGAATATTGTCAGAGTACCACTGACATCCTTCTGGGAAATATCTTGAAAGAATGTCTTTCAATGTTTTGAAATCTGGACATGTTGGAAATCTGGTTAATGAAACATGTTGAGTATTTGGTTTGGTGAAATAGATTTTTGAAGTGGAAGGAACTTCCACAATGGATTTTGAAGTTTTTGAAGGAGTAGCTGGGGCAGGAGCCTTCACTATTTGTGAATAAGGTAAATTGGGATATTCAGAAAGAACATGAAATTGATTGGGTTTTGAAATTGGTGATGAGGTCAAGGACAGATTTTGATAGTGATCTGGCGTCTGGCGACTCATCTCTTTTCTGTATAATTTTGAAAGACAATTTTTAATTAGAAAATCAGGTAAATAAAAATTTTCTATTTTTGTATTATTTATTTTTGAATAAACATTAAAATTATGATTAAAGAATTCCTTAATAGGATATGAATTATTTAAAGTAAGATTTTCTCTATAGAGAATATATTTGCATTCTAATTTAAAAGAATATTTTTGAATAACAATTTCATAATTTACTTTAAAAATAATAATAGAAATAATTTTTATTTTTGAAATATGAGATGTATGAGATGCATCAAGGAAAGGTAAATCATTGATGATGTTTTTGATTTCTTTATTAATTCTTTCTATATCAGGAGGTTCTTCTCTTTGAATAACATTTATTTGAGAAATAAAATGTTTTTGAAGTAAAGAAATATCTATTTCTTGAATAGGATTTAGAAATTTGAATGATATATTATTTCCTAAAATATTTGTAGTAATTCCATTACCATTAACTTTGAATGGGTAAATTGTAGTTAAAAATGGGTTTCCAAGAATAACATCTTGGTTAAGATTTTTAACTAATATGAATGGAGTTTTGAAACAATATCCATCATTGCAAATAAATGCATTGGATAATTTGTATTTGATATTGAGTGGAGTGGCGTTAGCCGCTACCAATCTTTCATTAGTCTTTTCATAGTATTTAGAAGGAATAAGACCTTCTTTAATACAATTTTGATCTGCTCCACTGTCAATTAGACAGGTAACATTAATTTTGAAATCATCAACAACAAGAGTTATTATTGAATTCCATTTTTGAAATGATATTTGTTCAATATTAAATATTGAAGCATTATTAATAGGATTTTGAAATTGATCTTGACATTCTGAACTTTCAGGAATGTCTTGAATATTTTTTAATAAAGCTAATCTCGCTTCTAACTCGAGATCTTTTGTATGTAATATATTAATATCTTTGTTAAGAAGATTAACTTCTTTTTTGAGATTATTAATTTCTCTTTGTAAATCATTTATATTAATATTATTATTGTAAATAGATGAATTGGGTAACTTTTCAAATAGTTTTGAAATACTAAAAGGTTCAACAGATAAGATATTCTTATCTTTCTTTGGAGTTTCTTCTTTGAGAATTATATCTCTAAGTCTTATTAAATATTTTTGTCTATCATTTGAATCAGGAACCTTTTCAATAAGGTCAAAAAGTAATTCTTTTTCACTCTTATCTTTTGAAATAACATTAATATTAATAGGACAAAATCCTTGACAAGGATCTTCGTCATCATTTGAATCTTCACTATCAAAGTCTATTTGATTTATGAAATTATTATCTAAATCATTTTCTGAATTATCTTCAGAATTATTTGAATCATTATCAGAAGGTATTTTATCTGATATAAGTAAACTTGAAATCTTATTTCTAAGATCTTCATTATCATTGAATATTTCATTAATTTTCTTTTGAAGAGGACAGACATCTGCCTTATGTCCTTCTTTATGACATTTCCAACAATATATTTTTGAATCATTAAATTTTTTATTAAAAGATTTTCTTGAATAATTTTTTGATTTATCAAAAGGTTTTTTGTAAAACTTTTTTCTATTATACCCTTTATACTCCCGGGTTTTTGAATTTTTTTTTTCATTAATTTTTAATTTTGAAGAAGGGGCTTGAATTTTTTGAAGACCAAAAGCTTCACAGAAAGTTCCGATTTCTTTTCGGAATCTATTCTTTTCATTTCCATATTTGGATTGAATTTTGAGTTCAGAACAGAGAGATAATCCCTCTTTTTTAATAAAAGCAAATAATTGCCCATATGTAATTGTTTCAAATTTGATTTCACTTAAGCCAGTGGCTTCTTTGAGTTTTTGATGAATTCTTTCACCAAATAATTTTGGTAAACCTGCTATGAATCTTTCTTTCCAGAAAGAAGCATTGCAATCATTTCTTTTGAGTATATGAGTTAAAAAGACATCTTTATACCATCTGTAATCAGATAGAGTTGGACATCTTAAATTTGATAAAACAATTTGAGTTGAATCTAATTCTTCTTTTGGATTTCCTATGAAATACATACCTATTGTGATTATTAAGAAATCACAAGCATCATTCTTTTCTATGAATGTACCATCTTCTTCTTCGAAGGTGATAGTATGTTGGAGAATTTGTAATTTATTAATATTATCAAGTGAGTTATCCCACCAATTTTTGAGTTGACCAGTAAATCCTGATACAATTAATGCAGCAGCATTCTCTTCGGTCATGCTTTGAATTTTGTAGGCAACTCTTGCCATACCCATTTCTTGAAGTGTATTGAGTATTTCATATTCAGATTTGCCATCTATATTTCATTCATGAATAGATTGACCATCATATTTTGAATTATTTTTAAATTGAGATCTTTCTTCGAATTGAATATCAGGGGGTGTATGCCTATTGTTATAATAAGCTTTTGTTCCTGTTTTGAAATTAATTCTATTGATTTCATTATCAGAATTATTAATATCTTTATCTAAACAATTAATATTTTTAGTTCCGGAAAGCGAGAGGTTTATCTGCTATTTTTTGAGATATCTTTTCTATAAGATTATGAGTATTAGAAAGTTTTAAATTACTTTCTATTTTGTTTGGTAAACTTCTTGGAATAAAATGTGGATTTGAAATATCATTAGGAAATTTTGTTACTATTGTTTTTTGAGAATCAATCTTTGTTGAGATATGATCCATTTGTTCTGCAATTGTATGCAGTATTTGATTTGAATAATTGTTTTGTTCATGAATCTTTTTAATATCACTCATTTTTGGAGTATCATCTCCTTCCCTTCCAGTTCGAAAAGGAGTTGCAGATATTTCCCCATTGGGAACTTGAATCTTAATATTTTGTAAAGGAGGATGTATTGAAGTTAATGTGGAACCTGAGGACAGTTTCCAAGTTTTGTAAAGATTTGTTTGAACATTTATTTGATCTAATTCATAAACATTATTAATATCATTGAGTTGACAATAAGCTTGAAACCAATGTAAAATAGGAAAATTGAATCTATATTTATTTTTCATTTCATGAATCCATTCGACTTCAAGTCGTTCTCTAATTGGTTTTTCTAATTTTAAAAACCATTCTTTTTTATCTTTGTATTCTGGATCATTGAATTTATTATCAAGATATTTGAGATTCATTGAAAATTCATTTTCTATGATTACATTAATTTGATTTCCCATTTGGGAAATAGTTGGAGATCCCATTGAGGATCCATCATCCGTTTGATAATTAGTTGAGGGAATTGGAGTTTTATAATTAACTCTAATATTTTGAATATTTGAAAAATCAGATCTAGATTCTTCGAAAAGAACTTCTAGATGAGGCTTCTTGAATTCTTATTGAATTTCTATTTGGTTGTCTAAAAGAATTAAAACGAAGTAGAATTCTACCATCGTTATCTTCTTCTATTTCAGAGACTTCTCGTCTCTCAATTCCTCTTGGAATTTGTTGAGTTTGAATTATGAATTCTTTAGGAATAGTTATTTCATTCCATTTTAATCTTTTAGGAACAAAATATGTTGGATTATCAGCTTCAATTTGAAGCATGACAGTTTCTTCTTTTGAAGTTGGAGAAAGTAAGAATTTTGGATTTAATTGAGAAGACATTAATCTAAAGTAAACACGATACATTATTGCAAAGTTTTTGCATAAGTTTTTGAATTCATCTCCTTGAAGATGAACATCAAGGATTAAAGAATCTTGAATTAATGGGTCGGATAGATCTATTGAATAATTGGGTGCACAATTGAAATAGATTGGACCATTACAAATATTAGTTTGAATCATTGCTAATAGTGAAGTTTTATATCTTTTGAGTCTATTATCTCTTAAAGCTAAATAAATTGGAGCATCGACTCCTATATGAACTAAGGGTTTAACGGCTACTTGAATTAAACCAAAATGAATATATCTATAACCTTTCTCAAGGTATTTCTTAATAGATACATTTGATAATAATTGTATACTTTGAAATTCTTCTTGAACAGAAATTGTTTCTTCATGAGTTTTAATTGAAAATGCAGTTCTAAAATCTAAAGAACCTATTGAATAAATTGTTTCAATTTGTTGTTCAGGAATTTTCCACTTATCATAATTTGAACAGAAGGTTTCAGACAAGTGTGCTTCTTTTATGTATACGTTAATTATTGGAATGTTTTAATTGGTATTTTGTTTTAGTTGGACGAGGGGGTTGTCATCCTCTAGTCTATAATTAACTAGTAAGTAGCCCGTCGAGATTCGACGGGAAATAACTTTATATTTTAATTTATGTGTATATATTTTAAAATTAATTTTATATCTTATTTATAAGTTGAGATGTTGTTCTAAGTTAATTATAAATCAAACTTACGAAATTAATTTTATTTCACGTAGATCGAGTATTCATTCATTAAGTATTTTCCAAATTTAAATTTGTTTAAAATTTTTCTACATGTTCTCGTCCTACTCTCAGTTAAAATAGTAACGTTATTGTACATACTTATCTCAAATCCTTTGGGTAATACTCGATAAAAATCTTAACACTGCAAAGTTAATATTAACTAAAATGAGTAAAAATCATTCTTTTTATTCATATTTGAACCGTCTCGTTGGTTTACACTAAATTGTCTATTTGCTATAATTGCCTAATACAAAAATATTTATGTTAGAAGTATTGTCCTATTATAACTCTTGCTCCTGCAAAAATATAGGCCTTTTAAAGGGTAATACTCGATAAAAATCTGAATACTACGAAGTTAATATTAACTCAAATTAGTAAAAATTCTTCTTTTTATGTCTATTTGAACTGTCTTGTTGGTTTACACTAAATTGTCTATTTGTAATAATTACTTATTATAAAAATATTTATGTTAGAAGTACAGTATAGTCCTATTATAACTCTTGCTCCTACAAAAATATAGGCCTTTTATAAATTTGTTATTACTTTCGTGATTTAAGTAGCAGTAATATTGTCGACGATCAAAATTGACATAGTTAAATTGGTCACCTAAATAGTTCTATATTGCACAACTGAATATTTAGGGTAGCTTGATCCAATTATATTAGGATAAATATAGGGTACAAATTATGTGAATTTATGCAAAATAGCTAATTATGAAAATATTTAATTATATGTAAAAATTATTTAATTGGACAAAATTAATTATTATTTAGCCAAATTAAATAACAAACTTTTATATCTAAAAATGTAATGTGGGATTCAATATATTAGATAAATATCATGTAGAGGTTTGGTTTGGACATATATTAGATATTAATATATCCAAATAGATAAAAATTATTATTAGATTAAAATATATGAAAATAAATTAATTATTGCAAAAAATACCAGAATAAAGGAAAATCGGAATGGAAAACCGGGAAATTATTTTATGTTATAATTTATATAAAGAAATTTAAAAGTAACTAAACTATACATATTATTAAAAAGTAAATCCCATCTAAAATGTATATGCTCGTACGTGTTTCAAACCCGATTTAAAAATTATTTCGCTATTGTTCTCGTCTCAAACTCGTATACTAATACCCCATAATAATCCAAATCTATTAAAATTTATAAACATAAGTTGTTACAATCACTGACTGAGTATCCATCTCAATAAAAACTCGAATATTATAAAATAAATATTATTAATAAATATTATAAATAACAAAAGATAAAAATGTGAAAAAAATTCACAAGACATGTCGATTATTGTTCAGACGATCCATTTAGAATTTATATACTCTTACATGTCTCAAACCTGATTAAAAAGTAATTTTACTACTCGTTCTCATTCCAAACCCATTTAGTAATACCCACTAATTATTCAAACCCGTTTAAATTTATGAAATATCTAAATAATCAAAAGTTGTTACAAAATATAATCGGTTATTCGTCTCATTAAAACCGGAACTATACATAATAAACAATAATAATAAATAGTATATTTAATGTTAATTTATTCAAAACAATTAAGAAGATAATAAACTGAGATAAGGTAAATTTAGTTATAGTATTTATATTAAAACATATTTTCAATATAGTATTAATTAGGTCAATTCACTCGATTTTCGGGCTAGCCTTGTAGGATTCGGGTACTTTTTTTGATCAATCAGGTTAGATTTTTTCGGGGTAGAAATTTTCGGCCACAGTCCTCTTTTTTTCTCGGTCTATTTAGGTTGGTCCGTCGGTTTCGGATTAAATTGACATCCCTGCACCAAAACATTTCTAACCTGAATTAGAATTTCTTTACTCATACCCATCTCAAATCATATTAATAAACAGACTTTACTATCCTTACCCATCCCAAATCCGTTGGGTAATATCTGCTAATTATCATCCCACTCGCCGCCGTTAAATTTTTTCTAGCTATAATTTTTCAGTCGTAGCCCTTCTTATTTCTCGGTCTATTCGGGTCAGCCCGTCGATTTCGAACTAAATTGATATTATTCTATATATATTTTCGTTCCATATTCCATAAGTTCATTAGTATATGCGTGCATTTTTTATTATTTATCAAATTATATAGGCTCTCCGGTCTTTGAGAACTACTAAAAATTCGATGTGAAATTCAAAATTTAAGAAAATATACGAATTAGATAAACTATATAAATATATACACATAATTGATGCGTGAGGATTGAGATTAAGAATTTCATATTATATTATTATACCTAAATAGTGTATTAACTTTAGGTTGATGAGTATAAATCGATAGAAATCAATTTTAATTTGATGAGTAATATAATATCTTAAGCACCGATTCAATTGCTTAATTATTATTATTATTATTGTTATTATTATTATGTGTGAGAATTGAGATAGAATTGATATATACAATAGATGTTGATATGTGGATATATATAATAAAATAAAAATTATAATTAGAATATATGAATATGAATTAATAATGCACAAATTACCAGAATTAAGGAAAATCTGAACGAAGCACCGTGGATGGGGAGCTTTATTTTCGTATTAGTAATAGATTAGTAACTTCCTTGCTTTATATGTTTGGAATTTTATATTAAATACTAGTAAGTAGCCCGTCGAGACTCGACGGGAAATAATTTTATATTTTAATTTACGTGTATACATTTTAAAAATAATTTTATATCTTATTTAAAAGTTGTGATATTGTTCGCGTTAATTATTCATCAAACTTAGAAAATTAATTTTATTTCACGTATCCAAATTTATTATTAGGAATGACAATGGATCGGGTATATTCATTAATTATGTATTTTCTAAATCTAAATTTGTTTAGAATTTTTCTGCATGTAAGTCCTAATCTCGGTTAAAATAGTGACTTTACTGTATATACGCGTCTCAAATCCGTTGAGTAATACTCGATAAAAATATGAACGCTCCAAGTAAAATTAATTAAAATTAGTAAAAATCCTTCTTTCTATGTTATTTGAACCGTCTCGTTGGTTTATTCTAAATTACTCGATAAAAATCTAAACAAAGTTAATATTAATTAAAATTTGTAAAAATCCTTCCTTTTTAAGTATATTTGAACCGTCTCGTTGGTTCATGCTAAATCGATATCTCTAATCTTTGCCAAAATGCGAAAAAAATATGTTTACATCTTCAAAGTAATATTAATTAAAATTAGTAAATTCGACGGGAAATAACTTTTATATTTTAATTTATATGTATACATTTTAAAAATAATTTTATATCTTATTTAAAAGTTGTGATATTGTTCGCGTTAATTATTAATCAAACTTAGAAAATTAATTTTATTCCACGTATCTAAATTTATAATTAGGAATGACAATTAATCGAGTAACTCATTTATTGTGTATCTAAATCTAAATTTATTTAGAATTTTTCTACATGTTCGTCCTAATCTCGGTTAAAATAGTGATTTTACTGTACATACTCGTCTCAAATCCGTTGGGTAATACTCGATAAAAATATGAATACTACAAGTAATATTAATTAAAATTAGTAAAAATTCTTCTTTCTATGTTATTTGAACTGTCTCGTTGGTTTATTATAAATTACTCGATAAAAATATAAACAAAGTTAATATTAATTAAAATTAGTAAAAATCCTTCCTTTTTAAGTATATTTGAACCGTCTCGTTGGTTTATATTAAATCGATATCTCTAATCTTTACCAAAATGCGGAAAAAATATGTTTACATCTTCAAATTAATATTAATTAAAATTAGTAAAAATCCTTTTTTCTATGTTATTTGAACCATCTCGTTGGTTTATGCTAAATTATTCAATAAAAATCTAAACAAAGTTAATATTAAATAAAATCAGTAGAAATTCTTCTTTTTAAGTATATTTGAACCGTCTCTTTAGTTCATGCTAATTAAATCGATATCTCTAATCTTTGCCAAAATGTGGGAAAAAAATATGTTTACATCTAGTTTTTTTGTTCTTTTTTAGCTATCTATCTCATATTTGATTCAATGTATATATTTTCTAGCAAGCACTAATCGAAGTTTTTAGAAAAATATGAAAGAAAAATGAAAAAAGATTCCATATAGACATGTTGATTAAATATATTTACTTAGTCTTCATAGGGATTTTCTTAGTCTTATTATTATATATGAATTAAGAATGTATAAAATAAGGATTTATAAGAATGTATTCCGAAATTATTATTATTTTAATATGTGTAATAGAAGAAATTAATTAAATAGAGGGAAAAATAAATATGAGATGTGATTAATAGATAAACATGTGATATTTCAAGAATATGAAATTAATAAAAATAAAGATTAGAATATATATGAATTAAAATTAGACAAATTATCAGAATAAAGGAAAATCTGAACGGAGCACCGTGGAGGGGGCAACTTTATTTTCGTATTAGTAATAGATTAGGCAAAATGAATTATTGGTCCCTTTACTTTACCTTTTTATTTCATTAGATTCTCATACAATATTCTTGTTTTATTAAGTCCTTTTACTTTTATTTTTTATTTTAATAGATCCTTATTTAACGGAATGTTAACTTTTCTGTTCTATTTTGCATGTCAGCATTTATTATTTGATTATTTTCTACATGTATTATTTTTCTACTTTTCTTAAAATCCTATATGTAAACATTATATCATTGTTAATGTAAAAAAGGATTGAAGAAAGATAGACCGACGTGATTTCAGAAGAAAGAAAGGCCAAGAAAATTAAAGGGTGTGAGGGAAGGAGGGGTGTCATAAAAAGGCCCGGCCCGGCCCGACGTACCGGCCCGGACTGGGCACCACATTTATAGGCCCGACGACCCGAAATGGGTAAAAGTCCGGTGGCTTGGGCCGGGCCGGAATTTGGACAGAAGAACCGAGGGAAGAATCGAAGGAGCACCGGAGGAAACTTGTGTTCAAGAAGAAGGGTTGTCATCAGATTCAATTCTTTTTGAGTATTCTTAATTGATGATTATCGAGAAAGATGAGTTTGATGGTAATCCAAGTAACATATTGTCATCTTTTCAGATAAATCTTGGCAAGACTATGGTTGATCGAGTCATGAGAATCCAGTTCATCTTAATCAACTAAGGGAGCGTTTGATTTGATGGATGAGATAGATAATGTTTGATAGGATATTGTAGGATGTGATTATTTAGATTATTAGTTTTGTGTTTAGATTGTTTGATTGTGGTGTAGGATAATTGAATGACTATGTGAGTGTGTGTGTTGCTATGTGTTGTGTGTGTGAGTGTGTGCAGTGCGTGTATTTTGTGTGTATGTGTATGTTTATGTGTGATTATTTTAGAATTTTGCATCATGAATTAGACAAGGATTAATAATCAACCCAAATTTGGGATGATAAGTTATCATCCATTTGAATTATTGAATCACGGGCTTAATTATTCATCACGGGTTTCATCATTCAAACCAAACATATGATTAGGTGTGATTATATTATCAATCACTCTTTATCAAACAAACCAAACGCCCCCTAAAAGGCGCTCCAACTGTTCGTTGAAATGCCTAAAAGAATCTGGGTTTTCTCATAATCGTCAACTATTCAATATGAGACGTGCCCACACCTTTCAATTCTTCGCGGATCATCCTTTGTTTTTCTAAATTCATGACTCGTTGGATTACTCAGATTGCTCCTACTGTTTATTTTCCTCCTATTTTTCATTTTCTACATTAATAATTATATAATATTTACACACAGGATTTTTAAAAAAGAAAAAAATAATACACGTGAAAAATAATTAAATAATAGATGATCACGTGTAAAATACATAACGGAATATTAACATTCTGTTAAATAAGGACCTATTAAAATAAAAAATAAAAGTAGAGAGACTTAATAAAATGAAAATATTGTAAGAGGACCTAAGAAAATAAAAAATCAAAGTACATGGACCCGATAATGCATTTTGCCTAAATATTACTTATATATTTTTGAAATAACATTCATTTTGAATTTTATTATATAAAAAAAACTTCAAACACAGAAGATTTGTAATCAATTAATCGAGCTATGAGAAAGTCCGCCCCTAGATACACAATTTTTTATTTATTTTTAGTAAAATCTCATACTGTATTAGGTGGATTTCTTGTAGCAACTCACTAGGAATTTATTTAGTTAAAGGCATGCATTAATGTACATCATCCATGAAATATAAGTTTTACATTAAAACTAAAATGATTACTCCTTTCGTCCCAGGTTAGTGTGGTTTAACTTATATTTTATACCTTATATATAATCAAATATGCACCACACTTTTGGGGGACGGAGAGAGTATTATTTAATGATTTAGCAAATCGTAAGTTTTAGTTTTTTTTATTATGACTTTCTGAAAGAAAATAAATATTGTATATTTTAAAATAAATTAAAAATAAATAGTGATTTTATCTTGTAACCTCCCTCCGTCCCTCGTTGCGAGTGAGAGAAAATGTAGGAAATTAAGTTGATATTTATCCCAAAATCTTTTTATATAAAATAATTTAAGTTCTAAAAAATATTTTCTTTTAAGTTTTCCAAGGTCAAATCTAAGGTAGTTATTTCTTCTCATTTTTTTTACTTAAGCTCTTCAAGTTTGTCAAATAATCTTACCAAATTCTAATTTGGATTTTTTATATTATGCTACTAGGCCCTTCTAATTTGCAAAAGAGTTTTAGTTAAATCTGATTTCAGGTATTTTTGAAATTTATATCCTGTTATTTGAGTTAGTTTTTGTTCTAGAACATTAGGATGTGTATTATATACATTTATGCATCCATCTACTTTTTTCAATAGTTTTATTCCAAGCAAGTTTCATATGAAAAGCTAGTAGCAAGGATTCAAATTTCTTGTAATGATTCATATGCATCAATAAAATATTTCAAAATCTTGCATCAAAAAATTTCGAAGGCCTTCTCGGAAGTGCAATGAAACTGAATCTAACTTGAATTTGGATTTTGAGAGATCCCTTTAAACTTGGAAATTTTAGGATCTGGAAGAATGTCTTGGACTTGGAAATTCGAATTTAAGTTTCAATTGTGTAATTTTTTAGAGTAAAAATATCAAATAGTCACTATGGATAGTCAAAATTAATGGTTGTCCAAAACTTAATTTATACTAAATTTTGTCAGATTTTGAAATTTTGGACAAATTTGCTCTTACCCCTCATTTCACTCTATTTCACTCTATTTCTCTCTCCTCTCTCCCCTCTCCGTCCTCTCTCACTCGAACCACCTCTACCATCCATCGCGCCAATGCTGTCCAATCGCCGCTGCCGCCATTCCATCCAATCGCCGATGCCGCCTCACAAAACACCGATCTTAGTCACAAAACCATAGATCAGGTCCCGATTTAGACGCCAAAACAGAGATCCGACGATCGCGCTATTATAAAAAAGTAAAAATCTAAATCCAGTCACGACGGCATCGATTTAAAAAATAGAAAGTTGAAATCGTGGTGAGATTGGTATGAAATGGATTCATTCGTACCACTTGTACCAATTTATGGTGCGTCACTAGTTGGTACGAACAGGACGAATGATTTCATTCGTATCACTCGTACCAAGTTATTGTGCGCCACTAGTTGGTACGAACGGGATGAATGATTTCATTCGTACCACTCGTACCAAGTTATCGTGTGCCACCAGTTGGTACGAACGGGACGAATGCATGCATTCGTACCAAGTAACGGATCACAACTAGTTCGTACAAGCGGGACGAATGGATTCATACAACTAGTTGGTACGAACGGGACGATTGGGACGAATGAGATCCGTTCGTACTACAGTTGCTATGGAGATGAAAAAGAGTTACGCCGGAGAAGATGAAAAAGAGTTAAGCCCTTTTCAGACAATTGCATCACACCATCTAATGTTTCTGTATTTCTAATGCTTAATATGACAATATACACCCGTAATAAATCACAAAACAGTCGAATTTTCCTCAACAGCTACTATGATGTATTCACGCATATACAAGATTTTATAAAAGTTGACGACTCAAGGCATGGAATGGTACCAGACTAAGCACCAAGATTTGCAGACTTCGACTAATTTCCGACGTCGGACAGGCATACCTCGACTTAGAAGAAGGCTGCTTCAAGGAGTGGGGACTTTACAGCAGATATCTAAGATTTCATCCAAGGGAGCATGGTCTCCAGTCCCTTCATCCTTTCTTGCATACAGTAACTGCTTTCCTTTAAATACAAACATTCCTCCCTGATAATCGAGATAATCGCATTGTTGGACGAGCGAAAAATAAGTTAATCGCATGAAGCTAGAAGATTTAGGAACATAATTCAAAACCTGTTGCAGAACGCTGCTAGTATCATCTGGAGTGGCTTTGATAGTGTAGTTTTTCATCGCTTTTTTCAGTTCTTCATATCTTGAAAACACTTTGACCTGCACGTTTTATGTAATAGAAAAATATAAAGTTGAGTAGAAATATGCAAATATCTTACGTTCATAACAAGAAATCTTGCAAATCCCGATAGAGATTGAGAAGAATACACTAGCTGGGTTGAGAAATGTCCGGTGAAAACCATAATACAAGCCCAAAACATCATATGCCTGAAATTCAAGAACGGGTGAGAAATTAGCTCAAGTTTGCATGGAGAATAGAAAACACAACCCGCAGTTAGACGGTACCTTATGACCGGGGTCGGCATAAAGGGACTCCATAGGGAATGGTAGCTGGCACAATAAAATAATTGGTATTATAGATCAAACCCATGTAAATAAAAAAGTACTCCCTCCGTCTCTGATAAGTGTAATCCACTTTCCTTTTTCGTCCGTCCCCCATAAATGTGGTCCTTCCTTAAATAGTCCTTCCTTAAATAGATACGACCCCACTTAAAATTTTACCATTTTACCCTTTAAAAGTAACTAACACTACAACAAAGTGAATCCCGTTCTCCACTCACTACACATCTACCTAACATCCTTCTTAAAACCCGTGCCCCTCCCTCCGGACCACACTTATCAGGGACGGAGGGAGTATATATTAAGGAGGTTTTGTCATAATATAAAGAGAAAGGATTCCATCTTATGATCTATTTTCTTAGGGAGGAGTTAGAAGCAAACACTAAATATATACCCATCCTAATAGATCGATGAGAAAATAAAAGTTGTGGCATAACAAGAGACTAGAATAAGGTGGCTTATACAAAAATAACATGCTATTACTTTAATTAATGTGTTATAATAGGCCGATTTCAATACCTTTGCACTAATGGATACAGGGCTCAATATATGATGTTGGTAAGGTAAGGATAGGCACATAAGAAATCAATAAACTAATGGCAAATGTCATAAAAGAAATCAACAAAGTTACTATCCAATTTTAACCCAATCCGATAATCTGAATTTGATAGTAACGCTAATATATACTAATATTTAAATTCTCCTTACACAGCCATGACAATATGATAAACCTTATTCTGACAAAATAAAGAAATGCATTAAATGAGTTTTTTATTCTCATAGACTCATAAAAGAAACAAAAAGATAAGTCAATTACTCTTTCAGCAAGTAGTTGAGCTTTGTCAGGAGTTCCAACACCAACAGCAATTAACTTCACACCAGCCGAGTCAAATTTCCCTTTTGCTTCTTTAAGTGATGCAGCAAGCTCCCAGCTAAAATACAGAAGGGAAAGATCACGTTAAAATGAGAGACAAATAATCTTACAGATTTTCAAAATGATATTTTCCGGGGAAGTCAGTAATTTACCAACAAAAACACCCGAAGTGTCTCAAAAGTGCAACGACAGCAATGCCCTGGAAAGAATAAGTTTCCAGTAAAAAGTGAAAAGTCCATAAGTCCAAACACAGAAGTAGCTAACTTACTGCATATTAAAAATTTAGTTGCACTTGAAACAAACTTCAGAGTAGAGGAGTTGAAGTCAGATATTTGTTACAATCAAATTATGGTGATTACTAGACCAAGAAATTTGAAGTTTGCAATTTGATACATGATTCAATATGCATACTACTTGGGATTTCCAGTTAGAGTGATCTATTACACATAGAACGAACTTAGAAGGGAACAACATCAAATCCAGATAATTACATAGTATTGCATACATACATGCTTCTCAAAGCTATGACCATTATAAATAAATTGCACATAAATAGGACTCCAATGTCAGTTTAAGTTTCAATTTGTAAAAAGAAGTTAATGTAAAAGTTGAAATCCTTGAACTTAATTTTGGTCTAACTGAGTGAACCTTGTATAGTGATGAATATAACATTGATTTCCACTGCAAGTTCACTAGTCCTACCAGCTAATTTTATACACATCGTTGCTTTTAGATGTGTTTGTAGACAAAACTAGAAACAGCATAAAAGAGAATACTTCGTAATATTTCAAAATTTTCAGATTAAGATGTAAGCAAGCATATTGTTCTTTTCCTTTTTATTCCCTGTTCTGTTTTCTTGGTATAATGTTAAATTTGTATTTTAATTTCATGGAGCTAAGAAATTAGAGTTTAGCCAAATATAGTCTGTTCATCCACCATCTGAATACTCATTTGAGACATGAATGGTCTAAAACTTGGAGGCGGAATACATCTTACTCTTCGAATTTAGAATACAGCACAAAGATAATCAAGATCATTGAACTTATACAACTTTCAACCTGATTTTAGTCTGTAGCCTCTTCACTAGCTTGAAGTCAGGTTTGATTGAATCAGAATTGTGAAGATGCAAAGCACCATATTCGTAATCTCTTAGGGGGCGTTTACTTTGCGTGATAGGATAGATTGATAAAACATAGGATTGACTATATGAAGAATTAGATGATCAAACAAGGTCAAAAGTAATCAATCCATCAAAGTAAACGATGGATTAACCTATACTATTTTTATCTATCTATCCTATCACCCAAAGTAAACACCCCCTTAATGTATTTCCCCATCTCGTTAACAAAAATAAGTTTGGTCATATCATATGATGTACTTCATCGAAATTCATAGATAATATAAACATACCAAAAGAAAGATTTTCCACAAAGTATAATGGAAATTGTAATGACTTCCCCAAAGTATAAATGAATGATAATGCTAATAGAAGTCATGTTTAGATGCAGCAAAAAGGTTCCCAAAAAACCAAATTTAGTTGCACCATAAAAGTCCATAATCTAGCCAAAGTAGTTAACAAAACATTTAAATTAACAAAAAGTATAAAAGAAATGAGTAACTAATCTATACAACCGTGCCTAAAACTGACCGCCGAAGTCCATGGTGTTTTAGGTCGAATTTAAAGGAAAAATCTCGAAGCCACGAAACAACGCTTAAAAGCTTAGAAATTGTGCAATAATTATATTGATAGTAAAAGCATCAAAACTGAAAGTAGAAAATAGGGTACACAATTAGCAAGAGCATAAGCAACTAACAAAACCTCTTGCTGATCCCAGAGATCCTTAAATTTAACGGGCTCGCCGGCGGCAGTAAAGATGCTGACTTCGCCGAGCACGTCCGATATGTTATCAGGCACGACGGCAACAGAGGCGGAGGAAGACGCCATCGCCGGCTTATTTTGTTTCCGTGGAAAACGAGCTGTGATGAAGGGCTTAGTAGAGATAGCGAAAGATTGGGAAGGGAAAAGTGAATTTTGAGGGAGGGGAGACGGAAAAACAAGGGATGTGGATGGAGTTAGAATTCGTGGAGATATGAATTTCGCCATACTTGCTTGTTTGGAATTCTCGGCAAGACATCGAATCAAACTAGTGGTAACAACTCTATAGTCCATACTTCCTGCAATTGCCAACCGTTGGTTCTCAATAAATACTAAGACTAAATATATTCAAAGGCTAATTCTAAACATAGCCCGTTTTACTTTTCACATCCCCTAATTTAATAAATAATTAAAAATATATTAATTGTACTATATTACCTCTATAATCCCATATATTAATTAATAACTATCAAAATAAATGTTATAAACAATATTAATCTATATATATGTATTACTGTAACCTTCAACTCATAATCCCAAATCAGAACCACGCAACAAAAGAAACAAAAATTCATGAACACTTAAACGGAAGAAGCAAAAATATTATAAAATAAAAGTAGAATAGCTGGCATTTGATGAATTTACTCAGCCGTATTTGGGTGTTTCCACTTAGAACATTGAGGGAAACGGAAAAATGAAGTGTTTGAATAAATTATTTAAGCACTGAAAAGAACAAGAATTGCTTGTTCGTCCTCTCTTCAGTAGAGATTCATAACTGAATTGCTAATCACAGATATCAAAATATGAAATGCATAATATTATAAATTTTTAATATATATTTGTATACAATACAGGTAGTTGTATTGCGATAAATATACAAATAATACAAAAATCCAGTTTCTGGAGCCTAAATCATCGGCGTCGCGTTTTAATGAAAACAATTGCAAACGCATTCATATTTTTTTCGGGTTCGACAGCGTAAATTCCAATTCGCCGTTAAATTTTTTTAGATTTGCAAAGGACATGGACATGTCTCTATAAATCTACCCTTACAATGAAGAACCCTTCATCAATTCCCCTTCAGTCCAGCAAATTTACATAGCACATCCATTTAGAGGGTTATTAGAGACATTGATTTCGTTCTTGATTTGTTAAAAAGTTTGGGGGTACACAATCATTAATTTTTCGGGGGCTAGACGATTATTAATTTTTGGGTAAATCATAATTTAAAATTTGAAGGTAATTAAGGGTAAAATAGTAAAATTAACATATTTCTAATTATTTATTAAAATAGGGGCTATGTAGAATAAAATGGGGCTATATCTAGAATTAGCTAACATTCAAATATATTACCAACTACCAATGCTTTATCAATTCTAGAATTATTTAATATTCAAATTATGGGTAAACTAGCATGTAGCCCGTCGAAAATCGAAGGGAGTTCATTATTTAACAAAATATATAAAATTATTAGACGCAAATATGTTTGGTAGTTCGAAATTTTTTTAGAGGTGAAAATCTTTAATTTCTAATAAACCTTAAATTGTTAGTTTCTTTTGTTATATAATTGAAATAGTGAGGTTAACGGTCGTTCACTCTACAAAAAAATTTGATGTGAAATTCTTTTTTATTCAATTATAAAATTCAACACATTTTTTGTGTACTTCATTTGTCCTAATTTTATATTTTATTTTTGTCTCAAAATTATAATTTTATATCTCTTATTGTAAAAAAAAAAGATTATATTAAATTATTTTTATCTTAACATACCACATTTTGAAAATATTTTTATTTCTTATTTAGAAATTTTTTAGTTTTTTTTGTTATTTTTTATCTCTCTTTTACTTTTGACAAACTAATAATTGGTCAAATTGATTATGTAACAAAATTAAAATTTTCAATAAAAAACTATTTATTTGGCCAACCCAATTTGCTGAAGGAACTACTGAAGATTTGTTTAATAATTTCCTAGAGTAAGAATTTATTCTATTTACCTCCTTAAAAAAGAATTTCATTCCATTTTTTAAAATATAAAAAATTAACTTTGTACCTCACAATCTGTCACGGATTTCATTGTATATGATGTTAATTGTGTTGTACGTCTGATCATCTCGTCACAAATTAAAAATTTGAGATGTCTTTCTCAAGTGTACTCATGAGATTGCAACGTATTATTGACCATGTTTAGCTTTTGTTGGGAAAATTAATAGAGTTTTGATTTGATACCAAAACCCAGCTGACCCCAACCGAGTAGATGATTGCACAAGCCTAAGCATTTTTCAGTTCACCTGTTTGAGCTTATAGAGTTTCTAAGTTTACAGGTAGTGTCGCTGAAGATAGCAGATGACACAGCTAAAGCGGACACAGCTAAGGAATTCAGCAGAGCGGACTCAGCAGAGCAGACCAAGTAGAGTCAAAGACCCAGCAGTATCAAGACCCAGCTTAGTGACGGAAACCTAGCTCAACGTCAAAAACTCAGCTCAGTGTAAAGGACCCAGCTTAGTGTCATTGACACAGCTCAGGTCTAAGACAGCTCAGGTTAATGACACAGCTCAGGTTGAAGACACAACTCAGGTTAATGATACAACACAGGTCTAAGATACAGATCAGAGTCAGGACGCAGCAGAGTCCAAGACGCTGAAGACACAGCAGAGACGCTTAGCAGCTCGAAGACGAAGACCTTCTCCAAGACAAGATCCTGATGTCAGAAGATCTTATCTGACGCAGTCAAATCAGAGAAGAAATAGCTTCTACAGATGCAGACCTACTTCGTATGTTAAAGGCCAGAAGTCAATAAGAGTAGGTAAGATTCAAACGGCTCTCTTTCAACGGCTAGTTTGAATCTCCACCTATATATATCTCCTCACCATTGAAGAGAAGAAGCCGACTGGTGAGTCTGGCGAGACGACTGAAGAAATAAAAGAGCAAACAGAAAAATAAACAACCATCTTCAAAGCCAAATCTTTCAAGAACACCCAGTCAGTCAGTTGTATTCTTAGTTGTTCACATAATTAGTCATAGGCAGAATAGATCAGAATAGAAATATCTTAAGCCTGGTTTGAACGAGTTCATCATACTCCTTGTTCTTCATTGTAAGAACTTGTTCATAGTTGGAAAACCATTACCCAAACCCAAACCCAAACCCAGAAAGGTTAGATCAAGGTACGCCTGCTCGAAGCGTGTAATTCGAGTGGTCAGGTTTTACAGTACCCGAAAACTGTAAGTAAGGTTTTTTCAGTACCCACAAACTGAAAGGTGTAGGCTTGACAGTACCCGTAAACTGTTGGAACACAGCTCGGGTTAGAGTTGTGAAGTTGCTTGGTACTTGGAAACCAAGTGGTAGTGATTTACCAGTGAACCTGGTCGTGGACGTAGGAGGTGTTACTCCGAACCACGTTAAAATTGCTTTGTTCTTTACTGCTTTGTTTATGCATTCTGCTAACCTCTCATGAGCATTATTTCAAGCTGCATAAATTGACTAACTGAAAAGTGTAACAGAGCTTTGCAATATATTTTGAAGCAACAGACGGACTTTCCAAACCCACCAACTTCCGCACACACTCACACAGCCAGCTGTGTCGATCAAGCTGTTATCCAGCTGGATCGAACACAGCAGGCTCTCTAAAAAGAGTTTTAACTTGGAAAAGTTTTTAACCTTGGTGTATTCACCCCCCCTCTACACCAAGGTATCCGTCTTGGGACCAACAATTGGTATCAGAGCAGTGGTTCAAAAGATCACTGTATCTGTGTCAAATCAGCTTCTTTGCTGATAGTGGTCACCTGAACAGATCCTTCAAAGTTTCAAAATCTTTTTAAAATCATTATATTGCATACTGTATTGGAATCTTCCTTGTGCAGGAATCTTGTGACATTTTCTGTCGATGATTATCAGATCTGGAAGTTTTGACTCAAAAACTTTCTGAGCCCGCAACACGACATGATGTGGGATGTTATCACTGACGAATCCATCATCATCATAAAATCAGAAAGTCAAGCAGAAGAATGAATGATCAGGAGCTTGAAGATGAGAAAACACAGCTGATCAAGAAGCTGAAGATGGCCAAAGCTGAATCAGATCAAAGAATGACTCCAGCCAATGCAAACACAGCTGGAACCAAGCCAAGGATGTACCAGAGATTGTACATAAACAAGCCAGCTCTCCAAGCTTAGTCCTATCAAAGAAAACTGCTCGGCAACTCCAAGCCCAAGAAAAGCAGCAACTCCCAGCTGATCCCAGAGCTCAAAGGCAGCAGATAAATCCAGCTGACTGGAATTAAAATCAAAGACATAATGTCATCCAGCACAGACATCAAGGTCAACTAAAAAGACAGCTGAGAAGGATCTCAGCTGAAAATCAACCGAGCATTACATCAAGATTCCAGCAGACGGGATATCAAGCTAGATATCGAGCTGACAGACTCCCGCTATGAAAGAGACCTCATCAAAATGGAGTCAACAAGGTCCAAAGAAGAAAGGACCCGTTCAAAAACCAACTAGAAGTATCACTCACAAATCTGGGTTATCAATGGAACCCTCAACAACAAAGTCGGACCCAATCACAACTGGATGCCGAAAGAGTAATAACAGGTCGAGGGACATGCGTTTTGAGGAGTCATCAAGCGTTCTGTGAAAGAAAGACAGCTGGTGATCAAAGCTCATGACTCACCTCAAAGTTCTTCAAAGAATATGTCAAGCGTACTGGTCCCAGCCAATTGTTGTGATTACGGCTTTCCTGGTGAGTTCAATGCGCAGGAATGCATTGCACAGAACAGGAAATCGATGATTCTACCCCGCAAAGCAGCAGTGAACTCAGCTGATCATAGAACAGCTGACTGTCTTCTCAAGATCAGAGATCAAGTTGACAGATGAACATAATTGTTGAGAAAATCACTGGCTCAAGTAGGAAACAACTGAGAAAAGACAGCCACCTACCATCAAATTCAGGGGGAACTTCACCAAGCTGGAAATCGACACAGCTGTGATATCAGCTGAGGGCAAATTCAATCCAGCAGAATATTCAAGTGGAGAATCAAGAGAGAAGTCCAGCTGATCTATCAAAGGTCATCCTCTAGATATCAACCAAAGCCGGATCAAGCGTAAATCGCAGAATTCAGAAGAGGAATCTAGATGAAGGGAGCAGATTCATCAACAATTAGTATCAGCTTAAACCGAATGAAGAAAGTTCATCCAGCTGGGGGGGAACAAACCCAGCTGGATCCCAAAGCAGAAGGTTTACCCAGCTGAAGAGGAATCAAGCTCAACTGGACATCAGTCGCAAAGCTCAAGGGAAAACTCAGTCAAGCAAAGGAAAAGACCTCCGTGGTATCAGCTGACTTCTATGTCCAAACTGACCAGTTTGGGTCTCATGCATTTATTTCTCTAAGGAATATACTATTTAAGTCCAATTATTTTGAATTCCTATTTTAAGCGGACATATATTCCTTAGTTAAATTGCTTGATAAGTTTCTTTTCCTATCGCATTAATTATAAAGTGCAGAGTACTGTAGCACGGTAGGATCGAGACAGAACGTCAAACGTTTGAACTGCCTCACGCGCGGTTGTAATACACTCGCTGTAAGCACGTCAGCTAACGTGATGAGTGAATCTCTCCCAGTCGTTGATCAGAATATCAACTGCTTCAATCTCAACGATTGATCCATTATGACAGTTGATATATATGGAAAAGATACGTAGAATTATCTCATCTTTATCTCTGCGAAATTTGAATATTCAAAACCTCTATCTATTTTCTGCAAATTCTTTGCACGATCAAATTCAAAAGATTGCAGTAATGACACCCAAGAAATCAACTGAAGGGATGAACCAGTTCGAAGCTCTGATGACAAAGTTGTCATTTGAAAGTTGTCTGTCCACCTCCAACCTTCATATCTCAGAACTCAACGAGATGGTGGATCTCGTCGCAGACTCCGGACTCTTGTTGTGGGCAACCTCCATGCCTGAACTTATGCTGAAGAGAGATGCTGCCCTCTTCTACCTCAACATTATCGACGAAGACGGCTTCTACTCATCGTCATTCGATGTGACTGTCAAGGACGATAACGGAAAATTTGACTTAGCAACCGTCAACATCAAGCTCAACAGAATGCTGCGAAAAGTGTTCAATCTACCTAGCGAAGGAGAATTCATTCCAGACTACTACAGCCGTGAGGAAGTAGATGAATTCCTCAGTCAAGAGATGTTTATCTCTCCAGAGCCGTATAGAGCAAGTATGTCAAAGCTCATTCTCAAGCCAAAGTACAGGCTGCTGCTGGATATTACACAGAAGTGTATTCTTGGGATAGCTGGATCTCAAGGAGAGATCAGTATTCCAAAGCTCAAGCCAATGATTGCCATGATCAAAGTAGCAAATGTCAACTGGTTTGATTTCTTACTCAACCGACTGGTCAAGGAGTCAGAGAAGATCAAGTTCGACTCCACCAGGACGACGTATTCAACCTCAGAGCCCCTGTATCTATGCTCTAAGATTTCGTTCTTAATAGAACAAGCTGTGAAAGGGCACACAGTAAAGTGGGCTGATTCAGAACCGTTTCCAGAAACGAAGATTCTCTTCCAGAGAATTAGTCAAATCAATGATCTCCTGAGGAAACAGCCTGCTGTGAGCAAAGGCAAGAAGCAACTGGAAGAAATAGATGCAGGAGTTCCAGCTGAGAAGAAACAGAGAAAAAGGAAGACAGCTGACCTCAAACCAGCAGGAGGACCAGCTGAAAAGAAGAAGAAAACAACTGTCGTTCCACAGACTCATGAATCTTCAGAGGCCAATCCAAGTTAAGCAATGGTGATTCTCTCTCCACATCCAGTATCAGCCTTCAATCAATTCAGATCAAACATCCTGGCTGATATGGGATTGAATGATGAATCGTCATCTAGCTCAGATGACGAGCTGGATAATCCAAGGAGTCAGACACCTCTGCTCAGCTCACCCCAGCCCTCACCGCCTCACAGCTCTCCGCCGAAACAGTCTTCTCCTATACCTGACTCTCCAACTAAAGAGCCATCTCCTGTAAGAGAGCAGACAGATATTCAACTGGCTGAAGCTCCTTCACAGCCAGCTGACACCCAAGCTGAACCCTTCTCCACTAATCCCAGCTCACCCCCAAAATAGCCATCACCCAAAATTCAATCACCCACGCAGTTGGCTGATATTTCTTCACAGCTGTTGGTCCCAAGACGGATACCTTGGTGTAGAGGGGGGGTGAATACACCAAGGTTTAAAAACTTTTCCCAGTTAAAACTCTTTTGAGTGAGCTGTCTGTGTTCGATCCAGCTGGATGGCAGCTTGATCGACACAGCTGGCTGTGTGCGGAATGTGGTGGATTTGGAAAGTCCGTCTGTTGCTTCAAATTATATTGCAAAGCTCTGTTTCACTTTTCAGTTAGTCAGTTTATGCAGATTGAAAAGTATGCTTATGAGGGTTAGTAACATGCATAAACCAAAGCGATAAATAACAAGAGTATTTTAACGTGGTTCGGAGTAACCCCTCCTACGTCCACGACCAGATTCACTGGTAATTCACTACCACTTGGTTTCCAAGTACCAAGCAACTTCACAACTCTAACCCGAGCTGTGTTCCAACAAATATGCACCGGCCAAGCCTACACCTTCGGGCCATGTACTGAAGAACCTAACCACTTGAATTACACGCTTCGAGCAAGCGTACCTTTACCTAACCTTTCTGGGTTTGGGTTTGGGTATGGTTTTCCAACTATGAACGAGTTCTTACATTGAAGAACAAAGAGTATGATGAACTCGTTCGAAATCTAGGCTTAAGATATTTATTCTGATCTATTCTGCCTATGACTGAGTATGTGAACAACTAAGAACACAGCTGACTGGCTGGGTGTTCTTGAAAGATTTGGCTTTGAAGATCGTTGTTCATTTTTCTATTTTCTTCTATTTCTTCAGTCGTCTTGCCAGCCTCCCTCGCCAGCTACTTTTCTTCAATGGTGAGGAAGTGTATATATATAGGTGAAGATTCAAACTAGCCGTTGGAAGAGAGCCGTTTGAATCTTACCTACTCTTGTTGACTTCTGGCCTTTGCCTACGAAGTAGGTCTGCATCTGCAGAAGCTATTCCTTCTCTGATTTGACTGCGTCAGACAAGATCTTCTGACATCGGGATCTTGTCTTGGAGAAGGTCTTCGTCTTCGAGCTGCTAAGCGTCTCTGCTGTATCTTCAGCGTCTTGGACTCTGCTGTGTCTCAACTCTGAGCTGTGTCTTAGACTTGAGCTGTATCATCAACCTGAGCTGTGTCTTCAACCTGAGCTGTGTCGTTAACCTGAGCTGTCTTAGACCTGAGCTGTGTCATTGATACTAAGCTGGGTCTTTTCACTAAGCTGGGTCTTTGACACTGAGCTGGGTTTCCGTCACTGAGCTGGGTCTTGATACTGCAGGATCTTTGACTCTGCTTGGTCTTGCTCTGCTGAGTCTGCTCTGCTGAGTTCTTTAAGCTGTCTGCTTAGCTGTGTCTTCTGCTGTCTTCAGCGAATCTACCTGTAAACTAAGAAACTCTATAAGCTCAAACAGGTGAGCTGGAAACAACACAAAGTTTGTACATTCATCTACTCGGTTGGGGTCAGCTGGGTTTTGGTATCCAATCAAAACTCTATTAATTTTCCCAACAACAGCCTACTGTGAAACCATTTGAACATGTTCCTCAAATCTCCACAGAATCAGAGGAGAGTGATTCCACTGCCTCTCTATCATTCAACTCCTCTGGCTCAGCCTTCATGGAAGTCATGTACGAGGACTTGCGCATTGCAGGGATCAAGAGTGTTCTAACTCAGTATCCAATCTTGGCGCACCTGCCTATCGCCCTCGTCAAAGTTGGAGATCTCAAGTTCTATCTGGCCACCAAGATGGCAACTTGGTACCAGAATGAGCAGCTAATAGAGACCTTCTCCTACGAGAAGTTGAAGACAGATGAAGTGCGCCTCCAGCACACTTTTGGCTTTGGAAGTCTGGAGGATGCATACCTGCATCAAGATGATCTCATTAGAGGTATCATCGACGTGTCTCAGCAGTACCCCAAGCCGCACCCAGCAGACGTCTGGGAGTCAGCCAACAAGCTTCTAACAGCAGCGGGATGTGAAACACCTTCTGGAGCAGAAAACTCCAAAGAAGTCTCAGCTGAGATTACCAATGAAGCTGCACCAGACAACACAGCTGAGGTAATGATCTTTGAAGAAACAGCTGATGCATCAGCTGAACCAGAGGCAGCAGCCCCACCAAGTCCAATTGCCAATGACACTCGCGCGCTGGTCGAGTTCGAGGCAGACATACTCAGTCATGTTGAATCTGGAACACAAACAGACTCAGCTGTCGAGCTATCAACCGCCATGAAAAATGCAATCTCTAAAGAGGTTGAAGAAATTCTTTTTCAGGACAGACTGAAGTCCCAGGTTGATGTCATTTTGCGATTCACAGCTGTAGACTGTCAAGTTCGAAAACAACAGCGGGCAATTGATGAAGCTCATAAATTTGTCCAAAATTTACAAGACAGTACAAGTCTAGATCTCAAGCAATCTCTCATCTCTCAAAGCATTGATCAGTCAATTCATCTAGAGAAGAGAGTTCCTGAGATAGTCACAAGACTTCAAGCTCCACTGGTCGACGACATGGAAAATCTCTCAAGCTAGCTGGAAGGCATCAAGAAGTCCACTCTCTCCAACAGCTCTGACATCCGCCAACTTTTCAACCTATATAAAGATCTGGATGCTCAGTTCAGAGCTGGAAGCAGTAGCACTGCTTAGCTAAACATTGCCACAGCTGACAACTCAGCCAAGATCGCTGATGTTGAAGCTGCTCTCACCAAGCTCAACGCAACAGTTGCCAACCTCTCTTCCTCCCTTGTTGATAATGCCAAAAAGGGGAAAGATAAGGATGGAACTGGAAAAACAATGGAGAGAAAAGCTGCAGCTCAGGGGGAACCTGTCCAGCCAAATCAGTCGGAAATTGATGACTTTGCTAAAGAGCTGGATAAGGATGAGCCAACTGCAGCAGTCAAAGAGACATGGAAAGAGAAGATGGTCGCTCTTTCCAAAGCTTGTGGACATAAGCCAGAAGAATACAAGGACTATCACTGGATGTGTAACTTTCACAACGAGCAAAGAAGAGAAATGCAAGAGCTGGACAAGATCATCAAGAAGAAAGCTGAATCACTCAAGCCTGCTGAGAAAAAGCAGAAGAAGAAAAGGCTAAGCTACAGGCTAGCTAGGAAGAAACAAGCAGCTTCAAGCATTCCAAGATCTGACAAGAGGAACCCAGATGAAATCAACGAAAACTGGGAACAATACAAAACATAATTCATCAAAGAATTCTATTACCTGAATCAGTACAAAGGAATGGATCACGAAACTGCGTTCAAGGAATAATTGCTCGAACTTCATGAAGAAGATCCAATGATGGCAAGATCATTAGCCCTAACTGCCAAGAGAAACGACATCCAGCTCAAAGCTCCAAAAATCAAGCAATTGAAGCCTCCCACTCTAGCTGGAACGAACCTTCCCGACAAGGCCCAGATTATCAAAGAAGTTCATCACTGGGCGGGCGAAAGAGGAATCTCCAAAACAAAAAATCAAGTCGAATGGAAGGAGTTGGAAGATTTCATCTTCAACAGATATGGTCTCAAGACTGACCATCAAATGGACGAACAGATGAAGTAGCAGCAGCAAAAATGAAGACCCAGCCAACTGGGTTTAAATAGTTTTTGTCTAAATTCAGTTTGTTAATATTATAATTCTTGTAATCATCTTTGATAATTAATAAAACTGAAATGCTTTTGCTCTCAAGCTCACCCTGATGACAATAACTCTTTGTCCAGGCTCTGAACATATTTATCCGCTGTGAATGTTAATTTCTTTTTGAAACCCCGTTTCCTGTTAAGGGGGAAGTAAATTTTTTTTCTCAGTTAGGTTTTGGCATCATCAAAAAGGGGGAAATTGTTGGAAAAATTAATAGAGTTTTGATTTGATACCAAAACCCAGCTGACCCCAACCGAGTAGATGATTGCACAAGCCTAAGTATTTTTCAGCTCACCTGTTTGAGCTTATATAGTTTCTAAGTTTACAGGTAGTGCGCTAAAGATAGCAGAGGACACAGCTAAAGAATTCAGCAGAGCGGACTCAGCAGAGCAGACCAAGCAGAGTCAAAGACCCAGCAGTATCAAGACCCAGCTCAGTGACGGAAACCCAGCTCAATGTCAAAAACCCAGCTCAGTGTAAATGACCCAGCTTAGTGTCATTGACACAGCTCAGGTCTAAGACAACTCAGGTTAATGACACAGCTCAGGTTAATGATACAGCGCAGGTCTAAGACACAGATCAGAGTCAGGACGCAGCAGAGTCCAAGACGGTGAAGACACAGCAGAGACGCTTAGCAGCTCGAAGACGAAGACCTTCTCCAAGACAAGATCCCGATGTTAGAAGATCTTATCTGACGCAGTCAAATCAGAGAATAAATAGCTTCTACAGATGCAGACCTACTTCGTAGGTTAAAGGCCAGAAGTCAATGAGAGTAGATAAGATTCAAACGGCTCTCTTCCAACGGCTAGTTTGAATCTCCACCTATATATATCTCCTCACCATTGAAGAGAAGAAGCCGACTGGTGAGTCTGGCGAGACGACTGAAGAAATAAAAGAGCAAACAGAAAAATGAATAACGATATTTAAAGCCAAATCTTTCAAGAACACACAGCCAGTCAGCTGTGTTCTTAGTTGTTCACATAATCAGTCATAGGCAGAATAGATCAGAATAGAAATATCTTAAGCCTGGTTTGAACGAGTTCATCATACTCCTTGTTCTTCATTGTAGGAACTCGTTCATAGTTGAAAAACCCTAACCCAAACCCAGAAAGGTTAGGTCAAGGAACGCCTGCTCGAAGCGTGTAATTCGAGTGGTCAGGTTTTACAGTACCCGGAAACTGTAAGTAAGGTTTTTTTCAGTACCCGCAAACTGAAATGTGTAGACTTGACAGTGCCCGTAAACTGTTGGAACACAGCTCGGGTTAGAGTTGTGAAATTGCTTGGTACTTAGAAACCAAGTGGTAGTGATTTACTAGTGAACCTGGTCGTGGACGTAAGAGGTGTTACTCCGAACCACGTTAAAATTGCTTTGTTCTTTACTGCTTTGTTTAAGCATTATGCTAACTCTCATGAGCATTATTTCAAGCTGCATAAATTGACTAACTGAAAAGTGCAACAGAGCTTTGTAATATATTTTGAAGCAACAGACGGACTTTCCAAACCCACCAACTTCCACACACACTCACACAGCCAGCTGTGTCGATCAAGCTGCCATCCAGCTGGATCGAACACATCAGGCTCTCTGAAAAGAGTTTTAACTTGGAAAAGTTTTTAACCTTGGTGTATTCACCCCCCTCTACACCAAGGTATCCGTCTTGGGACCAACAACTTTGATCATCTTGTCCCACATTAATTATTGTAATACTTATGAAAAAACTATTTATTTGTTCAAAATTAATTTTTATTTGGTCAAATTAAATAAGAATATATATTGATTGGAAAATGAAATCTTTTTATATATGTTCTCCAAAAAGTGAAGAATATTAAATATTAAATACCAAATAATAGAATTCGAGTACTATTCTTTTGTCATATTAGTTTATAGAGATACCAAAGTAATAACTATTTACTATATTAATTTATTTATTTTCGTGAAGATTATATTTATTATATAGATATCATCATTATTATTTATCAGTTCTTAATTATATTTCTTAATCATTTATCAAATTAAACAAATTAATATAGATAACTTAATAATTGCTCAAAATTATTTTTTAATAAAAATAAAACTATTTATATGACCAACTAATTAATCGGTCAAATAAAATTAATTGTGCAAAATAATCTTGGGATGAAAAAATAGATATGGATTTTGAGTATTTATATAGGTTCTCCAAGAGTAAAGTCTTATTAAAAAGTGATGTGGGATAGAAAATTTTATATTAAATATAATAAATATATGAATAAAAATACTTAAAATGAGAATTTAAGATAAATAAGAATAATGAATGGAGAACGCGCCACGTAGAACCTAAAAATAAGGAGAATATCAAATCAACATTCATTTTAATAATATATGAATTAATTTTTGGTATTAGAAACATTAAAATTTGACTTGGCTTAGTTTAGAAATACGTGAGTAAAAAAAAATGCTTTTTAGGTCAGAAAAAGTTCAATACGCATCATTATGAACCTGATAATTTAAAAATTGAAATTAAAAATCAAATACTTCATTACACATGTATATTCACGTCAAGTCAATGTTGCACGTATCAAAAAATTTGCTTGGTGATAATTTTGTAAAATTACTCCTAAGTGGATTCTTGTTTGTAATTAATGAATTGTATGTATGATTAGGGCTGTAAACGAGCCGAGTTGAATCGAGTATTGGTCTGCTCAAACTCGACTCGTTTAAATATTCGCTTGCTCGAGCTCGACTCGAGCTCGAGTCGAGTTTCTGCCATCGTGATCGAATTCGACTCGATCCAAAATTAGCGAGCTCGAGTTTGGCTCGAGTTCGGCTCGTCAAATACTCGATAACGAGGTATTCGAGCTCGAGCTCGAGCCAGACTCGTCAAGAACTCGATTATATTTAAATTTAGCTCGATACATGTTAATCGAGCTCGCTTAAAGCTAATTTTTTAGTTTTATGTACAAAACTCGATTATTAGACTCACGAACAAGCTCGACTAAAACTTGATTTGTAGGCTCGCGAACATACTCAATTGTAGGCTCGCGAACATGCTCGATTAAATACGAGCCGAGCATGTTCGCGAGCCTGTCGAGTCGAGCAATACGATGCTCGAACTCGGCTCGATAAACTTCAATTTCATGCTCGAACTCGACTCGATTAGTTATCGAGTCGAGTGCCGAACGAACTTTTTTCGAGTAGTTCACGAACGGCTTGACTCATTTACAGCCCTATGTATGATATTGAATATGTCAATTCAAATTTTTGATCCGCCTCATTATAAGATCGTCTAGAATAAATTTTTGTATTTCCCACAATTTAGATCAACAATTATAATTGAAAAAAATAATAATAATTTAAAATATAATATTCGACTATTTATCTAAAATTGAATCTTCACAATCAAGACTTTATCTCATTCCCATTAATTTGTATGCTAATTTAGTAGTATAATTTGTAGTCCAGTTTCCCAAAAAAAAAAAAAAAAGTACTCTTCCGTTTTTGAATAAGTGTCATATTTGGAAAAAAAAAATTGTCCTCAAATAAGTATCGTATCATAAATTTATACGCTAAAGTTGTGTCAAATTTCCATGTTTATCCTTTGATTTAAGACAAAAAAATTATTTTTTTAGTTATCAATGCAATTATTAAGGATATGAGAAGTTATTTTCTCAACTATTTTGATATATGTATTTTAACGGCTCGTGTCCACATGTATGATGGTCTTTTCGTAGATATGGAGCTTCGTTTAGGCACAGATGTGATGGGCCGTAAAAGAATTATGTGGACCAGATAAAATTATATCCGAAGCCTCATCTTTCAGTATCTCTCATCTTCTCAATCTTTCTTATCGAAAACCTCAACTAAACCCTCTTCATTGTTTTCTTCATTCCACTTTCAATTCTCATGACTCTTCAAATGATCGTTTCTTCAGTAGCTCCGCCGGCGGCGGTTGGTTCCGGAATTCGCTGCCGGAAGCAAAATGCGTCGTATAACTTGGGGTTTTCCGGCGGCGGCGGCGGCTCAACTACAGCTTCCACAAAGCTCTCTTCTTTGTCCTCCACCTTTTTTCCCGTCCCAATGGTGAGCTGCTGTCTTGAGTAAATGGTGTACATCCATGTATGTATGTGACTGTTTCAGCTTTCTTTGATTGATTCGTGTAAATGGCTGAATTTATAAAATTTCATAAAAATGTAGAATCTCCTGTAAACGTACCGCTCCATTGTAGGACAATAAAATGATGGCGAATTCTAATTCACTTAGGTTGCATTTGGACTGAAGGATTTTAAGTTGGATGGTAGTAGCTTATCCATGTGGTGGTTGTTGGATTATTAGGGATTTTAGATCCATATTTTTGAATAATTTTGATGATTTTATTGGTTTTAAACCCTCTTATATCAATCAATTTGAATCCATATTTTCGTATTATATATTCGTTGTTAGCTAATTAGTTGTTGGATTATAGTGTTTAGACCGCACATTGTTTTATTTCGTCTATGCAAACTCAATGTAAATATATATTAGTAGTTGGTGGTAATTGCTGTAATATTGTGGGAAATAAGTAGAATCCAACACGAGATACATTATAGTATATAATTTGCTTACTGCACCATAAGCTACAAAATTGAGTTTCTAGTTCTCTTATCATTTGATGTGGTGAGTAGGTGACCTAGCATGGGAAATTTTAGAACAGAGTTTATTAAGGGTGCTAAGTAAGTTGAATCAAGCCAATCTTCATTCTGAATCCTCTCAAGTATGCACAGTATAGAGTGTCAGCAAGAATTTAGATCATCAAGTATGTAATCTATAGTAGAAATGATGTATGGATTCCGGCTCTATCTGGAACGTCTTACCCATTCCAAGACTGCATAAGCCGCAGGTCCCTTATGCAAATTCTTTATACTATCAAGCAATGTCAGTCCTATTCCTGTATAATGCCTATGCTCAATTGTGCTTTGTATCTTGAGGCATTTTGAGCTAAATGTTGGCCTTATAAACCTTTGAAACAACGGGAAGCATTCTTTCAGAAATTGTTTTATGAGTTGGCTAATTTGTTGCTTGGCATCTAATAACCACATCATATTGCTAAACAACATTTTACAGGATGTTTGCTCGTGCCGCTTAGGGGTGAGCATTCGGATATTCGGTTCGGTTATTACATAAAAAATAACTAAACTAAAATTTCGGTTTTATTAAATCCATATCCGAACCGAATCCGAAATTATTTCGGTGACCGAACCGAAATATCCGAAATAACCAAATTGGTATTTCGGTTAATTCGGTTTTCCACTTTTTTTTTTGAAACAGTTTTCCTACATTTTTTTATATTCATCTAAACCATTGAAAACTAGAGAAATCGAGCATGTCAATAAACAACAACAATAAACATGAAAAACAGTCACCACCAACAACAAATAAAGTTTCAAATCTTCACAAAACACCAAACCACCAACAACAAAATGAAAATAATCCAACAAATAGTTAAATTAAAAATCCAAGTACCAACAAAAACTAATACAAAGTTCAATAATCAATATCTTCCAACAAATACTAGAGCACGGGCATGTTAATAGCTTTCAATTTAGAGTAATATTCAATATTTTAGTTTTAATAAATTAAATATAAATTTAAAAAAATATAAATAGTATATATATAATTCGGATTTCGGATATTTCGGTTTTTTTAAACAATATAACCGAACCGAAATCCGAAATCCGAAATATTTAAATTTTGAAATCCGAATTGACCGAAATATCCGAAATAACCGAACCGAAATTAATTTTTGGTTTCGGTTCGGTTCGGTTTTCGGTTTTCGAAACAATTTGCTCACCCCTAGTGCCGCTTATATTTATGGTCTATTCGAAACATAATTATCATATCCAGTCCTAGTTTTTTTAGTTTTCTTTTTGTTTCTATTGAAATCTGTAAGGTTTAAGAATAAACTACTATCATATCTAGTCCTAGTTTTCATAAAAACTCTTGGTGGTATTGCCCAAATTATCTTTTACTGATTATTCTCTGGAATTTGAGGTGCCTACTGGTTAAGTCTCTCAGCCACAATTTATTTTCACAATCCCAACATCCAAACATCATTGTCATTTTCTAACTAGTATTTTCCACTGAGATCATAAGTAATATCAGTCTTAATAGGGTACTATCAATGCTATATAATCATACTAAACAAAAAATCACGATTTTATAAGAGGTTTACTTGGAATGGAACTGATGCAGACAACAATAACTGAACTTCCACTAGAAATCTTGATGGTCTTCCGCAATTTTCCTTCCATTTAATATATAAAGGGTAATTATATTTCTACCAATATGCAAAATGCGCTTATTATTTGCCAACTATTAAGTCTGCAGAAGACTAATAATAAAGAAAAAGGCTAAGAAGATCAAAAGCAGTTTATCACCTGTGTTATACTTTCCTTTTAGGATATGAAGTTCGTTCATTTCTATCTCCAGTTTTGCTCTTTAGGAAGTAAAATTTTAAAAGCTTATACTGTTATCTAATACTTTCTTCACTAACTGGAAAATAGGATGTGGTTCGCAGCTTCAAAGCTCTTAAGTTGAATCTTCTAAAAAGAGTTTCTGTGCATTCTGTGGCCGCAAAGGCTGGAAGTTACTCTGAGGTTGATCCTTATAAACAAGATGTCACGAGCACAGATACTTTGGAATTAAAACTTGAGCCAGAGTCATCTGGTGCAAAGAAATCAAAAAAGGATGATCCAAAGTCATCTTATGGTGCAACCAAATCAAAAAAGGGAAAGAATCCCAAACAGCTTAGCACTAGTGCTGCAGTGATAAAAAGTCTTGACCATTTTCAAGTTCTCAGATACCCTCTTGGGACGGAGTCTGCAATAAAGGCAATGTTGGAATGCAACACTTTAGTTTTTGTTGTCGACAAACTTGCTGATAAGAAGATTATCAAAGAGGCTGCTACGAATATGTTTAATATAAAGGTCAAGAAAGTGAATACGTCGATCACGGCTGATGGAATCAAGAAGGCCTATATTATGCTGCCACCAGAATATAAGGCTCCGGACGTGGCTAAGAGGATTAAGATCTTGTGAAGATAGTACACCGTGATTTTTGATCCTTGTGGTTTTGCATTACACACTTTCTAGCTTTATCAGTATCCAGGTAACTTCTTCCATGGCCGTTTTTAACGTATCTTATTGTGCCTGTATCAAGCCCTTATACTTCCTGCCAGAGTCTGAACAATGGTATGTATCTTCATCCTTAGCCATTTTATGTAAATCTTCTAGTGTCTGTATCAAGCATTGTTTGGTTTCTGCATTTGAGGCTATACAACGTACTAATCGGCTGATTTTTCAAACCTCCCATTCGCGAGTCGTATTGTAAGTGCTGAAGAATGAAGATTCATTTGAAATCTTACCTTTTCCGCCCATTTTCATGTTCATTTGCATTTTTCCACCATCAACATAAGTGCGGCTGCTTTCATCGTCATTTATTTCAACGTATTTATAGAGTTAGATGACACACCGGTTGGGAATTGGATACAGAAGGTTTTCTTAACAAATTTTTGCATGAATATATCTATACTCTGTTTTCATATAATAGATAGATTAATATTATAATTAATTTGTATTTCATAATAACTACCGTATTATTAAAATATTAAATCTGATGGTAGTACAAAAGTGGGATGCTATAATTGTAAAATAGATGATCTTATCCCGTTGATGTATGGTACATATGCTCCTATTTTGTCGTAATGACATAGGCGGATGTGGAATTGAATATAGAAATACTAGTGTGTATCCCGTTGAAAATCGACGGTGAACTATATTAGTATTAAAATAAAATACATCAATAAGGTTGTTTCTACGATTTTGTTGTACTTCCTTTAACAAATATTTTTATTTTTATTATTATTTTGCAATATATAAGCATGAACATTAAAAATAATTTAATATTATAATATTTCGATAATTGATCAAAAAGAGTGATTTTTGATTTTATTTCACTTTCTTTAGTTGTAAGAAATCAATAGAAATCAAACTATTTTTTTTACCTCACAATCTGTCAAAGATTTCATTATATATCATGTTTATTATTGTGTACGTCTGATCATCTCGTCACAAAGTTAAATTTCGAGAATTATCCCTATGTGTATATATATATATACAAATCCAAGAATTATAATTGAGAATACGTATTTTTGAGATTTCTTTTATTTACATCAATTTAAAAATTTGTTAAATTAAACAAATTAATATTGACAACGTAATAATTGATCAAATTAAAATTGTCAATAAAAATAAAACTATTTATTTGACCAATAAATTAATTTGCCAAATTATATTGGTTGTTTGTGCAAAATAATCGTGGAATGAGAAATTACATATGGATTGTGAGTATTTGGCCAATTTTTCAATAAAAATAAAAACTATATATTTGGCCAATTAAATAATTGGTCAAATTTAATTGATTGTGCAAAACAATTGGGGGATAAGAAAATACACATTGATATTGAGTATTTATATAGTTTTTCCAAAAGTGGAGTCTTATTGAAAAACAATGTGGGATAGTAAAATTTATATTAAATATAATACAATATAATTTTCTTTAGGCTTTTATTTTTCTTTTACATTGTTTGTATGATTTGTCATATCCTTTGGATATATCTCATTTATTAAAAGAAATACGAGAAATAAAATATTATTAATTAGTTCTTGACATCAAAAAAATTTCGACAATACATAATTGTATTCGTTTAGTATTTTCATGTTCCCGATAGGATATTGGTTAATAAAATTGAAATCCTACATAAACTATTGAAGCTGCAATATGTTAATACAAATATTTTTATAAACATTATATTATGTGAAAACTTTTTATAAAAATATCATAGTATTATATTAGAAAATTTATATCAGGTTTAAAATCTCAAAGTTTTGGAAAGATTTTCATACCATATATAATTATGGAAGTTTTGAAAATATTAAATATTGATAGAATTTATGAATAAAAAATGATTCAAATGAGGATTTAAAATAAATAGGAATACTGAATGAAGAGAGCGTCACGTAGGGCCTAAAATTAAGGGGAAGTCTCAAATCCGTAATCGTTTTATAATATATGGATGGATGGATTATGATAATTAAAACATATTTTAGAAGAAAGTCAGCCAAATAAATGATGGTTGCAGTTTGTACAAATATTAGAACACAACGTGAGGCTTTTCCACAAATTACTTATAAACACACCGAACTTCAAGAATATATATGTATATTTACAAGTATATTATCTATTTTCCTGTCGAAAAAAAGAGAAATATAACAAACCGGCTGTTTATTTTCCAAATCAATCCTAAAATTCATCGCTTCACTTATTAACAATAGCACCGAGAATATTCTCAAATTTACGCTTGTTAAATAATCTTGGTGCTCGATGGGCTGATCTCAGTGATTAATTACGTCACCTAATTAAAGAGTATTGTGATAACTGTCCATTAATTGACGTAATGTTATTGCATGGCCATGCAGAAGCATTCAAATGCTGCTGAAGCTTCCGGTCTAGCAATACTTGCCGTATATCCAATAATCTTCCCCGAAGGACCACCGTCTCCGACCGGAGCCGTTCGTTCTCCCTACGGATCAATTGGTCCTGATGAACCGCCATCAGCACCCGGTTCAATAATTCCCGGTTGCCTATCCTCAGCCGATTCAGTTGGTTCCTCAAGTTCTCCAAATGCTTCTGTTTCCTCATGCGTGAGCGTCGCGCCGATTCCCGGTTGGACATCATGCGCCTACGCTTTCTCTCATCCACGACCCTGTCGGATGGGCTCGTCCCATTGGAACCGGACGTTAGGGTTTTAGAATTCTTCCGGTCTTGCATGAGGCTGGGTGGTGGGTTTCTATTATACGAAGTGGAGTTAGAACAATCTGGTTCTTGTGTGGGCTGCGGGTTTAATAGAACCGGTGTTTCTAAGGCGTCCCACATGAGAACCGGGCCGAAACGGAAGGTTTTCGAGAGTGGCCGGTTACCTGTAGGGGGAGCGGGGAGTAGGGTAAAAGGGGAGAGTGGAAGGATTGGGGAGTGGTATTTAAGGGCATAGCATGCAGGGCCCATGCAAGGGCAATTTGGTCATTGCGCTTGAACTTTTGAGTCAGGGAGCACTAATGGTGGTGATCAAGGCTTTTTGAGAGTGTGCATGGGGGCTTTGCTGCTTACGTCAGCATGCTTGTGGATTTATTTTTCATGCTTAATCATGAAGGAATAACGTGAAACACGGATGACCACGTTCTATGTTTTTTAAACTACGTTTCCTTGTATATTTTAATTAAAATATTTGTATAAATTATGTATAAGCAGCCTAGTCAGAAAAAATTCTTTGCATGAGCTAATTTTTTTAAGTTTTGTATTTTTCATTCGATTTGATTTGGTGGCGAAAGATTTTGCACAACATTAATTCACATAAAATATTGGTGATTAGGGTAGAAAAAAAACCCGGTTCTGACAGTGTGTATAACAATATAAGTTTATTATATTATTTGAAAATTTTATATAGTTGTAATATAAGAGCATTAAATAAATCATAATCTAAAGCAAATAAAGCTTTTATGTGTAAAATGACAGTTGGCATGTGAGATGTAAATTATTAATTATATCATTATTTTTTTGTTGAAGGAATTATATATCATTATATTTAGATAAAAAGGTGAACACTATTTAGGATAAAGAACAATGTTAATGGAAAATATGGTGGTCTCGTGGTCTGTTATACGTGTGGACCCAGCCAATTTTTGGCATAATACAAAAGGTCTCTGTTTTTCAAGTAAAGTTTAATATGTAAACCTAAATGCGATCAATATCAATTGATCACATTTGTTTTTTCAAATTGGGGATGAAAGAACTAAGATTCATAATATGATCTCTCATCATTACAAATGAGAGTAACTTTCTATTCTAAACTTCGCCCCTAACACTTTCACGTCCACACTACCAATGAATATAAGTTTACATCCTTAACTCATTTCAAAATGTTAAATACATTGTTTCAAATTTTATTTTTTGTTTTGTACATACCAATAAATATAATTTCTCCTTTATTCAGATTTTTTGGTACTACTTACTATATATGGTAACACGTGACATAATTTAAAGTTAGAACAAAAGATTTATTAATATCTCACTGGCATTAGAGGTGTTCAACCGACCCGGAATCGGAACCGTGGTCAACGGTTTTCGGCCCGGAACCGCAGTCAACGGGCTGGTTCCGACCCGGAACCGTGCTTGGGACGGGCCGGTTCCGGTTCCAAAGGCTAGGAACCGTGAACCGGCGGTTCCGATAATTTTTTATTTTTTTTAGTTTTAAATTATATTTTATGTTAATTCATATTAATTATATCACATAGAATGCAAAAGTGACAATTACAATGGTAAATTGAATGAAAAAAGTCAAAAATGGTGATAATAATAATAAGGTTCGAACATGAACCGGCGGTTCCGGTTCGGAACCGTGGAACCGTTTTTGAATAATTATATATTTTCATTTGTAATTGATCATATATTATTATGAATGAAGATATATTTTGTTTAATATCGATTTTATACATTACATTAATGATTTATGAGTTTGAATGACAATATAATTTATATTTTCAAAAATAAAAAAAAAAATTAGACGGTTCGGACCCTAAACCGGCGGTTCCGACCCGGAACCGGAACCATCCAATACGGCCGTTCCGATTCCAACTTTCCCGAACCGGAACCGGCGGTTTCGGGCCGGTTCCGAACCGGAACCGGCCCGTGAACACCTCTGACAGGCATTCGATGACAACAAAAATGCCAATTTATTGTTATCGAGAACCATGACATACAACTATGAATTTGTTTCATATAAATTTTCTAATTATGGAACACATTGTGTTGTGTATATGACGTCATATATATGTTATAATTAAATTGACATTAATGATGAAACACCATTTTTAAACAGTTGATCTCGTCTAACATTATGTGGATGGATCTAATCTATATATCTATATACTAAAACAAAGTAGTACTTAATCTTAGTTTTCCCGCCAAAAGTATCTCTTTAGTCTTTAATAATTTCTGTACAAAACTATTTTTTATTTTCTTTTAGAAAAGTTAAAAAATTAATTTTCATGCAAATTTATTTTAAGTAACTTTTTGGAAAGCTAAAAAATTGCTTTGGTAATTTAAAGACATAAAAGTTACAGCAGTTGTACTATATTTTTCAATTATTATTCACAAGTAAAATAAGATCATTGTATAATTTTCAATAATTATACATTTTCCAATGTCATTGACTCATTATTATGACCTAACATTTTCCAATTCCATTTCATATGTTCAAATTACATAAGCTTTGAAGTAAGTTCAATTCATTTTATTTTTTTTGGGTAAAATAGATTTTATTACCAAAGTGTAGCATGACATGCTCAGACTTTACAAACACTCAAAACCCATCAACGCCAAGAACCTAACTCAACAACAATCTAGCTAAGTTAGGAACTTTACTACAACAAGCAACAACATGGATTTGACAAGCCTTCACAATCTTTTCTGGACTGCTATGTTGGGCTTGGAATCTTCTGCAATTTCTCTCTTTCCATATATGATAGACTGCAACAGATATCATAATGCGATAAAGTCTCTGTCCGGTGGTGTTAGACTTACATTGAGTGTTGAGATATACTCTTTCCTCAGTCCACCCAGCTCTCTGACGAACAATGCCTCCCCAATCAGTGAGATCATGCCAAACATGTGCTGAGAAGTCGCAGTCGAAGAACAAATGCTGATGTGTTTCACTACCCTTGCAACACAGGATGCATTGAGGTTCATACTCAATTCCAAATTTCAACAAATTGTCATAAGTGGCTAATCTGCCAAGTACAACTAGCCAAGCAATAAAGATGCACTTTGGAGGAGCTAAGTTATGGTTAAGAAGTTTGTGCCATGGCTCTTTATGTACATCACCTCTCATTTGACAGTAGAGCTTCCTTATAGAGAAGGAGGGCACTTGTAGCATCCTTCTTCCATCCTGTATTCGAGCTAAATATTCTCTAGCTTCCAAAATTTTTCTCACCACCCAAGACGCTTGTTGAGGGACTTGAAGGGTGGTAAGATTTTGTTGCTTGATATAATATTCATGAATCCATCTCACCCAAAGCTTGTCCTTCTTCTGAGCAACATTCCAAAGCAGTTGACAAAGTGCAGCTTTGTTCCAAACTTTCACACAAGTGATATTCCATCCACCAGCTTTCTTAGGTTGACACATGTAGTTCCAAGCAACTAAAGCCCTCTTAGATACTCCAGCTGTCTTGGTCCATAGGAAAGTTCTGCAGGCAGCTTGAATAAGATGTAGAACTTTCGTTGGAATTAAGAAAATCCGACACCAATAAGTTTGAATACTAAACATAACAGACTTAATAAGTTGTAGTCTTCTAGCATAAGAGAGAAGTTTAGATGTCCAGCATTCAATCCGTAATCTTTTGAATTAGAGGTTGGCATTGTATAACTGTGAGCTTCTTTGTAGATAAAGGCACTTCTAAGTATTTGAAAGGAATCTCCCCTCTGCTCATTCCAAACTCACTGAGAATTAAGTGTTGTGTGATAGCACTAACTCCTCCAAAATAAACATAGCTCTTGTTTTGGTTAGCCTGTAAACCAGAAACCACAGAGAACTTCTCTGGAAGGCTTTCATCAGTCTCCTTACTGATTCAATGTCGCCTCTTGTAAACAATAACAGATCATTTGCAAAACAAACATGCACTAATCCAAATCTTTTGCATCTGGGATGAAACTTAAAGTGGTTGTCCGTTCTTAGTTCCAACAAGCACCTATTCAAGTATTCCATACAAATCACAAAGAGGTATGGAGATATAGGATCTCCTTGTCTCAACCCTTTCTTAGCTGCAAAAGGAGTTGTTAACTCTCCATTGACATTGACAGTATAGGTGACAGTGGTGAGGCAAGCCAAGATCCAACCAACAAAAATAGAAGGAAAGCCTAATTCCAGCAACAGATGCTTGATGAAAGGTCATTCAATCGAGTCGTAAGCTTTTTGAATATCAATTTTCACCATGCATCTTGGTGAAATATTTTTCCTGCTGTACCCCTTCACTAATTCATGACTGAGTAGAATGTTATCAAAGATAACCCTACCATTCACAAATGCAGACTGATTGTTGCTAATTATACTATCCATAACTCATTGCATTCTATTTGTCAAAACTTTAGAGATTATCTTGTACACTACATTGCAGCTATAGGTCTGTAATCTCTAATAGTTGAGGCATTCTCAGTTTTTGGCAAGAGGGTTATCAGGGTATTGTAAACAACTCTAGGCAAGAAGCTAGTAGTAGAGAATTCTATCACAGCTTGCACTATATCTTCTCCAATAATCTGCCATGATTGCTTGAAGAAATAGGCATTAAACCCATCCATTCCAGGAGCTTTATTGGGGTCCATACTTAGCAGAGCTTCGTTGATTTCCTGGTAAACCTCTTACAGAGAGCAATCTGTTGAGTGGGGGAGAGTTTAGGCCGTCTGTCAACAATATTTTTGTCAAGCATTGGTAGAACCTCAGCTGCACTACCCATGAGGTTACTATAGAATCCCCTAACTTCTTCTAAGATCTGTTGATGTGTAGAACATCTTGAACCATCTGTTCTCAGAAGAAGTTTAATTGATTTGGCACACTGTCGAGCTTTGGCATATGCATGGAAGAACTTAGTGTTGGAATCACCAAATTTAATCCATTCAATTCTTGATTTTTGATGACAAATTTGTTCCTCAATTTTGCTCCACTTTTCTAGTTCTGCCAATAGTTGCTTCTCTTTGAGGATAACTTGAGCATAATAAGACTAGCTTGCACTTCTTCAAGTTGCTGCCTTGTCTGAGCAATCTTGTCTGTTGTATTCTTGAAATGCTGAACATTTAGAAGTTTAAATGGTTGTTTTAAACTTCTTAATTTGCGCCAAATTTGAGTAAGCTTGTTTCCATGTCCTTGGATAGACCAAGTATCAGTAACAATATTCTTGAAATCAGGATGGCTTGTTAGGACATTCAAGAATCTGAAAGGGGTATTTCTCACCACATTCTCATCTGTAAAGTTGAGGAGTTGGGGACAATGGTCAGAGACTCCTCTGTCTAAATCTCCACAGCCACTGAAGAAAACTCAGAAAATCACTGCACATTACCAATACATTTGTCAATTAAAGAATAGATTCTATCTTCTCCTGCCTGGTTATTACACCAAGTGTAGGAATTTCCCACCATGTTTAGGGTAGTGAGATCATTCTGCAGCAAGCACTCCCTAAAATCTCAGATATCTGATTCAGTAACTGCATTGCCTTGGAATCTGTCAGAACTATTAAGAACAGAGTTGAAGTCTCCCCCAATCAAAAGAGGTCCAGTAATACTCTGAGAAATCCTGGTTATAAAACTCCATAGATCTTTCCTTTGCTCAATAGTATTGAGGGCATACACAGCAATCAAAGTAAAGTGTTCTCCATTATTGAGATTAACAATTTCACAGCAGATACCTTGAGTACGGAACTCAATCTCTTTTACAGCCAATTTTCTTGGATTCCATCCAAGCCAAATCCTCCCATTTATAGCATGAGAGTAGTTATTTATGAAATCCCATTGTCTGTGCACTTTCTCAGAACATTTTTTAAAGTTTTCCTTCTTCACTCCAGTTTCCAACAAAGCCGCTAAATCAATTCATTTTCATGTTTAGTTGTTTGTGCTTTTGCTTCGGTTAATATTAATATTAGGATTGTTTGGCTTTCTTCTACTTATTCACCTTCATATATTTATTTGTACTTGTAGTTGTACTTCATGTTTGTTTGTTGTGTTGCATGTTTGATAATGTTCTTTCTCACTTTCAGATTCTCTATTTAATACGTTAATTTAGAGTTTCAAAGATTAGAATGTGGGCTTCCTTCAACAAAGTGTCCTTGAGACTTCTCTCCTGCAGTTAAGTCAAAGGAGAATCACCTCAACAATTTTCTGATGCACATAAATTTCTAACACAATGGCTTTGATGTAATTAAGTAGATTTGAGGTAATTTTCTATAATAATTAAATATAGAAATGTTAAAATAAATAAAAATTAGATTACGGTTCTATTACACATCTTGGACTCGTTTGCTACGAGTGATTAGGGTGTATAATATAATTAATACACCCTAATATTTCGTTTGCTTCAAAACACAAGGCCCTTTATAAAATGAGGGCCCGAATATGTTATACTGATTTGTGTGATTATCCATACCTGCTCTTGGGTGGTATACGCGATAATTAAGATTGTTATAACAAATATTAGACTAAATTATCCCTAAAAAAATCAATAAAACCTATCACTCTCCTGTTCGTCTCGCATTCTCTCGCTGGCGCCATCACTCCATCCATATCTGTGTTCTTCTCTTCGTCTTCAAGGTGCGTCTCTTTCTCTTGCCTTTAAATATTTCTCATGTAATTTGATCGTGAATACTAGTTAGTTCTTTCTCTTTTTTATAATTTTGTGAATTGATGTTAGACCATATTTAGATCTGGTCTCGTCTCGTGATGTTCAAAAACTGAATTTTTCATTTTACTTTGTTCTTTTAAGATTAGATAAATTAAATTCACCAATATTTTTCATTAAACTTATCACACTTTATCCCATATCGGCGTAGCAAACGAGTCCCTTGTATATAAAGTTTAAAAATATTATAATTTCCAAGTTTTTGTTATATTCAATTGCAATTTTATTTTATTTATATAGTAATTAACTGATGCAGGGAGAAGCGTGATATATATTCATAAACAATAAAATATATTCATTAACTTAATATTATTTTTATAAAAAATAATGCTCCCCATGCATCGCAGGGCTAGTTCAATAAATATAGCAAATTCAAATACATATGTGTAAAATGACCATATAAGTTTAACAAAGTTTCAAATATTTTTATTTTATTTTATTTTGAACAAACATTACAAGAAATTTTAAAGGCCGCGTGACGGTGGACTTGAACCCGTGACCTTTGGCCCGGGCATTAACCACTCTACCACTAGGCTAACACACGCACACAAGTTTCAAATATTCTAGTGGTACTGTGTCGTCCAAAAAATATTATCCGTAAGAAATTCATATGCAGAAAATTTTCAAAAAAACAAACGTATGCAATTTTATGTAAACACAATGAAAGGAGCAGCCAACAATAAAACAAAAACATTGGATCAAATTAAACAATCTTTATTTCACTTTAGATCGATAGTACCTGAGATCAGAGAAACCTAATTTTAAGTATTTCTGATTAGGGATGGCAATTTGTCGGATTTTTACGGGTACCCGACTTTACCAAATCCTAATGAGGTGGGTTTAGGTATTATTAAATGGTTTTGGGACGAGTTTGGGTAGAAACATTTAAACCCGTGACGGGTTGGGTCGGGTTAAGAAAATTACCTACGGGTACCCGCTACCTAAACCCATTTATATATATGTAAGATAACAAAATATTATATATATATATAATTTATAATATAATTATAGATATTAGTATCAATATTAATAATTTTAGGGTTTTATATTATTCTTTTTAACCCACATACAAAGAATTAATAATTTTAGTAATTAAATATTTATTTTATATATAATTTATATTAGTATAAATATTAATAATTTTAGGATTTTATACTCCCTCCGTCCCATTCATCTTGACCTGTATTCCTTTTTGGGATGTCCCACTCATCTTGACCCGTTTCCTATTTTGGACAAAATTAGGGCATACTTAATACCCTAATTAATTCTACGTGAATGAAAAGTCAAAGAAAAAAGCACTTTATTGACTAAAAAGACACTTTATTATTTCTAATTTCATTCTTCTTAATACTCGTGCCTAAAAGAAATAGGACAAGATGAATGAGACGGGGGGAGTATTATTCTTTTAATCCACATATAATTTAATTTAATAAAATTTTCTATTTATACTTATGTTAAAATTATGTTTATAATATTTTGTTATTTCTACTATTTAATATTGATGTTTATGTTCTAGTACATTCGGATTTTTAACGGATTTTTAGTGGGTATTACCCAACAGGTTTGGGTCGGGTACGAGTTTTAAAATAATTTTTTAATCAGGTTTGGGACGGGTATGGATTGAAAATTTTTTAATAGGTTTGGATTTGAAAAATGCTTAATGAGTAAGTATTCAACCCATTGTCATTCCTATTTTTGACATGCATATATCTTCCTATTATTCCTGCGTATATCTTCCTATTATTCCTATTGTTATTTATTGTATTTCTATTTAGTAATTTAGTTGATAAATAATTGTTCTAAATGGATACTGTAATGTTTATCGTGCCGTAGACGAGTTTGATCCCACTAGGACACGTCTTCTTTGTCTTAGGTGTATATAATCCTCAGTCCTATATTTCATATCACCACAAGTTAATTAGTCAAATTACCCGTTAAGGTTTTGTTAGGAGTTCTTCACCTCTCAAAATATGGACAAGGAGCATGGCTTGCTCGGAAGGCGAAATTGATATCCGTACTCACTCGAAGAGTACCCTACCGTTATAACCCCAATTCGGACTCCAATTTCGCCTTACAATCCTATTACACTAAGGGTATAATAGGCAAATTAAATTTAAAAAAAAATAAAGCTTTTTTATTAAGTATAAAAAGATTGTCTATCCAAAGGACAGATTAACAGAAACAATACTTACAATTTCCAAACCCTAACGCAGCATAAAGCGAGATGACCTAAAGAAACAAACCATAAACATCATACATACAAGCTTAATATAATGAATCAAATTCAAGCGGTATAAATTTCATCAAATATTTCTGACTGACCATTCGATTTTCTGAAGGAGAAGGAAAAACTGATATCGTAAAACGCACCCAATAGCTCAAGAAGATGTATGACAACAAATATTACTCCATTTACCTATACTGCACCTGTTTCCAGTTTAAGGGTAATCACGTTGCACTTCAAAACAACGGTATAACAAAATACAGCGAACCAACTAAAATACAAGCTTTGTAACCTGATAAATACATGGTCAGATAAGAGAAGATTCATTATCGACCTTGTTGATGATGTTCGACAGTCATATACACACTACTCCTGATCCCAATAGTTTCTAAGCTGTGACATGTGCAAAAGAAGCTCATTCCTGCCTAACCCTGTGACGCTGCTCGTCATAATCCATGGAGGGTGATGGCGATAGCTTTCTCTGATCAGCTGTTGAAAATCTCTGATGTTCTCATCAGGTCTTTTAGCTTTGCCTCCTTTCGTTTTATCACACTTTGTGAAAACGAAAGTCATTGGTATCTACAAGCAACATACCACAAAACAAGCAAATAAATGTAAGATACAGCGTCACTTAGCTCTTGAAGAAAAACAAAATTTAAGAGTAAATCATCTCTGTCAAAATCACATACATTGTTCCGTCCAAGCCAATTCGCACAATCAAGGTCAATTTTCTGAGGTGGAACGCTTGCATCAACCAGAAGGAGAACAGAGACCAGCGTTTCACGGTTCAAAAAGTAACCTTTAGTAAATGACGACCAATCCATTCTAGCAGATTCAGGAGCATTAGCAAATCTGCAGGTGAATAAGATGTGTGAGATTCAAGGCTTGTTTGTTGATGGCCAACCAATAATCATAATCCTGGGAAATAAACTGGAGCTGTAGGCATCACACAATGTTCTTACATTATAACAATTTTATTCTAGCTAAACCATCGTGCACCTCAAGGAAACCAAACGAGGTATATATACTATACAACAGTACTCATATACGCAAATTCTAGGGAATGTTGCAAAGTCAGGAAATGTACAAACCATATCATGGTAAAGCTTATAAAACATTCATGACAAATACAACTTCTTCAGACAACTATATTGCCATCAAGGAAAAGAATTAGCAAATTTTTGGTTTAGGGTGCTTACTTCCAGTTCCAGAACGGTATTGACTCTAATAGTGATGAATGCTTCTTGCATTCACTCAATTATGCAGTTATATTGTCATCCCGGTTCTTAAAACTCAACCAGTTAAAATGGACTACAGTCAAGATAAGCATGATGCTTGCCGTCACATAGAAGCAATACCTTGTATCCCACAACATAGAATGCATTTAATATGCAAAGAAATATACTCAATATCAAGTTTATTTTCCTCAACATTCAACTATTCATCCAACCCGGCTGAATTCAATGCATTGTTTTGCAGGATAATGTGCTGAAATCCCAGCTCAGATTTTCCGATTACCCTTCTGATGCATATGCCAGTATTTAACCAAGAAAAACAGATAACAGTTAACTTCAACTGAGAATCCAATTGCAGGTAACCTACCAACTTCTCGACATTTCTCAAATATCTGATATACAGTTGAAACTCTGACCACGAGCAATAGAATCTAAATTAATACACACAACACATAGTTAAATTGCCATTAACTTTCAACTACTGAAAGCAATAAGTCACTGCAAACATTAATCGGAAGGGATAATAGAGCAAAAAACAAGCTCCCAGATAGACTGAGAAATGTAGGAATAACATGAATTACTAAGCACACAGAAACTTCGTGTAAAGATTAGCAGAAAGAAACGAACAGCTCACCCGTATCCAGGCAAATCCACAATGTACCAGCTTTTATTTACAAGGAAATGATTAATCAACTGAGTCTTCCCTGCAAAAATCATCCAACTAGATCAACATTTTATCCCAAATCGTAAAGTGTACATACACAAACTAAGAAGCAACACTTCACTATAAAACCTGGCTTTTTAGAAGTGAGCGCGACTTCCTTTTTGCGAACCAAGGAGTTGATAAGCGAAGATTTTCCGACGTTGGAGCGGCCGAGCATGGCGAACTCCGGCTTGTCGTCTCTGGGACATTCCTTGGGCCGGCTGCTGCTCTTCACGAAATCCACCTCCTTGATTTTGGAGTCGCCGGCGTACGGCCCCAGCACGATGTTCGAGCCGGGGAGGACCATTTCGTCCGTGACGTCATCCGGCTCGACTCCTGGAGGCAAAAATAGCACGGTCCGCGCGAACCGGACGGTTTCGGAGACCGGCGCCGGTTTCGGGGGCTTGGGAGCGGAGGTGGATTGGGGGTTTGTCTTCTGGGAAATGGAGGCGCGGAGTGAGAGATAAAACGGTGGGGTTCTGTGAGGGTTTGGAGATGGGAAGTTGAAGAGAGAGGACAAATTGGGGTTCAGCAGCCGATGCCGTAGCTGCACTAGCATTTCCACGGCGGCGCTTCCGTTACGAGATTGCGAAATTCGGACTTACGGTTAAGCAAGCAAGTCCTGAGCGAGAGACACAGAGAGATGATATTGGGCTTCCATTTTCTGCATCCATTTAGATATGATATGGGCAGCAATCAGGTAGGGATGACAATAGCTCGGGTTTTTACGGGTACCCGGCTCTCCCAAATTCTAATGGGACGGGTTTGAGAATTATTAAATGATTTTAGGACGGGTTTGGGTATAAACATTCAAACCCATGAAGGGTTTGAATCGGATTTGGAAAATTACCTACGGGTACCCGCTACCCAAATCCAATTATATATGTATGTAATATAACAAAATATTATATATATGTATATATAATTTATAATATAATTATAGATATTAGTGTAAATATTATTAATTTTAGAATTTTATATTATTCTTTTTAACCCGCATACAAAAAATTAATAATTTCAGTAATTAAATATTTGTTTTATATATAATTTATATTAGTATAAATATTAATAATTTTAGAATTTCTTATTATTCATTTAACCCACATATAATTTAATTTAATGAAATTTTCTATTTATACTTATGTTAAAATTATGTTTATAATATTTTGTTATTTCTACTAAATTTAATATTAATGTTTATGTTCTAGTATATTCGGGTTTTTAGCAGGTTTTTAGTGGGTATTACCCAACGGGTTTGGATCTGGTACGGGTTTTAAAATAATTTTTTAATCGGGTTTGGAACAGGTATGGGTTGAAGAAATTTTAATGGGTTTGGATTTGAAAAATGCTTAATGGGTAGGTACCTGACCCATTGCCATTCCTAATCAGGTGTAAGTAATTAGTTTTTTTTTTCCTTTTTCATTTTCAATTTGTTCTAAATAATGAAATATAATATTCGGCATATTGTAATCTATCATGAATTATTCAAGATTTTATTAAGTAGTACTCCCTTCATACCACTAATAATGTCCTTCTTTCCTTTCCCTTCCGTTCCACTGATAATGTTCTCTTTTCAAAAATGGAATAATTAACTCTTCAAAAAATAGCGGGACCTATCATTTTCTATCTTTTTATCCTTACTTCTTAATAACGTTGTCTAAAAAGTATGTAGCATTATCAGTGGGACGGAAGGAGTATCAACTTGCTCTACCACTTCCCTTTTCCCAAGTAAAAAGAAAGAAAAAAAAATGGTATCAACTTGTGAGCTCGCGACTAATACTCCTTCTGTCCTGCTATTAGTGGCTCATACTTTTTGGACACGGATATTAAGAAGAGTTTATCATGTCAAATAGCCATTATAGATAGTGAAAAATAAAAGTTGTCAAAAACTTAATTTAACATAAATTTTATCAGATTTTGGAATGAATGGACTAAAATAACCTTTAAGTAAAAAAAAAAAAAAAACTAAAAAACTAACATACCCACCCCACCAGCCACCACCCCCACACCCCACACATTCATCCCCTCTCTCTTCCCCCTCCCGCTACTCCCATTCCCACCTCCATCTCCACACACACACACACACTCTCTCTCTCTCTTTCTCTTTCTCTCTCTCTCTCCCCCCGTCAAGTCCTAACTCCGCCACCACCAGATCGACCACCGATATGTCTCCGCCATTCGCCTCCGCCTTTGTCGTCGCCGTCACAATCTCCACCATTGCGAGCTCCAACTCGATTTTTCCACTGCTTTCTGCCGCCTTCGCTACCGTCCTTTTCTTAGTTTACCTCTCTATTTCCATATCTATTTTCAGATCTATTCCTACAGCCATCTGCTCTGCTACTTAAGATCTAAAGAATCCAACGATGATGCTTCACAAACAGAGAGTCGTTCAGATAAGTTTTTCGTTCAAATTTTTATACAAATCTGTTTTGTGGTTGCCTCCGATCATCTTCTCCAGTGTAACCCCTTTTCAACTCCATAGCAACTGTGGTACGAACGGATCTCTTTCGTCCCAATCGTCCTGTTCGTACCAACTAGTTGTATGAATCCATTCGTCCCACTTGTACGAACTAGTTTTGATCCGTTACTTGGTACGAATGCATGCATTCGTCCCATTCGTACCAACAGGTGGCACACAATAACTTGGTACGAGTAGTACGAATGAAATCATTTGTCTCATTCGTACCAACTAGTGGCGCACAATAACTTGGTACGAGTGATACGAATGAAATCATTCGTTCCGTTCGTACCAACTAGTGACGCACCATAAATTGGTACGAGTGGTACGAATGAATCCATTTCGTACCAATCTCACCACGATTTCAGCTTTCTATTTTTTAAATCTGTGCCGCCGTGACTGGACCTAGATTTTTACTTTTTTATAAAAGCGCGGTCGTCTGATCTCTGTTTTGGCGTCTGAATCGGGACCGGATCTATGCATGGTTTTGTGACTGAGATCGGTTTTTTGTGAGGCGGCGGCGGAGATTGGACAACAGTGGCGCGGTGGATGGTAGAGGTGGTACGAGTGAGAGAATACGAAGAGGGGAGAGGGGAGCGAGGAGAGAGAAATAGAGTGAAATGAGGGGTAAGGGCAAATTTGTCCAAAATCCAAAAATCTGACAAAATTTATTATAAATTAAGTTTTGGACAACTATTAATTTTGGCTATCCATAGTTGCTATTTGACATATTCACTCTATTAAGAATAAGGCATAAAAAATAAAAAAGCAGTAAGGTCCACATTTTTTAAAGGGTTAATTTTTACCATTTTGGGTCTGAGCCACTAATAGAGAGATAACTCAAAAGGAAAATGAGCTACTAATGAGGAACGAACGAATGAAGTATCAATTTTTATAATACTGGAATCATAACCTCCATGTAAACTCGTGATGCAACCTGAAGTAAAATGACTTTGAAGAATACAATATTAATAAATTAAACCATGGTATTTAAGTGCTTCTGTATACTTATATTGTACTTACAAGCGTTTCTAATTCAATATCTATTACTAATACGAAAATAAAGTTGCCCCATCCACGGTGCTCCGTTCAAATTTTCCTTAATTCTGATAATTTGTGCATTATTAATTCATATTCATATATTCTAATTATAATTTTTATTTTATTATATATATCCACATATCAACATCTATTTGTATATATCAATTCTATCTCAATTCTCACACATAATAATAATAACAATAATAATAATAATAATAATTAAGCAATTGAATCGGTGCTTAAGATATTATATTACTCATCAAATTAAAATTGATTTCTATCGATTTATACTCATCAACCTAAAGTTAATACACTATTTAGGTATAATAATATAATATGAAATTCTTAATCTCAATCCTCACGCATCAATTATGTGTATATATTTATATAGTTTATCTAATTCGTATATTTTCTTAAATTTTGAATTTCACATCGAATTTTTAGTAGTTCTCAAAGACCGGAGAGCCTATATAATTTGATAAATAATTAAAAATGCATGCATATACTAATGAACTTATGGAATATAGAATGAAAATATATATAGAATAATATCAATTTAGTTCGAAATCGACGGGCTGACCCGAATAGACCGAGAAATAAGAAGGGTTACGACTGAAAAATTATAGCTAGAAAAAATTTAACATGACTGACTGAGTGGGATGATAATTAGCAGATATTACCCAACGGATTTGGGATGGGTAAGGATAGTAAAGTCTCTTTATTAATTTGATTTGAGATGGGTATGAGTAAAGAAATTCTAATTTAGGTTGGAAATGTTTGGGTACAGGGATGTCAATTTAATCCGAAACCGACGGACCAACCTAAATAGACCGAGAAAAAAGGAGTATTGTGGCCGAAAATTTCGACCCCGAAAAAATCTAACCTGATTGACCCAAAAAAGTACCCGAATCCTACAAGGCTAGCCCGAAAATCGAGTGAATTGGCCTAATTAATACTATATTGAGAATATGTTTTAATATAAATACTATAACTAAATTTACCTTCTTTCAGTTTATTATCTTCTTAATTGTTTTGAATAAATTAACATTAAATATACTATTTATTATTATTGTTTATTATGTATAGTTCCGATTTTAATGAGACGAATAACCGATTATATTTTGTAACAACTTTTGATTATTTAGATATTTCATAAATTTAAACGGGTTTGAATAATTAGTGGGTATTACTATACGGGTTTGGAATGAGAACGAGTAGTAAAATTACTTTTTAATCAGGTTTGAGACATGTAAGAGTATATAAATTCTAAATGGATCGTCTGAACAATAATCGACATGTCTGGTGATTTTTTTTCGCATTTTTATCTTTTGTTATTTATAATATTTATTATTAATATTTATTTTATAATATTCGAGTTTTTATTGAGATGGATACTCAGTCAGTGATTGTAACAACTTATGTTTATAAATTTTAATAGATTTGGATTATTATGGGGTATCAGTATATGAGTTTGAGACGAGAACAATATCGAAATCATTTTTAAATCGGGTTTGAAACACGTACGAGCATATACATTTTAGACGGAAATTATAAATGTAAATTTACTTTTTAATAATATGTTTAGTTTAGGTACTTTTAAATTTCTTTATATAAATTATAACATAAAATAATTTTCCGGTTTACCATTCCGATTTTCCTTTATTCTGGTATTTTGTGCAATAATTAATTTATTTTTATATATTTTAATCGAATAATAATTTTTATCTATTTAGATATATTAATATCTAATATATGTCCAAACCAAACCTCTACATGATATTTATCTAATATATTGAATCCCACATTACATTTTTAGATATAAAAGTTTGTTATTTAATTTGGCTAAATAATAATTAATTTTGTCCAATTAAATAATTTTTACATATAATTAAATATTTTCATAATTAGCTATTTTGCATAAATTCACATAATTTGTACCCTATATTTATCCTAATATAATTGGATCAAGCTACCCTAAATATTCAGTTGTGCAATATAGAACTATTTATGTGACCAATTTAACTATGTCAATTTTGATCGTCGACAATATTATTGCTACTTAAATCACGAAAGTAATAACAAATTTATAAAAGACCTATATTTTTGTAGGAGCAAGAGTTATAATAGAGGACTATACTGTACTTCTAACATAAATATTTTTATAATAAGTAATTATTACAAATAGACAATTTAGTGTAAACCAACGAGACAGTTCAAATAGACATGAAAAGAAGAATTTTTACTAATTTGAGTTAATATTAACTTTGTAGTATTCAGATTTTTATCGAGTATTACCCTTTAAAAGGCCTATATTTTTGCAGGAGCAAGAGTTATAATAGGCCAATACTTCTAACATAAATATTTTTGTATTAAGCAATTATTACAAATAGACAATTTAGTGTAAACCAACGAGACGGTTCAAATATGAATAAAAGGAATGATTTTTACTCATTTTAGTTAATATTAACTTTGCAGTGTTTAGATTTTTATCGAGTATTACCCAAAGGATTTGAAATAAGTATGTACAATAACGTTACTATTTTAACTGAGAGTAGGATGAGAACATGTAGAAAAATTCTAAACAAATTTAAATTTGGAAAATACTTAATGAATGAATACCCGATCTACGTGAAATAAAATTAATTTCGTAAGTTTGATTTATAATTAACTTAGAACAACATCTCAACTTATAAATAAGATATAAAATTAATTTTAAAATATATACTTATAAATTAAAATATAAAATTATTTTTCGTCGAATCTCGATGGGCTATATATTCTTAATTAAAATTTTATTAATTTTATATTCTTGAAATATATATCACATGTTTATCTATTAATCACATCTCATATTTATCTTTCGATCTATTTAATTAATTTCTTCTATTATGCATATTAAAATAACAATAATTTCGAAATGCATTCTTATAAATCATTATTTTATACATTCTTAATGCATATATAATAATCTATAGAAAATTTGTAAATGAAAATCCCTATGAAGACTAATTAAATATATTTAATCAACGTGTCTATATGGAATCCTTTTCGTTTTTCATTCATATTTTTCTAAAAACTTCGATTATTGCTTTCTAGAAAATATATACATTGAATCAAATGTGGGATAGGTAGCTAAAGAAAAGCACAAAAATATTTGAAGATATAAACATATTTTTTTCCGCATTTTGGCAAAGATTAGAGATATCGATTTAACATGAACTAACGAGACGGTTCAAATATACTTACAAAGAAGAATTTTTACTAATTTTAACTAATATTAACTTTGTTTAGATTTTTATCGAGTAATTTAGCATAAACCAACGAGACAGTTCAAATAACATAGAAAAAATGTTTTTTTACTAATTTTAATTAATATTACTTTGAAGATGTAAACATTTTTTTCCGTATTTTGGCAAAGATTAGAGATATCGATTTAGCATGAACCAACGAGACGGATCAAATATACTTAAAAAGAAGAATTTTTACAAATTTTAATTAATATCAAATTTGTTTATATTTTTATCGAGTAATTTAGCATAAACCAACGAAACGGTTCAAATAACATAGAAAGAATGATTTTTACTAATTTTAATTAATTTTACTTGGAGTGTTCATATTTTTATCGAGTATTACTCAACGGATTTGAGACGAGTATGTACTGTAAAGTCACTATTTTAACCGAGATTAGAACGAACATGTAGAAAAAGAGATGGTTCAAATAACATAGAAAGAAGGATTTTTACTAATTTTAATTAATTTTACTTGGAGTGTTCATATTTTTATCGAGTATTACTCAACGGATTTGAGACGAGTATGTACTGTAAAGTCACTATTTTAACCGAGATTAGAACGAACATGTAGAAAAAGAGATGGTTCAAATAACATAGAAAGAAGGATTTTTACTAATTTTAATTAATTTTACTTGGAGTGTTCATATTTTTATCGAGTATTACTCAACGGATTTGAGACACGTATGTACAGTAAAGTCACTATTTAGGAGGTGTTACTCCGAACCACGTAAAATCTCGTGTTATTATCTTTCGCCATATTTTCAGTTTTTATACTAACTCCATAAGCACATTGCATTTTATCAAATTTGCATACTCAGCTGTTCTTCAAAGATAGCTGTGTTTTTCAGAAAATTGCACAACTTGATTAAACTGAAAACGTAAAGATAAAATTTTTAAGCTGAGTTTTTCTAAGCAAACGAGCTAATTTTTAAATCCACCTATACTCGATCCATTATCATTCATAATTATAAATTTAGATACGTGAAATAATTAATTTTCTAAATTTGATTAATAATTAACGCGAACAATATCACAACTTTTAAATAAGATATAAAATTATTTTAAAATGTATACATGTAAATCAAAACATAAAGTTAGTTTCCGTCGAATCTCGACGGGCTACTTACTAGTATCTAATAAAGTAAAATTATATTTCATAAGTATGTTAAATTATGATAACGAAATTGAATGGTAGTATGGTACGGGTATTGTTGGAAGACTATTGATAGTATAAGAAATTTTAGAATATAAGTAAATATTTTATCAAAAATAGCATAAAAAGTGTCAATAATATCAATTGAAGTCATGAATATCCATAATTTAACAAAAAATATCCCGTACTCTGATTTTAGACGACCAATCCAAAAGGTAATGTGTCTAGTAGGACAGTTGTGTAATATTTTTACTTATTTTTATATAAATTATATAGATTTCCACATCATTGAAAAAAAATCACTCTTTTTTTGTATTATAATATATAGTATATATATATATAAACCCTTAGAATTCACAAAATGAAGAACCAACTGTTCAGCCTCGTTAAAATTTCTCAGGCAAAAATCCTAAAGAAAAAAAAAATGCTAGAGTAGGAGAAAAAAGTACCCATCCAAAAGACCATTATCTCGAAAATCAATGCTCGAACAGATTCATCGTCTCTGAAAATTCTTGAAAATAATATTTTCAACTCTTAAGGTCTCCAACAAATAATTACAATGACTAGTGGAAAACTCATGTAATCACAAAATTTGATTGAAAAGGAAGAATTGGGTCTCCGTCGATTCTTCGATCAACAACACTCCTTTAATTTTTTTATCATTTTGTGGATTAATTTTTTTCATCCACTGTTAATACCATGCAGAAAGAAGAGATGGCAAATAGCGGTAGCTTTGTACTCCCTCCGTCCCATCCATAATGTCCCGTTTCTTTTGGGCACGGAGGCTAAGAAGAATGAGTTTAGTCCATAAAGTTTATCTACCCCACTTTATTAAGATGTACTTTATTGTTAATTAATAATCAAGTGCACTTATTCCTTTTCCTTTTCATATGGTGGGCCCAAACTAATAGATGATTAAGGCCCTAATTATTTCCTTATTTAGAAACGGGACGTTATCAATGGAACGGACTAAAATGGAAAATGAGACGTTATGGATGGGACGGAGGAAGTAGTAACTAGTGTTATAACATCTCCAACCATTTTTCTATAATTGAGCACAAGTTTGCTCTACTATAGAGCAAATTCAGCACACCGTCTCCAATTATTTGTTCTAGTTTCTGCTCTATTTCAGAAATTTCTATTATTTAATATTAATACATATATAACTTATCTCAATTAATGAAAAATATATAAATTAATAATATAATGCATAAAATAAAATTATATTAAAAAGAAAAATAAAATTATAAGTCTCGAAAATCATATAATTAATTTTTTTTTAAAATTAATAATTCTATACGTTAAAATTTATTATGTGATTTTAATATTCTTTAAAATTTAATGTGTAAAAGTATAACTAAATATTATAATATTAAAGAAGTATAACTAAATGTAATAAAAGTTTAAGAAAACAAAAAAAAAATAGAGTAATGAATAGTATTGCTCTACTAATAGATCAATACTATTTATTTTTCAATAATAGAGCCGATAATAGAGCACGGTTGGACTTTGAAGAAAGAAATTGCTCTATTAGAGCAACTACAACGGCGGTCGAAGAGCCCGGTCGCTGGCCCTGCGACCGCCCCCCCGGTCTCTCCCGTTGTGGCGACTGACCAGGTCGCACCCCAGGTCGGGCTTGCGCCCGAGGTTGCGACCTGGGTAATTATTATTTTTTTTTTTTTCTGTTACAATTAAAAAAAAATTATATATATATATATCAACGGCTATTTCATGTATTTTTTTTTCACATTTTCTACCTATAAATACCACATCTCACTTCAATTCATTTAACTCATTTTCTATTCTATTTCACTCATCTTCTATTTCATTCACTCATAAATCTACATTCATTATATCTCTCAATTTATCTACAATCATGTCTTGGCCCGGAGCTTTATTCAATCGTGAAGAGGAGAATGAGCGTGTGGAGAGGGCGTTGGAGCTGGCTGAGCAAGCAGTTGAAATAGTACGCAAACGGCGTCAAGAGCATGCAGCTGGAACGAGTAGCATTCCAATGAGGGTGTACGTTGATCGAGATTGTGAGGGGGCTGCCGGCCGCCTCATTCAAGATTATTTTGCAGAAAATTCAAGGTGGGGCGAAGCCGTATTTCGCCGTCGGTTTCGCATGAGCAAGAATTTGTTCATACGCATAGCGGAGACATTGCAGGCTCGAGAACCTTTTTTTCAACAACGCCCAGATGCAACGGGTAGATTGGGGCACCATCTATATGTTAAATGCACTGTCGCTTTGAGACAGCTTGCAAACGGTGGATCAGCAGATCAGTATGACGAGTATCTGCACGTGGGCGAGTCAACGGGCATATTGATTCTCAAGAATTTCTGTACGGCCATCAGATCCGCTTTCGGTGATGAATACTTAAGGAGGCCAACGAGCAGTGACGTGGCCAGACTCGTATCGATGCACGAAACGAAGCATGGGTTCCCCGGTATGCTTGGTAGCATCGACTGTATGCACTGGGCATGGAAAAATTGTCCAACCCAGTGGAGAGGTGCGTACACAACCCAACGAAAGGGATATCCTACACTCATCCTTGAAGCGGTGGCCTCTCAAGATTTACAGATTTGGCATGCTTTTTTCGGTGTCGCCGGCTCCAACAATGACATCAACGTGCTTAATCAGTCCGACGTTTTCAACGACGTCCTGCATGAGAGGGCGCCGACGGTCAATTTTGTTGCAAATGGCAACGAGTACAGAATGGGCTACTATCTCGCTGACGGCATCTATCCACGTTGGGCAACATTCGTGAAGACACTCCCACAGCCAACGGAGCCGAAAAGACAGCGGTTCGCTCGGATGCAAGAAGCTGCACGCAAGGACGTTGAAAGGGCTTTCGGCGTTCTCCAATCTCGTTGGGCAATTATAAAAGGGCCTGCACGCTTGTGGTTTCGAGAACATTTATGCGACATCATGTATGCGTGCATCATTATGCATAACATGATCATTGAAGATGAAGGAGTTCAATCGACTCACTTTGAAGCCGAACAGAGCACGGAGGGCGATCGAAATATTAATAGGGCACCGACAATCCAAGATGGACCCCCTGCTTTTAGAGCATATGCCCAGAGAGAAGCGCAGCTTCACGATGCGAGAGCCCATGAACGTCTTGAAAACGATTTGATTGAGGAAATTTGGACACGTTTCGGTCCACTTAACTAGTTCTACATTAATTTTAAATTTAATGTATTTTTCTTTATTGTATTGTAATTTTCCAATATTTCAATACAATATGGTATTTTAATTATAATTATTTTTATTATTAATAAAAAAAACTTAAAATTAAAAAAATAATTAAAATAATGAGAGACCTAGGTCATAGACCGGGGTGAGAGACCTACCCCATTGTAACACCCTAATTTACTAAATTAAAATGCTACTCTTTTAACTTCATAAATGCGGAAACAATTTAAAAATTTTAACAGAATCTAAATTATTATTTCTATGCCATTTACATCCTACAACTCTCTATACAAGAACCATTTCACAAATCAAGCAAACATAAAATAAACTGTCAACAGTTTCGATACGATAAAATTAGTCCAAATAAAACCTCAAGTTCAACTTGAAATTAAATCACTAACTCTAGAAATTCAAATATTAAATCATAATTCAACCTAAGCAAAATCCAATATTCATAGAAGTTCATCTTAACGGTAAACAGTTCGACAAGAAATTCAAACTTTAACTAAAACCGACTCCCCGTTTCCTCCACGCAGCTCCATGCTTACTCACCTGAAAACATTTTAAAATATGGGGGTGAGTACTCATAAAACGTACTCAGTGGTGGGTCATACATGGAATCCTTTCAGTTTATGTCCAACAACACCATTATCATAGAAAGTAACATATTATAATTTCTATAAACCACAAGAGCTCGAAGCATTCAAGGCGAATATAGAACATAACTTTTTCATCTATAACCCACAAGAGCTTGACGCATTCAAGGCAATTATAGAGACATATCAGATCACTGTGCACAGGACATCCTTTAACATATAACCCACAAGAGCTTGACGCATTCAAGGCGATTATATGCAAACATTCTCATTTTACATCACATTCCATATGATAATAACATGTTGGACATAAAACATTTCATAACATCTTCCTTTCACTTTCACATTTAAATATGCACATCTCATAAATCACTTTCTTGAGTTTAGAGAAAACTTTACCCACATCACATAGCAAATCACAAATCTTGAGGTTAAAAGAAGTTTTACCCACCTCAATGCAGAGCGCAAACGATCCAATAAATCAAATAGTAGACGAGGGTCCTAGTTGCGCCGCACCTAGTCAAATAAATAATTTACTTAAACAAGAACTCCTTTTATACTTATTTATTTAACCAATATATATATATATATATATATATATTCGGTCAAATTTATCAGTTACTCAAATACTATATAATCCCAACTCCAGGTATCCGTCTGACACCGATAAGTAAAGAAAACTAGATTTCAATAAAAAAACCAAACTTTAATCCATCCCCGTCTCTCTCTCTCGAATACAGTAGCAACCAAAATTCTAATAAACTCAACCATCACATTATTTGATCAAAAGTCTTAAAATAGAATCAATTAAACTTCAAAAGTATCACTTTAAATTCTGTCTCTCGTCTGACACTCATTCACTTTTAGAAAAAAAAAAAACAAAACTTTATTAAATAATTTTGACCCCACTCCCACTTTATGTAATTATCTTGCACAGAGTAATACATCAATTCCTATGTACTCTCTCTCTAACTTAAAACTTGCAGACGACAAACTCTCTCTTCGACTCTCTCTTACTATCCATCTGTAACCACCCCAAACTCAAGCAAAAATATAAAATCTCACTCTTCCTCCGGCGAGAACTCACGATACCGTGTCAACTCACCACCTCATGCCGAAAATCGAGCCGACTCAAATTCGAAATCACCCAGGAACAAAAGGTAAGTTTTTAAGAATCAAAATTTCTGCGTTATTGAAAATAAACTAAAAGCTAAACTAAATTATTTCCTTTTTGTCTCACCGTATGTCGTCCTAATCAGCATGCTTTCAAAACTAGGATTCGATGTTGTGCAAATAAAATTCAGAGACGTGACTTTAAAATTCAAAAATCAAAATCTCACCGGAGGGATCAACTTGAACTCGCGGCTGCTGGTTTTAAGGTGGTGTGAAACAATTGCTTCCAGATTCTTGGAACTCGCCGTCACCGAAAACTTTGTGCGTGAGAGAAACTTTGGAAATTTTGATTTGTGGTCAAGTTGTGGACGTAGAGACTAGGGTTTAACAAGATTAGAAAAGAGTTTGAACGTGAAAGAATACTGTTTACGTAGAAATCGGATTTTCTGTTTCAAATCCTATCTACAGCCAAAAACTCCCGTATTCATCACCTCCCAATTCTACGATCTGCTCTTGAACTCTCAAATGGGCTTCCCTAGTTTAACTAAAATATATTAATAAACAAGCCCATGCCAAAACTAATAGCCACAGTTAACCGAAAAGGAATTTATGTAATAGAGCTCATCATGTTGGCCCAAATTATTGCTTGAAATAAAAATAAAATAAAAATAAAAGTATAAGCCAACGCTACAGATAAAATAATTCTTTTAACTAGGGGCGCAACTACGGACTCCCTCAAGTCCGAACTAAAATTATTTCGAGCTACTAATAGTTGAAACATTCACAAATTATAACCAGTAATAATAATAAATAAAACATATAAATAAACATTTTAAGCTTATCAAAATGCGGGGTGTTACAACCCTACCCTCTTAAAAAAAATTTCGTCCTCGAAATTAGATCTTACTTGGTGATACTAGGGATGGGTATTTGGCTAAAATCTCGTCCTCACGTTCCCAAGTTGCCTCCTTGGCTCCATGTCGACTCCATTGCACTTTGATTAGCGCTACATGCCTATTCCTTAGCTCATGGATCTTTCGGTCTAAAATTGCGAACGGTTCTTCCTCATAAGTCAAGTCTTTATTGAGTGTAACCTCTTCGTGTGCCAACACGTGACTCGGATCGTGCAAGTACTTCCTTAGCATCGAGACATGAAATACATTGTGCACTGATGACAATTCTGGCGTTAAGGCCAAACGATAAGCCAAATCTCCAATTCTCTCCAAAATTTCAAACGGTCCAATGAAACGAGGCCTTAACTTCCCTTTCTTGCCAAATCTCAACACACCTTTCATCGGAGCAACCTTTAAGAACACTTTGTCTCCAACTTCGAATTGTAAATCCTTTCTTCTCTTATTAGCATAGGATTTCTGTCGATCTTGAGCATCCTTGAGTCTATCACGGATTTTCTTAACCATCTCAACAGTTTTCTCAATCATTTCCGGTCCTAGAATCATTCGCTCACCAACTTCATCCCAATAGATAGGCGATCTACATTTTCGCCCATATAGTGCTTCATACGGGGCCATCTTGATGCTTGCGTGATAACTATTATTATAAGCGAACTCTATCAATGGCAAATGTGTCTTCCAATTGCCTCCAAAATCCAACACACAAGTCCTTAGCATATCTTCCAAAGTCTGAATCGTCCTCTCCGATTGACCATCGGTTTGTGGGTGATACGCAGTTGAAAATTTCACCTTAGTACCCAATGCTTTTTGCAAACTCACCCAAAACCTCGATGTGAAACGTGGGTCTTTATCGGATACAATAGAGTTAGGTACTCCATGTAGACGAACAATCTCTCGAATATAAATTTGAGCCAATTGTTCCATAGAGTACGTCATTCTCACGGGTACAAAATGAGCAGATTTCGTCAACCAATCCACAACAACCCACACGGCATCGTGACCTTTCACCGTCTTCGGAAAACCAACCACAAAGTCCATGGTGATGTCTTGCCATTTCCACTCCGGAATTCTCAATGGTTTCAATAATCCGGATGGTCTTTGATGTTCGGCTTTCACTTGCTGACAAGCTAAACATCGTTCCACATACTCCGCTATTGACCTCTTCATGCCCCACCACCAGAAATTTTTCTTAAGATCATGGTACAACTTTGTAGTCCCGGGGTGAGCAGTATACAAAGTTCGATGAGCCTCATCCAAAATTTCTTTCCTCAAATTCACATCTCCGGGCACACATATCCTTTTATTGTAGAGAAGCGTTCCATCGCTTGCAATATAAAATCCTTTCTCATCGTCTGACACTTCCTTTGCTCGCATCCTCTCTAAAAATTCATCATCCCTCTGTGCAATTCTGATTCTATCTCGGAGTGTCGGTCGAACAACCAGAGCTGCAATAATAGCATCTGACTCCTTAGGACTCGTAACCACTTCAAGACTTAACTTTTCAAAATCCTTGATCAGGTCATCTTGTTGTGTCAGCTTGATCTTTGGATTGTGGACTCTCTTTCGACTAAGAGCATCGGCTACCACATTCGCCTTTCCGGGATGATACAATATTTTGCAATCAAAGTCCTTGACCAACTCCAACCATCTACGTTGCCTCATATTCAATTCCTTCTGAGTAAAGAAATACTTCAAACTCTTATGGTCCGTGTAGATTTCACATGTTCCTCCATAAAGATAGTGTCGCCAAATCTTTAGAGCGTGAACAACCGCCGCCAACTCTAAGTCGTGTGTGGGGTACTTTTCCTCATGAGACTTCAATTGCCTAGAGGCATAGGCAACCACTTTACCTTCTTGCATCAACACACAACCTAAACCTTGATACGATGCATCACTATAAATCACATATCCCTTTGAACTGTCCGGGATAGTCAGAACCGGTGCCGTTATCAGCCTCTTTTTCAATGTCTGAAAGCTCTTTTCACACTTTTCTGTCCACTCAAAAACTGTATTCTTCCGAGTAAGTTGTGTGAGTGGTCCCGCTATTTTAGCGAATCCTTCAATGAACCTCCTATAATATCCTGCTAATCCGAGGAAACTTCGGACTTCCGAAGCACTTGCTGGTGCTTTCCAATTGCCGATGCCTTCAACCTTTGCAGGATCTACTTCAATTCCTTCCGACGTTACAACATGCCCAAGAAAACCAATTCGATTCAACCAAAACTCACACTTTTGGAATTTTGCATAGAGCTTTTCCTTTCTCAAAATTTCTAAGACAATGCGCAAATGTGATTCATGCTACTCTTGATCTTTCGAGTATACCAAAATGTCATCAATGAAGACAATAACGAACTTGTCCAAGAATTGATGAAATACTCGATTCATCAAATCCATAAAGACTGCAGGTGCGTTTGTCAGTCCAAATGGCATCACTACGAACTCATAGTGGCCATATCTTGTCCTAAAGGCTGTCTTAGGAATATCGATGTCCTTCACCTTCAATTGATGATATCCCGATCTTAGATCTATCTTCGAAAATACTCCAGCACCTTTGAGTTGATCAAAGAGATCTTCTATCCTTGGTAGGGGATACTTGTTCTTTATCGTGAGATTATTCAAATCTCGGTAATCAATGCACATTCTCATGCTGCCATCCTTCTTCTTCACAAATAGCACCGGTGCTCCCCACGGGGATACACTAGGTCGGATATGCCCTTTATCCAATAACTCTTGAAGTTGCACCTTCAATTCTTGCAATTCTTTTGGCGCCATTCTGTATGGTGCCTTGGATACAGGCGCTGCCCCAGGTACGAGGTCAATGGTAAACTCCACTTGCCTTTTTGGTGGTAATCCAGGTATTTCTTCGGGAAACACGTCAACAAAATCTCGTACTACTGCCACATCTTCCATTTTGGGCTCCGCAGGTGTTGACCCCACTAGATTCACCAAAAATCCTTGACATCCACCTTTCTTCAACATCTTCACAGCCTTCATTGCAGATATGATTTTTGGTAACTTTCCAATCTTCGCACCATAGAAAACAAAATCATCTTCATTTGATCTTTGAAATACCACTTCTCTATCATGGCATCGGATAGTGGCAAAGTTACAGCTCAACCAATCCATTCCCAAGATCAAATCAAAATCTTGCATTTCCAAAGTATACAAATCGGCTTCAAGTTCTTTTCCTCCCAAATCCAACTTAACATTCTTAGCCATATTATCGGTTCTTAACGTCTCTCCTGAGGGAATCCTAACGTCAAGGGCTAAGTTCTCTACTTCTACATTCAAGCCAACTTTCATGCAAAGACCACGAGATATAAATGAATGCGAAGAGCCAGAATCAAATAATGCCAAAACTGCTATTCCAGAAATTGTTATCATACCTGACATGTTACCGCTTCCTTCACCGGCCTCTTTTTGAGAGAAAGCAAAGAGTCGTGCATTTCCTCCCGGTCTCGGTCCATTTCCTCTCCCTTTGGGACAATTGCTAGCATAGTGCCCCGATTCATGACAGTTATAACACACATTCGTACGCTGGAGGCATTTCCCAAAGTGGTTCTTACCACATTCCCGACAAGGTGGCTTTTCAGTGGGGGCAGCATTTTCTTGTCGAGCATCAGTTCTACCCCTTTTGTTATTAAAGTTTCTTTTTCCATTCTTGCGATTGTCCCACTTTTTTTTTCCTTGAAAGTTGACCTTTCCAACTGGCACCTTGTCCACTTTTAGGGCCGCCTCAACCTCGTGCGCACGCTTGACTGCAAGTCCATAGTTCACAATCTCTTGCATTGCCAGAATTCCTCGGATCTCAGAGCGGAGACCCCTCAAGAAAAATTCAGCCTTGTCTGCCTCTGTGGCCACCAAACGTGTGGCGAAGCGAGCGAGTTGGATGTACTTTCGCTCATACTCCGTCACACTCAAGCTCCCTTACTTGAGCTCCAAGAATTCTTTTTGCTTTTGGTTGCGATAGGAGCGCGGCATGTACTTCTCCATCACCATTTCCTTGAACCTTGCCCAAGTAAGTCCTTGGCGTTCTGCTTCAGTTAGTCCATTGCGGTGCGATTTCCACCACTGTCCTGCATCCTCGATTAGCTGAAACACTGCACAAGATACCTTGTGTGCATCATTGCACTCAATATGCTCGAAGATTCTCTCGAGCTCCTCAAACCACTCCTCCAAAACTAGAGGGCCGACTCTTCCATTGAACTTTGGTGGAGCGTAGTTACGAAATTGCTCAATGACTCGGCTCGTTGCCCTAGCCGGGTTCTGGTTCCCTTGATTGTTGTTGTTCTGAGCAATACCTTGAAGTGCAGCGATCAACGCCTGCACCACATCATTGTTGGGTGCCTGGTTGTTCCTTGGTGGTCTTCCTGCCATTTCCTATAACCAATATAGACTATAAGATTCTCGAACTATGTCCACAAAACTAATGCTCAAAAGACCACAACTTAGAGTATCCATAAATCATATACCAGCGCTCAAATAAGACCAAAAATAATAATCTTCTCATAAAGAAAGAATCGAAGTTCTACACTTACGATCCAAGTTAAAAGAACAATAATCAAATAACAAATAACTTCCTACGAAAAAGGTCCCATATTTACCAAATTCAACTATAACGAAAAGAAAACACCTCAACTAAACAAGGTATTCGTTATTCTAATCATCATCACTAATATCTATAATCTCAACTGGAGCGGGTCCCTCTTCTTCTTCCTCCTCCTCCGGCTCCACACCCAAATCCTCCTCAGGATCTTCCTCGGGATCCTCTTCAGGATTTTCCTCGGGATCCTCTTCAGGATCCTCTTCGGGGTCTTCCTCTTCTTTCACTTGAGGCTCTTGCACTGCCTCTTTCTCCTCCACGTCCTCTCCAACGAAAAGGTTAACGCATCTCTGCATAAGGAGAGTTATGAAGGTCTCATAACGGTTGTTTGGGGATACAGTTCCCAACATGTTGAAGAGCCCGTTTGCCATTGGCTGAAGGTCCAAAGGTACGCGACTAATGACATGTCTTGCCGCCACTTCCTGATCTATTGGGGGTCCATGCACTCCCGTCTCGCGCCAAAGGTCTCTAAAGACCAAAAAGTTGTCGGTTGTACCCCTTGTTTTATCCCATTTCAGCTCCCAAAAGTTCTCTTTTGCAAACGCTCGCAAGTATTGGGGTGGTATATTTCCGTTCGCCATCTATCTCTAATTTCGAGGACTAGACAAAATAAAATATCATAAAGTTCTTTATCATTTCACATCAATCACTTTATCATGCAAATTATATGCTTATATCACATCTCAATATAATCTTTCATTCTCAAGTACTCATGAAATATTAAATGTAAAATCATGAAATAAGTGCCTCGAATAGGAGCGCGTGTCGAAAACGGGTGGAGCACTTTACAAACATAACTTTATACTTTTTAAATTACAAGTCTACAGAAACGTAGACCTGCTCTGATACCACTAAATGTAACACCCTAATTTACTAAATTAAAATGCTACTCTTTTAACTTCATAAATGCGGAAACAATTTAAAAAGTTTAACAGAATCTAAATTATTATTTCTATGCCATTTACATCCTACAACTCTCTATACAAGAACCATTTCACAAATAAAGCAAACATAAAATAAACTGTCAACAGTTTCGATACGATAAAATTAGTCCAAATAAAACCTCAAGTTCAACTTGAAATTAAATCACTAACTCTAGAAATTCAAATATTAAATCATAATTCAACCTAAGCAAAATCCAATATTCATAGAAGTTCATCTTAACGGTAAACAGTTCGTCAAGAAATTCAAACTTTAACTAAAACCGACTCCCTGTTTCCTCCACGCAGCTCTATGCTTACTTTCCTGAAAACATTTTAAAATATGGGGGTGAGTACTCATAAAACGTACTCAGTGGTGGGTCATACATGGAATCCTTTCAGTTTATGTCCAACAACACCATTATCATAGAAAGTAACATATTATAATTTCTATAAACCACAAGAGCTCGAAGCATTCAAGGCGAATATAGAACATAACTTTTTCATCTATAACCCACAAGAGCTGGACGCATTCAAGGCAATTACAGAGACATATCAGATCACTGTGCACAGGACATCCTTTAACATATAACCCACAAGAGCTTGACGCATTCAAGGCGATTATATGCAAACATTCTCATTTTACATCACATTCCATATGATAATAACATGTTGGACATATAAAACATTTCATAACATCTTCCTTTCACTTTCACATTTAAATATGCACATCTCATAAATCACTTTCTTGAGTTTAGAGAAAACTTTACCCACATCACATAGCAAATCACAAATCTTGAGGTTGAAAGAAGTTTTACCCACCTCAATGCAGAGCGCAAACGATCCAATAAATCAAATAGTAGACGAGGGTCCTAGTTGCGTCGCACCTAGTCAAATAAATAATTTACTTAAACAAGAACTCCTTTTATACTTATTTATTTAACCAAAATATATATATATATATATATATATTCGGTCAAATTTATCAGTTACTCAAATACTATATAATCCCAACTCCAGGTATCCGTCTGACACTGATAAGTGAAGAAAACTAGATTTCAATAAAAAAAACCAAACTTTAATCCATCCCCGTCTCTCTCTCTCGAATACAGTAGCAACCAAAATTCTAATAAACTCAACCATCACATTATTTGATCAAAAGTCTTAAAATAGAATCAATTAAACTTCAAAAGTATCACTTTAAATTCTCTCTCTCGTCTGACACTCATTCACTTTTAGAAAAAAAAAACAAAACTTTATTAAATAATTTTGACCCCACTCCCACTTTATGTAATTATCTTGCACAGAGTAATACATCAATTCCTATGTACTCTCTCTCTCTAACTTAAAACTTGCAGACGACAAACTCTCTCTTCGACTCTCTCTTACCATCCATCTGTAACCACCCCAAACTCAAGCAAAAACATAAAATCTCTTTTACTCTTCCTCCGGTGAGAACTCACGATACCGTGTCAACTCACCACCTCATGCTGAAAATCGAGCCGACTCAAATTCGAAATCACCCAGGAACAAAAGGTAAGTTTTTAAGAATCAAAATTTCTGCGTTATTGAAAATAAACTAAAAGCTAAACTAAATTATTTCCTTTTTGTCTCACCGTATGTCGTCCTAATCAGCATGCTTTCAAAACTAGGATTCGATGTTGTGCAAATAAAATTCAGAGACGTGACTTTAAAATTCAAAAATCAAAATCTCACCGGAGGGATCAACTTGAACTCGCGGCTGCTGGTTTTAAGGTGGTGTGAAACAATTGCTTCCAGATTCTTGGAACTCGCCGTCACTGAAAACTTTGTGCGTGAGAGAAACTTTGGAAATTTTGATTTGTGGTCAAGTTGTGGACGTAGAGACTAGGGTTTAACAAGATTAGAAAAGAGTTTGAACGTGAAAGAATACTGTTTACGTAGAAATCGGATTTTCTGTTTCAAATCCTATCTACAGCCAAAAACTCCCGTATTCATCACCTCCCAATTCTACGATCTGCTCTTGAACTCTCAAATGGGCTTCCCTAGTTTAACTAAAATATATTAATAAACAAGCCCATGCCAAAACTAATAGCCACAGTTAACCGAAAAGGAATTTATGTAATAGAGCTCATCATGTTGGCCCAAATTATTGCTTGAAATAAAAATAAAATAAAAATAAAAGTATAAGCCAACGCTACAGATAAAATAATTCTTTTAACTAGGGGCGCAACTACGGACTCCCTCAAGTCCGAACTAAAATTATTTCGAGCTACTAATAGTTGAAACATTCACAAATTATAACCAGTAATAATAATAAATAAAACATATAAATAAACATTTTAAGCTTATCAAAATGCGGGGTGTTACACCCATTGTGGCCGATTTAGAGACCGGTCTCTCAATCATTGAGGTCCCACAAAAAGTGCATAAAGTATTCTAAAATATTGGGAGACCTATCCAAAGGTAGGTCTCCCATTGTGGGTGCTCTTATAGTGTTGAGACATATAATAGAGCAATGACTGGATAGAGCTATTACTCGTCGTGTTAAATTTTTGTTTTAACACCTTTGTTACTTAAGTTTGTCCACGTATGATGAGTCCAGCTGTCATAGTGGATAGGTTTCTATATGTAGGTTGTTAAACACTTTTCCTTTTCTTGTTATTTTACTGTTGCAACAAACTTTTGTAAAATAAGAAAAATCCGAAAATGTTCTCTATTCTCTCCGAATATATCACAAGTAATTAAAACAAGATACCATGTAAATTTTTTGTGAAAGCTGTGCAATCAACTCGAAAGAAATTTGGTACAAAAGCTGGTAAAAATACTCCCTATGTCTCCGAAAAATATGGTGAATTTGCTATTTTGGATCATCTCTTATAAGTATGGTGTTTTCATAAATGAAAATAATTTCACTAACTTTCTAATATTTTATACCTCACAACAAATCAAATATGTTGGCTCTTTTCTTAAATCGTGTGCCACACTCTCCGTACCACACTAATTCGGGACGGATGGAGTATTAAATAACCAAGGAAAAAAAGTGAAATCCTAACATAACTATATAAAAACTCTTTCTAAAAAAAAAAAAAAAAAAAAACTATATAAAAACCCATTCCAAGCTGTATTTCCAGCCGTTGATCCTTCCACCTCAACGATCCGCGACGACATCTCTTGCTCCAAACTCAATATCAAAATTCAATCCTTCAATCCAAGAAACCATGCATATGTATAAATGAAGGTATAAATTTAATCGGAAAAACGCAGTACACGTACTACTGCTAGAGAAGTACACTAGAATCAAAGGAGGCAAGTGTTCCTGGGCTGAGAAGCATAGCCGTACACCATGCAAGAGATGAAGGCGACAAGCTAAAACCTAGTGGACTCAAAGCCCCAAAACTAGTAGTTTCATATGATTTCTGCCGTTTTTCTTCTTCATGCTGAACAACGTTAGGCCTGCGCGGCTGCGAGAGGCTGAGAGGGGGCGGCGCCACCTCCCGCAGCCGCGTCGGCTGGAGCTCGACCGCACCCGTCAACTTCTGAACTACATCCTTGAACTCGACGGGCTTCACCCTGTAGATTTTTGGTGGGGTCGGCGGCATCGGAGCAATGGAATGTTTCTTGGTGATCACGTTCTTGGCCGGAGATTTACGGACGGAATGGAGAGCCGACCGGAACGCCGGCGGCGGTTTCACGCTCTTTGTTACTTGCTGATGAGGATTATAAGGAAGGTGATCATGAGTTGAGGAATTTGATGAAAAAGAGTATGAATTAGCAGCTGATGAAGCGGAATCTGTGTTGCTGGTTGACGAATATGAGTCCATGATTATCAAATTCTTGCTTTTTGTAATTATTTTCTATGATCATATAAACAGAACTCAGAGGAGAGAGTCGTGGTGAAAAATTCCAAGATGTTGGAGCACTATATATAGCACATCCTAAACAAATTGCAAATACAAATTTTGAATTCAAACCGTGACGGAAATAGAGATAGAGACCTTACAGTTGAATAAAACAAAAAATATATGAGAGAGAGAGGGAGGAGAGAGAGAGAGAGGGGGGGGGGACTGGGGACGGGAGAGCAAAATATTATATTTGTCGCGAGCGTCGGCGGGGCTGCGCGCGGAGCTGACCTTCCAAGATGCCGGTATACGTTTTTGACCAATTAAAAATTATTAGCTCCATTATTGTGTAAGTGATAATATATATTTTGAGATTTCCTATATACCTAGTCTCGTTGAATATTTTCAGATTCTTGCTTCGGTCATGCTTTGTAATAATGCAGATTAACATTTATTCACAAAAACCAAAAATACAGTTCGGATGTAGGGCGGGTTACTAAATAAACCAGCTGACATCCTCCCCAATCAACTTGTATATAAATAATACTGTATATTAATTAATGGATATTTTTGGGCGCTAGGGAAATAGCTATAACATTTTTTTGTTGGATATAGTTTTAGCCTAATAGTCTAATTTAGTACCTTATTTTTATTTTCTTTCCTATTAAAATTTCTAATTTTTCTTTTCGAAACGGGGAGAAACAATTAATTAAATTCGGAGATAAGCTAGCAAAGAAAAATGGGAAGACTCGGACTCAAATGATTGGGAAATTCAAATATAAATTAAGGTTGAACTGGAATTGAGAAATCAATACGATCTCAGTGGCAATTTTTATATGTGTGGTTGCCACGATGGTTGGAGGAATTAATTGAAGGAAAGCCACAACAGATTTGATTATTGTACAGTGTTTTAATTTGTTATTCAAAACTGTATTTTAATGTAGTAGTTGGTATATTTTGATTTTTGTAGCACATTTTGTTTCTGTGCACATAACAACTATTCGTAATTATTACTTCCTCCATCTCAATAGCAAGGTCTCGCTTTCCTTTTTTGTCTGTCCCAATAGCAAGGTCACATTCCAAAAATGGAAATAATTAACTCTTCAAAAGGTGTAGGACCTACCACTTTTTCTCATTTTACTCTTGTTTCTTAATAACCGTGCCCAAAGCAAGTGAGACCTTGCTATTGGGATTGAGGGAGTATATATTTAGGACCTAAGCTGATTCTATTAAACCAAAACTCAAAAATCAGGCTATTTATAATTTGGGTTTTTCTATGTAATGCATGTGTGATCGAGTAACTTTAAGTCTTTAACATCTGTAGCTATATTTCTCCAAATAAGAGTAGGGTTGTAAACGAGCCGAGTCGAGTATTGATCTGCTCAAACTTGACTTGAATAAATATTTGCTTGCTTGAACTCGACTCGAGCTCGAGTCGAGTTTCTGCCATCGTGATCGAGCTCGACTCGATCCAAAATTAGCGAGCTCAAGTTCAGCTCGAGTTCGACTCGTCAAATACTCGATAACGAGGTATTCGAGCTCGAGCTCGAGCCAAACTCGTCAATAACTAGATTATATTTAAATTCAGCTCGATACATGTTAATCGAGCTCGAGCTCGAGCTCTCTTAAAGCTAATTTTTTTAATTTAATGTACAAAACTCGATTATTAGACTCGAGAACAAGCTCGACTAAAACTCGATTTGTAGGCTTGAAAACATACTCGATTGTAAGCTCGCGAACATGCTCGATTAAATACGAGCCGAGCATGTTCGCGAGCCTGTCGAGTCGAGCAATACGATGCTCGAACTCGGCTTGATAAACTTATCGATCTCGATTTCATGCTCGAACTCGACTCGATTAGTTATCGAATCGAGTGCCGAACGAGCTTTTTTCGAGTCGATCGCCGAGTAGCTCACGAACGGATTGACTCATTTACAGCCCTAAATAAGAGCAAGGGATTCAATTAGTATGAATATTTTAGTAACATAGATAATAAGAATTGTTTTATAGGATGATCGAATTTTACTAATAGTTTTTTTTTTTTTTTTGGAGTCGAAAATTATAGTTTTCTTAATACTGCTTCTTTCCTATATTTTATTAAATGACTTTAATTAATTAATTTTATTGTAGAACATTAAAATTAAATGCCATATACTGAATAAATTTTCAACAGTATAAGTTAATACTAGTATTACATTATGCACCAATCTATGATATTTGGAAATTAATTTAGCAAGTCATTTATGTGTTGTTGACGTAATAATGAGGTATATGTTGCGTGATAAAGACGGAGAAGCAATTTTTCTGTCACTTCAGTTTCAGTAGCAAAATAAATTTTAATTTGGCAGCGTTTTAAGACCTCCGATATTTGTTTTTATTTTAATGGGTATTTTATATTTGCGGCGGCGCTATGATTCCTTTGACCGGCCAACAGTAGTAGGCTAGTAGCCTACACGACACGAGCCCTCCTTCAAATCTGGTAGCTCAAGGCTCAAGCTCCTCCTCTATTAAAGATCAAAACAACGAGCACAAACTCCCGATTAATTCGGAACTGGATAACTCTAATTCAGTAATTCTCTCACAAAAACAACTGATACAACAAGGAAAGTAGGCTGGGCCTTTTGGGCTATTGGGCAAACATTTGAAATAACAGATATGCTTTGATGAGGACACTATGTGAGACCAGTTGCACTGTGCGAACATATCAACACTCAGTGTCGACTTTTACAAAAAATTATTATTTATTTTTTATAGATTTTAATTGGAATTAATAAAATTTAATTGGTTATTAATAAACTGCGAGGATTAATAAGTTTTAATTGAGAATTAATAAACTCTAATGTAATTAATAAACTCTAATTGGAGATTAATAAAACCTAAGGCCTTATTTGATTTAGAGGATGTGATTGATAAAATAGGATAAGATATGATATGATTGCATTGTTTGGATTATTTTTATTTTGTGTTTGGATTGATTGATTAGGATTAGGATTAGAGTACTTTTTTTGAAGAATTGTATGGTTGATTAATAATCACCCTTATTGGGAATTAATAATTCCTAATTGGAAATTTATAAATTTTATTTGGGAGAATTCAAGAAAAAATGAAAATTGAAAGAAAAAACCAAAAAAAATTGAAAAAAATAAATATAATAAAAAAGGTGAATTAATAAAATACGAACGCGAGTAATACATGCGCCCATCATAAAATTAAGGAAAAAAAACGGTGCGTGGACGCACTCAATTTGAAAGTTATAATTGTGCACACGTATACATTTTAGATATAAGAGCATCTGTAGTGGGAGACTCGTTCTCTGGCTCGAATTAACTAGAGAACAAGCCCCACCGATAACAAGCCAAACAGAATGAGTCGCGGCTCGTTCTATTGAGCCGAACTCATCAAGGAAAAAATGCACGGCGCGTGCAGTGCACTTGTTATGTTTGAACCTTAAGTCAAAGTTCTTACCACTAGACCATAACTATATTAGTTGTATTATATTTAGCATTTATTATATTTAAATACATTCCTAGCTCTCTCTATCTTCAATTTTCGAATTTCATGTAATTTTTTGTATTTCTTTATTTAATGTTTGTCTTAATTTAATGTAATGTTCGTATTTATGTTTAATGTAATTTTCGTATTTAAAATTAAATAAAAATTTAATAACTTAAAATTAATTAGAACGAGTCAGCGAATGTCGTGACTATCGAGCCAACTTGAGGCTCAATCACTACATATGCTCTAAGCAATTAGTGAAGTTCCTAAGATCATTTGATCTAAGTCTTATAGATCTACTATGTTGCACCAAGTTTTATTAATTGTTGTAGTTTATCCTTTTACTTTTGAATAATTAGTGTAGTTTATTTTACTTATGTGGTTTGCTAGCTGGCTTTCTCATCATTACGTAGAATGTTAGTATAATATTCGAACATTTAAGCGGTCTACACTACAACTGACCCTGAACACAGTATTGAAAAAGTCCGCGCCACACATTTTGCAGCTTTTGACTCCACGGCATCATTCTGCCGTTTGGTCGCTGGTCCACGCATACACCCAACAAAATCCATTCCAAAACATATATCCCTTTTCAATTACCACTATTACATTTTATAACTCCAATTTATGTAACTATACTGTATTTTATCTCATGACATTAAAAGCTTTTTTCGTTTTGAGAATTTTAAATAAAAGAATTAATAATTATTTTTTTGAATTAAACAAATTAATTATTAAGCAGATTGAATGTTGGAAATGATAAATATTTCATTAAATTAATGTTACATATGATTGAGATCCTAACTAACTATTTTAATCTAAGACAATGAATTAAGGATGTCAGATTATCCTCTAAAAAAAAGATAATTTCTTACAGTCCACCCTAATCAGAACATTAAAGTATACAATTAACGTTTGAGATTAACAAAAAAACAAAAACATTTTACCATGAAATAATCACGCACATACTCCATATTATTAAAGCAGCTTTGCGTACAGAGATTCATATCTTCCCATTTAATTTGTATATAAATATACATATACATATATCGGAGTCTCTCTCTAATAATCATCATCCATTTTAAACAATATTTCCAGTCATTTTCCCTTTCCTTTTCTCTTCTTTATCTAAACTTGAGAATCCACTCCTAATAAATAACTTAATTACCAGTTTCATACGCGTTGATCACAAGCTAGCACGCAAAAGATTTTCGCAAAATGAGCACAAAAAGGGTTCGCAAAGAGAGCAAATTCATCAGATACATGAAAGGCCCGGTCAAAATTCTGGCCCGAGCCCGGGATTTCTACGTGCGGAGCATGACGACCTGCGCCGGCAACGCCGCCTACGGCAACGCCGCCTACGGCAGCGCCGCCGTTGGCGTCCCGACTCTCCAGTTTCCGGGTCTGCCGAGAAGCTTCAGCGCCAACTCGGATTACAGTTCGAGAGAGGAGGATTTGAGGGAGCTTATTAGGATTGCTTCCTCTCGCAGCCTCACCGGGAAGGTGGAGCTCCTCGGGTCAAGGAAGTCGTCGGCGGTGGGTGCAGGCCGCGGCGTGGCGGTGGTTCCTCGCAGCCGGACGGTGACCATTGGAAGGATTGATGAAGATAAGGCTTATGAATTTGGAGGCGACGACGGCGGGGTGGGGACGGAGGTTTATCCAAGGAGCAGAAGTTATGCGCCTTCAAGAAGTATTAGCATGGTGTGAATCTATTCATCATCTACTACAAATATTATTTTGAATTTTTTCTTTCATTTTTTTTTTAAACAGCATTAATGGCAAGCAAGGGAAATTTTATTAGAAGTGTACATACAGTACATCCATCTCTTATATGAAAATATTTTAATAATATAAATATTTTAATAATATAAATTATTTTATTAAAATATTTTCGTGTAAGAAATGAGTATAGTACATGTATGATAAAAATTTTTAGCAAGTACATATATTAATGTTTTTATTTTTTTATGTCGTGTATTGATAAGAATGAGCTAGATACTCTATAGCATAATTGACTTGTGCAATATATTTTTATTGCATCCATCTATAGATGATTTTCACGTGTTTAGAGAAGTGAGAAATTCAAAGAAACAAAATCATCTTTAATACGTGACAATGATCCATAGATGAAATAAGATCATGTTGAACGATTATTAATGGAGAATCCAATATGTGGTAATTAAGTGACTATTTAAAGATTACTGTATTAAGGAGGAATGTTAGAGGTGCTTTTTTTTTTTGGGAATGTAGAGGTGGTTGTTTAGCTTTTTTATTGAGTGTTTATTTAATTTAAAGTGCTCGTCTATTATATAATCGATCCTTTATCATGGAAAGGCGGTCGGTGGTGTTATATCCAGTCATATACTTCCTTCGTCAATCAAATACATATTACAATTTCTTTTTTGAAGCGTCCATCAAATATATATCACTTTCTATTTTGGAACAACATCCTACACTCCTTCATTATTTTTAAACCTTACAATAATTCACTATGGTGGGTCATTTCCTCCACTAAAAAATTATATACCATATATTTATTAAATCTCGTGTCACTATCAATGTGATACATATTTGGTGGACGGAGGGAATATATTGTAATTTAATTAATTTTAATACTTGCTAACCGAGCGTGATTATCTTGAAAAATATTGTTTATTTTCCTTAGCGTATTGGTGAATATCTTGATATATCGGTTCATTGATGAAAATTGGTGGTTTGTCTACTTGCGAACCTAGCTAGCTTTCACACGCAGTTTCTTTTGTTGGCTTGTTTTGCGCGCTGTCGATTGAATCCAAACCACCCACCATTACTCTATTTTGTTTGAGGAGTAGATACTAGAAAGACTAGTACTACATCCACGCGATGCGTGGGGATCATGTTAAACAACGTTTGAACACTTTTTCATATTAATGTCACATATATATTGGTACACTACGTTTTAATATTTTTTTCTATAATATCATAAGCTCTAATTTATGATGCCGAAATTTATATGTGGCTTGTTAGAATTTCAAATCAGATCAAAATGACGTTGTTTTAATTTGTATAAATTAAAACAATAAATATATAACTTTAATTGAAAGCAAAGAAAAATCCAAATCATAAATTAATAAAAGTAGAGTAGAGGAATTGATGATTGTACATTATTTTCTCCATCCCTCGTCTTCACCACCACTCGTACTACATTAATTCATTCATATTCTTCCCTTCCAATCCATGTCATCTCTATAGACTATAATAGTCTTATGCTCAAGAATATTCCTCACTGAAAATGACTTCCATCGCTTAAATATAACAACATGCATGATTGTTTCCACAACAATAATATAGTTGAATTATTACTCATTAACATATAGAAATATACATCTTAATATTAATGTTGAACTTTATGCAAAAATATAGTTGCATTCAAGATATGAATAGCCTTTTGTTTTAGTTTATTATGTCTAAATATGTAAAATTATACATCTAATTTAAGTGGATAAAAAATTGATAACAATCGGTTTATCTTATATTATTAAATAAATCTTGATAAGAAAAATTACTGATACAAATATTCATAATCAATATTTAAATTATTTTCGAACAAAGTAAATAGATCGAGAGATATTTCTTATTTATTTAAAATAAAAAAAGATATAAAAAATTTATGTCACGAATTTCAAAAATAAAATTTGTATGATCAATAATTTTTATTTTCATAGGCTCACAAATATTAGATCTGTAAGTGGCTTGTTGATATGCCACAAGCGATTAAAACATCATTTTTATCCGAATAAATTATTATTGCTATTTGAACTTAACTAAACATAGTAAATCAAAATAAAGTAGAAGCAATAATCGCATATCGTCTTCTCCACTCCTGTCTTCTCCGTCATCATAAGCTATTCGGTCCCTTACAATTGTCGTCTTATCCATTGTTGGCGAATGCTTCACTTCAGCATCCACCAGTCTCGCATATATAATTAAAACGAATAGTTATGATACAAATTTTATAATTTCATCCGCATTTATACTTATCATTCACTAAACCAATTACAACAACATCAAAGTACATGCAATTATTTTGATTTCTTTGCCAAAAAATTCACATCATAATCTCATATTTTCTCAAGCGCGGAAGATAGAAAGGAAAATGGAAAAAATTCAATTCTCTAACTCATTTTTCACCAATTTAAAGATGATATTTTAAGGAAACGGAGAATTAGAGAGATGAAGAAATGAATTTGAGCTTCAGGCTAGCTATTTGCGACCAATTAGCATAATAAGTTATTAATTGAAAAAAATCATGGATGTGATTATGAAATGTCAAGATTTGGATGGTCAACATAACCGTTTTTTAATTTCAATGGCAGTTATTAAGCATAGATTTTGGCTAAAAATATAGCGCTGGATTTTTGTCTCCGACATATAATAACTTGCATAAATACTCAGATTATGAAAAAATTCCTTTATGTCACATTAACATGTAATACATGAAAAAAAAAAAACAGAAAAAGCACCTACGCAATGAAGTAATTTATAATCCATTACAAAATGTACATGCCTCAATTATAATAATAGTGGAGAACTCATTATTTCATTTCATTACACAAACTATACTCTAACTTACAACAAAATTTTTACACCAATAAATAGGAATTAAATAATACAAAGCAAGTAGAGTCTTGTACTCTTCTCCATGATTGACAACTATAAATATTTGACTACTTCTCTTCTCCATCTTGATGTTCATCTTCCATTCTACTAAATTCATGGATCGAGATTTTTCCTTCATGCTCTATGAATCTTTATCTTTGAGTCTTTCTTATGCCTAATGATACTAATCTCTAACATACAACAACAACCAAAAAAAAAAAACTTTACACCAATAAGTAGGACTGAAATAACACATATCAAGTGGAGTGTGTGGTTGAAACTGGTTGTAAAGTTCTGAATTATATAGACAAAAAATTATATAAATATGGTAAAGTTATAATAGTTATTATTGAAATTAAATTATTGTCATGAATTATGCTTTGTAACGTCTACTACTAATTGGTGTATTGAAAATTATTAATGTAAAATTATATTATACTCCTTCCGTCCCTGATAAGTGTAGTCCACTTTCCTTTTTCGTCCGTCCCCCATAAGTGTGGTCCTTCCTTAAATGGATATGACTCCACTTAAAATTTTACCCTTTTACCCTTTAAAAGTAACTAACACTACAACAAAGTGGGTCTCATTCTCCACTCACTACACATCTACCTAACATCCTTCTTAAAACTCGTGCCCCTCCCTCCGGACCACACTTATCAGGGACGGAGGGAGTACCATTTTTACACATTATTTCTTAAAATAGTATTAAAATGAAAATTTTAATATAGTTAATTAAAATTTTACCACTAATTATGTTTTTTAACGTCCGACATTAATTAGTTGATTCGTAAACATTAATAAACCGTTAAGATAATAATAATTAAATATATTATTTCTAAAAGTGGAATAAAAAATAACTGAAAATAAAAGTTACGGGCTTGCTTTTATATATTATAAAGATTAATTTATTTCAGTAAATTTGCCCAAGCTAGAAAAATTTATTTCCATGCTTAGCCCTTCATTTAATATCATAAAAATCCGTGCCATCATAATACTAATAAAAATGAGAAACAAGCTAATGAGGCCTAACTGAAGTGATTAGTTGAGGTACCACAAGACTCTTCTTAGCGAGAGGTTTTGGGGATTCAATTTCGCCTGCGTGCGGTGCAGTATAAAAATCTTAAATATATAAAATTAAAAAAATGATATATTTTAGGCAAATTAATCCTTAAATAAATATATGATTCATCAAAAAGATTTAAGTTTCATTGCAACAAAACCATCTAATTTTCTCTCGTGCTACCTATGAATGAACAACTATGTTGCATGGGTGCGTGAGGCGATAAGATACGGGTACGTGGATACGGAATTTTGAAAATTACAGGGTGCGATTCGGCAAGGATACGTCTAGTATTAATATTTTATTATATATAACACTTATAAAATAATTAGAAATATAAATTTTCATAAATCATATGTATGGAATTCATTTTCTTTAACCCAAAACTTAAGCATTTTCAATTATGTAATTTAATTAAATAACAAAATATCAATTCAAATATCATCAGTCCAATAGAAAAGCCATAATTCAAATAAAGTTATCAAAGTCAACCTCATACACTTACTCCACCAACGGGATTCGCGAATTTTATACACAGGATTTGCGAATCCGATTACTTTTTATTCTTTATTTGGAAGGATACGCCACGTGGCGAATCGGGTGCGAATCCCACGGGAATCCGACGAGAATCGCACCCTAACAAGAATCCGATACGGCAATATGATATTTTTAGGAGAATTCGTGCGTCATAGATGAATAGGTCCAGAATTATTCTTTCTTCTAAAAAAAATAGTACTATTACATATGAAACCATGATGACTTCTCTTTTTTGGTAAGTACTTGTGTGCGCTTGCATGAGGCGATTGTAAATAACCCTTACTAGGATTAATCAAGTTTTTAGAATTAATTATGATTTAGTAATTCATTATTAGAGTTGTTGAATTTATAAATAGGATTTCTTTTGGAATAGAATTTATTAATTCATAATTAATACTATTAATCCATTATTAGTATTTTTCTCCCCCTAGTCAATTTAGTTGTCTGATTCAAGTCCATTTGAAAGCCATATATTGGGCTTATATGTTTCTTAAGGGGACATTTACTTTGCGTGATAAGATAGATTGATAAAATATAGGATTGACTATGTGAATTATTAGATGATCAAACAAGTTCAAAAGTAATCAATCAATCAAAGTAAACGGTGGATTAACTTATACTATTTTTATCTATCTATCTTATCACCCAAAGTAAACACCCCCTTAGTCTAGCAAATGCAGTCCGTTCGAAGTCCAAGTCACAAAATTTGTGTGAATTTAGAGATACCAATTTAGACTGAAACCGACATACCAAAAAAAGAAGTTTAGGACTAAAAATAGTTTGAGCCCGATAAAATTAGTCTAAAAATGGAGTGAATTAATTAATCGATATTCTATAAACTATATATGCTATATCTCTGGAGTAAATTGCATGATGCACCCCTGTGTGTTTCTCAAACATGTATAAAAACTGATCTTATTCAACATATACTATTAAAATAATACTTCCTCCGTTCACGATAAGTATAGCACAATTTCCTTTTACGTACGTATGCGATAAATGTAGGGCAAAAAGCATATAAATTCCTGACATTTTTTAAAATTCTGTTTTATTTCCCGACCTTTTAATTTTTCGCCTAAAATCTCCACCTTTCAATTTGTCTAATTTTTCTCCCCAAAACAAATTAGGAAAAAACCGAAGATGACATGTCCAATTTACATTGACATGGCATTCGAAACGACGTCGTTTTGATTTAGAGAATTAAAAAATAAAACAAATTAAATTACATCTCAATAATTATTTCTACATCATCATCTTCTTCTCCTTTCTCTCTCTCTCTCACTCTCTCATGTCAGCGCTCAATCTCTCTCTCATCTTCTTCCCCTCAACTTCGACGCCTACTCCCCTCTCACCGCCGACCCTCAATCCGACTTCACCTTTGCCTTCAACAACAACAATTTCTCCGATCGTCTGCTCCGAATAGATATTGTCGTGGATCCCTCCGACGTTCAACCCAAATTCGACGACTGTTGTGCCCTAGCTAATTGGGCAGTGGTGTGCCTCCACGACCTTCACCACAGTGACGTTGTGGACCAGAAGCTCAATGAGCAAGTCAAATCTTAGTCAACCCGCTGTGATGCCTGGTTTACATCTTGATTTATGGTTTTGGGATACACAAGTATTTCATCAACGTGAAATGCATATATGACGGGCGGATGGAGATAGAGGCCGCTGCAGGAACCGCGATGTTGGACGCGGCTGTGAATGGGGTGCGATGGTGGTGGGTCTGGAGTGATGGTGAGAGAGAAGGTCGGCGGTCGGAGATGTGGCTATGGCCGGAGATGATGCGGTGGTTGTGGATCTAGAGCAACGGTGGCATTAATTGTTAATTGAGCGCCCGACATGAGAGATGGAAAAGAGAGAGAGAGAGATTGTCGGCAGGGAGAGAGAGAGATAGATGAGAGAGAGAGAGACAAAGGGGAAAAAGATGATGATGTGGAGATAATTAATGACATGTAATTTATTTTATTTTATTTTTTAATTCTCTAAATCAAAACGACGTCGTTTTGACTGTTTTAGTCAAAACGACGTCGTTTCGAATGCCACATCATTGTAAATTGGACATGTCATCTTCGATTTTTTCCCCTCGATTTTTTCCCCAAATTATTTTTGGGAGAAAAATCAGACAAATTGAAAGGTGGAGATTTTAGACGAAAAATTAAGAGGTCGGTAAATAAAACAGAATTTCAAAAAAGATCGAGAATTTATATGCCTTTTACCTAAACCCTATTTGAGAGATGTATAAAAATTGATCTTATTCAACATGTACTATTAAAATAATACTTCCTCTGTTCAACATGTACAATTTCCTTTTACCTACGTATGCGATAAATGTAGCACTTTTCACTTTGATAAATGATCCCACCCACTATCCTTATTTTAAACCTCACAACAATTCATTATGGTGGGTCCATTGCTCCACTCAAAACCAATCTACCATTTATTTCTTAAAATCCGTGTCGAACTCAAAGTGTTACACTTATCGTGAACGGAGTGAGTATATAAAATTGATACATAATAAAATGTTAATAACTAAAATAGTTTTGAATAATGAGAATTAGGAGTCTTAGAGCAATAACAGCAGAGTTCTCAAAATTTTACTGTTAAATTTGCTCTTAAAGTTTCCTCTATATTATTTATATTTCCTATTTTACAAATGCATACAACCGTTCTCTTATTTTGTACTAATTATTCTATAAAAATTGTGGGCCCAATTCAATTTGTGAGATATGATAGATTTAGAGAGGTGTAAATTTGAGAGAAGATTAAAGAAGATGTAAATATTTTTGTGGGCCCTACCTAATTTGAGAGATATACTGGATGACCTTTTTATTACATTTTTTTTATTATTTTAGCATAAATTTAGAGATAATGATGATTTTGAGATAACTATTATTGGGAGTGCTCTTATAGGCATGTGCAAAATTATCGAATCTAAAAATTCTTCTCTTCTTTTATTTAGTCAAACAAACACAAAATCTCTCTCTCTCTATATATATATATATTAAAACAAAATAGTGGAATTGCAAATCAATTGCAATTCAATTTTGATGGCAATTTTGTTAATTATATAAAGTTGAAGGTAACAAATTTGATGACAATTTTGTTAATTATATAAAGTTGAAGGTAACAAATTCTACATAATATTCTGTATAAAACATATAATTAAAATAATTGAAGCAATTTAAAATAGAGTATATTTTTGAAATAAATATAAAAATATTTTATAATTTTATTTTGTTAATTATATAAAGTTGAAGGTAACAAATTCTATACAATATTCTGTATAAAACATATAATTAAAATAGAATTGAGACAATTTAAAATAGAGTATATTTTTTGAAATAAATTTAAAAATATTTTATAAGTTTGAATATGAGTGTTTTGAATTATTATTATTTTGGTTTTTATTGAATTTTTTTTATTGAATTATTTTGTTAATCTCTTTATGACATCTCTTATCCATGCATTGCATGAAGGGCAATACTAGTTATTTATAAAAAATAAAAATAAAAAGAGCAAATTGCCCCAAATTCATAAAATATACTCAGATTTTAGTTTAAAAGCAAATTACCCCAAATTCTGGAACTATACTTAGATTTTGGTTTAACCCAAATTAACAATATGGCTTATAAATTCTTAAATTTTGTTTGTTTTTGCACATAAGTCAATTTTCCGGTAAAATTTTGTCACACGTGATTCCAGTAAGGCATGTGTGATATCACAACTTTGTCTAAGTTGATACATTAAACAAGAAGAATTTATTTCATTTCAAAAAGAATAGCAGAGGGTTTTGGCGCAGTGCGAAGCATTTATTTGCTCCACAATTTGAGTTTTGACGGCAAAATACGGTATAACTGGAGATGCCCTTAATCTGCAGATTGTTCAACGTTTCAAGAAAATGAAAGAAGAAGAAAAGCAACGAAAGTTTCATGAAGCCCTTCTCAAAATGCTGTATCCGCCCCCATCGCCACCACCTTCCGATAAAGTATTTCCTCAAAACTTTGGACAATTCTAATCTAATAATAATTTTTCAATCATCTACTGACGTGTCGTTCGGAAACAGGAGGAGGAAGAAGAAGACTGCCAAGTAGAAGCAAATTTGATGAACTATTTGAATGACCTTCCAGGTGTTTGTTAAAAGTACTCAATGAAATTGAAGTACTCAAAATGATTGAAGGTTTACTAAGTCTTTGTTTTTATGTTTTTTCAATGCAGAGGAAGAGATAGAGAACGAAGAGCTATCGCCATCATACAGCGACGATAACGACGGCGGTGATGATGGAAAATTGACGAGGGCTCAGAGGAAGAGGCTTCGGAAGAGGAAGCTCAAAGAAGCTGGTTCCTGCCGCAGAATGATTATTGGGCCTCTCTTACCTGATCCCTCAAACGATGATGATATTGATGGTAGCGTCGAAGATGTGAGTAACGCGGCTCAAGGCGTTGGACGAAATGCTTCAACGTATGTGGCAGGTGATCTCAGCCATGGTAGCGTTGAAGTTGTAAGTAATGCGCCTGAAGGTGTTGGTGTTGGGCAAAATTCCGCCAACAATGTTTCGGGTGAGATTTGCTTTAGGCTATCAATGGATGTCTTTGTGATTCTAATGTGTATTGATGAGTAAATCCTTATTCCAGAAGAGGAAGCTTCGTGCTCGAATAAGAAGAAGCTAAAGTTAAAGCTGAAGCACAGAAGGAAATCAAAGAAGGTCGTTGTTGCAAAGTCGACTCCATCAACCACCACCAATCATAATTAAAGGTCTGAAAATTGTATCCAGGATTCCGCCAACAATCTGGCACTGGATGTAACACCCCGATTTTTATATGAACAATTTAGTTTTATTTTATTATTATTATAAGTATATTACTTTACGCATATTTCGATAGTAAGCATTAAATCTAAATTTTTCCAGTTAAAGTTGGCACATATATAGCAAATTATTTTTCATGAAAAGTTTTGCTTAGTAAAAAATTTATATATCTTTACGAGAGTTTTAGTGTTTTAGGAGCATTAATAGTTTTAATTATTTATTTTTGTCCTTAAAATGCAATTAAAGAATATAGGTTAAAAGGTGGAGAGATTTTCGTCTATTTGAACTTATAAAGTAATTATAATTCCTAAAGTTAAATATATTAAAATAATCAAAATCTTAATATCTATCAAAGTTCCGTTAGTGAATTCCTAGGATTCAATGTACTAAAATAATTAGATATATATATATATAAATAAATATATATTAATAAAATCAAAAGCATATCTCCTTGTTTGAGATGAAGTGTATTATTTCAAAACACAAATTAAGAATTATGATAGGATATGATTTACTTAGCCTTATATTTTTTCGTTCAAGATTTTCTTGGGAAAGAAGTTTAATATAAAACATGGTTATCTTTATTAGTATGACAACATGTATAAATAGGGGTAAGTTAGCTTTAGAGAGGAACACAATTGAGCAATTAAAAGAGTTTAGAGAGGAGATACGTAATGAAGATTCATCAAGTTTTTTTTCAAGACAATGTTAAGGTGAGGGAATTTATGCACGTTGGTTAATTATCTATGTATGTTTTAATGTGTTTATATCTCATGTTTGATTAACGTGTTCATGTTCAAGTTAAAGGGATACAACCCTATATGTTCAGTGAAAGGGATACATCCCTATTTGTCAAGTTAAAGGGATACAACCCTACATGTCAAGTTAAAGGTATACAACCCTATATATTCAAGTTGAGATTCAAATCTCATGCATCAAGTTTCATATGTTTATGATTATATGTTTTATTTACATGTTTAAATATATATATAGATAATTGCATATTTTCTCACTGAGTATATTTCGATATGCTCACCCCCTTTTAGATTTTCACTTCTCAGGATTCGTAGTCGAAGCAGTCGTGGAGGCCGAGAATGACTAGAGCGAAGATTCAAGGATTTTAGTTATTTTATTTCAATGATAGGATTTAAGTCGTATTCTTCTTTTGAGACTTTTTTTTAGCTAAGGGTTCCGTAAAATTTATAATTTCTAGTTAACTAAGGATTTTATTTTATTTACTATTGATATATATATATATATATATATATATATTTGTGTTAAAGACATCATTATCTTTTATGTGAATATTCAGTTTTATTTATCAAAGAGTATGGAAAATTGTTTTGTTTTAGGTTGATTATTATATTCTTTGCACGATTTTGTGAGTAACTATTTTAGAAAACTGACATCGTGTATTTATTCTTATAGGTATGGAAAATTGATAACTATATTATATGTTCTTTATCAAATCGGTTGACATTTGATCTATAAATTATTATTCATGTTTGTTAAATAATAAGGTTATATATATAATATATGTTGGGAAAATTAATAGAGTTTTGATTTGATACCAAAACCCAGCTGACCCCAACCGAGTAGATGATTGCACAAAGCCTAAAGCATTTTTCAGCTCACCTGTTTTGAGCTTTTAGAGTTTCTTAGTTTACAGGTAGAGCAGCTGAAGACAGCATAAGCCAAAGCAGAAGACACAGCTAAGCTAGACCCAGCCTAGGTATTCAGCAGAACAGACTCACCAAAGAAAGACCAAGCAGAGTCAAAGACCCAGCAGTATCAAACCCAGCTCAGTGACGGAAACCCAGCTCAGTGTCAAAAATCCAGCTCAGTGTAAAGGACTCAGCTTAGTGTCAATGACACAGCTCAGGTCTAAGACAGCTCAGGTTAATGACACAGCTCAGGTTGAAGCCACAGCTCAGGACAAAGATACAGCTCAGGTCTAAGACACAGCTCAGAGTCAAAACACAGCAGAATCCAAGACGCTGAAGACACAGCAAAGACGCTTAGCAGTTTGAAGATGAAGACCTTCTTAAGACAAGATCCCGATGTCAGAAGATCTTGTCTGACACGGTCAAATCAGAGAAGAAATAGCTTCTGCAGATGCAGACCTACTTCGTAGGTTAAAGGCCAGAAGTCAATAAGAGTAGGTAAGATTCAAACGGCTAGTTTGAATCTCCACCTATATATATCTCCTCACCATTGAAAAAAAGTGAGGGGAACCGACGAGACGACTGATGAAATAAAAAGAGCAAACAGAAAAATGAACAACAATCTTCATAGCCAAATCTTTCAAGAACACCCAGCCAGTCAGCTGTGTTCTTAGTTGTTCACGTGTTCAGTCATTGGCAGAATAGATCAGAAAAGAAACATCTTAAGCCTAGTTTGAACGAGTTCATCATATCCTTTGTTCTTCATTGTAAGAACTCGTTCATAGTTGGAAAACCCATACCCAAACCCAAACCCAGAAAGGTTAGGGAAAGGTACGCTTGCTCGAAGCGTGTAATTCGAGTGGTTAGGTTCTTCAGTACCCGGAAACTGAAGGTGTAGGCTTGACAGTGCCCGCAAACTGTTGGAACACAGCTCGGGTTAGAGTTGTAAAGTTGCTTGGTACTTGGAAACCAAGTGGTAGTGAATTACCAATGAACTTGGTCGTGGACGTAGGAGGTGTTACTCCGAACCACGTTAAAATTGCTCTGTTCTTTATCGCTTTGTTTTATGCCTTTAGCTAACCTCTCATGCATACATTTCAAGCTGCATAAACTGACTAACTGAAAAGTGAAACAGAGCTTTGCAATATGATTTAAAGCAACAAACGGACTTTCCAAACCCACCAACTTCCGCACACACACTCACTCAGCCAGCTGTGTCAATCAAGCTGCCATCCAGCTGGATCGGACACAGCAGGCTCTCTGAAAAGAGTTTTAACTTGGAAAAGTTATAAACCTTGGTGTATTCACCCCCCCTCTACACCAAGGTATCCTTCTTGGGACCAACAATTGGTATCAGAGCAGTGGTTCAAAAGATCACTGTATCTGTGTCAAGTCAGTATTTCCTTGCTGATAGTGGTCACCTGAACAGATCCTTCAAAGTTTCAAAATCTTTTTAAAATCATTATATTGCATACTGTTGTGGAACCTTCCTTGTGCAGGAATCTCACAACATAGGAGCTCTTGAGAAATCATGAATCCGGACATGTGTCCGAGATGCGAATGTTACAGGAACTATCTCCATGACTTGGGAGCACGGAGAACAAGATACCAAAGTATCTTGGAGCACTGGAGAGAGGAATTTCACTCAGCAGCAAACCGGATGGACTGCGATACAATCGTCTCAAGCCACCAGGAGATGAGAAGAACAGAAAGGCTGATTGACGAGGTGGAATGTCTCATACTCAGAATATATGACACCATGAGAGACAACCATCAAAGTCATCACAATATCTGATGAACTTTCTGAAGAATGTCCAAAGAGCTACAACCAATAAAATTGATCTGGGGGTCACAAGAAGAAGAATCATCTAGCCAGATGAATGAAATTAAACTGACTCTCAAGGCAATAGAAACAACCTTCAGAGCTCAATCAAGGAAAGTAGTTCAATCAGCTCAGCCTGGAAGGACCAACAAGGAGCACTGAAATATGAGCAAAGAAAATGAAGAAACCCAGCTAGCTAACTGGGACTAGCTGTAAAATAAAGACAGCTGGATACAAAACTGAAGATGCAGCCAGTCATACAGCTGAGCACATTGGTCTCGAGAAGAATTCAGAAACAACAGATGAATCAGCTGGATTCGAGACAGCTGAATACCTGCTATACAAATTGAGACCTCATCAAAGAAATGAGCCGATGGTGAGAAAGTCCGCTCATTAAAAGGAAGTAGGATGCAGCTGAAGAACAAGTCACCTACTATCAAATCAAGGGGGAACTCTACATAGCTGGAAAGAATCAGCGAAATCAAGTAGAACACCCAGTAGGATGTACTCACCAAGATAGACTCAGCTGGAGTCACCAACTGGAAGGAAACCTGATCCAGCAGAGCAATCAAGATGATTCTCTAACCCGGCGGAAATCATCCAAGAAATTTCTAAACATCTAAAGGAATTCTTTGTTGGGAAAATTCACACAGAAGCACCTATGCTGAAATCTAAGTCAAGATGGTGTGAATTATTTGGACTGCTCAATCCTGATAAAAGAAAAGTTCATCCAACTGAGGGGGAACAAACCCAGCTGGATCCCAAAAGCTCAGATCAGAAGATTTACCCAGATAAAAAGAGAAATGAAGCTCAGCTAGACAACAATCGAAGAGCTAAAGGGAACTCAGGTGAAGAAAATTCAAGCTAATCACTAGTTACTCAGCTGAGGAGAACTTTCAATAAACATAAAGAAAACACAGCCGTGGTATCAGCTGACTACAATGATCAGCTGACGGGTTTGCAGATTTTTTTTATTTTTTTTAATGCTTTGTAAGGATAAAAATATTTGAATTTAATTCAAATACCCAAACATTCCTTAAATGGATTAGTCTGCAAGCTATCCATCCCATCGCATTTAATGAAAAGCATGCAAATTACTGTAGCTCGAGAGAACTGAGGCAGAAGTCAGAACGGTTCGACTACCTCACGCGCGCGTGACCTACACTCTCTATACACACGTCATGGGACGTGTTGCGCAAATCTCTCTCAGCCGCAGATCTTCAATACAATTGCCAAGATCTCAACCATTCATCAAAATGGACAATGGATATATACATCAAAAATATGCAAATCTTCGCCATATTTTCTATCGATCATTCTTATCTCTGAAACTCATATCTCAGATTCTTGATTATCCTTTTTGCTAATACGCTCCCCGAGTATCTTCGTCTTTCTAATATCTTGTTGCAGAAGAAGATCATGGCACCAAAGAAGAAAACACCATGAGCAAGCCAGATTGAGAACTTGATATCAAAGCTTCATTTTGAGAGTTGCCTGACTCTCAAGAACTACCAGAACTCAGAGTTCCAGGAAGTGCTGGATCTCATCGAAAATGCCGGACTTTTGCAGTGGGCAACTGCAAGACCGAAGAACATCTTCCGCCGGGAAGTGGCAGAGTTCTTTCTAGAGATGTCTAACCGAGATGATCGACTCCGCTCCAACATCTCTCTGCAAATCAAGGAGAAGACTGGACATACAACTCCATGGGATGTTGACATCAACATCAACCGGATGTTGAACAAGCTGTTCGACCTGAAGACTCTAGGGGACCGCTCCCCAGATAACTACACCAGAGAAGAAATCCAATTCGAACTGGATAAGATGCTGTTCAAGCCAGAACCGTACAGGGCGAGCATGTCCAAGCTCCTGCTCAAGCCCAAGTACAGACTACTTCTAGATGTCACCCAGAAGTGCATCCTCGGTATCGCTGGATCTCAAGGAGAGATCAGCATACCCAAACTGAAACCGATGATTGCCATCCTCAGAAATGACCCTGTGGATTGGTTCTCATACTTCATGGGAAAATTGGAAAAAGAATCTAAAAAGATTCATTTTGAAGATGACAGCTTCACCCGGTACAGCTGTAGGGAGACAATCTATCTATGCACCAAAGTGGCGTGCATAATAGAAAGCTACACTACTGGAAGGCAAATTAAGTGGCATGACACAGAAGAATTTTCTGTGTCCAGAATACTTTTTGAAAAGCTAAGTCAGCTCACTGACTTGTTGAAGAAGGCAGCCCCTGAAGTGAAGAAGAATGCGCAAGAGGCAAAACAGCAGACTGCCTCTCCCTCTCAAGCAAGAAAAAGGAAGCAACCGGAGAAGACACAGCCAGCTGGATCTCCACCTGCCAAGAAGAAGCTAAAATTCAAGGCAGCCAGCAAGCCAACTGAGGAGGCAGCAGAAAAACCAGTTGCTGAGCCAGCTGGATCAGAATCCACTCCCACAGCCTTCCCTGTCCAAAAGAAGAAAAATGAGTGGAAACCAGTCGATGAGGAGACAGCTCAGGGATCCTCCTCCAGCTCAGACAATGGACAGGAGTTCGTGATTACATCACAAGAAGCTGAAGAATCACAGACAGTGGTCCCTGACCCTGACCCAGAAGATGCTATTCCCCTTCGCCAAATTCTTCAAGCATCCTCATAACCCGCTCCAATTGATTTCACATCAGCTGGAATTCCTCATCAACAATCCCTTCTCCTTCCACTTCATCCTCAGGTACCGCTCTCAAATTCCCCTCCCAATTCTTCAGTACCTGAAACCGCCCTGCTCCCTCACACCCAAATTTCAGCACCCGGCTCTCCTCCCAAAGAACCATTTTCTTTAAGAGAGCAGACAAATATTCAGTTAGCTGAAGCTTCTTCACAGCCAGCTAACTTCCAAGCTGAACTCTCTTCTTTTCCCAGCTCACCTAAAAAGCCCCATCCAGCTGACGCTCATTCACAGCTGGATGATGAATACCAAGCTGAACCGTTTAGCCCCACTTCTTCTGAGGAAGTTGAAACCCTCAGTCCCAGAGCCGTTGCACGTGTTGCCACTATCATGAGGTTCTATGACCTTCAAGGATTAAAGAATGCACTGCAACAATTTCCGTCTCTAGTTTCACTTTCCGCCGCACTAGTCGCCGTCAGCGACTTCAAGTTTTACCTTGCTACCAAAATGACTACTTGGTACGCAAATAAAGAACTGGTGGAGTTCTACTCTTTCACAAAGCTCAAAGCCGAAAAAGCAGCTTTGCAAGAGATCTTTGGATTTGGAAGTCTTCAGGATGCTTTCATGCATCAAGACGAGCTGATCCAAATTCTTATCCAGAAGGCTAAGCAAGATAAAGTACCTCCGTCTGAGGAGGTAATCGCGAGAGCTAACTCCTACATCAACACTCTCAGCTGGATTGTTCCAGTTGAGACTGCCAAGGAAGCTGCACTTGCCGACACAGCTGAGGTAATGGTGATTGAAAACAAGCCAACTTCTGCAACAGTTGAGCCCGCAGAAACTGCCCCACCAAGTCCAATTGCCAATGATACTTGCTCACTGGTCGAGATCGAGGCAGACAAACCCAGCCAAATCGAATCTGGGACCCAGACGGATTCCGATGTTGTGCTTTCTGATGCAATAAAGAAATAAATAGCCAAACAAGTTGAGGAAATCCTATTCCAGGATAGACTCAAATCAAATGTTGACACCCTTCTGCGTATCACAGCTGTAGAATGGTAAGTCTATTGTAATGGACAGTCCATTGATGAAGTTCACAAATTTGCCCAGAATCTACAGGAAAGCACCAGTCAAGATCTCAAGCAATCTCTCGCTTATCAACGTATTGATCAGTCAACTCATTACAAAAGAGAGTCCCTGAGATCATTTCAGAACTTCAAGCTCCACTGGAAAGCAGCTTCAGCGACCTATCCAGCCAGATGGCAGCTCTACAAAAATGAACGCTCTCCAACAGAACTGACATTCAAACCCTGTTTAACCTCTACAAAGAGCTGGACACTCAGCTCAAAGCTGGAAGTAACAGCACAACACAGCTCAACCTCATCACAGCAGACAACACAGCCAAGATTGCTGATGTTAAAAAAGCCTTGGCCCAGCTAAATGAGACAATCGTCAACCTATCCTCCACCCTTGTTGATAATGCCAAAAAGGGGGAAGGTAAATGGGAAGGAAATGACAAGAGAAAAACATCAAGGGCAGGCAAAGGGAAAGCTGTAGCGGAAAATGAAATTCAAGTACTGCAGTCTGAAATTGATGAAGTTGTTGCTGAGCTGGAAGCAGAAGAACCAGCTGGACGGAGAGGAAAATGGAGCAAAATGGTCATCCCTCTTGCCAAAGCTAGCGGAGCCACGCCAGAAGAAATCAATGATAATCAATGGCTCTGCAACTTTGTAAATCAACAAAAGCAAGAGATGAAGAGCTTTCAAGAGCAGCAGAAGAAGAAGGAAAGTTTGCTCAATGCTGAAGAAAAGAAACATAAGAAGAAAAGAGCAAACATCAGAGCAACGAAGAAAAAGTCTCAGATGCCAATGAACTGGAGAAGAATAGATGAATGGATCCCAGAAGAGTTAAACGACGACTGGGAACATACAAAATTCGAGTTCATTGAAGATTACTACTATCTAGGAGCCTACCCAAATACGCCTCCAGATGTTGCTTTCAAAATACATCTAAATGAGATCTTTCATCAAGATAGGATGACTGCGAAAGCATTCTTCAATGCTGCAGAGACCGCGAAGATCCAGTTCTCTGCTCCCCAGCTGTGTCATCTCCAGCCTCCACTGATATCTGGAACCGATTTCCCTGACAAATCACAAATAATCGCAGAAGTGAATAAATGGGCAATCAGGAGAAAAATTTCCAATGTAAATAATGAAGAAGAATATAGAAAGTTGGAACGGATGATCTTCAACCGGTACAGGTTGAGAACGGATGAACAGCTTGAAGAAGGGAGACTGAAGAATCAGAGGAAGCAGAATTGAAGACCCAGCCATCTGGGAATTTTGTCTTTTGAATTTCTGTAATTGTAAAGTTTTAAAATTTCCTTTTATTAATGAAAAGTTTGATTTTGCTCTCAAGCTCACCCTGATGACAATAACTCTTTGTCCAGGCACTGAACTCTGAATTTGTTTACCTGCTGTGAATGTTTAAACTTTTGAAACCCCGTTTCTTGCTAAGGGGGAAGTAAATTGTTTTTCTCAGTAAGGTTTTGGCATCATCAAAAAAGGGGAAATTGTTGGGAAAATTAATAGAGTTTTGATTTGATACCAAAACCCAGATGATCCCAACCGAGTAGATGATTGCACAAAGCCTAAAGCATTTTTCAGCTCACCTGTTTGAGCTTATAGAGTTTCTTAGTTTACAGGTAGAGCAGCTGAAGACAGCAGAAGCCAAGGCAGAAGACACAGCTAAGCTAGACCCAGCCTAGGTATTCAGCAGAACAGATTCAACAAAGAAAGACCAAGCAGAGTCAAAGACCCAGCAGTATCAAGACCCAGCTCAGTGACAGAAACCCAGCTCAGTGTCAAAAACCCAGCTCAGTGTAAAGGACCCAGCTTAGTGTCAATGACACAGCTCAGGTCTAAGACAACTCAGGTTGAAGCCACAGCTCAGGATAAAGATACAGCTCTGGTCTAAGACACAGCTCAGAGTCAAAACACAGCAGAATCCAAGACACTGAAGACACAGCAAAGATGCTTAGCAGCTCGAAGATGAAGACCTTCTTAAGACAAGATCCCGATGTCAGAAGATTTTGTCTGACGCGGTCAAATCAGAGAAGAAATAGCTTCTGCAGATGCAGACATACTTTGTAGGTTAAAGGCCAGAAGTCAATAAGAGTAGGTAAGATTCAAATTGAATCTCCACCTATTTATATCTCCTCACCATTGAAAAAAAGTAAGGGGAACCGACGAGACGACTGATGAAATAAAAAGAGCAAACAGAAAAATGAACAACAATCTTCATAGCCAAATCTTTCAAGAACACCCAGCTAGTCAGCTGTATTCTTAGTTGTTCACATGTTCAGTCATAGGCAGAATAGATCAGAAAAGAAACATCTGAAGCCTAGTTTGAACGAGTTCATCATATCCTTTGTTCTTCATTGTAAGAACTCGTTCATAGTTGAAAAACCCATACCCAAACCCAAACCCAAACCCAAACCCAAACCCAAACCCAGAAAGGTTAGGTAAAGGTACGCTTGCTCGAAGCGTGTAATTCGAGTGGTTAGGTTCTTCAGTACCCGGAAACTGAAGGTGTAGGCTTGACAGTGCCCGCAAACTGTTGGAACACAGCTCGGGTTAGAGTTGTGAAGTTGCTTGGTACTTGGAAACCAAGTGGTAGTGAATTACCAGTGAACCTGGTCGTGGACGTAGGAGGTGTTACTTCGAACCACGTTAAAATTGCTCTGTTCTTTATCGCTTTGTTTTATGCATTTAGCTAACCTCTCATGCATACATTTCAAGATGCATAAACTGACTAACTGAAAAGTGAAACAGAGCTTTGCAATATGATTTAAAGCAACAAAAGGACTTTCCAAACCCACCAACTTCCGCACACACACTCACTCAGCCAGTTGTGTCAATCAAGCTGCCATCCAGCTGGATCGGACACAGCAGGCTCTCTGAAAAGAGTTTTAACTTGGAAAAGTTTTAAACCTTGATGTATTCACCCCCCCTCTACACCAAGGTATCCGTCTTGGGACCAACAATATACGTATTTATAATTATTTTTTTCATGTAGTTGTATGGTAACTATATATACAAATATATATATATATATATATATATATAAGGATTGTTGATCATCTCCTATTAAAGTATAAGTATTATATTTAAAAGTGAAGGTTGATGCCTATTTTTTTGAAAAGTAAAAATAAATAAAGCATCTTTAGTTATTTATACATTATACATTATTAGGTTATCCGCATTATGATATAATTTGTAATATAAATTGTCTTGTAACATCCTAGTTAAATAGAAAATAGGGTGTTACATTTAGTGGTATCAGAGTGGGTCTACGTTCCTGTAGACTCGTTATGCAAATTAAATAATTTATGAAAGTATAAAGAGCCTAGTCATTCAAGACCCCTGCGCTACCTCGATTTCAAGGTACGTATGCACATCCTTGTTAATTAGAAAACTGTTTATACAAGTTCAAGAAACTTTCTCTATGAAAACTCATGGCATGTATATAATGATTATCTATACAAATTTATGTCATTGTGATGTTTTTACGTTTATGATTCTTTATGGGTAAGTATTACTTAATCATGCAACTGCCTTTGTGATTTTAAGGACTAGTTGATTTCGATAATTAGATTAAGATGAGATGGACTTTAGGGTCTGTTTCTTTTCTCTTGTGTTCTTCCGGTCTTCATCTTTGAATCAACGGAATATTAACTCTTATTCTATGTATTTCGGCATAATGTATTATCAATGGAGTTCGTATATCGGCATAATCTATTATCAACGGATATACCAGCATAATTTATTATCAACGGAGTTCGTAGTCCATTATAATTTATTATCAACGAAGTTCATACGTAATTCTTTTTATTATTTATTTATGTTGTTATTAGTGGTAGCCGCGGTTCGGTTCGGTTTCAGAACCGGAACCGGAACCGAATCGGTAGTTCTCGGTTTCGCCTCAAGGAAATCGGAACCGAACTGCCGAACACTTCGGTTTCGGTTCCAAACCAAAACCACAAGTTTCGGTTCGGTTTCGCGGTTCCGACAGTTCCAAACCGGAACCGCATGTTTTGGAGTTCAAAAATTATGTTTTTTTTTTCATTTTTTTGCTATGTTTTCTTATTTAATTATAATTTTATGCATTCTTAAGTAACATTTAGGTGAAATAAATATGAATTGTAACATAATATTGATAAAAACATAAAAATTAAAAAAAAAAAGGAACCGGCAGTTCGGAACCGAAACCGAACCGAAACCGGCGGTTCTTGGTTCCGTAACTTTGGAACCGGAACCAAACCGCCGTCGATGCGGTTCTCGGTTCTAAACCGGAACCGGCGGTTCGGTTTCGAAATCGGAACCGCCGGTTTCGGTTCGGTTCCGGCGGTTCCGGTTCTTACGGCCACCTCTAGTTGTTATATTATAATATTTCAGACTTTACGCATATTTCGATAGTAAGCTTTAAATCTAAATTTTTCCAGTTAAAGTTGGTACATATATAGCAAGTTATTTTTCATGAAAAGTTTTGCTTAGTAAAAAAATTATATATATGTTGAGAAATCGCGCAAGAAAACAATCAACGAAGAACGGAAAAACTAAAAAAACACACAAAGAATTTACGTGGTTCAGATCTTGCGATCCTACATCCATGGGACAAAGAGCTTGCGTCTATTATTCACGATCTCAACTTCGAATACAAAACCAGAGATAATAATAGAATTCTAGATCTAACTTTGAACTGAAAAACTCTTTCTCTCTCTATGCACACACAACTGTGAAAACTGGAACAACTCTACTGCTCTGTTCTATTCTTGATAATCATAAAACAAAGAACTAACGGGAACGACCCTTTTATAACAGTTGTTATAACCGCTTCCATAACCGCTAGGATAACTGCTTGGATAACCGCTTACCAGCTGTCTTCCCAGCTGACTTACACAGCTGTCTTACACAGCTGTCTTTCCAGATAACTTTATCCAGTAGCAGAATCTCCCAGCCGATGATCTAGCTGAGTATTTCCAGCTGGCTATAGCGTCACTTCTACACTACCTTTTGTATGAAATGTGCAGTTAAAATGTAAACAAATCTCCACCTTATCCAGTATTTCATATCTCTGAATAAAACAACACAAGCTATCACCTCCGAAATTGTCTCTACAGCGAGACAGTCAAAACTACCTCAGACTCGAGGTAAAACATTCACTAACTCAAGACAATGCTCAAACTTGGAAGTCGGCAATGCCTTAGTTAGTACATCCGCAGCATTTTCTTCAGTTGATACTTTTCCCAAATGCACAGCTCTATCCTCAACCACATCTCAAATAAAATGAAATCTGACATCTATGTGCTTTGACCTTTCATGAAACGGCTGATGCTTAGCCAAACACAAAGCACTCTAGCTATCACACCTTACCTCCACTGAATCCTGCACAACTTCAAAATCAGAAATCATTCCTCTCAACCACAAAGCCTCTTTCACAGCTTCAGTCATTGCCATGTATTCAGCTTCAGTGGTTTAGAAAGCTACCACATGCTATAAAGAAGATTTCCAACTCACAGCTGCTCCAAATAATTTGAAGATATAACCACTTTGAGACCTTCTGATGGTCCCTGAGCTAGGTATTTGGTGTAGAGAGGGGGAGTGAATACACCAAATAGATTTCTAAAAACTTTTTCAAGTTAAATCACAGAGATGGTGAGCTTAGTTATCGATCCAGCTAGGGAGGGTCAGCTGGGTAAATAACTCAGCTGGCGGTGCGGAAAGTGGTGGTTTGAAAACTTAGCTCGGTTACTTAGAAAAACTCAGTTTGAAAAGATTAACTTTAGGTTTTTAGCTTAGTCAAGTTGTGCAACTTTCAGAGAGACACAGCTGTCTTTGGAGAGCAGCTGCGTAAGCAGTTTTGATCAAATATGCAATGTTATGAAAGAGTTAGTACAAAACTGAATATAAAGTGAAAGTAAAGTGCACGCGAGTTTTTACGTGGTTCGGAGTAACACCTCCTACGTCGACGACCAGGTTCACTGGTAATCCACTACCACTTGGTTTCCAAGTACCAAGCAACTTCACAACTCTAACCCGAGCTGTGTTCCAACAGTTTGCAGGCACTGTCAAGCCTAACCTTTCAATTTACGGGTACTGAAAAAACCTTACACACTTGAATTTCCCGCATCAAGCAAGCGTAACCTTGACCTAACCTTTCTGGGTAAGAGGGGTTTGGTTTGGGGTTCCAACTGTGAACGAGTTCTTACAATTAAGAACTTTAGAGTATGATGAACTCGTTCGAAATCTAGGCTTAAGATATACAAAGATTTTGGCCTAGGGATCAGACGAAAAACTAAGCAGTTTCTGAACTAGAAACACTTTAAGATAAAGTGTTCTTTGAACTATGTAGAACTGCTTGAGAGCTTTTGAAAGATTGAGGATTTCAGAGAATGAAAGCTTGTAGAGAGTTTTTCGTGTTTTCTGTTATCTGATCCTGAGGTTGAAGACGGGTTTATATATAGGTAGAGATTCAAGACTAGCCATTGGAGGAGCTGTTTGAATCTTACCTACTCTTCTGAAATTCAAGATCTGCCGTTGGGCGAATCTGCACCTGTCTTGATTTGTGTCACATCCTAGGTCCTGAAGTCTAGGATGCTGATTTGGCAATCCCTCATTGGTCGAGGCATGTTGACTTCCTCTGACGCCGGGATCTTCTGCCTTTGGAGCTGGCTTTTGAATTCAGAGCTGGACTGACTTGAGTGATGTCTTCAGTTAGTTCCCTTTGTTCTGTACAGCTGGACCGGCTGTGTTTTGAACTCAGCTCGAATTCTCTTCAGCTTGATCATGCTGTGCTGGAAGACTCAGCTGAAGGTTGACGCCTGCTGTCTTTTGCTAGCTGACTCCTGCTGTAGACACAGCTGGGTCGACTGCTGTCTTCCGCTAGCTGACTCCTGCTGTAGACACAGCTGGGTTGACTGCTGTCTTCCGCTTCCTTAACCTGTAAACCTAGAAAATTTAAAGCTCAAACAGGCGAGCTGGAAAACACTATTTAGGTTGACGCGATCATCTATTCGGTTGGAGAATTAGTTGGATTTTGGTATCAAATCGAAACCTTATAATTTTCCCAACAATTTCCCCCTTTTTGATGATGCCAAAACCTAACTGAGACAACTTATGACGCAGAAAAACTTGTGTTTTATTAATGTAAGAGTATACATTATAACACAGGAAAAAGAAAGAAGGAAAAAAAATCTTCAAATCTTCAGTCTTCAATCTCAGTTGGCTGGGTCTTCTCTTCTGTATCTATTGCTTATTTCTTTTGACTTGTCTCTTCTTCAGCTGATTCTGATTCAGCTGGTTCCTCTAGCTCAATAGTTTGCCTCTTCTTTGACTTGTCTCTTCTTCCTTACTTCCCCCTTTTTGGCATGATCAAACAGGGTGGGAGAGATACACCATCGGCTGTTGCGATGTTTTAGTTTGGCAAAATTGTGGTCTTCAGCTCTGAGCAGCGAGGTTTGGAGTCTAGGTGGCTCAGCTGTTGTATTAGCTGGCTCTTCTTCAATAGTATTAGCCTCAGCTGTGATTGCAGACACAGCGTCCTTGGCCTGATTCAGCTGGGGCAGTCCAGCTGAGTGCTTGGAGGGATGAGTTGGCACGGGAGATAGCATCTTCTGAGTCGGGCACAACTTCATTCCTTGCAATTTTGCTTCTTCAGACTTCTTAGATTGAATGAGAAAGTCTGATTCAGCACTTGAGGGACTTAGGTTCAGCTCATATCATCATCATCCAGCTGCAGGTGATCATTGGCTGGGTGATGTTTCTCATTTGAGCTTGGTGCAGGGGCTTGAGCATCTTTCATTGGAAGATCTCGAAGCTGGTGTCCCTGTGGAGCTGAAGAAGATTGAGGAGAGGCCAGGTTGAAGTATTCCATGTCATGGGGTTTAAGTTTAGTTGACCAGCTGGAATACTCCGTTGCGGTGTTAATGACGATGGTGTTCACGCAGGCGCATGAACTTCTCCTCCACCGTAAGAAACGACCGCTTGTGGACCTTCTGCTCCTCGGAGAGTAATTACGAATTCTCTCATAATGTCAGCTGGCTTCTCGGCTGACTGACTGAGCACCTTTGACTTGAGTCTTCTGTGTGAAGACGGTGCTTCAGCATGTTTTGTCTCCTCAAGTTGTCTCTGATTCCCAGCTGGGACGGAAATAGATGCATGCTGCTTTGTCTCCTGCATCTTTTTCTGTGCCTCCTGTGGTGGAGCAAGAGCTTTGACATGACTGCTCTTGAAGACTCCGGCTTTATCAACATCTGGTCCAGGTCTGTTGACGTTGATTTTTGCATCCAAGGGAGTTGTATGTCCCGTTCTCTCTTTTATGTTGAGAGAAACAGTGGGGCTGAGGAGGTCTTGTTCCTTTGACATTCCCAGGAAGTTTTCTGCGCCTTCCTGGTGAATGACGTTCTTGAGCTTTGCAGTCTCTCACTGTATTGGACTGGATCTGTCGATGGGCTTCACCTTCTTCTGGACTTCCGTCTTCTTTGAGGTTCCTGAGAGTTAAGCAACTCTTATCTTGAAGCTTTGACAGATTCTTCAAGTTTGATCGGCTTCGGGAGATATCTTTCTGGATTCCATGTGCTTCTTCTGCAACTTTTGTTAGTAGAAACAAATAATACCAATTGATGGAAATAAGAAAGAATGCCGAGGGTTGATGCAATGCTTTATGTATATCTTCTAACATATTTAAAGAGCTTTCTTGATGAATGGACGATCAAGATTTGTCTATTGATAAGAAGATCTGCGACTAGGAGTGATTCTCGCGTCATGTCAATTTCTTGATTAGAAGATGCAAGTTAATGCGCGAGAGAGAACGGTTGAGGCGTTTTGACTTTTGCCTCGAAACACCCATGATTCAATTCTTTGCAGACTTTTAATTAAATTTGATTAGATATGACAAGATATGAGTTGACTGAAAACAGATTGAGTAGGTGTAGTTAATATTGCAAACCTCTCAGCTGATCATTGTAGTCAGCTGATACCTCGGTTGAGTGGGTGTGCTGGGTGATCGTGGTTCCAGCTGGTTCCCCCTCAGCTGAATAATCCTTCAATTTCAGCATCTGGTTTAGCTGGATTCTTTCTCAGCTGATATCAGTGACGTTGATTCTGAATTACAGCTGTCTGCTTGCATTCAGCTGGGTCTGCTTCCATTCAGCTGGGTCTGCTTCCATTCAGCTGGGTGAAGCATCGTCTGGGTTGAGTAGTCCAAGTAATCCGCACAACATTTTGAATCTTGCTTCTATCAGCGGTTTTGTGAGAATATCAGCCCGTTGTATGTCTGTGTGAATTTTCTCAACAATCACATCCCTCTTTTCTACGTGATCTCTGATAAAATGATGTCGTACGTCTACATGTTTGCATCTTGTGTGAAGTACTGCATTCTCTGAAATGGCAATCGCACTTGAGCTATCATAGAAAATTGGAACCTGTCCAGTTTTCACTTCATAGTCATCCAGCTGATGTTTCAGCCAGAGAATTTGTGAGCAGCAGCTTCCAGCGGCCATATATTCTGCTTCTGTCGTGGAAGTTGTGACGCACGTTTGCTTCTTTGAAAACCATGAAATCAACTTACTTCCTAAGAACTGACAAGTTCCTGAAGTTGATTTTCTGTCCAACCGATCTCCAGCAAAGTCTGAGTCTGAGTATCCAGTCAGCTGTAGATTGTCTTCAGCTGGGTACCACAGCCCAACATTCTGAGTTCCTTTGAGATATTTAAGAATATTCTTGGCTGCTTGCATGTGTGCTTCCTTTGGATCAACTTGAAATCTGGCACACACTCCGACTGCGAAAGAGATGTCTGGACGACTTGCTGTTAGATACAGCAGGGATCCTATTATCCCTCTGTATTTGCTGGAATCAACTGACTTCCCTTCAGTTCCTGGTTCAATCTTCCAGTTGGTGTTTATTGGAATCTTTACAGTTCTGCTTGATTGAACTCCATACTTGGCGATCAAGTCTTTTACGTATTTGGATTGATTTATGAAAATCCCTTCTCATGATTGCTTGACTTGAAGTCCTAGGAAGAAACTCATTTCTCCCATCATGGACATTTGGAACTTCTCTGACATCATCTCTCTAAATCTTTGGCATAAGAAGCTTGATCTTGATCCAAAGATGATGTCGTCTACATAGATTTGAACAACCAGGATATCTTCTCCTGACTTGATGGTGAAGAGAGTTCTGTCTACTGAGCCCTTCTTGAATCCTTTGGATACAAGAAAATTTGACAGAGTGTCATACCAAGCTCGAGGTGCTTGCTTCAATCCATAAAGAGTCTTCTTTAGCTTGTAGACTTTATTTCCTTCTACTTCAAATCCTGGAGGTTGTTCAACGTAGACATCTTATTTGATTTCTCCATTTAAGAATGCACACTTCACATCCATTTGATAGACCTTGAATTTGTGATGTGCTGCATAGGCGAGAAAGAGTCTGATTGCTTCCAATCGTGCTACTGGAGCAAATGATTTTTCGAAGTCAATTCCTTCTTGCTGAGTGTAGCCCTTGGCAACCAGTCGAGCTTTGTTTCTGATAACGACTCCCAGGGTATCCAATTTGTTCTTGAATATCCATTTTAGTCCTATGACTTTGACTTCTTGAGGTCTGTCGACCAATTCCCAGACACAATTTCTGAGAAATTCGTTTAGCTCTTCTTGCATGGCGTTAGTCCAAGGCACGCTCTTCAAAGCTTCGAGAATTGATTGAGGCTCTGGCACTTGAGCTACGTAACACGCCATTAGAGATGTGTCTTCATCATAGACCGTCAGTTCTAGCTCTACTGAGAGTTGAGCTGTGTCAGCTGCTTCTTGATGATCCGATGAAGCTTGAGCAGCTGAGCTTCTGGTTTTGACTTGGTCAGATGGTTCTCCAATGATTGCTGATGATGGATGATCTTCAATCCATCTTCTCCTCTTACGAATTTCTTCTTCCAGTTGATTGATGCTTGATGTGGCTAAATTTCGTCTGACTTGGAGTTGCTTAGGAGTTAAGTCTTGAGAGATTGGTTCTCTTTGATTTAGATTTTGAGGAGACTTCTGTAGAGGCTCAGCTGGAGATGGAGCTGGGGATTCAGCTGTGTCTGGATTTCCAGCTGATAATGTTCCCCCTTGATTTGGCGTTGAAGGTTCTTCTCGATTTCCAGCTGGTGGAGCTTCTTGGTTGATTTGAAGTTCCTCCTCTGACTCATCGTCCCAAATTAATGGTTCGGCCAGATTCCTGATTCTATTTTCTTGAGCTCTGTCTGAATCAGTCTTGAAGATTCTCCTTCGTTTCTTCGTTTGATAGAATCTCTATATTCGAAGGAGGATTCGTCAAAGGTAACATGTGGAGTTACCTCGACTATTTGAGTTCTTCTGTTGAAGACTCTGTATGCTTTACTCACAGCGGAGTAACCAAGGAATACTCATCGGTCTGTCTTCTCGTCGAACGTCTTGAGCTGTGTCTTCCCATTGTTAAGGATGTGATATTTGGATCCGAATACCTTGAAATATCCTATGTATGGTATTCTATTGTTCCATAGCTCATACGGTGTCTTTCCTTGCCTTGATGTGAGTAGGAACCGATTATGAGTGAAGCAAGCTGTGTTGATTGCTTCAGCCCAGAACTTCTTTGGAATGGCAGAGCTAGCTAGCATTGAGGTAGCTGCTTCCTTGAGAGTTCTGTTTCTTCTTTCTGCTACACCATTTTGTTGAGGTGTGCGTGCTGCAGATGTTTGGTGTTGAACTCCGTTCTTCTCGCAGTAATCATAAATAGTTTCATTCAGAAACTCCGTTCCATGATCTGATCTTATTGACATTATCTTGCACTCCTTCTGTGTTGATAATCTTTCCAGCAGGATAGGCAGCTTAGTCCTGGTTTCTCTCTTCTGGTACAAGAATGATACCCATGTGAATCTTGAGAAATCATCCACTACGACCAGAGTATATTTTCTGCCATTGAAGCTTGTTGGAGTAACTGGACCAAAAAGATCCATGTGAAGGAGTTGAAGTACTCGATCAGTTGACTGAACTGGCTTGAGAGAGAATGAAATTCTTGTCTGTTTTCCTTGTTGACACGCGCTGCACATATGACTTTTGTCATATACTTGATATGGAATTCCATTAGCGAGCTGGTTCCTAGCCAGTTTGTTGATTGTCTTGAAGTTGAGATGATTCAGCCGCTACGTGCCACGGCACTTCATTCTTTGTTTTCGATACAAGACAAGTCTCCGGAGGGCTGCTGTTCCAGTCAGCAAAATACATATTTCCTTCTCTTTTCCCTCTTAGGGTATCTGCTTGGTTTCTCTGTGCTTCACTGTGCATCCATGTGCATCAAACTTGACAGAAAAACCGTTGTCGCAGAATTGGCTAATGGAAAACAAGTTGTGTTGCAATCCTTGTACATAAGAAACATTTGGGATTATAACATTTCTAGTTTTAAATGTACCATAACCTTTGGTTAGGCCTTTGGAGTTGTCACCAAATGTTACTTGTGGACCTGTACGCTCGATATACTCCTGGAGTAGATGCTTTAGGTGAGTCATGTGTTTGGAACATCCACTGTCCAAGTACCATAGCGTTCTCATCGACTCCTCAGAGATGCGTCGATTCCTTGCAACCTATATAAAAAATTAAAATTCAGGTACCCAGTTTTAATTGGGTCCTTGTGGGTTAGACAGAGATCCTTTGACGACCCAAATCTGCTTGATGACTCGAATTAGGTCATTTGATCTGATAATTCTCCCAGCTGAGTCGATATACACATTCTTTGTGTTATTCGGTTGTTGCTGGCGGGGTCTTGATCTCAGTGTCTTCCCGTTTTGATGTCTTGATTTCTTTTGGTTTCCAGCTGTGTGCCTAGCTGAGACGTTCCTTTGTCTCTGCTGTCTCATGTGATGCTGTGGCTGGAAATGATTATCCAGCTGGTACTCATATGAGTGATATCCAGCTGGGTATCTCTGATATCTCGGTTGATATCGTTTAACGTCTTTATTCTTTATTCTTTGGTATCTATAAAATCCAGCCTGTTGTCTTCGTTGAGGTTGAGCACGTTGCTGTCTGAGTTGGGCTTGAGGTTGTCGCACAGCTGACCTTCTTGATGCCTGCTGTGTCCTCGACGGAGCTTGAGGATGTTTCACAGTTGGTCTTCCTGACGCCTGCTGTGTCCTCAACTGTTGATGCTGAGTTGCTGGGATTGGAGGTTCGTTTGCACGTACAAACATTACCTTTGTTCCACTTGTGAAGGCAATGTTTGAGGCATCCTTTGATTCGTTGTATCCCAGTCCCGCTTTGAGTGCTGCTGGACGTTGAGCACTAATGATCTCGTCCATTGTTGACGTGGCTTTGATGAGAGCTACTATCTTCTTAGATAGTATCTCTTCGGTGCTTTTCAGCTCAATGATCTCAGCTGACTTCTTTTTCGATTCAGCTGTGACCTTTTCCACATCTTCCATCAGCTGTTTCTTCTAATAGTAGAATTCCTTCATCAGCTGATCTTGTTTCACTATTTTGTCTTTTAGTGAAACAACTTCCTGTTGGAGCTGTGTTGTATCAGCTGCGTCTGATACCTTTGTCTTTTCCAGTTCTGCCTTCAGCTCGGCATTCTCACACATAATGACGTCAAAGATCTCTTGAAGCTTCTTGGAATCGTTCATTACTTTCTCTACTAGACTCCAATCAGGTAGTCCAGATTCTGAGACATGTGTAGAGTGTTCGTGTGATGGTGAGGTGTTAGATAGATTTTGAGTTCAAGACATTACCTCATCTTCATCGATGCCGTCTGTTTGTCCCATGAAGCATGTATCCCAATCAGGTTCATCATGGGCCATCAGGGCTTCTTCTTCCGAGTCTGAAAATGGCATGTCATCCATTTTGTTGCACTCTGATTCTTCATCGGCGATATAAGCTCTCCTTCTGTCAGCTGCTTTAGCTTTCAGTTGGTCTTTGTCTTTCTTGGACAGCTTTGGACAATCTAGCCGGTAGTGTCCTGGTTCCTTGCAGTTGAAGCAACCTTCTTCTGTTCGTTTGTCGGTGACTTCATCATCGTCTTGTGTACTTGTCTCTGTAAGTTCTTGCGAACTTCTTGTATTTGCCCTTGCTGGTGTTGAGTCTGTTGTAGTTTTTGACCAGCATGACTATTTCTTCAAGTAGCTCTTCCTTGCTCATGTCCTTCTTATCCTTTTCAATGACTCAGCTGACTGCATGTATGCGGATTTGTCAGAGTTGGCTCTGAACGCAATCTCTTTTGTTGCAGGTGTCAGCTCTCCATCATTCTGATTGTTTGAAGATTCTTTCATTGTAATCTTCAAGTTGTACTCGTTGGCTTTGAGCAGGGAGTATAATCTTTCAGTTGAAAGATCACCTAAGTCACTTCGACTTTGGTGTACCACCTTATAGGTGTTCCATTCAGCTGTGAACGCTGAAAGAACTTTTAGATTCTTTTCTCGCTGGGTGTATTTCCCAGTTCTGATGGTTTCTATTTCCACCACAATATTGGAGAATCTGAGTTCCATCCCTTCGATGGACTCGTTGACCAGCTGCTTGAAGTTATCAAACTTCTGGCATGCAATCGTGAATTTATTCTCCTTTATCTCATCCGACCCTTCGCATAGCTTTGCTAGGGTTTCTCACATCTCCTTTGCGGTTTCGCAGTTGATGATTTTGCTGAGATAGGCATTGGAGACCGTTGAAGATATGGTGTTCCTCGCGAAGCTGTCTAGTCCGGCCTGCTTCCTTTCTTCTGAGGTGTGCTCACTCTTGGGCTTGAGAATGAGCTGATATCTTGGTTGTTCGCCATGTTGAGTTGGGACAAGCTCGTTCCCTGATTTGTAGATGATGATGGGTCTGTCTATGATGACGTCCCACATCATATCGTGATGCGCACAGAGAAAGCTCTTCAGTCTGAACTTCCATATTGCATAATCGTCTACCGAGAAGGTGGAAAGATTCCTATTAAGATAAGAATCCATAGAAATGTGCAGTATGTAATAATATGAGTTTTTCACAAAGAGGATCTGTTCAGATGACCACTGACAGATTGTCAAGAGAGATCTCTTGATATAGAAACGGTGGTCTGTTGAACCACTGCTCTGATACCAATTGATGGTCCCTGAGCTAGGTATTTGGTGTAGGGGGGGTGAATACACCAAATAGATTTCTAAAAACTTTTTCAAGTTAAATCACAGAGATGGTGAGCTCAGTTATCGATCCAGCTGGGGAGGGTCAGCTGGGTAAATAACTCAGCTGGTGGTGCGGAAAGTGGTGGTTTGAAAACTTAGCTCGGTTACTTAGAAAAACTCAGTTTGAAAATATTAACTTTAGGTTTTCAGCTTAGTCAAGTTGTGCAACTTTCAGAGAGACACAGCTGTCTTTGGAGAGCAGCTGCGTATGCAGTTTTGATCAAATATGCAATGTTATGAAAGAGTTAGTACAAAACTAAATATAAAGTGAAAGTAAAGTGCACGCGAGTTTTTACGTGGTTCGGAGTAACACCTCCAACGTCCACGACCAGGTTCACTGGTAATCCACTACCACTTGGTTTCCAAGTACCAAGCAACTTCACAACTCTAACCCGAGCTGTGTTCCAATAGTTTGCGGGCACTGTCAAGCCTAACCTTTCAGTTTACGGGTACTGAAAAAACCTTACACACTTGAATTTCCCGCTTCAAGCAATCGTAACCTTGACCTAACCTTTTTGGGTAAGAGGGGTTTGGTTTGGGGTTCCAACTGTGAACGAGTTCTTACGATTAAGAACTTTAGAGTATGATGAACTCGTTCGAAATCTAGGCTTAAGATATACAAAGATTTTTGCCTAGGGATCAGACGAAAAACTAAACAGTTTCTGAACTAGAAACACTTTAAGATAAAGTGTTCTTTGAACTATGTAGAACTGCTTGAGAGCTTTTGAAAGATTGAGGATTTCAGAAAATGAAAGCTTGTAGAGAGTTTTTCGTGTTTTCCGTTATCTGATCCTGTGGTTGAAGACGGGTTTATATATAGGTAGAGATTCAAGACTAGCCGTTGGAGGAGCCGTTTGAATCTTACCTACTCTTCTTAAATTCAAGATCTGTCGTTGGGCGAATCTGCACCTGTCTTCGTTTGTGTCACATCCTAGGTCCTGAAGTATAGGATGCTGATTTGGCAATCCCTCATTGGTCGAGGCATGTTGACTTCCTCTGACGCCGGGATCTTCTGCCTTTGGAGCTGGCTTTTGAATTCAGAGCTGGACTGACTTGAAGTGATGTCTTCAGTTAGTTCCCTTTGTTCTGTACAGCTGGACCGGCTGTGTTTTGAACTCAGCTCGAATTTTCTTCAGCTTGATCATGCTCTGCTGGAGGACTCGAGTGAAGGTTGGCCTTCTTGTCTTTCGCTAGGCCCGACTCCTCTGCTTGTAGACACGGTAGGGTCGGCTGTCTTCCGCTAGCTTACTCATGCTGTAGACACAGCTGGGTCGACTGCTGTCTTCCGCTTCCTTAACCTGTAAACCTAGAAAATCTAAAGCTCAAACAGGCGAGCTGGAAAACATTATTTAGGTTGACGCGATCATCTATTCGGTTAGAGAATCAGTTGGGTTTTGGTATCAAATCGAAACCTTATAATTTTCCCAACACCTTCTATTATCTAGATTTGCTGCATAATCCGAGTCAGTAAATCCAACCAATGCTTCTTCCTTTGAATCACTTCTCTGAAACAAAATACCTCTCTTTGAACTCCCTTTCAGATACCTTAGAATTTTCTTCAAAACTTCCCAATGCCCTTTACCAGGATTAATCATGAACCTACTTGTTACACTTACTGAATGAGAAATATCAGGCCTAGTACACACCATTGTATACATCAAACTCCCCACCAAATTAGAGTAAAGTACTGAAATCATCTCATTCTTCTCGTCATCAGTCTTAGGTGACATTTCTGTAGATAATTGAACATGAACTTGCAAAGGAACTGACAGAATTTTGGCTTCATGCATGTTGAATTTCTTCAACACTTTTTGAATGTAATCATACGGACCAAGCCACAACTTCCCTACAGCTCTATCTCTTACGATATCCATTCCCAAGATTCTCTTAGCTGCTCCCAAATCTTTCATCTCAAAGTAATTCTCAGATCAGCTTTAATCTTGTCCACCTCAGATTTATGCTTAGAAGCAATATGCATATCATCAACATAAAGTAACAAATAATCAATAGTCTGACCTTTGCGCTGTTTCATATATACACAACTATCATACTTAGACGTGATGAACCCAATTTCCATCATCTTTTCATCAAACTTCTTATACCATTGTCTGGAACTTTGCTTTAATCCATACAATGACTTCTTGAGCAAACAGATTTTGTTCTTGTTCTCAGGTAATATGAATCCTTCCGGCTGAGTCATGTATATCTCCTTTTCCAATTCTCCATGCAGAAAAGCAGTTTTCACATCCATCTGCTCCAGCTCTAGATCAAACTGAGCGACAACAACAAGCATGATTCTAATTGAGGTATGCTTCACAACTGGTGAGAATACTTCATTGTAATATATCCCCTTCTTCTGTGTGAATCCTCTAGCTACTAGCCTTGCCTTGTATCTGATCAACTCTTTGCCAATGACTTCAACTTTCCTCTTGAATATCCATTTGCAACTGACCAATTTCTTCCCTGCAGGCTTAGTAACTAGAATCCAAGTTCCATTTCTTTCAAGAGATTCAATCTCTTTTTTCATAGCTAGAATCCATTGCTGCATCTCAGGACTCTTCATCACTTCTGCATAAGTTTTAGGTTCCAAGATTTCTAACTCCTCTGCCACACATAATGCAAAATAAACCATCTCAGGATGACCATATCTCTGAGGGGGTGTGATATTTCTTCTCACTCTATCTCTTGCCAACATATAATCATTGAGACTCTTATCATCACCACCTATCAAGTCTTCACCCTCAGATTCATGATCACTTTCAACAGAAACTTCATTATCACCCACACTAAAGTCTTCAAGCTCCACCTGAACTAAGTTATCTCTACCAGATTCATTATTTTGAACAACTCTGGATGAAGCGACAATATTTTTAAATGGCATTTCACTTTCATTAAACACCACATCTCTGCTCACTATCACTTTACCTTCACCAGGCTCAGTACACCACAACTTGTAACCTTTAACTCCTGGTGGATAGCCTAATAGCACACACCTCCGAGCTCTAGGCTTTAGTTTGTCTTGTCTAACATGAGCATAAGCTCTGCATCCAAATGCTCTCAAATGATCATAGTTAACAGACCTCTCATGCCACAACTCATCAGGTGTGCTATAACCAACTGCAGAAGATGGAGATTTATTTATCAAATAACTTGCAGTCACAGCTGCCTCTCCCCAGAACTTCTTAGGCATTCCAACATCAAACAACATGCATCTTAACCTCTCAAGTATAGTACGATTCATCCTCTCCACCACACCATTTTGCTGAGGATTTCCAAGTACAGTTTTATGCCTCTTCACACCATTCATTGCACAGAATTCACCAAACTCAGCAGAGATGAACTCTAAGCAATTATCAGTTCTAAGACACTTCAATTTAGTACCCTTCTCATTTTCAACCTCATTGCACCATACTTCAAACCTTTCAAGAGCTTCAGTTTTGTCCTTCAAGATATAGACCCACAGTTTTCTAGAAAAGTCATCTATAATAGCCATATAGAATCTCTCATTCCCTATGGTTTCAGTCTTATTTGGACCCCATAGATCAGCATAAACATAATCTAAAGGAGCTTGAGAAGTATGTTTACCCGTTCCGTATGGACGCTTCTTGCTCTTGCTCAAGATACACTGCTCACATGAATCCAGTTTGAACTTGTCCTTGCTTTTGATGATGCCTCGTTTCTGCAGCTCGTTTAGTCCTCTTTCTCCTACATGTCCCAATCTCTTGTGCCATAACACTCCATCATCCATCTTGTCATTCACACTGCTGCTTTCGCCAACAACAGTCTCGCCAAGAAGATAATACAACTCATTACTGTCTGCACCTCTGATAACAATCTTTGAATCTTTGGTGATTGCAATACCATAATTGGTTGAGTGAAACTTACATCCCTTCATCTGAAGCCAGCCAAGAGATATCAGATTTCTTTTCAAAGTAGGGATATATCTCACATCCTCAAGAATCTTCACAGAACCATCATTCATCTTCAGCTTCACACTGTCTATACCTCTCACTTGACATGACTGATTGTTTCCAAGAAGTACCAAACCACTCCAAGATTCTTCTAGAGTTATAAATCAATGTCTATGAGGACACATATGGAAAGAACAGCCTGAATATATCACCCAACGACCTCCACTTTGACTCTCCATCATATTCAAGGCCTCAACAATGTCACATTGCTCTGATGGGTTCTTTGGCCCTTGTTTTTGTCCAGTTTGAGCATTCTTCTTCTTCCATAATGGACAGTTTCTCTTCCAATGTCCTGGCTTCTTGCAATGGAAACAGTTGTCATCATCATTCTCTGCAGGTTCTTTAGAGGATTTGTTGAACTTGTCCTAATTGTTGTCCTTCTTGGATTTCTTGAAATTTCTTTTATCAATTTTCTGTTTTATAGAAAGTCCTTCACCAATATTTTCTTGCTTCTGCTTTGATGTCGATTTCTGCAATTCCTTGGCCTTTAATGCTGATTGCACTTCCTCCACAGAAATATCATTTTCTCTACCATACAGCATCGCATCCTTTAGGTGATCATAAGATGATGGCAGTGCATTGAGCAGAATGATTGCCTAATCTTCATCATTTATCTTAACATCAACATTCTCAAGATCATCTATTATCTTGTTAAATGTTTCCAGTTGATCCTCCAATGACTTATCATTCGTCAATTTGAATGAATATAACCGCTGTTTCAAATACAGCCTATTCGCAGTGACTTGGTCATATAAATTGACTCAAGTTTGGCCCAGACCGCCGCCGCGAACTTTTCTTTCGCCACCTCTCTGAGAACTTTATCTTCAAGACAAAAGATGATTAGGATGTGTGCCATTTCTTTGATCTCTGCCCTCTTGAGCTCTGCCTCAGCCATAGACGCCTCTTTCTTGCCCTCTTCTCCGCCCGCCGTAGCCGTTGATGATGAACTTCCATTATCCATGAGCGCAGACGCCAAACCTTGCTGAGTTAGGAGAGCTCTCATTTTGATTCTTCATAAACCAAAATCATTCTTTCATGTGAGCTTCTCCGTTTCCATCTTTGCCGTTGCCATCTTGACTTCGCGATCTCCTTCCTCCGGTCAGATCTCTGACGAAGAATTCAGAATAAAGAATTCCTCACACTCCGCAACGAAACACCAGTTGCAGAAAAAAACACTGTGAATTCGATTCTGGCAGACGGCGCCACTTGTTGAGAAATCGCGCAAGAAAATAATCAACGAAGAAGGAAAAAACTAAAAAACACACAAAAAATTTACGTGGTTCAGATCTTGCGATCCTACATCCACGGGACAAAGAGCTTGCGTCTATTATTCACGATCTCAACTTCGAATACAAAACAAGAGATAATTCTAGATCTAACTTTGAACTGAAAAACTCTTTCTCTCTCTATGCACACACAACTGTGAAAACTGGAACAACTCTACTACTTTGTTCTATTCTTGATAATTATGAAACAGAGAACTAACGGGAACGGCCCTTTTATAATAGTTGTTATAACCGCTTCCATAACCGCTAGGATAACTGCTTGGATAACCGCTTACCAGTTGTCTTGCACAGCTGTCTTCCCATCTGACTTCCCAGCTGACTTACACAGCTGTCTTCCCAGCTGACTTACACAGCTGTCTTCCCAGCTAACTTTATCCAGTAGCAGAATCTCCCAGCCGATGATCCAGCTGAATATTTTCAGCTAGCTGTAGCATCACTATACTACCTTTTGTATGAAATGTGCAGATAAAATGTCAACAATATATTTACGAGAGTTTTTGTGTTTTAGGAGCATTAATAGTTTTAATTATTTATTTTTGTCCTTAAAATGCAATTAAAGAATATAGATTAAAAGGTGGAGAGATTTTCGTCTATTTGAACTTATAAAGTAATTATAATTCCTAAAGTTAAATATATTAAAATAATCAAAATATTAATATCTATCAAAGTTCCGTAAGTGAATTCCTAGGATTCAATGTACTAAAATAATTAGATTTATATCTAAAACAGATAAAAAGATTTTATTAGTAAAATCAGGAAATTCCTTTTTTCTTTGAGGGAAATATAAATTTTACATTCATGAAACAGGTGAAGAAATAGAAGAAATTCATCCACCCTTTTCAACTCTTGTTTTGAAAACAGGAGAAAAAGAAATCTATGCTACTCCTATTAAAACCGAATCTGGAAAAGGAGATTTTGATAATTTAATACAGCAAAATAATTTTACTAATCTTGCTTTACATTCATTAGGTAATCAAACTAATAGGATTGAAGAACTACTTTGTCCTAAACCTATTAAAAAATGTAATAATAATTCTCTTATGATTAAACCTCCACCGAATCTTAAAAAAGAAAATTTCTTATTAAGTTCTAAAAAAGATAATGATTTTCTAGATGGTTTAATCAATAGACTTCAAAAAATTAGTGTAACTGAAAAAGGTGAGAGTAGTTCTAAAATCATCTCAGTTATTACTAAAGAAGAAAATTCTTCAATAGAAACTTCTGATGAAGAAATGCAAGTTAATAAAATTGTTAAAGTTTCTAATGTTAAACCGTATTATACAAAAGCTACACCAATTGATCTTCAAATTGAAGAAGGTAAGGATTTTGCTCAATTCAATGGCGAATCTATTACAGAATGGAATATTGATGGAAAATCTGAATATCAGATTAAAACTATTGTCAAGCAAATGCTTATTTATTCCTCTCGTCGTTAAAATTAAAGGTAATAATGATAGGCAAATTGCTCAAGCTATTATTACTGGTTTTACTGGTCAGCTACAAGGTTGGTGGGATTTTTATATCTCAAAAGAAGCTAAGAAGAAAATTTATAGTGCCAGTATTAATGATCCTATCTCTAATAGAGAAGAATCTGATGTTGTTAATACTAATTTATACTATTTTATCTAATTTTGTTGGAGCTAATGAACTTCAACTAGATAGATCTCAAAAACAGCTTATGAACCTTAGATGTTCAACACTATCTGATTTTAGATGGTATAAAGATGTTTTTATGTCTAAAGTTCTAACTCGCAATGATTGTGGTATGAATTTCTGGAAAGAAAAATTTATTTCAGGACTTCCTCCACTCTTTGCAGAAAGAGTTTCTAATAAACTTAAAACTAAATTTTCTAATGGAAAAATTGAGTGGGAAAAACTCACTTATGGAGACATATCTGCAGAAATTACTGCAGAAGGAATTATTCTTTGCAATGATATCAAGCTAAAAAGCTGAATTGAATTGCAAAAGAATGAAAATAGAAATATAATTGGAAATTTCTGTGATCAAATTGGATTACAATCTGAGAATTTTCCTAATAGAAAAAAGAAAAAACATAAGTTTAGAAATAAACAAAAATTTTATCCAAAAGATTCTTCTAAACAGTCTGTTAAAAGAAGATATCCTAAAAGGATAAAAAAGGTTAAAAAAGATGATGATGTTAAGCCTGTTTGCTGGAAATGTGGCAAAATTGGTCACAAAGCAAATAAATGTTATGTTAAAAAGAAAATTAATAATCTTAATATTGATAGAGATTTAAAAGAATCTTTATGTAGTATTCTTCTCAATGAAGAAGAACAAGATGATATTTTTGTTAATATTATTAAAAATTATTCTTCTGTTGAATCTTCTGAAAATGAATCAGAAGAAGAACAATCAACACCACAGGATTGTGGTGAATATTGTGATTGTAATGTTTGTCTTATAAAATTTATGGGTCTTGAAATTAATGTTATTTCAAAAGAAGAAAACTTTATTCTTGATCTAATAGATCAAATCATAGATCCTATAGAAAAAAGAAAAGCTATAGAACATTATCTTACTTTATCATCTAGTTCTAATCAAGAACAAAGACAAACTAAACTAACTAAACAAGTTAGTCAAGAAAGAGAATTATACTCTTATAAAAAAATATTAGATAAGGCTAATTTTAGTGAAAGAGAACCCACAATTTCTGAATTAAAAGCAGAAATTAATCAGATAAAATCTGAAGTCAAAAACCTTAATGAAAGGTTTGATCTTCTCAAAATCAATAATTGGAAGAATGATTCATCATCATCAGATGAAGAAGATGATGTCATCTCCAATAGAGAAGAAGATTATAAAATTAATCAAATTAATTTTAAGGATTTCAGAAATGGTATTCTGAAGTTACTTTGATTATTAACAAAGAATTTACTATTACTATTAATGCACTCCTTGATACAGGAGCAGATGTTAATTGTATTAGTGAAGGAATTATCCCTTCAAAATATTATTAAAAAACTACTCAATTTATTACTGCGGCTAATAAGAAACCACTCATTGTAAATTACAAACTATCATATGTTGCTATTTGTAACTCAGGAGTTTGTCTTAACACATCTTTTATTTTAATAAAAAATATTTCTACTCCAGTTATTTTAGGAACACCTTTTTTCCAAATGCTTTTCCCCATTAATAAAATTAATGAGAAAGGACTTTTTGCAAAGGTTAGAGGAAAAAATTTACATTTTCCTTTTTCATCGGTTCCTATTACTAAATCTATTAATTTAATTCAAAAAGTTATTAATAATAAAAATAAATTTATTTATTCTCTTAAGGAAGAGATAAATTTTAGAAATATTAAAGAAAAATTAATTCTGAAAAAATTCAGAATAAAATAAAAAATATTTTTCAACAAATTAATGATGAAATTTGTGCAGAAGTTCCAAATGCTTTTTGGAATAGAAAAAGACATGAAGTTAGTCTTCCCTATATAGATGGCTTTGATGAAAATAATATTTCCACTAAAGCTAGACCTATTGCTATGAATGAAAGATTATTAAAATATTGTAAAGAAGAAATTGATAGTCTTCTTAAAAAGGGTTTAATAAGACCTAGTAAAAGTCTATGGAGTTGTCCAGCATTTTATGTTGAAAATGCTGCTGAAATCGAAAGAGGAGCTCCAAGACTAGTTATTAATTATAAACCGCTTAATAAAGCTCTTAAATGGATAAAACATCCATTACCAAATAAAAGAGATTTAATTAATCGAATGTTTAAAGGAAATATATTTTCTTCATTCGATCTTAAATCTGGGTTTTATCAAATTCTTCTAAAAGAAGAAGATAAATATAAAACTGCTTTTACAGTTCCTTTTGGGCATTTTGAATGGAATGTTATGCCATTTGGTTTAAAAAATGCTCCAATGGAATTTCAAAATATTATGAATCAAATTTATAATCCTCATATGGATTTTATTTTAGTTTATATTGATGACGTTCTAATATTTTCAGTAAAATATAGAACAACATTTTAAGCATCTCAATATATTTATACAAACTACTAAAAGAGCTGGTTTTGCTATAAATATTAAAAAGGTTAAACTTTTTCGTACTAAAATTAAATTCCTTGGTCATTATATTGAGAATAAAATTATTATTCCAATTGAACGGGTAATTTTATTTGCAGATAAATTTCCTGATAAAATAATTGATCTTAATCAATTACAACGTTTCCTTGGTTGCCTAAATTATATAGGTGATTTTTACCAAGATCTTGCACAAGATTGTAAGTTATTATTCCAAAGGTTAAAGAAAAACCCTTTACCTTGTACTAATAAGCATACAGAAGCTGTTTTAAGAATAAAAGAAAGAGTTAAAGAACTCCCATGTTTGTCTATTGCTAATCCTGAAGCATTTAAAATAATTGAAACTGATGCATCTGAAATCGGATATGGTGGAATCCTTAAACAAAAGAATTCCAACAGTTCTAAAGAAGAACTAGTCAGATTTACTTCTGGAAATTGGAATGACTCTCAAAAGAATTATTCTACTATTAAAAAAGAATTACTTGCCATTGTCAAATGTGTCACTAAATTTGAAAGTGATATTTTAAATAAAAAAAAATTAATTAGAGTTGATTGTAAATCAGCTAAAGATATTCTTTTAAAAGATGTTAAGAATATTGCATCAAAACAAATTTTTGCTAGATGACAATCCATTCTTGCATGTTTTGATTTTGATATTGAGCATATTGCTGGAAAATCTAATTCATTACCAGATTTTCTAACCAGAGAATTCTTGCAGGGCAGAAGCTTGAAACACCATGGTAAAACAACGGTCCATGGGCAAAAGACCAATGGTTAATTTGACTAAAAAGTCAACTTCATCAAATATGGCTAAAAAGCCTTCTCAACATAAATCAAATGATCAACAAAAATCAGATGATGATTTTATTGATCTAAAAGATTTTCCGAAATTTAATCCTAACAAAGAATTTGAAGAAGATGAAATGGCATATGAAATTCAATATTATCAAAACGCCATCTTCCTTCAAAAGGGTTCAAAAGAAGAAATTAGATACCCATATATTATTTTGGGATATATTAATTGTTTTCCAATTGAAAAAGATCTAAAAGGTCTTTCTCCAAATCAATTGGCACAAAGCTATCTTAATAAAGATATGCTACCAATCTTTGGAAAGAAAAGTCGAGAATATTTTGAAGCAATTCTTACTGAAACTGGATCTGTTGAAATTCAACATATGGATCGCGGTAAAGAATACGCTTATTCTAAATGTATTATTAAGAAAATTCTTTCTTCCTCAGATTGGGGATTGCTTCTTTATCAAAGCAGGCAACTTGAAAATTATAAAGCACTCCCAAATTTTTATAGTTTTTTTTATTATATTAAAGCTTGGGATAATTTGTTTATTTATGAAAATAATGCTAAAAAGCATTCGTGGTGGATTAAATTTGATCTTGATGATGTTACACAATACATCCCCATTTGGTTTTCAACATTTTTCTTTTCATGGGGGGTATCACCTTGTATATTTCCTAAGAAAATAAAAATGATTTGGAAAAAATTTCAACAGGTTAATGACAACCTTGAAAGTCTTAATGCAGTTTTGCAATTTGTAAACTATTACTCTGTTCCATGGATTTTAAGATGGGACTATGGTTTGCAAGAGCAAAAAAGAGAAAAGAATGAAATTCAATTCACTCCAACAATTTTAGTTAGGAGAATTCTTATCAAATGGTGGCCCAAAGAAGATTTCTTTGGCGAAGGAAAGACTTATGATAGACGAGGAGTTTTGGCTATCAAACCATCTCAACAAATTTACAGAAGTCTCAATGCACAGACTCCTTCCTCAGACTCCTTACTTAAAGAACTTTTCCAGAAAATGGATAAAGACTCCATTAATAATATGTGGAAAGAAGTTTTTGGAAAAGACAATCCAGAAATTACTAAAGCAAGTTCCTCCTCTTCTTCAGTAGAGAAAAATATCTCAGATACTGAAATGAAAGAAATTGAAAATTTTGAAGAAGCCTAAGATCCCTACGAAGATCTAGACTGCATAAGTTTTCTTCTTGAAGGAGAACTACAAAAATAATAACTGCGAAATACGCATATCATCATAGGTTTAGTAGGTTTTTCTTTTTAGATTGTATGTTACTATTCATGAATAGTTTGTTACTATTTATGAATAGTATGTTTACTTTTTGTCGTTTCTTTTTCTTTTGGCTATTTAATAGCCCGTCCTCAGATATTTTGAGGATACGCCTTTCTCTGCTTTCTCTGTTTTCTCTGATTTCCTTTCTCTTGTAATATTCTCTTTTCCTCACTACTTTCCTCTCTTCGTATTGTAATAATTCCAGTGTAACGCTCCCCAAGAATTAATGTAAGTTCTTGTTTTATGAATCTTCCTTGCAATTCATATGAATTTTGGAATGCACCGCATGATTATGATTATGTTCATTATAAAAATTATAAATTAACTGTTAGAGATAAAATATCTTCTATTAGAAATTTTATTTCTTATTTAATTGAATGTATTGAAGACTCTGAAATTCCAGAGGTTTCAAAAAGGATATATTTTTATCCTACTCTTAAATCCGCTAAACGAAGCTTAAGACTCTTTGAACAACAAGGGTCTTTATTATCTGCTTAAATTAAGCACTCTGATTAAATATCCTTAATTTTAAGGAGATACCACGCTAAGTATATATATATATATATAAATATATATATATATTAATAAAATCAAAAGCATATCTACTTGTTTGAGATGAAGTGTATTATTTTAAAACACAAATTAAGAATTATGATAGGATATGATTTACTTAGTCTTATATTTTCTCGTTCAAGATTTTCTTGGGAAAGAAGTTTAATTTAAAACATGGTTATCTTTATTAGTATGACAATATGTATAAATAGGGGGTAAGTTAGCGTTAGAGAGGAACCCACAAAAATTTAGATTGAGCAATTAAAAGAGTTTAGAGAGGAGATACGTAATGAAGATTCATCAAGAAGTTTTTTTTCAAGACAAGGTTCAGGTGAGGGAATTTATGCACGTTGATTATTTATCTATGTATGTTTTAATGTGTTTATATCTCATATTTGATTAACGTGTTCATGTTCAAATTAAAGGGATACAACCCTATATGTTCAGTGAAAGGGATACATCCCTATTTGTCAAGTTAAAGGGATACAACCCTACATATTAAGTTAAAGGGATACAACCCTAAAGGGATACAACCCTATATATATGTTCAAGTTGAGATTCAAATCTCATGCATCAAGTTTCATATGTTTATGATTATAAGTTTTATTTACATGTTTAAATATATATAGATAATTACATATTTTCTCACTGAGTATATTTCGATATGCTCACCCCCTTTTAGATTTTTACTTCTCAGGATTTGTAGTCGAAGCAGCCGTGGAGACCGAGAATGACTAGAGCGAAGATTCAAGGATTTTAGTTATTTTATTTCAAGTAATAGGATTTAAGTCGTATTCTTCTTTTGAGTCTTTTGTTAGCTTAGGGTTCCGTAAAATTTATAATTTCTAGTTAGCTAAGGCTTTTATTTTATTTACTATTGATATATATATATATATATATATATTTGTGTTAAAGACATCATTATCTTTTATGTGAATATTCAATTTTATTTATCAAAGAGTATGGAAAATTATTTTGTTTTAGGTTGATTATTATATTCTTTGCATGATTTTGTGAGTAACTATTTTAGAAAAGTGGCATCGTGTATTTATTCTTATAGGTATGGAAAATTGATAACTATATTATATGTTCTTTATCAAATCGGTTGACATGTGATCAATAAATTATTATTCATGTTTGTTAAATAATAAGGTTATATATATACGTATATATAATTATTTTTTTCATGTAGTTGTATGGTAACTATATATATATATATAGAGATGGGTAAGGATGTCAATCGGGCCAACCCTTTCGGTTTCGGGTCAACCCCATCAGGTTATCGGGCTATTCGGTCCGGATTAAATCGGGTTGAAAAAACTCAACCCTAACCCTAACCCTAACCCTTCGGTTTTCGGGTTGGCCCGTCGGGTCACAAAGTTTGTAAATAAAAATTAAAATGTATGTATTTTCTTGACTATTCAATATTTGTCGCAAAAAAACTACAGACAAAAAAATTAAAAAGTAACAAAACAAGAATACGAGTTGCCCAAAAAATAGAAACTTGATTAAATTCAAAAAATAGCATCCACCAAAACAAGTCTAGTAACACTACACGACATGAAAAATAACAATAATATTCAACATTAATTCGTTATCTCACAAATGAAACTAAACACTTGAATGACATTCATCTTCTATGATTTATGTGTAGAGTAAAAGAGGGCGCGACATACAACTACTACAAGTAATTAGTATGATGTATTATTTATTTTAATTTTTTAAAAATACAACAGGGTTATTCGGGTTGACCCTAACCCTGATCGGGCTAGCCCGGATAACCCTTCAACCCTAGCGGGCCAGCCCAAATAGCCCGGTTATGTATTCGGGTTGTAAAAAATCAACCCTAACCCTTTATTTTGTTCGGTTTATTCGGGTCGACCCGTCAGGTTCGGGCTCAATTGACATCCCTAGAGATGGGTTACTATAGAAATTATTCCTCCCGTGAGAACTTGAGAACATGCTTAAATCTATATATATTAATGCTAAATCAATATATAGTCATGCTTAATAAGATTCATGCTTTTTTGCATAAATAATAATGGTTATATAAAATTATGCTTAAATCTATATATATTCATGCTTCAAATAATGACAATCATAGATCATACAAAGATCAATGGTTCAGATTGGTTCCTAGTTCCCACACTAGGAATAGTTCTATATGAACCAATCCCTATATATATATATATATATATATATATATATGGATGTGTTAATATAAAAATTATTCCTCCCGTGAGAACGTGAGAATATGCTTAAATCTATATATATTCATGCTTAAATCAATATATAGTCATGCTTAATGAGATTCATGTTTTTTTGTGTAAACAATTGTGCTTATATAAAATCATGCTTAAATCTATATATATTCATGCTTCGAATAATGATAATCATAGATCATACAAAGATCAACGGTTCAGATTGGTTCCTAGTTCCCACACTAGGAATAGTTTCTATATGAACCAATCCCTATACATATATATATTTGTAAGGATTGTTGATCAGCTCCTATTAAAGTATAAGTATTATATTTAAAAGTGAAGGTTGATGCCTATTTTTTTGAAAAGTAAAAATAAATAAAGCATCTTTAGTTATTTATACATTATACATTATTAGGTTATCCGCATTATGATATAATTTGTAATATAAATTGTCTTGTAACATCCTAGTTAAATAGAAAATAGGGTGTTACACTGGAATTTCTAATTATAATGTTATTAGGGTGTCTATATTATATGTTTGTGGATTATATTATATACTTTATATATCTACTTTCTTTCATTAAGTGTAATATCCCGTCTTTTCTTGCGTACTAAAATTAATTGATTTAATAAGAAAGATAAGATTCCAGTGAAAGAAAAATTTTCGTTCCCGAAAATTTTATCCGGTAGATATATTTTGCCGTAAAAATGAGTTTTAATTAATTTTTATCGTCTCGGTTAATCCGAAATGAAGAAGTTTTTACATTTATCATTAAGTGATAAATGATTAGTCATTAATTGACTAAAAGAAGAATTTAATTTATTTAAGTGATTTATTGCGTAATTTATCACTTAAATTTTTAGTTTCGGTCGATTTGAAAATGTTTCAAATCTCCGATTCTTTCTGTGAGATTTTTATCTAGGGTTCGTGAAACCCTAATTGATTTTTCTATGTTGAGAAATTAGAGGTTTAATTGAGGATTTAGTTGTTAGTAATTAATTGAATTGATTAGAATTTTAATTAATTAACTAATCTAATTATTTCCTAAATATCTAGATATTTTTTTTTAGATAAGGTTTATTCTTAAGAATATTCCTAATTGACTTTCAAAGTCTAATTAATTAAATAATTAATTAACCTATGCTATGTATATATATATATGCATCATTTCACTCAATTCCTCTCATCTCTCTCTCGCCATTTCTCTCTCAAAACGGCAGAACACTCACACACTTTCACACACTTAAATCCTTCATTTAAAGTCTTCATAATCCAAGCTCCAAGATCAAGGTTTCCATCCAAACCAATTTCCAAGTTATTAATCAAGGTAAGATATAAGTTTAATTCAAGTTTATAGCTTAAAAATAAGCTTTGATCATCTTATTTTTAAATTCCAGATTTTTCGAAAATTAGGATTTAATTAGTAGATGATTATGATCTTGATTTTTGATGTTTAATTCATGCTTGGGATGCATGATAGATCATTGATTCAAGCTTAATTAAAACCCTAACCCTAATTAATTGAATTTTCGAAAAATGAAGGAAGAATTAGGGGTTTTTAAATTTTGATGATGGATGATCAAATTAATTGATTATTTGAGCTTAGATAATTATTCTAAGCATGTTTGATGTTGGAAGTAATCAAAGAATCAAAGTCCTTCTATTATTTTCAAAATAGCCGAAAATATTAATTAAAATTAGGGGTTTTTGATCCTTTGATCCTATGATCAAATTGATGATTTCTATGAGCTCCTATGATGATTATAAACATGTTTGATGGTTTGATTTATTAAGATTTGAGAAATTTCAATTTAAATTAACATGATTGGAAGTGATTAAAATGAAATTTGGATTTTAAATTCTTAATTAATCAAAAGGACCGAAATATATATGTACAATAAAGCCATGTATTTGATTTTAATGAAGAAAATAATGATAGAAGTGGAATCTACGTTAAAAATTAAGTGACGTAGAATTTTTCAGAATTTTAATACAAAGTTTTGAAATTGAGAGTTTCTAGAGTTTAATTCCTTGATTAACCCCGTCAATTTGGATTTACTCAGTGAAACTCGATCAATTGGAATTACCCAATTTGAACCCGATCATTGGATTTACTCATTGAACTCGATCATTGGAATTACCAATTTGGACCTAATCATTGGATTTACTCGAATTTGAACTCGATCATTGGTGCAATTTGGACCCGATCATTGGATTTACTCAGTGAAACTCGATCCGATTGGAATTACCCAGCTGGACCCAGTCAGCTGGATTTACTCAGCTGAACTCAGTCAGCTGGAATTTACCCAAATTGGACTCGATCAGTGGAATTACTTCAGTGAACTCGATCAATTGGAATTACCTGTTGGACTCGATCATTGGAATTACCAGTGAACTCGATCAGTGGAATTTAATTGGACTCGATCAATTTGGAATTACCAATTTGGACCCGGTCATTTGGAATTTACCAATTGGACTCGATCAGTGGAATTACCTGTTGGACGATCAGTGGAATTACTCCAGTGAACTCGGTCAGTTGGAATTCTGTTGGACCCGATCAGTGGATTTACCAATGAACCCAGTCAATTTGGATTAACTCAGTAGGTCCGGCCCGGCTACGTTTTCCGGCCGGCTCGGTTTTCCGGCCACTGTTTTCCGGCCGGCTCGGTTTTCAATGACTACGTTTTCCGGCTCGGTTTTCCGGCCATTCGGTTTTCCAAATAACTCGGTTTTTCCGGCTAGCTTGATTTTCCGAATGACTTGATTTATCCAGCTGATCTTTGATCAACTTGTTTTCAGTTGTTTCTTTCGTAAACTCAAAAGTTATAATGTTAAGCTTAAATGTTATCAAAGAACTTAAGCATTTTTGATGTGCTAAAATAAATAAAGAAAGAGCTTAATGGTTAATGAGATGCTTATATGAAGAAATGAAATATTTTTTTTATGATATGATTAATGTTGACAATAGTATAAGTTATAAGTCATTAAATATTAATGAAAAGATGGAAGGGTTAGAAGTAAAGTATATGTTTGCTTATGTCTTTAGAAGTTCTTTTCGAATAGTGAATGATTAAGAGCTAATGATGATTTTAAGTATTAATGGCACACTAATGATGAATTAAGTGTTAATGATAAGTCATTAATGAGTTAATATGTCAAAGACATATTTTGATAATAATATAATATTAAGTTTAAATATTATCCAAAAAGTTTAAGCATTTATATTATGCTTAAATAATTAAATGAAAAGCTTAAGTGTTAATGAGATGTTTATTTGTTAAGGAAATGTTTATGTGATAATGATACGATAGTATGATAGATGGCAAGCTTAAGTGGTTAATGAAGTTATTAGTATGATTTTAACTGTTAATTAAGTTAGTTAAGAGAGTTTAAGAAGTTAAGTTAGAAATTCTCGAGTTTCGACGTAGAATTCCGAAGCGAATTAAGTTAAGATTATCGAATTTGTTTATTCGATAGAAATTATTCTCGTTTTGAAGTTCGTATTTCCATTTCGATTAAAGGAGCAAGTGGAAGTGGAAGCTGAAGTGTAAAGCACAAATTTAGCAAGCGTTAAAGTTAAGACAAAAGCTTAAGTGTATCAGGTGGGCTTTCTAACCAATGAAATGACGAATGAAGTTATATGATTATATATATGAGATGTTTTAAAAATGATTGACTTGCCAAATGTTTAAGTTCTTGTATGTTACCATCTACTATAGCAAGACGAATTCGGTCCTACGCAAGGTAGGATTTGTGTACACTATTTTGTAATCGGGAGCCTTCCGAAAGGAATGGACGATTACAAGTGTTTGAGAAGGAGGCCTCCTTCTCAACACTATCATTATGTGATTATAGATCTGGTACATACATCCTAAAGTATATGTCTGGCCAGACAAACATGATTTACAGAAAAGAAGAAGTTGAGCTTGCACAGGTTTATTTTTGAGAGACAAAAATTACTTGTGCTTATGCTTTATGGCAAGTTTAATCTCTAACTCTAAAAAGTAAGTTTCAAAATATTTTGGCATGTGCCCACTGAGTACGAAGTACTCAGCCCCGCCTATTATTTCTAAAATGTGCAGGTTAGTTGGGATGAAGATGATCGTGTGCTGGCGGACTTGTTGTTGTTGTTATTATTTTATTAATGTTAAGAGTCATTTTGATAAGCTTAGAACCTAGAATATATGTCTTCACACATATATTCTCTCGTTTTTCCGCTGCAAGATTATGATATTGAGATTAGTATAAGTTGATGAAGTGTTGAAGTCTGAAGTCTCGAACTATGTTTGTTATCTTATTTTGAAGTCTAGCCAATCTAATTATCTATATAATAGTTGTTCGTTATATTGGAAGTTCAGTCTTATTACAACTGATTTTATCGTGCTTTCTTGATCCTGAAAATCAGCTCATTTCCTTCATGGTTGTTGCCATTAATCTGGTTGATGAGATTATTGATTTCCGAGCTGATTTGAGATTGTATTTGATGATATGCATATTTTAAAAAGAGATCAAATGTTCGTTTCATTAATCTCGAGTTACGCATGTCATAATTATCCTAAGTTTGATGATTTGTCGAGCATGAGTTGCCTTGTTTGCTCTTAAATGATAGCAGGGTCGCTATCTTAATCCTTTTGTTAATCATAAATTGTGTAAGTCGTGGGACCCACCGGCTTTGTCATCTAATTTCTAGGCCGGGCTGCGACAGAGTGGTATCAGAGCAGGTCTGTTTGCTCTGAGTCATTATTTCTTAAAAGTCAAGTCTAGTTTGAATCCCTAGACTAGTCGAGAGCAAAGTCTATTGCTCTAAGTTCATATTTCTTAAAGTCTAGTCTGGTTTGAGTTCTAGACTAGTCAAGTTTGAACAACAACAAAAGTCCAGCACATCATCTCATCCGGCAAACCAGGTACGCATTTAAAAGTTTCCTATGATAAAAAGTTTAAAATTTGAAGTTCCATGTGACTGAGGGACTGTTATGTGGACCTGATCAACCCACATAGCTAGAAACTCAGTAATATGGTCTTCTGTCTCCATAACGGAGTTAATTAATAAGATGAAGTTAGAAAGTTGGAGAAATATGAAATTGTGATGTGGATTTGAGATTTTAATGAGGTTGTTTTATGATTGAGTTGTTTAAAGTAAGTTTTAACAATTGCAAGCAAGACAATTGTACGTTTTTGGGAAGTTTCGTGAGCTTGGTATCACGTATGGAAAGGAAATTAGTTTCTCGAAGTGACGAGGCCATGAAAAAGTTTTATCAATATGCGTATAAGTTACACGGAAGATATTAGCAGAGTTGAGCCGTTTCCATCGTGTTTAGATGAATATTAATGAGAGTAATATTTCAGGGGTTCTCGGAATAGTAAAATTGGTTCCTCTTCTTCCTGACGAGTGGATGAAGTAGGATGGAGCAGGATTGCAGGATCCAATGCATCAAGACGATCCAATTTCTTTTTTTTCATTTCTCAAGAGAACCCTGAGCTCGTTGTTACTACTCATCCTAATGATTATGGGTTTGATGTAAAACTCATTTCTTTCTTAGCCGTTGTCGAATAACTATATTTCATCTTCACCCTTATCGAATGTTTTGCTTCTGTTTCCAAGCCTTCTGCTTCGGTGAACAACTTGGTTCAGCTCCCTCTATTGATGTAGTTCCATTAAATCCTCCTTTGGATACTCTTCAAGCTTTGAATTCTTCAGAGCTTGATTATTTCTTTGGAATTCAGCTTGTTTCTTTCGTTTCTGCGAGAGGACTACGTCTGGACCGCGTCGTCATGTCAGTGACGAGGAGATCGTTGACCCCGAGGTCGGAGCAACCGAAGGATATTTTTATCTTCGTTGTATGCCGTTTAGTCATCTAAGATTTCAAACCTAGTTTTAGACCTTTTTCGGGTGTGGTCGACATGAGTGTTGTCCCTTTGACGTTAGATGAAGTGGAGAAAGCCGAGGAGAGTACCGAGTCTGAAAGTGAGGAAGAAAAAGAAGAAGAAGATCCATTAGAGGATGAGCAGAGAGAGAGAGTTCGAGAGTGGCGTTAATTTAATAGATTAATAATCGAACAAATTTTACGCTTGTTTAGTAGGTTTTCGTATAAAGATGCATAAAATGTTAAGTTTTCAAAGATTCGGTAGCGATGAAGAATTCCGCTCCGAGAAAGTAGTTTTGCGTGATGCCCTAAAATCACGGTTAACGTGGGGAGTTTTTATATAGAGAAAAATCCCTCGTTTTTGAAAAAGTCCTCGAAGAGGTAATTTTTTTCCGTTATAAGAAGAAGTATGGCCAAAGCGGTCATTTTAGAAAATTTCCGAGTTTTGTATTTATGTCGGAAATTATATCTTAAAAATGAATTAATGAAACAAGAATTTTTGAAGTAAAATGAATTTTATTTTTAGTAAATAAAAGCGTTAAAACAAGAATTGAAAGATAGAAAGTTCGTTGAGCGCATAAAGAATCGAAGGAGAAATTTTTTTTTAGCCATGAAAGTGAGCGATGGCTGCACCTCAGAGATCGTTCAAAAATAATACAGGGCGAGAAGTCAGCCATCTCCTAGACTCAGCGCTCGCTGAAGAAAGCAGGACGCCGGAACTCAGCGTCCGGCTGAGGTCGAGCGGTCGCTGACCCCGGGAACCTGAAGTCAGCCATGGCTGAGCTTCGAGACCGCTGACCCTGGGAGGTCAGCCGCGGCTGAGTCCCAGCGGTCGCTGACCTGGGCGGCGGCTGTTCTGCCACTTTTTACTCCGGAGGCCATAACTTCCTGCTCGTTTAACGGAATTCAGATTCGTAAATTGGGTTAGAAACTAGACATCCGTGGCTTTCTAATGGTACCCTGCACTTCCCCTGATTCCAAGTATTCTGTTCTGAAATCCAGTTAGAATCTGATACAGCTGTGCAAATTTTTCTGCAAGTTGTTTCTTTCAAGTTTAATCAATTTATTTTGATTTCTTGGAACTTTCTAAATCAAATTTTGCTCGTTATTATGAGCTTGAGATCCTTTATGTGACGAACTTTAGTAAGCAAGATGATGAATTAATTGCAAGCATGGCGATTGTTCGTTTTTGGATAGTAAAGTGAATGCGAGATATCGTTGGGAAGCGACAACGAGATGAAATCGACTGAAGAAAAAAAAAAGAAAAATGGGTATGAAGAAGAGATTTAAAATAAGTAATAAAAGAATGAAAACATAACTTAAAATATAATAATAATTCCGTTATTGGTTCATCATTCGTCGTCCGTTTCATTCTTTGTTTGTTTCGTCCGTCGTTCGTTATTCTTTTCTGTCATTAATCACATTCTTGTTATGTTTTAGAACGAGATTGAGATGAATTAATATCTCAAAAGAATTAAAGAATGAAATTAATTTCTCGGGATAATGTTATTCCTTTCTGTTTTGTTAGGAATACCTGAGCTAAAATTTTATTTAACCTCAGATTATCCGATTTAATTAAGGTTTGGGATTCTTTCATTACCCAACCTACTTCTCGGATTATTAATCCTGTCATTCCTTATTCAGTTAAATGCGTCAGTTTTGACCTCAGAAATTTTTATTAAAGAATTGGATTTAATTTTAGTCTTTCGCGCAGAGGTGATTTATTCTCTCTTTCCGAGGATCCTTAATATTCCCAACCCTACGAATATTAAATTTTCTTCCGTTTCCATTTTTCCGTTCTAGTAAGGGAGCATGAAGCGGGATCATTCTCCCTGTGTCATGAGAATAATAATATAATGACCTCGACATCAATCCAACTACTAAAAGGATGGATTGTTTAACTAACATCAACGTGTTCCTCTCCAAAAGTCAAGTTCAAGGCTAGTTTCTCATCGACACCAGTTGCGGACATTGAAGATGAAGTCAAGCTTACCTTGGTCTGAGATGTTATCGTCAAAGAGGAAGTAGCAGAAGAAGATGATGTAGAAATCGATAGAGTAGAATTCAATAATGAGTTTAATAAAGAAGAAAAGTTTTCCAAGGACGACCAATAGAGAGTCGACCTTTTTAATTATTTTGAGAACGTGAAAGAAAGAAGTAGTATAAATACGGGAAATGTGAGTTTTTAAGTAGAATATATGATGCATGGTTTAACCATAGATTTTTCGGTAACAGATTAGTATTCTGTACCGTCACTATTACGCTAGTGTGATGCTAGAACATCACAATTAAGATAAGAATAATTTATCTTTTGATAGATTCCTTATCTTAAAGAGATCTCAAAAGGGAAAATCTTCCAGTACATGAAAGAATGACTAAAGAAGTCATTAAGTTCAGTTGATGAGTTCTTATATGCTTAAGAAAAATAAGAAGTTATGATGTTTTGTGAAGCAGAAAGTAAGTTGACAGTAAATTGTCAAGATAAAGTTAGAGTTTAAAGAATAAGAATTTTATGAATATAAGCTAAGTATGAAAGAAGTAAGTTGCTTTGCCAAAAGTTAAAAGTACGTTAGGTTATTTTGCGAATTGTTTGAATGGTTAAGAAAAGTTATGAAGCTGAATGCTTTGATGTTGATTGTCAATATGAGAAAAGTTTATGAAGCTAAGCTGTTGTGCTATTGCTTAAGTATTGAGTTAGGTTATGAAAGTGATTATGCTATGATAAGATTTGATTTACTTGAATGTTAAGTTCCATGTTTGGAACTAGTATTTTGAGAAATAATTATTTTTATATTAAAGCTTAAAATGTGAAAAGTGCTTAAACTTTCAAGTTAAATTCTTGATAATGTGATCGTATGATGATGAGAATGAATCGTTTGATTCATTAATTATGATGAGGATATTATGTGCTAAAGATGTGAATAAGAATTTTATTAAGTTTTAAAAATCAAGGAAGTTTTATTCCGTTTAAAGAAAATAAAATTCTTCGGAAAAACCCTTGCGCGTGTTAATTAGAATGCCTTTTAGAAAAAAAAAAATAATAATAATAATAATAATAAAATAGAAAAGAAGAACATCAAGAACCTTTTTCCGTCTCCTCAGCCTGAAAAGAGGATAAAAGAACTTTTTCTTCGTCAAAATCCCCAACTTTAGACGGGAGAGAAAATTCGTTAGAAGCTGAAGAGTGGGTTTGATCGTTAGAAAGAATTTTTAGGTTTCTTCGTTGTATCGATCAAGAGCGTCTTACGTGCATGACCTACCAGCTCAAAGGATCTGCGGATCATTGGTGAAAAGTTCGTCAGGAGACGTATACCCGAGCGGCTAAAGATCTAACTAGAGAATAATTCAAGAATACTCTTTTCGAGAATTATGTCCCAAGAAGTTATCGCAAATAAAAGAAGAATGAGTATGCCAATCTTAAGCAAGGAAAGAAATCGGTATCCGAGTTTGATCGATAGTTTTATGATCTCACTCGTTTCGCCTAAGATGAAGTAGACACAGATAAGATAAGGTCTGAGCTCTTTCGAGCCGGACTACGTCGAGAAATAAGAGTCGTGCTACTCAGTTAGAGTGTATTGATCTATGCAGAAGTAGTGCATTGAAGATCAAGGAAATTTAACAGGTTTAGGTCAATCAAAAGGCGTACCTGTTATAATCTTATGGGTACATCGCATTCATTTATATAAAATGCATGCGTTAATAATCTTGATCTAAAACGTAGAACGTGCTAGGCGAAATCTAAGAATAATTACTCCAGTAGGTGAACCTACCTCAATTACTCTTGTTTGTTTTAAATTAGAGTTGAATTAGGACTTCTTTAAATGATAGTCAAAGCCTTAACCTAGATTAAAATGTGAATTGTTGATATCATTCTAGGAATGGATTAGTTAACCGAGAATTTTGTAACCATTCGATACAAGTAGAGACAAATCTCTTTTCAGCCATCTAGTCAAGATTAGAAATTATTCTGCCGTCACAATCTGCGGAAGCGAGATGATAGCGACCATGGAAGTAATTCCAAATTTAAGAACAAGGATTTCTAATGTTCAGAGAAAAGATGAAAAGTTAGAAAAGTTTGAATTTTAGTACAACCCTTCATCCTCAAAGGGATGGTCAATCAGAAAGAACCATTCAAATCCTAGGGGATATATATTAAGAATTATTGTTCTTGATCGAAGAGATCATTGGGAGCAAATTTTACCTCTTGTTAAATTTGCTTATGACAACAGTTACGGAATGTCAATAGGCATGGCACCCTATGAAGCCTTCATGGAAGAAAATGTCAATCTCCGCTCCCTTGAAATAATGTGAGCGAGAGAAAAATGTTAGGGCCGAAGTAATTAAATAAATGATAGAGATTGTGCGTCAAGTCAAAAAAAAAAAAAAAGGTCGTCAGGAATTTTTTTAAGACACGTGAAGATCAACGTTAGAGTTTGAAGGGGGAAACCTTTACAAAGAAAATTCATCGTTTGGTGTTAAAAGAAAATTTACTCTCGCTACATAAGACCGTAGGAAATTCTGAAAAGAATAAGTCAAGTAGCGGATAAGCTAGCTTTATCACCGAGTTTTAGAAGTACATATAACGTGTTCCATGTATCTCAGTTGCGACGATACATGTTTGACCCTAAGCACGTTATCCATCAAAAAGAAGTGATCTTTAATCCAGATCTTAGTTATGAAGAGAAGTCAAAAGCGATTTTGGATCAAAAGGTCCAGCAGCTTAGAAATAAGTCAATCGTGTCAATTAAGATCACGTAGAATCATAATGGTTTAGAAGAAGCCACTTGGGAGTTAGAAAGTAAGATGAAGGAAAAGTATCCCGAGTTATTCCAAGATGTAAGTAAATTTCGGGACGAAATTTATTTTTAGGGGGAGAATGTAATATCCCGTCTTTCTTGCGTACTAAAATTAATTAATTTAATAAGAAAGATAAGATTCCAGTGAAAGAAAAATTTTCGTTCCCGAAAATTTTATCCGGTAGATATATTTTGCCGTAAAAATGAGTTTTAATTAATTTTTATCGTCTCGGTTAATCCGAAATGAAGAAGTTTTTACATTTATCATTAAGTGATAAATGATTAGTCATTAATTGACTAAAAGAAGAATTTAATTTATTTAAGTGATTTATTGCGTAATTTATCACTTAAATTTTTAGTTTCGGTCGATTTGAAAATGTTTCAAATCTCCGATTCTTTCTGTGAGATTTTTATCTAGGGTTCGTGAAACCCTAATTGATTTTTCTATGTTGAGAAATTAGAGGTTTAATTGAGGATTTAGTTGTTAGTAATTAATTGAATTGATTAGAATTTTAATTAATTAACTAATCTAATTATTTCCTAAATATCTAGATATTTTTTTTAGATAAGGTTTATTCTTAAGAATATTCCTAATTGACTTTCAAAGTCTAATTAATTAAATAATTAATTAACCTATGCTATGTATATATATATATGCATCATTTCACTCAATTCCTCTCATCTCTCTCTCGCCATTTCTCTCTCAAAACGGCGAACACTCACACACTTTCACACACTTAAATCCTTCATTTAAGTCTTCATAATCCAAGCTCCAAGATCAAGGTTTCCATCCAAACCAATTTCCAAGTTATTAATCAAGGTAAGATATAAGTTTAATTCAAGTTTATAGCTTAAAAATAAGCTTTGATCATCTTATTTTTAAATTCCAGATTTTTTCGAAAATTAGGATTTAATTAGTAGATGATTATGATCTTGATTTTTGATGTTTAATTCATGCTTGGGATGCATGATAGATCATTGATTCAAGCTTAATTAAAACCCTAACCCTAATTATTTGAATTTTCGAAAAATGAAGGAAGAATTAGGGGTTTATAAATTTTGATGATGGATGATCAAATTAATTGATTATTTGAGCTTAGATAATTATTCTAAGCATGTTTGATGTTGGAAGTAATCAAAGAATCAAAGTCCTTCTATTATTTTCAAAATAGCCGAAAATATTAATTAAAATTAGGGGTTTTTGATCCTTTGATCCTATGATCAAATTGATGATTTCTATGAGCTCCTATGATGATTATAAACATGTTTGATGGTTTGATTTATTAAGATTTGAGAAATTTCAATTTAAATTAACATGATTGGAAGTGATTAGAATGAAATTTGGATTTTAAATTCTTAATTTATCAAAAGGACCGAAATATATATGTACAATAAAGCCATGTATTTGATTTTAATGAAGAAAATAATGATAGAAATGGAATCTACGTTAAAAATTAAGTGACGTAGAATTTTTTCAGAATTTTAATACAAAGTTTTGAAATTGAGAGTTTCTAGAGTTTAATTCCTTGATTAACCCGGCCAATTTGGATTTACTCATGAACTCGATCATTGGAATTACCATTGGACTCAATCATTTATTTACTGAACTCGATCAATTGGAATTACCAATTTGGACCTAGTCATTGGATTTACTCGAACTCGATCATTGAATTACCATTGGACCCGATCATTGGATTTACATGAACTCGGTCATTGGATTACCAATTTGGACCCGATCATTGGATTTACCTAACTCGATCATTGGAATTTACCAATTTGGACTCGATCATTTACCAATTTGAACTCGATCATTGGATTTGCAATTTGGACTCGATCATTGGAATTTAACTCGATCATTGGATTTACCAATTGGACTCGATCATTGAATTGTTGGACTCGATCATTGGAATTTGGACCCGATCATTGGATTTACCATGGACTCGATCTGGATTACTTCATTGAACTCGATCATTGATTTACCCGATCAGTGGATTTACCCGGCTCAGTGGATTAACTCAATTGGTCCAGACTCTGTTTTCCAGTACTGTTTTTCCGGCCGGCTCGGTTTTCCAATTCTGTTTTCCGGCCAGCTCGGTTTTCCAAATAACTCGGTTTTCCGGCTAGCTTGATTTTCCGGATACGCTTGATTTATCCAGCTGATCTTTGATCAACTTGTTTTCGGTTGTTTCTTTCGTAAACTCAAAAGTTATAATGTTAAGCTTAAATGTTATCAAAGAACTTAAGCATTTTTGATGTGCTAAAATAAATAAAGAAAGAGCTTAATGGTTAATGAGATGCTTATATGAAGAAATGAAATATTTTTTTTTATGATATGATTAATGTTGACAATAGTATAAGTTATAAGTCATTAAATATTAATGAAAAGATGGAAGGGTTAGAAGTAAAGTATATGTTTGCTTATGTCTTTAGAAGTTCTTTTCGAATAGTGAATGATTAAGAGCTAATGATGATTTTAAGTATTAATGACACACTAATGATGAATTAAGTGTTAATGATACGTCATTAATGAGTTAATATGTCAAAGACATATTTTGATAATAATATAATATTAAGTTTAAATATTATCCAAAAAGTTTAAGCATTTATATTATGCTTAAATAATTAAATGAAAAGCTTAAGTGTTAATCAGATGTTTATTTGTTAAGGAAATGTTTATGTGATAATGATACGATAGTATGATAGATGGCAAGCTTAAGTGGTTAATGAAGTTATTAGTATGATTTTAACTGTTAATTAAGTTAGTTAAGAGCGTTTAAGAAGTTAAGTTAGAAATTCTCGAGTTTCGACGTAGAATTCCGAAGCGAATTAAGTTAAGAATATCGAGTTTGTTTATTCGATAGAAATTATTCTCGTTTTGAAGTTCGTATTTCCATTTCGATTAAAGGAGCAAGTGGAAGTGGAAGCTGAAGTGTAAAGCACAAATTTAGCAATCGTTAAAGTTAAGACAAAAGCTTAAGTGTATCAGGTGGGCTTTCTAACCAATGAAATGACGAATGAAGTTATATGATTATATATGAGATGTTTTAAAAATGATTGACTTGCCAAATGTTTAAGTTCTTGTATGTTACCATCTACTATAGCAAGACGAATTCGGTCCTACGCAAGGTAGGATTTGTGTACACTATTTTGTAATCGGGAGCCTTCCGAAAGGAATGGACGATTACAAGTGTTTGAGAAGGAGGCCTCCTTCTCAACACTATCATTATGTGATTATAGATCTGGTACATACATCCTAAAGTATATGTCTGGCCAGACAAACATGATTCTACGTAAAAGAAGAAGTTGAGCATGCACGGAGTTTATTTTTGAGAGACAAAAATTACTTGTGCTTATGCTTTATGGCAAGTTTAATCTCTAACTCTAAGAAGTAAGTTTCAAAATATTTTGGCATGTGCCCACTGAGTACGAAGTACTCAGCCCCGCCTATTATTTCTAAAATGTGCAGGTTAGCTGGGATGAAGATGATCGTGTGCTGGCGGACTTGTTGTTGTTGTTATTATTTTATTAATGTTAAGAGTCATTTTGATGAGCTTAGAACCTAGAATATATGTCTTCACACATATATTCTCTCGTTTTCATTTGCAAGATTATGATATTGAGATTAGTATAAGTTGATGAAGTGTTGAAGTCTGAAGTCTCGAACTATGTTTGTTATCTTATTTTGAAGTCTAGCCAATCTAATTATCTATATAATAGTTGTTCGTTATATTGGAAGTTCAGTCTTATTACAACTGATTTTATCGTGCTTTCTTGATCCTGAAAATCAGCTCATTTCCTTCATGGTTGTTGCCATTAATCTGGTTGATGAGATTATTGATTTCCGAGCTGATTTGAGATTGTATTTGATGATATGCATATTTTAAAAAGAGATCAAATGTTCGTTTCATTAATCTCGAGTTACGCATGTCATAATTATCCTAAGTTTGATGATTTGTCGAGCATGAGTTGCCTTGTTTGCTCTTAAATGATAGCAGGGTCGCTATCTTAATCCTTTTGTTAATCATAAATTGTGTAAGTCGTGGGACCCACCGGCTTTGTCATCTAATTTCTAGGCCGGGCTGCGACAGAGTGGTATCAGAGCAGGTCTGTTTGCTCTGAGTCATTATTTCTTAAAAGTCTAGTCTAGTTTGAATCCCTAGACTAGTCGAGAGCAAAGTCTATTGCTCTAAGTTCATATTTCTTAAAGTCTAGTCTGGTTTGAGTTCTAGACTAGTCAAGTTTGAACAACAACAAAAGTCCAGCACATCATCTCATCCGGCAAACCAGGTACGCATTTAAAAGTTTCCTATGATAAAAAGTTTAAAATTTGAAGTTCCATGTGACTGAGGGACTGTTATGTGGACCTGATCAACCCACATAGCTAGAAACTCAGTAATATGGTCTTCTGTCTCCATAACGGAGTTAATTAATAAGATGAAGTTAGAAAGTTGGAGAAATATGAAATTGTGATGTGGATTTGAGATTTTAATGAGGTTGTTTTATGATTGAGTTGTTTAAAGTAAGTTTTAACAATTGCAAGCAAGACAATTGTACGTTTTTGGGAAGTTTCGTGAGCTTGGTATCACGTATGGAAAGGAAATTAGTTTCTCGAAGTGACGAGGCCATGAAAAAGTTTCAGTAAATGCATATGAGCTATGTAGATATTAGCAGAGTTGAGCCGTTTCCATCGTGTTTAGATGAATATTAATGAGAGTAATATTTCAGGGGTTCTCGGAATAGTAAAATTGGTTCCTCTTCTTCCTGACGAGTGGATGAAGTAGGATGGAGCAGGATTGCAGGATCCAATGCATCAAGACGATCCAATTTCTTTTCTCATTCCTCAAGAGAACCACGAGCTCGTTGTTTCTCCTCATCCTAATGATTATGGGTTTGATGTAAAACTCATTTCTTTCTTAGCCGTTGTCGAATAACTATATTTCATCTTCACCCTTATCGAATGTTTTGCTTCTGTTTCCAAGCCTTCTGCTTCGGTGAACAACTTGGTTCAGCTCCCTCTATTGATGTAGTTCCATTAAATCCTCCTTTGGATACTCTTCAAGCTTTGAATTCTTCAGAGCTTGATTATTTCTTTGGAATTCAGCTTGTTTCTTTCGTTTCTGCGAGAGGACTACGTCTGGACCGCGTCGTCATGTCAGTGACGAGGAGATCGTTGACCCCGAGGTCGGAGCAACCGAAGGATATTTTTATCTTCGTTGTATGCCGTTTAGTCATCTAAGATTTCAAACCTAGTTTTAGACCTTTTTCGGGTGTGGTCGACATGAGTGTTGTCCCTTTGACGTTAGATGAAGTGGAGAAAGCCGAGGAGAGTACCGAGTCTGAAAGTGAGGAAGAAAAAGAAGAAGAAGATCCATTAGAGGATGAGCAGAGAGAGAGAGTTCGAGAGTGGCGTTAATTTAATAGATTAATAATCGAACAAATTTTACGCTTGTTTAGTAGGTTTTCGTATAAAGATGCATAAAATGTTAAGTTTTCAAAGATTCGGTAGCGATGAAGAATTCCGCTCCGAGAAAGTAGTTTTGCGTGATGCCCTAAAATCACGGTTAACGTGGGGAGTTTTTATATAGAGAAAAATCCCTCGTTTTTTTGAAAAAGTCCTCGAAGAGGTAATTTTTTTCCGTTATAAGAAGAAGTATGGCCAAAGCGGTCATTTTAGAAAATTTCCGAGTTTTGTATTTATGTCGGAAATTATATCTTAAAAATGAATTAATGAAACAAGAATTTTTGAAGTAAAATGAATTTTATTTTTAGTAAATAAAAGCGTTAAAACAAGAATTGAAAGATAGAAAGTTCGTTGAGCGCATAAAGAATCGAAGGAGAAATTTTTTTTTAGCCATGAAAGTGAGCGATGGCTGCACCTCAGAGATCGTTCAAAAATAATACAGGGCGAGAAGTCAGCCATCTCCTAGACTCAGCGCTCGCTGAAGAAAGCAGGACGCCGGAACTCAGCGTCCGCTGAGGTCGAGCGGTCGCTGACCCCGGGAACCTGAAGTCAGCCATGGCTGAGCTTCAGAGACCGCTGACCATGGCAGGTCAGCCGCGGCTGAGTCCCAGCGGTCGCTGACCTGGGCGGCGGCTGTTCTGCCACTTTTTACTCCGGAGGCCATAACTTCCTGCTCGTTTAACGGAATTCAGATTCATAAATTGGGTTAGAAACTAGACATCCGTGGCTTTCTAATGGTACCCTGCACTTCCCCTGATTCCAAGTATTCTGTTCTGAAATCCAGTTAGAATCTGATACAGCTGTGCAAATTTTTCTGCAAGTTGTTTCTTTCAAGTTTAATCAATTTATTTTGATTTCTTGGAACTTTCTAAATCAAATTTTGCTCGTTATTATGAGCTTGAGATCCTTTATGTGACGAACTTTAGTAAGCAAGATGATGAATTAATTGCAAGCATGGCGATTGTTCGTTTTTGGATAGTAAAGTGAATGCGAGATATCGTTGGGAAGCGACAACGAGATGAAATCGACTGAAGAAAAAAAAAAGAAAAATGGGTATGAAGAAGAGATTTAAAATAAGTAATAAAAGAATGAAAACATAACTTAAAATATAATAATAATTCCGTTATTCGTTCATCATTCGTCGTCCGTTTCATTCTTTGTTTGTTTCATCCGTCGTTCGTTATTCTTTTCTGTCATTAATCACATTCTTGTTATGTTTTAGAACGAGATTGAGATGAATTAATATCTCAAAAGAATTAAAGAATGAAATTAATTTCTCGGGATAATGTTATTCCTTTCTGTTTTGTTAGGAATACCTGAGCTAAAATTTTATTTAACCTCAGATTATCCGATTTAATTAAGGTTTGGGATTCTTTCATTACCCAACCTACTTCTCGGATTATTAATCCTGTCATTCCTTATTCAGTTAAATGCGTCAGTTTTGACCTCAGAAATTTTTATTAAAGAATTGGATTTAATTTTAGTCTTTCGCGCAGAGGTGATTTATTCTCTCTTTCCGAGGATCCTTAATATTCCCAACCCTACGAATATTAAATTTTCTTCCGTTTCCATTTTTCCGTTCTAGTAAGGGAGCATGAAGCGGGATCATTCTCCCTGTGTCATGAGAATAATAATATAATGACCTCGACAGCAATCCAACTACTAAAAGGATGGATTGTTTAACTAACATCAACGTGTTCCTCTCCAAAAGTCAAGTTCAAGGCTAGTTTCTCATCGACACCAGTTGCGGACATTGAAGATGAAGTCAAGCTTACCTTGGTCTGAGATGTTATCGTCAAAGAGGAAGTAGCAGAAGAAGATGATGTAGAAATCGATAGAGTAGAATTCAATAATGAGTTTAATAAAGAAGAAAAGTTTTCCAAGGACGACCAATAGAGAGTCGACCTTTTTAATTATTTTGAGAACGTGAAAGAAAGAAGTAGTATAAATACGGGAAATGTGAGTTTTTAAATAGAATATATGATGCATGGTTTAACCATAGATTTTTCGGTAACAGATTAGTATTCTGTACCATCACTATTACGCTAGTGTGATGCTAGAACATCACAATTAAGATAAGAATAATTTATCTTTTGATAGATTCCTTATCTTAAAGAGATCTCAAAAGGGAAAATCTTCTAGTACATGAAAGAATGACTAAAGCAGTCATTAAGTTCAGTTGATGAGTTCTTATATGCTTAAGAAAAATAAGAAGATATGAAGCTTTGTGAAGCAGAAAGTAAGTTGACAGTAAATTGTCAAGATAAAGTTAGAGTTTAAAGAATAAGAATTTTATGAATATAAGCTAAGTATGAAAGAAGTAAGTTGCTTTGCCAAAAGTTAAAAGTACGTTAGGTTATTTTGCGAATTGTTTGAATGGTTAAGAAAAGTTATGAATCTGAATGTTTTGATGTTGATTGTCAATATGAGAAAAGTTTATGAAGCTAAGTTGTTGTGCTATTGCTTAATTATTGAGTTAAGTTATGAAAGTGATTATGCTATGATAAGATTTGATTTACTTGAATGTTAAGTTCCATATTTGGAACTATTATTTTGAGAAATGCTTGCTTTTACATTAAAGCTTAATATGTGAAAAGTGCTTAAACTTTCAAGTTAAATTCTTGATAATGTGATCGTATGATGATGAGAATGAATCGTTTGATTCATTAATTATGATGAGGATATTATGTGCTAAAGATGTGAATAAGAATTTTATTAAGTTTTAAAAATCAAGGAGTTTTATTCCGTTTAAAGAAAATAAAATTCTTCGGAAAAATCCTTGTGCGTGTTAATTAGAATGCCTTCTAGAAAAAAAAAATAAAGTAGAAAAGAAGAACATCAAGAACCTTTTTCCGTCTCCTCAGCCTGAAAAGAGGATAAAAGAACTTTTTCTTCGTCAAAATCCCCAACTTTAGACGGGAGAGAAAATTCGTTAGAAGCTGAAGAGTGGGTTTGATCGTTAGAAAGAATTTTTAGGTTTCTTCGTTGTATCGATCAAGAGCGTCTTACGTGCATGACCTACCAGCTCAGAGGATCTGCGGATCATTGGTGGAAAGTTCGTCAGGAGACGTATACCCGAGCGGCTAAAGATCTAACTAGAGAATAATTCAAGAATACTCTTTTCAAGAATTATACCCCAAGAAGTTATCGCAAATAAAAGAAGAATGAGTATGCCAATCTTAAGCAAGGAGAGAAATCGGTATCCGAGTTTGATCGATAGTTTTATGATCTCACTCGTCTCGCCTAAGATGAAGTAGACACAGATAAGATAAGGTCTGAGCTCTTTCGAGCCGGACTACGTCGAGAAATAAGAGTCGTGCTACTCAGTTAGAGTGTATTGATCTATGCAGAAGTAGTGCATTGAAGATCAAGGAAATTTAATAGGTTTAGGTCAATCAAAAAGCGTACATGTTATAATCTTATGGGTACATCGCATTCATTTATATAAAATGCATGCGTTAATAATTTTGATCTAAAAACGTAGAACGTGCTAGGCGAAATCTAAGAATAATTACTCCAGTAGGTGAACCTACCTCAATTACTCTTGTTTGTTTTAAATTAGAGTTGAATTAGGACTTCTCTAAATGATAGTCAAAGCCTTAACCTAGATTAAAATGTGAAATGTTGATATCATTCTAGGAATGGATTAGTTAATCAAGAATTTTGTAACCATTCGGTACAAGTAGAGATAAATCTCTTTTCAGCCATCTAGTCAAGATTAGAAATTATTCTGCCGTCACAAACTGCAGAGCAGATGATAGCAGCCATGGAAGTAATTCCAAATTTAAGAACAAGGATTTCTAATGTTCAGAGAAAAGATGAAAAGTTAGAAAAGTTTGAATTTTAGTACAACCCTTCATCCTCAAAGGGATGGTCAATCAGAAAGAACCATTCAAATCTTAGGAGATATATTAAGAATTATTGTTCTTGATCGAAGAGATCATTGGGAGCAAATTTTACCTCTTGTTAAATTTGCTTATGACAACAGTTACGGAATGTCAATAGGCATGGCACCCTATGAAGCCTTCATGGAAGAAAATGTCAATCTCCGCTCCCTTGAAATAATGTGAGCGAGAGAAAAATGTTAGGGCCGAAGTAATTAAATAAATGATAGAGATTGTGCGTCAAGTCAGAAAAAAAAAAAAAAAAAAAAAAAAAAAAGGTCGTCAGGAATTTTTTTAAGACACGTGAAGATCAACGTTAGAGTTTGAAGGGGGAAACCTTTACAAAGAAAATTCATCGTTTGGTGTTAAAAGAAAATTTACTCTCGCTACATAAGACCGTAGGAAATTCTGAAAAGAATAAGTCAAGTAGCGGATAAGCTAGCTTTATCACCGAGTTTTAGAAGTACATATAACGTGTTCCATGTATCTCAGTTGCGACGATACATGTTTGACCCTAAGCACGTTATCCATCAAAAAAAGAAGTGATCTTTAATCCAGATCTTAGTTATGAAGAGAAGTCAAAAGCGATTTTGGATCAAAAGGTCCGGCGAACTTAGAAATAAGTCAATCGTGTCAATTAAGATCACGTAGAATCATAATGGTTTAGAAGAAGCCACTTGGGAGTTAGAAAGTAAGATGAAGGAAAAGTATCCCGAGTTATTCCAAGATGTAAGTAAATTTCGGGACGAAATTTATTTTTAGGGGGAGAGAATGTAATATCCCGTCTTTCTTGCGTACTAAAATTAATTAATTTAATAAGAAAGATAAGATTCCAGTGAAAGAAAAATTTTCGTTCCCGAAAATTTTATCCGGTAGATATATTTTGCCGTAAAAATGAGTTTTAATTAATTTTTATCGTCTCGGTTAATCCGAAATGAAGAAGTTTTTACATTTATCATTAAGTGATAAATGATTAGTCATTAATTGACTAAAAGAAGAATTTAATTTATTTAAGTGATTTATTGCGTAATTTATCACTTAAATTTTTAGTTTCGGTCGATTTGAAAATGTTTCAAATCTCCGATTCTTTCTGTGAGATTTTTATCTAGGGTTCGTGAAACCCTAATTGATTTTTCTATGTTGAGAAATTAGAGGTTTAATTGAGGATTTAGTTGTTAGTAATTAATTGAATTGATTAGAATTTTAATTAATTAACTAATCTAATTATTTCCTAAATATCTAGATATTTTTTTTTTAGATAAGGTTTATTCTTAAGAATATTCCTAATTGACTTTCAAAGTCTAATTAATTAAATAATTAATTAACCTATGCTATGTATATATATATATATGCATCATTTCACTCAATTCCTCTCATCTCTCTCTCGCCATTTCTCTCTCAAAACGGCAGAACACTCACACACTTTCACACACTTAAATCCTTCATTTAAAGTCTTCATAATCCAAGCTCCAAGATCAAGGTTTCCATCCAAACCAATTTCCAAGTTATTAATCAAGGTAAGATATAAGTTTAATTCAAGTTTATAGCTTAAAAATAAGCTTTGATCATCTTATTTTTAAATTCCAGATTTTTCGAAACTTAGGATTTAATTAGTAGATGATTATGATCTTGATTTTTGATGTTTAATTCATGCTTGGGATGCATGATAGATCATTGATTCAAGCTTAATTAAAACCCTAACCCTAATTAATTGAATTTTCGAAAAATGAAGGAAGAATTAGGGGTTTTTAAATTTTGATGATGGATGATCAAATTAATTGATTATTTGAGCTTAGATAATTATTCTGAGCATGTTTGATGTTGGAAGTAATCAAAGAATCAAAGTCCTTCTATTATTTTCAAAATAGCCGAAAATATTAATTAAAATTAGGGGTTTTTGATCCTTTGATCCTATGATCAAATTGATGATTTCTATGAGCTCCTATGATGATTATAAACATGTTTGATGGTTTGATTTATTAAGATTTGAGAAATTTCAATTTAAATTAACATGATTGGAAGTGATTAAAATGAAATTTGGATTTTAAATTCTTAATTAATCAAAAGGACCGAAATATATATGTACAATAAAGCCATGTATTTGATTTTAATGAAGAAAATAATGATAGAAGTGGAATCTACGTTAAAAATTAAGTGACGTAGAATTTTTCAGAATTTTAATACAAAGTTTTGAAATTGAGAGTTTCTAGAGTTTAATTCCTTGATTAACCGTCAATTTGGATTTACTCATTGAAACTCGATCATTGGAATTACCAAATTTGGACCCGATCAATGGATTTACTCATTGAACTCGATCAATTTGGAATTACCAATTGGACCTAGTCAGTTGGATTTACTCGAATTGAACTCGATCATTGGAATTACCCAATTTGGACCCAGTCAACTGGATTTACTCGAGTGAAACTCGATCAATTGGAATTACCCAATTGGACCATCATTGGATTTACCCAATTGAACTCGATCATTGGAATTTACTCAATTGGACTCGATCATTGGAATTGCAATTGAACTCACAGTAGGAATTTACCCATTGGACTCGATCATTGGAATTACAATTTGAACTCGATCAGTAAAATTGCAATTTGGACTCGATCATTGGAATTACCAATTTGGACCCGATCATTGGAATTTACCAATGGACTCGGTCAGTAGGAATTACTCGGTGAACTCGATCATTGGAATTTGCAATTTGGACCCGATCAATTGGATTTACCGGTGAACCATCAATTGGATTAACTCATTGGTCCAACTCTGTTTTTCCAATGACTCTGTTTTCCAGCTCGGTTTTTCAGCCATTCTGTTTTTCCGGCCGGCAATTTCGGTTTTCCAAATAACTCGCTTTTTCCGGCTAGCTTGATTTTCCGAACGACTTGATTTATCCGGTGATCTTTGATCAACTTGTTTTCAGTTGTTTCTTTCGTAAACTCAAAAGTTATAATGTTAAGCTTAAATGTTATCAAAGAACTTAAGCATTTTTGATGTGCTAAAATAAATAAAGAAAGAGCTTAATGGTTAATGAGATGCTTATATGAAGAAATGAAATATTTTTTTTATGATATGATTAATGTTGACAATAGTATAAGTTATAAGTCATTAAATATTAATGAAAAGATGGAAGGGTTAGAAGTAAAGTATATGTTTGCTTATGTCTTTAGAAGTTCTTTTCGAATAGTGAATGATTAAGAGCTAATGATGATTTTAAGTATTAATGACACACTAATGATGAATTAAGTGTTAATGATACGTCATTAATGAGTTAATATGTCAAAGACATATTTTGATAATAATATAATATTAAGTTTAAATATTATCCAAAAAGTTTAAGCATTTATATTATGCTTAAATAATTAAATGAAAAGCTTAAGTGTTAATCAGATGTTTATTTGTTAAGGAAATGTTTATGTGATAATGATACGATAGTATGATAGATGGCAAGCTTAAGTGGTTAATGAAGTTATTAGTATGATTTTAACTGTTAATTAAGTTAGTTAAGAGAGTTTAAGAAGTTAAGTTAGAAATTCTCGAGTTTCGACGTAGAATTCCGAAGCGAATTAAGTTAAGATTATCGAATTTGTTTATTCGATAGAAATTATTCTCGTTTTGAAGTTCGTATTTCCATTTCGATTAAAGGAGCAAGTGGAAGTGGAAGCTGAAGTGTAAAGCACAAATTTAGCAAGCGTTAAAGTTAAGACAAAAGCTTAAGTGTATCAGGTGGGCTTTCTAACCAATGAAATGACGAATGAAGTTATATGATTATATATATGAGATGTTTTAAAAATGATTGACTTGCCAAATGTTTAAGTTCTTGTATGTTACCATCTACTATAGCAAGACGAATTCGGTCCTACGCAAGGTAGGATTTGTGTACACTATTTTGTAATCGGGAGCCTTCCGAAAGGAATGGACGATTACAAGTGTTTGAGAAGGAGGCCTCCTTCTCAACACTATCATTATGTGATTATAGATCTGGTACATACATCCTAAAGTATATGTCTGGCCAGACAAACATGATTTACAGAAAAGAAGAAGTTGAGCTTGCACAGGTTTATTTTTGAGAGACAAAAATTACTTGTGCTTATGCTTTATGGCAAGTTTAATCTCTAACTCTAAAAAGTAAGTTTCAAAATATTTTGGCATGTGCCCACTGAGTACGAAGTACTCAGCCCCGCCTATTATTTCTAAAATGTGCAGGTTAGTTGGGATGAAGATGATCGTGTGCTGGCGGACTTGTTGTTGTTGTTATTATTTTATTAATGTTAAGAGTCATTTTGATAAGCTTAGAACCTAGAATATATGTCTTCACACATATATTCTCTCGTTTTTCCGCTGCAAGATTATGATATTGAGATTAGTATAAGTTGATGAAGTGTTGAAGTCTGAAGTCTCGAACTATGTTTGTTATCTTATTTTGAAGTCTAGCCAATCTAATTATCTATATAATAGTTGTTCGTTATATTGGAAGTTCAGTCTTATTACAACTGATTTTATCGTGCTTTCTTGATCCTGAAAATCAGCTCATTTCCTTCATGGTTGTTGCCATTAATCTGGTTGATGAGATTATTGATTTCCGAGCTGATTTGAGATTGTATTTGATGATATGCATATTTTAAAAAGAGATCAAATGTTCGTTTCATTAATCTCGAGTTACGCATGTCATAATTATCCTAAGTTTGATGATTTGTCGAGCATGAGTTGCCTTGTTTGCTCTTAAATGATAGCAGGGTCGCTATCTTAATCCTTTTGTTAATCATAAATTGTGTAAGTCGTGGGACCCACCGGCTTTGTCATCTAATTTCTAGGCCGGGCTGCGACATTAAGACTTCGTTTACTTTGTGTGAATAGTTAAGACTGATATTTATCACTATTATCATATCATGCTTTCTGGAATATGGATACAATTGAAGGCTTCTGTCAGGACTTTCACAGCTAAATTTCAAGGTTTTATACAGTATTTGTCATCTAACTTCTACTTAATTTGGAATCGATATGAACTCTTCAAATATTTTGGGATATACATAATAAGAGATAAATTGCACTAATAGATTTGGTGGGAATGTGATGATTAGAAAGCATGCAGTATTAGAATGTATCACAAATTCATGCATTCCACCACTGAAATAGTCTATTGCATTAATAGACCTTGTGCGATTATAAGAAAGCATGCTCTTCATTTTGATAAATTCATCAATTCCACCATTTTACTATTTTTCATTTAAAAAAGAATTGGCATTCAAATTCATTATACGTTCATGAACTCCACTACTAAATTGTTTGTGTGCAGTAGAACTAGTCAACATTCTTTTCTTAAGAAAAATACTCACAACTACATTTATAGAAATATATTTCGACGTACAATACTACAATGTATAAGTGGAGTTTGTCACTCCAATTTATTTATTTACAAAAAAAAAAAAAAAGGAATTTTCCAATTTTCTATTGATTTTGAACACCCTAGCTAAACCTTTTTGCCGTCTTCCTTATTTCCTCGTTGAAGTTGAGCTCCAACTGTAAGACCGACCCACCAATTCTCCTCCTCCTCCTCCTCCTCGCTCTCTCTCTCTGTCACTCTAAGTTGAGCCATGACGGAGATAAAGCTCTCGGAGATGCGAGACCTAACCCGAATCGAACGAATCGGCGCGCACTCCCACATCCGGGGGCCTCGGCCTCGACTCCGCCCTCGAGGCCCGCTCCTCCTCCGAGGGTATGGTGGGCCAGAATTCAGCCCGGAAAGCCGCCGGCATCATCGTCAAGATGGTCCAAGAAGGCAAAATTGCGGGCCGGGCAGTCCTCCTCGCGGGCCAGCCCGGGACCGGCAAAACTGCAATCGCCATGGGCATGGCTAAATCCATCGGCCAAGAAACCCCCTTCGCCATGCTTGCAGGGAGCGAACTTTTCTCTCTGGAGATGTCGAAAACTGAGGCCCTAATGCAGGCGTCCAGGAAAGCAATTGGGGTCAGAATTAAGGAGGAAACTGAGGTGATTGAAGGCGAGGTTGTGGAGATACAGATTGACCGGCCGGCTGTTTCTGGGGCGGCGTCGAAGGTGGGCAAGCTTACGCTGAAGACTACGGATATGGAGACGGTGTACGACTTGGGAGGGAAGATGATTGAAGCGTTGGCGAAGGAGAAAGTGCAGAGCGGTGATGTAATTGGGATTGACAAGGCGTCGGGGAAGATCACGAAGCTCGGAAGGTCTTTCTCGAGGTCGCGTGATTATGATGCAATGGGGCCTCAGACTAAGTTCGTGCAGTGTCCCTATGGCGAGCTGCAGAAGAGGAAGGAAGTTGTGCATTGTGTTACGCTTCATGAGATTGATGTTATCAACAGCAGGTAGAATTCATTGTCATGCCATGCGATTATCATTAAATTATGGTTTGAGAGTTTCCTGTTTATGATGATGTGTATTCCCTTTTTTTCTATTGTTTGATGCATTCTGAATGGCTTGAATTTCTTGTCATGGTGTTTTGAAATTTTTGTTTTGGCTAACTGCTTCAAAGAAGACATTCGGGGTGGGGGTGGGGGTGGGGGACTAATATTAATATGGCAGGGAGCATGGCTTGTAAGCCAAAGTTAGTCAATGACTCAAAACAGAGTATAGAATGATTGAGATGCAATGGCTGCTTCTTATCCTTCAGATGTGTTTCCAAAGTAATGTTGATATGTATCTTCTTTCATATGGCTCCCTCTGGCTTGAGTCTATATATGGAGACTGGAGAGAGAGCTTTTATAGAGTTGGCACTAATAGTTAAATTTTTTCTTGGTCTAGTAATGATCGCTGAGTTTGGTTAGTGTCAAAGGTTTAGAGCTCTGCTAGCCAATGTTAATTGTTACGAGAAGTGGAGAACTTCCCTCTGCCTGTGGAACCTGACGACTTTTGTAAGTGGAAGAGGTTAAGATAAACTGCTAGAATGCTGTTTTGTTTCATTTCTACTCCATTTTCTTCCATCCCAAATTGTTTTCCCTTAATGATAATAATGTTTCATTGAAAAAGAACATCCCTAATGTACCTTTATTTGATGTTGCGGACATGCATGTGGTACATGGCTTCTTTGAATGCTAAATTGCTGTTATATCATGTACAGGCTGGTCTGCTTAATCCTTACATATTATTTTACATAAAGTCTAGCTTTTCTGGGTAGCCACATGAACAAAAAATTGGAGTCTGCTAGTTTTGGTTATTACAACATACCATGCAAATTCCCAACTTTGGTAAGCAGATGGAATTTAGCTGAATATAAATAGGAATTTTGTTTAGTCTCAGCTGCTGTTAAATTAGAAGGGGTGAGTTTAATTGAAAAACTATTTGTTTTCTTGATATTGAAGTTGTGAATAAGCGCTAGCTAGGTGTGGCTCATATTTCAGACTAGATTCACAGTCCTGGTGAGGATGTCGAGATCTTTTGAATGCATGAAATGCTGTTGAATTGTGTTTGGGCTGATAACTGCATGTGGCATTATTTATCGCCTATCATATCAGATTTAAATGTATAGGTTTATTTTTTGGCATTTCTTCTTTCATTCTTCTCAATTCTTAAAGTATGTTTTTTTATTTCCAATTCTGTTGCTGCTGAGTATTCTGCGCATTCGGCCTTCACTGCACATTTTCTTGTCAAATGCATAGTCTGTAAATTAAGGTTTTAATGTGCACCAGATGAAAATGTTTTGTTTATTTTATTCCAATGAGCAACTCAAAATTGATTTTCTCATCATTGCTTCCATGCCGATCGTATTTTTCCTTCCTTTAAGTGCATTGATTTCCAGCAATGTTTCCACCGAAATTCCCGAATTTTATTATTGAATGAAACTCGAGTGGAATATTTAGGAACATGATTTATTTTACCGGCTCTTTGAGTCTTTGTAATATAATGGGTGGTGAGACTGCCTGAAATAAAATAAAAAAATCTTAATTCCATGAGATTTTAATATGCTCATCTATTTATTTTCTTAATTCCATGACATAGTTATTTTATTAATCCTAAATTTCACTACCCTCAGAGTCATAAATTGGCACAGAACCACAACCTATCGGCTTAGTACCCAAAGTAGCTTTATATGACATCTGTTTGTCAGAAACGTATTGTTATCTGTAATTCGAGGCTGTGATGTGCACCATCTTTACGCCATCTTTAGAAGATGACGAAGTTATGGTTTAAATTGAGAATGAGTACCACAAAATTGATTTCCTATTGTGTGTATGAGAGTCTTTTCTTCGTTCAATTATATCTCACTGTCTCAACTTTAGAACGCAGGGATTTCTGGCCCTGTTTACGGGTGATACTGGTGAAATTCGTGCAGAAGTTAGGGAACAAATTGACACAAAGGTAGCAGAGTGGAGAGAAGAAGGAAAAGCAGAAATTATACCGGGCGTCCTCTTCATTGACGAAGTACACATGCTTGACATCGAGTGCTTTTCTTTTCTGAATCGTGCATTGGAGAACGACATGGCGCCTATATTAGTCGTGGCCACCAATAGAGGAATCACTTCCATTAGGGGCACGAACTACAGATCCCCACACGGTATTCCAATTGATTTTCTTGACCGCCTGCTCATCATCTCCACACAACCGTACAGGGCAGATGATATTCGGATGATTTTGGACATCAGATGCCAAGAGGAAAATGTAGAAATGTCTGAAGATGCTAAAGTACTGCTGACAAAGATCGGTGAAGACACATCACTGAGATATGCTATAAATCTCATGAGCTCTTCTACGACGTGAAAAGGTCGACACAATACTTGATGGAGTATCAAAGCCAATATATGTTCAGTGAGGTGGTAACCGGAGAGGGATGCGAAGACGAAGCCAATGCAATGGTCTCATAAGGAGTGTGTTTTTTACACATGATGGTATCTTCTTGTCCGGAAACATGTTTAGTGGCTGTATTATTGTGTCAATTTGGAGTTATTTATACTGCTTCAATTTGTTGTTAGTGAATATTCTGTAGCAATTCTGGTAAAATTTTAGGTTTTCTTTCATGTCTTTTGCTGCTAGTTGTTTTCATGGGCTATGTTAGTAAATTTGATAAATAGTGAATATTCAAAGATTTTGAAGTGGGTTTGTGGTTATCATACTTTGCTTAAATTAAAATTCTCAAAGATCTCTCTGGTAAACATTTTAAGTTATGTTGTTCTTTCATCTCAACTTTATTTTATTTTTATTTTTAAAATATCATTAATCCCTCTTTCTTTTTTCTTCTCTCTTTTTTGTTATCTTGCTACTTCAAATTATTTATCTTGGTTTATTTTATCACAACAAAAATTTCTATTTTCTAGATTTCATTGCTCGTTTCCATAAACTTTAAGAGCTCATAAATTGTAAGTCAAAATTTTCAAATTTAAAAGAATAATCAATTCTGATTAAAAGTAGAAATGGAAAGAACTGGTACAGGTTTGTAAAAGTTTTAGTTTAAAAAAAAAAAAAAAAACGAATATTAAAGAGAATAATATTTTACGCAATATTCGTCGGAAACATTCAGTCCCATTATTTGATGTTAGATTACTTTTCCATTAATTTTAACAAGACAACATTTTTGTTTCTCTGAATTTTTAAATTGTAAAGGAAGAACTATAGAAATAGAACTTAGTTCAGGTGGCGAAACAGAAAAATAAAAATTATTTTTACAAATAGTCAAAGTGTGCAACAATTAACAAAACGTGTAGCCGAAAAGATAAAAAGCGCCGTTGCCGGGGATCGAACCCGGGTCACCCGCGTGACAGGCGGGAATACTTACCACTATACTACAACGACTTGATGATGCAGGGAAGCAGCACAACTTATTAAAAGCAATTAATCTGTGTCATCTTCTGAGTGCTCCATATCTTTTTATTAAAAGAAATATAGAGCCGTTGGTATCTTTATTTTATGTTTTCTGAAAATTTTCTCTTTCATTATTAGCTTCTCAATTAAATAGAGATTAATGTTAATTGTTAAAAGATTAATTTCTCAATTTCCTTGTGAACTCATAAAACATCGAGTATTTAAGAACAAAAATTATCACATCACATCACATCTAGACAACAATAATTATGAAACAAAGGGAAGAGAGTATAATAACACGTACACAAGACTTTACTTTTTACTTTAATGATTGAAGTTTATTTAATTTAAGCGCTAATTAGGGTGATTTATTGTACTCTTTTGTGGTATATGGAAAGTAGGCTAACTGTGAGAGTGTTCTCTGAGGGCGTATGTATGGTATGGCAATTGGCAACATCTTGTGATAAAAGATGAGGGCTCATATGAAACAGCACATTACATCTATGTATGTAGTAAAAGAGAAAAGGGGAAGACATTAATGCTGCAGAATTGTATTTCTAAGCAGGGGCAGGGGCAGGGGCAGGGGCAGGGTAATCGAAGGGCAGGGGTTGGACGGTGGAGGGATCGCGTAGATCCGGGTGCAAGAAGCCATAATTCCGGAGCACCTGATTGTCAGCGAAGGTCAAGGCCTTCTGCATGGCATCAAAGCAAGTCCGCCCCGAATACATCTTGTTGTGGTCCCCACTGCAGGGCTGGCAGCCCGTGAAGTGCGTTATGAAGGGCCTCCTCCAGCTCCCCCTCCCGGCCCCCACCCCCTTCCCCTTGAGCTCCTCCTCCCTCGCCCTTCCGTAACTCCCGCTCACCCCCTCCGCGTGCCGCCGCCTCAGCCGCCGCTCCCCCGCCTCCATCCGCCTGTACTCCTCCGTCGTATTCTCCAAAGTCCCCACGATTTCCACCCAGTACCCCTCGAAATAATACTCATTCTCCAAGTAGATTTTATCCCCCCACTTGTCCTTCTCCTTCAGCAGCAAATACGCCAATCCTGATTGGTCGTCCGATTCCGGGAGAATCTTGTCTTTGAACGTCGTCCTCAGAATCTCGCCCCATCTGTCATACTCAGCATCCTGTGGGCCCATGCCGGCCCACACGTCCATGAAGTCCATGCCCCACTGGCAATTTCGGATCAAAAATACGCCCGCGTTTATACTAGTCCAGCTCTTCTTCTCGTAGATCAAATTGGGCCACCCGTGGATCACCATGTTATGGCCCTTGTAGCGCCCCAAAGGGAGCTCGAAATCCATGTCCGTGAAGGTGGCGTCGGAGTCGACCCACCAGATCCACTCCGCCTCCGGGTGGGCCAGCATCGCCGCCTTCACCGTCGGCGTCTTCGCCCAGAACGAGAACATCTTCGGCTGGAACAGCACGTTGTTGTAGAACACGTCGATGCCGTGACGCCGCCCGTAGTCCACCTTGTTCTTGAATAATTTCAGCAGCAGATAATCGCCGATAGGATTCTTGCACGGCGTCGCCTGCGACCCGGTCACCATTACTACTCTGTCTTCCGCGCCGGCGGCGAACGACGGGTGCTGCTTCAGCCACGCCCTTCTCTTTTCGTCCCAGTCTTTCACCGGCGGCGAGTCGATGGCGTATGTCAGTTGCGGGTCGTCGTAGAAGTTCTTCTCGGGCGGGTCGTACAGCGGGTCGGGACCCGTTACGCTATCCGGGCAGCTCGCCGCGGCGGAGGGTGTGGTTTCGGGGACGGTGGTGGTGGAGAAGGTCGGAGATGGGATGGGGGTAGCGGCGAAGAAAGACCAGAGGGCCCAGACGAGCAGGAACGCGACGAGAGAGCCACCGGCGAAGAGGAAGCCTTCGGAGAGAAAAGTCGCCGCCTTGCTCCGACCATTGGTGTTCTTGGCCATTGTGAAATTGTGGATTTGAGGTAGCTCAAGCGACACCATTATTATAAATTCCAAAAAGAAAAGATGGCAACTAGTATGTTTTAGCTGTAACGTTGAATTTGGAAAATGCGTAGCCTTCTCGGACTTGAAAACAATGCGTCACCGGCTAAATTTAGGCCGAGATTTGGCGGCTTCTAAGAAAATAACAAATATTCCAAAACAGCTGAAATATTTTAAGAAATTGAGCTTTGAAAAATGGCGGTGGCGGTGGCGGTGGTAGGCGTTAGAGCGGTGGCGTGAGCGGAGATTCGGTTGATTTTGGTAGCGATAAAGTAGCAGTGGTTTGGTTTGGTTTGGTAGAAGTGAACTAAAAAGCAGTGCCTTTGTATGATTACATTACTGGGAGTGGGAAGGAATGATTATTGTTGGTTTTTTGGTGCCATAATTTATTTGGCATCTTTAGGTTGGTATAATTGCTCTGCCTATGAATGAATAAATTATTAATCGAATCGTACACAAATTTAAACATCATCTAACTTGTTTGATGCATGATTATGATTTCAAAATAATTATAAATTGAGTTTTCGTTGGTTTGAAAAATAACAATAAAATTAAATAAATAACTTGTAGAAATAGGATTTTACAATAAAAATTAAAATTATGTCATCTACACAATGCCGAATGATAGAAATAATTTAGAAAAGTTCTTGTATAAAGGATGGGGAATGGAACCATCTAGTTCGGTGGTCGAAGCGGAGTCCAAGGCGGTGGTGCATGCAATTACAGAATGCATCAAGGTGCAATTAGGTCCTATTGACTGCGTTATTGTTGCTTGAGTTTTGGCTAATCAAGAGGAAGCTAAGGAACTTCTACCGGAGGAGATTCAAGATATTATGGAAGCCATAAGAGTTTTCCATACTTATACATCCACAATTAGAGCAGCTTATTTTTTTGGCACAATTTACTTTGCATAATTTAAGTTCGTCTGTTTGGACTAATAACTTCCCAATTTGGTTGAGAGAGATTGTTTCTTCTGATATTTCATAATCTATTAATGCAATTTTCTTTTAAAAAAAGGATGGGGAATCAAAATATATTAATATGGCAATGATGATGTAAATATATATATATATTTTTAGAATTATTAAATTTTACTTACAGTGTTATTTAATTTTTAAAATCATATGTGCTATATGTATATAATTCATTAGTTTAGTAATATAAATATGATGGACACCTCAAAAAGAAAATTGTATCATAAATATCGTGGACGGAGGGAATACTTGCTTTAATTGCTCTTCGTTTCCTTATGAGAATTAAGTTTGAGTTTATATTAATTGAAATGTTACAAGGTTGTTATTATATTGTTAACTTTTTTTTGTTATTATATTGTTAACTTTTTAATGGTAAACTTGCGTTAGTATGTAACAACTTTATCAAAATTATAATTAATTGTTTATATTTTATTAATGAGCCTCTAACAAAAATTCGGGCTCCGTTACTACTAGAGATTAGGGGTGTGCATCGGTCGGTCGGTCCGACCGACCGATCAAAATCTCATAAACCGAAAACCGAACCGATCAAAAAATCCAAAACCGAAACCGACCGACTTCACCTTTTGGACCGAACTGAAACCGAACCGAAAAATTCGGTCGGTTCGGTCGGTTATATGAAAAAACCGACAGATATAAAAAAAAACAAAGTATTTATATTTATATTATTATATAATTATATTATATATATTATTATATAATTATATTATTTTTTTCCTATATATATTTATATTATTATATAATTATATTATATATATTATATATGTTCGGTCAGTTCGGTGCCCGGCCGATGAAATTTTGCGGAACCGGGATCGAAACCGAAAACCGAATTTTTGCAAATGGATGGACCGAACCGAAAACCGACTAACATAAAAACCGAACCGAACCGACCAAAACCCATCGGTTCGACCGGTTTTTTCGGTTCGGTTCGGCCCGTGCACACCCCTACTAGAGATGGTCTAATTAGAGGCAACAATGACGAGGTTAGGGTTTGGGGTGACAATTTTTAATGACATTTAATGTTCATCTGTAACAACTAAAAAGTCCGTGCCTAAAACAAAAAAAAAAAAGTTCTAACGAAATTCAGATTTTTATTTCTCTGTTTTATTTGCATAAGGATTAAATCAACAGACGACGTATACATCTAAACAAGATCACACTGGTTATTCGCACAAATATCAAGGGAATATTGTTATTAGTAACTTTTCAAACAACTGGCTGAGTTACACTTACACAGAAAATATTCTGGCCAAGATGATGCCACCTTTGTGATGGGTTTTTTTCTTTTTTCGTTCTATGAGGTCATTGAATTAAGCCACCTTTATATTAGGTTTAGTTGCAGAAAATAACATAATTTTTTTCGAATTTGTAATTTTCACACTTGAAACGTTTCAGAAATCATATGAAATTGTAAATTCGGGTAAACATTAAACTAGAATAAATAGTTTTAAATGAAATGTGAAAATTTTAACATGAAGTTCAGGAATATTGTACTAATATACTTCAAAAACATAAAACTGAGAGCTTTGACATGCATACTTGTAATAATTTATATACGAATTATGACCATACAATAAGATCGATAAGTACTAGTACTTAATAATATTGATATCATAATGATATAGTAGGCTGGTGTCGTAATATACCCTTTTCTTGATAGAAAAAATGCTAGCAAATTTACTACTAAAGAAATTTTAAGAACTTACTATTGTTTATAAAATAAATTAAAAAACTAAACGCCTATATAAATAATACGTGGAAGTACAATTATTCTAAAAGAAATTTGGAAAAGTATAAGTACAACATTCCAAATATACCGTCCCATTGAAGAAAAAAGTATATGCGCACTTATACGGAAAAATATCATCAAAATGTAACCAAACAAACGTCTAGTAACCTATCAGGTATACGGAGCAAATATTCATACATTGTCAGATTTTGAATAAAAAAGAAAAATAAAAAATTACATCTACATGTTTAAATAATAAATTTAAAACTTCGAAATTGTGACATGACATCCATCCCCAATATGCAATGGACCACCTTTATTGGAACGAACAGCCACAGGCATACATAATAAATAATTATATGAGTCTGAATTGGTTCATGTAACGGAGTTAGTGTTTTGGGAAATCAAGAGACATAGATACTCTATCGACAATCAATGACAACGATTATTAATTTATATATGTATACATTATTTTATTATGTTTCTCTAAAATAAGGACTAAATTTAAGATGCTAAATGGATCAAGTTGTTTATGAGCAATTCAGATCTCAATCGATAAAAGTTTGTTCGATATCGTATAGTGAAATTCATTAGAGTATTTGAGTTGAACTTGAGTTTGACAAGGCTTGATCGTTGGCTCGTCAGTTTGTGAGCAAGTTGGTTAAATACACTAGAGAATTTTTAATTTGATATACTTGATTAAAACAAAATATTAAGAACTCAGGTTTGACCTGCCTAATATTCCGGCAAAAAAGGGGTGAAATATAAAAATTGAAGGAACAATAATTGCTCTCGTTGAGAGTCGAACTCAAGACCTCCCGCTTACTAAACGGGTGCTCTAACCAACTGAGCTACGAGAGCTTGTTGTTACAATTTAACTAGTTAATAATTGAATAATTAATAAATTAACCTGTTGTAGCGCGCCAGTTTTAGCCGAAGCCGTTATTTTCTGCTAAAGTCTTCTCGAAGATTATTGCTCTGCCTCCTAGATAATGAAACTCCGCTTCTCGCTGCTCAACTTTATTTCGACATTCTTTAATTTATAACATATGTACTATTATCTATTATGATAATATCATACATTGTCATATTGTTTGGTCTTTTTTACAATAATATCATAATATATAAAATTTCACTAATCTATATATGATGTTTCAATATTTTTGCAATAATGTCATGAAACATACAAATATATTTTTATATTTTTCGATTTACGACAATAATATTGTGGAATCGACATAGTGTAAATCATCATTTGACAATATTTTTTTACTCATTGACACGTACACCATTCAATACCTTGATTTAGACTTCATAACATTAATTTTTACAAAATGTTGAAACATTATGAATACATTTATTAAAAGAAAAGTTAAATAAAAATCAAAAGTTATAGACAAATGGAAATGTTGATATTTTTGGTAGTTTTTATATATCTTGAAAGAAGTGAATATTCTTTATCTTTACAAGTTGCTATTTTTAATTTTGGCGCTCTTTTAAAATTCGTCCAGTTGAAAGAAGTGACTAATTTCGATTTCTACTGACAATCAAATTTTTAATACTGTCTGGAACGATACTAGCTCCGATTTCCATTTTGACTAGTTGAACTGTTTTGTTTGTTTCGATTTTTAAAATATTACTCTCTCCGTTTCACTGAACATGTTTTGTTACTGTTCGGCACGAGTATTAAGAAGAATGGTAAAAAGATAGGATATTCGTAGGTCCGACAATTTTTGAAGAGTTAATTGTTTCCTTATTTAGAATAAGATAAGTTTAGTGAGACAACCCAAAAAAAATGAAGACAAGTTCAGTGAGATGGAAGGAGTACAATAATAGTCAATGTTGGAAGATTTTAAGTGTAAAAGTGAAATAGATAGTTTGGAAATATAATTGTTGGATATAATGGTTTTATATCATTATTTATGGTGGTTAATTATTTAATTAAAAATTAAATAATCGGAATATATTCATGTTTTCAAAACCATTAATTGGTGAGTGAGAAATGGTATATTTGAGTTGTGTGTAGGAGATGAATCTGTTGTAGGCAAATTTATCATTGTGATTATTCCACGTTGAAGAAACGAACTCGGGCTCGGATCGTGGTGGTGAAATTTGGGCTTTGGACTTGGGCTTGACCAAGAGTTACTGTTTGGAATTGGGCTCGGCCCAATTATGAGTAAAATAATTAAACATTTCTATTGTTTAATTTTTTTTTAAACAAATATTACAAGAAATTTTAAAAACCGCGTGACGGTGGACTTGAATTCGTGATCTTTGGCCCGGGCATTAACCACACTACCACTAGGCTAACACACGCACACTTCTATTGTTTAATTTATATTGAAAGTATCGGCCTAATTGTATATTTGGTTGTCCAACACTAAACTAATAAACTAATGCAATTGTTAATTGCTTAGGAGTGAAAAGTCACAGCTTTTTGCCTTTCAATTCCATTTTAAATGGCAGACCTTTGGCTAGCCATGTAACCGCCAACTCTTAGCTTTTCTTTGCCGAGAAATTGATGGTTTGGGAATCAATGAGTGACCGACTACTTCCCCACGAGTTGCTATATATTGGAGCTGAGATTACACGATCGAATTCTACTCCCAATCTCTCAAAAGCATTCATCATCCATACTAGCTACATTATAGTGTCAAAACTCGGTTATCAAATTTCATTTTGTTTGCCGGAGTTCTTTCTTATTTCGGTGTTGATTACGAAAGAGACGTCGTCGTTTTATCTTTGAAAGACGATACGTCATACCGTGAGCACTAGTCGGGGAGTATCTCGTCTTGCAGAAAGAGGCGTTCCTCGACTCGACGAATCAAGTTTGTTAGTTCGCCGTTTTCATTTATTTCCTTTGTAATATAATTATGTTCAATTTTGTGTAGTTCTTTTCTCCTCGTTTATGTCCCGTTGTAATTTTGCTCAACAATAATAAATTTTAAAGGGACAAAATGTCTCAAATGGTTCATCTAAGTTACAGTTGTTGTTTGCCCAAAATCTGTGAATCTGCTCTAAAGATTTCTCTTCAACACCCACTAAGATAATCTCCACAGCTTTGATTTGGTGAATCGGTCACCCGTGTCACCTATATTCTCCAATTATTACGAATAAATTAATAAATACATTGTTGCATTTCTCTTTTTTAAATACAGCATGTATAAATAAATTTGAATATTTCGGATAATGCAAAATTAAATTGAAAATTTCTTGATCGTAGTTCCAATTTTAAACTCTTTAAATTTAATAACAGTCAAAACATAAAAAAATATTTTTTAAAGTTTAAAAAATATTTTACGTACTAAGTTTAAATGTTTTGACACAGTCAATTTCATCTAGGCTTATAATTTTATTTAGTGTCTCATTAATTAGTGGATAGATCATAAATTTTCCATTGTTTTTACCTTGTAAAAGTTAATGTTTTAAAGATCCGCTCGAGGCATATCAGATTTTGTAAGGAATGAAATAAGCAACTTGTAAATCCTTGATCTCAGGAAAAAAAAAACAAAAAAGGAAAGGAAAACAACTTGTAAATCCTCAAGCGACTGCATTATTTTATCTTTTTTTTTTTTTTGAAATTTCAAGAAAAGATTCTAGTGAGATTTTATTTGATGTTTATATCTAGAACTTTCAAATAGTCTCAATACTCCAATATACTCACTTTGGCATTTAAAAAATTTGTTATACACACCTATTTTGAAACAAATTAGTTATACTCAAATTTACAAAAATACCCTTGGATTGTGACATTTTATTGGAAAAGTTGTCAATGATTGAGAATCTCTTACATTGAATCATAACTTTTGTCCTTGTGTACTTATTTTGCACAATCATTGTGAAATTATCTGCGAATTATTGTTTAAATTGTAGATTTTGCAGATTATTTATTTAGTATTAACGAGTACGTACAGATACAGAAATATTGAAGGCCGAAAAATATGTAAATTATACCAAAAGAACAATAATATCATCAAGAACCAAAAAAATGAAGATCCCTCTCGGACAATGGCAAAAAAAATGAAGATCCCTCTCGACAAAAGGTAAATCCCTCTCGGGCGGGATCTTCTTAAAAAATGTAGATGTCCGAGAGGAAAATTAATTTTTTATGTCTAGATTTAATTATAAAAATTAACTATGAATTTTTTTTGTGAATTAGTGCAACATATATTAATATTTGTAATTTTTCTTTGATTTATTCATAATTTCGTATTTTTAGACGAATAATTATAATTTAAATATATCTGTTATAATAATATAATCTTTATAATTCAAAAAATCATATATTTAATAAAATTATGATTATTCAAAAAAATCATATATTTAATCAAATTATGATTATTCGTCTAAAAATATGAAATCATAAATAAATCAAAGAAAAATTACAAATATTAATATATGTTGCACTAATTCACAAAAAAAATTCATAGTTAATTTTTATAATTAAATCTAGACATAAAAAATTAATTTTCCTCTCGGACATCTACATTTTTTAAAAAGATCCCGCCCGAGAGGGATTTACCTTTTGTCGAGAGGGATCTTCATTTTTTTTGCCATTGTCCGAGAGGGATCTTCATTTTTTTGGTTCTTGATGATATTATTGTTCTTTTGGTATAATTTACATATTTTTCGGCCTTCAATATTTCTTTATCTATACGTACTCGTTAATACTAAATAAATATATAAAATAATATTTACTAAATAAATAATCTGCAAAATCTACAATTTAAACAATAATTCACAGATAATTTCACAATGATTGTGCAAGATAAGTACACAAGGACAAAAGCTATGACACAATGTAAGAGATTCTCAATCATTGACAACTTTTCCAATAAAATATGTCACAATCCAAGCGTATTTTTGTAAACTTGAGTATAACTAATTTGTTTCAAAATAGGTGTGTATAACAAATTTTTTAAAGTTGAAAGTGTGTATAAAAAATTTTCACTCTTTCAAATATTGGTCTGGCCTGAAGTACCCCAAATTAGAATTAGGCTAAATTAAGAAAATAGAAGCCGGAAAAAACCAGATCTAAAAAATCCGTCCACTTGGCTCGTCGGTTTGGTTGGGCTTTAGACCGAAAGAAGCTCAAAAATTTAGTCCAACATATTTTGTTGTTAATATATGTTTTTTTAAAGGGAAAAGATCATGTAAAAAAAAATTAATAATAATAATAAAGGGGGAAAAGATCATTTTTTGTCCCAACGTTTTAACGAATTTGCAATAATGTCCTAATATAAGAATTTTCTCCAAAAATGTCCCAACATTTCAATTTTTTTATAATATCGTCCCATAAGTGATTTCCGGCGAGATTTGTCCATATCACTCGCCGGATTGTCCACGTAAGCAAGACACGTATAAATACAGGTGGAATTTAAAAAAATAAATCCTTCATTTCCAAATTTCTTTTTTCTTAGTTCATTTCTATATCCATCATCTCTCTACTCTCTCTCTCCACCCTCCTTTCTCACAGCTGATTCTCTCTCTCCTCCCCCTTTCTTCCGTCTGTTTCTCTTTCTCATTAGCAATTGGCTCTAGCTCCTTTTCCGACGTTCTATCCACCTTCAAAGGCTCGGGCTCCATGCTGCTGAATTCGACTTCCTTGGAGACCCATCACTAGAGGCAGACGACATCTCTGCATCCTCCTCCGGCCCTCTCGATTGAAACTTGGCAAAGAGTCACCTCGGTATCGGCTAGGCCCGACTAGAGGGCCTCATTGTCGGGGTCGATCTCGAGACCTTTTCTGTAGGTGGAGACAGTGTCGTCGTATCTATGGAGTCCAATATGCGGCGTGAGTAGCCTTAATTTTCCCCAGTCGGCCTTGGGCTTGACGGTCTTCTGTGCGTCAGAAAGAGCTTCGGAGAATTTGTTGAGGGAAACGTAGGCGGTAGATCGGTTGGAGTAGAGAACGTGGTTGGTGTGGGCTTGGCTAATTACCTTCGTGAAGTGGAGGGCGACGTCGGTGAAGTTGCCGGCTGAGAAGGGGTTGTTGCCCTTTACCTTGGCTTCGTCTGCCATTGATGATTAAATAGAGTTTTTCTGATTAGGAAATAACGCGATGAATAATTGGTTAAAATTTTATGAATATTTGGAGGAGGAGAAGAAGAAGGCGGGAAAAAGAATAAGCCAAAGCCAATTGCTGAAGAGTTGTGCTATTGTTTTGCAGACGGGAGAAAAAGAGAGGAGAGAGAGAAAAGAGACTAGAGAGAAAAACAAATGTGAAAGGATTTTTTTTTTTAAATTCCACGTGTAAATACATGTGTCTTGCTTATGTAGACAATCCGGCTAGCTATATGAATAAAACTTGCCGGAAATTATTTAAAGAACGTTATAAAAAAATTGAAAATTTGAGATATTTTTGGAGAAAAATCTTACATTAGGATATTATTGCAAATTCGCTGAAACATTGGAATAGAAAGTGAAATTTCCCTTTTTTTTAAATTCCAAAGAAGGTTAATTTAATGTATAACTCAATATGATAACCTAACAAGCTAGATGTCTCTCATTCTTAATTTGTTATCAACATTTTCGAACTTAATTTGGATTTATTACATTAAATGATTGGGCTGATTTGGCCCGATGGCCTGTGAAGGACTGGTCTGAAAAATGTGCAACCGACTAATTAGGTCCGGTCCACTATTGTAGAGTTGATCCAGTGAGTCTGATTATCAATGAAATAAAACTTCAGGGATTTATTTACAAATTTTCCAATGAAATAACAATATTAATATTAATTAATGCAATCGTAAAGATAAATTTAGTTATACAGACAACACACACACAAATTCAAAAAAGAATTCCCCGGTATGTCAAGTCATATATAAATTTTGACATATATAAATTTTAATGTAATTGAGTAAAACATAATCCCTCCGTCCACGATAAGTGTAGCACAATTTTCTTTTGCGTACGTCCACGATAAATGCAGTACTTTTTATTTTGGGAAATGATCCTCACCCACTATTCTTATTAAACCTCACAACAATTTATTATGAAAGGTCTATTTCTCCTATAAAAATCAATATACCAATTATTTTTTAAAATTTGTGTAGTATTCAAAGTGTTACACTTATAAATTGGATCCTAATTAAAAGCAACATGAAATGCACCAAACAATTGCGGATGAAATGGAATTCAATGTGTGTTTATCCCAATCCTCATCCCTAAGTCGGCCCTCACCCCTCTCTCTCTCCTCTCTCTCTCTCTCATATTTTATTTTAGTCGCACCTGCAAACGCAAAGTCATAAATTAAACCAGAACCTGCCATTTTCAGGTGGTTTGGCAGATCTATCTAACGCTCCACGTCTCCTCTCCTCTCCTCTTTCACTAAATCCCCATCACCATTATTCATTATTCATTATTCATTATTCATACGTACCTACTCTTTTTATTTTTCCTTTTTGATCATTTCGCTTTCTTCACACGCCTTGCCACACCAATCGCCCTCCATTAAACCCCTTCGATGCATATCTTATGCACAAACGCAGAATCTATTATTTCTCCTTTTTCCCTTTTCAGAATCTCCCTTTAATTAGTTTAATCTATTTTGAGGAACAAAACCTCGGTTTTGCAGTCAACACAACCTCTTTCAACCCATTTCGCTATTATACGCTGTATCGCCATCAATATCATCCCTCCTTATTGCGCCATTAAACCTCGCAGACCTACCACCTTACAAATTTTCTCAAATTTGTAATACTCAGATCACAATTTTTATCTTGGTGAAGGAACGGCCGTTGCTGTAATGGGGAATTGCCAGGCGGCGGAGGCGGCGACGGTGCTGATCCAGCACCCCAGCGGTAACAAGGTGGACAGGATTTACTGGTCGGTAAGCGCCAACGAGATCATGAATGCCAACCCCGGCCATTACGTGGCACAGGTGGTGACGTCGGCAGCGGCCACGACGGCGGAGAACGGCGCCGCGGTTAAGCAGCTGAAGCTTCTCCGGCCCGACGACACTTTGGTTATAGGACAAGTTTACCGACTCGTCAGCTTTGAAGGTACCTACTTACGTCAAAATTTTCTTAAATTTTGTTAATTATTTTTTTGGTGGACTGCTGAAAATAATTTGGTAAATTTATTTAGGTCGTAATTAATGAATTTTTAAGCAAAGCAGATGATTCATTAGTAAAAATGATTTGTGCAGATGTATTGAAAGAATTTACTGCAAAAAAGTGTGTGAAATTAGGGAAGTTGTTGAGGGAGAGAGGGCCGTACAAGAGAAGTTCGAATCCGCAATCAGCTTGCGTTAAGGTAAAGTATATTGAGATATCATTCTGATGAATTTATGTTTGTTCTTTTGTTTTAATGAATAAATTGATTTATGCTCAAAAAAAAAAAGATAGATCTGAAGTGAATAATTAATTTAAGAGATGGAAAAGTATAACTACCAGTTTTTCAAATTAGGCTGGTGATAATGATGATGACCTTTTCTTCAACTGGACTTCAACTATTTTTTAATGATCACCTTGTGTTGTAGTATAACTTGTAAGTGATTTTTGACTCGTACTATTATCAAATAAAATAAAATAAAATAAAATAAAAGGACCAGTACAACTTTCAAAATTTTCAGCGGCAATTAATAATCATAGGGGCAGCTGAGATAAGTAAGTTATTTAAGCATACACACCTAAAAATATGTACTTATGACTACGATTTATTGCATGCGTGTAAACTGGGGTATGTACAGAGTACTTAATAAGGTGATATTTGTCCTACGTATACTTCTATTTTAGACCTTTTATTTATTTTACATGACGTGTATATTGGTTATGTATGACAGTACAGAAATGATGTTTTCATAGTTGCATGTTAAGATTGTGTTCAACTAGCTAGAGATTTCAACTCTATTTGCATAGCATATATATGTATATGTATATACATGTTGGCCTTGTTGTTATTTAGAATTGAGAATATTAAGTCAATATACATTACATATCACATACAGTGCCATCATATGAATTTAGTATATTAAGAATGATACTACATCAAATAAAATATGAAATGAAATGGAGAACTAGGATTTCAAAATATATGCTTGGGACCAACCGAGCATATATGAATAACATTGACTTTCTAACCCGAATAGGATCAAGTGTTCCACAACAACTCTTATCCTACTACTATCGATTTAGTTACTCTTTCCATTCACCACCTATTTGCCTCAAATTGGTCGGCGTGAGTTTTAATAATTTTGGTTGACTTAGTTGGTAGAAAGTATTGTGAGTGGATAAGGGTTCCACTTTGATGTAATTTGTGGTGGAAATTAAGTGAGTGGTGTGGGACCTAATTAATAAGATGTGGTAAATAGGTTGTGGACGTACTAAAAAAGAAATACATGCAAATAGGCCGTGGACGGAGGGAGTATTTTAATAATATTTATTATAGAAAGAAAAATTATTTTTCTATAATGAATCATAATTAATATTTATAACTAGAAATTAAAGTTTAAACAAAATATACCCTATTTATGGATTTATCACCCCTAAAAGTTAATTATTAACTAATAAAATGGAATTCCAATTATAGAAAATAATTATATACTCAAATTGGGTATAATAATAACGAGTTCACAAGTACAAAATTAAATTAATTAAAACGCAAGAGATTGAAATTGAAGAATTTTTTAAAAATAATTAAACAATTTAAAGTGGTAATGTAATACCAAAAATTAAGTGCGACAATAGGTGTGTGTGTGTGTGTTGACATGCGGTAGAGTGGTTAATGCCTCAAGTAAAAAGTCTTTGATTCTAGTTCATTGTGGCATGATCTTTAAATTTAATGTTAAAATTATCAAAAATAAAATAAAATAAAAAAGAACTTCGACAATAGATCCAAATTGATTCTAACTTGCTCAACAAATTGATAATAATATTGCTTTATATTACTAGTCGAATTGCTCTATACAAAGACACATGGTATTATTTTTTTCCAATCATAGGAGTAACATGGCCTTCAACACCAAAGTATAGGGTTCCACATGGGGATAATATTGTTGAGAATATTTCAATTGTAACTTATGTTTAGAGAGAGAGAGAGAGAGAATCATCAGCATTAAGAATGTGGTGGTCCCGAGCTCCCAGATAACGAACTGATGATAAGTGTCTTAGGAAATTGTCCTAATCATGCTACATTTAATTCCACCAACAACCAACTAATTACTAGAATACGATAGTCCTAACAAAAAATAGTATTTGCCGACTCAGTTATGACGGATGTTGATATGATAATATGCATGTTCTTGCTTTCAGATTAAGGATTCCCTGCTGCATAGTAATAATTTGTTTTCTTCTAAATTTTATATATTTTCTTTTTAGAATTCACCATCATGTGTCTAAGGGTACATCCAGTTATTTGCTCCTCCTCGAAAATTTATAGACGCAAAACAATTAAAATAACGTAAGGACGTCAAGGTCCTACTGTCCCCTGCTATATCTGATGGTAATTAAGGAGAATTTTATGCACTTGCTATTGCTGAAATGATAAATTAAAGACTTTTTCCTTTTCGATTTTATTTTGTTAACAAATTCAGATTTAGTTTTTTTTTTTAGAAAGTGAAACTTGAATCCAAAATTAATGAACTGATTTCTCTTATCCCTTGAATTATATATTTTCTCCTTTCTTTCGCCACCGTTCAGACGGAGGCGAACCACAACCTTGCCGGAGGCAGCGGCGGTGTTAGTAGGGGTGGCACCAGCAGCAGAGGCGGAGTAGCACGGTTGCACAGTGGTGGCGGGCAGTGGAGACCGGCTTTACAGAGCATTTCGGAGCTGGGAACTTGAAATGCATGCAAAATTAATCAAGCATCAAATTTTAGTTCCCGCATATGAGTCCCCCTGTTTCGAAACTAGTCCCTCTCTCTCTCTCTCTGCAATAATTCCAGCTGAAGATATATGCTTTTTAAGAGACGTGTAAAAAAGATAAGACATACATATATGCTTCCTTTTTGATATGAGCGCGGGCGCCAAAGTGAGGAGTACTAAGGTTTGAACCAATATGCATGACGTCATGCATGTCATTAATTACGTATCTTTAAGTCCAAATTAAATATACATCGTTTAAGACTTACGAGCTTAATTAAGATATGTGCTAGCAAATCTATGATTTCGTATGTTAATTAAAAGTATGAGTGTAATTTGCAAAGAAACCATGAAGTATGATGGGAAGTCGGTTGCATGGGCTTAGTTAAATTGTTAGTTTTGCTTGCTATCGATCAAACCCTAAGGAAAGTACTCTTTAAAAGTTATGACGAAGATTATCAAATATGTCAAAAGTGGGATCTATTTGCTTGTATTTCTCCCGTCCATGATCTATTTGCTTGTATTTTATTTTTGGTCCGTCCACCACTTATTTGTTTGTTCTATTTTTAGCAATAAGTCTCACACAATCCACTTATTTTCAATCACACAACATATCAAAATTGAGATTCTTATTTCACTCGTAACACATCCATCAACTTAGTCAACCAAATTATTAAAACATGTGCCGGTCAACAACGAGCAAATATGTCGTGGATGGATGAAGTATGTTATATGGTGTGTCGAAAATGATATATAAAATGATTCAATAGTTGATGATCATGCAAGAGGTACGTTTTTGACTTTTCTCCGTTGTGATAGTACTAACCAATGCTGAACATTTATCATAATTTTCTTCAGAAATTTTAAGATGCATGCATGTAATCATCAAAAAACTGCGTCTCATTTCTTCAACGTCTCTAGCTGAATATGAAGTTATATGGATCTGGCTTTAGATTGAGATTGAAATTGTGTTTCAAAAGCATGCCATAGCAGAGAAGATACGGTGCATTGACCAACATATAAGTTGAAACATTGAAAATTACTACTATAATTTAATTTGCATGTCTTATCTAATATGAAAATTATCTTGCGAAATATTTTCTTATTTTAATTTACATGCACATATACAATAAGATGATAACTGCAAGGTAAAAAAAAAATAGATTTGTTGACACATTGAATATAATGCCTAATCCATCCACGATGAATGATAAGAAATCTATTAATGAAAGAGCGGAACAAAGAGCACAATTGACAAGAAAGACTTGTTCGAACAGAGTCAATCAAATTGTCTTAGTTTGATGGAATGTGGGGTAAGTAAGCATACTCCTAATTTTGGTACTTGAGAATTACATACTCCTAATCTTATGCGTCTATACGTAATCATAAGGAGGAGGTTGGTTTGTTAAATCTCCTCCATAATGATATTCATGACGGAGTTTGGAAACAAATTGATGATTTGTAAGTGTAGTTTTATTTAGTTTTTTTTTCTTTTTTGTATCTTTCTATATTTCAATAATAATGTTGAAATTAAGCACTTATACCATTTATATGAAAGGCTTTAAAATTGTTCAATTTGCATGATGAAGAAAAAAAGGAAAAAAAAAAAAAGGGAAACGCCTTGTTCGAAGTTAAGTTGACAAGTCAGCCGGGCTCGATCTAAGCACGATGGGCCGAGTTTTGGACCCAAGACCATCACCTTGTAAGGCTAGCTGTTGCATCGCACCACAAGCTCTAACATGTATTCACTCCGTCCCAATAGCAAGGTCCATTTTTTTGGATTCATATAAAATATATTCACTCCGTCGCAATAGCAAGACACCTTTTTCTGGGGATAATTATTAAGAAAAAAGAGTGAAAAGATAAAAAGTGGTAGGTACTAAGTTTTTTGAAGAGTTAATTATTTCTATTTTTGAAATGAAACCTTGCTATTGGACAGACGAAAAAAGGAAAGATGGACATTGTTATTGGGACAGAAGAAGTATATAGGAGAAACTTGGGCGTGCTTGTTTGGCCTGGAAATCCCTAACTTTTTTGTCATGATGTCGGCCCATATGAATGGCTATTTGAACGGATCTTTTAGACCCAATTTTTTTTGGGGCTTCTAATTTTCAATTTCAATCCAATCTTGATTTCGAATGCTACGGACCGGTTCATTTGACCAGCCTCATCTTGCCCGCTCCGGTTGAAAATAAGGTAGCTGATCGAACTAAATTATTTTAGCACAAATGTGGCTCGAGTGGATTTTCCAATTTTTCAGAATCATGTTCGTCCCTGGGCATTTTTGTAAATTTGTGATCGAGAGTGGCTTGTTTGATTTTTAATTCTCGAATTTTTGTGGCAACTAACTAAAGCCGTCGTTTTGACGAGACTAGATATTCTCACTACATTCATTGAGATCAAAATAAACGTCAGCAAATGCCTCAAGATTCTCTGAAACCGCCGCCTCTCTCCCGCCACCTACCTCCCACGCCCATCCACCACCTCTTGCCACCTTTATTCCGGTCCACAAATTAGGGTTTTATTGGTGTGACAAATTCTTGCCGACTCAATTCAATGGCAGCTGCTTCTCCAAGCCCTTGCACACCAATTCTCAACCACCGCCACTACCAATCACGCAGAACAATTTTTCATCGCAGCTCAATTTGGAGCTCGAATTTGATAAAAAATCAGTTAATCAGTAAGTTCCGCAGAGTTCATTCGGCAAAAGCTTTGCCTTTAGAGGAGAAATTTGATGTGAATGGGGAGACTGGAAGCGCTGGAATCGAAGCGAGCTGTGCAGTTAAGGATGAGCTGTTCGTCAGCTTCTTCCGCGAAGCGTGGCCGTATTTTCAGGCGCACAGAGGCAGCACTTTCGTCGTCTTGATATCTGCTGAGATTGTCGATAGCCCTCATTTGGATCCTATTCTCATGGCAAGTCTATCATTTCATTTTGTGTTTGTTGCTCGGCTAAATTCGTTTTTTTTTTTTCCGGACATTTGCGAAAATATGAGACGAAGATATTGAATTTGGGTGTTGACTTTGTGATTTGTTTATTGGTGGGCGCATTTAGCTTACTAATTAAATTATATTGTTAGTTTGGTCTAATATATAGGAATTTTGTGCAGGATATATCACTGCTTCATGGGTTAGGAATCAAGTTTGTTCTTGTGCCCGGGACGCATGTGCAAATTGACAGGCTTCTCGCTGAAAGGGGTGAGAAGATTTCACATTTCTTGGTAAATGGTGAATTTATTCAATTGTTAAGAGGATTTATTGTTGCTTAGCGTGAAACTGTCATGTGTCTCAGGATGTGAACCCAAGTATTTTGGGAGCTATAGAATCACTGACTCTGATTCTCTAGATGCTGCAATGAATGCAGCCGGGAGGATCCGTATTATGATTGAGGCAAAGCTATCTCCTGGACCTTCCTTAAGTGGCATACGCCGTCATGGACACAATAGTAAGTTGCATGATGGTGTTAGTGTTGCAAGTGGTAATTTCCTGGCAGCTAAGGTAAGAAGACCTCTTGTTGGGTTTTGCATCTTGGTCAAATAGCATATTATTCCTACTACAAATTTCCTGGTCATTTATTTATTTATTGGCATTGCTATGTTGAGATTTTGTATCCTTGGCTTGGCAGAGAAGAGGAGTGGTAGAAGGAATTGATTATGCATCGACTGGTGAAGTTAAGAAAGTAGATGTTTCTCGCATCCGAGAGAGGCTGGATCAAGATTCCATAGTGCTTTTGAGCAATCTGGCTTATTCAAGTTCTGGAGAAGTACTAAATTGCAAGTATGCTAAATGGTTTTGATAGGTATTTTTGTGTCCTTGCAGGATTTGTTTGTGCAATAATTTAATTGGGATGAACTAGTAAGTAGCTTTTGTAATTGTTAACCAAGATGTAGGACCATAATGATTTCTTCCCATCTATTACTTCCTTGTCAAATTTATACTTTCAGAATTATGCATCTATTGTTGTATATTCTTTAGAGTTCTTCATCGACTTCCTTTCAACAAGAGAATTAAAAGAGCTACTGCTCTCATAAAACTCTGCCTACAGCTTCTTTAATTACTGTTCACTTCCATAAGAGTCCTAGTTTATAATATGTAAAGTCTGTTTTCTACTTTTGGCAATGGATACCAATTGATGTTTAAATACAAATTTTTTCTTTTCCATATTGCAGCACTTATGAAGTTGCTACTGCATGCGCGTTGGCTCTTGGTGCCGAGAAACTCCTTTGCATTATTGATGGACCAATCCTAGATGAATCTGAGAGACTTATACGTTTTCTAACTCTTCAAGATGCAGACATGTTGGTTCGTAAAAGAGCTAAACAAAGTGAGACAGCCGCTAATTATGTAAAAGCTGTTGCTCAAGAAGATGTTGCTTGTGTAATGTATGATGATACCAGTGATATGACCCCTACTACAAATGGAAAGGCTTTTAATCTGGCTCCAACATTCCAAAATGGTGTTGGCTTTGACAATGGGAATGGACTTTGGTCCAGTGAACAAGGTTTTGCTATTGGAGGTCAAGAAAGGCTGAGTCGGTTGAATGGTTACCTTTCAGAAATAGCAGCAGCTGCTTTCGTTTGCAGGGTAAGTATCCATAATTTAATGATTGCATGTGTGTCAGTAATCCATTACACTGTTCTGCTGATCAGCTGTGTGTCCTTGGTTGTTAAGTTTTTCATATTTTTTACCTGTTATAGCACAATGTGGTCAGTATTTGCTAAGCCAGTATTCTTCGCTATGTTATTCCAATTCGGATGAGAAAATCAAACTTCGAAAATGAGAAAGCAATCTGATAAAACCATTGTGCTCTTGCAGTTTTAGTTAAAAATTAACTTCTCACCTCTGAGATGGGGTTGTTTTGTGAGGTTTTTGAGCTCTTGTCGTTGTGTATATCTTTTGGAATCGTAGGGTCCTCTGTCCTCTTAATATAAAGTGCATAAAACCACCTAGTCTGGGTATTCCTTTCAGTTTCTCTTACTTTGTCTTTAAATTATTTGTTTGTTTTTCCTTTGTATTTGATCAGGGTGGTGTTGAACGGGTGCATCTATTGGATGGCACTACTGCTGGAGTTCTACTGAAAGAACTATTTCAAAGAGATGGAGTAGGTACAATGGTGGCAAGGTATCTACTTCTTTAGATCTCTCTCAAGCTATTTTCACGTTGTATTAGTTTCATCTGAATGATTTCTTGTAAAATAAAACTGTTTTCTGGATTCCTTGACCGAAATGTATGTTCCTAAAAACTATTCTGCCAAATAACTTGGAATTTCTATTCATGCTGTAATATGTCAATAAATATGTTCTGCAGAACAATTTCATTTTCTATGATAATTTGTATTTTCTATACATCATGTTACTCTAAAGGGTGTGCGTCTATTACAAACACTTAAATTCTTTTTTTTCTGAAATTCTAATGTACATGGACTAAGAGTTTGTTGCTTTACTTAATAAAAATATGTTGTTAAAAGAAACAAGCCCGTTTCAGTACATTTCCTTTCTTATTTCTTTTGACTTTTGGCCCTTCACAAGAAATTCAGAAGGTACAAAATTGATTAAAATGGTTATTTGGAGCTGTGTACAATGTAATGTTGATGATTATTATTTGTTTGGCAGTGATCTTTATGAAGGGATGCGAATGGCGAAGGTCACCGATCTGCATAGGATAAAACAACTTTTTTTACCTTTGGAGGAGTCTGGAACATTGATAAAGAGAACTGAGGAACAGGTTTATCCATTGTCCATATGCTATTTTGACTTTTGTTACATGTTATCTATGTGTATTTGACCTTTTTCTGTCTGCTGCAGCTACTCCAAGCATTGGAAAATTTTATAGTAGTGGAAAGAGAAGGTCAAATTACAGCTTGTTCAGCTCTTTTCCCTTTCTTTGAAGAGAAATGTGGAGAGGTAGCTGCCATTGCTGTTTCTCCTGATTGTCGTGGCCAGGGACAGGGAGATAAACTACTTGGTATGTTTTCGTGACCTCCCTTAAATTGTGTATATTCGTTCATTCATTATTTTGTTCTCACTGCTTACGTCCACAAAGAATTTTATGATCCTTCTAACAATGTTTTTTCAGTTGGGTTTAATGTCGTCCATCCTGTAGCACTCCAGTTGCCCCTTAATTACATGATACTGTCTGAATATTTATATGCACTTATGCAATTAATGTTGTGATCTAATCATCATATGCACTTATGCAATTAATGTTGTGGTCTAATCATCAGATATATGCACTTATGCAATTAACATAAGTGGGTTTCCATCATCCTTTGGTTCAAATGCTCTTACTCTTCCTAAGAGACTGCATAATGATAAGGTTTGGGTCCACTGGTGCCACCTTACCAATATGTTCTTTGCACTATTTTATAGCTGTATAATACAATGTTTTAATATACTAAATCGGGAACCGAGGCATTTTCCTATAGCACCAAGAGGTGCAGGAATCGATTCGAACCGAGGCGTAAACCTCAAAAAGCAAAAAGTATAGTTCATAACCCACAAATTCATAACCAAATCAAAGTATTCATCCAAAAACAAACAGAAAAGTCTACTAACATCCAAAAGGGGCAAGAACCTTTGCTGCCCTTTGATGAAAGAATAGGTCTACTAACATCTGCATATGATCCACCAATAACAGCCTCCTCGAAGTTCTGCTGTCTGGAGTGTTTTGATTTCTCAAACATTTTCAAATAGTCTACCATTTGTTTCTTGACTTCATCGGTCACAGCTGAACATGGTGTCACATTATTGTGATTGCCTGCCAAATGATCTTTGACTCTCTTCACTCCCCCTCTAATTTCCTTGCTACAATAATTGCATTTCAAATATTTATAGCCTTTTTTGTTGCCTTCTGGAGGCACTTTAATTTCAACGGCATGATCCCATGACGGATCTTTTCGTTGAGGTCCACTCATCTTGCTGCCGTCCAACCTTGCTGCCGTCCAACCTTCTGCCCGGAGCCTCGCCAGAAACGCGCCGTGTAAAGCAACGGAAATGCGAGAGAGATCCGCCGAGAGAGATGCGCTGTTCACAGCGATGGGAATGCGTGTACAAAACATTTAGAATTAGAACACTCTCGTACCATAATTCACTGACCTATTGCCTCCCTTGCTGCCGTCCAACCTTCTGCCTGGAGCCTCGCTGGAAACGCGCCGTTCTCGCGACGGAAATGAGGGAGAGATTCGCCGAGAGATGTGCCGTTCACAGAGGGAAACCAAATTGATGTTTTTTTCATTAGGTGTGCGCTATTCTTTTGTTAAATTAGGGCTTAATTTCTAAAATTGGGCTTAAATTTGGAAAGCCCATGTAAAATAAAGGTTAAATTTGAAAAGCCCAAGTCAAATTGGGCTGAGAAACATAAAAAACCATTCTGCAATCGAGGCTTGCGCATCAGTTCGATTCACGCCTCGGTGCGCCTCGGTTGATCGAGGCAGACGCCTCGCTCGGCTGGCCTGAGGCTTATGCCTCTGAGGCATTTTTCCGGCGTTCCGAACTGAGGGGCGCCTCGGTTCGTGCGCCTCAATCGCTTTTTAAAACAATGGTATAATATGGGAACGGGCAGATTAAGTGTTTTGATTGCTGCTGGTTACTATTTAGAAGTGGTTTTATTTTTATCTTGTGAAAGGATTATAAATTTCTGTATGTCTGCAGATTATATTGAGAAAAAGGCATCTTCTCTTGGACTTCGAACGCTTTTCCTACTGACAACTCGTACAGCTGATTGGTATGTCATTGATTGCAATATATGTTTTTTTTTTTTGATAGAATTGCAGTATATGTTTTAAAGTCCTTAAAAAACTACTTGTCAGGTCCATGTTTTTCTATTTGTTATTTGAGCTTTTTAGTTGGACTACTACTTTTTATTATAGCAAGCTGAATGTAGAATAAATCATCTGAAGCAGCGACATAATGACAGTTGTTCTGTCTGAAGATTGATGGTTGAAAACACCAAGCAATGTCAGTAAGGGTCTAAACTGCAAAAATCGAGAAGGTCCATGCTAGGTCAACCTCACCTAGGTCGCACCATAGAACAAATTGATAGATTGAAAAAGTCTTTGGCAACGATTTAAGCAATTCTAAACTAATATAAGAATCATCTAAAATGCCTCCCCATGAAAAAACTAAGAAAATCAGTATGGGCCAGATATTGAGCCTGCGAATCACCAAAAATATACGAGTATTAAAATTTCTCTAATGTGTAGTCATTTGAAAATATCGCCCCAGGACTTTACGATTTATTCAATTTATTCTTTGGTGCAACCTATGTGAGGTCGACCTAGCATGGACGTTGTCACAAAAATCTGCTCTTATTCACAGTTAAAAAGAATAGCTTCAGTTACAATTTGAAGCCATAATGCAATGAATGATGCTGCAGAGTGGTTAGTGAAGTTATCTGCAATGTGTGCTCTATGACCTTTTCCCGACTCAATGTTGATTGTTTTACTTGTTTCCAAACTTCATATTTATTGTGAACTGCTACTATGAGCTGGAAGAAGATGTTATCAGCAATAGCTTACCTGTCTTATTGTCTTCTCAGCAATATTTAAATTTGGTCGTGTTTGCTGTCATTATGTCAGCTGATCAGTGATCTAAAAGCACTTTAATTTAGATTTGAGGTCAAAGTCTCAGTTGTTTAAATGTATAACATAAGGATGGAGCATTTAGTTTTAGAAACATCTGATGAGGATTTAGGCTGAACTGAATAAAATTATATTCAAACAAGGATATTGTACATTTTTTTTTATAATAAATCCTCATGGAGGAGGCGCCTATCGAGGAAACTAGCTCTTCCCGAGGAACTTTGGATGTATTATATCAGAATTTCAAATTTCTCATTTTCAGAGAGAACCTTGAGGATTCTTGGATGCGACATGCATTCGCATCAGCTCTTAGTTGATATAACTAGCTTATTGTTGGTTATACTTTATAGTTTATAGAGATCGTATCTCATCTAGTTTTGTTGATGGAAATTGTGTTTCTGGGGGATGAGATCTTATGTGTTGAGGTTGTTTGGTTTTAGGTTTGTGAGGCGTGGCTTCTCCGAATGTTCCATCGAGTGCATACCAGAGGAGAGGAGGAAAAAGATCAACATTTCTCGTAGATCAAAATACTACATGAAGAAACTTCTACCTGACAGGAGTGGTATTCGTTTAAACAATGCTTTTGCATAACACGCATTACTATGGCTTGTTTGTTGTAATTTAGTGTGCTGTTAAGTTGTTTATCCAGAGACTATCTTGAAGCAGAATCAAACTCAAAGATAGTCTTCCAGCTCTCTCATCATCTTATCTATAATCAGTTGGGAATGTGTCACATTTTCAATGTGATGAATCAGAGAGAGAGAGAGAGTAGCAAATGTCATGGTACTTAAAAGTGGAGGAAATGATAGGATCCTTGTAGATATAGGGAGCCTATTCATTCAATTATTCTGGGTTTTGGTAGCTTGGCAAAGGAGTAGACAATATCTTACTCCGATAGATAATTTTAGCTGCTCAATGTTCTTGCATTGTAATATGATTCGAGACTGCTTGAGTTGTGCGTCAATTCTCTTTCACGCATAGAGTTGCAATCTATCTATTAATATATAAAAAGAGAGTTTTAATGGTAACATTTTGCCGGCAAAATTCAAATTGTATAGTTAATTTAAAACTCCTAATTTTTCGAATCACATTCGTATGACTAAAACGTAAGTTAAATAAATAAATAAAAAACTGACTCACGTCCACCTCTTTCATTAAAGACATCAACATTTATTTTGCTTACACGTATTCAGCATTACAAAATTAATAGAATTTAATTAGGCACACGTTCGGAGTGTTGGGCTGCAGTTACACACTAATGAATATAAAATATTATTATATATTATATAAATAGTAAATCTAATCTATAATTATATATATTAAATTCGTAAAATTTGGGCCGGAAATTTAGTGATGAGAAGAGTTTTCCCCGATTAATATGGCTCACATATCAATATCATGATCTTCTAATAAGTTTTGAATTAACCGTCTTTCAAGAAAAAGTTTTCAATGAACCGCCCAGTTAGGTTCTCTTTATTCCGTCATGTCTCTCTGAAATTACGAAATCATATTATTCAATATTATTATGTATTTCTTCAACGATCTTGAATTGCGAAGAATGGAGGAACGCAAAGTGGTATTGACTGAATCAACATTATATTCATATTGCACCCAAGAATTGAATCCGAGGAAATTACGGCCAATCCATGCCTCGATTCCTCTTCTGATTTGCCAAAAACTACTGTGGTACAAGTGATCGATCTCAAGGCCACTGGCTGGTAAGAAATACATATGTACTGCAGTAAATTTCTTCAATACTTGTACGAATTCACCGCCGGCAATGACAAATTTGAGAAGTAGTAAAATAGATTTTAACTTTATTCGCAGACTTGGACGACAAGAGAGAAAAGGTGAGCTTCATCTTCTTCATTATTTATGTGCTGATTTCTTATAGTTAATTGTTCTGTTTTCTCTTTGTGACATATTAATCATCAACTTGTGAGATACGGTTATTTTTTATTTTTTATTTTTTGTTGAAAGCATGGTCCTTGATAATGAGGTTCTCTAAGATATTTGTTTCAAGACGTTGAACCTCAATCACTCAAGTTGTGAGTATTACTGAAGCTTCATCCCAAGTATTATTGAAGCTTCACTTCGACGACGTTGATTGCGAGCCAAATCATCAATATAGATGATGCGGTGGAGAACGACCAAGTATCATAAGCAGAATTGCTGGAGAAGATGATTGCGGAGAACTTCAACTTCAACGAAGAATTACAATATAGCTCTGTGTCGATTCTTTTGATTCCGATTTCAGTGAACAAACTAATTAGCATCATAACAATAATAATTTAATTGTGGTAGGGATGAATTCTATGAAGTGAAGGTGATGACAAGGTCAAGCTTTTCCTGGGGCGCAACCATCATCACAACAGCTACGATTAATAATCATTAGTATGCATCTCTACACTATTCTATAGGATTTCCATGTATAATATTTATGTATTAATATGTATTCTCTTATAATCTGCCCCCATTAAAAGAGATATTCAATCGATATGATTTGATTGTAATTATTTTTCCCAAATTTCTGATGGTTTTAGACTTTTAGTGGTATTTTCATTACTTGCATGCTTTGCTTTTATTCTGTAGTTGCTTAATTTTCTTATTGCTTTCAGTTGAGTTTTGTTCTACTTTTTAATTTGCTTTTCATATTTTTATTTGTACATCCATCCTATCTTTATTTACACTTTATTTTTGTAAAACTTGCAATTTATTTTATTCACATGATATTTGTGTCACTCTTCAATATTCTTCAATACCGTTCAGTTGCATATCAAACTATCTGATTTGCTCTTCTTTTTTATCTTTAGTTTGCATATATGTGGATAAATCAGTTAAGAAGATTACACAACAGTTTGGGTCCTGTTCAAGGCAAACATCGACCCGGGAACAAACTTACGGCTCCAATTATTTCTAACTTTATTTGCAGACTTTGCCGACAAGAGAAAGATAAGGGGAAGGATGCCTTGATGTGTCTTTTGGCACAACATATACTCCCTCCGTCCCATTATTGTTGGCACGTTTCTTTTGGGCACGGGTATTAAGGAGAAGGATGTTTAAAGGGTAAAAAAATAGAAAGTGGTGGAGCCCACAACTTTTTGTGAGAGAAGGATATTTCCCAAAAAGGAAACAGGCCAACTTTCGTGGGACGGCCCAAAAAGGAATACAGGCCAACAATAATGGGACGGAGGGAGTAATTATTATGTAGCATTTATGTTTCAATTTAGTTTTCAAGATTTCATTATACTGTATTTTACGATTTTTATATTTAGAATTTAGTTATAATTGTCTTTGAATGTTTCATTTTACTATCACTCTTACCGTCCATCGCACGGGATGCAAAACTAGTTTATACTTAAAATAAAGTGTTTCCCTACTGAAATCCATTTTGTTCAGCAAAATTACGCCACATCGCTTCGTTTATTATACATGAATGGAATTAGGAATGACAATGGGTGGTAACCCACCCATTAGGTATTTTCCAAACTCAAACCCTTTAATATTTCCTCAATCCATATCCGTTCCAAACCTGATTAAAAAATTATTTTAAAACCCGTACCCGATCCAAACCCGTTGGGTAATATCCATTAAAAATCCGCTAAAAACCCGAATGTACTAGAACATAAACATCAATATTAAATAGTAAAAATAATCAAATATTATAAACATAATTTTAACATAAGTATAAATAGAAAATTTCATTAAATTAAATTATATGTGGGTTAAAAGAATAATATAAAATCTTAATATTATACTAATATAAAGTATACTCCCTCTGTCCCATTATTCTTGTCTTATATTCCCTTTTGGGCTGTCCCGTTATTCTTGTCCTGTTTCCATATAAGGAAATATGCTTCTCTCATAAAAAGTTATGGGCTCCACCACTTTCTATCTTTTTATCCTTTAAACACCCTTCTCCTTAATACCCGTGCCCAAAAGAAATGAGACAATAATAATGGGACGGAGGTAGTATATAAAATAAATATTTAATTACTAAAATTATTAATTCTTTGTATGCGGGTTAAAAAGAATAATATAAAATCCTAAAATTATTAATATTTATACTAATATATATAATTATATTATAAATTATATATATAATATTTTGTCATCTTACATATATATAAATGGGTTTGGATAGCGGGTACCCGTAGGTAATTTCCCAAACCCGACCCAAACCCGTCACGGATTTGAATGTTTCTACCCAAACCCGTTCCAAAACCATTTAATAATTTCTAAACCCGTTCCATTAAGATTTGGTAGAGCCGGGTACCCATAAAAACCCGACCCATTGCCATCCATAAATGGAATAATCGGATGGGACTTAGATTATCATGTTATTAACGGAAAGATACTATATAGTCTCGGTTCGGTTCCCCTATCCATTGTAGTCAACATTAATGTGCCTACCGTTTTATTTGTGCAATGCCACGTGGACTCAACTATATAAATAAATTTGTTTTAATTTACTTATTAAATAACTCAACATTTTATGGAAATAATCCCTCATAATAATTAAAAATTAACATAGCCTAATTTGCTAAACTAAATCGTGGATCAAGAATTAATGCAACCTATTCTGCCAATTCGTCTTTTTGCCAACAATTCATTGTCCTCAATCAATCAAGAAGGCCAAAGCCCAAAAAAATCACACTCGAGGAACCACGAAAACCCAACGGGATGACTAAGAATGCCGAAAATAATGGAAGCATAATTTTTTTTTTAAGGGAAACATAATGGTAGCAGATAGAAAATTTTGATTATAACAATATAACCTTTTCGTTTCAATTTATTCGAATCAATTCGTTGGTGTTGAAATAAATTGATACTAGTAAGTAGCCCGTCAGAATTCGACGGGAAATAACTTTATGTTTTAATTTATATGTATACATTTTAAAAATAATTTTATATCTTATTTAGAAGTTCTGATATTGTTCGCGTTAATTATTAATCAAACTTAACAAATTAACTTTGTTTCACTTATCTAAATTTGTAATTAGGAATGACAATAAATCGAGTATACTCATTTATTATGTATTTTCTAAATCTAAATTTGTTTAGAATTTTTCTACATGTTCGTCCTAATCTCGGTTAAAATAGTGATTTTACTGTATATACCAGTCTCATATCCGTAGGGTAATACTCGATAAAAATATGAACACTACAAGTAATATTAATTAAAATTAGCAAAAATCCTTCTTTCTATGTTATTTGAACCGTCTCGTTGGTTTATTCTAAATTATTTTAATTAAAATTAGTGAAATTCCTTTCTTTTTATGTATATTTGAACCACCTCGTTGGTTCATGTTAAATCGATATCTCTAATCTTTGCCAAAATGCGGAAAAAAAAAAATGTTTACATCTTCAAAGTTATATTAATTAAAATTAGTAAAAATCCTTCTTTCTATGTTATTTGAACCGTCTTGTTGGTTTATGCTAAATTATTCAATAAAAATCTAAGTAAAGTTAATATTAATTAAAATTAGTAGAAATTCTTCTTTTTAAGTATATTCGAACCGTCTCGTTGGTTCATGCTAATTAAATCGATATCTCTATTTTTTGCCAAAATGCGGAAAAAAATATGTTTACATCTAATTTTTTTGTTCTTTTTTTTTAGCTATCTATCCCATATTTGATTCAATGTATATAGTTTCTAGTAAGCACTAATCGAAGTTTTTAGAAAAATATGAATGAAAAATGAATAGGATTCCATATAGACATGTTGATTAAATATATTTATTTAGTCTTCATAGGGATTTTCATTTACAAATTTTCTATCGGCTTCTTAAAATGCTAATTTGTTTTTTTCAAAATTTGTCTATTACTTTAAATTTAATTATTAACGCTACTTATATACTAACTTAAAAAATAATTTTATTTCTAATATCTAAACATAATTGAGTGACAATTCTTCTTATACATAATTTATTGTCATAATATGACACATAAAAGTCTATTATAATTCAATAATAACATGGATAGATCAATACTATAACATTTAATAGTTTATTAATGTCATTACACACGGAAAGATAAATATAAATAAATTACAAATATTAATTAAATACATATATAATGTAATACCCCACTTTTTCATAATCAATCTTATTGATTAATTAAGAGCTTGTTTAAAATAATTAAGCTGCAAGATTTTAAAATGAGAATAAGTTCCGACAATTAAAATTTATTCGGCAACTCTAATTTGCCGAATTTTAATAATTTAAGGAATTTAAGATTTTATCTCGTCTCGGTTAATCCTAAATAAGGTGACGAAGGTGTTTATGATTATGTGCTTATATGTTTGAATTTATTGGAGAAATATATATTATTTTTAAAGATTTGATTTCCTCAGAAATTATAAAAATTTCTCCGGCAATTTATTGTATTTTCGGATTTTATTTCTGAAAATTCTTAGAGAAAGCATATATATGTGTATAATTAAGTAAAGTGAATGAAGATGAAGAAAAATTCCCTTTTTAATAATTTTTCTTCGGCAACCTTAATTTTTGTCTAAAAAGTGGAATTTAATTATTTTTGTTTCGTCTCGGTTTAACCGAAACGAAATAAAATTTATGTTTATTAGATTGAGCATTTATGCATGAATTTGATTGAGAAAATTATGAAGTTAATTTTCTTAATTTAATTTATTAGTAATTTATGATTAACAATAATAATCTTATTTATTTCATAAATAATGCGTTTCTCAGCATTTTCTTACGAGAATTTGCATTAGGGTTTGAGATGCCCTAATTGATTTTTCTATATCAAGAAATTAGAGATTAAAGTTGTGATTAGCAAGTTAGTAATTAATTGATTAAACTAAGCATTTAATCAATTATTTAATCATATTTATGACCTCACTAATGACCTAATGGATGACCTATGTTTGTTGACTAATGTGATTAGTGTTTAAGTGTGTCTTGGAAGCCATATTCTTCCCATTTCTCACGCTCAAAACAGAGCAGCAACAGCACGCACATCACACATATATTCATCTTTTAATCTTCAATTTTTGAGCTCAAATTCAAGTGCTAATCATCTCCAAATTAATTATTAAGGTGAGTTCTATGTTTAGTGCAAGATATAGCTAAAAAACAAGCTCTAATTCTCCTATTTTAATCTTCTATAAATTTCGAAATATTGGCCAAATGATGTTAGATGAGCTTGAATTTAAATTATGATGTTTAATTCATGCTTAGGATGCATGATAGATCATTAATTCATGCTCAAATCAAACCCTAACCCTAATCTCATAATTTTCGAAATTTATGCTAAAATGAGGATTTTTCAATTGTGATGTTAGATGATCAAATTGATTGGATATTTGAGCTTAGATAATTATTTCAAGCATATTTGATGTTGGAAGCAATCAAAGAATCAAAGCCCTTCTATGACTTTTAATTTTGGCCGAAAAATATGATAGAAATTAAGGGTTTTTGATTTTGATGTTCTATGATTAAATTGATGTTTAAATTGAGCTTATATGATGTTATTGAGTATGATTATGCATTGAATTAATTGATTGAATCATAATTTTGCCAATTTTAATTAATTTCGAAGAATTAGGGTTCTACAAATTGGGGAAATTTGATTTTGATGTTGAAGAATGAAATTAATGATAGAATTGAGCTCATGATATTTAATTAAGCATGTGGGAATTTTGTTAGAATTTTTGGAGCTCAATTTCATTAATTTTGAAATTTTCAGCATTTAAAATAAATTAAAAATAATTAGTTTAGAGCTTAAATGGATTAATTGAGTTTACAATTAATCTCTAGAATATTAATTAAGCATGTTGTAATTTGAAATGGATAAAAATAAGCAAATGTGCCCTATTTCTTTAAAAAAGTCGAAATATATATATAATAGGGTTTTGATTTTTATCCAATTAAATTAAGTAATTAAGCTATAAATATAGCTTATAAATTAAATTGAGATGTTTGGAATTGATTAGAATGAAATTGGATATTTATTTTCCAAAATTCAAATAAGGAAAATAAAAGTATTATTTGATTTTTAATCAAGAAAATAATGGCATATTCGAATTCTACACGAAAAATTAAGTATTGAAGAAATTTTCAGAAATTAATTGACAAGTATTAAGAATTTTCTATTTTTCGGCTATTTTTCCAAGTTGAAGGTTTATACGTGTACGTGATTTGAATTGATAATCTGATTGCGTAATTATGCTTATTATGTTAAATGATGTAAGTAGAATTAATTTCGTAATTTTCGGAGCTCGTTTATCGAGTCGAAAATATTTTAAGTTAATGATATGAATAGTAAATAATAGGTTATATGTTAATTACATGATAATGATGATTTGATATGCTAATGACATGCTTATATGTTAATGATATGTTGATGATGAGCTTATGTGATAATAATAAGCTTAAATGTTTGATGATGTAATTAGTAGAAGTATTAAAAGTTATTAAAGTGATTATATGATTAATGATGTTATTATATGTTTAAGTGTTTAATGTTAATGTCACTACAAGAAAATTGACTTATTACTACATTAAATTTGTGACACTTTTTAGCAAATGTAACTAAAAATATTCAATTGCTACACCAATCTGTTACTACATTTATATGAAAAGCTGATGAGGCATTTCGGAATAAATGCCATGAAACTATCTATTATGCTACACTTATTTCAAGTGTTTTATAATCCAACAAAATTGTACGGGAAGAAAAGAGGAAAGTAGAAAAATAAAATAAAAGAAATATATATGAATATAAAACAAAAGATATCAATTAATTCATAAACTTAGCGGCAAAAGGGAAAAATCAGCCGCCAATACTCACTCTAATAATTTTTAAGGGAATTAAATTTTGAAATTAAACACGGTTCAGTTCTTCACTTGTTGTCTTTCTACTCCCAAATTATAGAAACCCTAGAATCCCAAAATCGTGACTTCACCGATGTTCTGTGCACTCTCTTCGACGAATCGACCGCAATGTAGTCTTTTCACCATTATTTTCGCCACCGACGGCTGTGCAATCCCTTCTCCGGCACACATTGACACACAACACAACATTTAACTTCCATTAGTCTTCGACTCCACGCCTCGGTTCTTTACCATCAAGGTTTGAATTTTATTTTGTGACAGATTGGGTTGCAAAATTTATGTTATCGGATAAATCCATTTAATTGAAGTCTTTAAAAGTTGAATTTGTGATTTTTTTGGTTTTGAGCGTAGGAAATGTGAATCTTATTTGCATTGTAGACCGGAGGAACTGATTCTGACGTTATTTTTTTGGGCAAATTTAGTAGGAACTGAGCAAATCGAAGAGTTGAATGGGAATCTTGCATCATTTATCTGGGTAAAAACTAGTGTCTATAGCATACAATAGATTTTAATCAATGGTCAAGATGGACCCGTTTACTATCCTTGAATACATGAGTTGCCTCTTATTGTCAGCAATTTCTACAGCATTCCTACAAAATAGTCACTCCAATTAGTGGACTTTAATCGATGGTCAGTAGTTAGATTGCTCAAGATATTGTGATTATATTTTTTTTATTTCTTACCCTGTTCTACTGCTATAAAAAAACTATTTTAACTTGTTAAAATCTGTTTAACAGTACTGCAATCTCTTCTTCGGCATACACAACAGCCAACTCCAATAGTCTTCAACTCCACGCCGACGCAATCTCTTTGTACTTCACCGCGAAGGTTTGATATTTAATTTTGCAATTGTTTGATTCTTATATCCGTAGAGGCCTAGCTTCTGAATTTTGGGTATATGTAGTGTGGCAAACTTTTTATTTGATAGTAGATTCACGTAGGTGATGCATCACATATTTGCTTGGATTTTAGGTGTAAAACTAGAATTTCTAATTCCATATATCTAGTTTTGAATTAAATGAAGAAGCAAGCCATGTGTACTGAAATTATATTAATATTCATTACTAGTTGTACTTGTGTGTTGGAGTTCATCAGTTCACTTGTTAATTTTCATAGAATCTTGATAGGATACATACAAGTTACTTCTTAAGTTTATCAAATAGGTAATGCTTTTTGTGAACAACAATGGTGTTAATTTCATATTTACATTCTTAATCCTTCTCCGCATGACTTGATGTGGTTATTTAATGTGTCGTGAGTCAGTGTTTGTGCACATTTTTTTTTATCTTATTGGTCATATTTTGTGGCTTAGTCATGTGTAGAAGTCTTTGTTGGCGGGTAAATGAGATGAAAGTTCTCTTGGCTATCTTGTAAGGATTTCTTCTAACAATTACACATTTACTTATTTGTACAGTGCAAAAGCAAGTTTTTTCTATGATGAAAATTGTGCCAATATTTTTGAAAATTATCCAGAGTCAAGTGTGCTTCTTAATACAATATAATGGAACTTCTATGCCTCAGGTTAGTTTACATCTATATGGTCTTTTAGAAAATAGATAGTGGTCCAACTCCTGGGCAAGGCTTATTGACTTTTCTATTGTTGATTAACCAGGTAGATAATTCTTTAAGGTTGCCATTGAAGAGCCTGGATAAAAGTTGCTGAGTTTTTCAAGTAACCCTGTACCCTAAGCCTATTGTCGACATGTATCCTCTTGTGAAATAAGAAATAAATTATACACTGTTTCGATTCTGTCTTGGTATCAATTAATTCTGCTCTCTAATAGACTAATTGTCTTGGTATCATCTCCTATGTATGTTTGTCAGTATGCAGGTATTATGAAAATTTTACATCAGATACCTTGTTAGTTTTGTGAAAGCAATGACAACTCATGGTGTAAAAACATTGATTTACTTGGATCCTGTGCGACTTATGGAGAGTCTAAGAAGATGCCAATTGAGGAAAACGCCCCACAAGTGAGTAAAGTAGCATGTGACAATCCATTTGTGCTTCTTGTGATAGCTTTTGTTGAGGGTTGATGCAAAATTCATGTTTTTTTTCGGTTTCTCTTGATATTTGTTAGATGACGTGAAAATGATTAATTGTATTTTTATGGTGCAGTGTTTGAAGAAATGAAGTCTTTTTAAATGGATTGCAAGCTAATGAGTGCACAATGAAAATAGGAATGTTGGGGATTCATCTCGACCCATGATGTTTCATAATGGATTGAATTAAAGTTGGAGCAAATTATCATAGTCTTAGTGATTAGTCTTGTATCGAATAGGATGCTATAAATTTGAGATACCTTGTATATATGGGATATGATAGTTTTTTTAAATAAATTTATTTACTTTCCACTTTTTAGTTTTCATGCTTTATATTTATTTTCAATTAATTTGATATAAATATTGTCACAAGAAAATGCTAAAATATCAAATAAATGGCAAATGAAATAATATAAAAAATATGGTGAAAAAAAATGTAACAAGAAAATTTTATAAACATTTCGTTTTTTATATTAATGTTAATAATGTAGTAGTAGGTTGCATTGCATCACATACTTTAGTGTCATAAGAAGTTTATCATGACACTCCAAAGTGTTGCGACAGATTATTTTTCCTTACACATTACCTATTGTTACATTGGCCAAATGTGTGGCAATAGATTGGTTTTCGTTACACTTAGACCTATCGTTACATTGACATAGATGACACTTCCCTCAAATGCCACGATAGATATATTGTAGTAACAAGTATTTTTTAATGACATTTCAGAGTGTCTTAACAGGCCAACTTTCTAGTAGTGTGTTTATAAGTTAGATTGTTAAATAGAAGTTAAGTATGAGATTTAGAAGTATTTAGAAAGGTTAAGTGATATTATCAAAATTAAGTCTTAGAAAATCGAAGCGAATTAGAAATTAAGTTGATCGAGATGTCACATCTCTTCGCCTGTCGTTTGTTTCTCGCTCTGATGGTTGATAAACCTAATCTCAAATGAAGGAACGAGTGAGAGCATAAAGACGGGAAATCAAGAACGAGAAATGTAAGATAAAGCAGCACTCGACAGGTGGGCTTTCTAACCAAAAAAATGATGAATGATATATATATATATATATATATATATATTTATGATTATATATATGATGTTTTAAATTGATTAACTTGCCAAATGTATTAAGTTTTGTATGTTACCATCTACTAAAGGAAGACGAATTCGGTCCTACGCAAGGTAGGATTTGTGTACACTTATTTGTAATCGTGTGTCTTCCGAAAGGTGGGCCGCACTACTAGAAAAACGGACATACATGACGGCTAAAAACCGTCATCTATGTGCTTCTAGAACCGTCACAAAAGGTGGTGTCATCTATAGTAGGTATTATACGTGACGGATAATAACCGTCATCTATACTTATTATACACGACGGTAAATATCTGTCATCGTTTACCAACCTAAACCGTCATGTTTAGTCTCTATTCATGACAGTTTTGTTTTCGGACCGTCATTTGTATTAGACCATAGTTGACGCTTTTTCTAGAACCGTCATCTAATTTATGGCCAGATTTTGTGTTTTTTCTCTTTTTTTCCTTTATAACCCGTTCCTAATTTGTTTAATATTTGAAACACCATATAAAAGAAATGAATACTTCACACTTGCTAATTAAAAACTCATTTTCTTTAAATCATCCAAACATCCAAGTAATACATAATATATTCTTCGATACAGTGAAATCCAATGATCAAATCCACAAAAACTACTTAATCATCCATACAAATCCATAAAAAGTACTTAATCATCCATACAACACCTCCTCATAGAAATCCCTCTTTCCACCTCCACGTCCTTTAAATGCCACGAGCAATCAAGTACGTACCTAATTCAATCAAGTAAGAAATAATATCAAAATTTAAAATAACTAACCAGGTAGCACCAAAAATAACTAATAAAATATATACCTATGCAAGTAATCTCATATATGCTCAAAATTACACAAGTAGCCCAATCCTCACGAACCTCATCGATCTCACATTGAGAGTACTTTCTTTTTTCGAACTATCAACAAAACAAGTGCGCAAACAACATTTAGCTTCAAGTACTAATGTTACATAAATAATTTAGTAGATGTTTTATTACCAGTGAGCTAATAGAAACGGAGTCATCATTTTGAAACCCTTGTATAATCTCTTTCATGAACCGCATCACATAAAAACCACATTGTTGGTAGTCGGGTTGCATAGGACCCTATACCGGAAAAACAAAATGATAAGTGTGTAAAATAAACATTACATGGAAACTAGCACACACACCTTTATACTTTCCCAAGCTCGTGCTTTTTTGAAGTTCTTTTCCATTTTTGCATTGAAACTCTTCATCGCCCTTCAAAGCAAAGTTATTGAACATTACCAATACATACAAGGCAGTAGATAATTTAAAATAAAATTATACTTACGTGTCGACCACAGATTTCCAAGTGGCATCACGATTCCGATGGCTTAGAGGGTCTAGCAAGTAGACGCGTTCTTTGTGAGGTAGAATAACTGTTAGAATCCAATGTTCACTACACATGATTATCAACATCAGCCAAACATAAAATATGACATACCACCAAAATAAAGCAGAAACTTAATAGTATAGCTTGCCCTTCAAAGCAAAGTCATTGATCATTAACAATACATTAAAATAGCAATCATTAAGCTCACATAAAGAGATGTAAAATAGCAATCATTAAGCTGACATAAGCAGAGGGGCAGAGAGAGAGAGAGAGGCCAATAAATAGTCTGACAGGACAAACAAAATTGGAGCCACATTGGTACCAGCTGTTAATTCCAACACCTTCAAAATCAATCGGAGAGAATTAAAAGAAGAATTTGAACAATGTTAACATACCACCATCAGGCAATAATTCCTCCCAAGATTGAAGACCTTTACTGCACATAAAGCTGAAGTCAAGCAGAGTACTGTTTGGCCAATAGATGTATAACACTGTATTTCGAAGGATAAGTTAAGGTAGTCTAGAGTAGATTAACAAACTTTCAAAAACGTAATAAATTGTGAAATATTACAAGAAAAGCAATCATTTCACATAAACCACCATTACAAGTACAAAATGTAAAATCCTTTTTGTTTCTTTTTCATTGGACCAACCCACCAACTCAGATTCCTATATCTAAAGTAATTTGTACGTTGCAGAGTTTTCGGTGTAGCATGCTAGAATGGCAGCTGTAAATTTTTTATTTCAACATCCATAAATGTGGAATGGAACATTTCTTTAAGTATGATCCAAAGATCAAGATATGATTAGCATATGATTACTGGTCTACAATCAGCCCACATCTGGAAGCAACTGATTCAATTCAACATCCAACGAAGCCAATTAGACTGAATTCTTTAATACAAAACTTGTAAACAAGCTGAGAATTTGTGCTGTTTTATATACTGCTCTTATCACTCAAACAGATTACTTACCAACCAACAAGAATCCTAATGAACCTAAAAAACCGATAAGGGCCCAGAGTTTTCCAAAAATGAAGATAAAAGTTCATACCCCTGATCAGGTAAAAAACAAAGTAATCAGGTAAAGCGAAAAAGGAAAAAAAAAAAGAAACAAAGAAACGTAACTTTAAATCTATATCATGTAATACCAATAAATCTGCCATCTTTAGTCACATACCAAGAAATAGTTAAACAAATTATTGCAGATAAAACATCATACCATCGCGTTCAACAAAAATAAAGAAAGCAATAATCGAAATAATCTATAGAGTTCAAAATTCCGAGAAGAGAGAGAGAGAGAGAGAGAGAGAGAGAGACGGCTCACCACAAGTGCAGGGCGACAGTGGCGGCGGCGCCCTTCAGCGAACTGGAGAGACGGTGGCGGCGGTGGGAGCTGTGGAGACGGGGCTGAGATTGGGGATTTTGGATTTGGGGATTATTGGGGATTTTTCATTGGCAAGAAATTGGAGAGAAAGAGATAGCTAGATAGAGAGAGAGAGACGGCGTTCGAGGTCCAGCCGGCGAAGAAGGAGAAGAGGAGAAGAGGTCGCGCGTGGTGAAGATAGAATTTTTTTTTTTGGAGAGTTGTGTTTGGGTTGTTTTAATTAAGTGTTATTTTTATTTTTTTAATAATTTTAAAAAAAGTTAAAACAAAGATTACATGACGGTTCATATAAAGTGTCATATACGATGAATATATACATGACAGTTTACTACAAACTGTCATCCATATATTTTCAGGCACGCACATACATGACGGTTTCATTGTAGAACCGTCATCTGAAGAAAAATACGCACATATATGACAGTTCATAATAAAAACCGTCATCTATACAGTGTCATGTATTGCTATTTTTCTAGTAGTGCCGGTTACAAGTGTTTGAGAAGAAGACCTACTTCTCAACACTAACATTATTTGATTGTAGATCTGGTACATACATCCTAAATTATAAGTCTGTCCGGACAAATACTTTTTATGGAAAAAGAAAATATTTGAGCAAGCACATGTTTGTTTTATAAAATTCACTTGTGTTATGCTTTGGGGCAAGTTCAATCTATAGCTCTAAGTAGCAAGATTTCAAGTATTTTAGCATGTGTCCACTGAGTACGAAGTACTCAGCCCTGCATGTTGTTTTCTAAAATGTGCAGGTTATTTCGGATGAAGATGGAAGTGTGCTTGGACGGACTTTCGTTGGTTGAATTCTTGAAAGTTGTTTAAACTAAAGAGTTTGGTTATATGTCTTCATACATGTAACCTTGTTATGTTTTCCGCTGCATCACTTTGAAATATGTTCTGAATATGAAGTTCGTTTTTAAACTCTAAATTTTATAACTCCTGAAGTCTTTTGACGTTGTTAGTTAAGGTTTTGATGTGAGCCTGCCTTAACTTGAAATCAGTTATTGATTCTCTGTTGAGATCTTCTAAGTCATACGACCCTTTTTATCGTGCTTCCTTGATCTGATAAACTTTTTGTTGATATTAAGCTCTTGGAACCATTGGTCGTATGATATTAATTGTTGATATCAGGTTAAACCTGATTTTTTTTTTATGATGTTTATATTTGGTATATCTCGGTCATGTGACCCTACTTATTGATATCAAGATATGTCTGTTGTTGATAACCATTTGTTGGTTAAAATTATCGAGCATGTTATTGATATTGATTTCTTGATCAGCATGTTCGTTGGAAGTGTTTTGAAGTATGTTTGGTTTTGTTTGATAACTGGGTCGTTATCTATTCCTTAGTTAATCATAAATTATGTATGTCGCGGCACCCACCGGCTTAGTTATCTTAATTCTAAGTCGAGGTACACGTGACGGTGGTATCAGGTAGCAAATGCTCTATGTTTAAACTTTCCTTGTGTCTACTCTGGATTTGAATTCCTAGACTAGTTAGGAACCAACAACGAAAGTCCAGCACCTCATCTCATCCGGCAAACCAGGTATGCATTTAAAAGTTTCCTATGTTTAAAAGTTTAAAATTTGAAGTTCCATGTGACTGACGGACTGTTATGTGGACCTGATCAACCCACATAGCTAGAAACTCAGTAATATGGGTCTTCCGCCTCCATAACGAAGTTAATTAAGGAAATGAAGTTAGAAAGTAAAGAAGTAGAATTTTATGAAAGTTTAAAGTTTGAAAAATGTTTGATATATATAAAAATTGTTATATTGTTGTTTTTCGTTGTGAGCTTGAGAATGTTATGTGATGGGTTTTCGCAAGCGAGATGATAAGATTAATCGTGCAATTGAGATTGTTGTTTGTATTTGAAAAGTAACGTAAGCGTGATGCCGTCGTTAAAAAGCAATAATGAGATGGAAACGTTCAGAGAAGAAGAAGTATTGCGAGAGTTTCGCCATAGCAGGATGAGTTACCAAGAAATCTTGACCGAGTTCTTAACTCGTTATCACCGCATGTAGATGGATACGATGTCTACGGAGATCAAAGGAGTGATGGGTATCAATCACTTGATCCCATTATTACCAGAGGAGTGGCGCAAGTGGACAACTTTGCTCATGCCGCAAGTTGTGAGTCTTCAGCTGTGGAAGACGTGCTTTTCGGCGATTGTAGAAATTTATCGCAAAATTGAAGGTTAATCAATCAGTTTTCGCTATATGCGTTATGCAACTTCACCCTCCTTCTTGTTATACCTCTGAAAGGCTCATATTGAAGCCAATACCTCAGGATAACCTTATTCCTTCCTTATTTCTTCCAAAAGATCCTGATCCAATGTTTGTTAAGTTTCAGTTATCTAATCTAGTTTATGGTTTGGGTTCTTTCATTTCCCAACCTATTTATCTGTTTATTAGTCTTGCTACTTCTTTATCTAGTTAAAAGCGCCAGTCTTGGCCTCAGAACCTTTGATTTCAAGATTTTGATTCATTTATAGCACTTCATATAGAGGTGGTTCTCATGTAACCGAGGGTTCTTTGTATTCTTAACCCCCCCGAATATTAAATTTTTCTTATGTTCCGTTCTAGCAAAGGAATTTGAGACGGAATCGTTCTGGCCGCACCAGGAGGATAGTTATAACAATCTCGATGACGATTCAGCTATCAAGGTGATGGTCTGCTTAGTCAAGCATCGGAGTGTCCTCTCCAGAAGTCCGAGTTTTGAGGCTAGTTTCTCATCGACGTCGGTTGCAGGCACTGAAGATGAAGTCAAGTTTATTTTGAACGGAGATGTGATCGTCAAAGAAGAAGTAGCAGAAGAGAATGCAGAGATCGAAAGTGTAGATTTCGAGAATATGTTTAATAAGGAGAAAGAGCTTCCTAAGGACGGCCAGTAGAGAGTCGACCTTTTTAATCGTTGCCAGTATTGAAAGTGTGAAAGTAGAAGTAATGTTAGTAAGTAAGAAAGAAGTAATATATATACGTGAATATGTGTGAAAAAAAAATAAAAAAATATGATGCATAATATGGCTTAAGATAGTTCGGTATCAGAATAGTAGTCTGTATCGTCGATGTTATTTTTGTGTGATGCTAGGACATCACAGTTGATATAGGAATAATTTTTTCCTATATATATGAAAGAATGACCAGAGCGGTCATTTAATTAAGCTGTTGAGTTCTTGAAGTTATATGCTTAAGAAAGATAAGAAGTTTGAGAAGTGTAAAGTATGTTGAAAATTAATTGTCAAGATGAAGTCAAAGTTTGAAGAATGAGAATTTCATGAAAATAAGCTAAAGTATGAAAGACGTAACTTACCATGTCAAAAGTTTATAAGTTAAGTTAAGTAAGTTAAGTTATCTTGCTAATTGCTTGAATGATTAAGAAAAGTTTATGAAGCTGAGTGCTTTGATGTTGATTGCCAATATGAGAAAAGTCTATGAAGCTATACGTTGTTGCATTATTGCTTAATTGTTAAGTAAAGTTATGAAATTGATTATACTATGATGAGAATTGATTTGCTTGAATACTAAGTTCCATAAGTGGAATGATTACTCTATGAAGTAATTGCTTTTATGCTAAAGCTTAAGATGTGAAATGTCCTCAAACTTTCAAGATAAAAACTTGATATTTTGAATAAAGCAAAATTCGCTTAAACCCTTGCGCGTGTTAATTAGAATGTCTTCTAAAATAGAAATAGAGTAGTAGAAGAAAAATAGCGAGAACCTACCCCATTTCCTCTGTTTGAGAGGACAATCGAAGAATTTTCTCTTCGTCAGAATTTCTTAACTCTTGACGGTAAAGAAAATCCGTCAGAAGCAGAAGATTAGATTATGCGTTAGAGCGAATCTTTAGGTTCTTCAAGGTGATGACCACGAGCATCTCACACGAGCTTAAAGAATCAACAGACTTCTGGTGGGAAGCTTGCCAGAAGAATTTTTCCGAGCAGCTTGAGAATCTCTCTTGGGTGTTCAAGGAATCCCTTTTCAAGAAATATGTTTCGAAAAGCTGCTGCAAGCAGAAGTAAATCGAGTTCGTAAATTAAAAAAAAAAGAAGTCGGTGACAGAGTTTGTTCGTAAATTCTGTAACTTAGCCGTTTCGCTCTGTCAAAGTTAAATCGGACAAGAAGATTGTCTGAGCTTTTTCCTCGGACTCATGCAAGACATGAAGAATAGTGCTAGTAAGTCAAAGTGTTTTGACTTATGCTGAAGCGTTAACCGAGTTCTGGATATGGAATTGTTCATGCAATCAGAAAAGCTAGTCCAGAATCCTAGCACCTTCCCCATTTCAAGTTCAAGCTCCAGCAACCGCTAACCAGCAATATTCATGCGAAGGTCAGAAAGAAAGTGAAATGCTGGAAATCAATCTAGTAAGAAGCCGTATCAAAGGCAAAGTCAGCAGCAATCAATCACTTTTCTTTGGGCAAGATTGTTCGACTCAGAGACCGTAAGAAATTTTCTCTGTACCAGTGCCAAGTAAGCAGCAAGGAGTAGGTGGAAGAAGACCTAATCAATACCGGCTCAGTATCCAAAGGCCATTAAAAAAAACAAATTTTCAACAGCTATAGTAGTCAAAGCAGTAGCAACCATCGCAGCAAAAGTCACATCAATAGCATCAAAGAGTTTTCACTCTTGGGCAGAAGCCGAACGTTAAGGATCAAGGAAATCTGGCAGGTATAGGCCAGATAAGAGTTGTATCAATTACAATTGTATTTGGTACTGGTGCATAGCATTCTTTAAAATCGAGTGCATGCATACATACTCTTGGCCATAAAATGGAGTAAGCTAGCCAGAGTTTAAGAGTATCGGCCCTGGTGGATAAATCTACCTCAGTTACACAAGTTTACTCCATATTTGTTTAGATGTCAGCCAAAACCCTAAATCAAATCTGATTATGGGATATGGACATCATTCTGAGAATGGTTTGGTTGATCGAGAATTTTGCCACCATTCGGTGCAAGAAAAGATAGATTTCTTTCCAGCCATCTGGAAAAAAGTCAACTCTATTATTTAGAATAGAGAAAAGCAAAAAAATGTTGCCAATTATTTAGGTAATCCAAGTAAGAAAGTTGTTGAGAAGAAAAGATATGCAAACATGTCTAGTTGTTCTCGTCAAAAATGAGAACCAAGATAAGAATATCGATGATGTAGCTACAGTCAGAAAGTTCAAGGATGTTTATCCTGAAGTTCTGCCAAGACTACTCCAGACAGACAATTAGAGTTCACCATCGACCTTGAGCTTGGTACAGCTCCAATATAAAAAACGTCGTATAGAATGCCTCGAAGAAGTTGTATGAATTGAAGATTCAATGGCAAGAGTTGTTTGATCTCAGTTTTATCAAACCTAATGTTTTCCCTTGGGAAACGTTAATCTTGATCGTCAAGAAGAAAGACGGCAGTTTGAGAATGTGTATCGACTACCGGAAGTTAAATAAGTTGAAAACATGTATCCTTTGTCAAGGATAGATGATCTGTTTAATCAGCTCTGAAGAGCTAGTATTTTCTCAAAGATTAATTTGAGATCTGGCTATCATCAGCCGAAGATTCTTCAAGAAGATATTTCAAAAAAAAAATCGCATTTCAAACGAGATACAGTTACTACAAGTCTGTAGTAATGTCGTTTGAATTGACAAATGCTCCAGCAGTATTTATGGATCTCATGAATTGAGTTTTCCATGAATGTTTGGATAGAATTGTCATAGTCTAATTCGGAAAATGCGAATTTTGGCTAAGAGAAGTAAATTTCCTCGGACATGTTTTTTCCAAAGAAATTAAAGTCGACACTTCAAAGTGCAAGCAATTCAAGAATGAAAATCGCCAACTTCGTTTCATGAAATTCAAAATTTCTTGGATCTAGCAGGTTACTACCTGAGATTCATTAAAAGATTCTCCAAGATAGCAAGACCAAAATGATCAAATTTCTCAAGAAAGAATCGAAGCTCAAATGGTCTCCAGGATGTGAAGAAAGTTTCCAAGCTTAAGAAAAACTAACCACTGCTTTAGTTTTAGCAGTGCCAGAGCAGGCAAAGACTACACCGTTTATACGGGTGCATCAAAAAATGGACTAAGTTGTGTTCTGATGCAAGTGGGAAAATCATCGCCCATGTGTCCCGACAGTTCAGACCTCATGAGATAAATTATCCAACTTATAAATTATAACGAGCAGTAGTCGTGCATGCTCTAAAGAATTGAAAACATTATCTTTTCGAAGCCAAGTGTGAGATCTTTATATAAAAGTCTCAAATACATTTTCAAACAAAAAGAGTTGAAAATGAGGCAAAGAAAATGGCTCAAACTAATAAAAGTCTATGATTGCAAAATTTCCTATTATCCAGGAAAAGCAAACGTCGTAGCTGACACTTTGAGCAGAAAGAGCAAAACCCGAGTTAGAGTTTTTACTCACTCAAGAAAATAGCTTATTAAAGATCTTGAAGAGCTAAAAATAGAAGTGGATTTACCACCTCACTATTCAGAGTAGCTAATTGTAACTCTGGAAATAACTCCAGATTTAAGAATAAAAATTTCGAATGCTCAGAGAAAGGACAAGAAGGTGGAGAAATTGTGACCTAAGATTCTCAATGAAAAGTAAAACATTTCTACGAAGCTGGAGATAATACTCTCGTGTTTAGAGAAAGGCTTTGTGATCCAGATGAAGAAGAATTTAGAGTTGTAATCATGAGAGAAGCTCATGAATCACCTTATACCGCTCATCTCGGAAGCACCAAAAATATATCAAAATTTGAAGCAAAGATTTTGGTGAGAATGAATGAAGCAAGATATAGCTTCAGCTGTAAGGCGATGTTTAGCCAACAAGTTAAAGCTTTGCATCAAAGACCTTACAGAAAGTTTCAGCCGTTAGATATTCCAGAATGGAAATGGAATTTAAAAAAAAAGTTAATTACCATGGACTTTGTAACCAAGCTACCAAAGTCAAAAGAGAAAATACAGTTATTTGGATAAAATCTGCTCTTTTCATACCAAAGTTAAAATCTGCTCTTTTCACACCAATTCCAGTAACGTTTGGATCAAACAAGCTAGCTCAGCGGTATGTTCGTGAAATCGTGCGTTTGCACGACATGACGGATGGTCAATCCGAGAGGATAGTTCAAAGTCTGGAAGAAAATGTCGGTCCCCGCTTTATGGAGACAATGTAGCCAAAAGAAAGTATTAAGACCTGATGCAGAAAAAAAAATGATCAAGATCATTCGTCAAATCAGGCAACGGATTTAAAGAAGTGAAAGATCACCAAAAATCTAATGCGGATTCTCGAAGATCAGAGTTAGAGTTCGAAATCAGAAATAAAGTTTTTCTAAAAGTTTCAACTTCGAGAGAAATCAATATATTTAGCGTGAAAAGAAAGCTTAATCTTCGTTATATAGGACCGTATGAAATTCTAGAAAGAATGGGTCAAATTATGTTCAAGCTAGCTTCATCGCTAAGCTTCAGATTCTCGCGCAGTGTGTTTCATGTATCCCAGTTGCATTGATTCGTGTTCAACCCTAAGCATGTTTCTAGTCGAGAAAAAGTAGCCTTAAAATCAGACCTCAATTTTGAGGAGAAACCAGAAGCAATTCTGGATTGAAAGGATCCATTAGTTAAGAAATAAGTCGATCGTGTTATTAAAGATCAAGTGGAGCCGATGGCTCAGAAGAAGAAGCATTAAAATTAAAAGATAAGATGAAAGAAATGTATTCCGAGCTTTTCCCTTGAGATAAGCAAATTTCGGGACGAAATTTATTTTTAGGGGGAGAAAATGTAATACCCCACTTTTTCATAATCAATCTTATTAATTAATTAAGAGCTTGTTTAAAATAATTAAGCTGCAAGATTTTAAAATGAGAATAAGTTCCGGCAATTAAAATTTATTCGGCAACTCTAATTTGCCAAATTTTAATAATTTAAGGAATTTAAGATTTTATCTCGTCTCGGTTAATCCGAATTGAAGTGACGAAGGTGTTTATGATTATGTGCTTATATGTTTGAATTTATTGGAGAAATACATATTATTTTTGAAGATTTGATTTCCTCAGAAATTATAAAAATTTCTCCGACAATTTATTGTATTTTCGGATTTTATTTCTGAAAATTCTTAGAGAAAGCATATATATGTGTATAATTAAGTAAAGTGAATGAAGATGAAGAAAAATTCCCTTTTTAATAATTTTTCTTCGGCAACCTTAATTTTTGTCGAAAAATTGGAATTTAATTATTTTTGTTTCGTCTCGGTTTAACCGAAACGAAATAAAATTTATGTTTATTAGATTGAGCATTTCTGCTTGAATTTGATTGAGAAAATTATGAAGTTAATTTTCTTAATTTAATTTATTAGTAATTTATGATTAACAATAATAATCTTATTTATTTCATAAATAATGCATTTCTCAGCATTTTCTTTCGAGAATTTGCATTAGGGTTTGAGATGCCCTAATTGATTTTTCTAGATCAAGAAATTAGAGATTAAAGTTGTGATTAGCAAGTTAGTAATTAATTGATTAAACTAAGCATTTAATCAATTATTTAATCCTATTTATGACCTCACTAATGACCTAATGGATGACCTATGTTTGTTGACTAATGTGATTAGTGTTTAAGTGTGTCTTGGAAGCCATATTCTTCCCATTTTTCACGCTCAAAACAGAGCAGCAACAACACGCACATCACACGTATATTCATCTTTTAATCTTCAATTTTTGAGCTCAAATTCAAGTGCTAATCATCTCCAAATTAATTATTAAGGCGAGTTCTATGTTTAGTGCAAGATATAGCTCAAAAACAAGCTCTAATTCTCCTATTTTAATCTTCTATAAATTTCAAAATATTGGCCAAATGATGTTAGATGAGCTTGAATTTAAATTATGATGTTTAATTCATGCTTAGGATGCATGATAGATCATTAATTCATGCTCAAATCAAACCCTAACCCTAATCTCATAATTTTCGAAATTTATGCTAAAATGAGGATTTTTCAATTGTGATGTTAGATGATCAAATTGATTGGATATTTGAGCTTAGATAATTATTTCAAGCATATTTGATGTTGGAAGCAATCAAAGAATCAAAGCCCTTCTATGACTTTTAATTTTGGCCGAAAAATATGATAGAAATTAAGGGTTTTTGATTTTGATGTTCTCTGATTAAATTGATGTTTAAATTGAGCTTATATGATGTTATTGAGTATGATTATGCATTGAATTAATTGATTGAATCATAATTTTGCCAATTTTAATTAATTTCAAAGAATTAGGGTTCTTCAAATTGGGGAAATTTGATTTTGATGTTGAAGGATGAAATTAATGATAGAATTGAGCTCATGATATTTAATTAAGCATGTGAGAATTTTGTTAGAATTTTTGGAGCTCAATTTCATTAATTTTGAAATTTTCAGCATTTAAAATAAATTAAAAATAATTATTTTAGAGCTTAAATGGATTAATTAAGTTTACAATTAATCTCTAGAATATTAATTAAGCATGTTGTAATTTGAAATGGATAAAAATAAGCAAATGTGCCCTATTTCTTTAAAAAAGTCGAAATATATATATAATAGGGTTTTGATTTTTATCCAATTAAATTAAGTAATTAAGCTATAAATATAGCTTATAAATTAAATTGAGATGTTTGGAATTGATTAGAATGAAATTGGATATTTATTTTCCAAATTTCAAAAATGCCGAAAATTCATAAGGAAAATAAAAGTATTATTTGATTTTTAATCAAGAAAATAATGGCATATTCGAATTCTACACGAAAAATTAAGTATTGTAGAAATTTTCAGAAATTAATTGCCAAGTATTAAGAATTTTCTATTTTTCGGCTATTTTTCCAAGTTGAAGGTTTATACGTGTACGTGATCTGAATTGATAATCTGATTGCGTAATTATACTTATTATGTTAAATGATGTAAGTAGAATTAATTTCGTAATTTTCGGAGCTCGTTTATCGAGTCGAAAATATTTTAAGTTAATGATATGAATAGTAAATAATAGGTTATATGTTAATTACATGCTAATGATGATTTGATATGCTAATGACATGCTTATATGTTAATGATATGTTGATGATGAGCTTATGTGATAATAATAAGCTTAAATGTTTGATGATGTAATTAGTAGAAGTATTAAAAGTTATTAAAGTGATTATATGATTAATGATGTTATTATATGTTTAAGTGTTTAATGTTAATGTTTATAAGTTAGATTGTTAAATAGAAGTTAAGTATGAGATTTAGAAGTATTTAGAAAGGTTAAGTGATATTATCAAAATTAAGTCTTAGAAAATCGAAGCGAATTAGAAATTAAGTTGATCGAGATGTCACATCTCTTCGCCTGTCGTTTGTTTCTCGCTCTGATGGTTGATAAACCTAATCTCAAATGAAGGAACGAGTGAGAGCATAAAGACGGGAAATCAAGAACGAGAAATGTAAGATAAAGCAGCACTCGACAGGTGGGCTTTCTAACCAAAAAAATGATGAATGATATATATATATATATATATATATATATATATATATATATATTTATGATTATATATATGATGTTTTACATTGATTAACTTGGCAAATGTATTAAGTTTTGTATGTTACTATCTACTAAAGGAAGACGAATTCGGTCCTACGCAAGGTAGGATTTGTGTACACTTATTTGTAATCGTGTGTCTTCCGAAAGGTGGCCCGGTTACAAGTGTTTGAGAAGGAGGCCTACTTCTCAACACTAACATTATTTGATTGTAGATCGGGTACATACATCCTAAATTATAAGTCTGTCCGGACAAATACTTTTTATGGAAAAAGAAAATATTTGAGCAAGCACATGTTTGTTTTATAAAATTCACTTGTGTTATGCTTTGGGGCAAGTTAAATCTATAGCTCTAAGTAGCAAGATTTCAAGTATTTTGGCATGTGTCCTCTGAGTACGAAGTACTCAGCCCTGCATGTTGTTTTCTAAAATGTGCAGGTTATTTCGGATGAAGATGGGAGTGTGCTTGGACGGACTTTCTTTGGTTGAATTCTTGAAAGTTGTTTAAACTAAAGAGTTTGGTTATATATCTTCATACATGTAACCTAGTTATGTTTTCCGCTGCATCACTTTGTAATATGTTCTGAATATGAAGTTCGTTTTTAAACTCTGAAGTTTATAACTCTGAAGTCTTTTGACGTTGTTAGTTAAGGTTTTGATGTGAGCCTGCCTTAACTTGAAATCAGTTATTGATTCTCTGTTGAGATCTTCTAAGTCATACGATCCTTTTTATCGTGTTTCCTTGATCTGATAAACTTTTTGTTGATATTAAGCTCTTGGCACCATTGGTCATATGATATTAATTGTTGATATCAGGTTAAACCTGATTTTTTTGATGATGTTTATATTTGGTATATCTCGGTCATGTGACCCTACTTATTGATATCAAGATATGTCTGTTGTTGATAACCATTTGTTGGTTAAAATTATCGAGCATGTTATTGATATTGATTTCTTAATCAGCATGTTCGTTGGAAGTGTTTTGAAGTATGTTTGGTTTTGTTTGATAATTGGGTCGTTATCTATTCCTTGGTTAATCATAAATTGTGTATGTCGCGGCACCCACCGGCTTAGTTATCTTAATTCTAAGTCGGGCTGCGACATATAATGAAAATAATAATAATAATAATAATAATAATGATAGATTTAGAATATATAAATATATATATATATATATACATATATAATTAATTAAATTGATTGACTAATACTTTTCGAGCACTTACAATTTTATACATAATCCAATTGACAATATAATTTTATAATTGTATATAATATAATAAAGGAAACTTTAATGAATATACTGCCATATAATAGGAACGTAAATTTTTTTTATAATATTATATATATATATATATTATTATATATGAATTAAGAATGTATAAGATAAGGATTTATAATAATGTATTCCGAAATTATTATTATTTTAATATGTGTAATAGAAGAAATTAAATAAATAGAGGGAAAGATAAATATGAGATGTGATTAATAGATAAACATGTGATATTTCAAGAATATGAAATTAATAAAATTTTAATTAATAAAATTAGAATATATATGAATTAAAATTAGACAAATTACCAGAATAAAGGAAAATCTGAACGGAACACCGTGGATGGGGCATCTTTATTTTCGTATTAGTAATAGACTAGTAAGTAGCCCGTCGAGACTCGACGGAAAATAACTTTATGTTTGAATTTACGTATATACATTTTAAAAATAATTTTATATCTTATTTAAAAATTATGATATTGCTCGCGTTAATTATTAATCAAACTTAGAAAATTAATTTTATTTCACGTATCTAAATTTATAATTAGGAATGACAATGGATCGGGTATACTCATTCATTATGTATTTTCTAAATCTAAATTTATTTATAATTTTTCTACATGTTCGTCCTAATCTCGGTTAAAATAGTGACTTTATTGTACATACGCGTCTCAAATCCGTTGAGTAATACTCGATAAAAATATGAACACTCCAAATAAAATTAATTAAAATTAGTGAAAATCATTCTTTCTATGTTATTTGAACCGTCTCGTTGGTTTATGCTAAATTACTCGATAAAAATTTAAACAAAGTTAATATTAATTAAAATTTGTAAAAATTCTTCGTTTTAAGTATATTTGAACCGTCTCGTTGGTTCATGCTAAATAGATATCTTTAATCTTTGCCAAAATGCAGAAAAAAAAATGTTTACATCTTCAAAGTAATATTAATTAAAATTAGTAATAATCATTCTTTCTATGTTTTTTAACCGTCTCGTTGGTTTATGCTAAATTACTCGATAAAAATCTAAACAATTTAATATTAATTAAAATTAGTAAAAATCCTTCATTTTAAGTATATTTGAACCGTCTCGTTAGTTCATGTTAAATCGATATCTCTAATCTTTGCCAAAATGCGGAAAAAAAATATGTTTACATCTTCAAGTTTTTTTTGTTCTTTTCTTTAGCTACCTATCCCACATTTGATTCAATGTATATATTTTATAGAAAGCACTAATCGAATTTTTAGAAAAATATGAATGAAAAATAAAAAGGATTCCATTTAGACATGTTGATTGAATATATTTATTTAGTCATCATAGAGAGATTTTTATTTACAAATTTTCTATAGATTATTATATATGAATTAAGAATGTATAAAATAAGGATTTATAAGAATGCATTCCGAAATTGTTATTATTTTAATATGCATAATAGAAGAAATTAATTAAATAGAGGTATAGATAAATATGAGATGTGATTAATAGATAAACATGTGATATTTCAAGAATATGAAATTAATAACATTTTAATTATTAAAAATTAGAATATATATAAATCAAAATTAGACAAATTACCAGAATAAAGGAAAATTTGAATGGAGAACCGTGGAAGGAGCATCTTTATTTTCGTATTAGTAATATACTAGTAAGTAGCCCGTCAGAATCCGACGGGAAATAACTTTTATATTTTAATTTATGTGTATATATTTTAAAAATAAGTTTATATCTTATTTAAAAGTAGTGATATTGTTCGTGTTAATTATTAATTAAACTTAAAAAATTAATTTTATTTCACGTATCTAAATTTATAATTAGGAATGATAATGGATCGAGTATACTCATTCATTATGTTTTTTAAAATCTAAATTTGTTTAGAATTTTTCTCAGTGTTCGTCCTAATCTCGGTTAAAATAGTGACTTTACTGTACATACTCGTCTCAAATCCGTTGAGTAATACTCGATAAAAATATGAACACTCCAATTAAAATTAGTAAAAATCCTTCTTTCTATGTTATTTGAACCGTCTTGTTGGTTTATGCTAAATTACTCAATAAAAATCTAAACAAAGTTAATATTAATTAAAATTTGTAAAAGTTCTTCTTTTTAAATATATTTGATCTGTCTCGTTAGTCCATGCTAAATCGATATCTCTAATCTTTGTCAAAATGCGGAAACAAATGTTTACATCTTCAAAGTAAATATTAATTAAAATTAGTAAAAATCATTCTTTCTATGTTATTTGAACCGTCTCGTTGGTTTACGCTAAATTACTCGATAAAAATCTAAACAAAGTTAATATTAATTAAAATTAGTAAAAATCCTTCTTTTTAAGTATATTTGAACCGTCTCGTTAGTTCATGTTAAATCGATATCTCTAATCTTTGTCAAAATGCGAAAAAAAATATGTTTACATCTTCAAGTTTTTTTGTTATTTTCTTTAGCTACTTATCCCACATTTGATTCAATGTATATATTTTATAGAAAGCACTAATCGAATTTTTAGAAAAACATGAATGAAAAATGAAAATGATTCCATATAGACATATTGATTAAATATATTTATTTAGTCTTCATAGGGATTTTCATTTACAAATTTTCTATAGATTATTATATATAAATTAAGAATGTATAAAATAATGATTTATAAGAATGCATTCCGAAATTATTATTATTTTAATATGCATAATAGAAGAATTTAATTAAATAGAGGGAAAGATAAATATGAGATGTGATTAATAGATAAACATGTGATATTTCAAGAATATGAAATTAATAAAAATAAAAATTAGAATATATATGAATTAAAATTAGACAAATTACCAGAATAAAGGAAAATCTGAACGGAGCACCGTGGAGGGGCAACTTTATTTTCGTATTAGTAATAGACTAGTAATAGCCCGTCGAAATTCGACGGGAAATTACTTTATATTTTAATTTATATGTATACATTTTAAAAATAATTTTATATCTTATTTAGTTATTTAGAAGTTGTGATATTGTTTGCGTTAATTATTAATCAAACTTAACAAATTAATTTTATTTCACGTATGTAAATTTATAATTAGGAATGACAATTAATCGAGCATACTCATTTATTATGTATTTTCAAATCTAAATTTGTTTAGAATTTTTCTACATGTTCGTTTTAATCTCGGTTAAAATAGTGACTTTACTGTACATACTCGTCTCAAATCCGTTGAGTAATACTTGATAAAAATATGAGCACTCCGAGTAATATGAATTAAAATTAGTAAAAATCCTTCTTTCTATGTTATTTGAACCGTCTCGCTGGTTTATTCTAAATTACTCGATAAAAGTATAAAAAAAGTTAATATTAATTAAAATCATTCCTTTTTAAGTATATTTGAACCATCTCGTTAGTTCATGTTAAATCCATATCTCTAATCTTCGCCAAAATACGGAAAAAAAAATATGTTTACATCTTCAAAGTAATATTAATTAAAATTAGTAAAAATCCTTCTTTCTATGTTATTTGAACCGTCTCGTTGGTTTATGTTAAATTATTCAATAAAAATCTAAACAAAGTTAATATTAATCAATATTAGTATAAATTCTCCCTTTTAATTATATTTGAACCGTCTCGTTGGTTCATGCTAATTAAATCGATATCTCTAATCTTTGCCAATTTTATAATATTAAATATATATATATATATATAGATTATTATATATGAATTAAGAATGTATAAAATAAGAATTTATAAGAATGTATTCCGAAATTGTTATTGTTTTAATATGTGTAATAGAAGAAATTAATTAAATAGTGGGAAAGATAAATATGAGATGTGATTAATAGATAAACATGTGATATTTCAAGAATATGAAATTAATAAAAATTAGAATATATATGAATTAAAATTAGAAAAATTTACCAGAATAAAGGAAAATCTGAACGGAGCACGATAAAAATATGAACACTCCAAGTAATATTAATTAAAATTAGTAAAAATCCTTCTTTCTATGTTATTTGAACCGTCTCGTTGGTTTATTCTAAATTACTCGATAAAAATATAAACAAAGTTAATATTAATTTAAATTGGTAAAAATCCTTCATTTGTAAGTATATTTGACCGGTCTCATTGGTTCTTGTTAAATCGATATTTATAATCTTTGCCAAAATGCGGAAAAAAATATGTTTACATCTTCAAAGTAATATTAATTAAAATTAGTAAAAATCCTTCTTTCTATGTTATTTGAACAGTCTCGTTGGTTTATGCTAAATTATTCAATAAAAATCTAAACAAAGTTAATATTAATTAAAATTAGTAGAAATTCTTATTTTTAGGTATATTTGAACCGTCTCGTTGGTTCATGCTAATTAAATTAATATCTCTAATCTAGTAATAGCCCGTCGGAATTCGATGGAAAATAATTTTATGTTTTATTTTATATGTATATATTTCAAAAATAATTTATATCTTATTTAAAAGTTGTGATGTTGTTTGCATTAATTATTAATCAAACTTAAAAAATTGATTTATTTCACGTATCTATATTTATAATTAGGAATGATAATGGATCGAGTATACTCAATCATTATGTATTTTCTAAATCAAAATTTATTTAGAATTTTTCTACATGTTTGTCCTTATTTTGGTTAAAATAGTGATTTTACTGTACATACTCGTCTCAAATCTGTTGAGTAATACTCGATAAAAATATGAACATTCCAAGTAAAATTAATTAAAATTAGTAAAAATCCTTCTTTCTATGTTATTTGAACCGTCTCGTTGGTTTATGCTAAATTACTCAATAAAAATCTAAACAAAGTTAGTATTAATTAAAATTTACAAAATTTTTTTTTTTAAGTATATTTGAACCGTCTCGTTGATTCATGCTAAATCGATATCTCTAATTTTTGCCAAAATGCTGAAAAAAAATATTTACATCTTCAAAGTAATATTAATTAAAATTAGTAAAAATCATTCTTTCCATGTTATTTGAACCGTCTCGTTGGTTTATGCTAAATTACTCGATGAAAATATAAACAAAGTTAATATTAATTAAAATTAGTAAAAAAACCTTATTTTTAAGTATATTTGAACCGTCTCGTTAGTTCATGTTAAATCAATATCTCTAATCTTTGCCAAAATACGGAAAAAAATATGTTTACATCTTCAAGTTTTTTTGTTCTTTTCTTTAGCTACCTATCCCACATTTGATTCAATGTATATATTTCATAGAAAGCACTAATCGAATTTGTAGAAAAAAATGAATGAAAATTAAAAAGGATTTCATATAGACATGTTGATTAAATATATTTATTTAGTCTTCATTGGGATTTTTATTTACAAATTTTCTATAGTATATATGAATTAAGAACGTATAAAATAAGGATTATTAAGAATGCATTCCGAAATTGTTATTATTTTAATATGTATAATAGAAGAATTTAATTAAATAGAGGGAAAGATAAATATGAGAAGTGATTAATACATAAACATGTGATATTTTAAGAATATGAAATTAATAAAAATAAAAATTAGAATATATATGAATTAAAATTAGACAAATTACCAGAATAAAGAAAAATCTGAACGGAACACCGTGGATGGAGCAGCTTTATTTTCGTATTAGTAATAGATATATATATATATATTCTGACGGAAGATATATGAAACGAAATTCCCATTGACTAAGAAAGCCCAAGTCTCTTGTTATGAACTATAGATATGTATCTCGATAGCTAAGAAAAAAAAAAAAAAGATTTTCCCATTGTCTTTTTATTTTCATGATTTTCCCAATTATAATAATGCGGTGCGGGCATTCAAAAAAATTTCCGTTGGAGCGGTAGCATCTCCATTGCTGGAACAGAGGGAAATCCGAATTCGTGTCTCTCTCTGTCTCTCAATCGAATGCAAACATAATTGAAACGATAGCATTGCCATTGCTGGAAGCGAGGAAATTACAAACTCATCTCTCTCTCGTGATTTTCTGAGTTGAGGATTGAGTTTTCAAGTACCGTTAATCTTCGATGGTTGTTCTGTAGTTTCGTTAGTCGATAACCCAACTGAATTCAGCCGATGATGCGAAAATGCTACCAAAATACCATTGGCGCCGTACCAGAGAACTCTATCCCAGAACTAATCAAATTCAATTGCTTTCTGAAGAACCTCGTCCATGCCGACAAATTCTCCGACGCCCTCCATCTCTTCCAAGAAATCCGTTCGCTCCGCCGCCTTAAACCCGACCACTACACTCTATCCACAGCCCTCACCGCGTGCGCCGACTCCCGTGAAATTAGAGTGGGCGGTCAACTCCACGCTTTCTGCGTGAAATCCGGCCTTCAAAGCTTCTCTCACGTTGCGAATACCCTGCTTTCGTTATATGCGAAATCGCGGGACTTGGTATCGGTAAGAAGGGTCTTCGCTGAAATAAGAGAACCTGATGTATACTCGCATACTACATTGTTGTCAGCTTGCACGAAGCTTGGTGAAGTTGATCATGCTTGTCTAGTGTTCGACGAAATGCCTCAAGGAGATGTGGCAGTCTGGAACGCGATGATCACGGGGTGTGCTGAGAATGGGCATGAGGGGATTGCGTTCGATTTTTTCCGCAGAATGCGTATCCTGGATGTGAAAGCTGATAACTATACGTTTGCTAGTGTTTTGAGTTTATGTTCTTTTAAGCAGCTTGATTTTGGGAGGCAAGTGCATTGTTTGGTTTTGAAGAATGGATTTTTGAGGAAGGCCTCCGTTGTTAATTCTTTGGTTACTATGTATTTGAATTGTGAAATGGCTGGTGATGCGTATGGTGCATTTGAGGAAACCGGGCGAGAAGTTGGTGATGAGATAACTTACAACGCTGTTATAGCAGGTCTGGTGAAGATGGGAAGAGACCATGAAGCTTTGTTGATGTTCAAAGATATGCAAAATGTTGGTCTGAAACCAACAGAATTGACTTTTGTGAGTGTAATGGGAGCATGTTTCTATTCCGAAATTGCTAGTCAAGTACATGGCCAAGCCATTAAGATGAGATTTGGAGGCCACACTTCAGTTAACAATGCGGCAATAAGCATGTATTCTAACTGTGGGGAGTTGGCTGCAGCTTGCTTGGTTTTTAGAAGGTTGGAAAAAAAGGATATTGTTTCGTGGAATGCCATTATAGCAAGCTATGCTCAAGAGAACTTGAGTAGAGATGCTCTCTCCGCCTACCTTCAGATGCAAAGGAATGGCATTGAACCAGATGAATTTACTACTGGAAGCTTGCTTGCAAGCTTAGATTTTGTAGAGATAGTTGAGATGATACAAGCAACTGTAATAAAAAGGGCACTCATCTTCAGAGTTGAAGTCGGGAATGCTTTGCTTTCAGCATTTTCTAGGAACTGTGAGATAGAAAAGGCGCACAAACTCTTCTGTCATATGCACTACAGGAATCTGATATCTTGGAATGCAATGATATCTGGATTTTTATTAAATGGATTGCCAGGCGAAGGGTTGCAGCATTTTGCCAAATTGCTTGAACTAGGATTAAAACCAAATCATTACACTCTGAGCCTTGTTTTGAGCATTTGTTCTAGTGTATCAGATCTGCTGCATGGGAAAGAGGTTCATGTATACTTATTGAAGTTGGGTTATTTCTTCCATACCTTGCTTGGTAATGCTCTCATCGCATTGTACTCTAAGTGTGGGGCTTTGAACTGGTCGTTGAGAGTGTTTCACAGCATGACAGAGAAAGATGGTGTTTCTTGGAACTCAGTGATCTCCGCCTACGCACAACATGGAGAGGGCAAGGAAGCAATCCGATGGTTTGAGGCTATGCAGTGTTCGAGTGCAGTCAGACCAGACAAAGCGACCTTTACTGCAGTCCTTTCAGCTTGCAGTCACTCAGGTTTAGTTACTGATGGCATTAGGATTTTCAATTTGATGGTGAAGGAATACGGTATAGAGCCTGAAATGCATCAATTCTCTTGCATAGTTGACCTCTTAGGGCGAGCCGGGTTTCTTGATGTGGCAGAGAGACTGATTAAGGATAGTGGGACAAATATTGACCCGAGTGTTTGGTGGACATTATTGAGTTGTTGTGCTGCCCATGGTCATCTGCAGTTGGGAAATATAGTTGCGAAATTTCTTCTTGAAACTGGACAAGATGATCCTTCACTTTACGTTCTTCTGTCGAATCTTCATGCCAATGCTGGAAAATGGGAAGAGTCAGCTAGTATTAGGGAAGAAATGAAGAAATATGGTGTGATGAAGCAACCTGGAAGCAGTTGGATCTCATCACGATGAGAAGAAACTCGTCGTGATGCTGATGACATGTGGAAGAGGGTCTTTCTTGATGATGCATCTTCAATATGAGGTTGGCTTTGACAGTAGAATTGGGATTTGGTTTTGTGAACATGGTCTTGCAATGTAGATACATATGGTTGGGAAAATCTAGTAATGGCCAATTGGATGCCAAATGATGGAGTAATTGGCCGGAATTTTTTTTACGACCAAGGTCTGTGTACGTGGCTTGGACTAAAACTTTGGACGTTAAGAGTGTGATATTTCAAGTTGTCTCAATTTTCCCAATCGACCATAGTTTTCGCCATAATAAGGTCCATTTTTTTACCTTACAATTTTACCTTAACTAATGAATCTAGTCCTTCATGATCTCTTTTGCTGTTAGTAGCTTAGTAACAGATTTGTTTTGCGCCATAATATATATGTCGCTATCATAGTGAGAGTACAGTCAGACTTATTAAAATATACTCTCTCCGTTCCATTGAACTTGTCCCTTCTTTTCCGTTCCATTAAGAAGCATGATAAAAAGATAGAAAGTGAATATATCTCACCAGTTTTTTTTTTTTTTTTGGATGAGACAAGATAAAATAGGACAATCCAAAAAAGAGAGGGAGACAAATACAATAGGACGGAGGAACAATATATATACATGTTATGGACAATTATTACTCCCTTCGTTCACGATAAGTGTGGTTTCTTTCTTTTTTTGTAAGTATGGTCTTTTCTTTAAATAGAAATGACTTCACTCACAAATCACAATAAATATGGATATCACTCTCCACTCATAATACATCTATCTAACCTACGTCCTTACTCTTAAAATCTGTGCTACTTCGTTCGGACCACACTTTCGGACGGAGGTCCTATATAATTATATAAAAGAATACTATAAAGAGGAAGAGGGGAAAACTGACACGGAAGACAAAAGTAGCACTGAATCAAAAGGGCAAAAGGTGGCGCAGCAGCCTGACGGAGGAGGCGGAACCACCGCTGCCGCCATTAAATATTTAATTTTTGGTATGTGTTAAGTTTTTATTCCCAAACTAATTTATAGTTTAGGTTATTATGATTTTTACTTCCACAACGGCTCAACGTTGTCGTGCTTTCTGCCTGTACCACCAAAAAAGCGCGAAACAGGCATCTCGGCGAGCGCTCACGCTTCGAATGGCGGCGAGTAATCGGGGACACCGACGAGGTAGTTTTGGTGCTCTACTTTGGCAACTGGTCTGAGGAAGAATTGATCTGCTGTTTATGATGGTGAATTTTGCATGATTAAGTTTGTTTCTATTGAATGTTAAGTTTGTCTTGCTGCATTTTTGTTATGGGGAATTTTGAGGTGATTTACGAGTGACTGAATTTCGATGTGACTCTGAGCTGAGTAATCAGTGTGTGACTTTGTATATGTCAAGAAATTTCGGTTCTTAGTAATTGGTTCATTAGCATTACCGAGCTGTGTAAGTTTGATATACTGTTTAATTTTGATTGGAAGATGGTTATTTCTGCTAATTTATCTCGATAAAGATGTTTATTTCTTTCACAAAGAAGTCCGTGGGCTTAATAGATCACGCTGTTTCATGGCTCTACTCTTTTGCAGGTCTCTTCGTAGAGAGTAGAGACCAACTGATAATTTATTTGTGAAAGATCTTGAGTCCTTAGTAATGGGTGCTCCTAAGCAGAGGTGGACGCCAGAAGAAGAAGCTGCTCTTAAAGCTGGCATTAACAAATATGGAGTTGGAAAATGGAGTACCATCCTTAAAGACCCTGAATTTAAAACGATCTTGCAATCACGTTCTAATGTGGACCTTAAGGTGTTAATAATGCTGTACCCTTTCTACAATTATGTTTCCAAACGATGATCATTATGTTAGTAGGGATATCTGCTGTTTGATCAAAAGCATGATTTACATCCGACTTAGTGCTAGAATACGTTTTAACTATTCTTATGTGAATATTCTGTTAATCGTTATGACTGAAATAACATTAGACAATTGCTTTCTCAATAAATTCCGAGTGATCTGTTCAAATTGATGTGTTAACTCTTTAAAGGACAGGATAAGTGGAGAAATATGAATTGTATGAGTACTGGATTGGGATCTCGGAGGGCTGGTGCTGCACATAGAAGCAGTCAGGTGGCCTCAAAGCATGATGAAGGCTCTTCGGTGGATAGCTTGGTCGTTGAGAAGGATCCTGAAGTTCTTGATGCCAAGCCTATTTCAGAAGTGTATGTGATGATCGAGGATGCTAATTTGAGAAACCAGATTTCAAGGTTGAACTAACACTTATGTGCTTTGCCTCATTTATTGATGCGACTTGAGACTTCAATTATGAATTACGCCTAGGCTTGTTTGTTTGTTAATCGGGTGAAATTGTACGAAATAGCACAGAAATTTGGCATGCCTTTCTGGTTTAATTCAAAATCAAACAACTATTTATGTTATCTTAATTTGGCGCATAGCGAAACTATATTTTGGAGGAGAAACAACTTATTTATGTTTAACCGGCTGCATCGATTAGTTTAAACAAGCCTTTCATGAGAATTCTTACTGGATACAAAAAATAGATAATTCAATATGCTAATATAGTCATATGATAACATATTTAGTAGGTACAAAATTGAAAATATGAAAATGGAAAACTCTATATCTTTGCTAGATCAAAATGACAAGGTGTGAATATATAAATACGAACTTAAATGTGAGAAGCTTGGAAGCTATCTTACTTATCTACTCTAATAATATTAATAGTAATTGATCAGCTGTGTGTAGATGGTTCATAAGCGTTTAATGTTATATAGTCTTAGTTATGAGGTAGTAACTATTGTGCAAGAATAAACAACAAAACGACAAAACAATCAATGAAGTATACCAAAAATACATCTAAAACTCATAATAAATTATTTAGTGTTTAGTTGCAGTTTGAGAATTTGATGTCCGAAGATGAAAAAGAAATAAATATATGATTGACTATTAATTGAAATTTCTTTGATTTATATGAATGTAAACAATTTTTGGTTTTGTTGGTTTGTCAAACTTTGAGCGTTTGTGATTATACTCGGCCACTTCTTCCTGCTATAGTCATCAAACTTCAGGAAGAAATTTGTTGCTCATTGAATAGACAGTAATAAAAGATGAAAAATTTGGACTCTACTTCAGTTGGCAAACTTGCTATCTCAAAAGCACTGAATTGCTCTTACATATCTTTACAGTTTATATGTAATTATTGATAAGTTTTTTAGTGGTTTAAATCTTTTCTTAGAAAAAGCTGGTTTTACGGATGACTTATTTAGTTTTGGTCTTCAATGCAAATATTTTCTTCCTTTCTAGGAATAGACTTCCTTTGTGGGTGACGGCTTTATTGTCTTGATATGTCGTAACTAAAACTTTCTCTACGTTGGTGTTCTCCTTCAAACTTAAACATGCTAACTTCCTCTTATTACATTTTAACCATTTTTTCTCCTAATTTTTTTGTTTCTTGTGAAACTGAGCAGATCTATTTTATGTTGTATATCTAAACATCTTATGGGTACCCTTCCATAAATGTAGGGTGGATGATTTAATATTGGAGGCTATAACGAAGTTGAAAGAACCTCGAGGATCTAGTCGGCATGCGATTGCTGAATACATAGAGGTAATATTAGCAAACCTTTAAAAACTGCTTCCTTATATCAGAAATTATAAAACTGAAAACCTGAAATATAGGAATGTTGGTCTTTCTTGGAAATAAACCAGCCATTTTCCTTTCTAGTATCCACGATCTTAGCTTGTGATATTATATTTTGAAGACTAAACTCAATTTAAATTTTGTTTCTCGACAAAGTTTTCATTTAATACAACTATATGATATTCTAATCTGTTACATATTATTAAAAGATATATAAATATTACCCGGTAAAACTCTAGTTATACTTCCGCAGACGATCTTATAGAGTTATACAACTACCATGATAGTATGAATGGTTTAGTTTTGCAGACTATCATGACTGTATTTTCTCCATGAAAATCAACTTCTAGCCTTCTTATGCCAGTTTTATATCAATAATCATATACAATGATACAACATCAGAATCTTGTAATTGATTTCTAAAGCATGTAAGGTAGAATAGATGGATGTGGCCCATTTGCTAAAGCCCTGCCAGATTGTCGTAAGAGCTACGTTTGCCATTTTTCATTTATTTACTGAGACTATGACTTGTCTATATTCTGCATTATGATAGGATCATCATTCAGTGCTTCCAGACTTAGAAAGGATTTTGACTGCAAATTTGATGGCGTTGACAGAAAAGGGGAGATTGGTTAAGGTATTCAAGCTGTACACGTCATTTGCTTGCTTCTTGGTTTTTGTTTGAGTTTGTTTCTTTATTTTTCTTGGGTGGAGAATGGGGATAGGCAATGATGGATTGAAGATGGGTATGGAAACTGTAGTATATAACATTTAAAATGTTGTATTGGTTGAATGCATGTGAACATTGTTGTTAGAAAATGATGTATTTTTATGTGTATCATCTAAGAGTTAATGATGCATCTCTTTCTTACCCAACATTATTGTTGTCATAACACTACTTTTGACTATAAGGATTCTACTATTGGTTTAATCCTGCATTCAATTGCCTCTTTCAGCCAGATTACTGGCAAAATGCCTTTTGTGGTCTGTCGTCTACTTTCCGATCTTCTGTCCTTTTTTTCTCCTCTCGTCTCTTTGAACTTTCTTGATCTTGAATGTGAATTTCTGTGCGGACCATGTGCTGCTGCAGACTCTTGATGGATAACCTAATTATTTATTGGAACTGGGAATTAGAGTTATTTTTGTAGTTCATGCTGGCAAGTAATATGTTCTGTAAAAGAAATAATACTATGAAAATGAATTAGTGCTCACAAGCTTTTAAATAATTAAGTTCGGCTCAAGTTTGTAAAGTTCATGCTGAGCTTTGCTTGAGCAAACTCAACTTTTGATGCATATGTTTGCAACCTTTCAAATTTCAGTAAATTAAGATTGTTGATAAACTTCACTGAAATAGGGAAATGGAAAAGAGCAGAAATAAATGCATGAAAGGAGGGTTATTTCTCTGCATGTTGTTTTGGATATTTTCTGGTATCAGTTTATGATCTACATTTTTTGCTTGGACAGGTAAAGCATCAGTACAGAATTGCTCCGAGGTCGATATCTTTGGACGAAGGGGAAGAACCAACCTCGTCATCTGCAGAGGGAGCAAAGGACTATGCAGAAGGGCTGAAAAATGGTATCATTATGCTTACCAAAGCCCAGATTGTCGCTGAGTTAGAGAAGATGATGAGCATGACTGCGAAAGAAGCTGCGGCCGTTGCTGCACGAGCCGTTGCAGAGGCAGAAGCTGCAATGGCAGCAGCTGAGATGGCAGCAGTGGAAGCAGAGGAGGCGGAGATAGAAGCTGAAGCAGCACACTGCTTTGCCGATGCAGCCCAGAAGGAGCTTAGCTACGTTTCTATTCGTGGCGCAACGTTTAATGCTCGATTCTAGTACATGGGTAAGTAAGTTAGACGGCAGAATACTTTGATCCCCACCCCGCCGTTTTGCGGAGTAAAGTTGTAAATACAGTTTTTTTTTTTTTTTAACTTCATGCAATAGTTTGCAATATTCTTGTAACTATACCCAGTCAAAATGTTTGATAGATTTTACTTTCATCGACCATGCCTGTCATTGTTTTTTTTTTTATTTTATTTTATTTTATATTTGTGTTACATGAATTGGATTTAGGCGGAAGTATTATGTAAAAGAGAAATGTAGGGGTGTGCATCCATCGGTTGGACCAAAATCTTATGAACAGAAAACTGAACCGATCAAAAAATTCAAAATCGAAACCGACCGACTAGACCCTTTGGACGGAACCGAAACTGAATCGAAGAATTCGGTCGGGTATATAAAAAAACCGACAGTTATTAAAAAAAAAAAACCCCCAAATAATCTTGGCACACGTATACATATATAATTCATTTTATTTTTTGCAGATACACAATAATAGCAAATAAATAAATGACTATACAATCTCAAAAAATGGCATCTGCAACAATGCCAACAAATTAACAATAAGCGACAATGGCATCAATGGCATCTGCAGATACTACCTTAATTTCCAGCCATGATTTTCTCCATCCTTCGGAGCATAATCGACTACCTTAAAACAATAAAAAAACATCGAGCATAATCGATTACCTTCGGAGCTACTAACTGCCGAGTTGATGGTGAGAGAAGAACGGCGCCGGTGGGAGAAGAGCGTCGACGAGGTGGACTGATGGAGTGGTGGACGGTGGAGCTGGAGTTAGTGGAGAATTTGGAGAAGAACGGCTCCGGTGAGAGAGATGCAGCAGATGCTCGATGGTGGGAGAGTCGAGGAGGGGGACGACGCCGGCGGTGGGAGAAGGGCGTAGACGAGGTCGAGCTCGAGCTCGAGATGGACTGGTGGACGCCGGATGGTGGAGAGGAGATGAGAGAGATGCTCGATGGTGGGAGTGACGAGAGGGACGCCGGCGGCGGTGGGAGAAGGGCGGCGGTGGGACGTCGGAAGGTGGAGACTGGGGAGAAGATGAGAGAGATGTGAGCAGCCGCTGAAGTGGTGAGAGTGAGAGAGAAATGCAAGACGGCGGCAGAGAGAATAGAATAGATAGGGTTTAGGGTTATTTCCTATATATATTTATATTATTATATAATTATATTATATATATTATATATATTATATATATATTCGGTCGGTTCGGTGCCCGATCGATGAAATTTTGGGGAATTGGGACCGAAACCGAAAACCGAATTTTGGCAAAATTCTGGACCGAACTGAAAACCGACTAACAAGAAAACCGAACCGAACTGACCAAAACCCTTCGATTCGGTTGGTTTTGTCGGTTCGGTTCGGCCCGTGCACACCCTAGAGAAATGGTATTTGCTCGTATATTTTAAGATGGGCATTGGGGTTTGGAATCTCCCTCATGTACCGGATGAGATCCTCTGTCCCTAACTTATGTCTCATTATTAATTTCACTATTTTAAAAAGATTTATTTAAAAATAAAAATTTAGTAATATATAATGAACCTTAATTAACATTTATTATAAAAAGTTAGAATTTAAAAAAATTATATACCCTAGTTTTGGCATAATGAACCCTAATAATCAATTAAAAATTAAAAAAATGCAAATTAAATATGAAAAAATATATATAAACCCTATTCGGATAGATGAACCCTAGTTAATAATTGTAAAATTATACTAAAATATTATAGATTGAAATTGAAGAAAAAAATAACAAATATAATTAAATATGGATTGTGGGACAAAGTGAGACACCATAGTTGGGGACATATGATCCTAAGTGCTCATGTACCTCTTGATTTAAAAATTATATTGTTCCCTCTATCCTACAATAAGTGTCTCGTATTCCTTTTTGGATTGTCTTATTTAAGTGTCTCATTTCCATATATAGAAATCATCCTCTAACAAAAAGGTGAGAGTTTCATTACTTTTAATCTTTTATCCATTTATCCTTTAAATCTCCATTTTTCGTGCCTAGAATAAATGTGATATTTATTATGAGTAGGAAGGGTACATTTGAAGAGGAATCTGGCCCGGCTCGAAAAACGGACAGTTGGCTATGTATTTGTAGGTCCGAGAATATTTAGTTGGTCTCTACCCGACTTGAAAAATGAATTGGTATGAATGTACGATGGGCTCAGGCTGGTCCAACCCAAAAAATTAATCCTTTAGCCCGTAGGCTAGCATCACAACACGCAACGGACTTCACAAATATTCACTTACTTCTCCACTAGTAAATAGTAATTGATCAAAAATATTAAAAAGTGCTCTCATGTATTGTGTTGAACATCTCCAATTTGTTGTAATTTGCTACTTCACTTCACTTTATTTTGTAATTACCACTGATTGCCAACTCCCTTTTTTATATATTTTCATATGCTGTCATAAGATTCAATTCCTTGGACCCAATCACGACAATGACTTTTTCTGATGTTTCAAGTGATTTTCATTATTAAAAAAAAAAGATTGTAATTTATATTTCTAATATATATTAATTTGTGTAGCTCCTGATATCAGAATATAAAATACACCACATACCAACTCCATTATGATGAACAATAGCATTAACGTTATTAACTAATTAATTACAAAGAGATCAATTAACTAGTACAAATTAAACAATCAAAATGCACATACGTTCAATTATATAATATATAGGTACATAACGTTCTATACAACTTGCTAAGTAAATCACGTACTAAAATAAGAAAAAAGAAAATCACATATTGTAATTACTAATATCAAGTTATATCAACATCAAATATGCAAACATATGTATATATGAAATAAAATATGCGAGCGAGGCAAACATTATAAACCCATGCATATCGAATCGAATCGCGTGTCACCTTTTTGTAACGATATTATCATCAACAAATTCAATTTGACGAAAAAGTACTGTTAATGACAATTAGTTCAAATGATCAAACCAATCCAAATTAAGAAGAAAAAAAAAGCAAAAACAAAAATAAGAAATCAAAAAAGCAAAAAAAGAAAAAGAAATCTTTTTCATTATCTCCGACAAAATCATTTCATTAATTCACACAATATTCCACACACCCATGCATGTGCAGACATCGCACGTGCGGAGTTCCGATCATGAGGGTTTCCATGCACTCGCCCACACCACCGGCTGCTCCTTCCACGAAAGGAATATTCCGGCGGAATCGGCGCTCTGCGCCATAGTCCATCCCTCCTTATACCTCCTCAGCAACGACCTCACGTCGTCACTCACCTCTTCATTGAAAGCCCACGGCCTGAACCCGCCGCCATGCAGGCGCTGACACCACCTCGCCGCCGTGTCCCTCCTCTCCACCGACTCATGTGGCGGACACGCCACCACGTCCACGACGGCGCGCCCCGCTGCCCGCTCCAGCATCAGACGCTCGTTGCTCGTCCTCGGAAAGCTCTCCTCCAACGCCTCGAAATAAACCCTAAACCATCTCAAACACTCTTGAAAACCGCTAACAAATTCGAATCCATCTTCTCCCACGTTAAGATCGGCTTCTTCCTCCACCACCGTAACAATCCTCGGCCGCAGTTTCCTAAAACTCCTAATCAACATATCTCGGTTATCGCCGGTGGCCCTTAACGAACGCAGCGAACCCACACAATTAATGGCGAGGGCTTCGTCTTCCTTGATGTCGAGCGCGGCAAGGTTGAGCTCCGACAGATCACCGGAATGGTGTATGACGTGGAGCTTGAACGGCACGCCCATGAGCCGCGCGAACTTCTCCATCCTGCTCCCTATCTCTCTCATCACCTTCTGCACCGCCGCGGCGCCCGCCGTGGCGCCGTCGCCTCTCCCGCCCACCACGGTGGTCAGGCGCAGGTGCGGCGTCTCGTCGCTGCGCGTGGCGATGGCCTCGAGCAGAGTGGGCCACTGCGTGCAGTACGTGTTGCTGAAGTCGATTATGTGGAGCTTTCTCTCTCCTTCGACGGCATCCATGATCGCGCCGTTGCAGGCGACGTGGCCGAACGTGGTCCACGGGCTGACCTGTTGGAATTTGAGCATCATTTCTCTGGTAGCATCGAAGGAGCACGTCTTCTCGGCGGCGGAGATGAGATTCCGGCGACTCTGCTCGCCGGAATCCGTCATGCGGCTGAAGAGTGCTTGGAGGAAGTAGGCGGCGAGCTTTTGATCGACGTCGCCGTAAGGAGAGCTCATCTCATTGAGCATCCAGATGAGCTGTTGAAGGCGGGAGCTGTTCTTATCAGCTAAGGCTCTAGCTGTTTCGAGAAGGATATCGGAGGCCCACTTGTTTTGGCCGGAAAATGCAGCTGAGAATTCCATGCTCACGTCATGCGAATGCGGCGGCGCCGTGGAATAGGAGGATGATTGGTCGTAGGCATAGGGGTGAGGAGGGGTGGCGCTGCAGGTGGGGGGAGTGGGTGTGTTGGAAAGCTGCTGCTGGTGGTTGTGGTGGTAGCGGTGATCGTCGTGGTGGTGAGGGTGGTAATGTTTGGAGGAGGAAGAAGAAGAGAAATCAGCTTCTTCATCCATGAAATAGTTGAAGCATTCTTCCTGATCTTGTTGGTAAGGGTTTTGCGATCTAGAGCTACTCGAAGTTCGGCTCGAATTAAACGACTGATCGGATTGGAGACTAACAAGTCTAAACAAAGTATCCATCTAATCAAATGACCCACACATGAAACAGAAAAATCGCACTATATATGCATGTGTGATTGTATCTCTAATTTGAATGAAGAGGAGGGAGAAGAATCTTGGACTTGGAAGTTGGCTATGATAATTTCTTTTCTTTTTTTTCTTTTCTTATTGTAATATTTAAAGACAAATGGGGGAAGAAGAATCTGAGCGAAATTGGCATTCTTTTATGGCCAAAGGATGGGAGGCTAGAGAAAAAGTCGATCCTTCTCTCACCTCTATTTTATTTAAACGAGAATTAGAAGAAAAACAAAAAGTATTTGTAGGGAGAAGAATTTTATTTAGCTTAAAAGTTAGCCTATTACATGTAAATGGGAATAGACGAGATTGTCGTTGTTTAGAAGTAGAAATGGTTGTCGGATAAAAGATGTATAAAAAAAGATACAATATAATAAAGTAGATCATATAAGCCATGAAATGGGGTTGTAGTGGAATTTGCTTTTCATGCACCTTTACTATGTAGGCTTTATGTGTGTGAGAGAGAGAGAGAGAGAGAGAGAGAGAAGTGGGAGCAGGCGTGACAAATGGGTATCGGGAGAAGAAGAGAGAGAGAAAAGCTGCCGGCGTGCTTGATGATCATGAAGGCACCCACCCACCCACCATGAACATTCAAACACGGTCTTTCACTCATTCTTTGCTCCCTATTCTCTCACCAAACTCTGCCAAGCCTTCCCTACTTTTGCCATTTCTTATTTTCTTTATACCAAAAGCGTTTCTCTCATCATACTGTACGTTAATCACCATCTCATATATCAAGACCATGCTTCATACCTTTTCACTTTTTTATTTAATTTCTCTCACCATATATTTTCCATCTGTTTTTGCGTTGGTGGACCATTTCCCCAGATATATTTAAATATACAAATTCGCCGCTTCTTCATGCTAATTCTTCTCTTCTATATATTTTTACTCTTCAGCTCCAACATTATAAAATGGTCCCTAGAGCGGCCCGGCCCTGATCCTATCGGTCCAGCTGCAAAAATTGAGTCAAGCCGAATGTTAGCCGGACCACATAAACCTATAATACTAATTTTAGTATGAAATGACCGGGCCAAGCTAGCCCAAGCTCATCGGGCTGGATTGGACCAGTCCAAAATTCAATCTAACATTTTTTTTTACGATCTATGCCCGCTCAGTTTCTCTAGAGAAAAAAAGAACTGAGATTGTTGGTTTGTTAGCAAGTTGGCAACCGTGCGTAGAAGCTATTGGAACAAAAAAAAAACATAATAAAACAAAAAACAAAACAAGTTGGTAACCGTGCGTAGTAGCTATGAAGAAATTATTCAAATATCCATCGAGTAAATTTTGAAATATAATACTACGATACATTTCGGATGCTGAAAATCCAATTGGCAATCGGATTCATAGGTGGAATTTTTTATTAAAACTAGCTATTAGCCAATTAGTTGCTGATAGTACCGGCCTCATCCTGGGCCCGACCTAAGGTTAATTGGGCCTATATATTAAAGCTCGGCCCACAGAGTTCGGCCCAAACAAAGTGAACGTCTGCCTTGAAGACCAAGTAACGAAACCCTACTTTGGGAGAATATAGAATTCTACCACGAATGAGAATCGGATATGCATGTATTAAGGAACTAGATATGTATAAGAAGTTCGATCCCTAGAAGGATTAGGGCGGGATCCAAGGCTTATAAATAGATGCAAGATTAGAGGTGTAGGACATTCAATACTCATTGTACTCTCAAGCATAATAAAAGCTCTCTATATTCTCTCCCGTGGACGTAGATCACATTGATCGAACCACGTAAATCCTTGTGTCATCGTGTTATTATCTCTTTCGGTTACTTTCGCAAACCCTAGATCTATCATTGGCGCCGTCTGTGGGAACGAGATCAACGGTTCGTTCGTAGCTGATTTATGATGGTAACACGATCACAGAGCGTGCGGGAGGCCCAAAGCCAACGCGAGAATCCTAACGAAGCGGAAAGCTGCCCCATAAGCCAAGAGAATCGCCAGAAAGGCAGTTCGGTTCCAAAGGAGAGGCACGCCAGGGACCCAATAGAAGGAAATCCCTCCGAAGGGATGCCCGCGCTAGAATACATCCCTCAGAGAAACCCATCTCAAAATCGGCATCGGAGGACACATAATGGACAATCCTTCAGAACGGGTGATACCACAGAAGGGTACGTCGAAGAAATCAACGACGAGTCGGAGCCGAAGGAATCCGAGTTGAAGGAGGATGATCTCTCCAGAGACTTTGACCTTGCCACCACCTACGCCGCGGCCGAATTCGCTAAAGCAAACAAGGAGCGTTTCAAACGCTTTCTCGCGACGACCCGGATGTCTCCCATACCCGAGGCTAGGGAGAGTTCCACGCAAAAATCTCTACCTAAAGCTCCTCGCTACACCGAGAGACAGGAACCGGAGCTAAAGGAGAGGCACGATCCCCGGCGGGGTTCAGTTCGACGTCAGAGTCCAAGCTCGCAGCGGAGCCCCAGGCGACATCATATCTAAAGGCAACCTCGGAGCCCTAGAAGGTACCGAAGTCCGAGCTATAGCGAAAGTCGCAGTCCCCCGAGGAATCAACACCGACGTGAAAAGGAACCAGCTTGACTTGTCAGCCCGTTCACCGACGAGCTGCTTGACACCAAACTCCCCACGGTGTACAAGTTGCCAAACATTCCGGCCTACAATGGGCTGGATGACCCCCTCAACTTTTTAACGCGTTTCATGTACAACATGCACAACCAGGGCCTTAGAGAGGAACACATGTGCAAGCTATTCCCCGAGATGCTGATCGATTATGCCCGAGCTTGGTTTGACAGCCTCCCAACTGGCAGCGTGGGGTCCTGGACCTATTTGGAAAAAATCTTCAAGCAAAGATTCCATACAAAGGTTCAGGCTCGCCGAGACACAGCCTACCTCCTATCGGTGAAGCAAAAGGACAAAGAATCTATAAGGGAGTACGCCTCCAGATTCATGCAGGAAAGCTTGAAGGTCGATAAAATCGACGATGTCTTCCTCATCTCGGCCTTCCGAAATGGGGTTGCTCCCGGGTCCCTGAATCAAGAGCTCGCTAAACAGAAACCCGAGACAGCCCAGGAGATGTGGAGGATTGTATACCAGTTCGCTGATGGCCAAGATGCGGACCGATTGAAGCGAGAAGAGACCGAGAAAAGGAGAACTGAAGGGGATCGAGGACGGAATGATCGTGATCGGAGAAGTGCTCATGAGCGCCTCCAAAGAGGGCCAATCCAGTCCCGGCTCGGATCAGGACCTATCCAGTCCCGGCTTGGACCTCGGGTGGGACCAGAACTGTCCCAACGACCTCTTTTTGTGAAAACGAATGCCGAGATTTTCGCACTCCACGAGGACTGGTTCACTAAACCACGTCCTATGTCGGGGTCTAAACCTCGGGACAGAAACAAGCACTGCTCCTTCCATGACGACCATGGGCACCGCACGGAGGATTGCCGCGACCTCGCGGAACAGATAGAGAGGTTGGCCCAGGAGGGAACTCTGAAGAGATACGAGGCCGGGGGGAAGAAAAATAGGAAAGAAAAACGGAAAGGAGGACAGGGTCGCTGTGCCCCAAACAGTAAGCGAGCTAAGGTCAATCAAGACGAGGATGATGACGACCCTCAGTACGACGCACCACAGTACGACGGAGTGGTCTCCATCATCACCGGACTACCCCCAAGTATGACAAAGACTAAGTTAAAGGCAGAAGCTCGCAGACCACCAGTCCCGTCGGGGGAGGAAATGAAGAAGAGGTTCAAGAAGGGAGAAACTGTCACATTCTCTGAGGACGATCCTGTACCTACAGCTACGCCCCACAATGACGCCCTAGTGATACAGGTCGGAGTGGCTAACAAGATGGTCCATCGCGTATTCATCGATGGTGGGGCCAGCGTGAGTATCATCTTCCAATACTGCTTGGATAGGATGGGCCTTGACCCAGCTCGGGTGAACTCCACACCCCTGCCCCTCAAGAGCTTTACGCAGCAAGAGACGCGACCTGAAGGGACCATCGCGCTTGATGTTGCCATTGGCAGCCCGCCGACCAGCGTCAATAAACTGATTCAGTTCTATGTGGTTAAAGCGAACTCCCCCTACAACATCATACTAGGTCGGGATTGGCTGAATGCAGTCAGGGCCATCATTTCGCCCTACCACCTGCTGTTAAAGATTCCGACCTCGGCTGGAATCCTTACTGTCCGAGGTGACCAGATAAAGGCCAAGGAGTGCATGCAGGTTGCTCTCCGAGGTCAACCCCAGGCGTAGCAATCAAAGCATCCCAAGGAGCTGGAAGAAACGACGTTGATCCCAGACACCTCGGCGGAACAGGTTCCCCTATTCGAAACAGATCCAGCAAAAGTCGTCAAGGTCGGCTTTGCAGGGGGACCTCAAACACGCATGCAAGTAATCCAGCTCCTAAGGGAATATCAAGACGTCTTCGCCTGGTCTCCAACAGACATGACGGGGGTGTCGTCGGAAATCATTACGCATAAGCTTAACATTAACCCGAACTCAACCCCGGTCAAGCAGAAACGGAGATCATTTGCTGCCGATCGAAATCAAGTTATCTACAACGAGGTGCAGCAATGGTTGAAAGCAGGGCTTCTGTTTGAAGTCAAGTACCCGATTTGGCTATCTAATCCAGTAGTGGTAAAGAAAGAAGAAGGAGAGTGGAGGATGTGTGTAGATTACACCGACCTCAATAAAGCTTGCCCGAAGGACTGCTATCCTCTCCCCAACATCGATGAAAAGATCGAATCCTTAGTGGGACACGAAGTATTCTGCTTTCTCGATCTCTACAAAGGATACTATCAGGTTCTAATGGATGAGGGGGATGCGATCATGACAGCTTTCGCAACAAGCTTCGGGATCTTTGCATTCAAATATATGCCCTTCGGGTTAAAGAATGCCAGGGCGACATACCAGCGAATGGTCGATTTCCTCTTCCGAGATCATATCGGCAAGATTGTCGAAGTATACGTAGACGACATTGTCGTCAAGAGTAAAGAAGAGGCTTCGGCGGTGAGCGACCTACGAACTACGCTCAACATACTAAAGCAGGCGAACCTCAAGCTGAACCCAAAGAAGTGCACTTTCAACGTGCGATCTGGAAAATTCTTAGGGTGCTGGATCTCGCCAGAAGGTCTCAAACCAACCCGCTGAAGATTAGAGCCGTGCAGGAGATGAAAGTACCCCGGACTATCCGCGACGTGCATAGGTTGACAGGGTGCATAACCGCGCTAAGTCGTTTCCTCTCCAAGGCTGCCGAGAAACAGCTCCCATTCTTCAAAATTCTCAAGAAGGCACCGGAATTTGGATGGGGACGAGAGCACGAGCTAGCCTTGGAGGAGCTCAAGCGCCACCTCGGGGACTTACCGACCTTGTCAGTCCCCCAAAAGGAAGAACCCCTCTCCCTGTACCTCGCAGCATCAGGGGAAGCGATAAGTGCAGTGTTGGTCCGAGACAAAGGAGATCGGCAGCTACCGGTGTACTTCGTCAGTCGAGTTCTCAAAGATCCCGTGACGAGGTATCAGCCTCTTGAGAAGTTCGCCCTAGCCCTGATAAACGCAGCTCGGCGTCAACGTAGTCTGCATTCCCAGAAGCCAAAATACCCGAGCTGACGAGCTAAGCAAGCTGGCGAACTCCCCAACTGGCTCGACGCTAGTAGAAGAAGTCCGAAACAGGAGTATAGAAGAGGCAGAAGTCAATGCGATCATAGAGGACGATCCAAATTGGATGACACCCCTAATAAGATGTTTGGAGAACGGGGAAGTGCCCGAGGACAAGACGGAGGCTAGAAAAATTCTAGCTTGATCCACGCAGTACGTCCTCGAGGGAGGGGTCCTCTATCGAAAGTCATACTTACAGCCTCTCCTAAGATGTGTTGGACTAAAGGAAGCAGACTACATATTAAATGAAGTACACACAGGATCGTGCGGAAGCCACATTGGAGCTCGGGTGCTAGCTCAGAAAATCATGCGATTGGGGTACTATTGGCCAACAATGGCAAAAGATGCGGAAGAGTTCGTGAAGAAGTGCCTAAAATGCCAGCTGCATGCCAGAGTGACGAAACTACCCCAAACCGACCTCTCTACTATGCAAAGTCCGTGGCCATTTATGGAGTGGGGCATTGACATCGTAGGGCCTTTCTACCCGGTACCTAAGCAAAAGCGGTTTCTAATAGTCGCCGTCGACTACTTCACCAAGTGGGTAGAAGCTGAACCTTCCACAAAGTCACAAGTGAGAAAGCCATTGACTTCGTCTGGAAAAACATCGTGTGCCGGTTCGGAGTACCAAGAGTCATCATCTCGGATAATGGAACGCAATTTACGAGTAGAGAATTCCGAGAATTTTGTGAAGGACTCAATATCCAGCAAAAGTTCACCTCGGTCAACCGACCTCAAACTAATGGCCAGACCGAGGTCACCAACAGGACAATAGTGAACGGACTCAAGGCCCGCCTAGAGAAGGAGAAAACGGAGTGGATCTACAATCTCCAAAACGTCCTGTGGTCGTACAGGACTACACCCCGAACTCCAACGGGAGAAACCCTGTACCGTTTAGTATATGGGTCAGAAGCAGTTATACCTGTCGAGATCGGAGCACCCAGCCCCCGCACTATCAATTTCTCCGCCGAAGCTAACGAAGAACAGCGCCGAATCGACCTGGACTTATTGGAGGAAAAAAGGGAACAAGCCAGCATAAAAGAAGCTCGGTACAAACAGCAGATGGCTCGGTATTACAACCAAAGGGTTAAACCCCAACAGTTCCAGGTCGGTGATCTTGTGCTTCGAAACAATGAGATAAGCCTTTCAGAGAAGCTCGGCAAGCTCGAAGCTACGTGGGAAGGACCCTACAGAGTACACGAAGTCCTCGGCAAAGGAGCTTACAAAATCGCCTATCTTTCGGGCGAGCTAATACCCAGAACGTGGCACATCGCCCATCTAAAGAGATTCTTCGTATAAGCAGCAAAGTCTTGCATATAGAGTCTTAGGTTTTCTTTTTTGTCTTTTTTGTCTTTAATATTTTGTTTTTAACGAGCTCGTCAAAACTCTTTTTACTTTGTTTTCGGTCCTTTTTAATAAAATTTCTTTTTTATCTTGCATCTTGAGTCTTTTGATTTGCTTATACGGAGTGTCCATAACATCAAAAATCCCCTCATAAGGTCGAACTACAGTTCCCTTGTGTGGTCAGTAATGACCCGACATGGGGTAATAATATCCTATAATGCGCAAAGGAAACCCTTTCCGAGGTCCGAGCTAGTCTCCCTTCAAAAAGGAAGATCCCACGAGGTCCGAGTCAAACTCCCTCCTAAGGATAATTAGTCCTCAACTGGGGTCGGAACCAGGTTCCCCCGGGAGGATAAAATACGAGGTCCGAACCATGGTTCCCTCGTCAACACAAAGAAGCCCGAGTTCAACTCCCTAAAAGGTGCAACACGCAAATAAACCAATGAAGCAATCTTCACGAAGAACAGGAAAGTTCAAAACCTCAATATATACACTTTTATTTCTAACTATTTGGAAAAGTTTGTGTGTACATAAATTACAGGCAGTATCGAGCTAATCTATGAGGGAGGGTGTCTCTTGCTAAAGCTAAGCCAATCTTCCTCAAATGAGGAAGGCCCCAGGAGATCATCAATCGAGATTCGACCTCATCCCCGACCTCGACTTCTTCCAGCAGGAAAACTTCGACCTCGCGGGGTAGCCGAACCGCGACCAACAGTTCGCCTACCTTGGCTCGGACCGACCTGATGTCCCCACGAAGCCGTTTTCACCTCGCGAGCAGGCATTGACCGAACAGAAGAAGGAAGGTCCGCACCCGCACCACATGCCAGAAGCGCACGTAACTTAGGTCGGCGGTCCAAAATACATTTATACCTGCCCGCACTCTCCTTCAGCATCTCAAAAGCACCCTGAAGCCCAAAAGACTCGGACCCGAGTGCTTCCTTCAGCTCGAGATATTGTTCCAAGTCCTCTTTTGCCTTTAATTCCGCCTCGGATATGGTGATACCACCGCCGCGACGGATAATATCTTCATACTCGGCATACTCCTCGGCGATCTTCTCGTAATCTTTGGGAACGCGGCCAGCTCGACCTCGGGCAACTTCCAACTCCTCCTCAGCCTGAAGAAGCTTAGCCTGAAGCAAGTCGGTACTCTCTTGAAAAGTGAGCCGCTTGACTTCGACCTCCTCACAAAGAGCCTCGAACTTCATCTGCCATCCCGTCAGCTCGGCTTCTTGGGATTTCAGCAGAGTACACTTTTTGCCGAAAAGCTCCTCAGCTCGGCGGCATTTCTCCTTCCATTGCAGAGCAATGGACCGTTGGTCAACCAGGTCTTGTGAAAGGAGAGCTATTTGTATGCGCAAAGTAGAAACACCGACAGAATCCAAGCTCTACACTCAAGAAGAAGGAAACATATACATTGATTCAAAGATGTTCAGTACAAGTATACAATGTAAAAAAAAAAAAAAACAACTAAACTAAACATCGCCGACCTCCTTGTCCTGAAAAGGTGGTTGCTCGGAGGGGGAACCATCCAAGTCCTTGTCAGCGGCCGGATCCTCACCAGCCCCGGCCTCCCGCTCCTCCTCCACTTCCTCTTCCGGGCCCTCGCCTTCTTCTTCCTCGTCGCGAAGGGAATCAAAAGCAGCGTCCAGGTCGAGGTCCCGGTCTACCGAGCAGTCAGCAATCTGCTCGACAGATAGAAGCGTGGACGAGCCGGCAAGATTTTCCAGGATGGGAAACTGGCCGAGGTGATCTCGGACCACCCTGGCGTACCGGGAAGGGAGGGCTTCATCCCCTAGCCGCTCGAAGCCGTACTTGGATACGTCCAGGTCGGGGAAGTCCTTGGCAGCCTGCTCCAAAGCAGCCACGGCGAAGTTCCCGTTGATAAGCATGGCCAGGTCATTGGCAAGCTCGGAGAAACTCTCCGACAACAGGAACCTCTTTGTAAAGGCCCGGAGGAGCTCACCTTGGCTAGCCGCAAGGTTGACCTCCTTGTCCTTCGCCGCAATCAGCTCGGACTCAAGCCTCCGAGCTTTCTCGGCCTCCGCCTCGGCCCTCGCGAGCTGAGCAACCAACTCGGACTTGGCAGCCTTCCTGCCCTCTTCAGCCTTCATCAGCTCGGCCTCAGCTTTCTTCGCCCGGGCAATAGCCGACATCAGCTTTTCGGAGTATCGGCTTTTCTCGTCCTCGTGTTTCGAGGACATCTCCCCGACGCTGTTCTTCAGCCAACTTACGAACATATCGAGGCCCTGAAAGAAGGAATGCAGTTAGGTACACAGGCAAGACTTAAGGAAACTTATGACATGAAATCACTAAGTCCTTACCTCGAGGAAAGGCAGACCAGCCAGCTTGTTCGAATGAGCTACTGGGCTCGCGTCACTTCCCGTAACGTCGATGATATCCACCTCGACTTGGTCCCCGACCCTCGCTCGTTTCTGAGGTGGTGTGGGGGAAGGAAAACGAACATCTGTTGCTCTAGGATCTCTCACCTCAGCTCGCTGAACCTGATCAGATGAGGAAGCAGATCGGCCAGACGACCTCGGCCTCTTACCCCCACGAGCTGCGGCCTTGCCATCAGTTCCCTTTATCTTCCCGAACTTCACTGCAAATACAAATCAAGAGAAGAATTAGGACGATAAATAAACACAGAGCAACAATCCTAATAGCACTAGCGGGGCCTCACCCGTCGCCGGATCCACCATACTTTGGGGCTCATACGGGCTCAACCCCGCTTCAGCTAGGAAGTCTTCATTATAGCTCGCCTCAAAGGGACCGTGATCCCTCATCGCTTTCACAGCGGACTCCAAGTCCTTATCGACCTCTTCTATTACCCACTCACAAGGCTTTTCTAGCCTCCAAATCAGGTCGATAAAACTACTGTAGCGGCAAAAGAAAAATTTCTGGTGCCACTTGTCCACTTTATTTTGAGTTCGCCCCTTGAACTCAGTCCGGGCTGCAGCGTAATACCAGCCCCCCGCCTTTTTGAAGACAAAGAGCTCGTGAATGAGCTCGGCGGATATTCGGTAACCCTTATCTACCGCTGCCACTCCCAAATCGGTGAATTGCCTAAACGAATTTGGCATTATCTGCCCTAACGCTAAGCCAAGTTTTTTCTGGAGCTCGGAGTAAGACTCAGGGAGGGGTAATCGCAGACCAGCGTGCAGGCTGTCCTCATAAATAGTAACAAATCCTATCGGGAGAGAGCAAGCCCTATCCTCTGGGCGAGGCTCTATTAATTCATTATCGCTAGGGAAATTATACGTTTTGGCAATAAACCTAATCCTAGATTCGTTTAAGATGGAAGGGTAATCAGCCACTTTTCCCTTCACACACGCGGGCACTGTTAACGTTTCCACAGAAGGAGTAGCAGACCCTAATGAAAAAACCCTAAAATCCACGTTTCTACTCAAGCCTACTGCCGGCGGCGATTCGCTACCACTACTACTAGACTGAGAATAAGAAGCCATACTTACTTGTTAAAAAAGAAGGTAAATGCTCCGGCGGGTGATTTGCAACTGGGCGCAGAGGAACAACGGAGGAAATACCGGCGGTACAGGAACAGTAAATTGGGGATTTTTGGGGAAGAAGAAAACTTTTCTGTGCAGGTGCTTTTTCTGCTAACGACGGCGGACGTGAAATACTGTGATAGGGGAAGAAACGTTTCAACTTCTGTGAATATACATTTGAATCCCGCTGTTGCATCTGACACGTGTGAATGTGGGCCCGTCTTTCTCGGAATATGTACCGTCCCTCAACACAATTCAAATAGCCCATTACTTTTCCCGCATTCTACATCGGGTATGGGCCGTGTAAATTGACCTACCGACCCAACTTAACAAGGTCGCTGATACTCAGATCGCTCCTCCTGTTCCCCCTGCTGCTTCAGCTCGGCACATAAGCTCGGTAATTCAGCTCGTACAGGTGATTTGCGCGATCAATCACCTCGAAAATAAGCCCTCATTGTCTGCGTCTACAAGTCTTCTTTCCTCTTTTTTTTGGGGGGGGGATGTGATAGTACCGGCCTCATCCTGGGCCCGACCTAAGGCTAATTGGGCCTATATATTAAAGCTCGGCCCACAGAGTTCGGCCCAAACAAAGTGAACGTCTGCCTTGAAGACCAAGTAACGAAACCCTACTTTGGGAGAAGATAGAATTCTACCACGAACGGGAATCGGATATGCATGTATTAAGGAACTAGATATGTATAAGAAGTTCGATCCCTAGAAGGATTAGGGCGGGATCCAAGGCTTATAAATAGATGCAAGATTAGAGGTGTAGGACATTCAATACTCATTGTACTCTCAAGCATAATAAAAGCTCTCTATATTCTCTCCCGTGGACGTAGATCACATTGATCGAACCACGTAAATCCTTGTGTCATCGTGTTATTATCTCTTTCGGTTACTTTCGCAAACCCTAGATCTATCAGTTCCGCTCCCCCATCTAGTGTGGGCACCATCAACGTGTCTACTGTTGATGTGACAATACTACATGGGATGGAGAGTCAGCCATATAAATAGATCTATTTAAATTATCAATTAAATAACTCAACAATTTATGGAAATAATTTATGCTAAATGAAACTTCCGATCTAGAATGCCATTTTTTTGCTTTGGAACAATTCCCTGTCCTCAATCAATCAACAGTTAAGTCCTCTTCCATTTTTATTTTTTTAAATACTTATACAATGGAACTACCAAATCCAACCTTCAATTCACCAAATTTTTATTTTTTTAAATACTTATACAATGGAACTACAAAATCCAACCTTCAATTCACCAAAAACCTGAGCCTAAAATTGTAAATTGATGTATAATTTTTTAATTTGTTCTAATTTTTTGCAGTTTTACATTCCATTAATTTTCTTAATTAATCCTTCTATCCCACAATAAGTGTCCCACTTTTCTTTTTGGTTTGTCCCACCCCAATGTCTCATTTCCTTTTTTTAAAAACCACATTCTCTTACATAAAGGTGTGGGCTACACCACTTCTCTTTTAAATTATTCTTCTCCTTAATTCTCGTGCCTAAAAGAAACGTCTTACTTATTGTGGGATGGGACGGAGGGAGTACATTTTACTGTTGTGTGCATGATACGGCCAATGAATATGCGGAAGAAAGGACTCGAACACACGTCAACAGAAAGGTTGATTCAATCCAACTATAAACTGAACTAAAAGAGATTAAAACACCTAATAAACTGATCTAGATCGAAAATTGAGGAATAATAAGAACAGAACATAAAATAGAACCAAAACTATCGACTAGAAACCCTAGACTGAAACCCGAATCAACTCCGATTAAGCTCAAATTTTAACAAAAATTATTAATTGAAGTCAGGAACAACATATCTAAATTCAGCCAATTCGCACGAGGGGTTTGGGATTTGGCACGGGGCTGACGTTTTGGTCGATTTAGGTTAAAACTTGGTACTACGGAACTGCTGGGGCGGAGATCTGATCTGGGCGTGGGATTGGGGTGGATAAAGAGGTGGAATGGACAGTATGTGATGGGTGGAAGGAGGTCGAGATGGCTGGAAACGAAGAGGACGGAGAAATAGGATGAAGAACTTACCCGAAACGAACCCCGGATCGACTTGAATCCGAAACGCGTCTGTGGAGCGATCTTCGTGGCTTGTCTAACCCGGATACGACTTGATATCACGAACGAGACAGTTGATTTCAAGTTCTAAAGAGGCCAACTCAAGAACTCTACCAAGAACACAAAAGAAAACGTGAACCTAAGCACGATGTGAGACAAAACGATCAGTAAGATTTTTGATTCAAAATTGTCTGCTGAAAATAGTGTTCTCCAAAGAACTAAATACTACTAGGGTTCGAAATTATCAAGGGCCAGGCCTTGTTAATTTTCGAACTAGGCCTAATCACAAACGGGCTACTAATTAAAATAAATAAGTACTAACTATTGGGCTTACTATTAAATTAAGTAATACAAAGTCTGAGCCTAAATAAAAAACATAAAAACAACTAAATAACTAGAAGTCCAATTTTCGAACCAAAGGACTTGTTCGAAACTGGACGCGTCATAATCATCAATCCTGGGCACTGGTCAAGTTCACGAACTTGGACTGCTTAATCCCAACATCTTCATCTTCCAGTTTCTTCCGGACAATGCACTGAAAATAGCCTTGCAGCTTCTTGGCTCTCAATCGTGTAACTGGACCTCTCAGCTGCAACTCCGGGTTTGAATCATCAGTGCTGGACCCCGGCTCATCAGTGCAGCTCCGGAGAAGAGGCAACGAGTTCCATCGGCCTATAATCAGTTTATAAAGTAATGGAAATATTGCAACATTACATATTTAATTTTGTTCCTCATTTGTAATTTTTTTAATATTATAAAAGAATTTGCTGGTTGCAACTACTGATTATTGCTAACTAATTTACACCATAAATGTAAATTATCAGAAAATGAGAAAATGAGCAGATGATCGGTGGTGGTGTCAAGTGAATAAATCAAGGTATAGTATTTCTTGTTTTGTTCAATTAATTAAAGTTATAAGACTAATTAATTAAAGTTATTCTCTTTTTTCTAATACTATAGCTTGAATAATTAATTAAAGTTAAAAAAAAAAAAGTGGAAGATGACATCTGTTGATTGATTGAGGACAAGGAATTGTTCCAAAAAAAAAAAAGGTGGAATACCGTTTAATTTAGCAAATTAGGTTTTTATACTAGGACAGATTGTTTGATATTGTTAAATTATTTAATAGGTAATTTAAGAAGATTGTTTCCATAAATTATTGATTTATTAAATAGGCAATTTAAATAGATTTATTTATATGGTTAACTGCCAATCCCATATAGCCTTATCACATCAACGGCAGACACATTAATGATGCCTATCGTGGGTAGGGGAGCCAAACCGATTAACCAATTATTTACACCTCAAAAAAAATGGCACCGATTTGTCGGAGAACGGCGCAGCACGATTAATGAATTCCTGACCTCTCAATACCAACCGCAACAATCTCAGTCTCACTTTGAAGAGATGCATTAGTCGTCTCGTAGGGGAAAACATGAGGAAATGGGACATTTAAATTTTTTTTTTCTTGATTTAATATGTATATAATTATTTATTTGAATATTTCTAGGAACAAGTGATATTTGAGTTAAAACGTTATATTTTCCATTGATAAGGAGAAAATGATTACATAAGAAGATTTTCGGCACAAGGCACATGCAAACACCACTTTCTATTTTCGTTTAATAATACAACCAAAGCAAACTACGAATACATTAATCAGGACAGGCTGAATAAATATTAGGGTACATAATAACTTATTAATGATAAATTTATTTGACGATCTGATTTATTTGGCGTAGTTGATTGATGAATCAACTACAAGCTGACCAATACCAGATTGTCCAATCACGATGAGATTAGTCGCTTAAATAACTAACACTATGCACATACATATAATATTCATTGCAGTTGATTGATCAATCAACTACAAGCAGACCAGCAGATTAACTGATCATATATTTATATAGATGAATGATTATGCATGAAAGAGCTAAATCTATGCACAATAAAACCATTTTCCTAATAATCATCAGAGCTTACAGTATGAGTGGCCTCTGCAAAGAAGCAGTAAGATTTGCAAATTACGCCTCCAGATAACCTTTTCTTTCCAAGTATGAAATAACTTGTTCAGCAAGAACTGCTGGAGAATCACAAATTCCTTCGCTTTGATGCAATACTATCTGGGAGAGTGAAATGCAACATGAGATTAGTTATGAAGCTAAAATGTAACAAATAATCGATGGCAGAAAGATGACTGGATGGTAACACTTTCGGTTCTATAAGAAGATGCATTATAAGGCAGAAAGAAGATTGTGTTTCCTAGATGAAAGATTCTTGTTGCCGGAGGCTAACTGAGCCTGATTTTCTTGAAGAACAACTGGCGACTCTTATTACATGGCCATGCAGGATTTAGTTAAAGCAAGAAAGTTTCTCATATACTAGATAAGGATACCTCAGAGTTCAATGGTTGTTCATATGGATCATCAACACCAGTGAAACCTGTAAGGATCCAAGCAAAACAAATCAAGTAATTGTTTACGGAATCCTAAAAATACATTGAATCAGGGATAAACAACACATAGATTCGTCAAATAGCTAATTTTGTAAGTTTCTCTTCTTTAAGACGAGAAAGTTACAATTGTTTATATGCTTTTAGGTTTCATTAATATGAATTCATATATAAAGTCCAAGAATGAAAATTCAGATTATCTGCAAGACAGCCTTTTCTGATATTAACTACCAGTAAGATTCTCAGGTTATTCAGTTCATTTGAAGCATCAGAAATTCAAATAAATTAGGATTCTTCTATGCCTAACTAGAGGAGCAGACTTGACCATCAACCTAGCCAGCACCTGTTCTCACTTTAACAAATGATGAAAGCACACTTTACTGTAGGAAACCTCACTTTATCATCTATGATTCTATGATGAAAATCATGGGTTAAACCTCATAAATGTGATCCTACAACCCACCATACCCTTTAGAAACATCTACACAGTCACTACTGCAGAAAAGCCAAATGCAAGCCATTACCATATGAACAATTTCTAGGTGCTCTGCTCTCAATCAGAACTGCAAAATTACTACTGTAGAAAAGCCAAATGCAAGCCATTACATATGAACAGTTTCTAGGTGCCTTACAATTTCATCTCCACAATAATTGTTCATCTACACACACATTTAAGGATCCAGAGTAGAGAATGGTTTGGAGCGATAGCTTTTCCCAGGATTGTTAAGTAATGTACCTTTCATTTTTACCAGTACAATGCAATCGAAGACGCTGATAGCAAGTAATATGAATAGAGAAAAAGAAGAACCAGATTTTAGAATCGCCACATCAACTATGCAACACACCTTTGATTTTCCCAGCTCGTGCAAGCTTGTACAGTCCCTTGGGATCCCTTGTCTCACAAACTTGTAAAGGTACATCCATATATACCTGCATATTTCAAACTTCTTCAAGTTCTGCAACAAATTCTATCTCATGAAAGGAATTTGCTAATCCACGTGCACCCAACATACGGAACTTTGAACATTGTAAAGGACCTAACCTCAATGAAATCTCCATCAGGAAGTAAATCTCGGCAGGCATCTCTCTCCTTCCTAAATGGAGATATTAAACTTGCAATACAAATAACTCCAGCATCTGCAAAAAGCTTTGCCACCTCTCCTGCATGCAAGAAAGTTGATTGAAATTTAAGCTGTAACGGGTTAAAATAAGCCTGAATTAGACCAATTAACTGAAAATGAGGTAGAAAACCAACCTATCCTTCTTATGTTCTCAGATCTGTCTTCAGCTTTAAAACTCAGATCCCGATTTAGACCATGCCTACAGTTATCCCCATCAAGGATATAACTGAGCTTTCCTCTGGCATGTAAGGCGCGACTTAAAGCACATGCCAAAGTGCTCTTTCCTGAAGTAAGAAATCAAGAAATCAATAGGATACAACCTCCTTTACTGCTTCCAGCCCCGAGCAAAGGCAAATTAGAGCAAATACGAAAGACGACACCAGTAAAATAAAGACTAAAAGTAGATGAGTAGAAAGACAAAGGAGCAACTTTACGACCAAACCGGGGGGGTATACATTTACCAACATTCTAAATTTTCCTATAGAGATCAAATGAATCTTCGGAGATTAAAGATCACTGTATGAGAAGTGAAGCCACAACAAAAAAATATGGCATCTCACTTATTACTGCAAAGTCAACGGTACTCCAGACTTCTCATCAATAACTACACACCTAACTCAGGAAAAGAATCCATTCAAAAACGGTCTCTCATCATCTCAATAGAAAGTCAAGACTTTAAAATACATACTCGAGACTGATCATATGTCTCTCTTTGTGTTCCAGTAAAACAAAAGGCGATACCCCAGATTATGACAGAGATTCCACAAGCATAATAAGGTAGTTCTGACTCCCAAAATTTTGTTCTTCACTGTGTTTTCCTTGAAATTTTTGGAAAGCCAAGCTAACAAATTTCAAACAGTCACTCTATACTTGTTTCATGACACAACTTGATCACAGAAAGATATAATGTTTTAACTAGAGTTAAATCCAAGAATAAACACAGTTTATTCACAACAAAAGTTTCAAAGATTCAGAAACCTGATCCACTTAGCCCAGTTATCCAAATAACGCAGCCCTTTTGATTAAGCAACTCCTCCCTATCGCACTTTTCCACAGAACACTTGTGCCACGCAATATTCGTCGAACTCCCAACTGTAGCCACCTGAACGGTATTTTTTCCTACATAAACAATCAATCACACAGAAAAGCCAAACAAAATCCACTCAAAGACGGCGCGGATTCAAAAAAGGAACGAAAAACACTTGAAACGAGGTGTAGCATCTAATGAACCGAGGAGTAAAATGAAATACCGGAAAAATCGCCGCAATCATGGCCGGCGGAATCCAGAGATTGATTTGCCGCGCCGTTGGCGTGCTTCGCCGCTTCGGATGCTTCCATTGCCTTGATTGGCGACACAAAGCTCGATCTCGCGGCAGCGCCGCCGCAAACCTCCAGTTTCCTACCTCCGCTCTGAAACGCCGCCGCTTTCAAAGGCGTAGGCTTGGCGCATGATAACCTCGATAGCTTACAGAAATTCAACGTCTGATTAGCCACCGCCGCCATTTTACCTCTTTTTATCCTCAAATTCCCAATTTACAAAATTCACCTAGTCAATTTCTTGCCTTCACCAAACAAATACATTAAATAAATAAGAACCTCAAAAACGTGAACTGGAAAGAACGGTCTCCCTAATATTTAGACAATGCGACGAGTTATTAATACGCGAAAGAAGACGAGATCGATAGTGATTGCCACCACATTAGACATGTTTTGCTCAAATTTCGACAACAAAAATACGTGAATTGCAGCAAGAAAAGGAGAAATTTGTTGACAGCGATGTCAAACCCAAACCAAATGTTGGTGCATTACACATAGGAATCACATACAAATATATATACACACACGTATACACACACACATAAATGCGCAACAGCGCAACGAAGATTTACTTCCGTACCCAACGTCATTATTGTTCTTCATCGGCTAATGAGTCATAATTTTTATGGAGATTTTCGCAATTAGGAAAAGAGAATTCAGATCTTAATTGAATTATTTAGATAGAGAAAATTAAGAGCTTAAATTGGGATCGTGACGAGATAATTATGGTCTTTTTACAATAGGGATAAATTTGAATAAAAACTGCGAAATTGACAATACCATAAAACTGGATAACGGACCTAAATCTTAATTGAGTATCATAACAGATCCAGAATCAGGATCTATGGTTCCAATTGAGATTTGAGAACTGAGAATACACAAGAAAAATTTGGTAATATAATATTACTAATGGAGAAAGAATTACGAAAATAGTGTTTTGATTAACTGCGGTTCTATTTTATCTTCATCTGTTATCTTTTATCTTTTATTTATGCCATTTTATTTAGAGTTTATCATATGAAATAACCAATATGGATAGTGAAAAATAAAAGTTATCAAAAACTTAATTTGTTATAAATTTTAGCAGATTTTAAAGTGATGAGACAACAGTACCCTTTACTAAAGAAATAAACTCTACCCTCATTTTTCTCTTTCATATACTCCCCTCCACCGTAATTTAATTTTCAGATATATGTACTCTCTCTCTCTATCGCACCACCACCACATATCTTCTTCGCTGCTTTCTGCCGCCGCCACCACCGCCATCGCCGTCACCGCTGCACCGCCATCACCATCGCCGCTACCGCCTTCTCCATCGTCACTCTCTCTCTCTCTCTCTCTCTCTCTCTCTGTATTTTCCAGTGCCACCACCGATCTTTTTCGATGTTTTCTGCCACACCACCGCCATCGCCGCCTTCACCATCATCATTTTCTCAGTCGTTCAGATGTGTTTTTTCAGATCTATTCCGACCTCAATCTGCTCTGTTATTTCAGATCTAAAGAATCCAACGATGATGCTTCACAAATAGAGTCGTTTAGATGTGTTTTTTGTTCAAATTTTTATCCAAATCTGTTCTCTGGTTGTCTCCGATCATCTTCTCCGGCGTGACTTTTTTTCATCTCTACAGCAACTGTGGTACAAACGGATCTCGTTCGTCCCAAGTGTACCACGGACATTGCCATAACTTGGTACGACTGGTACGAATGAACTCATTCATCCCATTCGTGCCAACTAATGGCGCACCATAACTTGGTACGAGTGGTACGGATGAAATCATTCGTCCCCTTCGTACCAACTAGTGGCGCACCATAACTTGGTACGAATGAGCTCATTTGTATTGTTCGTGCCAACCAGTGGCGCATCATAACTTGGTACGATTGGCACGAATGAATCCATTCGTACTGATCGTACCACGATTTCGGCTCTCTGTTTCGTGAATCGATGCACTTCTGGATCTGGAATTTTCAACGCCGTCGTTGCTGTGGTTCGTCGAGTATAATGTCCTTATCTTCTGAATCGCGACCGAATTTACTGTTTAGATGTTGGATTCAACGTTATTGCCGTTTTTTGAGTTGGCGCTGGTCGGAAGTTATGGACTTGTTGTCGGATGCTTTTAAATCGGTGATTGGTGGCTGGAACGGCAGTGGTCGATGATGCGGACGACGATGGAAGAGAGGCCGTGAGGATTTGGCAAGAGAGAGGAAGGAGAAGAGAGAGAAAGAAAATGGAAAATAAAATGATAGAAAGACGGTAAAATTGAAACTGTGGGTAGGGGTAAATTTGTCGCAAAATCCCAAAATCTGACAGAATTTATGTTAAATTAAGTTTTGGACAACTTTTATTTTTCACTATCCATAGTGGCTATTTCAAATTTTTACTCTTTTATTTATAAAAGAAAAAGTATTTCACCAATGGGTTTGGCTTAGGGATGAATACGAATAAAATAATTTTGGTTTGGTTCGGTATTCGATTCGAATTTTTGATATTCGAATTCGAATATTTATGATTCGAATACAAATACAAATTATACTTTTTTTATTCGATTAATTATCAAATACGAATTCATAATCATGATATTTGATTCAATATTCGAAAATATTCAATTATATATATATAATATTTACAAATATATATTTTGTGCAAAATTCATTTGTTTGGGGAAGAGGTGTTATATTTTCACACTAACCTTGTGCAAAATTCTTTTGTTTGGGAAGATGTGTGTATTTCAAAATTTTCAAAATTCTTTTGTTTGGGAAGATGTGTGTATTTCGAAATTTTCAAAAAACAAGGTGTGTATTTTTATGGATTGATAAAAAATAAAAATAAAAATAAAAAATCAAGTTAACATTTAGCTAATTAATTGTCGAATTTTTTTTTTATTCAGTTGTCGGAATTTTTTGAACATGCTTTTTCTGCTACAAATATTCTACCAAACCTAAAAGTTAGGTGAATGTATTTCTCACCACCTAAGAATAACGTAATTAAAGAAAAAGAAAAAACTAATGAAGAAAAATGTACTTATCTATCAAGCTCTAATCTTGATCATCCAATGAACCTTTAATGCAAACAAGCGAAAATTATATTTCTGCTGCACAATATGAATAATAATAAAAGTAAAGCATTTTTCGCACGTGTAATGCTACTTTTTTTCGATTAAGTACAAATGCACAACTCGAATTCTATGATCAGAATCAAATACAAACCTAAATAGTTTAAAACTTCAAAAAAAAAAAAAAAATTCCGTGAACTATTTAAAACGTACCAAATCGACATTCAATAATGATTATTGGTGTAGACGTCCATCAATTTTTGGAGACAGGCGTAACTTCCACAAGTCTGTCTAATTATGATCATTTTGGGTGATTGAAAAAAGAATAAATTTATGTATTCACACTATGGCTAGCTATAATTTGATTCAATAACAAAAAAAAATCGGTTTATTTAAATTTTTTTGGTTTTAAATGACTTCTAATATTTAAAATATTTAATTTATACAAATTTACCTTGATATATTTGGATTTGGACGTAACATAAATCTCAATAGATATAATAAAGGTAATACAAAGATTTTTGTCAAAAAAAAAAAGAAAGAAATATATTTACACTAATGATGATAGAATTTAAGTCAAAAATATAAACACTAACATAAAATATATAATCTTACTTTTATATGAATCAAATATTTAACAAAATTAGTCTATTTTCATTTAATCGATCAAATTATGTCTAGCCATATTATGGCCAAATAACATCACTTTTGAAAAAACTCAGGCATGGACGGCAAAAAAAAGATGACTAAGAGGAGGGGGAGAAGAGAAAAAAATTGTTTTTTTAGTCATAGTGTATAATCAATCATAATTAACAATTATAACATTAGGTTGTGTTTGCTTTTTATACCTCCAAATGGAGGGATAATATAATGAGGTATAAATTTATACCTAATAGTGGGGATCATAAAATTTTATATCTTGTTTGGTAGGAATGATAATATACTAATCTCTATCCTCAAGGGGGACCACAATTTTTATATTTTGTTCACTTTGGATGAAATTGATGGATAAGGGGAAAAATGTCTAAAACAAATGAGATGTAAAATAAGGTATAAAATTATCACTCCAATTTCCTAGGTATAAAATTATACCTTGAGCAAGAGAAAATGGACTGCCCGAAATTTTATCCCTCATGACCGGATTTTTCTTGAAATTAAAGCAAACAAAACATAAAGTGATAAAATAATTATCCCTCATTTTTATTCATTTTCACTCAAAGTGAATGCACCTTTAATCTAAAATACAAGAAATTAAAATTGATTGAAAAAACACTAAAATAATTGAAAGTGCATAATTAATCTAAAACACAAGAAATTAAAATTGATTGAAAAAACACTAAAATAATTGAAAATGCGGGAGACACATTGTAATAGATCCTTATCAGTGACAAAGTTTAGGAAAACTTGACATGAACCCTTGCGTTTGATCAAATTAAACAATCTCAAGCAACAAGTCACCGGGACATTTCAAATTGTCTATTCAAATTAATTAACTAAAAACAAAGATTTATTTTTTTTCCCTTTCTTTTCTTCTCTTTCACTGACAGGAACTCTACAGTATTCTATATCTGTAACCATAATTCACAAGATTGAAATAAATACTCAACTAAAACTAAATGCAAAAATCTCTTAATTAATAGACTACATATATAGCGAGAGTACAATATTTTTTCAGGACTGTAACTTTGCCGTTTTGCAAAATTATGACAGATTTTTTCAGGCTTCCAATTATAGGAAAAAAAATTAAAAATTGATCATTCCCAGGACAGTTTTGAGCTCGATTCTTAAGTTTCGGGCTATTTTGAATTTATGCAGCCCGACGCATATGTGGCTGCCAACTAATGCTTAGGTGATTGCCACATAATACATGAATAAGGAAAAAAAAAGTAAATTAAAATGATTTTAATAAAAATAAGAAAACGAAATAAAATGAAGAGATGAATGGACGGCTTAGTTGGTAGCCATGTAGGAATGGGCCGACAAATCGACCTCACGTGATAGACACGTGCAACTTAGCCCGATCGGGCCGAAATTTGTCATGAGAATGATCAATTTTAAAACTTTTGTCCTTAAGCCCGAAAAAATCTATCCTATTTTTGCAAAACGTCAAAAGTTACTGTCCTAAAAAAACTCTGGACTCTATATAGCGAAATAGCGAAAGATATATAGATAAACATCCTAGCTAGTTAGACAAGAGATCGAGTGAGCTTATGAAAAGCTTGATCTTTTCTTATTATAACTATATTTTTATCTCCCAAAATATCACCATTAATTCCAGTCGGTCCTTTGCTCTCACTCTTCTTCTTCTGCAAACGAAAGGCGCTCTTCAATCCGTTGATTAACCTCCGACCTATATTCATTTCGCTTCCCTCCGACGATCCCTCTGATGAAGACGACCCTTCCGCCGTCCTAACCTTTTTGGCGACGTCACCATAACTCAACGAAGAAACGGAGCCAATTTGGCCTCTTTCAATCTTACCGGCTTCCGAACTGAACCGGAAACTAGAAGACCGGCCCGAATTGATCCGGTTCTTTATGCTCTCCGATTCAGTGAGGAGCTTCCTCATGCCGCTCAGCTCCTCCTCCAACGTCTGAATGCGCGAGTTGGTGGCGGTCATGACGGCCTTCAGCTGCGACACCTGACGAAGAGCGGCGTCTCTCTGGAGGATCGCCCCTAGGGTGGTGGCAGCGGCTTCCTTTTTGTCGTGGCCGTGCTTGAGGCGGCCGCGGTGGTGGTTGTCGGCGGCGGAGATGATGGAGTGGCGCGTGTTTAGCTGCTGGAGGAACATGGCTTGGACTACGAATCTGAGCGGCATTCTTGGATTCTGGACTGCGTGCATTAGGACTCTTGGGGATAAGATGCTGCAGTCTATGTAGTTGCACATTTGGATTTTCTCCTCCTCCCACACCAATTCGATATTTTCCTGCACGCGCTAACAAAATAATACGTCACGTGTATAAAATCACATAATCAACGCATGCATGTAATCCGCGGTACACAAGTACGTGGACTCATATATATATAGAAGAATAATGGTCACAGATTTTTGTATTTAAAATTTGAGCTCTTGAACATGTTATATAGGGTTGATATGTTAATTCACTACCGTGAGATGCTGCGTGATATTGAACATAAACGCTTTTAATTTGTATCCAGCTTGATAATGCAATAAATATATTCTTGTTTGTGATGTTATACTGCAATATTAGCTACTGATAATTATTAGTAGGACAATACACGCATAGTCCACTTAATTAATTGAAATAATATAGTTTCTATTAATTCTCAAACACACTAGCTACACAAATGACATTATATATCTAGATTAAAATAAAAGTACAAGGGACTCAGACTATATAATAACAGGACGATTTTAGTTATACACCATGAATTTACACTGCATTCAATTGAGTATTCAAAAGATCCTATATGTATGATTTAACAAAGTCAGAGTTATTCAATGCAATAAAATATGTGGTGGATCGATCAATTATGAAAACATGAAAATATGGGATCAGTTGTAATGCAAATATGAATATGTGGACTCATGAATTTTCAGCAAACATGTATAGATATATAATTAATTAATTGGCAGTACCTTCAAATAACCTCAACTACACCCGTTAATAAATATTAATGACCCACATTATAAATATTAGTACATTAAAATAACACGAATTTATCAAAGTTTTACTTTAATCTAACATCATTTAGATTCTCATGCCACTCTTATTGACAAATTTGTTAGTTATAACTAACTTACACAAGACATGACGAAATGACCTTCATCCTATGGAGGCCACGTAGACGCCGAGTCAATCGTAACTAACGGTCTTGTCAATTAAAATCTAATGAATGTAAGATTAAATTTGCAGCTTTAATATATGAATTATTTCTGTGTATCAATAGAACGAGTCATTTTCGTGTAAATGAATATAGTATATATAGGTTATTTGGATGTTTTTGCCCAATAATTAATGGGCATCTTATCAACTATATATTTGAAATTTGTAATTTTGTATGACATCAATTATTTAATACTTAGATGTTTAAAAATGAAGTAGAAGTTAAAAATGATTCATCATGCAGAAGATGACCGTACCTTGAGATAGATGTCAACGATTCTGTAAACAAGATCGTGACAATCCGTCAACCGCTGACTCACTGATTCCAAAATCAATTTTAGATCGTCCATCCGTACATTCTTGAACCCATCCAAAAAACAGCTGTCATCACCGTGAGCTTCCGCCGTCAGACTTAACGCCTCGATGCATCTGCTCACGAGCGACGCCGCCGTCTCCGCCTCCGGGAGGAGCGAGAAGCACGACTGCAGCACAATGGTAGCGCACTCCTTGTTAACGGCGACGACGCGGCAGAAATAAGCCTCCGCTATCTCCTGCAAGTTTTCGCCTCGGGTGCCACCAGTCCCCGTCATGCCGAGCATCTCCGCCGCCGTGCGGAGCGCGGCGACGTTGAACGGAGTAACGGCGACGTGGGTTCCGTAACAGAAGTCCGTTACCAAGGCGAACGTTTGAGGCGTTATGTTTAACGGCGGGGAGAGGGTTATTTCGGGGAATTCAGCCAGCTGCCGTTTCAAATAGGCACTCCTTGCTATCAATGCTTGCTGTTAAATTGAGTAAATGCACCATCACTTTTTTAACACCATTGAAAGATATCTCACATTGCACATTTATTTAGGTTAACGAACTACTATAGAAATTAATTAATAATTCTTGCAGTAGCAGGTGAAAGTTGAAATGAAAGAATAAATTACAGAAAATTATTTATAAAATAATTAACCTTATCCATTTATATATTTTATTTAAGGCGCATGGTTCCATTTAAATTAGTATAAAAGAAAAGAAAAAGAAATTCATTATGGTGCCATTATCATATATATGTGATAGTTGCATCTCAACAACCAATTATTGTAACTGAAAAATGATTTTGCTGTTTCTTTACAAATAATTCTGGTTCAATTCAACTAAATCATCTTCTTTAGTCAAAGAAATGTCTGTGTGTGACTAGAGATATGAATTCTTTTTTATTAATTTCTTTTTTACGAGAGTAACCCTCACCGGAATATAAATAAGGGGTGTGCCACCATATATTGGAAAAAAGACGCTTTGGCTAATATTCAAATATGCAGCTTGGTAAATTACTAGCTTGAATCTTGATCATGATATTGCAAAATCAACTTTAATTAATAAACCATCGATGGTCAAATTTAATAAAAGATCCTGACAGAAACTCATACCAAAATTTGAGGAAATCTTTTGCTCCAAATAATAAAAAGTCAAAACAATTGAATTAAAAAAAAGAAACGTAAGAAGTACCTTGTGAAGGCGAAAACATGAGCCCTGCACATGTATCACCACATCTGGATCATGCCTCCTTCCCGATGCCCTGTGACACACACACAGATTGGACTGAAAAATCAAATTAAAGATGTACAAATTGGGTCATAGTTGAGTACAAATTCAAACATTTGAACTAAAAGAAAAATAAGAAGAAAGAAAATATGTACCATGGTTGCTCCTCCATTGAGAGTTGAGGGGTGTTTGAAGGGGAAGATTCAAGGGAAGGTATAGTGGAAAATGATGATAATGATGCAGAATTTTCATCTTCTTCTTCATAGATTGTGCCAACAACCCCCAATTCATTCCACCCTTTCGTTTCCAAATCCATTCTCTCTCTCTCCACTTAGAGCAAAAGAGGGTTTTGTTTGTGCAAACTCTCGAGGGTTGTTGAGTTTTTTATTTTTATTTTTTATGTATTAAAAAGGGTATTGATTTGTTTCCATGTAGGAATTGTTTGGTTTTGGTGCATTAACTGTGGGCATGTGAGGAATCATAAATGTTACTACCACCCCACTCTTAATTGAATTCATTCATTCCTCCTGTCACTCTGAATTTATTTCCCATGACCACAAAAACAAAAAAGTCAAAATACATAAGTAAAAACGGGCGGTGGGGTCCGGTGGAAGTCCATCCTCATGGCGGGAGCAAAATCATTCGATTCAAAAAAAATATATGATTTAATAATTTGATTTTGATTTGATTGAAGTACGATTACCGTATGTCAGACTGTTAGTGTTATTCAATTTTTTCGTGTAAGGGACGACCCTAGCTAATAAGAGGCTACCTTAATTCATGAGTTAATTTTGGAACTGTGAAGTTTGTAGTTGTAGTTTTACCCAAGGTTTCAGCTCTATACCATTCTATGGGAGATTGCTCCATTAATTCATTGTCTGCAACATTAGATAAGAAAATTCATAATAATTGAATTGAATCGATGGATTTAATTAATAGATGTTGCTGCGTATATAGATTAATTTTGTTTGTATTTGCGATTTTGGAGTAGAATAATTTGCTTTAATATAACTTCTTTATTTTAATTTTGTTCTCTACTTAAGTCAAGGGTAATTAAGTTTCACACATTGCTCCCAAGTCTCAATTAAGCTAAATGTAAAAACTTTGAACTCGAGAATTCGACTTCTTGGATTTTGCGACTTCTTAGTAGATTTGACTATTTTACTCATAACTTTTTAATAACTAATTTGGTCATTTAGTGTGGGGGTTAATTTCAAGAATATACATATAAAATATAAATCCTCCAGGCTCCAGCTCACTACGTGGCCCAACTAACAGCAACAATACCTCTCATGTTATGATGATGCTACAGCATTAATCGGCGGGTGGATAATTTCATTTTCATGTATTTATTTATTTATGTAATGTACTACTCAAGGTTGTGTCACGTAAGTTTATTACTGTTGGTCCCAAGACGGATACCTTGGTGTAGAGGGGGGTGAATACACCAAGGCACTACAAGAAATCCGCTCATAGACTACGGGTATTACCCGTAGTCTATGTGATATGAAAACCGTAGAGATTGATGGTGTAGTCTATGCTCCTGGGCAAAGACTACGGGTTTAAAACCGTAGTCTATAAAGCATTAAACACTACGGTTATTACCCGTAGTCTATACATTTCAAACCGTAGTGGTAGGTTATCCAAGACTACAGTTTTTTGATTAAAAACCGTAGTCTTTGGTATACAATAGACTACGGTTTCAACCTGTAGTTAAAACTTGAAGCCACTGTTGTCTTTAGTTTTCTTAGACTACGGTCTTTTCAAGAAACCGTAGTCTTAGATATTTTATAGACTACAGTTCTTTTCAATAGCTGTAGTTATTTTATTACAAAGACTAAAGTTTTCATTTTGCAACCGTAGTTAATTTACAATTTAATTCTAAAATCTGAAATCAATTTATATAAAACAGAAATTTCATATATTTAAAATTGAAATTTCCCAATACAAATTACAAACATCCAAAATCATAACAATTTCATAACGGGAATCCGAAATATAGATACGTAACATCGCAATATCGTTCAAAAAAAATACTAAAACTTGTTTGTTTCCTATTCCCTTACATCCTTGATCTAAAACCTATTTGAAATAATCTCACCAACACATCATGTCCAACATTGATCAATAGCTCAAAACGGGTCTCCAACATCTTCCTCACGCCAACATAACACACCTACAATATATTCCAATACGCCTCAATTAATTCACTTTCCACAAAATTACCAACACTTCTTCAAAGGTTGTGACACAGTCAACACTTCATCAATTTCAAATAACATCACCTTAATTCCAAACACTTCATCAAGAAGATAACAACTAGAAATTAAATACACAAGAATCAAAATCCAATTAACCATAAACATTTCTCCTCAAATCTTCCAGAAAATATAAATTTGACCAAAAAGTATATTACCTTGCGATTCCTATATGTGTTCGTCAAGCAAGTAATCGGCCCACTCAACACGAACATCATCAATATCCTTTGGAGAATACTTCCGTTTGTCAAACTATATATTAACAATTAAGAAATAAAATATTATCATGATATGAAGAAATTATTAAGATAAAAAAAATACTTGATATAGAAATAATAGAAAATTTCTTACAAATGATCTTAAAGAAATGGAACCACTCGTTATAACTTCTTCAATAATTTCTTTCATGTAGCGCATTACGAAAAACCCACATTGCTTGGCATCGGGTTGTTGTGGAGCCTATGAAAAAAATAAAGTGTTAGTAGCTAAATAAAAAATATAAATTTATACAAATAGCTAACTTAACGATTACCTTCAAAATTTCCCAAGTTGGTTTCTTGTTTCTTTTCCCTAAATTTTTCAGACAATTTTGACTAATTGCCCTAGAAACCAATAAATTAAATGAGTTCTCAACCCAAATAAAAATATATGTAATTCTACAAAAATTTAAATCTTACATGTTGACAACATTAACCCAACTTGTGTCACGGATCCGATGACCAAGAGGGTCAAGAATTGTTACAGAGTCTTGATGAGGAATAATTACTGTTAGAATCCAATGCATCCTTTAAAAACATAAAATATATGTTAGACAACATCTAATAAAGATATTGTACTAATAAACTTTGGAAAGAACACGTTAATACTTACCCCACATTGCATGGCACTATCACCATTTGATCAGAGGTTATATCTTTCAACCTATCTGCCAAAGCCGTTGATCGAACCTCCTCCGATACCTTGGGCATATGAGAAATATCAAATGGGTTCACAAAGAGAATTTGATCAAGTGCTTTTTTATTCTCCTCCAATTTTGTATACAAGTACCTGTAAAATAGAATAATTCATACTGACATATTAACTAATTACTTGCAGAATAAATTTTGGATCATGAGGAAAAACTTACCCCATGTAGACCACTATGCAATTCCCCGAAATTGGCTCTAACTCACAAAATGGAAAAATATCTTCACTATGTAAGTATATGTCAAGTGAGATACCAAAAAATGCATCATCAAAAGGAATATGTATTCCTTGTCCATTTTTCAAAGATTTCTCAACATGCAGATATAATGCTTTCAGTGACGGATGCAAGGACTTATAACTCTTGACCTTTTTCACCTTAACCACTGGAGTTTCTACCCGTTTTCTTTTACTCGTGAAATCCATCTACATATAAGTTTGCACATTATTAGCAAATGATCAACAATTTCAGACACACATATCAATATAATTAAAAAAAAAACAATACCTGTTGTAAAGCATTAACTTTCTCAACAAATATCACATCATCATTATTCTGTCTCTCATCATCCTCGATATCCATCGTGTAGCAAGGTTGCTTAATGGAGCAGCTTCCCTTTCCCTCATTATCTTTATTTTTTGCAACATCTTCTTCCAACTTACTAAGTCTTTCGTGCAGCTGACATATCATTTGATTTTGATCATCAATAAGCTTCTTTGCCTCCACCAAATCAGCATGCCCTTTCTTCATGTCTCGTTTAGCAACCCTTGGTTGTTTGAAGAACATGGTAGGAGTGACATAACTACCAACCGCTCTAACACGACCAGAGTGTTCACCCTTCTCAAGTGCACATGTGAGCAAATCTTCTCCCCATTTTTCAGTCTTGAATTCTCCTTCCTCTTTCTTTCGATCTTGATGACGAGGTTGGAGAATCTGAGCTCCATTTGATCAATGGACTCGTAGGGGAGTTGCTTGAAGTTGTCGAACTTCTGGCATGCAACTGAGAATTTGTTCTCTTGAATTTCCTCTGAGCCTTCACACAGCTTGGCTAGAGTGTTCCACATCCCCTTAGCTGTCTCGCAGTTGATGATCTTGCTGAGATAAGCGTTCGTCACTGTTGAGGAGATGACGTTGCGAGCGTAGCTATCCAATCCAGCTTGTCTTCTTTCTTCTGGAGAGTACTCCCTTTTGGGCTTCACAACTTGCCGGAGTACTGGTTCAGCTCCAGGTGTGGTTTCTGCTTGTCTTTCTGACTTCAAGATGATGATGGGTCCGTCAGTGATAACATCCCACATCATGTCGTGATGCGCACTCAGAAAGCTTTTGAGTCGGAACTTCCAGATCTGATAATCATCGACAGAGAATGTCGGAAGATTCCTGCACAAGGAAGATTCCATGACAGTATGCAATATAATGATTTTAAAAAAATTTGAAGCTTTGAAAGATCTGTTCAGGTGACCACTATCAGCAATGAAATGCTGACTTGACAGATACAGTGATCTTTTGAACCACCGCTCTGATACCAATTGTTGGTCCCAAGACGGATACCTTGGTGTAGAGGGGGGGTGAATACACCAATGTTTTAAAAACTTTTCCAAGTTAAAACTCTTTTGAGTGAGTTTACGTGTTCGATCCAAATTTGGATGGCGAAGCTTGATCGACACAAATTGGTCTATGTGCGGAATGTGGTGGATTTGGAAAGTCCGTCTGTTGCTTCAAATTATATTGCAAAGCTCTGTTTCACTTTTCAGTTAGTCAGTTTATGCAGATTGAAATGTATGCTTATGAGAGTTAGTAACATGCATAAAACAAAGCGATAAATAACAAGAGCATCTTTAACGTGGTTCGGAGTAACCCCTCCTACATCCACGACCAGATTCACTGGTAATTCACTACCACTTGGTTTCCAAGTACCAAGCAACTTCACAACTCTAACCCGAGCTGTGTTCCAACAGTTTGCGGGCACTGTCAAGCCTACACCTTCAGTTTGCTGGTACTGAAGAACCTAACCACTCGAATTACACGCTTCGAGCAAGCGTACCTTTACCTAACCTTTCTGGGTTTGGGTTTGGGTATGGTTTTCCAACTATGAACGAGTTCTTACAATGAAGAACAAGGAGTATGATGAACTCGTTCAAACTAGGCTTAAGATATTTATTCTGATCTAATCTGCCTATGACTGAATATGTGAACAACTAAGAACACAGCTGACTGGCTGGGTGTTCTTGAAAGATTTGGCTTTGAAGATCGTTGTTCATTTTTCTGTTTTCTTCTATTTCTTCAGTCGTCTTGTCAGCCCCCTCACCAGCAATGGTGGAGGAGAGATATATATAGGTGAAGATTCAAATTAGCCGTTGGAAGAGAGCCGTTTGAATCTTACCTACTCTTGTTGACTTTTGGCCTCTACCTACGAAGTAGGTCTGCATCTGCAGAAGCTAGTTCTTCTCTGATCTGACTGCGTCAGATAAGATCTTCTGACATCGGGATCTTGTCTTTGAGAAGGTCTTCGTCTTCGAGCTGCTGCCGTCTCGTCGTATCTTCAGCGGCTTGGACTCTGCTGTGTCTTGATTCTGAGCTGTGTCTTAGACCTGTGCTGTATCATCAACCTGAGCTGTGTCTTCAACCTGAGCTGTGTCATTAACCTGAGCTGTGTCTCAGACCTGAGCTGTGTCATTAACCTGAGCTGTGTCTCAGACCTGAGCTGTGTCATCGACACTAAGCTGGGTCTTTTACACTGAGCTGGGTCTTTGACACTGAGCTGGGCTTCCGTCACTGAGCTGGGTCTTGATACTGAGCTGGGCTTCCGTCACTGAGCTGGGTCTTGATACTGCAGGATCTTTGACTCGCAGCAGTCTTGCTCTCGCCGAGTCCGCCCGCCGAGTTCTTAAGCTGTCTGCTTAGTTGTGTCTTCTGCTGTCTTCAGCTGTCTTCAGCGAATCTACCTGTAAACTAAGAAACTCTATAGGCTCAAACAGGTGAGCTGGAAACAACACATTTTGTACATTCATCTACTCGGTTGGGGTCAGCTGGGTTTTGGTATCCAATCAAAACTCTATTAATTTTCCCAACAATTTCCCCCTTTTTGATGATGCCAAAACCTTTACACTTTTACAGAAAAACACAAAACAAAAATCCTAACGAAACTCTTCCTGGCTGCTCCACATGCTAGGATGAGAGTTTGCACTCTTTCTCCAGTTGTCTTTCCAGCTCGCCATTTGCCTCTTTTAGATTCCATTTCTGTTCAATCATTTCCCCCTTTTATTTCTGTTTTTCTGTCCTAATCTTTTCTACTCTTTCCCCCTTTTTGGTTCATCAAAAAGATATTGGAAGGAAGGAGAGTCGAGGTCTGGTGGCGGCGTTCTGGCAAAATTTCTTCCCGTTCTTGGTAACTCCAGTCAGCTTGGAGTTGATACCAATTGATGCACTTTTGGCTCTTCTTTTTCAGCTGATACCAATTGATGGTCTTTCTCAGCTGTATGATTCAGTTTGGAATGAGTCATCTTGTCTTTCTTTCTCTGCTGAAAGACATCGTTTGCGAGGTTTCCCCTCAATTGGATGGTCCAATTGTGTTTTATCAGCTGGGTTTGATTCCCCCTGACTTGATAAATTCATTTTGAAATCCTTGGGGTTCCTGCTGAGTTAGTCCAGATGTGTCCGATTCCTTCTTGATGACACACGGTGATCCAGCTGAGTATTTCCTGCTGGATGCTCTTCTTGATGATTCTGCTGGACTATGATGAGATCAATTGTTGAAATCAATTGATGGTGAATCTGCTGAACTGAGTTCCCTCTCAGCTAGATTCCTCTTCTGGATTCTGCGATCCACGATTGATCCAGTTTTGTTTGATATCCAGAAGATGACATTTGATAGTTCAGCTGGATTTTTCTCTTGATTCTCCACTTGACTCTTCTACTGGATTGACTTTACCCTCAGCTGATATCACAGCTGTGTCGATTTCCAGCTCGGTGGAGTTCCCCCTGAATTTGATAGTAGGTGGCTTTCTTTTCTCAGCTGCTTCCTACTTCACTTGAGCGAATTTTCTCATCACTGGCTCAATTCTTTGATGAGGCCGGCTCGCTCCATGATTAGCTGAGTTCATTGTTGCTTTGTGGGGTAGAATCTTCGATTTCCTGTTCTTTGCATCGCATTCCTGCGCATTGAACTCACCAGGAAAACCGTTATCACAACAATTGGCTGATGGACAACAGATTATGCTAAAGTCCATCAATCATAAGAGACATTTGAAATTATTATTATATGTCTCAAATGAGTCAAATCCTTTGATGTATCCTTTCGAGATATCACCAAAGGTTACCTGAGACCAGTACGCTTGACATATTCTTTGAATAGCTTTGAGGTAAGTCATGAGCTTTGATCACAAGCTGTCTTTCTTTTACAACACGCTTGATGACATCCTCAATTGCGTCTGTCCCTCCTTGACCTGTTATCACTCATTCGACACCCAGTTATGATTGGGTCCGGCTTTGTTGTTGAGGGTTCCATTGATAACCCAGATTTGTCCTTATCTTTTGTGAGTGATACTTCAGATTAGTCCTTGAAATGGTCCTTTCTTCTTTGGACCTTGTTGACTCCATTTTGATGAGGTCCAAATCATAGTGGAGTCCGTCACTGATATCTAGCTTGATATCCCGTCTGCTGGAATTTTGATTTGAAACTCGGTTGCTTTCCAACTTTCTAACCAGCTGAGATCCTTCTCAGCTGTCTTTTTAGTTGACCTTGATGTCTGTGCTGGATGACATTCTGTCTTTGATTTTGATTCCAGTCAGCTGGATTTATCTGCCTTTGAGCTCTGTGATTAGCTGGGAGTTGCTGCTTTTCTTGGGCTTGAAGTTGCCGAGCAGTTTTCTTCTTTGATAGGACTGAGCTTAGAGAGCTGGCTTGATTATGTACGACCTCTTTGGTACATCCTTGGTTTGGTTCCAGCTGTGTTTGTATTGGCTGGAGTCATTCTTTTATCTGATTCAGCTTTGGCCATCTTCAGCTTCTTGATCAGCTGTATTTTCTCATCTTCAAGCTCCTGATCATTCTTCTGTCGAGCTCATTCCTTAGCTCTGAATTCTCAGCTGGCTAGATTTCAAGGAATTCTAGTAATCTCTTGAAGTCGCTGAGCACTTCTTCGATGAGGTCTCTTTAGCATGCAGTGAGCTGTTCCATGTCCAGCTGGGTGATCTGCTGCTTCTTCTTTCATCTCTTGAGACCATTTTACTCAGCTGTGTTTGCATTTCACAGTTATTCCCAGACAGCTAGCTGGGTAAGCTCAGTTTCTTCAACAACTGGGTTTGAGAATCCCATGAAGCAGGCATCTTCAATAAAATGCTTCATCTTCTGAGTCGGAAGAAAATACTTGATCTTCTTCTATCTTGCTCGACTTGAGCTCTTTATCTTTTCTTCGGGAGGATGACTCAGCTGGGTTTCTCTTTGGGTAAAGTTGCTTGTCGTGATGAACCTTCACGATTTTCTTGTACCTTTCCTTGCTGTGTTTCAGCCTATTAATATTCCGTACAAGCATGGCAACTTCTTCGTGCAATTCTTCTTTGCTCATATTTCCGCGCTCCTTGTTGGTCCTTCCAAGCTGAGCTGATTGAGCTAATCTTCTTGATTTTGCACTGAGAGCTGTCTCTTTTTCCTTGGGAGTCAGCTCCTTTTCATTCATCCGGCTGGATGATTCTCCGCTTGTGATCCCCAGATCAAATTCGTTGGCTTTCAAGATGGAGAACAGTTTTTCCGTCTCCATGCTGCCAAGATCAGTTCTGCTTTGGTGAACCACCTTGTGTGTACACCATTCTGAGGAGAGAGCTGCAAGAACTTTTAAGTTCTTATCTCGAACTGTATATTTTCCAGTTCGGATCGTCTCGATCTTGATGACGAGGTTGGAGAATCTGAGCTCCATTTGATCAATGGACTCGTAGGGGAGTTGCTTGAAGTTGTCGAACTTCTGGCATGCAACTGAGAATTTGTTCTCTTGAATTTCCTCTGAGCCTTCACACAGCTTGGCTAGAGTGTTCCACATCCCCTTAGTCGTCTCGGGCGATTGATGATCTTGCTGAGATAAGCGTTCGTCACTGTTGAGGAGATGACGTTGCGAGCGTAGCTATCCAATCCAGCTTGTCTTCTTTCTTCTGGAGAGTACTCCCTTTTGGGCTTCACAACTTGCCGGAGTACTGGTTCAGCTCCAGGTGTGGTTTCTGCTTGTCTTTCTGACTTCAAGATGATGATGGGTCCGTCAGTGATAACATCCCACATCATGTCGTGATGCGCACTCAGAAAGCTTTTGAGTCGGAACTTCCAGATCTGATAATCATCGACAGAGAATGTCGGAAGATTCCTGCACAAGGAAGATTCCATGACAGTATGCAATATAATGATTTTAAAAAAAAATTGAAGCTTTGAAAGATCTGTTCAGGTGACCACTATCAGCAATGAAATGCTGACTTGACAGATACAGTGATCTTTTGAACCACCGCTCTGATACCAATTGTTGGTCCCAAGACGGATACCTTGGTGTAGAGGGGGGGTGAATACACCAATGTTTTAAAAACTTTTCCAAGTTAAAACTCTTTTGAGTGAGCTGGCTGTGTTCGATCCAGCTGGATGGCAGCTTGATCGACACAGCTGGCTGTGTGCGGAATGTGGTGGATTTGGAAAGTCCGTCTGTTGCTTCAAATTATATTGCAAAGCTCTGTTTCACTTTTCAGTTAATTCGGTTATGCAGATTGAAAAGTATGCTTATGAGAGTTAGTAACATGCATAAAACAAAGCGATAAATAACAAGAGCATCTTTAACGTGGTTCGGAGTAACCCCTCCTACATCCACGACCAGATTCACTGGTAATTCACTACCACTTGGTTTCCAAGTACCAAGCAACTTCACAACTCTAACCCGAGCTGTGTTCCAACGGTTGCGGGCCTTTGTCAAGCCTACACCTTCAGTTTGCGGGTACTGAAGAACCTAACCACTCGAATTACATGCTTCGAGCAAGCGTACCTTTACCTAACCTTTCTGGGTTTGGGTTTGGGTATGGTTTTCCAACTATGAACGAGTTCTTACAATGAAGAACAAAGAGTATGATGAACTCGTTCAAACTAGGCTTAAGATATTTATTCTGATCTATTCTGCCTATGACTGAATATGTGAACAACTAAGAACACAGCTGACTGGCTGGGTGTTCTTGAAAGATTTGGCTTTGTAGATCGTTGTTCATTTTTCTGTTTTCTTCTATTTCTTCAGTCGTCTTGTCAGCCCCCTCACCAGCAATGGTGGAGGAGAGATATATATAGGTGAAGATTCAAATTAGCCGTTGGAAGAGAGCCGTTTGAATCTTACCTACTCTTGTTGACTTTTGGCCTCTACCTACGAAGTAGGTCTGCATCTGCAGAAGCTAGTTCTTCTCTGATCTGACTGCGTCAGATAAGATCTTCTGACATCGGGATCTTGTCTTTGAGAAGGTCTTCGTCTTCGAGCTGCTAAGCGTCTCTGCTGTATCTTCAGCGGCTTGGACTCTGCTGTGTCTTGATTCTGAGCTGTGTCTTAGACCTGTGCTGTATCATCAACCTGAGCTGTGTCTTCAACCTGAGCTGTGTCATTAACCTGAGCTGTGTCTCAGACCTGAGCTGTGTCATTAACCTGAGCTGTGTCATCGACACTAAGCTGGGTCTTTTACACTGAGCTGGGTCTTTGACACTGAGCTGGGCTTCCGTCACTGAGCTGGGTCTTTGACACTGAGCTAGGCTTCCGTCACTGAGCTGGGTCTTGATACTTCAGGATCTTTGACTCTGCTTGGTCTTGCTCTGCTGAGTCTGCTCTGCTGAGTTCTTAAGCCTCTCGCTAGCCGTGTCTGCTGTCTTCAGCTGTCTTCAGCGAATCTACCTGTAAACTAAGAAACTCTATAGGCTCAAACAGGTGAGCTGGAAACAACACATTTTGTACATTCATCTACTCGGTTGGGGTCAGCTGGGTTTTGGTATCCAATCAAAACTCTATTAATTTTCCCAACAATTACTGTATGTCAGTTTCCTTCTTGGTCTAAAACTCTTGCACAAGGAAAGATATATATACAAATATCTTATTACTACTATAACATCCTTGGTCATGTATATATATATATTCGAAAATTTTATGTTGTTGATTGAAGATCTCCACAACACAAGAAAATGATATCTACAAGGAAAGTTCCTTATTGATGAAAAACTTCAGGACCTAAGGCTGATGGCTTGAAGAATATACAAGAAGACATGAAAATGATCGGGTGAGATGATAAAACTAACCTATTTGATATATAATAAAGATAGAAACTAGCTACTTGTATAATCACCACCCTTAATCTTTTTTCTATAATTTCACAGCTCAAAATTTTTAATTTCCCTTACCTGAATTGGGTTCGGTCGTACTTAAACATCACCCCACAAAATTGACACTTCTTGTTAATGGGTTTGGCGCCGTTGCCATCGCCAATTATTTTTAATGAGCCACACTTGGGTACAGCCGGCTATACCCAAACAGCCGGTTGACCCGACCTGCCCCGACCGACCCGATCAGCGTTGACCGGTCAACGGTCAATGTCTGACCGTTGACTTTTTCTTTTGTTTTCTTTCTTTTTTTTTTCCTCTCCGCATTCGGCTCCGATTTTAATTTATAGATAATGATTGTGGCAACATTAATATTTTTTAGCTCGCTCCGCGGCCTTCGGCTCTCCTTGCTCGACTCTTGAAAAAAAATTAAAAAAAAAAGTCAACACGGTCAACGTTGACCATTGACCGGTCAACATTGATCGAGCGGGTCAGGCGGGTCGGGTCGGATGTATGGTACATCATGTTGCACAAGAGTTTTTGCCATTTTTAATTCATAACAATAGAGTTTTTTTGGAGTACTTCGAAACTAGACCTGCCCAAACTGGAGGGCCCGGCGGGCCTAATCGGAATCGACCCGCCGGTCAACGGTTTTTTTAACCGGCCCGGCAATCAACGGGCCGGAACCGTAATCGGAACCGTGAGCTCAAGGGCCGATTCCGGGCCTGCCTTCGTTCAAACCGTGACGGCCGGTTAACCGGAATTATAAAAAATAATAATAATATATGATGTGGCCGGTTCGAACAGTCAAAACCGGCGGTTAACCGTTGGAACTGTCGGTTAACCGGCTGAACCGGAACCGCCGGTTCCAACGGGAAAAAGGCAGTGCACCAGCAGTGTTGCAGCAGCATCAATGGCAGCAGCTCAAACGGCTAGAAAAATAGCCGTTGCTGCTGCCCTCTCCCCCCTCCCTTCCCCCCATTTTACCCTATAAATACCACACAATAATCTCTCAAATAATCACACCAATTCTCATATCTCTCTATTTAATTTCAAGCATTCAATCTATTATTTGTTGCTCAAATTCTTCATTTTTTGTGTTAATTTTTTGCTCAAGTTCTCAACTTCTCTCACCACACACTTCACCAATCCATCCATAACCATATTCCATAATGTCTACCTCCTCTCGTGTCGATAAGGGCAAGGGCGTTGTCGAAAATCAAGACGATGCTCCTTCACGATCCAAAAGAGGAGGAAGATCGGCTCCGCAAGCTCGAGCAATGGCCGCCGAAGAAATATCAAGGGCGTATGAGGAACAACTTCAACAACAAGAGGATCGAGAGTTTGCCGAGGAAGTTCATCGTCAAGAGGAGGAGATGCTTCGGCAATCTCAAGAACAATCCAACGAAGAAGAAGAAGTCGAAGCGTCGCCAAACAAACTGACGGGTCGACCTCTTGTGTCGGATATCTTTACTAAGCATTTTAAAAAAATGCCTAGAGCCCAGGCACCTAATAGAGCTGTCAAAACCGGGCCGGTCCTGCCCGACGAGCCGGCCGATTTTGGGTCGGGCTGGGCTCCACAAATCCAGGCCCGGTGAAATTTTGGGCCGGTCCGACCCGGCCCGGAATGGGTAAAAGTCCGGTGGGCTAGGGCCGGCCCGGCTCGGAAAATTTACACTATAAAATGGTTTTTCGGGCTGGGTTGGGCTTCACATTTTTTGGCCGGTCCGGCTCGATTTTTCCAAAAAGCCCCAGCTCTAGCACCTAGCGACAAGCCCGGAGATCCTCCAAAATTCAACTCCTTTTGCAACTATTGCAAGAACGTCTACAAATGGATGCATGGAGGAGGCTATGGCACACTAAGGCGACACATGAAGACGTGTCATCCGGGAAAATACGGGATTGCATCAACACAAGCTCAAATTTGTGGCACCGCTTTCTCGGCGACGGGTACGTCTTCTCACCCTTAATTTAAATATGATCATCCACATGCCGAAGATGTTATGGATAGATATTGTGCTATGAAAAAACAACCTTTTACATTTGCCGATAAAATAACCTATCAAGAAAGTATAAAAGATGCATATTATCCCGCTGCTAAAAAAGTTAGTAGAAGTAATATGCTTAGACGAATTAGAAGACAAACTTTTGATAAAAAAAATGGAATTAATGAAATATTTGATGAACTTAGACCATAAAGTTTCTATTTGTGCCGATATTTGGACGGATTGTTTTCATCAAAATAATTATATGAGAATAACATGTCATTGGGTTGATGATAAATGTATACTACAAAAACGTTTAATTGCATTTAGAGAGTTCGATGATCCACACACGGCCACTAATATTACTTTAATAATTATAACCGTTTTAAATGAATACCAATTGATTAATAAAGTATTTTCGGTTGGTTTTGATAAGCATCCGCCAACACCGCTAGTATTCCCGACCTCATTGAAGCATGTAATCCATCTTTCCAATGAAAATATTTTTATAGTAGATGCATTTGTCATATTTTGAATTTATGTGTTCAAGATGGACTTGAAATTTTTAATGAATCGGTTATGCCAATTAGAAAAGCCGTTGCCCTTTTACATAAAAATATAACTATAGGTAAAAAATGGTAAAAATATTATCGTCATAAGAGTATTCAACATAGAAGTTTTGTTAGAGATGTATCACATCGTTGGAATTCCACTTATGAAATGCTTAATTCTACTTTAGAGTATAAAGATTATTTATGCGAATTTTTTAGAAAAGAATTTGCGACGGTTCAATTGACTTTATTACCTTCTTATTGGGACCAATGCATGGATTTATATCAATTGTTAAAGGTTTTTAATAATGCCACTGTTCAATTATCGGGTGTTTATTATTGTACTTCCGTTCGTGTGTTGGAACATTGCATGTATATTGCACTTAGCTTTAAAAATTGTTTTAGTAAACCCAATTTGCAAGGTGTGATTTATTTTATGGTACAAAAATGGCTAAAATATTTTACAAATATTCCGGATATTTTTTTAGTAGCTAAGTGCTTAGATCCTAAATGGAAATATGATGGTGTTTGTCAAATGTTAGATATTTATTATAATGCTTTTAAGCAAATAGACTTTTTAAATGTAAAAATTGATGGAGAAATAATTTTCTTTGATATTCCTATTGTTAGTCAAATAAAAGATGATTTAAAAAGAACTTTAAGATCTCTTTTTGCCGAATATAAGATGACTCATGGATATGATCTTGACATAAATGCACATATTTGTTCTACTTCTACCTCTTCATTTATACCACTTGATTTAAACTCTTTAGATCCCTTAGTTCAACAATTAAGTAGCATGTACCAAGATAGATCTTATGAACTCCCTAGGGGCCAAGGTAATAGTGAATTAGATATGTATTTGGGTTGTCGTTTTGTTTTTGGTGTTAAAGATAGTGCTCCACAAATCGACGTGATGAAATGGTGGTCAAAGAGAACGGAGTTGTTTGTTGTCCCCGCATCCACCGTTTTCGGCTCTGAACCGGCGGTTCGGTAGAAACCGGCGGTTTTTAGTTATTATTATTAATTTTTTTTTTAAAACCCTAAATTCTATCTATAAATACCCCCCAAGCCCAACCTTTTTCTCATTACCTCAGCCGTCTTCACCTTAATGATCTATCATTCTATCTTCCTCATCTCGTCACCTTATCTATCTTCTTCATTTTTTCTTCTTTTTTAATTTTCTCTCTCAAGACTCAAGTTTCAACTTCAATTCTACAAAATACAAACAACAATGCCTCCTAGATCTAGTATTAAGGTTGATATTTTCAACAAGCACTACACCCGTAGTGCTCCATTGCCCGACTATTCTAATCCAACCTATGAAGTTCATTGCAATTATTGCAACAAAGTTTTCAAGTGGACTCAAAATGATGGCTATGCTTCCCTTGTTCGTCACATTCAAAAAGCGCATCCGACCGAAGCTATGGGAAATTGAGTATGTAATGTTACTAATGTAACCTCTATTTTGTAGTTGAAAATTGAAATATGTATTTTGTAATGTTTAATTTAATTTTCAAGTACTTGTAATTTCTATTTAGTAATGTTTATTTTAATTTTCAAGTATTAATGAAAAACTAGTTCATTTTCATTTATGTTTCATTTTCTTAATTTTCAATGTTATATATATATATTATATATATATATATATTAGGAAAAAAAAATTAAAACCGGCGCCGGTAACCGGAACCGGCGGGTTTTAACCGAGCCCGAAACCGCCGGTTAAAAAGCCCGGCCCGTAACCATGTACAGTGTGCACGGACCGGTTACGGTTCACTCTCCGGTGAAACCGTAACCGGTGGGCTCGGGCCCGGAACCGCCGGTTCGGGGCCCGTGGGCAAGTCTATTCGAAACCTTGGACCATGGAAGATCATACCTTTGGCTCTATATATTCTATTTAGAGGGTGATTGGTATCTAAGAATGAACTGGGAATAGGATGACGTTTCATACGCTCATTTCCTAATATCATGGTTGGTATGATTTTACTATTAGGAATCGTCATTCACGTATGAATGAGTGATCCCATGAGTATGAGTTTAACTATTTCTCCCATTCCTTGAAATTAGTTAAGCAATGATCATTCCATTCATCTTGTATATTCTAGCCATAAGAATATCATTCATTTCTGACCTACATTCCATTACAAGATTCATTCTTTTTTTTACGGAAGATAATTCATTTTATTAAAAACACACGCATGCAATATAAGGAAGACCCTCCACAAAATTCGGAGGTTCGTCCCAAACATACGCATAAGGATAATCCTTTGAAATTCTAGCAAGAATGTGTGCCAATTCATTGGCCTCAAGTCTAATATGATTTACTCGAATACCACCAATAGAATGAACGAACTCTCGATAATTAGCAATAATCAACCCAAACTCAGATTCATCTTCCGTTGCAGTTGAGATGGCTTCACTAACCATTTTGGTATCTGTTTCCACCTCAACATTGCTCAAGTTCCGCTGCTTGATCCACGAAAGAGCTTTCTGGACGGCCATAGCCTCTCCTTCCTCCACTCGCGCACACCCCACAAGGCACACCACTTTGGCCGCTATAAAAGCTCCTTTCTCATTCCTCAATATAATGCCTATGCCCATGGCATTTATATCTGCAAAGAAAGCCGCGTCCAAATCTCTCTGCATGTCATGCCACCCTCTGCACTTCACAACATCAGCACCCCTAATCTCTCTTCTTCTTCTTTTAATTGGCTGCACACTCATCCATTCCATTCGACTACAAATAACACTTATCGCAATTAACCATGTATTCAACTAATCCTAGACATAAATATTATAGGAGAAGGTAATAATTAATCAATTTTTCAAATATGTTGCATGAAACAAGACTTACTCAAGTCATGTACAATTAAAACCTTATAGTAAATATGAACTTCAAATACTCCCTCCGTCCCATTATTCTTGTCTTGTATTCCTTTTTGGGCTGTCCCGTTATTCTTGTCCTGTTTCCATAAATGGAAATATGCTTCTCTCACAAAAAGTTATGGGCTCCACCACTTTCTATCTTTTTACCCTTTAAACACCCTTCTCCTTAATACCCGTGCCCAAAAGAAATGAGACAAGAATAATGGGACGGAGGTAGTATAAAAAACTCAACATCCTTATGAAATACATGAATAATACGCTATTACGCTAAATATAAAAATAGAAGCCTCCTTTTTACATGAAAATAGAAACCGAGTTGTTCGCTTTTAAATATACAAGTTGGGGCCCAGCCCACAACCACAAAATATAAGCCCTAATCCCACTCAAAAGCCCAAACGAAACCCTGCACCAAACGACGCCGTTATAAAATCATAAATATATATAGTCCCAAACCCTAATCCATTCTGCCTCCACTGTCCACCACCCAAAATCACCGATCACAGCAGGAGCAGCAGCGGCGGCGACAAGAAAAGATGAAGTACAACCCACGCGTCTCATCCTCCCGGCGCAAGAGCCGCAAGGCTCACTTCACAGCTCCGTCGAGCGTCCGCCGCGTCATCATGAGCGCGCCGCTCTCCGGCGATCTCCGCTCCAAGTACAACGTGCGGTCGATGCCGGTGCGCAAGGACGATGAGGTGCAGGTCGTCCGCGGGACCTACAAGGGGCGCGAGGGCAAGGTCGTCCAAGTCTACCGCAAGAAATGGGTCATCCACATCGAGCGCATCACCCGCGAGAAGGTTAACGGATCCACCGTCAACGTCGGCATCCACCCCTCCAAGGTCGTCGTCACCAAGCTCCGCCTTGACAAGGACCGCAAGTCGCTGCTCGACCGCAAGGCGAAGGGCCGCGCCGCCGCGGACAAGGACAAGGGCACCAAGTTCACCGCCGAAGATATTATGCAGACTATCGATTAGGAGGTTTGTCTGTTTAGATTGTTGTTAATTTTGGATCTATGTCGATGGGAGGAACTGCGCTATGTTATATTGTTTTTCATGGATTTTGTTTCGTTTCAGACTCTATTAGTTATGAGCTTTATATTGATAAATTAATGTTTTTGGCGATTAAATCTATATTGCATTGAAGTTTATGTGCTTTATAATTTTGTATCCGGTGTGGTTCAATTTTGTTGCTTAATTAGCTGAATTTGATGATGCAATTGCGTTTGGATCTCATTTGATTGTGCAATTTGTATGGTGGATGTAATAGAAATACTTTATGGTATGAATTTCACCTAAAGTAAATGGAGCTGTTTACTATCTAGAGCTTCATTGTTTGCTGGGATGGGATAATTTTCCTCTACTGTATTCTTAATAGTTGGAGAAATGATTGTGTTTGTGCAAGTGTTTCTGGTGCTTCTCCTCTTTCAAGCATTTCTTGAGTCGTCTGAGTTGCATTTCTCATGATCTTGTTCAACTAGCTTGCATATTGTGCATTCAATTGTGAAAAGAGAGAAATGGCATAAATAAAAAAGTTTGAGAAATCATAGAGAAATAAAATTTGCCCTGATTCTCACCTAAATGTGTATTTAGGTCACCCTTAATTTATGCTTTTGTTTGGTAAGCTGAGCATATGAAATTGCCAGTCGAGCAAGATTTGTAACTGATTATTTGCAAAATTGCCAAAATATCAATTTGCGAAATACCTTTTCCTATTAATGACTGAGTTTTTCTGCTGGTTGTTTATTTGGAGTTATTTATGTCATTTGAAATGATTGTGTTATAATCTCCCTTTGAATTTGATTTCTATTGTAGTTAAGCGTATTATTTAGTTGTAGAACTTTTCCTACTTTCTAATCACCATAAATTTTATGGATGATTCAACTTACTATTTACAAACACTGTTTGCAAAGGAAAAAATATCGATTACTTAACAAAAATATGTTGCGTCAATTCGAGTTGGTGTGACCCTTGTTGCATGTTACTTTTATATGTAAAATCAGTAAAACCTGCTATCGCATTTATATTTTCTGGAAGAATTAACACTGTAAACAGTCTTTGAGAAAAAATAATTAATTTTGTTATTTGGATTAAGAAAGTGTGTTGAACTAGACGAAAAAAATTCAACGCTTCACTGGAAAAGGTAATCAATATAAATATATTACCAGGAAATAGAGGTGTTCATCCGACCCGGAACCGGAACCGTGGTCAACGGTTTCCGGCCCGGAACCGTGGTCAACGGGCCGGTTCTGACCCGGAACCATGTTCGGGACGGGCCGGTTCCGGTTCCAAGGGCTAGGAACCGTGAACCGGCGGTTCCACTATTTTTTTTTTTAATTTTTTAAAATATGTTTTGTGTTATCCATGTTAATTATATCCTAAAACAAGCAATAATGACAATTAGAATGCTAAATGGAACGAAAAAATGTCAAAAAAAAAAGGTTCGAGGTTGAACCGGCGGTTCCGGTTCGGAACCGCCGAACCGTGTGAACCGCCGGTTCAACCACCTAGGATTTTACACCCATTTGAAATTCAAAATGGATGGCTAGGATTTCATCTTGTGATCCAATGGCTATGATTCAAAGTTTTTCCCCCCATTTCCTCCGACTTTCAACTATAAATACCTCCCTACCCACAATCATTTCTTCACACTTTGTGAATTCCAAGGGTTTTAGGATTTCGAGTTTTAAATAATAATATATTTTCATTTGTAATTGATTACACATTGTTATAAATGAAGACATATATTATTCTATTTCGATCTTATACATTACATTGATGATTTATGTGTTTCATTTCAATTAAAAAAAAAAAAAACGGTTCGGGCCCTAAACCGGCGGTTTCGACCCGGAACCGGAACCGTCCAATACGGGCCGGTTCCGACCCGGAACCGTGGTATGTGGCGGGCCGGTTCCGGTTCCAATTTCTCCGAACCGGAACCGGCCCGTGAACACCACTACCAGGAAAGGTAAAATCATAGTAATAATTATTCGAAAGATATTGAATTTCTAACAAAATTATGAAATACCTACTATGAATTGTAAGTCTAAAATTAAATTTAGAAATCAATGAAAAGTAATTCACGTGGATGAAGAGTTCTAATGCCAACAATAAAATCGAAATAATCATAAAAAATTGCTCAAAAACAAAAGAGGAATCATGATGAATTAAATGTAAATTCCAATCAATTATTAATTTTTTTTAAATAATAGTAATATATTATATTCACTACTACCCGTAGTTAAGTCTATAAAAAAATATATTAGGTAAAGACAATTTTGTAACTAATAAGACTTTTTTTTGGGAAAATTGTATGATACACCCCTGTATTTTATAAAACCTGTTCAAAAACACCCTTATATTTTTTAAACTGCATAAAACATCCTTGTATTTTAATAAATCCTACTCATTCCGTGAACAACATAACGAGCGTGATATGCACTCGTGGTCTTTGTGGCTGGTTCATCTCTTTATGATTTTCAGAGGTGCCACATTGAAGACAAAACTCACACAAATGCACTTATAAAATATTGAATAATATTTTCTCATTTGGGACTTTTAACAAACCGGTTACATGCATATGTTATACGCATATCATGTAATACATCTATTGATGGAGTTTGTCAGGTTTCTATACCCCAATTAAAGATTTATTTTCTTAGATAAAGGAATTCATGTGATGCTAGTCAGCAAGAGTAGGGGTGCTTATTCGGTTACCCGTCAGTTAACCGACACCGAATAAGCAGGAAAATGATAACCGAAACCGACCCAACCCGGTTAATCGGTTACCCGATAACCGACCGGTTATTTAACCGGGTAACCGATTAACCGGCAAAATAACCGATTTTTGCGAAGAAAAAAAAAAAGTTAATCGGGTAACCGGATAACCGACCGGTTACTTTACCCGACTAACCGAAAATAACCGAAGAATAACCGAAATAAGAAGAAAAAAATGAAAAATAAGAAATATATATATTATTAATAATAATAATTATTATTATTTAAGTATTTAATAATTTAATCGGTTACCCGGTTAACCGAACGGGTATCGGTTAATAACCGATAACCGAAAAAATAAAAAAAACAATAACCGATACCCGAACCGAAACCGACGATACCGGTTATCGGGTAACCGAAACCGACTGGTTATCGTCGATTTCGGTTAATAACCGAAAATAACTACCCGAATAAGCACCCCTAAGCAAGAGAACCACCATTCGAAAAATTTTCCAGAAAATCAAACTCTAATTTTCACTAATCCTAAAAGAGGAATCAAACAATTGCTACAAAAACCTAACAAATGGTGAACACAAATACGGTAAAGAGAGAAATAAAGCATGCCCGTCACCAAGTGAACTCCAAAATCCACAAAAATAGAGGGGCGAGTGTTGGAGCTTTTATATCAATTTGTATCTAGTTTTTACTGTGATTCTTGAGTTAGAAAAGCTCTAATTGTAAAAGAATGGTAAACGAAAGAAAGAAAAGTGAGAGACTGAGATGAGAAGATAATAGAACGACGGTAGTTAATAATTAACGGAAGTAGACGGAGGGGGGGAGTGCACGGGGTTTATTAAAATACAAGGGTGTTTTATGCAGTTTAGTTAATACAATGGTGTTTTGTGCAAGTTTTATAAAACACATGGATGTATCATGCAATTTTCCTAACTTTTTTCATTGTAGTTATAGTTTTTTTTTAAGATATAGATTTCACAATCAATTTATGGAATATCAAATTCAGTCAATCCCTAAACTCAGTAGGATGATAGTCAATGGAAGTTACCATTTACTTTTGAACATTTGAGAACTTTAAATCATAAATAGTGAGAGAGAAAAACGAAAAAACAAAAAAAGGGTACTCGGAGTTTGTAGCAGAAAAAAAGATAATCTAAAGCCAAAATAACTCAAAGTCGCCCATGTTTAAGACAGAGATCAATGTACTAGTCTAAACAAAATAATTTTGAATAAAAAGGCCTAAACAATTATGAAAGAAAAGGATAGTTGCAGAAATAAGAAAAACAAGTATCCCACAGATGAATGAATACATGTTATGTGTAATCTGTAGTTGCTTATTCCAACTTCAAAAAACCAAAGAATGTAGCTGAAGATGCTCTCAAGGTTTCAGAGCAAAACACACTCCGAATTTGGGTGTCTTGTCTAAGGCCTTTGTTTCAAGCTCAGTCGATATAGTCACAAGAGATTTCCTAATAACTTGATGCTGCAAAACAGTCCCTAACGTGCCATGATTATTGTCATGAGCGTGAGTTTGTCAATGGCGCAAGACCCTCCCACTGTAAACGTGTTGTTGTTCGTGGAGAATTTTCTGGCGATCTCTCCCCCAGCAGCACTCCTCTTTGATTCATCTAGGTAGTGTATGAATGATGCAGTTACCAAGACTAAAAATGCATCTATCTATGCAAAGCAGAGCAGTTTACAAGTCTCTCTCACACTGCAGTGTATTTTGTGAAGAAGTCGCGTAGGCTGCCTCTGCACCCAACGCGAAAGTAGGTGTGCCCAGGGTGGCTGACAAATCAATTAATAGGAGGGGTTTGGTGCACTTAAGGAAGCATGTGGGTGAAAGTATTGGAATTCCAGCTGCACAGCCAAAACTAGAGAGGCATGAGACCCTATTATCGCACTACACCAAAAATCTCATAACAATGCACCTTGCCAGACTCATACTTTGGATATTTCAACGTGGCAATGCTCTTTGATGATGGAATAATATCTGTAAAACCCACAGTTGCTGCAATCTGTCATGCCAAAATAGGGGGATCACAAAATTGAAAATCGGACATGAATTTGTTCGTTACACAAGTTTATACAACCATCTTACGTTTGATTCTGTATCAACTTTGATATCAGCACAAGTGTTCTTGCAAGAATGCTGGGCTTGCACATCACCAGATGAATAGCCTCCTTTTTCTACTGTGGATGCTGTTATGGCCTACAAGACATCAAAACTGAGAAATAAATAATGTTGTTAATTGTTATACAACGAAAATAAATTTATGGAATCGATCATGTTATCCAGATATATTCCCAGAATGAAATTAACAAAGCCATTATAGTATAACTTATTAATTAATTGGTGATTATGAATTAACAAAACCATTATAATATGATATACTCCACTAATAATGTGGATAAATTCCTGTTTTCTTTCACTCATCACAGCCTAAATGCAGTTTGCAAAATCAATGCAAATAACTATCGTATCTTAGTTCTCATCTATCATTTGCTTCATTATGATTAATTAAAAGCTGAAATCTAAACAGATAAGGACGCGCAGTCATTAGAAAAATTGATCAGATGCCCAAAAAAAATAGTGGTACCACTCCAGATTCACTGCAGGATGAGACAGAAAATTTGTGATCGGAGAGATAGTCTCTCGTTAGAAGATCTGCAAAATAATTTAAATATCGTCAAATAATATATATCCCTAATAAACAAACGAAAAAAAGAGAATACAAATGATGGATCGGGACATATATAAATATAAACCTCTGGCTTTCTTGCCGATATCGGAGAAGAGTCCAGGTCCCTTGCTCATCTTTGTTTGCAGATTTGTTGTGAATTTGGAGAGAGAGAGAGAGAGAAGAAGAAGAAGAAGAAGAAGAAGAAGAAGAAGAAGAAGAAAACGCAGACGAGTAAAATGGTGATGGTGAGGGAGTGTGATGTGATGGCATTGGCCACTTATAAAACCATTTTAAACAATAAAATTGTCTGGTCACACCAATTCATTTTATTTTTCTTTCTCGTATCATTTGTGTCATACCATCAGAATCCAATTGTTATGAGAGAGAAATTATAAGTGTCATCTTAAACATTATATATGCTCCTTTTTTAACGTTTTTTTTTTGTTGACAAGGAAAATTAAAATCATTATCTGCAACTGTGCTGGCTACAAATTAGATATCTCTATGATAGCAATTAGCAAACATATATGAAATTTTACACTAGATAAAATCTGATAATGAGGTGAACCGATTAATATAGATTTCAAGATTTAAATTTTGATAGTTTTTTGTTTTGTTTTCTTGAACCTGTTAATTTATTGTTAGGTAATTAAGTATTGGCTGGTAGATTTGGTTACACATGCAAAGATCTCAATCGGACCAATCCACTCGGTTTTGGGTTAGTCTCTATCATACGGTCGGACTACTCGATTTAGGTTAATCGGGCTAAACTTTTTTTTGAACTACAAATTTTTGAAAACTCATTTTTCCGGTCTATTGGAGCTAATCCACTAGTTTGAGGCCAACCTTAGTGAGTTGTCGAACAATTCAATTTAGGCCAGTCAGACATAATATTTTTCGAATTATAAATTTTGAGCTCTCTATTGTCCTTTATTTCGATATATTCGAACTAAATTACTAGTTTCAGATTGACTTAACATTCGTAATTATTGGTGAACATTTATTTTCTACTATTTTAGATAAATTTTCTGAATTTTTCTTGAAAAAATCAATATATATCTAGTATCGTCTTAATGTTTCCTCAAACGTATACTCTTTATATATGTTTACGTCAAATACACACACTATATTTTCTCTAAGGTTAAAATTATCTATGCATGAACATGGAATACATGTTAATAGTAACAATTCATGCATATCTACTTAATTAAACAAAAATTTCATGCAGGTCTACGTAAGCGAAAGTTAGGTGCGCATATGTTGTTAATACGGCAGAGCATCTGAACGGTTCGGGTCGATACTGAATCCAATCCGAATAATTGAGAATTTGATCTTTTTTTTTTATTATTATTATTATATTTTTTTTACTTCCAACTCGAATTGTCTATAAATTCTTGCTCCATACCGGGTTTGGTTTGATTTATTTCGATGTGAACCGAAATTTCTAGGAGTTCAAAAATATAGCCGTTCTTTAAAAATAAGATTAATTGCACCAAAAATTACATTATTTGATCAAATTAAGTTGTAAATTAGACACAATCTTTCAATATATGCATTTGAGACTTGACCTCTCAATCTATTTAACAACTCCAAATTTTGTAGGTCAACTGATATTGACATTGCGGACATAATTTTCCTACACGGACATAATTTTTGGCAAGAAAAATTAATAGGGTCATTTTGGATATTGTCTTCCTTTTCTTATTCGGTTGTCTCATTCAAATTGTCTTGTTTCAAATAAGGAAAAATTAATCTTTCAATATCCTTCAAAAGTGATTGGACTTATTCTTAATCTTATTCTTAATCTTTGTTCCAAACAGTAAGAGGACAATATGAGCATGACGGAGAGAGTAATATTTATGTAGAGAAATTGATCATATTTGAATAATTGATACTTCGATATTAAAATTTGAGAATAATAGTTGTTTATACTTGGAAGTTGAATTTGACACTTTCTTTTTTGTTATTTTCCTCGTATCGGCATATAAAGTCATGTTTATGTTCTTTAAATTTTAAATTATATATTTGTATTATAATATAATTTTGAAATTGGAGCTTTAAGAATAAAGATAGGGATCATTATTTTTTAAAAAGAATTATCTCTCTTTTTATTTGTTTATTAAAAAAAAGATAACAGATGGACAATATATATGTGATCATCAATAGGCAATGCATACAAATTGGCAAAATATTCTCCTAAAATAATCGCCTGACGAGCTAGCTTGAAAATTGAAGTTGTAGCATTAGGGCCAAAATTTCATAGCCTATTTGCCCAAATTAAATAACTTAAAAATTTCATAGCCCATTTGCCCGAATTGAATAACTTAAAATTTTCATAGAATTATCCTGAAACTGATCAAGTTGACCCGATTTGACATCCCTAGATTATGAAGCTTGATGATCCTTGGAGAAGACTGGAGTCAACCTTAGAAATAAATGTCCAGGTGTGCTTGTTTCCAACCTTGTAAATTTAATTTGACTTTCCCAGAAAAAAAAACACTATCTAATCAGTAATTTTCATGTATTATTTAGGCGTTTGCCTGAATAAGAATGCAATCAAACGAAATTAAGTTCAGTGAGAGACAGAGTTGCAAATGTAGTTTAATTAGATTTCGTATTGTAATTTAATGTTATATATATATATATATATATATATATATATTATGTCATGAATTTAGAGAGTTTTTTTGAGAGGATGAATTTAGAGAGTTTAAAGGTGATAGAATTCCAACTCTTTGCCTTTTCCTTTTGTATATCAGTTTAGTTTTCTTCAAATTTTTATAAGGTATTTTTAAATTCTAAGCCACCTTTTGGCGCCGGAAATTGAGCCTATTATGTAACTGTGAAAAATTAAATAGTTTGTTTTACTTAATTGATAGGCTTTTTGATTTTGGATGGGATCCTCTGTTCCTAACTTCTATTATACTCTTCGTATCTCATTATTAATTTACTATTTTAAAAAGATTTATTTAAAAATAAAAGTTTAGTATATATAATGAACCTTAATTAACATTTATTATAGAAAATTAGAATTAAAAAAAATTATATAGCCTAAGTTTGGAATAATGAATCCTAATAATCAATTAAAAATTTAAAAAATGTAAATTAAATATAAAAATATATATATAAATCCTATTCGAATGGATAAACCCTAGTCAATAATTGTAAAATTATACTAAACCATTATAGATTGGAAATGAAGAAAAAAATGACAAAAACCTAATTAAATATGGATTGTGAGACAAAGTGAGACACTAAAGTTGGGGACAATTTAAGATGTAATTGTAAAAAAGTATAAGTACATTTGGGTAATAAATAATAATTTATGGTTAAATTATTTTTTGTATTATGTGTCCCACCCCTAAGGTGGGATATTGAATCACATATTTTTGGATAATGGATATCAGACCTTTGTTTTATCAAGGATTTTTGATTTTTTGAAAGAAAATAAGATTTAATTTATCATATGTAATAAGGGATTGTAAACGAACAGAACTACTCATGAGCTACTCAACTATTGCTTCGGAAAAAAATCATTTGGAACTTGATTCAATAACAAACTAAGCCAAATTAGAACCTGAAATCAAGCTCGATAAGTTTACCTAGTCGAGCTCAAGCATTGTGTTGCTCGACTTGATAGGCTCGCGAACATATTTAGCTCATATTTAATCGATTTTATTCGCGAGCCTACAAATCGAGTTTTGTACGTGGAACCAATCAATTCCTAAAGTAGAGCTTTAAACGAGTTTGAGCTCGAATAGCATATTGACAAGTTGAATTAAAAATAAAATCGAGGCTTTGATGATTCAAACTCGAGCTCGACTCGAATACCTCATGATTGAGTATCTGATGACTCGAACTCAAGCTTGTTAATTGCAAGTTGACCCGAGCTCGATCACAATGGCAAAAGCTCGACTCAAGATCGAGCCAAGCTCGATCCATCGCTAATGATTATAGGTTTAGTGACGGATTTTTTTCCGTCGTTACTGGCGACGGAAATTTCCATCGCTATCCCGTCGCTGCGTCATGACGACGTAATGTTGGCGACAGAAGTTCCGTCACAAATCCGTCGCTACCATCACGACGGAACCTAAATTCCGTCGTTAAATGTCTTAACGACGAGCCATTTCGCGTCGGCCGTTTTCCGTCGCTATTCCGTCGTTAGAATCATTTAGCAACGGAATATCATGATTTTGCAACGGATTTTTCCGTCGTTAAATGTAGTTTTTTTTGTAGTGTTAGTATTCGGTTCTACTGGATTACAACCCTATATATACGTAATGTATCAAAGACAATCTTATCACGTGTAACAAATAAATCTTACTTTATTATATTTTTTTTACCATCGACAGATGCAAATCTACAATAACTTTTAGAAAATTTAAAAATAAATAAATAGGGATAATGTGAGAAAATAACTTTTTAACGTACAAAGATAAATTCTAACCATTAATCTTTAAAAGATAAATAATAATTCGGATTACCGAAATTCCCTACATACACGATATTTACATGACATGCATGAATACATGATCCATATATAAATACATACATAATTGCATACATGAAAACTTGAATTTATACATGTATGTGCGTGTGTTGTCTGTGCGCGCGTGTGTTTTGTGTATATGTGAGCGTTTGTGTGTTGCACGCGCAGTGTGTGGTTCTTCTTTGTGTGCGTATTTCTCTCTGTGTGTGTGTACGTCTATGTATGTGTGTGTGTGTGCGTGTGTGTGTGCAGTGTGTGTTAGAGAGAGAGAGAGAGTTGTTTTGTGTGTGATGTATGTTAGTTATATGTACTTAGTCATGTATGATGATAAAGTAAGAATAAAATAGTAATTTTATAAAAATTTTAGGTAATATTTTTTTAAAGATTAATTATTAGAATTTATTTTTGATTGGAATGACTATTGTAATTTTTGGCCGAAATAAATAAATAAATAGAAGTACAAATAATGATGTGGGGTCCTTGGAAAGCGCGGGCGGAAGTAGGGCATACGTCCTTAATAGGAAAATTAATTTAAACTAGGTCAAAAATACTGCCCCAACGGCCAACACCAAGAAAACAAAGGTCACTTCCATGCGGCCCACGAATATTCTATTTTTCACACCGTGTGCAGAACGCGTAGCGACCAATGAAAATAAACTGAAACTTCCTTTCCTTCCTACTTACACACCAATATACGTATTCCATTTTCATCCTTGGCGCGTATAATAATATTAATATAATCAATATGTTTAAATCCACGTATGATAAAAAAATAAACAAGAAAATAGTTGTGGTCGCCACGTGGCAGCAATATATGGATTGGAAAGGAGAAACAGCGTACCGCACTTCTCGTACTTAACCGCCAAGAAAATTGCAAGTGAAGGAAGGAGAGTGGGTCAGCTCAAATTTCCAATTTGGTTATTAGCCATTACTCCATATATTTTTGCAAAATTTAACCGCGTCTTTGTTATTTACCCACCAATAAATTCGGATCATCGTTTTTCCACTCCAAAATTCTCTCTCTCTCTCTCTGTCGCTTTTTTGACGAGAAGATGCTAGGAAACTTCGCGCGCGTTGCTGGTTGGTTGTTTCCATCGTAGCTTCATTTATTTTTCTGAAAGTTAATTAGCAAATTCCTTTCTTTTGTTTTTGGAGACGGTCGTCTATATTAAGTTGAAACGCAAAGACTCATTCTACGGAAAATCGGGAAGAAGAAGAATTGAATTGAATTAGAAGAAAATAAGAAACAATTGAGAAAAGAAATTAACGCGGTAGAATTTGGACAAGTTATCGAGTTGGCGCAATGGAGAGTTTACTGAGTGAGAAATGGGAGCTGCAGCCGAAGCATTCATCGACGGAGGTGTTGCAGCGGTGGCGGGATCTCTGCGGTGTCGTCAAGAATCCCAAGCGACGATTCCGATTCACCGCCAATATTCCCAAACGTCACGAGGCTGCTGAGATGCGCAAAACCAATCAGGTTTCCTTTTCCCTTCATAATAATCTATTTTATAGCGACCTTAATTTCTCGTATACGCTACACCCATTCGATTGAACCTATATATGTAATGCAGAATGTGTGCGTGTGTGTGTGTGGGTTTATATTCGTGTAATTTGTAAAAAAGTAAAATCGAGAAGGAATCATGGGAGAGAGGTGGATATGAAAAGAGCTCATATGACGATCCATTGCTCCCTCAACATAACTGTTGCCTGTGTTTTGCAAATGGAAATGAAATATTGCTTCCCAATTTAACGATACCATTTTAAATTCTCATACCATTATTTTTCTGTTTCCCTCTTCTCCCCTGTTTATTTATGCTTGTAGCTAGATACCTCCGAAAAAAAAAAATGTATTTCCCATGTTTTTGTAGTTTTGGGGATTATCTAGGAATGAACCAGTTTTGTAGTGTCGCTGACACTACTAGTACTGTGTGATGATTTCAGGAGAAATTGAGGATCGCAGTCCTTGTTTCCAAAGCTGCATTTGAATTCATAAAAGGTGAGAGACTTGTTGTACGTAAATTCTTTCCTTGTTGAAGCCCGAAACTAAGCAGTCATGTTGCTAAATGGTTGCAGGTGCCAAGTCAAGCGACTACACCGTACCTAAGGAAGTTGAAGCTGCCGGTTTCAAGATTTGCGCCGAAGAGTTAGGATCCATTGTAGAAGGACATGATCTCAAAAAGCTCAAGCTTCACGGAGGAGTCACCGGCCTTTTGGATAAGCTCGCCACAGACGCCTCCAATGGCCTTTCCACCACTGATAGTGACGCCTTCAATCGCAGACAGGAAGTATATGGGATCAATAAGTTCACAGAGACCGCGCCTCGAAGCTTTTGGGTGTTTGTTTGGGAAGCCCTTCATGACATGACTCTCATGATCCTCGGTGTCTGCGCCTTTGTGTCTCTCGTTGTCGGCATTGCAACCGAAGGTTGGCCTAAAGGAGCTCACGACGGTCTTGGGATCGTTGCTAGCATCTTGCTCGTGGTGTTCGTCACAGCAACCAGTGATTATCGTCAGTCGTTGCAGTTCAGGGATTTGGACAAAGAGAAGAAGAAGATTTCGATTCAAGTGACGAGGAATGGCTACCGGCAAAAGATGTCCATCTATGAGCTCCTACCGGGTGATGTCGTGCATCTTGCTATTGGCGATCAAGTCCCTGCTGATGGGATTTTCCTTTCTGGTTTCTCTGTCTTGATCGACGAATCTAGCTTGACTGGAGAGAGTGAGCCAGTCATGGTGAATGCTGAGAATCCCTTCTTACTGTCTGGAACCAAGGTGCAAGATGGCACTTGCAAGATGTTGGTCACTACTGTTGGCATGAGAACACAGTGGGGGAAGCTGATGGCGACATTGAGCGAAGGAGGTGACGACGAAACCCCTCTGCAGGTTAAACTGAATGGAGTTGCAACAATCATCGGAAAGATAGGCCTTGCCTTTGCTGTGGTGACTTTTGCAGTTCTAGTTCAGAAGCTCGTTGGTCGGAAATGGCAAGACGGAACTAGCTTAGTCTGGTCTGGTGATGATGCTTTGGAGTTGCTCGAGTACTTCGCCATCGCTGTCACCATTGTTGTCGTTGCAGTTCCTGAAGGACTACCTCTGGCAGTGACGTTGAGCCTCGCCTTCGCCATGAAAAAGATGATGAACGATAAAGCACTCGTGCGCCATCTGGCTGCGTGTGAGACTATGGGATCAGCCACGAGCATCTGCAGCGACAAAACAGGAACTCTAACAACCAACCACATGACTGTGGTGAAATCATGCATTTGCTTGAATGTGAAAGAGCTGACCAAACCAGAGCATGCCTCTGCTTTATGCTCCGAACTTCCACCTTCCGTGGTTAAGACTCTTCTCCAGTCCATCTTCAACAACACTGGTGGAGAAGTTGTGGTGAACAAAGAGGGAAAGCGTGAGATTTTGGGAACTCCGACTGAGGCTGCCATCCTAGAGTTTGGGCTGTCGCTCGGTGGAGATTTTCAAGGGGAAAGGCAAGCGTATAAGCTAGTGAAAGTCGAGCCGTTCAACTCCACAAAGAAGAGAATGGGAGTAGTGTTGGAGCTTCAAGGAGGAGTTCTACGAGCTCACACCAAAGGCGCCTCGGAGATAATCTTGGCTGCCTGCAGCAATGTGCTGAATTCAAAGGGTGAAGCGGTTCCTTTGGATGATGCATCTTTCAATCATTTGAAGGAAACTATCGAGCAGTTTGCAGGTGAGGCTCTGCGAACTCTATGTCTTGCATACGTGGATCTCGAGGACGAGTTCTCTGCTGAGGATGCTATTCCAGCATCTGGATATACTTTAATAGGCATTGTGGGAATCAAAGATCCTGTGCGCCCCGGGGTGAGGGAATCTGTTGCCCTCTGCCGCTCTGCTGGCGTCACTGTCCGAATGGTCACTGGAGATAACATTAACACTGCAAAGGCTATTGCAAGAGAATGTGGGATTCTTACAGATGATGGTATAGCCATAGAAGGTCCAGACTTTCGTGAGAAGAGTATGGAGGAATTGCTCCCCCTTATTCCCAAGCTTCAGGTACTTCATCATACAAATCAAGACAAGACTTCGATTCTGATTATCTTCTTACATAGCATCAAGTTTAAGTTTGTAATTATATGATCATCTCAGGTGATGGCTCGTTCTTCGCCACTAGATAAGCATACATTGGTGAAGCACTTGAGAACCACATTCAACGAAGTTGTTGCTGTAACTGGTGATGGAACGAATGACGCGCCTGCACTTCATGAAGCAGATATTGGACTAGCTATGGGCATTGCTGGAACTGAGGTAACTTATCAAGGTTTCAGTTCTTACCAAATTATGTCTTGCATGTTACAACAAGTTTCAAATATCTGTTCATATTTTTATCTGAGAAGTTTTATGATCTTGTGATTGAATCCAGGTGGCCAAAGAGAGTGCTGATGTTATAATTTTGGATGACAATTTCTCAACAATCGTCACCGTAGCAAAGTGGGGCCGTTCAGTATATGTAAACATCCAAAAGTTTGTGCAATTTCAGCTGACCGTTAATATTGTTGCCCTGATTGTGAACTTCACTTCAGCTTGTCTTACTGGTAATAAAGCATGCATGCCTATTCTCCATCTTGATCATATTTCGTCTTTTTATATACGTAGAAGTTATTTATTGATTCAAAATCTTTGAAATTGTATGGCTTTCAGGAAGTGCTCCTCTCACTGCTGTTCAGCTTCTTTGGGTGAACATGATCATGGACACGCTGGGGGCGCTTGCACTGGCGACAGAACCTCCAAACGAGGCACTGATGAAGAAGGCGCCCGTTGGAAGGAGTGGGAATTTCATCAGCAATGTGATGTGGAGGAACATCTTGGGACAATCTCTCTACCAGTTTGTGGTTATATGGTTCCTTCAAGCTTATGGAAAGACATATTTTGAAATTGAAAACCACCCTAACTCTGACCTCATCCTCAACACCATCATCTTCAACACATTTGTCTTCTGCCAGGTAATTTATGTACAAGAATGCTGAATAACACAAGTAAGAAGTTTTGTCATGAAATATGTTCAACAGAGTATATTAACCTGGTTATTTTGTAAATTGTTGTGCAGCTTTTCAACGAGGTGAACTCGAGAGAAATGGAGAAGATAAACGTGCTGAAAGGGATACTGAACAACCATGTATTCGCCTCGGTTGTAGGTTGTACAGTCCTGTTCCAGATTATAATTGTTGAGTTTTTGGGGACATTTGCAAACACCACTCCTCTCACAATGAGGCAATGGAATGCATGCATCTTCATTGGATTCTTAGGCATGCCTATTGCTGTCATCTTGAAAACATGCATTCCTATGAGAAATTAACCACAATGCAGAAGCCTCTCCCCTTCTTCTTCGAATCATGGAAGAATTACATGAATTGGAAAAAAATGTAATTTTTGTGGACTGTGAAACTTGTCCTGTGGCTCCTGCAACTACAAGGAACATTTTAATTTACTTAGCCTCTTGACATGTAATAATTTTATTAGCAGTGTCTAGGAATTATATTTTTCTTTGTATAGATCATTTCTTTAAAGTGATAATTGCTATTGTAAAGTCGGATGATATTTTGTTTAATCTAGGATGCCTCTGCGCAAACTTTTTGTTTGAAGGTTTGTTTCCATTCAATATTGTAATTAAATGCAATCGGTTTTATTTTGTTCAGTACATTTCGAAAATTTAACAATCCAACACGTATTTATAGCTAATGTTGAACGAGTCAAAACATATACAACAAGACATATAACAAAGAGGCAAAAATTAGAATAGCCAAAATACATAGTAAAACACAAAAATTGGCCACAAACTTAATTTTTTCAAATTATGATAAACATTTGTATTTTTAGACCATTTTACCCTTACTTTTGATTTTTTCCACCTAACTTTACATTTTCTCTCTTCTATCATCTTCTACCTACTTTTTACTTTTTCCATATAACTTTACATTCTCTCTCATCTCTCCTCAAGTTCGTACCCCTTTTCAACTTTACAAATTTGTATCGCAGTACGAAATGTGTGAATTTCGTACCGTGCTACCAAAATTAGAACTTTTATATCGAAATGATTGAATTTCGTACCGTGCAACCAAAGTTAGAACTTTGATATTACGGTTCAGTACGAAATTGAACCATTTCGTACCGTGTTACCAAAGTTAGAACCTTTATATCACGGTACGAAATTCAAACATTTCGTACCACGATCTAAAAGTTCTAACTTTGGTAATACGATACGAAATTCAACCATTTCGTACCATATTGGTGGATTTTCTCTATAACAAATAACTTCTCTTGTATTCTTCAAATAATATTTTAAAGGCTATGTTACAATTTGTACACATTGATCAAGAAAAAGTAAGAAAACACGGGAGATAAAAATCCTAAGTGCGCAAAATGGGACTTTTTAAATTTTATAAGCTCTTTATGATTTTATTTTGACAAACAATTTTTAAGTGTTTATAAGCTCTTAAACGTCTTGTTTTAAAGAGCTTATAAGCTTGGCCAAAAACACCCCCTAAATCTAATTTCTAGCCAATGGACGGAAGAATATATGAAACTATTATTGGTTTTGAAAAGGGATTTGAAGAAAGGAAAATGTAATTAGTAATCTCAAATACGTCATTGTTTCCGAAATAGTAAGAGGAAAAAAATATGGCCATCTTTTGCTCAAACGATAACGTATTTGCGACTAAGAACATATCCCAGCACACACACTACTACATCTACATACTCACATAGTCACATTATCCCCACCCTACCAAAACTCAAAACAATTGAATGTCATTTTCCCTACTTGTGGGAGACAAAAAAATGAAGATGAAAATGAAAAATTAAATCTAGTAAAAGATGATTGGAGAAAAATAAAACACCTGCAATACAGCAAGACAGATTCTTGTACCAGAAAACTCAGCAGTTTTTGGTAGAGACAAGAAATGGTGGACCCCCCCATATAGATAGCAGAGGATGAGACATCTGTGGTCTTATTTAATGTTACCTAAAAATCAAAACTATGCCCCTCCCTCCACACTCCATACTCAACAATGCAAGCATGTGATCATGAATGTGATAGATCTGCTCTGCGCTAGCTCCTACTTGTAACCATCAGAATTCCAGTAATTTTTCATATGTACTGTACTATAATAAGTACGATGCATGTATGTTTTGTGTTTTTACCACCAATGCAACATTTCAGATAGTTTCATGTGCACTGTGGTAACCTCACCTTCAATCAATTCTTGCTGCTAATGGAATCTTTTACTTACTTGGGACTAACTTGTTTTGGGTATTGGTATTTAATAAGCAAAACATAATGATTTATGATGGTTAACAGTTATTGTATCTTCAATTCTGACAATAAATTTTGTAGAATGTTTCTGTTACCAATGGCCATGTGCATTGACCTAGAAACCCCACATTCATTAGAAATAGAGTCATTCAAAATGTTTTTGAGAAACATTTTTTGTATTTTATGGCATTTTTACCGGTGTATGGTGAGGAAATAAACAACGACTATTTCTAGAGTTGAAACTTAAGAGGCCCCTCTCTCTCTCTCTCTCTCTCTCTTTCGTGAGAAATGAGAATAAGAGGCCCCCTTTGATGTATCTGCAGAATCATGATGTGAGACTTTATAAAGACGTCTTATATCTTTCCTACACGGTGGTGGAGTTGACGCTGTTACGAGCCGTTGATCCATGATCCAGTTCTATGGCTACGATTGCTGCTGCTTTTATCTTTACGCTTTCTACTTTAAATAAAAGCGCTGCTGCGACTTTCCTATAGCTGATTACAGTTATTTGTAAACAGTATATAAGGAAAGGTTCTTTCCTTTATTTTGTAAGTTTTGAAGAACTATCTTGTTGGGAAAATAATAAAAATGTTTTGAAGTGATACCAAAACCCAGCTGACCCCAACCGAGTAGATGAATCTACAAACTTTGTGTTGTTTCCAGCTCACCTGTTTGAGCTTATAGAGTTTCTAAGTTTACAGGTAGAGTCGCTGAAGATAACAAAAGACACAGCTTAAGAACTCAGCAGAGCAAGACCAAGCAGAGTCAAAGATCCTACAGTATCAAGACCCAGCTCAGTGACGGAAACCCAGCTCAGTGTCAAAGACCCAGCTCAGTGTAAAAGACCCAGCTTAGTGTCGATGACACAGCTCAGGTCTAAAACACAGCTCAGGTCAGTGACACAGCTCAGGATGAAGACACAGCTCAGGTTGATGATACAACACAGGTCTAAGACACAGCTTAGAAGTCAAGACACAGTAGAGTCCAAAACGCTGAAGATACAGCAGAGACGCTTAGCAGCTCGAAAACGAAGACCTTCTCCAAGACAAGATCCCGATGTTTGAAGATCTTATCTGACGCAGACAGATCAGAGAAGAACTAGCTTCTGCAGATGCAGACCTACTTCGTAGGTAAAGGCCAGAAGTCAATGAGAGTAGGTAAGATTCAAACGGCTATCTTCCAACGGCTAGTTTGAATCTCCACCTATATATATCTCATCACCATTGAAGAAGAGAAGTTGGCGAGATGACTAAAGAAATAAAAGAGCAAACAGAAAAATGAACAACGATCTTCAAAGTCAAATCTTTCAAGAACACCCAGCCAGTCAGCTGTGTTCTTAGTTGTTCACATATTCAGTCTTAGGCATAATAGATCAGAATATAAATATCTTAAGCCTAGTTTGAACGAGTTCATCATACTCCTTGTTCTTCATTGTAAGAACTCGTTCATAGTTGGAAAAACCCATACCCAAACTCAGAAAGGTTAGGTAAAAGTACGCTTGCTCGAAGCGTGTAATTCGAGTGGTTAGGTTCTTCAGTACCCGTAAATTGAAGGTGTAGGCTTGACAGTGCTCGCAAACTGTTGGAATACAGCTCGGGTTAGAGTTGTGAAGTTGTTTGGTACTTGGAAACCAAGTGGTAGTGAATTACCAGTAAACCTGGCCGTAGACGTAGGAGGTGTTACTCCGAACCACGTTAAAAATGCTTTGTTATTTATCGCTTTGTTTTATGCATGTTACTAACCCTCATGAGCATACATTTCAAGCTGCATAAACTGATTAACTAAAAAGTGAAACAGAGCTTTGCAATATAATTTGAAGCAACAGACGGACTTTCCAATTCTACCACATTCCGCACACACACACAGCCAGCTGTGTCGATCAAGCTGCCATCCAGCTGGATCGAACACAGCCAGCTCTCTGAAAAGAGTTTTAACTTGGAAAAGTTTTTAAACCTTGGTGTATTCACCCCCCCTCTACACCAAGGTATCCGTCTTGGGACCAACAATTGGTATCAGAGCAGTGGTTCAAAAGATCACTGTATCTGTCAAGTCAGCATTTCATTGCTGATAGTGTTCACCTGAACAGATCCTTCAAAGCTTCAAATTTTTTTTTAATCATTATATTGCATACTGTCATGGAATCTTCTCTGTGCAGGAATCTTCCAACATTCTCAGTCGATGATTATCAGATATGGAAGTTCCGACTCAAAAGCTTTCTGTGCGCGCAAAACGACATGATGTGGGATGTTATCACAGACGGACCCATCATCATCATGAAATCAGAAAGAAAAGTAGAAACCACACCTGGAGCTTAACCAGTACTCCGGCAAGTTGTGAAGCCAAAGAATGAGTACTCTTTAGAAGAAAGAAGACAAGCTGGTTTGGACAGCTACACTCGCAACGTCATCTCCTCAACGGTGACGGAAGCTCATCTCAGCAAGATTATTAACTGTGAGACAGCTAAGGGGATGTGGGACACTCTAGCCAAGCTGTGTGAAGGCTCAGAGGAAATTCAAGAGAACAAATTCTCAGTTGCATGCCAGAAGTTCGACAACTTCAAGCAACTTGCCTACGAGTCCATTGATCTAATGGAGCTAAGATTATCCAATCTCGTCATCGAGATCGAGACGATCCGAACTGGGAAATATACAGTTCGAGATAAGAACTTGAAAGTTCTTGCAGCTCTCTCCTCAGAATGGTGTACACACAAGGTGGTTCACCAAAGTAGAACTGATCTTGGCAGCATGGAAACGGAAAAATTGTTCTCCATCTTGAAAGCCAACGAATTTGATCTGGGGATCACAAGCGGAGAATCATCCAGCCGGATAAATGAAACGGAGCTGAATCCCAAGGCAAATGAGACAGCTCTCAGTGCAGAGTCAAGAAGATCAGCTCAATCAGCTCAGACTGAAAAAGTCAGAAAGGAGTTTAAAAATATGAGCAAAGAAGAATTGTACGAAGAAGTTGCCATGCTTGTACGGAGCATCAATAGGCTGGATCACAGCAAGGAAAGGTACAAGAAGATCGTGAAGGTTCATCACGACAAGCAACTCTACCCAAAGAGAAACCCAGCTGAGTCATCCTCCCAAAGAAAGGATAAAGGGTTCGAAACGAGCGAAATGGATGATGATCAAATCTCCTTCTCCGACTCAGATGAGGATGATCACCTTGATTAAGATGTCTGGAACATCTTACTGAATCAACCGACGAAGAAAATGAAGAAACCCAGCTAGCTGACTGAGACCAGCTGTGAAATAAACACAACTGGATACAAAACTAAAAACTCAGCCAGTGACACTGCTGAGTACTTTGGTCTCAAGAAAAGAATCGAGAAGCAGCAGATGAATCAGCTGGATTTGGGACAGCTGTCTACCTGCTATACAAACGGAGACCTTATCAAAGGAAGTAGGATGCAACTGAAGAAAAAGCCACCTACTATCAAATCAAGGGGGAACTCTACATAGCTGGAAAGAATCAGCAAAATCAAGTAGAATGCCCATCTGGACATGGCACAGCTGATTGCATGCTAAAAAGAGACCTCATCGAAAAAGTGATCAGCGACTTCAAGAGATTGCTAGAAATCCTTGAAATCTAGCCAGCTGAGAATTCGGAGCTAAGGAATGAGCTCAAGCAGAAGAATGTTCAAGAAGCTGAAGATGGCCAGAGTTGAATCGTAACGGTAGCTCCAGCCAATACAAACACAGCTGGAACCAAGGCCAAGGATCTTCCAAAAAGATCGAACATCATCAAGCCAGCTTTCAAAGCTCAGCCCTGCCAAAGAAGACAAGTTGCTCAGCAATCTAAAGCCCAAGAAAAGCGGCTCTACTGACACAAACCTAAAAGGCAGCAGATAAATCCAGCTGACTGGAATCAAAATCAAAGGCAGAAGGTCATTCAGCTCAGACATCAAGGTCAACCAAAAAGACACAGCTGAGGATCTCAACTAGACATAAAGCTGAAAATCAACCAAGCTTAACTTCAAGATTCCAGCAGACGGAATATCAAGCTGGATGTCAAGCTGACAGACTCCAGCTGGGAAATAGACTTCAAGCAGTCAACAAGGTCCAGTGAGGAGATGATCTATTCAGGGACCAACTTTGGGCCCGGGACCACTTAGGACATCGCGCAGAGCGCAATGAGTTTAATCCGAATCGTCGTTCCGCTTCCAGAATGGTATTATAATAGAAATTCTGATCCTCGAAGCGAAAGTTACGTCCGTTTTAAATTCTACCGACGACGATCCCTTTCGCAATCTCTCACCATCAAATAATCAGCTGCAACTCATTCCACATCAAGATAGGAGAATCAAACCCAGCTGATAAAATAAATGAAATATCCAATTGAGGGGGAACTCAGTCCAGCATAATCGTCAAGCAGAGCATCCAGCAGGATATACCCAGCTGGATCATCGTGTGTCATCAAGAAGGAATCAGACACAGCTGGACCAGCTCAGCAGAAACCCCAAAGATCTCAAGATGAAGTCATCAAGCCTGGGGGAATCAAACCCCGCTGATAAAACACAATTGGACTATCCAATTGAGGGGGAACCTTGCAAACGGAGCCTTCCCTCAGAGGAAGAAGGTCAAGATGACTCACTCCAAACTGAGTCATACAGCTGAGAAAGACCATCAATTGGTATCAGTTGAAAAAGAAGAGCCAAAAGTACATCAATTGGTATCAACTCCAAGCTGACTAGAGTTACCAAGAACGGGAAGAATTATTGCCAGAACGCCGCCGCCAGACCTCGACTCTCCTTCCTCCCAATATCTTTTTGATGAACCAAAAAGGGGGAAAGGATTGAACAGAAAATGAATCTAGAAGAGGCAAATGGCGAACTGGAAAGACAACTGGAGAAAGAGTACAAACTCTCGTCAAGGCATGTGGAGCAGCCAGGAAGAGTTTAGTTAGGATTTTTGTTTTGTGTTTTTCTGTAAAAGTTTGTAAAGGTTTTGGCATCATCAAAAAGGGGGAAATTGTTGGGAAAATAATAAACATGTTTTGAAGTGATACCAAAACCCAGCTGACCCCAACCGAGTAGATGAATGTACAAACTTTGTGTTGTTTCCAGCTCATCTGTTTGAGCTTATAGAGTTTCTAAGTTTACAGGTAGAGTCGCTGAAGACAACAGAAGACACAGCTTAAGAACTCAGCAGAGCAAGACCAAGCAGAGTCAAAGATCCTACAGTATCAAGACCCAGCTCACTGACGGAAACCCAGCTCAGTGTCAAAGACCCAGCTCAGTGTAAAAGACCCAGCTTAGTGTCGATGACACAGCTCAGGTCTAAAACACAGCTCAGGTCAGTGACAAGATCCCGATGTCAAAAGATCTTATCTGACGCAGACAGATCAGAGAAGAACTAGCTTCTGCAGATGCAGACCTACTTCGTAGGTAAAGGCCAGAAGTCAATGAGAGTAGGTAAGATTCAAACAGCTCTCTTCCAACGGCTAGTTTGAATCTCCACCTATATATATCTCCTCACCATTGAAGAAGAGAAGCTGGCGAGATGACTGAAGAAATAAAAGAGCAAACAGAAAAATGAACAACGATCTTCAAAGTCAAATCTTTCAAGAACACCCAGCCAGTCAGTTGTGTTCTTAGTTGTTCACATATTTAGTCTTAGGCAGAATAGATCAGAATATAAATATCTTAAGCCTAGTTTGAACCAGTTCATCATACTCCTTGTTCTTCATTGTAAGAACTCGTTCATAGTTGGAAAAACCCATACCCAAACCCAGAAAGGTTAGGTAAAGGTACGCTTGCTCGAAGCGTGTAATTCGAGTGGTTAGGTTCTTCAGTACCCGTAAACTGAAGGTGTAGGCTTGACAGTGCCCGCAAACTGTTGGAACACAGCTCGGGTTAGAGTTGTGAAGTTGCTTGGTACTTGGAAACCAAGTGGTAATGAATTACCAGTGAACCTGGTCGTGGACGTAGGAGGTGTTACTCCGAACCACGTTAAAAATGCTTTGTTATTTATCGCTTTGTTTTATGCATGTTACTAACCCTCATGAGCATACATTTCAAGCAGTATAAACTGATTAATTAAAAAGTGAAACAGAGCTTTGCAATATAATTTGAAGCAACAGACGGACTTTCCAATTCCACCACATTCCGCACACACACACAGCCAGCTGTGTCGATCAAGCTGCCATCCAGCTGGATCGAACACAGCCAGCTCTCTAAAAAGAGTTTTAACTTGGAAAAGTTTTTAAACCTTGGTGTATTCACCCCCCTTCTACACCAAGGTATCCGTCTTGGGACCAACATATCTTGTGCGCTAAGAAAAGTGTGAAAGTTTACCCCTAAATTTTATGTTTTCTATTTTTGCGTTCGATTCTTTATGGTATCCAGAGCGGGTTTGATCCTTTAATCAAGTTTGCAAATGGCGAAAACAAGGCGAATTCCTTGGAACGTGATTGCGCAGGAGAATATAGATCCAAATATAGATCAGAGTATTTTTGTTGAAGGAGAAACATCAAATCAACAGCAGAAATTGATCGATCAAGAAAAGCAACCGGTTCACCATATGAGTTTTCAGCAGCATGAAATTGATGAGATGTTGCAGATTCATACGGCGAATCATCCTGGAATGTAGCTCGTTGCAGCTCAGCTCACAGGTAACAACTTCATGACTTGGAGTAGATCTGTATGTCTAGCGTTAGGAGCTAAGAGTAAACTTGAGTTTTTGGATGGATTGTTTCCTGAACCTGCGATTAATTCTCCTATTCATAAAGCATGGCTAAAAGCAGATTTTATGGTTACGAATTCGATCTCGAAAGAGTTAGTTAATGCTTTTATACATGTTGATAATTTGAAGAAACTATGGGATTCACTAAATCAAAGGTTCGGTAGAAACAATGGACCTAAGATTTGTCGATTGCAGAAGGAGATAGGAGCATTTTCTCAAGGAAATATGTCTGTGTTAATGTATTTTAATGGATTGATGGCACTATGGGATGAACTTGATATGTTGTTGCCGCCTTTGGATTGTGAATGTGGAGCTGCAAACATATCGAGTAAGTGTGAACAGCAACAGAGACTTATGCAGTTTTTGTTAGGATTGAATAATAGCTTCGAGAATGCTCGTAGTCAGGTTTTGATGATGGATCCGCTTCCTACTGTGGACAGAGCTTATTCTATCATATTGCAGGAGGAAGATCAGAAGTTAGTAATAGAGTCCTATGCAGATGTGAATCATCAAGTGACTATGAATGTAGGCAGAGGATATAACTCTAAAGGAAAGCAGCCTATGCATGGAAAGGAAAATGGATTCAGAGGAAGAATGAGCAAAGAAGAAAAACAGAAGCTCAAATGTACATATTGTGATGAGTCTGGCCATGAAGAGAGTGACTGTTTTAAGTTGCATGGATATCCGGATTGGTACAAAATGATGAAGAAGAATAAAGGAAAAATGAGAGTTAATTTTGCTGAGAATCCTTTGGAGTTACAGGAAGAAGTTGAGAGCACTGAGAAATGAGAAATGAGTAATGATATAAGCAAATTGATTCAAAAGGAAATTGCAAAATGTATGAATCAATATATGAAGAATGGAGGAGTTAGTCAACCGAAGAATGATGTCAACATGATCCATGCAGGAGAAGTTAGAGCAGGTGGTTTTAATGGACATTATGCTTTTAGCATTGTGAACAAAGCGAATCCAAGAGCTTGGATTATGGATACTGGGGCCAGCACACATGTTTGCTGTAATCTCACTTTGTTGAGATCAGTTCATAAGTTGGATTTGCCCTTAGATATCTATTTACCCGATGGTTCTATACAATCAGTCTCATATACTGGAGAGGATAAGTTAAGTGCAGGGATATTTTTGAAAAATGTGCTCTATGCTCCAACTTTTACTCACAATTTGGTGTTGGTTGCACAGATGAATAAGGAATTAGATGCCAAATGTCTTTTCTTATCTACTCATTGCGTTATACAAAGAAGAGATAAATGATCATGTATTGGGAATTGGGAAGGTATTTGGTAATCTTTACATTGTAGAGAGTTCTGATGTTCCTATGAATAGAGCTCACTGCCATCACTACAAGAAAATTGGGCTATTGCGACACACACGCACGCGACACTACATGTAAATGTCGTAAAATTACCATACTTATGTTCGTTGTGTCATATATTTGCATCACTTGTGCGTCATATTAATATTGTGTCATATTTTTGCGTCATATTACACAAATGCGTCACTTTTATTAATGTCTTTGAATTGTAACAATTTTTTTACGACATATCAATTAATTGTCATAATTATACAACATATATATATTAGTGTTGCATTCAGTGTCATATATTTACGTCACTTAAATAATGCGTCACAGTTATGTGACACAAAGGCGACACTTTTCTATATTTTTTAATTGCTACAATTTTTTGGCGACATATCAGTTAAATGTCATAATTAAACAACATATATAGAATAGTATTGCATTCAGTGTCGTATATTTACGTCACTTAAATAACAAATGCGATACCTTTTTTGTGTCTTTTATTTTTGCGACAATTTATTTGTGACACCTCAATAAAATGTCATAATTATATATACAATACGTATAAAATAATGTTTCATTCAATGTCGTATATTTACGTCACTTCAAAAATGTGTCACAGTTTTGTGACACAAATGCGTCACCTTTTTTTTATGTCTTTTAATTGCGATAATTTATTTGCGACATCTCAATAAAATGTCATAATTATACAACACACATAGAATAGTGTTGCATTCAGTATTGTATATTTACATTACTTAAATAATGTGTCACAGTTTTGTGACACAAATGCAACACATTTTTTTACGTCTTTTATTTGCAACAATTTATTTGTGATACCTCAATAAAATATCATAATTATATAACAAAAAAATTTATGTTACATTCAGTATCGTATATTTGCGTCAATTTTGTATGATCCAAATATTGTATCACAAAATATACCACAAATCTAACATTTATATTTCAAACGGGCCCAAACTAATTTAAATAAATTTGGGCCCAAATATTAAAAATAAAAACACCTTCTCGCACACACCAGACGTAGTATCCTCTTTCTAAACTCACACACCTAAAAACACCTTCTTTTCTTTTCAGTCACACACACCAGACGTAGTATCCTCTTTCTAAACTCACACACATGTCTCTCTCTCTCTCTCCTCTCATCCATAGCAGCAATTCCATCGCAGCCGTCGTCCTCCTCCTTCTCCGACAAGACATCGCCGTTCGCCGCCACCTTCTCGCCTCACTCATTCTCTCTCTCGATCTTTCTTCTCGGCTATCTTTTTTTTATATACTTATTGGCAGCAACAACAGCACAGCCGCTCCATCTTCTCCGGTGAACCTCGCCGTTCGCCGCCACGCCTCCGTCTCGCCGCCTAACAACACCATTTTCTCCATCCCTCTCAGCCGATCTCGCTCTAATCATCTGTAATCTCACAAAACCCCCAATTCGATACCCTAGAATTTTAAATCTTAAATTCGAAACATCGCTTCTCTCATCTCCGGCGAGGAAAACACCACTACCGTGTGTCTTTGACTGGAACGCCGCTGCCTTTCCTTTTGCCAAACGAGCAGTAGCTCAGAAAAACTACCGTTGTCGCTGGCACCGGTGTAAGTCAATCGTCCCCTACCCTTATCTTTTCTTTACATTTTAATTTTCAATTTTAGTTGATTTCACTTTTTTTATTTTTAATTTACTTCCCTATGTTCCTTCTCTTTTAAGAAACCGGCAATTACCCTTTGTTTCTCTGCCGCCGTCGTCGTCGGTCATTACTAGCATCGCTGTCTTCTTCTTTGGCCAAACGAGCAGTAGCTCAGAAAGCCACCATCACCTTCTTCTTGGCCAAACGGACGGCTGTTAATCAAAAGCCGTCGCCGCGATGCTATTCTTAATTTGTTATGATCATGCTTGCTATTGAGTAATCTGATTGAAGAAAGATAAATAGGTTACTTCAATTAATTGGTCCTATTTTGTTATTTCAGTTTGGAGTTCTTAAGAAAATGAAACAGAGTTTTCATTGGTACACAAGGCTTGGATTTGGAGTTGGATGAACTTACTGGATTTCGCTTGATGAATGGATGGTTTGAATGAACTTCAGGTTGTGATGCTGAAATCCTATGATTGTAATTCCCCTTGTAGAGCACATCTTTCTTCTCCTTTCGGTTTGGGTGTAAATTTGTTGTGTAAAAGATGTGTGGGTTCCGGACGGAAGAAGCATTCAAGATGCTATGCGTTTAAGCTATGGTATTTACTTCTGCAATGATCAAATGACTGATAGGGTTGAATTTAAGAGATATGTTGTTGATTTAGTCTTACTGTATGAATTGCAATTCACAACTATGAATGAGATATTTCTCAGTGTGATATTTTCATTGCTTAATTTGAGCATTAAAACATCTAATTTATATGACAATTAATTTAGGGTCGCACAAAGTGTCATATATGTTGCTTCTGAATTAAGAAATATCGTAGAATTACTACATTTTTTTCTCGACAGTCAACACAATCTAAATTGACGCTCCAAATGTCGTAAATTACGTCATTTCATTTTAATTAATGATGCACAATGTGTCGTAAAGTAGTGTGTGTCACTATAGCGAACGATGCATAATGTGTTATTAACTTTATGTGACAATTATTTTAATATCGCACAAAGTGTCATATATATTGTGTCGTAAATGGAGAAATATCATAAAATTGCTACATATTTCTTTTGTGACAAAATCTAAATTGACGTAGAAATATGTCGCAAAATATGATGCATCATTTTAACTAATGACGCGTAAAGTGTCGTAAATTATGACGGATGTCACTACACTTAATGACGCATAATGTGTCGTTTATTTTAAATGACGATTAATTTAATGTTGCAAAAAGTGTCATATATGTTGCGACACAAATGAAAAAAAGCGTTGTAAATTTGCTACATACTCATTTTGCGACACAATCTACTATGAAGCAGAAAATGTCGTAAATTACCTTTTGCGACATTAAAACAATCGTTAGCGACACATTCTACATGTCGCAATAGCCCGATTTTCTTGTAGTGCATCTAGCACAGCATGGAGAATCAAATTTACTAAAATGGCATAGGATATTGGGACATCCTTCTGTTACAGCAATGAAGTATCTACCGTTTCTTAAGGGGGAGATAACAGAAGCAGATGAGGAGAAACTAATGCAATGTGAGGTATGTTTTAAATACAAACAACCTCGTAGTTCATTTCTTGTGTTGAATAGAAGAACAAATAACTTGTTCGAGTTACTACATGCTGATGTGTGGGGTCCCTATCACGTTGATAATGTGCAATGTTAGATTTATATTGACTATAGTGGAAGATCACAGTAGAGTCATATGGACTTTTTTGATGAGTTCTAAAGGTCAAGTTTGTAGTATTCTGACCAGTTTTGTTAAAATGGTTTCCACTCAGTTTCATAGGAAGATCAAGTGTATAAGAACAGATAATGGTACTAAGTTTGTTAATAATGCTATGAGACATATGTATGAAGAATTTGGGATTATTCATCAAAGGTCTTGTGCTTATACCCCTCAACAAAATGGAATTGTGGAACGCATGCATAGGACTTTGTTGCAGGTTGCTAGAGCGCTAATGTTTACTAGTAATTTGTCCAAACATTTTTTGCCCTATTCCATTTTAACTGCTACATGGCTTCTGAATCGTTTACCTAGCAGAATATTGAATTGGAGCACACCTTATGCTTTGTTGAATGGTGTTGACCCCAATTATGCGCATATTCAACCTTTTGGATGCTTGGCTTATGGAGTGAACTTGAATCCTCATAAGAAGAAACTTGATAGCAGAAGTCTTAAGTGTATTTTTCTGGGTTATGCTCTTTTACATAAAGGCTATATTTTATATGATTTTGATGGAAAAGAGTTGTTGATCTCCAGAGATGTGAAATTCTTTCCTAGTACATTTCCGTTTTTGGAAACCGCAGTTTCTTCTTTGGATCATGTTTTGAATTTTCCCGTAGTTGCACATGAGAATACTGATCAGAATGGATGTTCACAGGCTCCAAATGATGACCATGAGGAGGGTTCTGTTCTACCAAATTCAACAGAGACTGATACAAGAGATTTGGATTTGGTGAATGTACCTCGAAGGAGTACTAGGAGCACTAAACCACTAGTGTGGATGAAGGATTATGTTGGCTTGGTTACACCTGGTGTGATTCCAGAATATGGTGTAGGGAGTAAGACACCACCTTACACTGCTTTTTTTAGTGCAAGTCACTTCCTTAAGGGAGCCTACGTCTTACAGAGAAGCAAGTCAGTATGTTGAGTGGACTAATGCTATGAATCAGGAACTTGCAGCTCTTGAAGACAAGCAGACATGGGAGCTCGCTTCTTTACCTTCCAGTAAACGTGTTATTGGTTCAAAATGGGTGTATAAGGTGAAATTGAAAGCAGATGGTACTGTTGAGAGATTTAAGGCACGTTTGGTTGCCAAGGAATTCAACCAAGAATACGGCATCGATTACACTGAGGTATTTTCTCCAGTGGCAAAGCTTGTTACTGTTCTTTTTTTAATTGCAGTTGCCACTGCTCACGATTGGCCTTTACATCAAATTGATGTGAATAATGCTTTTCTGCACGGTTTTCTTTCTGATGATATCTATATGACACCTCCTCAGGGTTATTCTCAAGCTAAATCTGGGCAGGTTTGTAAGCTTGTGAAAAGTCTCTATGGTCTTAAACAGGCTTCTAGAGAGTGCCGAATTCTGCAGAAAGTTGTTCTCCTTTGGTTTTGTTCAGTCTCCAAATGATTATTGCCTCTTTGTTAAAGGTGAGGGTAGTTCTTTCATGTGCCTATTGGTTTATATTGACGATATTTTGATAACTAGCCCTCAAGAGGATCTCATTACACAACTTAAGGAGTATCTTCATTCTGTTTTTACCATTAAAGATTTGGGTCATGCTAAATATTTTCTGGGAATGGAGATAATTCGTGGACCTTCAGGCACTGCTCTTAATCAGAGAAAATATATACTTGATCTCTTAGATTCTGTGGGAATGCTTGGTTGTCACTCTGTTGTCACTCTTTTACCCCAAGGATCTAAGTTTTCCACATGTACTAATGCTTTTCTAGCTGAGCCTGATAGGTATAGGAAATTGGCTGGTCAGTTGTTATACTTGAAACTTACTCGCCTTGATCTTTCGCATGTTGTCCAACAGTTGAGCCAGTTTGTGGCTCAACCTTGTACTCCTCATTGAGAGACTGCGTTACATGTCTTATGATATCTCAAAGGCAGCCCATCTCTGGGCCTTTTCTATCCTGCTCGTGCTTCTTTTTCCATCCTTGCTTACAGTGATGCGGATTGGGGCTCTTGCACTGATACTTGACGATCTCTTACTGGTTACTGTGTGTTTTTAGGGGGTGCTTTGGTGTCCTGGAGATGCAAGAAGCAAGCAACTGTTTCAGCCTCTTCTTCCGAGGCCGAATATCGCGCACTTAGTGCCACTATTCGCGAATTGCTTTGGATTTCTTACTTATGCCATGATTTTGCTCTTCCACCGACTCAACCTATTCCTCTGCTATGTGATAACCATGCTGTTATTCATATCACCAAGAACCAAGTGTTTCATGAGCGCACTAAACACTTGGATATTGACTGTCATCTTGTTCGTGACCAGTTTCGTGCAGGTTTTCTTGATCCTCGTCATGTTTCCACTTCTCTCCAGCTCGCTGATCTTTTCCTGAAGTCTTTGCCTGGTCCTCGTTTCCGGTTTCTCTTGGGAAAGCTTGGATTGGTTTATCTCCACCAAGTCAAGCTTGAGGGGGGTGAAGACGTCTTATATCTTTCCTACACGTGTGGTGGAGTTGACACTGTTACGAGCCGTTGATCCTTGATCCAGCTCTATGGCTACGATTGCTGCTTTTATCTTTACGCTTTCTACTTTAAATAAAAACGCTGCTGCGACTTTTCTATTGCTGATTACAGTTATTTGTAAACAGTATAGAAGTAAAGGGTCTTTCCTTTATTTTGTAAGTTTTGAAGATCTATCTTGTGCGCTAAGAAAAGTGTGAAAGTTTACCCCCAAATTTTATGTTTTCTATTTCTGCGTTTGATTATTTACTTTATGACACGAAACGTTGAACAGCAAAGCAAGGACAATCAATCTATTGTAATTTTAACATGCTTCTAGGATGCAGCAAAGCAAAGACAGATCCCATCTCCCCAAACAATATGGACAAATCTTGAATCAAAAAAGATGTTCAAATTAAGTAAAGCTACCTAACTCTAACTCCCTCAACAAATAGCTTCATATTATCCAATTTCTTGCTCATCACTTCTTTTTAGCTAAATGTGTACTTATGTCAATTCCTCCTTACACCATTTCATTCTCCCTAGCTCACTCACAACCTTAACGCTTAACTCTTGATGATGAACTTTGCAAATTAATCAAAGATAACATAAAAACAACAAATTTAAACTCAAAAAGTATCAAGATCACATGGTTAATTTCATCATCTTCACCAAATCAAAGGTCATTCCTTCTATTATCTTGAAGTCTTCCGCGGCGGGCAATCTTGATCGCCATTATCAAATCTAAGTCTTCTTCTAACACCTCTAGATATGTTACTTGAATCATCAGCCACATTAGAATTCAATGAAACAACCAATTCTGATCTCTCCAACTCAAGAATTGCTTGCACTAGGCTATAGCAAGAGATTGTACATTCCTATCAACATGAATAAAAAAACTCCAATAATATCAATAAACAGATACTTCATAACAAGAAAAATAATGCCAACCATATAAAGCAAGAAACTCACTTTTTCAACGGACCCCCATGAAGGAACTGCATCCATCTTCCTCCCCAATGCTGCTCTCGTTAGATGATTATCGTACGCTGCTAAAACAACGGCGGCTGCAATAATCGAGGGCCGATGCTTCGCCACGTCAATCTCTGCAGCAATAAATCGAGCACTTCACAAACATTATCGATCCAAGTAGAGAAAATAGCTAGGTCTTTAATTATGAAATCTTGCAAATACCTCTCATTATGGCTAGAATTAGTTCGTTAGCTCGAATTAACACTTGTGTATCACTACATTCTCCATAGAATTTGGCGGCAAAATAGTGCAAGAAACAAAAAGGAGTGACACAACACATTCTCCATTCCAATGTGTTTAGAACTATCAATTCCATTCTCTTTATCGAACTTTCTAGAAACTGGTAGCCTTCTATAGTATAGTCTCTTAATGGCCGCACTTGGCATTCCTCCATTTTTGCAGCCAGTGATAAACATGCAATCGACAGAATTTGAATTTTCAACAGCTTTCCATCCTATTCACATCAAACACAGATTCCATATCATCATAAACAACTACATTAAAAAAATTATCTAAATGACATATAATTACTCACAGAAATCTTCATTCTTGTCAGAAAACGGTCGAAATAAATGAGTGAGAGATACGCAGTGCGGTAGTGGTATCCAAACAGAGCCATTTTCTGCATAATTTTACAGTCGAAAGATTCATTATTTTTTTTTTCTGTAAACAACAAAAATTTACTGATTAGGGAAAAGGAAAACAGACTTGAAGAAACCATTTGATGACATCCGAACGGACGGATTCGAAGCAGCACCTTTCCGTGGAGAGAGAATTGACACCGTTGTTGGGTCGAAAGGAGGTCTCGCATTCGAACAACATTTCGATGAATTCACAATCAGATTCTGAAACAGAACAGAAACCATGGTTTTCGTCTTTGTTTTCTTTCAAACAAGACTCGTTCTCTTCACATAAAAGATTTGGAAATGAAGGTTCCATTTTCTTCAGCGTGTTTTCTTTTTTTCTTTCTGTTGACTTCTGCTGAAATCTTGGCGAAACTCAGAAAGAGAAATGATGCTAAATATTTGTTTGAAGATATTTTTGTACGGTCGAAGAGATTGAGGAAATCTAGAAGTCTAGAAAGAAAGAATACAGCAGTAAGTTAGCGAAGTTGCTGCCGCCAAATTTAGTGGGCACGATATAGCGTTGGCGCGTGTCTAATATTATTCTCTGAATTTAATCTATTTTAAAACAAATGATAAAAATAAAATAAAAATATGAAGAAAGATTAGCAATGTATTGTCTTCATTTTTTACACGCACGTTGTACATGTGATAATACAATTTATAGCTATGCTCCGAATTTTACGTATTCTGTTAAATCAGTTCAGAAATACGCTCTGTTTTTATACTTGCGAAGTGCTAAAAATTACTTCGACTTCAAGATAGTCTGATTTGCCATAGTTGAATTTTAGAAATATTGCAATATGATTTCAAATCTTTTCTATATTTGTCACATATGATCTAAATATAGTATCATTATGTTTGATGGTGGATTGGTGGTTATAATTTGTGGAATCGTCATTAGTCATTAGGCTGATTTAGCTGGAAGTGGGATGAGAGATAGATGTTGGGTTATTTGTTATGGTAAATTGCAATGAGGAAGATTTTTTTGACACACTCGACAAATATAATTTTTTTTTAGAAAATTACAAGGTATATATGTGTGCAAAAAACATAATTGATATTCAGTTAATGTTAATTACTCTCATTAAGGGTAATTACGAGATGATTAAAGATTATTACTTTTAAATAGAATTTATTAAATTACAACTATAATTTATTAATCCATAAATATAATTTATTACATTTTAATTAATAATAATAATAATAATCATAATAATAATAATGGGTGTTGTGTTCCATATATATAGGCAAAAATTTGGGTACAACAACGGTTCATGTGTGATCGCGCCTCAATTTTATTTTTCTATTGTATTTTAGAATAAATCTATCTGATCATAATATGGTCGGTCATAATACCTTTGATTTCAACTAGTGTCAAGCCAAAAAACGGCCGGCTCCGGCCGGCTGGCCGGCTGTTCCGGCCGGGCTCGCAAATTCAGTGCCCGACGAATTTTCGGGCCGGGCCGGCCCGGCCCGAAATAGGCAAAAGCCCGGTGGGCTCGAACCGGCCCGGCCCGGCCCGGTAAAAATGTGCTATAAATTGATTTTTCGGGCCGGGCTGGGCTCCATATTTTCCGGCCCGGCCCGGCCCGATTTTTCCAAAAAGCCCGCCGGGCTCGGGCCGGGCCGGCCCGGCCCGGAAATTTGCCAGCTCTAATTTCAACCAGTCAGTTAAATTTTTATCACTAGTATGCCACTGATTTTAATATTTTCATTAATTCTCCTCATTGATTTCCAAATATTTTTTTATATTTGATAACATGATAGATAAAGACCTTCAAAAATTCTTGTAAATCATACCCAATTGAAGAAAATTAATTTTTTTTCTAAAAAAAAAATCAATAAACCACATTTACTGTAAAACCGAGCACATATGGTGCACAATTTTTCCATTTAGAAAATGCATCCCTCCATAAATATGCAAATACTAAATTTATGAAAATTAAAATCTCGATATGAATTGGAATGTAATTTTTTATATGATCTTCAATTAATTCTCTCTTAAAATAACGGGAAGGGCACATATGTAATTTGATAAATTAATTAAAAATATTAATGAGTATAATAATATTCAATTACTTATAAATTTGTATTGGCCGACTATAATATGGCCATTTAGCAAATCCCAAAAGAAAATATGGGTACAATCAACAATGATATTTTTAGTAATCTTTATAATATATAAAAGCAAGCCCGGTGTGCCATTTATAGTAACTTTCTTTTTTAGTTATTTTTATTCCATTTTTGGAAATAATATATTTAATTTTTATTATCTTAATTGTTCATTAATATTTACCAATCAACTAATTAATGTTGGACGTTACAAAGGCATAATTTGTGAAAACAATTAAGGGTTAATTTGCCTAAAATACATCACCTTTTTCGAATTTTGATATTTAACATGACTTTTAAAAATTCTCTGTAAATACACCACCTTTACATCTGTTTGAATTTTGACACGGCGAGAACCTCCGGCGACAGACGTGGCAATTTTTATTTGACGTGTCATTTTTTTATTGACGTGTCATTTCATGTTTGACGTGGCTATATGAATATAATGGAACGATATCGTTTTAACAATTTGAACATGGGCTTTAAATTAGGGTTTATTTCGTTCACTATCGTATAATTTTCAGAATATTTGAGGTCATTTCATTCACCATCGTAACAATTTTAAAGACATCATTTTTCTCATCAGAAAGAAATTCCACGTGTACAATTTCGGCAGCCACGTCAATTGCAAATTTGGGGATTTTGGGATTTATGTCAAAATTCAAACGGATGTAAAGATGATGTATTTACAGAGAATTTTTAAAAGTCATGATAAATTTCAAAATCCAAAAAAGGTGGTGTATTTTAGGCAAATTAACTCAAAAATTAATTATAATAATAAAATTTCTATTTTTATACTATTTTCTACCTATAAATTCTAGAATTATGCAAATAATTTCATTCACAATTTATATTCATTGTACTCCTTCATTTCAACTTTTTCGATTAGAGAAAGCATGATTGATAACAAAAAGGTTACCGCCCAAAGAGCATTTGGTGTATAGTTTTTTCAAATAAACAATGCGTACATCAACTCCTAGCAGAATCGCCATCTTGGAGAAAGATCAGATCTCCTAAACATTTGGGAGCGACAACTTCATCAAATACTTTGTCAAGGAATACAATGATATCCATAAAAATCTATCCCTATTATATATAAGCATGTATATGTCTCTTTAGAAGGATAAAAATTTCTATTTTTCCTTCTCATTTTGTTGTATATTTCAGTCTATCATTGTTTTTATTTTATCTCAATAATATTCAAAGGTAGCATAAATTAATTATTTTGTCCATGTAAGCTTTTTCCGATTGAATATGACATATGCTTCATAAGTCTCAATTGAACAACTTAATTAAACAAAACATTGTCTAGCTTATTTGTAACTGAAGTTATTTTAACTAATACAGAGTATTAAATTATTGGAATTTTGAAAGAAAGAATATATGTTGATAAATATCATAATTTTTGGTTCAATGGGAAATAAATATCATAATTTTAAGGGCGGACTATATGGGTGGATTTTAAAAGAATAGCCTTAAAATATATTTAAGCGCCAATCCAAACAAGTAGATTGAGCTATATATATATATATATATATATATATATATATATATATATATATATACATTAAGTCAATGAATGCCTAATTAATTGTGAAATTGGTCACCATTATTATGAGCAAATTACCTAATCCGTTGTGAAATTATAATGAATGCCCAATCAATTTCCTAAATTACAAGTGTATGGTCTTTTAAATATATATAAATATTATCTTACTAGGTTTTAATTATGTGAAGTTTTCGAATTATGTTGGTTTTTTTTTTTTTTTTTACACAAGACAATTATCTTAGCATGCGTTATTTAGGAATGTTTTGAAATTCTGTTGAGGGAGGTTTATTATTCTACTATTATTATTATCCTTCTTAGTTTTGATGCAGTATTACATTTTTGTTGTATGTTAGTTATATTTTTAGATTTATTTGTTTAATTGTTCTAAGATGGCCTTTTTTTTATTAATTGCTCTAAGCTATCTACTAATATCCTAATCACCGTATACATTTCCATTTCCATTTCCATAAAATGATTTTTTTTTTTTTTTGGCAATTAATTTAGGGCCAACTCTTTTTAAATACCACACAATAAAAGACAAAAGTTATTCACACTCATTTATAAGAGTAGGAATTTTTCATACCAAAATCAATAAAAAGACTAAACTACCCTTATTAAACAAATAAAGGTTAAAACAAATAAAAAAAACAACTAAAAAAAACTTGTCTCTCTTTCTCTCTCTTTAAACTTGTCTCTCTCTCTCAAACTCGTCTCTCTCTCTTTCAACCCGACGCCATCACCGTGTGAACCAACCCTCGACGGCACCATGAGCAGAAATCGATCGGAAGAGACCTAATTGTTCACACAGTAGCACCACATGGTGGTTCACACGGTGGTAGCCACCGTGTGAACGGTGGCTACCACCATGTGGTGCGATCGTGTGAACAATCAAGAGGCGTAATTGTTCATACGGTGGCTACCACCGTGTGAACCACCGTGTGGTGCGATCGTGTGAACAATCAAGAGGCCTAATTGTTCACACAGTCGCACCACACGGTGGACCACACGGTTGTTCACACGGTGGCTACCACCGTGCACACGGTGGTGGCATGCACCGTGTGCACAAGAACATTTCATTTAGGCCTCTTATCTTTCCATGTGTTATCGATTTAGATATTTAGCGATTCTCTAAAGCTTATTTCAACATTTATAACCACTTAACACCTCAATTGAACGCGTACATATAACATTTGTGTAATTCACTAGTGTAAGAGGTACTTTCTCAATAACAAGATGTCAAAGTATATTACAAATATCTTCCTAATCTAAGAATTATACACAATACATAATGGATTTCGTTCATGCAATCCTATAATGATACAAATAGACATATTTGTTCATAATAATCGTTCATACACACTCAATAATACGTAAATTAGTGATTTGTCATGCATTTAATGCAAAATTAATTGTGTTCTTGTGCACACGGTGCAGACCACCACCGTGTGCACGGTGGTAGCCACTGTGTGCACGGTGGTAGCCACTGTGTGCACGGTGGTAGCCACCGTGTGGTCCACCGTGTGCATGATCGTGTGGTGTAGAACTCGCGAAAAAAAAAATTTGCGGGCTAAATATAGCTTCATACCTTCTTTATGAACCCAGAAACACTTATCGGCGGTCCTATTTGGACTTCAACTCCTCTTTTTCGAATAATCTTGTGATTTTTACAAGGATTTTGAGAGACCCATTTGTAAAAAAATCGCACGTTTTTTCTTCAATCTTTTTTCTCTTCCTTCTTGTCCCAAATGTAATGTATTTAGTTGTTGTTGTGATATTAATGAGAGTAAACAACCTCTCTTACAAAACATTGAATGAATGTTGTTGTAGGGGTTGTGATCGACGACGAATTGAATGTATTTTAGTTTTTAGTTTTTTATTATTTATTTTTTTATTTGTTGATGAAGATGATGACTAAAAAAAAGAAAAAAAGACAAAAATGATAAGTTAGGGATATTTTAGTCTTTTTACTGATTTTGGTATGAAAAACTCCTACTCTTATGAATGAGTGTGAATAACTTCTATGTTTTATTCTTTGGTATTAAAACATGCATTCTCTCATTAATTTATGTATACGTTAATTAATAAATTAAAACCTATATATATTTATAGATTGAGCGTTTTGGGCTAATATTAAGTACAGTATTAGTAAATGATAAGTCTACTGCAGCTTAGGCTGTTACTCTGTTTTCTGCAAGGGCACATGTAGATTCACTCATTATATCAACAGTTATTAGGGAAGTACATATTTAATTATTTATCCTAAAAAATGTGGGAAGATGTGGTATATTGCATCTATATAACATGTTATTGGTTATCATTGTCTATAAAATTAATTTATTTATTCCTACTTGTAATGTTCCTATGTGCAAAAGTGTAAGAATGGACTTGAATTTTAGCTGTATAGTTTAGAATGAAAATTCTGAAATGATACAGGTAGTCAAGTACTCAATTATATGAAAGGAACAACTACTATATTATTATCAATTGCTACCAAAAACTATAAGCTCTTTCCTGTTATTTGGCTACTCTTGATTGAATTGACATACGCTTATTCAGAATCCAAAATCTATTGTTTATATGACTCCTTTGTTTGCTGCAAAAGATTTTCAGTATCTATTTCACTTGTATAGTTGCTGTCGATGCACTTAGAGCTGCCTAATTCCAAAATGAGTGCAGGACTGGTTGCTTCTTGCTTTACTTGGTTATATTGATTATCTGTTCGCTTCCTGCTATTTTTACTATGGCAATGCTTGGGCAAGTCGTCTTGTGTCACCTTTAAGTACGCAATATTACAAGCTATCATCATCCGAGCTTCTATCATTCTGCATATTGCATCTGCTAAGTACTGGCAAGGGTGTTTCTGCTGATATTCTGAATGATCTTCCTGAACCCATTGTAGTTTTGTCCTGCATTCTCCCAACATCTTTGCACACATTATCCAATATGGAGAGAAAATCTCGTATAACCATGAAAATTCTTAAAGGATGACCCTCTCTTTTTGCATCATCTCCATGGAAATACTGTGTTACCTCTTTCACCAAGGACAAAGCTTTCCTTTCTTCAGCCTTGACCCTGGAAATTTCATCAACGGCTTCTCCCAGAAACACATTCATTGAGTTAACAAACTTGTCTTGCACGATATTACTCTCGTATTGCAGAACCTGTCTGACTGTCTGAAGTCCCAGTTCGAGCTTGGATACATAGCTACTTAAAACATCTGAGTCCATCCCTGCTGCCCTCTTAACATTGCCAAGCTCTTTACTTAACCCTGCTACAACTTGCAATCCTTCTGTTCTGAAATCTTCTTCATTAAATTTTAGATTGCTTTTCTGTAGCTGACTTTCACTTCTTGTATTGGTACACGCACCTTCTGATCTGATAACCTCTTGGACGACGAAATGAAGTAAGGTTGTCTTACCATCTTTTCCTTTTATGTCTACTAGTTTCAGCAAAGTATCCAATTTAAAAGCTTTTGCATCACCTCGGTTAGTACCACCATTCATGTGATTTCCGGTCCTTAGAACAGCTTCAAGTAGCTTAAGAAATAGGCGACTGTTCTTCAGTTCTTCACTGGCTTCCTGCTTGCATCAAAAGCCATGTATGAGAAAATTTGTGTGGCCGAAGTGCAATTGAAGTGTGCAGGTTTACAAATGTTTAGTTGACAAGAAAACTCATATGTAGTTCATGTGTGGGAGCAGGTTAAACAGATTAATTGGTAGTACCTCCAGGGTTTGGAAAGACTTCCTCAAATACTTTACTTCTGTATCAAAGTTTGATTTATACAGCAGCGCCTCCACTCTTTTAAAGGCAAATGGAATTTCAAGTATTGCCTTGAGGAATCGCTCCGCTGTACCTAATTTAGAGATCCCATCATTGTACTCTCTAAGTTTTACCTCTTCCTCCTTGCTTGGTGCCATCTTCACTAAAGTCTCGAAAAGCTCTGGATCTAGTCCTTCTTGATTTCCTGTGGCACCAAAAACAAATATTTTTGCCAGTTTATGGCAGGCTATTCTCAAATTTCTTATTTCAAATCTGATAATTATGCATTTTTTAAAAGGATTTAGAAGAGTACGTGAACTCAGCATCAATCAGCAGCATTTATCTTAAACAGCAGCAACTATCATGTTATGGTACTGCATCTCGGCAGTTTAATTTTTTAATATTGAGCTAGCATGTTTGTTTGTTTGACGTGAGGCTTTAATTTCCATTCTAATGAAGAACGTATTATTTTTATGAAATTCACTCTGATTGCTTTTAAGTTGTAGAACCCTTCCAGTTGCCTTTTAACTAGAAATTGATAAAACACAATCTTAGCTTTGTTTGACACTCAAACCTTGATGTTTTATATTTGTCTTATTACCCTGACTGGAACTTTTGTTTATAGTGTGAACTGCAAAATACTTCCATGAGCTTTTGATTGTTGCTTCAGATAGTTTCTATAAATGACATGATTGGCATAAATCCTACAGCTAGTGAGGTAATAATTTCTTTTGCAGGCACCTAAATTAAGTCTTCGGTCTGAATGGACTTGAAACTTGAAAACATTCTTTCTTTTTATATTTAGTCTATAGGTTGTTGGTTAACAGCCAGCTAGATACTAACTTATTTGATTCCCGTGCTACAGAAACTGGAATAAAGGAAAGGGATACGTACCATCTAAAAGTGCTTCAGAGACTTCTTCTCTTGTCACATTCAAGGCACGAAGAAGAATAGCAATATTCTGGGACTTCTTGGAATCTAGAATTCGGTTCTCCTGCTCAAAAGAAGGGAGGACAAACTTCCTAGGTGCTTCTCTAGGTGCTGAAGTAACTGAATTACATCCAAATAACGACTCCATGGCGCCTTCGTTCAACCTGTGGATACATAAATGAAATATCGTAGAACCACTCTTGATTCTACAAGAAAGTTTTTTGGTTTACTTACTGGAATGAAGTTGACTTTAAATGGTCCCAAACAGTGGCTCTGTCTGCAGTGGCTCGTACTTTGTCCCAATGCAGTGGCTTCATTTTGGGTCTTGATCCGTCCTTGCTCTCAGCATTCAATTTGTTAACTTCTTCGACAGGCCATGTCTTCTCGGATGATGGACTTGCTCTTGGGCTAGGAGTTTTAGACTTTGACCGTCTTTTTTGCTTGAAAACTGGTGACGAAGTATATGTCTTTGCAGCCCCATAATTTCTTGTCATTGATGTTGGCGGCGGAGGTGGCGGTGGAGGTGGAGGTGGTATTGGGATCTGAGATGCCTTCTGCTCATAATTGGTCATTGATCGACATTGTACTATGCCTGGCGATGGAGGTGATGCTGAAAATTTGGTCCTGCTTGGAGAAAATGGCAGTGGTTTACATGACTGCAATGGTCCCAAGGAAGTTGTTGGTGGTGGAGGTGAAGGCAGCAATGATTGTTTGATTGATGGTGCCATTGCAGGCCTTGTTTCTGGAGATGATGATGCTGAAAAGCGAGATTTTGGTGGAGTCCTCTTGGAATGAGGTAGAGGCCTAGAAGCAAGATTATCTGGCCTGGCCGGGCTCACTTGGCTGCTTTTGTTGTTCACATTGTAGTAGCGTGAACTAGGGGAATCTTCACCACGTGGGGCGTAAAAACGGGTATGATGGCTCTCATCATCTGATGATGACATAGGTGGTGGCGAGCTCATTCTTGGAGGTGGCGGTGGCTTTGTCAATGATGGCAGTGGCTGAAGGTCGGGACTGGGTCTATAGTGATTGAATCTTTTACCCTGGTTCAGCTTCTGGTATGGCGAGCCACTGGCAATATTGGCTTCATCATTTACTAAACCTCTGGTAGCTGGCTCAATGCAGAGGAATGCAGGTGGTGGCACTCTTGATTCCTCGTCTATCCTTTGTAAATTTTCAGCAACGAGATTGTGGGAGTCGTCGTCGTGGTGTTTCCCACGGTTCTTGTAGAGAAAGAATGCCAAAACTAACAGCATTCCCAGCGTTACAAGTGTTGATGAAATTGCAATTAGCAGTTTCTTGATAGGGTTGGAATTGGATGGAGTGGCAGCAGCTGGAGATTTACCGATATCTGGTAAGGTCGGCGGGGGTTGATAGCTCTGATCAAATATGGGCCCCTCTGGAACTTCATTTGAGAATGGCTGGCCTTCATCTGGTATGTCTAGAGTGGGAGGCGGAGGCAGTGGTGTCGAGTCCACCGGAAACAGAGGTTGGTGCAGAATTCTCCTTTTTGATGGTGATCCATTGGTTATTTGGACCGTCAATGATGAAATTAGTGATATGATGAGTAAAATGCTCAAGTTATGAGCCCTCATCGTTTGCTCCTTTTTGGTTAACTCTCCTTCATTTCTCAGTTTTGGTCCTACACTCGGATGTGTGTGTGTCTGAGAGAGAGAGAGAGAGAGAGAGAGAGAGAGACTTATGGGGAGAAGATCAAGAGATGCTATCAGCTAGAAGAGATGATTTCACAAATAGCCTCGCTTTTCATGTAATATATTCTGTAACTGGTTTCATCTCACTTTCTCACTACAGCTAACTTCAGTAACCAGCTATCCAATAAGAACTCCACACGGTAACAGTCTCTCTCTCTCTCGCACACGCAATGACAATGGTATCCTTTTTCACTAGTCCCGTAAAGAATCTAACACGCTTTTTTTAAGTTCATATTCATAAAGATTGATAGCATAGGAAGATTATTAGTTCATTAATTGTAATGAAGATTTTATGTACAACCCCATGTAATGAAGTTAGGATGGAATGCCATTTATTAGTGAAGCAAATTAACTTAATTGAGTCACCCAGATTTATAAATAATTAAGCTTAAGTTTTTATGTAATGCTTAATGTTTTGGTTTCAATGTCACATTTTGGATGGACATTTTTCGATTCATTCTTCACATGTGGCCTATTCTGACTAGATTTTCCTGCTAAATTTAATCACGCATGGGAATATGATATGGCAAGGAAAGAATAATTGTTTTGCTTGCTCCCATTAAAGATTCGAATTATCACAGCCGTCAATAACGAGAAATTTTATATGAGTCTTGATGATGCTAAGTGAAACATCTAAGTCTTAACCAACCTAAACATCGAAAGCTCTTAACCAAAATTTACACTCAACGGGTTTGACATATGTTCTTATTGTGGGCCATCCTAATTATTAAATCAATATCAATTCAAGTAGAACAAATTGCAGATAGAGGGATTAGCAAATTACAAAGTGGAGAATGAGAATTTTTTTGGACATGTGTATTAGAGATTAATTTAACATATTTTTTATTATTTATTTGTTTATTTTGGAACAAAAACGATGATCTAATTGAACTTATTGCACGAGGAAAATCTTGTGTCTGATTGTCTAACAAGTTAATATTTGGATTCAAATTCAATTAAACATATATGATATACAAATATACAACTGAATATGTGTTTGAATTTGAATATGAATAATGTCGGACAGATCTTGATTCATCAAACAGTCTGACAAAAATTTTTATGGCCGCACAAAGAACAATAATGTTAGCCATTTTGTTCCAAAATCTCTTCATTTGGACTCCTTGGACAAGTTTCTTAATAAGTAGTACTTGTTTTCTAGTTCAATTTGAACTTGTTTAGAGGTTGGTTTTCCTTTATACTCTTATTCAAGTTTTTATTTGTCATAACTATTATGTCCGATTAGCCTATTCAATAAAACTAGTATGTCCCCCGTGGAATGCACGGGAAGAACGTCATATCAAAAATTAAAAAAAATATTATTTGAAAAAAAAACCTAATAAATATTAATTGGGTGAATCATAAGTCATATAACTCACCATGCGATCCAATCTAATTTGGGTAATTTAATTTTAATTAAAATTTATTAATTCTTATTTTGATTTTATTAATACTAATAAAAGGATTATTTGTTCCCATTAAAATTTATTATTAATTCTAACTAAAATTTATTGATCCTTAATTTAAAGTATAAATACATGTTTAAAATTTATTAATCTCTAAATTAAAATTAATTTTAACATTAAACATGTATTTATAATTCCATGGGGACATACTACCTATCGTATCTCTAGGCGCACTATATCTCCTAATCATTATATATATTATCGCCATTTTGTGATGAAGCTACAACAATTTGTATTTCCTTGATGTCTAAAATTGTACTAGTAAACATTAAATAGTTTCGATGTCATATACAACCCAAAGTTTTTTGATTAGTACTTGTGAATAATCACAAATTATTTTACCAAACAATTAAACAATATCGGCACGTATTAATATATGTAATCAATAAGCTAATAGTGTAAAAAATAAAAAAGAAACAAATAAGTAATACTGCAAATATAAAAATAGTAAGAATGAGTTTTCCCAATCAAATGAACTTTTTGATAGAGATAGTGGACTTATATAAGAAATCTATAGGATTCAGACCACCAAACTAAAAAAATTAAAAAAAAAATCGGAATTTAATTGAAATTATGGAAGAAGGTTAGTGGCAGTAAAAAAAATATTATAGCTACCATTATGTGGACCTCATGTATGCTAAGAGAAATAGGCCAGGTTTTTATAGATACTTAAAATTTAAAGCAAAAAAAAAAGGCTTACACTTTTGTAAATATCAATACGTCTTTTCAAATTCTAATAAAAATAAGAAAAATTATTATATGGTACAAAAATGGCGGGAAAGTGGATTTGTGATTTGGTTTTGCTTTTATATATATAGATTCAATTAAAATCTAGTACTATTTTTTTTTTTAATATCATGAGAACATAAATCCTATTGTATTCTAACATCCTATCTCCTATCATATAAATGTCAGTTTAATCATTGGTCGCACTCATTATGATAATAATAGAATAGGGCAGTTAATGATTGTTTATTACTTGTGAAGTAAGTGGCTGTTGCCTTCTTTTCTATGACAAATAATGACAATGGGAAGTAATGTCCTGTCCACTGTCCAGTTCTTAGATAGTAGTAATATACTTCCCCAAAGAAGAAAAATCAAGTAAAAAATTGTATTTCCTATTTGATGGAGTATCATTAATAATTACAAAGCACAATTTCAATTATACATATTAAATAATGGGATACACACTTATATAACATTACTCCTCAAAGGGGTCACGCTTCATTAATTCATACTCATACTACTGATCTTTATATATGAATATTAATAAGAGGAACCATTTATATTAGCCATTTAAGATAGTAAAAACAAAATACTAACCACTAACTTAAAAATATATAAATACTAGTCACTTTTACAAAATACTTTTTTTCGATTCGCACCATTCACATCATCACCGTCCTAACCTTCCTATTCGCACCGTTTGTACCACCTCTATTCGCACCGTTCACTCTACTCGCTCCGTTCGCACCACCTCCATTCGTTCCATTCGCTCCACTCGGTTCGCACCATTCTCTTTCGCACTGTTCGCACCAACTCTATTCGCACCGTTTGCTCCACTCGCACCACCTCCATTCGCACCGTTCGCTCCACTCGCACCATCTTCATTCGCTCCACTCGCACCATCTTCATTCGCTCCGTTCGCACCACCTCCATTCGCTCCACTCGCACCACCTTCATTCGCTCCACTCGCACCGTTCGCACCACCTCAATTTGCACCGTTCGCACCACCTCAACTAGCACCGTTCGCTCCATTCGCACCACTCGCTCCACGACATGTACTAAAAAACGGAAGGTACGAATGGAGAGAGTAGATCTTATTCGCACCATTCGCGCTTTTCATGATGGAACGAACAACGCATGCAGATACGTTCGCTTCGTGTTCGCGTTACAGGTCAACTTAAAGGGTAAACTAGTCTTTTCACACAAATAGTGACTATAATTTATATAATATTAAGTTAGTGCTATTTTATTTTTATTAACTTAAGTGGCTATTTTACATATATATATTCTACTAATAATATTTATTGACTTGAATAGTCACCTGCTTACACCCATAGAATAATATGACTGTACAATATAATGTCCAATTTTTCTATTTAAAATTATTATTTTTACTCGTACACAATAAATGTGCAGTAGCAATGCTGATTCGGATCCTTTCATCCATAATTTTCTTTGTCCCGCTTTATTCAACTATTAATTTTACTGTTTTAATAATATTTATTATAAATTATTAACTAAAAATCATAATTAAAAGTGAGGATCTCAAGTGTATTGTACGTTTACACGGTAGATCGATGATCATTACTCGATCATTTATTTATTTTTAGAACAAGTATACTGGTGATATTGAAATATAAAAAAAAAATTATATTAAAAAGAACAAGGATAAATAGAAAATATCTTGAGGGAACGTGCAAACATATGTTGGTTGCTTTACAGCATTATGGTGATAACTATTAGGAGAAGTAATATAAATAAAGTTTAAGATTTTGCTTCTTAGAATAGAAAGTTAAAAATTCCATATATTCCATGTTCATTTCCCACGTCAAGCATCATCCCCTCCCCTGCCTTTGCTTCAATTTGATGGCTTCGGACAATCTTATGGATTGTTAAAGGTGCCTTTTATATCATGGCAAAAACTCTTGTATATCATGATGTACCATACATCCGGTTCAACTCGACTATTGACCCGATCCGACCCAACCCGCCGACCCGTCCGGTCAACGTTGACCGGTCAATGGTCAATGTTGACCGCGTTGACTTTTTACTTTTTTATTTTTTTATTTTTTTTAAATGTTTTTAAGAGTCGAGCGAGGGGAGCCGAAGGTCTCGGAGCGAGCTAAAAAACATTAATGTTGCCACAATCATTATCTATAAATTAAAAATCGGAGTCGAAGGCGGAGAGAAAAAAAGGAAAAAGTCAACGGTCAAACGTTGACCGGTCAACGCTGACCGGATCGGGCGGGTCGGGGCGGGTCATGGGTCGGGTTGAACATGATGTATGGGTACATCATGATGTACCCAAGTGCAACTCGTATATCATAGCTATTCATATCATCAAACGTAAATATAATATATATATATAGGTTGGTTCGCATACAAAATATTTTTCCCGTAAAAATAATAATAATGCATTTTATGTACTAAAATAATGTATTTTATGTCTTATTACAATGCACTGTCATAATAATATTTTTTTGATTTATTACAATGCATTTCATGTTCAATTATAATGCACCTGTCAATGACAACCGTAGATCTACAAATATCAATGGTTCAGATCGCTTTCTTACGGGAAAATAATTTAACATATGATCTCTTTCCTCTATATATATATATAGGGGTTGGTTCACATACAAAATATTTTTCCCGTAAAATAATAATAATGCATTTTATGTACTAAAATAATGTATTTTATGTATTATTATAATGCACTGACATAATAATGCATTGTTGATTTACTACAATGCATTATTACGATAATGCATTCCATGTTCAATTATAATGCACCGGTCAATGACAATCGTAGATCTATAAAGATCAAGGGTCTAGATTGCTTCTTATTTCTTACTGGAAAAGACTTTTACATATATATATAGGCCGAATGGCCTGTAAAATACCCAACTTTCAATAAATTTTGGTTTTGCACACCAAGTAAGGATTCTGCGTAGTAAATACTAGGGCTGATAATTTTCAACACGACACGATAACCCGACACGAACCGACACGAAATTAATGGGTTTGGGTCAAGCCTTATTGGGTTCGGGTCCTTATTGAGTTGACTCGATAAGGACCTGAAAAATTCGGGTCGGGTTCGGGTTACCCGATAAGAAATTATATTTTTCAAATTAAGCTTTTAAATTGATGACATATTTATTTTTCCTTCCAAGTCATCAAAAGATATTAAATTTTTTAATATTTATTTATTTTTCTCTTATTAAATTTTATTTTAAAATATTTTTTCTTTTATTAAATCTTATTTTAAAATATTTTTTCTCTTATTAAATTATTTAAATTTGAGTTCGGGTCATTATCATGTCGGGTCAACCCGAATATTATCGTGTCAATTTCGGATTCATGTCGTATTCGGGTTTAGTCATTTCGGGTTGGGTTCGGGTTCGGGTTGAGCATATCCTTAACAGGCCAGGTTCGGGTTTGACCTTAACAGATCAGGTCAAAATCAGGTTGACCCGAACCCGACCCGACCCGATTGTCATCCCTAGTAAATACCAAACTTTCAATTTCTTCTAATTTTACAACCAGCGAAGTGTTCCGGCGAAATTTTATATGTGAATTTGATTACGTGGCAAAGTAATGTTTGCGTGACACCTACGTGGAACCTTTATGACAAAATAAAGAACGAAAGCGGGAAGAAAGAGAAGAAATATTGAGGTGAGATAGAATTGGGCATTTGATTTTTATCTAAAATTAAAACAGCTGCGTTTAATGACATACGTGTTCATTATTTTGCCACAAAGGTGTCACATAGGTGCCATGCAAACATTATTTTGCCACGTAATTAAATTCCCAGTTAAATTTTTGCAGATGCACTTCACCGGTTGCAAAATCAGAAATAATTGAAAGTTTAGTATTTACCACGCAAAATCTTTACCTGGTGTGCAAAAGTTTAGTATTTTACAAGCCATTCGGCCATATATACACACATATATATATTAGAAATCAATTTATGCTTATTTGCTTAATCGTTACTTCATACTCGTGGAACCCTTTTAATATATACTCTCTCCGTCCCATTTATATAGGCTTGTTTTCCTTTTTCGGATGTCCCAAATATATAGGCTTGTTTCCATAAAAAGTAATATTTTTTAGCTCATTTACTAATATATCCCTATTTAATTCTTTGATTAACTCATAAAAAATACATAGTCAAATAATAAATAGGGGCAAATTAAGAAATTTACTATATAATTTATTTTTCCAATAAATTTTCTTAATCCATGTGAAAATTTCAATCCGCCTATATAAATGGGACAGAGGGAGTATATATATATAGGGAGAAGATCATATAGGAACTCATCTTTATATGAGTCTGTAGGAACCGTGCATTTTTATCACACAAGTTAATGCACAAATTGCATTATTTTAATGCATAAACATATGTTTTGATTTAAGAGTCGAGCGAGGGGAACCAAAGGCCTCGGAGCGAGCTAAAGGACATTAATGTTGCCACAATAATTATCTATAAATTAAAATCGGAGACGAAGGCGGAGACGAAAAAAAAAAGTTGCTTTGCTATATTTGTGCATTAAAATGCTGCATTTTGTGCATTTCCGAAGTCATAAAAATGCATGATTCCTATGGACTCATATAAGAATGAGTTCTTACCAGATCCACACCCTATATATATATATATATATAAGCAAGTCATTTTTGGATTACTTGGACATTCATAACTTGGAGTACTTACACGCTCAGTTTTGGATTCATGAAATATTGGTGGTGGTATGATGGTTAGGGGTGTAAATTCGGGACAGGACGGGTACCCTACCCGGAATTTCCGGGTACTCGTATCCAAATTTTTCAAAATTTGCTACCCGTACCCGTCCAGTTTTAAAAAAACGGGTACACAATACCCGGACCGAATTTATGCTGGACGGGATCGGGTACCCGTATGTACCCGTTTTAAAAAAAAATAAAAATATCAAAACTTATTTTTGGATATTTTCTTACCTGTTTTCTTCATATTTTTTCAATAAAGAAATATAAGGAGTGGCGCGACGTCGACGATAAGAGAGGGATGGGTTGAATGACAGTGGAACAACGACGAAGGTGTGAGAGAGAGGAGATGAGAAATTGTGAATTGGGAGTGTGAGCGTGCGAGAGAGAGAAAGATGCAGCGTGCATATTTTCTATTTTGTAAAACATTTCATAAAATAATTAAGAATAATATAAAAAGAATATAATATATAAACGGTTGACCGGGTAGTTGACCGGGTATACGGGACGGGACGGGACGGGTAACCCGTTATCCAGAACAACTTCAATCCTCTATCCCGTAACCCGTCCCGTACCCGAAAAATTCGGGTAACGGATACCCAATACCCGAAAAAATACGGGACGGGTTCGGGTTACCCGGAAACCCGTAACCCGAATTTACACCCCTATTGATGGTATCCCAAGTGTAATAGAAAATATGCATTATTATCTAGATTTGTTTGAAGTATAATTTAATTTAAAGTTTTAATTACAAAATGCCATCTGAAATTTGTGAGTTTACAATTTAATTGGCGGTATGAATTTCTGTTAATGCAAACCAGTTGATACGTCATTATTGCCATGTTTTATTATATCGAATTACCTAAATTTGAATGATATTTTATTTCATTAATTTATTTGATTACATTTTCTGTAGGTTGGACAAGTTCAAAACTTTGACAAATTTGGGCTAAAAGTGTATATTATTTGCAGTATAATGAAGATGGCCCAAAGCTTGTGGAGATCCAACAAGACATAAAAAGTCCAAACTTCAAGAGACCTAATTATGTAAGGACTACATATAAGCCAAAATACACACTTTTAGCCCCATAAATGTATGACAGGTATAACTAGAACTTAACATAATACAAATTTCATGCTTCAAATAATTATTTATGATCATTTTAGCCATTTAGTGATTTTAGCACCGGAAAATTGAGTTGACAACTAGAATTGCCATGCGGTGGCCACATCGGATTGGCAAAATACACAATTAGCCCGTTAAATGCACAATGTGCATGTTTAGCCTAAAATTAATATAATACAAATTCCAAGCCCCCAATTAATATAGATCCGCCCATGTTTGTGGCATACAACAGCAACAAGGAAAGTCTTTAATCTTTTTTAGTGTGAGTGTTGGTGTTGGGAAAGGTTTAACCGCCTAGTTTCTATCATGTGTGTACATGTACCACACCCACTTCTCACATGAGAATATTTTAATAATATAAATTATATTAATAAAATATTCTAATGTGAGAGGTGAATATACTATATGTACACTCTTAATAGTATTTTTCCACTCGAACAATTCAGATTTCAAATCAACTGCTCATGATCACGTAATTCTATGAAGGTCTCACCACCTTCAAGAAATTCTTGCAAGAAATTAACATTTTTAGTTAGAGAATCAACCTGTTGTTTGTCGAGCGAAATTGGAGGGAAGGGGTGTTAAGGGAAGCTAGAGCTGCATATAGTATTTATTTCTTACAAGTTTAGAAAAAAGATACAGCAAATACAGAATATGGAATGAAGGCATTTTGAATGGAGATATGAGTAGGGATGGCAATCGGGTACGGCGGGCACGGATAGTGGATATCCATATCCGTACCCGCGAGAAAACCCATACCCGCCACCCGACCCGCCACCTGTGACGGGTAATTTTCTCTGCCCATACCCGTCACCCGCGGATACCCGTCACCCGTCGGGTATCTGCCAACCCGCCACCAGCGGGTATCCATCTACCCGCCACCCACGGGTATCCGCCAACCTGTCACCCGCGGGTATCCACCAACCCGCGAATCGGAATTTAATCAAATAAACGATAATTTAATACAAATAAAAAATTAACCAACGGTATCCACAAAGTCTATAAAACATAAAATTCAAATCCACAAAGTTCAAATCCATACCCGATATCCAAATAAATCAACTAAAATTCAAAGTTCAAATTTAAAAATAATAAAGTTACATTATTCCAACTCAACGGTTGAAATAGAGCAATCTTCCTTCAACTCTTCTTCTTCGTCTTCAAGACATGTCCAAAAACTTCCATTCTTTCCTTGACCTATGAAACAAACAATTATTTACATTAGAAATTGAACATTACATAAAAATAAGATTAATAGTAATTATAAATTTACCTTCAAGTTGGTTTCGAAGCCAATCTTGACAACACATTAATGCTTCTAATAGCTTTGGTGTGAGAAGGCTACGATGTTCACTTAGAACCCTCCCGCTAGTGCTAAAAGCTGATTCTGAGGCCACTGTGGTTATTGGGATAGCAAAGATATCACGAGCTATGAAGCGAAGTGTAGGATAATGTGTTCCCGTCACCTTCCACCAACCAAGTATATCAAAATTTTCATCAACACAAGGCAGATTTTCTGCTTCCAAATAACGATCTAACTCATTTTTTGATCTCATAGCACTATTACTCTTCTTTCTTCCAGTAAGTGTTTTGAATATTGTCAACACTTCAGAAGAGTTGCTCGAACTTCCACCAACACCAGATGAAGAGGTCAAACTCACACACCCTTCTTCACTTTGAGATTGGTATTGATCCATCAATCTAATTAGCATCTTTTGACTCTCATTAACATGCGACTCATCATTATCATGACCAAACAGACAAATATAACAAGCTTCCAAAAGATCAAGCTTGCCTCGGGGATCAAGAATAACAGCAATAGCCATCAAACCATGAATTTCATTCCAATATTTATCAAATTTAGTAATCATGGCAGCACACATCTCTTGAATTACGATCATCTCACTTTGACACCATGCATTCATTTTTGATTTCACCTCACATATTTTTGGAAAAAAAGTATTGGCTGTCACATACTTTGTCCCAGAAAATAGTTTAGTGACCTCATTAAACACACTTAATCTTTCACAAACATAAGAAGCAAAATTCCAATCTTCAATACTTGGGCAACAAACAAAGTTCTTGTCAAGTTGTTTCAAACGATCAAAAACCTTCTTATATGGCAAAGCAACACTAAGCATGTCATAGGTTGAATTCCATCTAGTTTTGCAATCAAGACATAATGTCTTAGTCAATTCAACCTTTTGTTGTTGTGCAGTTTTGTCAAATCTCTCATACCTCTTTGGTGTAGCAATCCAATAAGCACAACTATCACAAATATTTTCAATAGACTTTGCTATGACCCCTAATACATCCCTCACAATCAAGTTGAGAATATGTGCACAACAACGCATGTGTAGAACCTCCCCACCCAACAAAAGATTAAATGCCCCAATCTTGCTTTCCATGTACTCAACCATTTTATCATTTGTAGAACAATTATCAAGAGTGAAAGTTGATACCTTGCAATCAAGATCCCAACTTTGAAGGCTTTTATACAATGCTTCAGCCAAAACTTCTGATGTATGCGGGCACGGCACATACACAAAGCTGCAAAATAAAACAATGGAAGTTCATAATAATGCATCAGAGATTCATAAATAATTTGAGAAAGAAAGAATTAGGAAATCACCTCAAGATAGTGCTTCTAAGCTTCCAAGACTCATCAACAAAATGACCAGTGATTGCCATGTATCCTCGTTTTTGATTATCGGCTGTCCAAAGATCAGTCGTAATCGCAACCCGACCATTGTTCTTTTGCAAGTAATTGAGAGCTCTCTTTTTCTCTTCCTCAAAATGATCTAATATATCCTTTCTAATCGTGTTTCGAGTAATCATTTTGAACAAAGGTTGCAGTGCACTAACAAAGTTACGAAACCCAACATGATCAACAGTAGACAATGGATACTCATGAAGGATAATCATCGAATAGAGTGCTTTCCTTGCAATTTCTGGATCAAAGACATAATTTTCAACAGAAACTTGTCCCTTCTCAATAGCTGCAAACCTCAAACTAGACTGCACTTTCCCACCTTCTCTTTTTTGTAAATGCAAGTCTTCAAATGACTAGACAAATGAGACGTACCATTTTTTGTTTCACCTGATAGAAGCTTGCCACAATGGAGGCACTTGGCCTTCCAAGCTCCATTCACTTTCCTTCTTACGAAATCCTCCCAAACTAGTGAAGTCAGCTTCCTCTTTACTCCACGATCTTCTTCTGGCTCTGGCATTTCCTCCTCATTTTCACCTTCTACATGCTCACTCTCCCCTTCATTCCTTTCTTCAGTTTCCGGCTCATTTGTTGGAGTAGGAGCTGAAGCTTGTGAGGTAGGCCCAACTTGTGAGGTAAGGGGCCTAGGGACGCTGCTATTGCTTCTCGGAGTGGACATTGGCGGATTCCGGGCTGCTGTATATAAAGAGGAGAAGCAGGGAAATAAATTATATAAAATTAACCCGACTTGCAGTTGCAGACTCTTATCCAACTTCGATCCCAAACATATTAAAGTACCAAAGTTTTAGTTCATTTATTGCAGCAATCTTTCTATTTATATTGTTAGAAGCAGCTAGAACGTTACTTTATTTTCCAATTGTTTCAACTTTCAAGAAAATCATATCATATACATATATACTAAGTTATATCCAAAAGTAGCACACACTACGCAGTCTACGCTAATAGACAATATTTTCACTTAATTTCCTAATTTCATAGTGGAAGAACAACTTAGGATTACTAATTAGGTAGTGATCGATTGTTAATTAGCTCGTGGATTTTCAAGAAACCGTTCGAGTTATAGCAAAATCAAGAACCTTGTGTTTATACTTCGACGAACAGAAATAGGAAGAGTTTACATGGAAAGACAAAATGAATTCCAACTATAGAGAGATCGAGAGCATTTGGCAACAAGGAAAGTGTGATTCCGAAACAAAAGGAGCGTATTATTATAAAAATTGGGAAGAAATTAGCTCAAGCTTTGGGGAAAGCTGGAAAATTTGTTTTTGATTCTGCTGAAAATCACAACAAGAATGCCAAGATAACACCGATAGTCCGTGGAAATTGGGATTTTCCATTACCAGAACAATCACGACAGAGAAGCATATAATAATACTGTGACAGAGAAGCATATAATACTACCTAGAGCTGAATTTATTCAATTGGGATTTTCCATTACCAGAACAATCGCGTTAGGTAGTAGCTGGCGTCGTTCCACGTCACCGGTGAGAGGAGGCAGCAGCGCGGCGGCGATGCGGCGGGGGCCGTAACAAGCCCTGCAGCGACGACGGTGTGAGATGCGATGCACAGAAGAAAAGAATGAGAGAGAGGCGATGCGATGCGATGCGGTGAGAGGAGAGGAGGCAGCAGCGCGGCGGCGATGCGGCGGGGGCGGTAACAAGCCCTGCGGCGACGACGGTGAGTGACAGAGTGAGAGAGAGAAATTGATGAAAGAGGCGATGCGGTGCAATATAGGCTATTAGGTTAGAAATTAGGTGAATGTGTGTTTCAGACTTTATGTTTTGAATTTTGAATAAATTGGTCTCGGTGGTGAAAGGCTAGAATGTTAGTGGGTTTTGGAGTATGGTTTGGGTTGGGCTTTTTTGGGCCAAATATATATATATTTATATTAAATAATATTTGGCCAAATATATATTACATATATTAAATAATAGTCGGGTAATAATCGGGTATTTTGTGGATATTTCGCGGGTATTTTTCGCGGGTAAACGGGTTTCGCGGGTACGGGTAGTAACTATCCATACCCGTACCCGCGAACTAAATGGATAGTATTTTCTAACCATAAAGCTATCCATGGATATCAAATGCCCCTCAAACCCGCACCTATTAGGGTCGGGTACCCGCGGGTATCGAGTATCCGCGGGTAAATTGCCATCCCTAGATATGAGACTGTGTGAAATATGTAGTAGGTCTATTTATTTCCAGAGTGATGCTATTCGGACATAAATGTCCGGACATAAATTTTGTAATTAAAAGAAAATCTGAAAAAGAAAATAATAATAATAATAATAATAATAATAATAATAATAATAATAATAATAATAATAATAATAATAATAATAATAATAATAATAATAATAATAATAATAATAATAATAATAATAATAATAATAATAATAATAATAATAAGTAATATGAAAAAGAAAATTGGGTAGATGCATAGTTGAGAATTTTGTCAGTGGTAATAAATTAATAATATTAAAAAAGATTAATAGTGAAATAAGGTAAAAAGTTGCATACTTTTGAGTAGAAAACGAAGTGACAATAATGTAAAATGATTGATGATAAAAGTTATTTATGAAAATATTAGATAAAATAATTGATGATAAAAGGTATTTATGAAAATATTAGATAAAATAATTGATGATAAAAGGTATTTATGAAAATATTAGATAAAATATTAGATAAAATAATTGATGATAAAATGTATTTATGAAAATATTAGATAAAATGATTGATTAAAATGATTTTATTAGATAAATCTTAAGTTAAAATTATTAATATACCTTTTTATGTCCGGACATATATGTTCAAAAAGTATTATTGTTATTTCCAATACACTAATACTTTTTGGACATATATGTCCGGACATAAAATGAATATATTAATAATCTTAATTTATAATTTATCAAATGAAATAATGGTGTTGGTTAGTACTCAAATGTATTTACTTAATTAATCTATAAACCGCCATTTTTAGAGAGAGAAATATGAATACAAAGATACGAAATTAAACTAATAAAGTTATTTTGTGATTTTCACCAATCTTTCGAAAATACTATTACTTAATAGATATTTATGCATTCACTTGAATTAGATTACTCAAAAAATAATAAATTGAATGAATGTTGAGAAATTACAAAATTAAATAAATAAGTTAAACGAATCGAACCGATTCATTTACCTAAACGAGCTAGATTATGTCCGGACATTTATGTCCGAATAGCATCACTCTTTCCAATATACCAATTAAATAAAATATTTTAATGCCACTTTAATTTTAGGGTTAATTGCCGCTAAATACCTAAACTTTATCTTAAATCTGTATTGCACCTCAAGTGAAGATTCTAACAGGAAAATTTCACAACTTAAGATTCATCTCAGTTTGCACCTTGGAGCAAAATATCCCTTAATCGCTGCTGAGTTGGCAACACGAAATGCTTATGTGGCTATATTTTCCGGCGAAGGAAACGACGTCGTTTTAATAGTTATTAAATTAAAAAGGTATATGATAAAAAATAAAAATAAAATAAATAAAAATAAAAGTAAAAATAAATAAAATATTAAAATAATATAAAAACAAAAAGCTCTCTCTCTCATCCCGTGTCTCTCTCATACTCTCTTCCACCACCGCCAAACCATCTCTTCATCTCGTTGCCGAAGCAGACGGCGGCGAAGGAGAAAGTAATTGTCGGCGCCCACACCTCCCTCATGTCTGCCGCCCGCCGCCTCCTCACCACCGCCCTCCTCGACGACCCCTCCAACTCCTACTTCGCCGTTGTCTTGCAGAACTGCATCCCCCTCCGCTCCTTCAATTTCGTGTACAAAACCTTAATTCCCAAACCCCCGCCCTTAATTCGATGCAGCTTCATCGAAATTCTAGACGGCGAGCTGCAATTGGGGGATCGGTACATCGCCAGAGGGAAACCGCAATGCTGTCGGAGGTCCCATTAGAGAGGTTTCTGGTCGGGTCGCAGTTCTTCGTCCCGACCCGGCCGCACGCGGTGGTGGTGGTGGTGGTGGTGGTGAGGGACCGGAGATTATGGCGGAAGTTTAGGCTGCCATGTCTATATGCGGATTCCTGCTACCCCAAGGAGCATTATTTTCCTACCGCGGCGTGAGGCGGCGGTCGTGGGGGGAAGTTCGCGGCGGAGATAAGGGACTCGACGCGGAACGGCGTGAGGGTGTGGCTGAGGATGTTCGAGATAGCGGCGGCGATGGCCTACGATCAGGCGGCGTTCTCGATGCGGGGGCAGGCGGTGGTGCTCAACTTTCCGCTGGAGAGGGTGCGGGAGTTGCTAAGGGAGATGGGGTGGTGCATGGAGGAGGAGGAGGAGGAGGGGTGTTCGCCGGTGATGGCTTTGAAGAAGAAGCACTCATGCGGCGGAGGTGCGGCGGAGGGAGAAGAGCTTGTGGACCATTTTTTTTTTTAATTTTTTTCGACCAAAACAATGTTATTTTGGGTCGTTTTGATTGTCACGTGCTCTTTATTAATCCACCTTTGTACCATGTATGCGACTAATGACACGTATATGCCATATCAGCTGATTCTTTGCCGGAGTGGGTCGTCGGAGTGCAAATTAAGACGAAATCTTAAGTTGTAGAATTTTCCTAATAGAATCGCTTGGGGTGTAATATCATATTTGAGATAAAGTTTAGGTATTTATCGGCAATTAACCCTTAATTTTAATTGTTTATTGTTGAAATGTGAAATACTCTCTCCGTCCCGTTCAATATGACTTGTTTTTCTTTTTGGGCCGTCCCATTCAATATGGCATGTTTCCTTTCATGGAAAGAATTAGAGCTTACTTTAAGCTAAAAAAAATACTTTATTAGCACTTTATTGACTAAAAAATACTTTATTGACTAAAAAGTTACTTCATTATACATAATTTCTTTTTTTTTTAGTCTCCGTGGCGAAAAGAATTAGGCCATATTGAACGGGACGGAGGGAGTAATTATTAGTGGCGTTCTGGCTCCACATCCGTATAATATTAATGCCACTTAATTATAGTACTCCCTCTGTTCCATTTATATAGGCGGATTGAAGTTTTCACAAGGATTAAGAAAAATTATTGAAAAAGTAAATTATTTACTCCCTCCGTCCCACTCATTTGTCCGTTTACTGTTCAGCACGGAGATTAAGGAAAAGTTGTTTAGTGCAAAATGTAGATTGACCCACTTGTTTAAAATGCACTTTAACTATATATTTATTCCACTAATTACTTCCTTATTATTTTGGCTAAACTGTTGTAACAACCTTTACAATGACTTTTTATACGAGTAATTTAATTTTATACGAGCAAGGTATTTACGCAAATTTTTTTTACGTTATAAATTTCGCAATTTTAAGCGAATTGTTAAATCACTTCAGCAGGCCCCAATTAAGCAAACATTTGTTAAAGCAAAAAAAAAGCAAATACAGGAGAAAAAAGTAGCCAAAAAGTGTGATGCATTTCCAAAAGTCATCCAAAAAAAATAGGCGTCATTCAGGAGAAAAAATCAATTCAGAGGCGCCAAAAAGTGTGTTGCCTTTCCAAAAGTCATCCAAATCAAGATTAAAAAAGCAAACTTCTATAAATACCACTACTACTCCACCAAACTTCTAAACAAACCAGTCAAATTTTACAACAAATTTTACAGCAGCAAGCTCACATGATGGTGAACAAGGGCAAAGAGTTAACAACTACTCAAAGAAATCATTTGGCGCAGTTCCTGCTTGAAGGTAGCCATGATGGCCAAGCAAAAAAGGGCAAAATTACTGAAGCTGCAACAAAATATGGAGTCCATGTGAGGACAGTCAGACGTCTTTGGTCTGCAGCAAGGAAGCAACAACGGAATGGTGAAGTTATCCATTTACAAAGCAAGAAAGTTAAGTATTCAAGAGGAAAAAGAGTTCATGTTGATTTAGAGATAATTTCAGGTTTAGAGCTTCAAAAGAGATGAACAATCAGAAGTTTGGCAATCAACATAAACAAATCAAAGTCAACAGTTGCGAGATGGATAAATGAAGGGCTTATCAAAGCTCACACTAGTGCCATTAGACCTGACCTAACAACACCAAATAAGTTGCTACGACTTAGATTTTCTCTTGACCTCTAGAGCTAGACAGGATGCTTAACATTCTAAGGTTTAGAAGCATGGAAAATACAGTTCACATAGATGAAAAATGGTTTAATATGACCAAAGGAACGCATAAGTATTATATGACCCAAGAAGAAACAGAACCACACAGGACTTGTAAAAACAAGAAGTTCATAACAAAGGTTATGTTTATGTGTGTTGTATGTAGACCTCTATTTGCTACTGATGGAAGTGTACTCTTTGATGGCAAGATAGGTATATTCCTTTTTACACAAAAGGTTCCAACAAAAAGAGCAAGTAAAAACAGAGTTGCAGGCACAGTAGAGACAAAACCTATTGATTATGTCACCAAAGATGTCATCAGGAAATGCTTGATCAATCGGGTATGTATTCAATGCAAAATCCAGCCAAAATTAATGCATTTATGTTAAAGTAAAGCATACAGTTGGATGTCTTAAATGACATATGTGAATGCATTAAAGAATGTTTGTTTTTCATCTACATTTCAGATTTTACCAGCCATTAATGCCAAGTGGCCACCGTTTGCAAGTAAAACCATCTTTATTCAGCAAGATAATGCCAAGCCTCATATAAATGAACATGATTCGGTTTGGAGAGAACATGCATGCACAGATGGCTTCAGTTTTTGCTTAGTGCAGCAACCCCCAAATTCTCTAGACACCAACGTCAATGACTTGGGTTGGTTTAGGGCTATATAGGCATTACAACATGAGAGAAATTGCAAAACAATTGATCAATTAATTGAGGCAGTATGTTTCTCATTTGAACAGTTATCACCTCAAACATTGAACAAGGTTTTCTTATCTCTACAAGGATGTATGATAGAAATAATGAAAGTGAGAGGTCAGAATTGTTATAAGATACCCCATATGAAGAAAGATGCACTTATCAGGGAAGAGAGACTTCCATTGAACTTGGAAGTTCCAACACACTTGGTGAGAGAGTGCATAAATTATTTGGTTGAAGCTGGGTGTTTGGAGGGAATTGGAGGATTAATGCAAACTCTAGGTATAGACACACTTGAAGGCCAGTAAGAGGAATGGTGCTTTGGGAATATATTTCCAGTTTATGCCTAAGAAACATGAGAAGGTACAGATCTTCATGTTTAAGATGTAAACAGGCAATATTTTGGTAAACTGAGAAAGTTTTTGTAACCTCAATGATGCAGTTTTTTTGTAATTATGCAGTGTTTTGTAAACCATGATGCAGTTTTTTGTAATGAATGTTTTGTTACCAAATTTATGTAATCAACATGATGCACTGTCTTCATCATCATAATATAATCAACACACTCTGTTTTTTTAATGTAAATCACAGTCCAACATCAAACCACAACCCAAATCAACACACATACCAAATCAACCAAACAAATTGCAGATACTGACTTCAGGACCTCTAACAAACTGACATCTGCTCTCAATTTTGGATTCACCGATGTCAGTTTAGCCTAACCCTAGTGTGAGCATCATATCTTATCATTTCAACACCCACAGAGAACACACACATATGCAATAAATCAAAACAACATAGAGTTGAAAAGATTTTACCGAATCTAACCAATTAAAGTCATAGATTCGAAAGAAGTCGTTTTCCCGTTCGAGTCTTTCTCTTCTCAACCGGTCTTCGAACTGGCTAAATGACTCTTCATTAGTCTCCTTGGTGGACTCTTCATCAGCCCCCGGCGAGAGAATCCAAGCCTCAGATGGCTCGGTTGTTGTCGCACATATGGGTGCATTTACGGCCTCCACCGGTGTGACAAACTTCTTAGCCTTCACGGATCTGCCCAAGGGCACATAGTTTTTTGCGACATAGGGCGGCGGCTTACCGTCTTCATCATCCCAAACCGTTGCGTCGGAATCGCTGTCCTCCATTGGGGTTTCGCCTTCATTGATTGATGTAGAATCAACCAATTTTTTTAGGGAACCAACTTCACTTGGGAAGTTTATGGAGTAACTGATGTCGGACCTCATGGTGGCGGGGGTTTTTTTCGCTGGAGATGGGAGAGCAAGTGAGAGACAGAGAGAGAGCAAGAGACAGAGAGAGAGCAAGTGAGAGAGAGAGAAAGAACGTGAGTTTGAGAGTGACGGCAGAAAGAGATTTGGGAATAAGGTTAGAGATGGGTGGGACCCACTTTTTTTAATTATGCCACTAACTATTCCCTTATTATTCACTAATTCTTTCCATAAATGGAGTAGGACAATTCCAATGGGACAACCAAAAAAAGGAAAGGAGGACAAAATGAGTGGGACGGAGGGAGTAGTAAATTTCTTAATATGCCCCTATTTATTATTTGACTATGTATTTTTTATGAGTTAATCAAAGAATTAAATAGGGATATAATAGTAAATGAGCTAAAAAACATTACTTTTTATGGAAACAAGCCTATATATTTGGGACATCCGAAAAAGGAAAACAAGCCTATATAAATGGGACGGATGGAGTATGATTTAATAATTTGTTCCTTTCAGATGTCATTTAACTATGATAAAATATTGCCACTATGATTGTTATGCAGGAGAGAGATAACAGAATAATCATATGCAGTTCATTGCATTTATAAAACGGACAATACTACTCCATCCGTCCCGTTATTATTGGCTCGTAATTTTTGGGCACGAGAATTAAGAAAAATGTGTAAAAGATAAAAAAAATGGTAGGGTCCACACTTTTAAAAGGGTTAATTTTTATTATTTTAGGTTTGAACCACTAATAACAGGACAACCCAAAAAGGAAAGTGAGCCACTAATAGCAGGACGGAGGGAGTAATAAATATACAAAACACACGTATGATGTTTAGGCTTGAAAATCGAATTAAGGCTAATTTTGTTTAGGTTGTAGAAATTAGCATAGATTTCCTACAACCCACAACTTACGCGCGAATCTGAAGTCTAGTTGATTGGAAAAAAAATTCCCAATAAACCGAAATAAAATACGAATTCACATTTTATCAGCAATCAAGTTTAACAATAGAAAAATATTTAAAAACTAAGAATCGTAGAGCTTTACCCCAGTGAAAGGGAGCTCTTCCAGAAATTCTCGACAGGCCGAAACAAGCCCGGCCCGAAGAGGGGGTTTGGAAATAGTTTTCAACCAGCAATAGACGCGCCTCGGTTAGAACCTCACTAATTGTGTCATTGCCCCAAGCACAAAGATAAATATTAGTAATTCTTAAGTTACAAGCCTTACTTTTATATGTAAATTCGTCCACCATTTTTCTTGACGTCACTGATGTGGGAATTGGGATGTGTCATTATTTGAAATTCAAACAAATAGGACCAGAACTTGAATAACCTATAAAATATATATCGGCGGAATAATTTGTAATTACATCTATTAATTACACAATACAACAGTTAATGGCCGTAATAATTCCCATCACATTCGTGTAGCCTATTATTCAGTACGGTTCATCTTATTCTCCAGCAAAAGATTAAAATTTATGAAAAGAATAAATAAAGCCCAAAAAAAAAACATAGCGACTGTGCTTTACATATTCCCAACTCCCTCTCTGGTAGGGGTGAGCAAAAGAACCAAACCAACTGATAAACAACACCGAAAATATGATTAATCAAACCGCCGGTTTTGATTTTTTTTCTTTTTTTTTCTAATTTCAAAAAACGAGGGTACTGGTAATTAGGTTTTTATTTATGTTTAAAGAGTGGCAGTTAACCGAACCGAACCAATACTCATTAAAAATTATAATTTACAACATATGTATATATTATAAAATTATTATATGTACTAATTTATTTTATTATTTTGATTTGAAAGCATGAGAGAGACCACTTTATAATTTATGCTTATTAAAATTGTATGTTTTGGATCTATGTTTTATGACATACTTTTTCTTCCATGTTATAAATTATAAAAAAAATGAAACTTTCTTTCTTTATGGTTAATCGTTAACAATTGGTTAACCGAACCAATTTTTAGATTAACCGTTGTATCAATTTTTGGTTTTTATTTTTTATACTTTTATTGGTTAACCGAACCGATTAAAAAATGTATGGTTAGTTTTTTTATGAGGCAAATGATCGGTTAACCAAACCATGCTGACGTGGCCGTCGTTTAGCTCACGCAAAATGAATTTGTAATTTTCTATGCCCACAACAGGCTTAGCCAGCTGCAAGTATAGGGTCGAACCCAAGGGAGTTGATCGTAGCATTCTCTTCGTCACCAATGTCACTAAAAAGGGTTTTTTCTTTGGTTGGAGTAGATCCATCTTTGGTCTAAGCGTTATGTAAATAATAACTGAAAACTAAGAGTAAACTAATCAAATAAAAGGGGCAAAGCCCGGATATGACTTGAATCATCAAACATGAATATGGATTCAATCATCGATCTAAAGAATTCTCCCACATGCACATATCAATTGGTTATAGTCCCAGAATAAAGTTGTCCCCATTGTCACGTGTCACTTACCCTTTTGCACAGAACCAATATGTCGTAGAACGAGTAAAGTTTATGACGATTACCCATTATCTAATCCAGATGCATTACCCTATGATGGCTATTCGATAAGGCTTTGCCCGGACAACATTCAGATTTAGACAGACCCAATATGGCCAAAAGCATTCGCAAAGGCATACGACCACTCGCCCACATCAATTGTACTGTAGAATGCAAGACATACATCTCAACATTTTCCCCGACTTTACTTGTGATCTAAGCCTATCAATTAATTAGTGGCCAATTAACTAATCGATTTGCCCAAATCGTATTTTGATCAGACCTAATGCTTCGGGAACACATGCATGTGATTTGATACGCCCAAATCAGACCTCTCGAGACTCTACATATTCATGCTCAAATCATCTTATCATATCCAAGCTTTGATTAAATTAGCTAGACATAATTGAAAGAAAAATAACAACAAGGGTAAAAGAAAATATTACTTGAATAAAATAGAATGCTTAAAAGCATCCAATAGAGTACTTTGGTCAAACTACCATGAAAAAATATAAGCAGAAAATAAAAGTGCCCGTAGGCCTTGTTCTCCTGACACTCTCGAAAATAGAAGCAAGTTACATCATTGGATGTATATATGAATTGGCTTACAACCACATCTTTATATAGGGAATAAACTAGGGTTTCGAATGGGTCTAGTCCAAAGGCTGAGCTGTGTTTGACTTTCTATCTTTAGCATGATTCTCCCAGATCATCTTTCTTATCAGCACCAGATCTGATTTGATGAGGATCTCTTGGATAACGATGAAGATTTACCCATCCTTATCAGTTGCTGCTCTCACAAAGTCATCCATCCCTCTGCCCTCGGCTCGTTGTCTTCTGCTCATAGTTCGTACTTTTTGTCCTGCTTCAACTCTCCCCATAACATTCCTCAAAGATCTGGATTCTGCACGGTACTTGGATTAGCTATTACACCTTCACTTTAGAGCTCCAATGGATGGCCATTTGCCTCGTATCGATGACCTTGCTTTTCTTGCGGAATGCGGCATTTTTTTGCCCAAATCGACATATGTTCTGCCCTGAGAAACCTGCCTCCCAAAAGTGTCCTCCCAGACAATACTAAGACACAAAAAGACCCATAAGACTCGATCTAGACCTAGAATAAAGATACAAAATGAGTATGAAATACGGGCTCATCACATGCTCACCCCTACTCTCCCGTGAATTGACATAGAATTGAGAACTCAATCTCAAGTCAAAATTCAGAATCATGTTCCTGACTCCCCCTCCGATGAATGATGTGGAAACGAATTTTCTAATTATATTGTTAAAATGAGGAGGATATGAGAAATATGCAAGTCCTAGAAATCTTGTATGTAATTTTTTTTAAAGATAAATCTTGAATGTATTCTATCGATATATTACCGTTTAATATATTCTCCCTGTCATTATCATTGTCTGAGATTGAACACGATTGAGTCAACGATTACTAAACTAATTCACAATCAACATTGTTGAACTCTGGCGTATGAGAGATGATTTGTCATTTAAAGAAACAAAAAGAAATCAAGATAATTTGTTCGTTATACTACCTTAATTAGCCAAATCTATTACTAATACGAAAATAAAGTTGCACTATCCACGGTGTTCCGTTCAGAATTTCCTTTATTCTGGTAATTTATCTAATTTTAATTCATATATATTCTATAATTTTTATTAATTAAAATTTTATTAATTTCATATTCTTGAAATATCACATGTTTATCTATTAATCACATCTCATATTTATCTTTTCCTCTATTTAATTAATTTTTTCTATTATGCATATTAAAATAATAATAATTTCGGAATACATTCTTATAAACCCTTATTTTATAGTACATTCTTAATTCATATAATATATATATATATATATATACATATATATGTAATATTACAGAAATTTTTATACTATCTATCTTGACTTATGTGGCAGTATATTCATTAAAGTTTCCTTTATTATATTATACAATTATAAAATTATATCGTCAATTAGATTATGCATAGAATTGTAAGTGCTCGAAAAGTATTAGTCAATCAATTTAATTAATTTATATATATATATATATATATATTCTAATTCGAATCTATCATTATGATTATTATTATATTCATTAGTATGTATTTAATTAATATTTGTAATCTATTTGTATTTATCTTTCCGTGTGTAATGTCTTAACTTCTAATAAACTATTAAACATTGTAGTATTGGTCTATCCATGTTGTTGTTGAATTCTAATAGACTTTTATGTGTCATATTATGACACTATAGTATATATTAGAAGAATTGTCATTTTGAATTATGTTTAGATATTAGAAATAAAATTATTTTTTAAGTTAGTCTCTAAGTAGCGCTAATAATTAAATTTAAAGTAACTGACAAAATTTAACAAAGCAAATTAGCATTTTAAGAGCCCAATATAAAATTTGTAAATGAACTCCCTATGAAGACTAATTATATATATTTTATCAACATGTCGTCTACATGGTATCCTCTTCAATTTTCATTCATGTTTTTCTAAAAACTTCGATTAGTGTTTGCTAGAAAAAAATATACATAATCAAATGTGGGAAAGATAGTTAAAAAAAGAATAAAAAAATTTAGAGATGTAAACATATTTTTTTTCGGCATTTTGGCGAAGATTAGATATATAATTTAGCATGAACCAACGAGACGGTTCAAATATATTTAAAAAAAAGGATTTTTACTAATTTTAATTAATATTAAATTTGTTCACATTTTTATCGAGTAATTTTGCATAAAACAACGAGACGGTTCAAATAACACTAGAATGAAAGATTTTTACTAATTTTAATTAATACTAACTTTGTTCAGATTTTTATCGAGTAATTTTGCATAAAACAACGAGACGGTTCAAATAACACTAGAAAGAAGGATTTTTACTATTTTTACTATTTTTAATTAATATTACTTGTAGTGTTCATATTTTTATCGAGTATTAAACATGACAACACCCTCAGCGCACCAGGTTTGTGTACATCAGAGGCCAAGAGAGGAAGTATAATAGAGACATCATTAACAGATAACGTCCACGGTTCGCTATTTCTATTTATCTTAAATTCTGTATTTTGTGCAATATTAATTTATATATTTTATTTTTTTGGCCTTTTGGATTAGAGATATCAATTTAGCATAAACCAACGAGACGGTTCAAATAGACATAAAAAGAAGATTTTTTTATTAATTTTAGTTAATATTAAGTTTATAGTGTTCAGATTTTTATCGAGTATTAGCCAACGGATTTGAGATGGGTATATACAATAAAGTTACTGTTTTAATTGAGATTAGAACGACAATGTAGAAAATTTCTAAACAAATTTAAATTTGAAAAATACTTAATGAATGAATATGCATTCCAATTCCTAATTATATATATGCGAACATCACAACTTCTAAATAAAATATAATTTTTTTTAAAATGTATACACGTAAATCAAAACATAAGTTATTTCTCGTCGAATCTCGACGGGCTACTTACTAGTAGTTATAAAACAACAATAATCACTATCATCAAGTTTTGTTCTTTAAGTAGTTTAATCTATTACTAATAGGAAAATAAACGTGCCCCCTCCACGGTGCTCCATTCTGATTTTCCTTTATTTTGGTAACTTGTCTAATTTTAATTCATATTCATATATTCTAATTCTAATCTAATAATTTTTATTTTATTATATATATTCACATATCAATGTCAATGTGTAATAGATATCGAATTCTAATTCATATATATTATATACATTCATATTATAATATATTATAAAACTCTTAATCATATCACCTCAATTCTTACAACTCATACAAAAGTTCTTAATCATAATTAATTCACATATATTCTATATATATATATATATTAATCCGATTCTAATTCATATATCATTTATATAATAATATATAATAAAACTCTTAATCATATCACCTCAATTCTCACCCCTCATATAAAAGTTCTTAATCATAATTTATATATAAATATATCTTTCTCGGCCTTTTGGTTAAGATTAGAAATATTAATTTAACACAAACCAACGAGACGATTCAAATAGACGTTAAAGGAAGGATTTTTAATAATTTTAATTAATATTAACTTTGTAGAGTTCAGATTTTTATCGAGTATTAGCCAACGGATTTGAGACGGGTATGTATACAGTAAAATCACTATTTTAATCGAGAATAGGACGAGAACATGTAGGAAATTTCTAAACTTATACTTGTTTGGAAAATAGTTAATGAATGAATACCCGATCCAATTCCTAATTATACGCGAACAACATCACAACTTTTAAATAAGATATAAAATTATTTTAAAAAGTATACACATAAATTAAAACATAAGTTATTTCCCGTCGAATCTCGACGGACTACTTACTAGTAAAAAACTAATTTGAGCATAACAATATCACCGTATAAGTAGGACTTCAAGGATGAGTGTAGACCTGCCCAAACTGGAGGGCCTGGAGGGCCTAACCGGAACCGGCCCGCCGGTCAACGGTTTTTTAACCGGCCCGGCAGTCAACGGGCCAGAACTGTAACCGGAACCGTGAGCTCAAGGGCCGGTTCCGGGCCTGTCTTCATTCAAACCGTGACAGCCGGTTAACCGAAATTATAAAAAATATATATATACATATATATATATATGTGACGTGGCCGGTTCGAACGGTCAAAACCGGCGGTTAACCGTTGGAACCGCCGGTTCCAACGGAAAAAAGGCAGTAGCACAGGCTGCACAACAGCAACATCAATGGCAGCAGCAAACGGCTAGAAAAATAGCCGTTGCTGCTGCCCTCTCCCCCCTCCCTTCCCCCCCCATTTTACCCTATAAAATACCACACTATAATCTCTCAAATAATCACACCAATTCTCATCTCTCTCTATTTAATTTCAAGCATTCAATATATTATTTGTTGCTCAAATTCTTCATTTTTTGTGTTAATTTTGTGCTCAAGTTCTCAACTTCTCTCACCACACACTTCATCAATCCATCCATAACCATATTCTATAATGTCGACCTCCTCTCGTGTCGATAAGGGCAAAGGCGTTGCCGAAAATCAAGACGATGCTCCTCCTCGATCCAAAAGAGGAGGAAGATCGGCTCGGCAAGCTCGAGCAATGGCCGCCGAAGAAATATCAAGGGCGTATGCGGAACAACTTCAACAACAAGAGGATCGAGAGTTTGCCGAGGAAGTTCATCGTCAAGAGGAGGAGATGGTTCGACAATCTCAAGAACAATCCAACGAAGAAGAAGAAGAAGAAGTCGAAGCGCCGCCAAACAAACCAACGGGCCGACCTCTTGTGTCGGATATCTTTACTAAGCATTTAAAAAAAATGCCTAGAGCCCCGGCACCTAGCGACAAGCCCGGAGATCCTCCAAAATACAACGCCTAGCGACAAGCCCGGAGATCCTCCAAAATACAACGCCTATTGCAACTATTGCAATAACGTCTACAAATGGACGCATGGAGGAGGCTATGGCACACTAAGGCGACACATGGAGACGTGTCATCCGGGAGAATACGGGATTGCATCAACACAAACTCAAATTCGTGGCACCGCTTTCTCGGCGACGGGTACATCTTCTCACCCTTTATTTAAATATGATCATCCACATGCCGAAGATGTTATGGCTAGATATTGTGCTATGGAAAAACAACCTTTTACATTTGCCGATAAAATAACCTATCAAGAAAGTATAAAAGATGCATATTGTCCCGCCGCTAAAAAAATTAGTAGAAGTAATATGCTTAGACGAATTAGAAGACAAGCTTTTGATAAAAAAATGGAATTAATGAAATATTTGATGAACTTAGACCATAAAGTTTCTATTTGTGCCGATATTTGGACGGATTGTTTTCATCAAAATAATTACATGGGAATAACATGTCATTGGGTTGATGATAAATGGATACTACAAAAACGTTTAATTGCATTTAGGGGGTTCGATGATCCACACACGCCACTAATATTGCTTTAATAATTATAACCGTTTTAAATGAATACCAATTGATTAATAAAGTATTTTCGGTTGGTTTTGATAATGCATCCGCCAACACCGCTAGTATTCCCGAACTCATTGAAGCATGTAATCCATCTTTCCAAGGAAAATATTTTCATAGTAGATGCATTTGTCATATTTTGAATTTATGTGTTCAAGATGGACTTGAAATTTTTAATGAATCGGTTATGCCAATTAGAAAAGCCGTTGCCCTTTTGCATAAAAATATAACTTTAGGTAAAAAATGGCAAAAATATTGTCGTCATAAGAATATTCAACATAGGAGTTTTGTTAGAGATGTATCACATCGTTGGAATTCCACTTATGAAATGCTTAATTCTACTTTAAAGTATAAAGATTATTTATGCGAATTTTTTAGAAAAGAATTTGCGACGGTTCAATTGACTTTATTACCTTCTTATTGGGACCAATGCATGGATTTATATCAATTTGTGAAAGGTTTTTAATAATGCCACCGTTCAATTATCGGGTGTTTATTATTGTACTTCCGTTCGTGTGTTGGAACATTGCATGTATATTGCACTTACCTTTAAAAATTATTTTAGTAAACCCAATTTTGCAAGGTGTGATTTATTTTATGGTTCAAAAATGGCTAAAATATTTTAGAAATATTCCGGATGTTTTTTTAGTAGTTAAGTGCTTAGATCCTAAATGGAAATATGATGGTGTTTGTCAAATGTTAGATATTTATTATAATGCTTTTAAGCAAATGGACTTTTTAAATGTAAAAATTGATGGAGAAATAATTTTCTTTGATATTCCTATTGTTAGTCAAATAAAAGATGATTTAGAAAGAACTTTAAGATCTTTTTTTGCCGAATATAAGATGACTCATGGATATGATCTTGACATAAATGCACATATTTCTTCTACTTCTACCTCTTCATTTATACCACTTGATTTAAACTCCTTAGATCCTTTAGTTCAACAATTATTAAGTAGCATGTACCAAGATAGATCTTATGAACTTCCTAGGGGCCAAGGTAATAGTGAATTAGATATGTATTTGGGTTGTCGTTTTGTTTTTGGTGTTGAAGATAGTGCTCCACAAATCGACGTGATGAAATGGTGGTCAAAGAGAACGGAGTATCCCGTACTCTCTATCATGGCGAAAGAGTTGTTTGCCGTCCCCGCATCCACCGTCTCGGTCGAACAAGCTTTTAGCATTGGCGGACTCATGTTGGACCAAAGAAGATCAACGATGAAATCAAGAAACATTGAAACCACAATGTTGCTTGATGATTGGTCGAGGGCCGACCTTAGAGCTCAAGAGCTCGACTGGGATGATCGCGACGAGAGCCCAAACGAAGAGTTCACCGAGAGTGATCGATCGGTGGACGAGAACTACTAGGGAGTAATATAATGTAATCGAACTACGTGGACTTTGATTCCTCTATGAGGATACGTAGGCAATTCAATTTTAATATTAAAATTGAGCTCAAGTCCTTTTTTTTCCCTTTTTTTTTCATTTCAACTTTCAAGTGTTGTAATTTCAACAATATTAATGAGAAATGATTTAATATTTTTATTCAATGACTACTAAGTAAAATTAAAAATTTTTTTCTTATATTGTCTTAAGATATATATATACAACAATTAATTACAAAAAAACAAAAATAAAAGAAAATTACAAAAGTTGAAAAAAGTGCTCCAAAAATACAAAAACAATCTGTAATTAACCGCCGGTTTTCGGCCCTGAACCGGCGGTTCGGCAGAAACCGGCGGTTTTTAATTATTATTATTTTTTTTCCAAAACCCTAAATTCTATCTATAAATACCCCCTCAACCCTTTTCTCACTCACTCCCTCAGCCGTCTTCACCTTAATGATCTATCATTCAATCTTCCTCATCTCTTCACCTTATTTATCTTCTTCATTTTTTCTTCTTTTTTAATTTTCTCTCTCAAGACTCAAGTTTCAACGTCAATTCTACAAAATACAAACAACAATGCCTCCTAGATCTAGTATTAAGGTTGATATTTTCAACAAGCACTACACCCGTAGTGCTCCATTGCCCGACTATTCTAATCCAACCTATGAAGTTCATTGCAATTATTGCAACAAAGTTTTCAAGTGGACTCAAAATGATGGCTATGCTTCCCTTGTTCGTCACATTCAAAAAGCGCATTCGACCGAAGCTATGGGAAATTGAGTATGTAATGTTACTAATGTAATCTCTATTTTGTAGTTGAAAATTGAAATATGTATTTTGTAATGTTTAATTTAATTTTCAAGTACTTGTAATTTCTATTTAGTAATGTTTATTTTAATTTTCAAGTATTAATGAAAAACTAGTTCATTTTCATTTATGTTTCATTTTCTTAATTTTCAATGTTATATATATATATATATATATATATATATATATTAGGAAAAAAAAAAATTAAAAAGCGGGCCGATTTTAACCGGAACCGGCGGGTTTTAACCGGGCCCTGAACCGCCGGTTAAAAAGCCCGGCCCGTAACCGTGTACAGTGTACATGGGCCGGTTACGGTTCACTCTCCGGTGAAACCGTAACCGGCGGGCTCGGGCCCGGAACCGCCAGTTCGGGGCCCGTGGACAGGTATAGATGAGTGTGCATGGACTGGGCCAATTTACAGTTAGAAATTGTTGTTGTTGTAAGAGAAAGTTGCGGGCGAGACGAGAGAAATCAAGGTACACATCTTCTACTCATATAATAGGATAATATATAGAGGGACATCATTGTCAAATTATTATAGTAGCTATCTACATTTCTTACCCTTATTAATATATGTTGTTAAATCAACATATAGTATTTGTGGAGTTTGAATTAAATACGATGATTAAATTTTAAATATAAACGTCAAATAAACAACTTGGAACAGACGGGAGCATTTTCATTTGGTCATGTGAGTAATTTTCGTATGTAAAACTATTCTTTATCAAAAATTTATCATACTTCTCAAATTTATAAACTTTGTTATGAAGTTATTTCAATCGGCCCATTAGCTCAGCTGGTTAGAGCGTCGTGCTAATAACGCGAAGGTCGCAGGTTCGAAACCTGCATGGGCCAATTTTCTAAAAGTAAGTTTTTGCTTTACAATGAATCTCTTTTCTTGTTTTCTTTTTCTTTTTTTTTTCCTGAAAAATCTCTTCTATTGTTAACTTGTTTTTCCAAAAATGTTTACGAGTATAGACTACGTTGCATCGTTGAAAAGAGTTCTTTTATTTAGATATTTAGACAACTTTCAACAAAAATAGAGAATCATTAATAATTAGTATGTAATAGTGTTAACTTGTTGTTTTTCCAAAAATGTTTACGAGTATAGACTATGTTGCATCGTTGAAAAGAGTTCTTTTATTTAGATATTTAGACAACTTTCAACAAAAATAGAGAATCATTAATAATTAGTATTGATTACATACGAAGACATAATTTTCTATAAAAAGTATTTGCTTTAGCTAGCTCACAATGAATCTCTTTTCTTGTTTTTTTTTCCCTGAAAAATCTCTTCTATTGTTAACTTTTGTTAGAGCTGTCAAAATCGGCCCGACGGGCCGGTCCGGCCCGGAATGGGCAAAAGCCCTGTGGGCTCAGCCTGGCCCGGTAAATTTACAATATAAAATGGTTTTTCGGGCTGGGTTGGGCTCCACTTTTTTTGGCCCGGAGGATTTTCGGGCCGGCCCAATTTTTCCAAAAAGCCCTTTCGGGCTCGGGCCTGGCCGGCCCGGCCCGGAATTTTGCCAGCTCTAACTTTTGTTTTACCAAAAATGTTTATCAGTATAGACAACGTTGCATCGTTGAAAAGAGCTCTTTTATTTATATATTTAGACTACTTTCAACAAAAATAGAGAATCATTAATAATTAGTTTTAATTACATACGAAGACATGACGTTTCACCTCAATTGCAATTACAATACCACTTTAAATCGTTGACATTATGGTATCCAATCTTTTTATTGATTGCAATTAATTGAAAATTTAACAAATATGTAAATATGTTAACTACGTTAAATAAGAACTTGATAAAATTAATTACTATAAGAGTGGATGTATTATTAATTTTATCATATTTTCAAAAAAAGAGTATTCAAAAATATATTCCATCCGTCCCAATATTCATGGCATGTATTCCTTTTTGAGTCATCCCATGTAACATGACATGTTTCCTTTTTGGACTAATTTAGAGTTTAATTAAGCCCTAATTAAAATTATTTATTGAATAAAGGATTAAAATATTAAATAAAATTATACTAAATATGTGGGCTACACACCTTTTGATCTTTAATTTCTTTCTCTTTGATACCCGTGATCAAAAGAAATAGGTCATGAATATTGGGATGAAATGAGTATTATTTTTTATTTATTATATGAATGAATCTAACCATAATTTGATAGTAAAATTTTAATATCATCATGATATTTAAGAATTGATTATAAAACTAAACGGGAAGTGCAAATTTTCAAAGTGTTGAGTTTGACCTTTCACACTAGCAGCAGGACGTAGTAGTAGGTCCGACCAAATTCAAAAAACCTTCTCACCTTATCCATTTCACAAAACGACGTCGCTACCTGGGCACAAATTTGGAAAGCAAAAAAAGGACAAATGAGAGGAGAAAAAGGGAAAAGGGTTTCCATGGAAAACAAAAGCATCAGAGAGACGCAAATTATTTTAACCCTTACCATTTGATGGCCGTAAGGCCCCTCCAATTCTTCGTCTCGCGCCACCACCCCCATCGCTCCTCGCCGCCCTCCCTCTCCTTCCTCCGCCGCTTAGCTTCCCCTCTCGCTCAACACCACCACCAGGAGATACACCACTACCGCCAGAAGGAAGAAACCCCACCGACGCCTCGGCCGCCGTCGCACCAGCAATTAACCTCCGTGAGCCGCCGCTCCTTGGTCGATACCATGTCGCAGAAGATTGGGAAAGCGATTAGGCGGCCCGGAGCCCCGTCGAAGGCGCGGGTCTACGCCGATGTCAATGTAATCCGCCCTAAGGAGTATTGGGATTACGAGTCGCTAACTGTTCAATGGGGGTAATTTATTAGGATGCTTGATTGATTATTTTTTTTTTTGTTTGTTTTGGCTTCGTTTGATTCCGTTGGGCTTCGATTGGTTGCGACAGGGAGCAGGATGACTACGAGGTTGTCAGGAAGGTTGGTAGGGGGAAATACAGCGAGGTCTTTGAGGGTATTCACGTCACCAATAACGAGAAATGCATTATCAAAATCCTTAAACCGGTCAAGAAGAAGAAGGTCTCATCATTTCTTTTTTTCCGAATCATTAATTGTTCCTCAGGATTGTTTCTTGGCTGAAAAATGTTATTTTTCTTGTTTCTTGGCTGAAAAAATGTTATTTTTCTTGTTTCTTGGGTGCTATGAACGATACCAGTATGAGAAACGAAAGTTAATTACCAATTTCAGTTGCGGGCCTATTTTTAAGCCATATATAGAATGCGAAATATTAAAATTCTCCAACTATCAATTAAACTTTCCAGTTTATTATGCTTTGGAGCTGTATGGTATACAATTAGTTTGATTGTAGACAGGTAACCCGTCTTTAATTAAACCATCTTTTATCTTCGGATGATAGCTTCTGAAATTTGGGGAATATGGTTGAGGAATGGTTCTTCTTGAGGTAGAGGGAGAAGAAAGAACATTAATATTTCCTAACACCAATGAAATAGATTATTGACTTGAAATTTCCTGGAAACCATGATTTTGAAGATTCTTGTTTCACTTCAATTAGGATAGAAGTCATTTTCCATATATTTTCTGGAAATCGTGCCTTTTTAAGTTATATAGGAAACAAAGAGAAAATTTTGTTTCTATTTTCTGTTTTTTGTTCTTTTTTTTTTATTGGGTTGGACTTGGAGGGAAGGCAGTAAAGAATAAGGAAAAGCTAAAAGGATAAGTAGAAAGGCCAAAGGCCAGAAGTGGAGGAGAATTAAAACTAAGAAAAGAAGAGAAAGGTAATTTGAATGTAAAAATATAAGAATGAAAATAGTGTAGAAGTCTTATTCTTGGATGCCTATTATGGGTTCATTGTGAAGCAAGTTTATATTACGATTCTGTTTAGTTTTATAAACTTTCCACTTTTGAAACAACAGTTGCAAGTGTTAAGGTTCTCATGATCGATAGTGCCCATTTCTGCAGATAAAGAGAGAGATTAAGATTTTGCAGAATCTCTGTGGAGGGCCAAATATTGTTAAGTTGCTTGATATTGTAAGAGATCAGCAATCGAAGACCCCAAGTCTTATATTTGAACATGTGAACAATACAGACTTCAAAGTGCTGTATCCAACTCTTTCAGACTTTGATATTAGATATTACATTTATGAACTTTTGAAGGTAGTCTCTTCTTTCACCTGCATTTACAGTTTGAATAAACTTTGGAAATTGGATTTATAATTCTTCAAATTCCTGCTTCTCCTTCGGCATCTTCTTGAACTTTTTCGTCTTCTTCTTGTCATTTTTCATTATCAAATTTGGTTTTTGTGTGTTAATGTTTTCTGTGACCTGTTGAGGAATAGTTATGCTAAATGGACCAGTCCAGGAAATAAGACATTTAATGTGAGATTCCATCATTATGACTCTTATCCTTCCAACCTGAACTTGGATAATGTAACACAATTTTAACTAGAATTATTGAAATTTGAGGTCCGAGTTCTTTATTTTCCTGGGAAGAAAAAATGACGGGCAACAATTTAAATAGGAATTTCCATAAGTTCTGCTTTTGATTATGGGGCAGCAGTAGCAGCATTGATGTTTATTAGTGTGGCTTGAGATCTAGACTCTGACATGCATGGACCATGAGTTCTTCTGCTTGAATGCAATAAGCTTGTTAACTTAGTTAACTCCTTTTCTTGTTTAATATCAAAATGGGGCATGTGCTTGTTTTAAACAAATTAGTTACCTGAGCTCTTCTTTCTGTAAAGAAATGATGTATCCTGATGGAGAAAGTCTGAAGCTTTATTCACCATTATACAGGCTTTAGACTATTGCCATTCTCAAGGTATCATGCATCGGGACGTGAAGCCTCACAATGTCATGATAGATCATGAGCAGCGTAAACTCCGCCTTATTGATTGGGGACTTGCTGAGTTCTACCATCCAGGGAAAGAATATAATGTTCGTGTTGCTTCTAGGTTTGCCTTCATTCTTCACTTTTGGTTTTACTAATCATATTGTCTTATTTTGTTCGTTATACTCTATCTGATAAAATATATCATCATTTTGTAATTTTCTTTTGCTATGTGGAAAGAATAGTTTTAAATTGTTCTCTACATTTCCGATATATTCTGGTTTAGTTAGTGGAATAGAATCACAAAGTATAGTGCTATAAACCACCAACTGTGGAGGAAGGAAATGAAACTCATATAGGATTATTTACCAAGTCAAAGGAAATGAAAATTCTTCTAATATTCAAATCCACTGTTTTTATCTATGATGCATGAGGTTTATATGAATGCTCTAATTGGTATTGAGGTTTGCACTTTGAATTATTGTCAATTTCAGACTTGATCCTCTTCAACTGCTCTATTTGATTGTTCATATTCAAGTTTTATGAATTATGATAAATGCTAACCTTTTGCATAACAAGTGGGGCCTGCCCATTTATCTTGCAGCACATAATGCCACTATAACTTTTTCAAACCTTTGGTCAATTTCAAATATTCATTTAACGTAATGATGAATTTGGATTATTGACTTCTATGATTGTGATTTCATTTTCAAATATTCATTTTCTGGTTATATTTTTTACTTAAATCATATTTGCACGTACTAAAGAAAGGTTCTTATTACTAGAACTTTATATTATTTGGTACCATGATGTGGTCTTACTATATCTCTGTGGCTACTAATCAGGCAATTGTATGAAAGCTGACATGTTTTGATTCTTTTTCTAAAACTCCCTTGTGCACCAAACTTTGAGTACATTCACAGGGTGCTGGATTATGCAAAGTATATAGATGTATAAAGATCTGCAGTTAGATAACAAATGTAACAATAAATTATCTTGACCTAGATTGGGAGTTATAATTCTGAAAATGATAGTTTACTCGATAAAAAATTTGATTCTGTAAGTTCAGTTTTGAGAGAAATAATGAAATTTTTGTTTGGTTTAGCTGAAGTCAACAAATTGATGAGTGTTAGAGTGGACTCTTACTTATGATGTTGGACATATCTTCTCAAACTCTTAATTTTGTGCATGCATCTATTTTCATTATGCGTATGCCGTATAGTTGATTAAATAAACCCCATAATTATGATAATATAATGATATAATTTTTAATCAGAATGGTTAGTATAAAGCAGTGATGGTGAAACCAAAAAATTTGAAAGTTTAGATGCATCTGGATAGGGACTAAATAATGGGGTATACCGTATCTCTAACAAAATTTCCAGATGGTCATGTTTAAAGAAGAAGACATATAAAAAATGCAGCATACAATGATTTATGTTATTATTATTATTATTTATTTATTTATTTATTTATTTATTTATTTTTTTGCATTCTCCTTTATTTGTTATACTTCTATATAGTCTTCATTATTAGAATTAAATTTCAAATTACAATTTGTCTATATGGTTCGTTGCTATATGCTACAAGCCTTCAATGCATAATATTGATTTCTAGGTCAGTGAACTGTGAATATCCTATAAATTGGTCTTTATGGCTGATTGGTTTATTGTTATATCAAATGAGAAATCATTTGCTTGTTGACCTATGAATAATTAGATAGGAGTCTTCTAATATGTATATTCTGAGTGTCTGACAGTCATGGCAATAAGTGACTTTAATTTTGAGTATTTACTCTTATTTATATTTTGCATTGATCGTGGAACTCGGTTGTCTCTTACAAATTATCAAACTATCCAGAATTTAAATTATTGGTAAAAGTTGGGTATCAGAATAAGATTTACATCATGTTAACAGCACTATATTTTCCATCTTATCATGATGTCAGAACAAAATCTTATCACATGGAGGATCTTAAACTTTGATGCTTATCATTCGGTTATTGTGATGATAGATTTCAGTCACATGTACAACCTAAAACATGTTAATCATTGTGTGAATTTAAGCTTATGGATATTTGACAAAATGGAACAGTTGGAAAATGTGAATGAATGAGTATTGTCAAAGCATTACTTAAATCATTGAAATATTCTCTTTTTTTTTTAGAGGAAATCATTGAAATATTATCGTACTTTGCATTTTCTCTTCTGTCTGCTTATTGTTTAAAAATCTAGGTAGCAGACTCTTAACTCAGGCTCTGCTCCCAGATCTTTGCTCTCTTGGGAGGGTCAAATCTTTTTAGTTTGAATGATGGTTACAGTTTCATGCTCGTGGGTACTGGCATAGTAACCTATGGTATTAGCTTGATTATATTGCTTCTAGTAAGGTGTGCTAAACATATATTTTTTCATTTTTTTGCCATATGTGCAGATATTTTAAAGGCCCTGAACTTCTTGTTGATTTGCAAGACTATGATTACTCCTTGGACTTGTGGAGCTTGGGCTGTATGTTTGCTGGAATGGTATGCTCTTTTCTGCTCTGTCTTTTTTAAGATTCAAACGTGTATTCTACACTGGTTGGGACACAATTGTGAATTTTTTGAAACGTTGGGTACCAATATGTCATTATTCTTATATGGGGACACTATTATGTAAAAGTTCAAATGTTGGGACTTGGGACGAAGAATAAGTGATATTTACCCTATCTTTTAAATACATAGGATTGGTTCAAAATATTTTTGAATTTGGACCTAAGAAGCATGGGGACGTGAGAGGAGTGGACGTATCCGTCCCGGGGACGATACGCGAGAAATACGCGTAAAATACGTCCCCGGGATGTATTTTTAGGGTTTATTTTTAAAACAATTTTTTTAATATTAAATACGTTGGAAATACGTTTAAAATATGATCAAATACGTATTTGACTATTAAAATACGTTTTTTTAATAAATTTAAAACCTAAACCCTAAATCAAACCTTCAAGCATCGCCCCTCTTCTCCAGTTCGGCAGTTCTCCTCAAACCCACCCCGCTCGCCGTCACGCCGCCCCGCTCGCCGCCCTGCGCCGCTCGCCGTCACGAAGGTGCGAACTATTTATTAATTGAAAGATGATGGCAGTGGCTATTTATTTCAATTTGTTGTCTTCAACGATGAAGATATGAGGGAAGAGGAGGAGGAGGAGAATGAGGATGATTGACTGATGAGTGAAGAGTGAAGAGGGCTAACATTTTAGTGTGTTTTTATTAAGTATTAACTATTAAGACTATGTTTTATTTGCTGTTTGGTTAACTTTATTATGAATTAGTTGTGTTTTGCTTATATTATTGGTGAATTATGAATTTATAATATATATAAAATATATTTTAAATAAAAAAACTAAAACGTATTTTTGATGTATCGTATCATGATTTTTGGAAAAATGACGTATTTACGTCCCCGTATCGTATCCGTATTACGTATTCGTCCCCATGCTTCTTAGATTTGGACTATGATCACATCTATTATAGTAAAGAGTATCTCAATCTATTTTATCTTTTCTTCTTGTAGCCATAGATGAGAAATTGAATGGTTGTAACTAAAATAAATATAAAATTTTCCTATTTGTATTTGTGCTTATACGTAACTTGTGGCGTACAGATATTCCGCAAGGAGCCATTCTTTTATGGGCATGATAATTATGATCAACTGGTTAAGATTGCAAAGGTATGTTGGTAGATAACTCTCTAATGAATTTACCTATACCATTTTTTATTCCTTACTTATTGCGCACATGACAGAAATTGGTATGCATCCTAAGTTCTAGCAATAGTTTCTCAACTTCTATTGAATTGGCTTGCCTTTTCCTTCTTTGGGTTTAATTGCATCCTTTTTTGTGTATAATTAGATCTTTGGGTTATGGTAATACTTATTCTTTGACAATTGTGTTTGGAAGGGCATGATTAACATTTTAGCAGATTCATTACTTGGTTTCATGTAAGTAATTTATAATCTTGATACAACCTAGTAAGGTATGGAATCTTGATAAAATGACAGGTACTGGGTACGGATGAGTTGAATGCTTATTTGAACAAGTATCGCTTGGAATTAGACCAAAATCTTGCTGCTCTTGTTGGAAGGTGAAATATATGAGACTTCACACTTGCTTTTTCTTCTCTTTTTATGTATATAGTAGAAGAGAGTATTAATTTTCCTGTATGCCAATCTAGGCACAGTAGAAAACCATGGACAAAATTTATCAATGCTGATAATCAACATTTGGCTGTTCCTGAGGTAAGCAGTATCCATATGGCTATATAGAACCTAAATGCCATGTAATAGAATTTCTGTTAAATTTTTTAACTGAATCTTCTTTTATCATCTGAAGGCAATTGATTTTGTTGACAAATTGTTACGATATGATCATCAAGAAAGGCCAACTGCGAAGGAAGCAATGGTACACTCTTTGTTCACATGACTGTTTCCGGCTTTTCAAAAGCAACAGAGGACTGTTGTTTGTGGTCATGGATTTTGAGATTTGAAAATAATAGTAATTGTGATTCATCATGACAATAGTTTATCCAATTTGTACTTCATCTGCTCTCAACTCCTATTTAATGCTCGAAATTGCCTCCAGTTACAAATCTTTTACTGCTGACTGATGGTTTTAATTTTGTGCAGGCCCATCCTTATTTCAACCCAGTAAGGAATGCAGAAAGCCGCAGAAACCGTGGCCAATAGGATTTGAAGGAGGGGTCACCGTGTCAAATTTTAGGTGCCTAATTGTTCTTGTTTCATTTGTAAACTTACTGATCATTCAAGTTGAGTAGCTCTGCATGGCGTGCTTACAGTCTGATTCATCCAAAAGTGTGTTAGACTTCATTGTGCACAAATTTGTGTCAGCCCTTTGTGTGGTTTATGAGATAGATTTTGCTTGATTGATTTATTCAATTAAGATATTTTTCTTAAAAATGACGTGCCTTTGGTTCGCTTCTAAGTCCATGTTTGGTTCGGTATTTTTTGGGCATGGAAAGAGATTCAATTAATTGAATCCATTATTTCTTGTTTGGTTTGGGTATTGGGTTAACCATTACCCTTGAGGGTAATCCAATCCCCCAAAATAAAGCGGTAATAAAATCCTTTCCTCTCTGGAATTATTTCATAAGGTGATTCCTTTCCATTGTTGAATCAAACACCCAATAAAAGTAACACTTATTGTTACCATTTCCTCCCTCTACCTGATTTCATTCCTCTACTCAAACCAAACGATCACTAAATTCATTCTTGTGTCTCGTTGCTGTTGATAAGTTGCCCATAGAAGAAGACACAAGCATGTTGCATGAATAAATCGTCTAGGGAGGGGATCTGCTAAATTTTTTTGGTTGTGCATAAGAGATTTTTGTTCCGACTTCCAACCCCATGCTTGTTCATTCCCTTGATGTTCTGCCATGATTGAGGCTCGGAAACATGTTTCGCACCTCCATTTTAATTTTGGTGCGAATTGTTTGTTTGGTTTCTTATGTTTAGCATCGAACAACAGGCTTTGTTTCTTGTTAAAAATATCTATTTGTGCGTAATTTATAGCAGAAGCGAATATGCTGCACATGATCCGCTCGAGGAACGACCCGGCTCTTTTAGAATGGGCTATCAACACGACCTTTGTATAGTCATTCTTTGTAGGCATTAAATAATACACTTGTTAGGTCATGTAGGGGCATATATACCTACTCACAGTCATTCTTCAGGAATAATTTATTTTGTTGGTATATATTGTTTTAGCATAACTTTGGGAATTTTCATTTAAATATTAGTGACTTTTGAACTTGAGATGGTCTTTAATCTCAGGAATATCCATTCTATCACTAGGTCGGGATTGATTATTGAGAATTCTCAACTCAACTTTTGGTTTGTTCAACACATGCGGAGCCTTTAAGCTGAAGAATGTGCCATGCATCACGAGTTCCGAGTAACCAAATATCATACGAATGAGGCAACATCAGCATAAATAAATAATGCTCTACAATTGGTTTTCATGCTTGAGCTTCGCATCATTTTTTGTAATACGCGTGGCGGTTTTCATTCGTCCAATCCAACAAGGCAGCAGCCGTGCTCGTTCATCAGTTGATTTGATTCGATGCAAAAAGAAAATTGCACTTGTCTGGCTGGAATAAGTATATTATCATGAGAAAATTAAAGAAATGGACGACATCCATTCACAAAAAAAAGGAGTGGAATAAAATCCCATTTACAGAAATTACACCACCACAACGGAAGGTGATGATCATTCATCTCTCTCTATCTATCTACATACTATATTTAATAAAACAGTCACAAAGATGAAAACGCCTTCCTATTTGCTAAATTAGATAATTTGTTAAAGCTAAATCGATTGGAATTAAAACTCTCTGGGATCAACAAAAATAGACAAACCAGGCGGTGACTTAGTCCAGTCACCCACACACCCGTCACTGTAGTCTTCCCCTAACCTCTTAATGCACCATAAATCCTCGGCGCACGATAGACTCTTCCAATGTGGAATTCCTAACCTCAGCGGCTCCCGGCTCGCCACTTCCGTCGCCACCACTCCGCACCGCCGCTCCTTCGCCAGGTTATGGGCCATCCCGCAGAGGGCCCTCACATGCTTCGCCGCATTCGGGCCCTCTCCGCCGAGCCCGAACAAGAAATGAAACCCGAACGGCCTGAAAACCTCCGGCACCGACGGCAGCCGCAGCCACGGCAAGGCCCGGTCCACGGCCCGGCTCGTCCTCGCCAGCACCTTCCGCACGCGCGACGCGCCGCGGACCTCGAGCTTGAACACGTCCTGGCAGTTCCACACGCTCAGCACGGCCCACGACTCGGGCGGGTCGGCTAGGAACTCGGACGGACCCGGCCACGACTCGGCCGGGCGGGACTCGGCCGGGACGGCGAGGAAGGTGCCGAGGCTGAGCTTATTGTTGAGGATTGAGTCGATGTCGCGCGGGAAGAACTCGGTGGTGGCGAAGCGGCGGCGGTAGAGGGTCTCGGCGTCGGCGGGGCTGAGTTTGATGATGGCGGTCTTGCTGGTGATGGTGAGTCGGTGAGCGAAGACGGGGCGGACCAGAATCGCCGGCGTACGGAATTTGAAGTAGCCGCATTTGTGGGTGAAAAGTTTGAGAGAGGGCAGATTGTCATTTTCTGTGGCCATGTATGAATATTCAGCGCCATTCTCCACGAACCATTTTTCTATTTCCCGCACTAATTTCACCCCAATTCCCATTCTCCTACAACATGACAAAACATATTTAGCAATGATTATATAAATATTGAGAAAGTGTCCCGGCCCGGTCCCACATGTTTAAGAAAGAATACTAGTATATGCCAAGAAGAAAGTAGTCCAACTTTATATATACTTAATACTTATATTATATAAATATAAAGACTAAAGTGGATTAATTAAGCAAGCAAAAGGGCGTGTGTCTATAAAATCATATCCATTTTGGGGATGACGTTCTCTTTGTCGAACCATTTCGTAGAAGACGAGATTGTTGTTAAATAGTAGTAAGATATTTGTAAGTAAGCAAAGAATAGAAATAGAATAGTACTACCGATGAGAGGGAGAGACACGAAGGCCTAAAATGTAGGCAAGTTTGGTGAAGAGAGGGAGAGGGAGAGGGAGAGGGTCGTGAGGTCCATTTCTTGAGAGCTTACTGCCGCACGTAACGCTTTTGATGCATCCTCTAATCATCCCCACTATCTCTCTCTTACCATTATCCACCACCATCTCTGCCACCTGAATTTTTCAAGCATTATAATTCAAATAAATAAATAAAATATTACATCATCTGTCAAAAACTTTATTATTTTGGAAAAAAGAAAAGAAAAGAATTACGAGCATGATATAAGCGGGAGAATGGCGGACACGGCAAATGGGGTCGCCCAAGAGGTGGGTGAAGAGGGAGAGTTTGCCGCTGGGCCCCACCTCGCACCTATTCTCCACTTCCTCTACTGCTCTTCCATCTGTTTTAGCATCGTATTCTCGCACCACCACCGCCGCCACGCCGCCCTCCTTATACATAGTTCTCTTTATGTATATATATATGTGATATCGTGTATATATGATCAAAGTGTAGAGATTAAGGTGAAGGGGAAGTGTGGAGGTTGGAGGTATAATAACTTAGATAAACAAAGCGTATCCCAAATCAGAAGAAAGAGCAGAAAATCTAAGTTGGATAGGGAAAAAGTAGATGATTTAAAAGGTAGAAAAGGCCTACAGAGACCAACTAGCGAGAGAGAGAGAGAGAGAGAGAGAGAGAGAGAGAAAAGTTAATGTTGGGTTGAAGCTAGAGTAGTAGTAGTAGTAGTAGTAGTTTGTGTGTTTGAGGAATGAATTTCATCATTACAGTTTGTGAGGGAGGTTGGGATTAGATGAGAGGCAGTGAAGCATTAGTAGTGCTGCTGCTCTTATTTATAGAGAAAGAGGAACCTCATTAATCTCAATCAATGAGAAAAAAGAAAAATAAAAAGAAAACAAAAAGAAAAATGGTGGCCCTGTAATTATTCTATATATGTTATTTCAGTAAACACCAAATTAATAAAATCTTACTTTAATTTACATCATTTGATCACATTATTTAATTAGTTATGTTTCAAACTTTATAAAGATAATATTATTACAGAATTTATATAGAAATGTGAGTATTTTGTTATTGCCGAATATTTTACATTCGCTAACGTAAAAAAAAAAATGAAGAAACCCAGATTATTTCAGTAGAAATCCAACACGCTTAATTTTCCCACAAATAATGAAAAAAAAGGTGTGAGAGAAAATAAATATAAATATAGTATAAATATAAAACAAGAGCAACGAATTTGTTTACTTGTAATACTAATGAAGTTGTAAATTGTAATAATAATAATAATTAATAATACTAAGTGATTATCATTAATAATAATCATCACAAAAACTAAAAGTGGTGGAAGCAGACATCTCTCTCTCTCTCTTCCATCTCTCTCTCTCATAAAGTTTTAATCATTTATTAGGGTTGCTCCATGACTCTGTCTGCTATGATTTTATCAGTATAAATCCGTCCGTTCTTATTAATTAACTTGTTCTTCATACATGAATCAAGATACATGATAGTAATCAGTCATACCATGCTGATGCATGCCGTGCAAATCTTGTTTTTAGCCGGAATTGTGTGAATAAGTCTATGTTCATTATAATTAAATTGGTGTTCAGAATTAGAAAATTTTCGTTTTCGTGGTGATTTGTATTAAAAAAAAAGAAATATGATAGTTATTCGTTCCAGTTCATGCATTTAACTATTCTCGGCCAACCAAAACTGTGCGTTTCTCTTTTGTTTTATCAACACATAATTGGATATGAAAGGAAGTAGAAAAATGCATCTTAAACACCTTTTTTTTTGGAAAAGATCACCACCAAATTTGCTTTGGGGGAAAATTTTATCAAAACTAAAAATCTTCTGATTTTTATAAAAAAAACAAACACAGGGATATTTGAATAAGTTTTTAGTTACGTTTCAAATATCTTACTAATAACAATTATTGTTAATTATCTTGAATTGTTGATTTAAAAGGTCACTTAACACTTTGATTTGTCATTAATTTGTAAATTTATCTGTGTAGTTTAAATTTTTTGGCCATTTGATTGCCACACGAAACCTTTTATACTATATACGTACGTGACCAATCTTATTGGGAAACAAAAAAGCTAAATGACTAGGGGTATAAATATAATGGAACCAAGCCAAGCTATGTAATCAAAAATTTGAAATGACATATTGGGAATGGTCTAATGGTAAAGTAGGTTGTTTGAGATCAAAGATTTCGGGTTCAAATCCCGATAAAGCTTTTATAGATCGAATCTATCACAATTGTATTTGAAAGATTACATAACATGTGTTGTTTGCAAGCTATTATACACATGGATATGATTTATCCAATGCACACCAAAAATAGTGGTCGTAGATTCACATGATTTAAAAAAAAAAAAAATTAAAATGGACTAATCTATTATCACGTAGAACTCGGATTTACTTCATCAAATTTATTGAAGGCTAGCTAGGGAGCCTACTCTAGTTTGAACAAGCTTTGAGATATTATAAATTATTCATCGATCATTTGATTTAAGAAAAGTTAATAATATACTCTTATTCTAAGATGTACTAATATATTTACTAAAATCTATGATTTTCTCATGGAAATATCTATAATTTATAATCTATAACTATATAAAAAGAGCCTTATTTTTTTTAAGGAAAAAAGAATCTTATTTATAAAACTTGATTTAACTATTTTATTCTTATTATATATTTAGTTTAAGGGCAATACTGTAATATAGTATATTATATTTATAACAAATATAATACTAATTCATTAAAAATTAAGAGTTTTGCTTGTTCCGCAATCGACTAAGACTGTACACGCTTTAAGTTGAAAAGTCCCTAGATCTGTTATAGAAGATATTATTCTATTAAAAAAAAATAGTATTTGCATATTATTCTCTTCTTCTAACAATACTCCAATGACAATCTTAAATTTGAGCTATTCTTACGTTTTGAATATAGTGTTGCGGGTAATATACCGCAACACTATTCATTGTTGTATCATATTTTACTATTTTTTAATTTCTATTATGTGTATATATATATTGTTAAATTTAGTTATATTTTTCAAATGTAATTTATTTAATTGCATTAACAATAAAATTACATATAATTCAAATTTAAATGGTTTTAATGAGACTTGACCCTCGATTTATCATTTTTTAAATATAATTTTGCACATTAATTTAATGAATTTCAATTTATAGTATTTGTTATTGAGATAAATCTTACATAATATTAAAATTAAACAAAGAAAGAAAGAATATTATGGAATAATTTTATGTTAAATATACTGTATTTGTGTAAACTGTTAAAGATGGTCTTACACTACCTTTAAAGACAACCAAATAAAGAAATGGCCGACCTCCACATAAAAAAAAAATAAAAAATTGAATTAATTAGAAGCAATCAGACCATGGTCAACCACAGACCATGCGGTCTCTTTGATGCTGCCAATGGGACGGTGATAGTGGCGTCCCCAGGCTTCCGAGAATTGAATGGGCAAAATATGTAGAACAATTAAAAAAAAAAATTTTGTTTTAGTTTCATATTTGCCCCTACTTTTTAAAAATTTTGGTGGAGAAAATTAATGTATTTTTGTAAATTTATATGATTATAGGTCTAATTAGAGGTATTAATTTTTTTTGAGGTGGGGCAATAAACCCACTATTCTTATATGTAGCTCCGCCACTGGATGAAGACACTTGCCTCCTTTCCATTAGTTAGTCAAATTTTATTTGAATATTAAAATAAAATCTTAATATCTTTTACATATTATACTAAATAAAATTAAAAAATTATGAAATTTCATATTTTTTTTCATTCTCTATAAATAGTAGGGGTGAGCACGGTTCGGTTAACCGACCGTTTGTCACAAAAAAAACCGACCATACGATTTTTAATCGGTTTGGTTAACCGCTAAAATGTAGAAAATAAAAACCAAAAACCACTATAACGGTACGTTAACCTAAAAATCGGTTCGGTTAACCGTTATTCAACGGTTAACCATGTAAAAAGAAAACTTTCAATTTTTTTATAATTCATAGCATGAAAAACAAAAATCCATATCTTAAAATTTGAATACGAAATATACATTTAAAGAAGTATAAATACTAAATTGAACACTCTCATGTTTTCAAGTCAAAGTAGTAAAATCAAGTTAGTTAATATTATAATTTATAACATATAATTAGTTGGTATAACAATTTTATAACATATAATTAGTAAAATTATAATTTTAAATGAGTTTCGGTTTGGTTCGGTTAACCGTCGATTTTTATATATAAAAATAAAAACCTAACCGTTATCCTGGGTTTTTTAATATTAGAAAAATAAACCGAACCGTCGGTTCGGTTAACCACTTTTTCGGGACGGTTTCTGTACGGTTTATCTGTCGGTTCGGTTTTTCGGTTTGTTTTGCTCACCCCTAATAAATAGAGATCAGATTTGTTATACTATTAAAAAACACATTGAAATTTATATTTTTTTAAGTTCTTACAATTTTTGCTATTATTTCAATTTTTTAATTATATTTAATTATATTATGATTAAAAATAACACAAAATAATTATATGTAATGTTGTGGTTGGATAGTTGTAGTAGTCATGGATAAACCACCAAAAGTAGACGTTGGTTGGGTCGAGATAAATATTAGGTATATGGATGAGAGAGAAGTTAATTAAATATTTGAAATGTTGGATGATTGGGTGGTTGCTGATAAACATAACCTTATAATTTTGAATATACCTTTAATTTTTCTTTTTTTTTAAATACCCAAAATTATATATCTTGCTGCAATATCTATTAATGAGACATATGAAATATATTTTATACATATATAATGTAATGTTCTAATTACTATATTACGTACCTTCAATTCTCAACTTAATGTGAAAGATATGTCTTACAAGTTAACAACGAGTTAATGTTGCTGTTTTTTTCTTTTTTAATTTGTACATGTTTATATATTTAGTTCCGTTGAATAAGTATCGATAGTATTATAGTAACATGATATATAAAAGTTTTAAAACAAAAAAAACCTGGTCAAAGCAATAATTCCTCGGTAGTAACCGGTGGAATAAAAATGAAATGAAGTATTACTATTTAGGGAAAAATGAAATGAGTAGACAAAAGCATGGTTATGATAATAGCAGGGATGTTCCCTGTCCGTTACTTGACTCTTTTGCCTAACATATTCGAATCACTGATAATCACGAAGCACCAAAACAATTGTAGGCCCGCCCTTCACAAACATCACTCCCTCATATCATACATTTTCATGTCTCTTCACACGCAAATACATCCATGGGATACTTACAAAATTCCCCTCAAACTTCATAATTACTTCTTTTTCCCTTAATTTCCAGGGAATTTGTAATTTTTTTGAAATATATTACTTGCAATTGCTATAGTATGCACAATGTATATCAACAAGAGGTCGCTTAATTAGTCCTCCTAGATCGTCTGATATAGAATGAGTATTCTTGTGACTAAATATCTCGAGTTCAAATTCCACCAGCATATTGTAGTTAAGTCGAGCCTTCTAATTGCCGATTAGTTTCATCATATAAAAAAATTAAGGAGTACTAATTTATTTGCAAGTTGAAATTGTTTCCGGTGGTGGAGCGACCAATCATTTTCTTCTTCTTCTTTATTTTTATAAAATCGTAAAAATTATTAGCATTTTGTGTGAATTGCTATATAAAAACCTCAATCACCATTTCAAATTGCATGAAAAGTGGTTTCTTGAAATCTTGAACTCAAAATTTAAAAAACATGGAATTTTTATTGCTACGCCCCCTATTTGTTGCATAGTTGAGCGGACGATGCATAAAAGAAAAAGAAAAATTAATGTTTATACATAGCAGCATAGGCCCATATTTAGTCATAATAATGTAGTGAGAAATCTATAGATGTATATATGAACACATACATATGTGATGTGTGTGCGTACGTGAGTTTACTATTAAGTAAAAGAAAGAGATGAGAAATATATCCGTTAGAAGTGATTCAATAATGGTGGACGTGTGTGTGATCTTATGCTTAAAAAATCATTAGTTAGAAGTTTACTAATGTCTTCTAGATCAAGTCCAATGTAGATGACTTAGTTTAATATGATTTGTCCCTTTTAATAATAGTATGATTCGTAGATTATTGTACCAAATCGAAATTTACATACAGCACACTCATAAATAGTTAAGAGGGGCGGGGAAAAATTAGGTTTCAACCATAGCCACAAATATTAATTGGGCGATTAGGCAAATTGTTCACATTAGTCTGGCTAATAAATGTTGTCAATTACATTGACAAGAATATAAATAGATAGAGTTTATTAATTTATTTGTCCAAGAAAAGGATCTCTTATATACGCAATTATCACTTATTGCCTACAAAAAACACCTATTTAACGACGGAAATTTCTGTCACCGCTGCTTTAAATTCCGTCGCCGATTTGACGTCCTGACGGATCGGCGACGGATAATATTCGACGTCGATTTCTTGGTCGCCGGTGAAATTAACGACGGAATATAGGTCCGTCGGGAGGGGGGACGACGGATCGACAACGGATACTGACGTCGTCGAGAACGATCATCGATTTCGTCGTCCTGGAATTGGCGACGGACCTGTCCATCGTTACGGGACGACGGACAAATTCCGTCGGCGATTTAAAGAGTTAACGACGGATTATTTGTCGCCAATCCGTTGGCGACTGAAGACGGAAATCGTCCGTCGTTAGTTTTGAGTTTGTTCGTACTGTATCTTTCTGTCGCCAGTCCGTCGGGAATGTTTTATTTTTTAGGCTAATAATTTGTTTTATTTCATTTCCAACCACATGTTCATATAAGACTATATCAAGTTGTTCCTTCATCTTAGCTGACTCAGCAGCCTACCTCTTCATTCGCTCCTCTAATTAACTGTAGTCGTTCATCACGCTGAGCTTACAAAAGCTGCAAATCTTGGAATATAAGACCATTCTGATAACGCTTATACGTACATCCATTCAAGATGATTTCCACTCATTCTCTTATCCACTAAATCTGAAAACAAAATTAAATGACTCACAATAATAAAATTATATAATTCAGCAGCATAACAACTATAATCCAGGTACCAAGTTCTCTAACAAATAATATTTGTTGGGAGACGATCCTTAAGATGTAAATAATTTTATCTCAATGGGAGAAGATCTTTAAAAAAATATTACATCTATCCCAATAAGTATCACATGTATATATTAAGAAGTATATCATCCCATAATACAATTATATTGTATGTCAACATGTAACACTTATTAAGAAATCTAATAAACCATATATATATTAATGCATATATATTCATTCACAAAAAATCAAAAACTTATTAATTTCTAGCAATACAACGTGTTTTTCTTATACAACAACAACTATACATATGTAGTCATGCTTTTCTTATTATCTCAACGAATTCACAACAAAATATAACAAAATCAAATAATTCATAGAAATCATTAGTACTAACACAAAATACTCTTTATTTTATTTCCATGCCTATATCTACGAATATAAACATAACAAACACATTCATATATTTTCAATCATATACGAACTATAGAAATGTCATCAACTATGTACTATTTATGAAAAACACAAAAATGCCTTGACGGATCCTTGTGACTGTTCTTGTGAATGCGCCTAATTAAGAAACCGGCAGAGAGATAGAGAGTTGTGCTTGTTTCTCCAATACAACAAGAGAGAGAAAATTAGAGAGAGAGAGAGGGAGGGCGAGAGAGAGAGAGAGAGAAATAGAGAGATGACTTACCCAGTGAGAGAGAAGGAGCTCCAGCAGAGCAGGCAGGCGACGACGGCTGGTGACTGGACTAACTGCAAGAGAGAGAGAGAGAGAGAAAATCAGAGAGATAGGGAGGAGAAGAGAGAGAGACAGAAAGAGAGAGATAGAAGGACTTACCCTGCGAGAGAGAAGGAGCTCCGGCAAAGCAAGCACGCGACGGCAGCAGCAGTTCCGGTGACGGGACTGACTGCAAAAGAGAGATAGAAAGTCAGCGAGAGAAAGAGAGAGGCGAGAGTGACTGACCTGAGCGAGAAATAGAGCGGCAGCAGCACCATGGTGACAACAGCCGGAGCGAACGACGTCAGGCTGAGCGACAAGTGCTACAACGACGGTAGACGGCGAAATGGTGAGAAACTAAGAGAGAGACAGGGAGAAAGAGAGATGTGCGATTTACCGTGACCAAACAACGACGAAAGACGGTGACCGCTGACGGTAATGGAAGAACTCGGCGAGAGATTACGACAGCTGTGTAGAATTGAAATTTAGGGCTATGGCAGAAATGGGGGAAATGGACGATGGTATAGAACTATCCACGACGAACAAATCCGTCACCGATACGTCGCCGGCTTTAACGACAGACTCCGTCCGTCGCCGTTCTTAAATTTAAATCACCGACGGAACAAATTCCGTCGCCGATCATAAAATTCAAACTCAAAATTTTCATATGAACAAGCAACGACAGATTCAATCCGTCACGAATCTCCAGAATTTAAAAAAGAATTTGTTTTTCTAAAGTTAACGATGGATAGTTGTCCGTCGTTGATCTTGAGACGGAAAATCCGTCGCGGATGATGGCGCGAACCCCTCCCGCCAAACTCTGTCGCCGTTCCGCCGTTTCTTTTCCGTTGTGAGTCCGTCATTGATGGACGATGTCTTCATTTCCATCGTCGTTGCCGTCGTTATTTTGGTAATTTTTTGTAGTGGCCTGATCGACAAGAATTTAGTAAAAAAAATCGTGGAATTATTTGAGACGAGGATCCTGTCGATGTTGAAAGCAAGATTTTGATAAAAAAATAAATAAATTAATTTAAAGGTGGTTTGCATGGCTCGAGGAATGATTAAAGATTAATTAGTTGATGAGGAACACCCAATTAATATTTGTTGGTCCCGAGACGGATACCTTGGTGTAGAGGGGGGTGAATACACCAAGGTTTGAAAACTTTTCCAAGTTAAAACTCTTTTTGAGCTGACTGTGTTTAATCAAGCTGGAAGACAGCTGAGTAAACACAGATGACTGTGTGTGTGCGGAAGTTGGCGGGTTTTGGAAACTCCGTCTGTTATTTCAAATTATATTACAAAGCTTTGTTTCTCTTTTCAGTTAGTCAGTTTATGCAGCTTGATGGAATGCTTATGAGGAGTTAGCTGGATGCATAAATAAAACAGGAAAGAACAAAGTTATTTAACGTGGTTCGGAGAAACTACTCCTACGTCCACGACCAGAAACCTTCTGGTAATCCACTAAGGATACCACTGACTTTCCGCGCAGTCAGCAAGCGTTGCAGCTTAGTTCCTCAAGCTGGATACAAGTTTACGCGTACTGTATCGAAATGTAACCAACTGTTTACGGGCACAACTGAAGCCTAACCTGTAGTTTACGGGTACTACAAAATCAACACTCGAATTACGCGCTTCGAGCAAGCGTACTTTTACCTAACCTTTTCTGGGTAGAAGGGTTTGGATTTGGGTTTTTCAACTATGAACGAGTTCTTACAATGAAGATGAACTCGTTCAAACTAGGCTTAGAATAAGAAAGAATTGTATGCCTAGGTTCTAGTGGGAGATAGCATCAACAACCTGAGAACGTATATGAACTTTGAAGAATACAGGCTGATTGATCTTGAAGATTACAGAGAGACTACTAGATATTGACTTTAGTAGTCTTCTTTCTGTGTAGGCTTTTGATCTCTCGAATCTGGTTATTGTTCGCCTTTTTCTTTTCAAGCAAATAAAACCCGCAAGTGTACGGGGCTATTGTAATATTCGGCAAGCAAGGTCGTATTCCACGAGGACTAGTTCGAAAGCCTTATGAATACTACTAATAAGCTATTTTAATCTATTTAGACTAACAAATAAATTGGAGAGATTAAATTAAATTAAAGAAAACAAATAAACTCTAAATAACAATAATTAAACTAATAAACGGGAGGAGAATATGGAAACGAAGCTATTCTAGGGACTAGATTTCGATGGATAAGCAATTAGAAATCACTTTACTAATCAATTATTGATAGAATCCTAATTATCTAGGGCGATCTCTTTTCCACTCTAGCCCCCTCTCGGGCGACTCGAGTTGTAGATTACAAGCTAGTTATGCCGTCTCCGGTCACTAAGCTAGCCTATAACTCCTAACGGCTCCTTGGATCAAATGCCCTCACAAAACCACTCACCATATCGGGTTATTGCAATATTGTGCCTCGTGTTTGGTTCTAGTATCGATTCCTCCTCTCTCGAGCCTCAAATCGACACAACAAAAACATTCAAATGGTAGCTAAGCATTTAAATATTCAACCAAATCAACAAACACAAGAAAATAATAGAACCTATCAACAATTAATTAAAATAAAGATCAATCCATCACAAACTCATCTAATCCAATCTCTAGAATAGGGAAATTTAGCTAATCATAATGAAAAGTAAATATCCACCAAAAAAAAATTTAGCTAATCCTTGGTGATCTTGAGCTCCAATCTTGAGATCCTTGTTGTCTTCTTCCCAATTCTCCCCCAAGCACACTTTCTCTCTCTAGGTTGTTGGGTGGAAGATGAAGATGGTGGAGATGTGTGGAATGGTGGATAGTTAGAGAAAATGGAGGCTAAGAATTGGGTGTATGTCTTGATTGCTAGGATTTGAATTTTGGAGGGGTATTTATATGTTGTACAAGTGGGAGAAATGATTTGGGAGTAAAAAATACGAAAATAGGAGAAAAAATTAGTCAAAAACGTGTTTTGGGCGTAAGGAGACACGCCTTGCGCGGTCACTCGGCAACCCACTCCCGGAAGCACAAATTTTCTTCTTCCGCGCGCGGTTTGTGTCCCGCGCGCCTAAGTCGCGCCCGGAGGCGGTTTTTGTGCATGATCTGCTCGGCCGCGTGCCAAGGTCGCTCCCGGTTGCGCACCTTTTATGTTTCAGTCCGTTCTCCCTCGTCCGGACTCCGAATTGACCTCTGTTTTTTCCCATTTTCTCGTATCGAACTCCTCTACGACATTCCAAGCTCCTTTAACTCTAATTTGGTCTTCATTTTCTTGAGATTTAATCATAACTACCAAATAAGTGTGAAATGTTCACAAAACAACACTTTTTGCAATAAAGCTCAAATCAAGCATGGTTTTCTTTGAATAAATGGCATTGTTGGGAAAATTATAAAGTTTTGATTTAATACCAAAACCCAACTGATTCTCCAACCGAATAGATGATCGCTTCATCCTAAGTAGTGTTGTCAAGCTCACCTGTTTGAGCTCTAGATTTTCTAGGTTTACAGGTTCAGGAAGCAGAAGACAGCAGACGATCTAGCTGTGCCCACAGCAGGAAGCAGAAGACAGCAGACGATCCAGCTGTGTCTACAGCAGGAGTCAATCTTCAGCTAAGTCTTTCAGCAGAGCATGATCAAGCTGAAGAGAATTCGAGCTGAGTTCAAAACACAACTGGACCAGCTGTACAGAACAAAAGGAACTAACTCTGAAGACAACACTTCAAGTCAGTTTACCCAATCCAGCTCTGAATCCAGAAGCCAGCTCCAAAGGCAGAAGATCCCGACGTCAGAGAAAGTCAACATGCCTCGACCAATGAGGGATTGCCAAATCAGTATCCTAGACTTCATGACCTAGGATGTGACACAAATGAAGACAGGTGCAGATTCGCCCAACGGCAGATATCGAATTTAAGGAGAGTAGGTAAGATTCAAACGGCTCCTCCAACGGCTAGTCTTGAATCTCTACCTATATAAACCCGTCTTTAACCTCAGGATCAAACACGAAAAACTCTCTACAAGCTTTCATTCTCTGAAATCCTCAATCTTTCAAAAGCTCTCTAGCAGTTCTACATAGTTCAAAGAACACTTTATCTTAAAGTGTTTCTAGTTCAGAAACTGCTTATTTTTTTGTCTGATCCCTAGGCCAAAATCTTTGTATATCTTAAGCCTAGATTTCGAACGAGTTCATCATACTCTAAAGTTCTTAATTGTAAGAACTCGTTCACAGTTGGAACCCCAAACCAAACCCCTCTTTACCCAGAAAGGTTAGGTCAAGGTAACGCTTGCTTGAAGCGGGAAATTCAAGTGATTGTAAGGTTTTTTCAGTACCCGTAAACTGAAAGGTTAGGCTTGACAGTGCCCGCAAACTGTTGGAACACAGCTCGGGTTAGAGTTGTGAAGTTGCTTGGTACTTGGAAACCAAGTGGTAGTGAATTACCAGTGAACCTGGTCGTGGACGTAGGAGGTGTTACTCCGAACCACGTAAAAATCTCGTGCTCTTTTCTCTCTCTTTAAATTTAGTTTTAGTACTAACTTTATCATCTCATTGCATATTTGATCTAAAACTGCATACACAGCTGCTCTCCAAAGACAGCTGTGTCTTTCCGAAAGTTGCACAACTTGACTAAACTGAAAACATAAAGTTAATCTTTTCAAGCTGAGTTTTTCTAAACAACCGAGCTAAGTTTTCAAACCACCACATTCCGCACCGCCAGCTGAGTTATTTTTCCAGCTAACCCTCCTCAGCTGGATTAATAACTGAGCTCACCATCTCTGTTATTTAAACTAGAAAAAGTTTTCAGAAATCTATTTGGTGTATTCACCCCCCCTCTACACCAAATACCTAGCTCTGGGACCATCAATTGGTATCAGAGCAGTGGTTCAACAGTCCGCTGTTTCTGTATCAAGAGATCTCTCTTGACAATCTGTCAGTGGTCATCTGAACATATCCTCTTTGTGAAAAACTCATAATATTACATACTGTGCATATCTCCATGGATTCTTATCTTAACAGAAATCTTCCCACCTTCTCGGTCGACGATTATGCAATATGGAAGTTCAGACTGAAGAGCTTTCTCTGTGCACATCATGATATGATGTGGGACGTCATCAACGATGAACCCATCATAATATTGAAACAAAGAAACGAGCTTGTTCCAACTCAAGATGGTGGTCAACCAACATATCAGCTCATTCCCAAGCCCAAGAGTGAGCATACCTCAGAAGAAAGGAAGCAGGCTGGACTAGACAGCTTCGCGAGGAATACCATATCTTCAACGGTCTCCAACGTCTACCTCAACAAAATCATCAACTGCGAAACCGCAAAGGAGATGTGAAAAACCCTAGCAAAGCTATGCGAAGGGTCGGAGGAGATAAAGGAAAATAAATTCACTATTGCATGCCAGAAGTTTGATAACTTCAAACAGCTGATCAACGAATCCATCGAAGGGATGGAACTCAGATTCTTCAATATAGTGGTGGAAATAGAAACCATCCGAACTTGGAAATACACCCAGCGAGAAAAAAAATCTAAAAGTTCTTTCAGCGCTCACAGCTGAATGGAATACATATAAGGTGGTACGCCAAAGTCGAAGTGACTGAGGTGATCTTTCAACTGAAAGATTATTCTCCCTGCTCAAAGCCAACGAATATAACTTGAAGATTACCATGAAAGAATCTTCACGCAATCAAAATGATGGAGAGCTGACACCTGCGCCAAAGGAGATTGCGTTCAGAGCCAACTCTGAAAAATCCGCATACAAGCAGTCAACTGAGTCATCAAAGAAGGACAAGAAGGACATGAGCAAGGAAGAGCTACTTGAAGAAATAGCCATGCTGGTAAAAAATTACAACAGACTCAACACCAGCAAGGGCAAATACAAGAAGTTCACAAGAACTTACAGAGACAAGTACGCAGCAACTGATGAGAAGTCAGCTGACAAAAGAACAGAAGAAGGTTGCTTCAACTGCAAGGAACCAGGACACTACCGGCTAGATTGTCCAAAGCTGTCCAAGAAAGATAAAGACCAACTGAAAGCTGAGGCAGCTGACAGAAGGAGAGCTTACATCGCCGATGAGGAATCAGAGTGCAACAAAATGGATGACAACATGCCATTTTCAGACTCGGAAGAAGAAGCACTGATGGCCCACGATGAACCTGATTGGGATACGTGCTTCATGGGACAGACGACATTGATGAAGATGAGGTAATGTCTCGAACCCAAAATCTATCTAACCTCTCACCATCACACGAACACTCTACACAGGTTTCAGAATCAGGGCTACCTGACTGGAGTATAGTAGAGAAAGTAATGAACGACTCCAAGGAGCTTCAAGAGATCCTTGACGTCATAATATGTGAGAATGCCGAGCGGAAAACGGAATTGGAAAAGAAAAAGGTATCAGAAGCAGCTGATACAACACAGCTTCACGAGGAAGTTGTTTCACTAAAAGATAAAATAGTGAAACAAGATCAGCTGATGAAGGACTTCTACTATGAGAAGAAACAGCTGATGGAGGATTTGGAAAAGGTCACAGCTGAATCAGAAAAGAAGTCAGCTGAGATCCTTGAGCTGAAAAACACCGAAGAAGTACTATCTAAGAAGATAGTAGCTCTCATCAAAGCCACATCAACAATGGACGAGATCATAGGTGCACAACGTCCAGCAGCACTCAAAGCGGGACTGGGATACCATGAATCAAAGGACGCCTCAAACATTGCCTCCACGAGTGGAACAAAGGTAATGTTTGTAAGAGCAAAAGAACATCCAATCCCAGCAACTCAGCATCAACAGTTGAGGACACAGCATGCGTCAGAAAGACCAGCTGTGAGACATCCTCAAACTCTGTCAAGGACACAGCAGGCATCAAAAAGGCCACCTGTGAGACATCCTCAAGCTCCGTCAAGGACACAACAAGCATCAAAAAGGCCAGCTGTGAGACAACCTCAAGCTCAAATCAGACAGCAACTTGCTCAACCTCAACAAAGACAACAAGCTGGACATTACAGATACCAGCAACAACAACAGCACGTTGAAAGATATCAACCGAGATATCAGAGATACCCAGCTGGATATCACTCATATGATTACCAGCTGGAGAACCATTTCCAGCTGAAGTATCACAAGAGACAGCAGAGACAAAGGAACGTCTCAGCTGAGTACTCAGCTGGATACCAAAGAAGATCAAGACATCAAGTCAGGAAGACACTGAGATCAAGACCCCGCCAGCAACAATCGAAGAACACAAAGAATGTGTATATCGACTCAGCTGGAAGAATTGTCAGATCAAATGACCCAATTCGAGTCATCAAGTAGATCTGGGTCATTAAAGGATCTCTGACTAACCCTCAAGGACCCAATTAAAACTGGGTACCTAAACTTTGATCTTTTGTATAGGTTGCAAGGGAACGACGCATCATTGAGGAGTCAATGAGAACGCTATGGTACTTGGACAGTGGATGCTCCAAGCACATGATGCACTTAAAGCACCTACTCCAGGAGTATATCGAGTGTCCAGGCCCTCAAGTAACATTTGGTGACAACTCGAAAGGCCTAACCAAAGGTTATGGTACATTTAAAACTAGAAATGTTATAATCCCAAATGTTTCTTATGTACAAGGATTGCAACACAACTTGCTTTCCATTAGCCAATTCTACGACAACGGTTTTTCTGTCAAGTTTGATGCACAGGGATGCACAGTGAAGCACAGGGAAACCAAGCAGATACTCCTAAGAGGGAAAAGAGAAGGAAATATGTATTTTGTTGACTGGAACAGCAGCCATCCGGAGACTTGTCTTGTATCGAAAAGCAGCAATGAAGTCAGCTGGCTGTGGCACAGACGGCTGAATCATCTCAACTTCAAGACAATCAACAAACTGGCTAGGAACCAGCTCGCTAATGGAATTCCAGATCAAGTATATGACAAAAGTCATATGTGCAGCGCGTGTCAACAAGGAAAACAGACAAGAATTTTATTCTCTCTCAAGCCAGTTCAGTCAACTGATCGAGTACTCCAACTCCTTCACATGAATTTGTTTGGTCCAGTTACTCCAGCAAGCTTCAATGGCAGAAAATATACTCTGATCGTAGTAGATGACTTCTCAAGATTCACATGGGTGTCATTCCTGTACCAGAAGAGCGAAACAAGGACTAAGCTGCCTATCCTGCTGGAAAGACTGTCAACTCAGAATGAGTGCAAGATATTGTCAATCAGATCAGATCGAGGAACAGAGTTTCTAAATGAAACCATTTATGAATACTGCGAGGAGAACGGAGTTCAACATCAAACCTCAGTAGCACGCACACTTCAGCAGAATGGTGTAGCTGAGAGAAGAAATAGAACACTCAAAGAAGCGGCTACCTCAATGCTAGCCAGCTCTGCCATTCCAAAGAAGTTCTGGGCTGAAGCAATCTGAAGCAATGAACACAGATTGCTTCACTCAGAATCGCTCCCTACTCACATCAAGGCAAGGAAAGACGCCGTATGAGCTTTGGAACAACAGGATACCATATATTGGATATTTCAAGGTCTTCGGATCGAAATGTCGTATCCTAAACAACGGAAAGATACAGCTCAAGACGTTCGACGCGAAGACAGACCGAGGAGTATTCTTTGGTTATTCTGCTGTGAGTAAGCATATAGAGTCTTCAACAGAAGGATTCAAACAGTCAAAGTAACTCCACATGTTACCTTTGACGAGTGATCATTCGAATATAGAGACTCTATCAAACGAAGAAACGAAGGAGAATCTTCAAGACAGATTCAAACAAGAGCTCAAGAAAATCGATTCAGGAATTTGGCCGAACCATTAATTTGGGATGATGAGCCAGAGAAGGAACTTCAAGTCAATCGGGAAGCTCCACCAACTGGAAATCAAGAAGAACCTTCAACGCCAAATCAAGGGGGAATACCATCAGCTGGAAATCCAGACACAGCTGAATCCCCAGCTCCATCTCCAACAGAGCTTCTACAGAAGTCACTTCATAATCCAACTAAAGGAGAATCAATCTCTCAAGACTTAACTCCAGAGCAACTCCAAGCCAGACAAAATCTTGCCACTTCTAGCATCAATCAGCTGGAAGAAGAAATTCGTAAAAGGAGAAGATGGATTGAAGATCATCCATCATCAGCAATCATTGGAGAACCATCTGACCAAGTCAAAACCAGAAGCTCAGCTGGTCAAGCCTCGTCAGATTATCAAGAAGCAGCTGACACAGCTCAACTCTCAGTAGAGCTAGAACTGACATACAGCTCTAATGGCGTGTTATGTAGCTCAAGTTTCGGAGCCTCAATCAATTCTCGAAGCTTTAAAGAGCGTGCCTTGGACTAACGCCATGCAAGAAGAGCTGAACGAATTCCTCAGAAATTGCGTCTGGGAATTGGTCGACAGACCTGAAGGAGTCAAAGTCATAGGACTCAAATGGATATTCAAGAACAAACTGGATACCCTGGGAGTCATCATCAGAAACAAAGCTCGACTGGTTGCCAAGGGCTACACACAGCAGGAAGGAATTGACTTCGAAGAATCATTTGCTCCAGTAGCGCGATTGGAAGCAATCAGACTCTTTCTCGCCTATGCAGCACATCACAAATTCAAGGTATATCAAATGGATGTGAAGTGTGCATTCTTAAATGGAGAAATCAAAGAAGATGTCTACGTTGAACAACCTCCAGGATTTGAAGTAGAAGGAAATAAAGTCTACAAACTAAAGAAGACGCTCTATGGATTGAAGCAAGCACCTCGAGCTTGGTATGACACTCTGTCAAATTTCCTTGTATCCAAAGGATTCAAGAAGGGCTCAGTAGACAGAACTCTCTTCACCATCAAGTCAGGAGAAGACATCCTGGTTGTTCAAATTTATGTAGATGACATCATCTTCGGATCAAGATCAACATTCTTATGCCAAAGATTTGGAGAGATGGTGTCAGAACAGTTCCAAATATCCATGATGGGAGAAATGAGCTTCTTCCTAGGACTTCAAGTCAAGCAATCAGAAGAAGGGATTTTTATAAATCAATCCAAGTACGTGAAAGACTTGATCGCCAAGTATGGAGTTCAATCCAGCAGAACTGTAAAGATTCCGATGAACACCAACTTGAAGATTGAACCAGGAACTGAAGGGAAGACAGTCGATTCCAGCAAATACAGAGGGATAATAGGTTCCCTGCTGTATCTAACCGCGAGTCGTCCAGACATCTCTTTCGCAGTCGGAGTATGTGCCAGATTTCAAGTTGATCCGAAGGAAGCACACATGCAAGCAGCCAAGAACATTGTCAAATATCTCAAAGGAACTTAGAATGTTGGGCTGTGGTACCCAGCTGAAGACAATCTACAGCTGACTGGATATTCAGACTCAGACTTCGCTGGAGATCGGTTGGACAGAAAATCAACTTCAGGAACTTGTCAGTTCCTAAGAAGTAAGCTGATTTCATGGTTTTCAAAGAAGCAAACGTGCGTCGCAACTTCCACAACAGAAGCAGAATATATGGCCGCTGGAAGCTGCTGCTCATAAATTCTCTGGCTGAAACATCAGCTGGATGACTATGAAGTGAAAACTGGACAAATTTCAATTTTCTGTGATAGCTCAAGTGCGATTGCTATATCAGAAAATCCAGTACATCACACAAGATGCAAGCATGTGGACGTACGCCATCACTTCATCAGAGATCACGTAGAAAAGAAGGATGTGATTGTTGAGAAAATTCACATAGACATACAGCGGGCTGATATACTCACAAAGCCGCTGGTAGAAGCAAGATTCAAGATGCTGTGCGGATTACTTGGATTACTCAACCCAGACGATGCTTCACCCAGCTGAATGGAAGCAGACCCAACTGAATGGAAGCAGTAGACAGCTGGAATTCAAAACCGACATCACTGGTATCAGCTGAAAAAGAATCAAGCTCAAACATACACCAAAATTGAAGGATTATTCAGCTGAGGGGGAACCAGCTGGATCAACGTTCACTCAAGCACAATCACTCAACCTAGGTATCAGCTGACTACAATGATCAGCTAAGAGGTTTGCAACAACATTAACTACACCTATTCAATCTGTTATCAGTCAAATCATATCTTGTCATATCTAATCAAATTTAAGTAAAAGTCTGCAAAGAACTGAATCATGGGAGTTTCGAGGCAAAAGTCAAAGTGCCTCAACCGTCCTCTCTCTCATTAACTCGCAATTTCTGAACAAGAAATTGACATGACACGAGAATCTCTCCCAGTCGTAGATCTTCTTATCAATCGATAAATCTTGATCGTCCATTCATCAAGAAAGTTATATAAATATGATAGAAAAGATACATAAAACATTGCATCAACCCTAAAAAGTTTTTCGGCATTCTTTCGTATTTCCATCAATTGGTATTATTTGTTTCTACTAACAAAAGTTGCAGAAGAAGAACATGGAATCTAGAATGATACTTCCGAAGTCGATCAAACTTGAAGAATCTGTCAAAGCTTCAAGATAAGAGTTGCTTAACTCTCAGGAACCTCAAGAAGACGGAGTTCCAGGAGAAGATGAAGCCCATCGACAGATCCGGTCCAACGCAGTGGAAGACTGCAAAGCTCAAGAACGTCATTCACTAGGAAGGTGCAGATATCTTCCTGGGAATGTCAAAGGAAAAAGACCTCCTCCGCCCCATTGTTTCTCTCAAAATAAAAGAGAGAACGGGACATACAACTCCCTGGGATGCAAAAATCAACGTCAACAGAACTGGTCTAGATGTTGATAAAGCCGGAGTCTTCAAGAGCAGTAGTGTCAAAGCTCTTGCTGCGCCACAGGAGGCACAGAAAAAGATGTAGGAGACAAAGCAGCATGCATCTATTTCCTTCCCAGCTGGGAATCGGAAACAACTTGAGGAGATAAAACAAGCTGAAACACCGTCTTCAAACAGAAGACTCAAGTCAAAGGTGTTCAGTCAGTCAGCCGGGAAGCCAGCTGACATTAAGAGAGAATTCATAATTACTCTCCGAGGAGCAGAAGGCCCACAAGCGGTGGTTTCTTATGATGGAGAAGAAGTTCATGCGCCTGCGTGAACATCGTCATCATCAACGCCGCAACGACGTATTCCAGCTGGTCAACTAAGCTTAAATCCCAAGACAGATGGAATACTTCAACCGCATTCTCCTCAATTTCCTTCAGCTCAACAGGGACACCAGCTTTGAGATATTCAGATGAAAGTTAGTGCTCAAGCCCCTACACTATGCTCAAATGGAAAACATCATCCAGCCGATGATCACTTGCAGCTGGATGATGATATGAGCTGAACCCAATACCCACCACTTCGAAGTGGAAAGGGAATACTCAAGTCCCTCAAGTGCTGAATCCGACTTTCTCATTCAAACTAATGAAGTCTGAAGAAGCAAAAATTGAAGGGAATGAAGTTGTGCCCTACTCAGAAGATGTCATCTCTAGTGCCAACTCATACCTCCAAGCACTCAGCTGGACTGCCACAGCTGAAACAAGCCAAGGACGCTGTGTCTGCAATCACAGCTGAGGCTTATGCTATTGAAGAAGAGCCAGCTAATGCAACAGCTGAGCCACCTAGACTCCAGACCTCGCTGCTCAGAGCTGACAACCACAGTTTTGCCAAACTAAAACATCGCAACAGCTGATGTTGTATCTCTCCCACCCTGATTGATCATGCCAAAAAGGGGAAAGTAAGGGGGAAGAGAATGAGACAAAGAAGAGGCAAACTGCTGAGCTAGAGGAACCAGCTGGAGAAGAAACAAGTCAAAAGAAAGAAGACTGGATGCAGAAGAGAAGACCCAGCCAACTGGGATTGAAGACTGAAGAATTGAAGATTTTTTTTCTTTCTTTCTTTTTCCTGTTTTATGATGTATTTTCTTACATTAATAAAACAAGTTTTTCTGCGTCATAAGTTGTCTCAGTTAGGTTTTAGCATCATCAAAAAGGGGGAAATTATTGGAAAAGTTATAAAGTTTTGATTTAATACCAAAACCCAACTGATTCTCCAACCGAATAGATGATCGCTTCATCCTAAGTAGTGTTGTCAAGCTCACCTGTTTGAGCTCTAGATTTTCTAGGTTTACAGGTTCAGGAAGCAGAAGACAGTAGACGATTCAGCTGTGTCTACAGCAGGAGTCAATCTTCAGCTAAGTCTTTCAGCAGAGCATGATCAAGCTGAAGAGAATTTGAGCTGAGTTCAAAACACAGCTGGACCAGCTGTACAGAACAAAAGGAACTAACTCTGAAGACATCACTTCAAGTCAGTTTGCCCAATCCAGCTCTGAATCCAGATGCCAGCTCCAAAGGCAGAAGATCCCGGCGTCAGAGAAAGTCAACATGCCTCGACCAATGAGGGATTGCCAAATCAGCATCCTAGACTTCATGACCTAGGATGTGACACAAATGAAGACAGGTGCAGATTCGCTCAACGGCAGATATCGAATTTAAGGAGAGTAGGTAAGATTCAAACGGCTCCTCTAACGGCTAGTCTTGAATCTCTACCTATATAAACCCGTCTTTAACCTCAGGATCAAACACGAAAAACTCTCTACAAGCTTTCATTCTCTGAAATCCTCAATCTTTCAAAAGCTCTCTAGCAGTTCTACATAGTTCAAAGAACACTTTATCTTAAAGTGTTTCTAGTTCAGAAACTGCTTAGTTTTTCGTCTGATCCCTAGGCCAAAATCTTTGTATATCTTAAGCCTAGATTTTGAACGAGTTCATCATACTCTAAAGTTCTTAATTGTAAGAACTCGTTCACAGTTGGAACCCCAAACCAAACCCCTCTTTACCCAGAAAGGTTAGGTCAAGGTAACGCTTGCTTGAAGCGGGAAATTCAAGTGATTGTAAGGTTTTTTCAGTACCCGTAAACTGAAAGGTTAGGCTTGACAGTGCCCGCAAACTGTTGGAACACAGCTCGGGTTAGAGTTGTGAAGTTGCTTGGTACTTGGAAACCAAGTGGTAGTGAATTACCAGTGAACCTGGTCGTGGACGTAGGAGGTGTTACTCCGAACCATGTAAAAATCTTGTGCTCTTTTCTCTCTCTTTAAATTCAGTTTTAGTACTAACTTTATCATCTCATTGCATATTTGATCTAAAACTGCATACACAGCTGCTCTCCAAAGACAGCTGTGTCATTCTGAAAGTTGCACAACTTGACTAAACTGAAAACATAAAGTTAATTTTTTCAAGCTGAGTTTTTCTAACCAACCGAGCTATTTTCAAACCACCACATTCCGCACCGCCAGCTGAGTTATTTGTCCAGCTAACCCTCCTCAGCTGGATTAATAACAGAGCTCACCATCTCTGTTATTTAAACTAGAAAAAGTTTTCAGAAATCTATTTGGTGTATTCACCCCCCCTCTACACCAAATACCTAGCTCAGGGACCATCAGGCATCAAATGCACCCTAAACAACGTGAAAAATCCATGTTTGTCAGTTATCTCTCTATATCTCTAATGGCTGAGGAGATATATATAGGTGGAGATTCAAACTAGCCGTTGGAAGAGAGCCGTTTGAATCTCACCTACTAATTTAAATTCTAGCCTTTCGCCTACGATGTAGGTTTGCATCTGCAGAATCTATTCTTCCTCTAATTGGATCACATCAGATGAGATCTTCTGACACCAAGATCTTGTCTTAGAGTTGGTCTTCGTCTTCGAGCTGCTAAGCGTCTCTGCTGTGTCTTCAGCGTCTTCGACTCTGCTGCGTCTCGACTCTGAGCTGTGTCTTAGACCTGAGCTGTATCACCAACCTGAGCTGCGTCATCGATATTGAGCTGAGTTTCCGTCATTGAGCTGAGTCTTGATACTGCTGGGTCTTTGACTCTGCTTGGTCTGCTCTGTTGAGTCTGCTCTGCTGAATTCCTCAGCTGTGTCTGCTTAGCTGTGTCCAGCTTTGCTCTGCTCAGCTGCGTCTTCTGCTGTGCTGAACATGTACTTAGAAAACCTAATAGCTCTAAACAAGTGAACTGGAAACAACACAAGGTTTGTACATTCATCTACTCGGTTGGGGTCAGCTGGGTTTTGGTATCACTTCAAAATATGTTTATTATTTTCCCAACAATATTTATATTAACATACTACTGTGATCAATTAAAAATTATTCAGGTCGTAGTGGCGAAGATTTTTATTGTTATATATAACGAAACATAATTATATGATCATGCATGGCTTTGGACAATACTCCAGATGTGTGTTATTATGTACTTTTTTAAAATTTGAGCCGGCAAAGCTAATTATATGTCTGGTCTAATTGATTAGCTAGGAATAATGACTACACATGGTGTGATCTTTGTTTTCATTCTCTTTTTGCATGTTTTAAGGTCGAAATTGATTTTCAATGTCTGGCTCTTTCCTCGTATAACTATATGCAAATAGATTTGCTTCAAATATCTTCTTTCACGGTTCGGATCCCGTGTTCCAATATTTTTTTTACCCCACTCTTTAATGGATATTAAATATTATTTTTATAAAAAGTAAAAATTGTACCAGTTAGATAATAAATTTGAAATATCTCAAAAAAAAAGTTGTTATAAATATAATTAATCATTATTATTTATTACTAAAAATTAATTTAGAAAAATTATAGACCCTATTATAGATTTATTAACTAATAAAACTAAAATTAAATGCTAAAAATTAAGTAATTATATATCCTAATTGGATATAATAAACACTAATATAGTACAAAGTTAAATTAAAACACAGGAAATTCAATTTACAAAAATTATAAAAGAAAAAAAAATAAGAAATATTGAAAGTGGTACGCAATGGAACATCAAAACGTGAAACACTAAATCCCACTTACTTCTCGATAAATTATGCTTTTTGTATTATCAATACTCATGTAAAAATAATTTATGATTAAAACTGACGGAAAAATAGCTCGCTTAGGAGAAGTGACACTATGATAGGCAATAGATCAAGTATTCAAGTTCAACTAGAGCCTTCAGAAACCGACTCATATCGTTCACTTTTTTAATTTATGTTTGCTTTGTCACAAAGATTAGAGTGTGGTTGGTTTTACCATACGGTTGGATAAAAGTATTAGTTATCCTATAAATAATTAGTGACAATTATTCTTTCACCCTCTAATTAACTAATTAAATATATATCGGGTGACAATTATCTTCAAGAAAAGTGACAATTTGAATCTAATCGTATGGTAAGGCTGACTGCACTTAAATAAACGGATTTTGTGCAGATCCGAAATTATTTATATTTTATGTGTTTCAGAGATTTTGTAATCCTAAGATTAATTTATTTTGACATGCATGTAATCCAAAAAAAGAAAATATTGATCTTTTGTAAATTAAAAAAGAAATAATTGAAAGGAGTTAAACGAGTTTGATGGAGGATTAGATATCAATTAGTTTTTTGATTTTTTTTGCTTGGGAGTAGCGAATAACTAACTAAACCAGTAGCAGGTAACTAACTAATGTTTTTCTCATGAAAATGGGCTAAATTAAATATTCTACTAGCTAGTATATTTCCTATGATTAATTATCAGATCTTGGAGTCAAGATATTCACATGCAAATCCAGCCTATTAAAGGTCTTGTTCCTAGAAACTGAAAACTTAATTAAACACATTAATTTTATGATCTAACCTAATATATATAAATTAATTTCATAATATATAATTCACGTGAGAAACAGAGAAACTGATCAGACTAACATGTCATTTTGTATATTTAAGATATATATAAGTGGCATATATTGCCATGTCCATGTCCATATATATTATATTTCCAGATGGAGTACAGCTTTTAATGTCGGGCTTCACAGAAGACGAAGATGACAATTGATCATTTACCTACATTACATTTACATACACACGGAGATCTGTCTTGCATATATATATAGCGGTGATATATATATATATATATATATATATATATATATATTAAGAGAGAGAGAGAGAGAGGATGTAAAAATTGTATATTTGGAAGGAAAGAGAAGAGGTGTCATTTCAGGTCCTTGTATTTTATGAACATTTGTATGGCAAGTTTCCGACACTAGGCTATCGAGTCCACTGTCTCGTCTTCTCTTCACTGAAACTTACCGTCAAATTCAATGTGTTATCCTTACATTTCAGGGAAATGACATCTCATGCTAGCTCAAATAAATATATAATTAATATTTGTATATAATGATCGATATACAATTAATTCACGACATCATATAAATCGGACATACTATATATAGCAAGCTAGTTAATTATCGATCGAGGTTAAATTATACAGTATATAGTGTACGCATTGATGAATATTCTACAAACCCTAATCAAACACGGTCCTTGCTGGATGCATGCAGGTTTTTTTACAAACGATATGATAAACCCGATTAGGATCAGTGGACCAACGGCCAATCAAATTTAATCATTTTCCGCACTTAACAACTTAACATGTGCCGTGTGTAGTAAATTAATTAGAGGTGTTCACGGGCCACCTTTCAACAACTTTTAAACCTTAACCGTCCGGCTTAAGTACGTTTGACATGCATTTAAAAAATAAAAAATAAAAAACTACGTCTTGCATGTCGGTTCCAGCCCGTCAACAGCTGGTTTTGGGCCCGTTCCGACCTTCGGTTTCGATGTTCGGCCCGATTTTTATTATTATTATTTGTTTACAAAGTTGAAATAAATATGAATAATTAAATACATGAAGTATAAAAAAAATGAGATCTTTATTTATAAAATGATTGTACATTTTCAAGTTCATAATAATATATATATGTCAAAGCAAAAAAAATAAAAAATAAATAAATACAACTTACAAAAACATTGAAATAGGACTTACTTATTTATAATATTCAAGAGTTGAATATTATAATTAACCTGTCTATAAGAAATCTTCATTGAGAGTGCGTTTGAAAATAGTGTAGAATATTATTATTTGTTGGCAAATTATGTTGTTAATTATAAAATGTTATTAATAACATGAAACACACTTAGCCAATCCAATAGTATGTAAACATCATGATTTTATATAAGCATAATTTTTTATACAAAAAAATAAAATGAGAATAGCACTATATATTAAACATCATTGTATATATTAAAAAACATGATTATATATTGAAAAAAAACATGATTTGTAGTTTGTACGGAATGACCGATTTTTATACTAACGCATCCTTATATATATGTGTGTGTGGCGACCCGCGACCCAGGCCTATGCCGATCCGTCCGAGCCGCCGCAGCGGGGTGTGGCGAAACCGTAATAACCATAACATGAATGAGGACATAACATAATCATAAGAATAACCGAATGGTAGTTGTTAGATAAAATAGTTAATGTGGTTAAATTATAAAGTCAACATTGCCCTAGCATAACATAACTGGGGTCGATGTATGAGGACACCTGCCCCGCACTGCGGAATCGTCATAAATTAAAGACAACCATCGAAGAGATAGATGATTAAAACATAGTGAGGTAACTTGAGTTCAAAGTCTTAATTCTTAACGGGAATGATGACAAAGGTCATACGACCGTTATCCGGGAGTCATTTAACGACATTGATACCCCCTCCTCCATCACCATGTCGTTCAACATGCATTAGGAAAAACAATGCAGGGGGCTGAGTACAAAAGCACTCAGTGGATTCCGTGCCCCTCTTTGAAAACATTTTGAAAAAGATATAGCATGCTTCACTTCTTATGGGAGGGCCACTTTAGTAAAAATACCATTCACATAAGCAAAACAACTTTAAATAAACATATGTGCTAGCACCAAAACTTCTCACATTCTTGGGTTACCATCCCGGTTCAAATGGAGGGGAGCCACTCCCCCCCACTACAAAAATCTCGCAATTTACCGACGGAAACTTCCGTCGGTAAAGTCATTAAATTTCGTCGGTAAATCACTTACCGACGGAATTACCGACGGAAATGCTCCCTCGTGATTTCATTCGTAGCTAAAGGATTTAACGATAGAAATCTTATCCGTCAGCAAATTACCGAAGGATTGGTGACGGAATTTCCATCGGCAAATTCTCGTTTGACGAACTCATTCCTAAATGGATTTCTGACGGATTGTTGACGGAAAATCCGTTGGTAAATACCAACGGAATCTGATTCGTCGGTAATTTTTGACGAATTGGGTTTCGTCAATTATTCGCTATTACTGACGGATTAATCCGTCAGTATTTACTGACGGTTTTTAAATCCGTTGGTAATTACTGACGGATAAAAAATCCGTTGGTAAAGTTTGACGTACTCAATTTCGTCAGAAATTGTGCTTGAAGAAGCTCTCTACCCTCTCTTTCCCGGCGCAACTCCTCCTCAACCGCCAACCTCTTCTGGTGCTCCTCCTCGTGTGCAGCCCTCCTCTGGCGCTCCTCCTCCAGCTGCTGCTCTAAAGACCCAATGCGGGTCTGAACAAACTCCCGTGTCAGGAGTTGGTGAGAACTACCCCCACTACAACTCGAGACATCGCTGAAAAGGCTCGATCCGTGTGTTCCAAAGGAGTACACCCTCTGCTTCTGAGCTAGTTCGTACTCCTGCACCACATCCTTGTAGATCTCGTTCAGATCTGCCCCATCTCCTTGTTCAGCAGCAAGCTGTTTAATCCGTGTATGCAAGATACATTTTAAATATTATAAGTATTATGAATATATAACTTAGTTAATAAGATGTAATAATTAGAAAATATTTTAGAATACTTACATCAATCTTTTCATCCTTTTTAGTCAATGGAGTTCCATCAGCTTTCATGTGTTGATGTAGGAAAATGTCATGCAATAACTTGGTTGGTGGGACCCCTCGAGTCTGGGACTATTCATGTAAGATAAACAAAATAGATGTTTAGTTAGCAAATATATATAAGTAATAAATTAACAATTAACTAATAATTTACTAACCATCTGGTCAAGAAGTCGACGAACGGGCCTGGAACCTCCCTTGTGCTAATACCAGTTCCTGGCCCATCTGGCTCCGACAACCGGTTTCTACTGGCTTTTTGACTCTTCTCAACGACGTCAGGACGATCCCAATACTCATACAAACCATCCCACATCTCTTCATTGATATATGTCGGCTTATCTGGGCGCTCTCCCTTCAAATAATTAATCCAGCCGCTGTATATTTGACGTGCCTTGGACTCCCATCGCTTGTACACCTGAGTTTCCCACTCAGGTTCCCACGAGTAATATTTCTGTTTAAAAAAATTTACAAAATTCAATAGTTAGATAAAAAAAAGTTAATTAATCAATAAATATGAAATATTAATTGTTATTTACCTTAAATTCATTAAAGTACTTATCTTTCACCTCTTTTGGTGTCAACTTCTAATTGAAGCCTGTGGGATTCTCTACCCTCTTAAAAATTGCAGTGCACGTCTGGGCAATGTTGCCATCATCTAGTAATTCCCTGTGGAGAGAAGCAATTAATATTTAACAAATTATAATAAATCAATAAATTAATTATAAATAATTAATACTAACCCATTAGGCCCAAGCCAAAAAGCAGCCCTCGCTAGAACGCCTCGTGACGGTGCACTAGACCCAGTCTCGCCCACTGGCGTCTCTGGTGTCTCAGGTACCGTCTGTGAGGAGGACGAACTACGGCGGTGGCTCGAAGACATATCTGCAATATTAAGTAACATACAATACAAAAAATCCAACTTGAATTAATATATATATATATATATATATATATATTAATAAGAAAAATAAGTTAACAAATAAAATGTCTCAAAAAAATAAGTTAACAAATATTTCTACTCATCATCATCATCACTACGACTAAAAAAAATGTCTCAAAAAAACAAAAAATTACAAATTAGTGTATGCTATTACTCATCATCATCATCACTGCTTTCATCATCAGACGAAAATATTTCTTCGTCATTAGATTCACCCTCGTTCTCCTCGATTTCTACCATCCCACCTCTTGGATGGTGAACTGTTGTAGTGTCATCATCCTCATTAGTAGTGTCACTATCCATCTGTGTCAAAACCACGTCATCTTCTTGAAAAGGTTCATCTAATGTTGAAGCTGATGTCGTGACTTGTTCAGGTAATTCTACATTAGATCTTGCTTTGATTTTACACACTTCCCACCATGACTTGTTAGCTTGATTCATGCTAGGATAAGGACAATAGCATACCTGAGTGGCTTGGTGTACTAGAACAAATGGATCGTACTTTTTGTATCTACTGGTGTGGTTAATTGAAACCAACTTGAATTCTGGATACACTGAAGTCCCCAAAGGTGACATGTCAAACCATTCACATCTAAACAAACTAATTGTTTTCTTAGGATGACCAGGATACTCCAGCATACAGACCTCCAACAAGCGGCCATAATAGTCTTGCACATCACTGCCATAAACTGAGCCTTTTATGCATGCTCCACTGTTCATAGTCTTCTTATCTAAAGCATGATCTATCGTATGAAACCTATATCCATTAACATAATATCCAGAATATGTATCAACCCCTAATAATGGCCCTTCTGCAAGATCCTTGATATTTCGGTTCACCGATGTCGAAGGACGTCTAACCTGTGATAGTTAGATGATTAGCATTGTTTAAATATATACAAGTTACGTACACTAAAATATATTTAAACTTACATATTCTTTGAACCAACTGGCAAACTCCTCATCAAACTTTTTATCTAAATCGGTTCTTGAGATTAAAGGCAGTTTTTCTCGCACTTCATCTTGAAACAATCTTCAAAAGTTAGCCATTGGTTTTAGTTAATAATATGTAAGCAATTCATAATATTTATTGAACATGCATGTTCATACTCACTTCACATATGTATCTGTAACCTCGATGCAATTGGATAGAATATACAGATGTGCTGCATTGTTCTCTTTACTATCCAAGTATCTTTTTGTCATTGTTCCAAGAGGACGTCCTACACCTTTAAAAATGGACAGCAAATCAGGATCGTCATCAGCTCTCCCATCATCATTACGAGGCATAACCCTCAACTTTGTGTTCACATTATCCTCAAAATAATAGGAACCAAACGTTGATGCTTCTTCCATTATGTAAGCATTGCTGATGGAGCCTTCAACTCTTGCTTTATTTTTTACATTATTTTTCAATGTTCTCAAGTATCTTTCAAATGGATACATCCACCGATATGGAACCCGACCAGTAATGTGAGCTTCTTCAGCTAAATGGATTGGTAAGTGCTCCATTGAATCAAAGAAACTGAGCGGAAAGATACGCTTAAGCTTACACAAAATTTCAGGTATTTTTTTGTGCAAAATTTGCATGTCGTCTTCTTTAATTGCTCGGGCTGTTAAGTCCTTGAAGAAGAGACTTATCTCTGTGATCGACTTCCAAACAGGTTGAGGAAGAAGTTCACGAAATGCAATAGGTAACAAGAGTTGCATGAACACATGACAGTCATGACTTTTCATATTAGTCATCTTTAGCTGGAGCATATCTGGGCATCTAGCAATATTAGATGCATATCCATCAGGAAATCTAAGATTTGTTACCCATTGCAGTAAGACCTTCTTCTCATTTTTATCAAGCATGTAACAAGCTTTTGGATACATTACAGTCGTCTCATTACGCATCAATTCTGGTCTCGAGCAAATTGTGTTTAGTTCTTCTCGAGATTTTGTTGTATCCTTCATTTTTCCTTGGACATTGAGAACAATGTTGAACACGTTGTCAAACACATTTTTCTCAATGTGCATGACATTCAGATTATGTCGAATCAAAAGTTTTTTCCAATAGGGGAGACCCCAAAATATGCTTTTCTTCTTCTACCCAACATTGGGATCCTTAGATATTTTGGTGTTTATATCATCATAGTCTTCTGTTACCTTGCGAAAACCCAATCCTTCTATTTCTCTCAATTGGTCTTCCCCTGATTTTGGTTCGGGTGGATAGGTCTTGCACAATTTATTCTTTGTGAATGCAGTTTTATTTTTGCGAAATGCATGATTAAGAGGTAAAAACTTCCGATGGTTGTCAAACCATGACTTTTTGCCACTCTTCTTTAGACTGAATGCTTCTGTATCTTCCATGCAATGTGGACAAGCCAATCGTCCAGCTGTGCTCCACCTAGACAACATAGCGTATGCTAGAAAATCAGAAATTGTCCACATCAATATTGCTCGCATCTGGGTCTTTGGTGTAGAGAGGGGGTGAATACACCAAAGAGATATTTCTGAAAACTTATTAATCTTAAAAATAGAGTTGGTGAGCTCAGTTATGAATCCAGCTGAGGAAGGTCAGCTGGGCAAATAACTCAGCTGGCGGTGCGGAAAGTGGTGGTTTGAAAACTTAGCTCGATTTCTTAGAAAAACTCAGCTTGAATATATTCTTTGCGTTTTTGACTTAGTCAAGTTATGCAGGTTTATAGTCAAGACACAGCCGTTTTTGGGGAGCAGCTGAGTATGCAGATTTAAAAAAAAATGCAGCTGGCTGGGTCACACAGCCAGAGAACTTTTAAGCTTGAAAACTTGTGCTGTGTTAATGCAGTTAGTTCTTTAAATATAAATTGCAGAGAATAAATAAAGCAATAAAGAACTCGGAATTTTAACATGGTTCGGAGTAACCCCTCCTACGTCCACGACCAGATTCACTGGTAATTCACTTCCACTTGGTTTCCAAGTACCAAGCAACTTCACAACTCTAACCCGAGTTGTGTTCCAACAGTTTGCTTGCACTATCAAGCCTACACTTTCAGTTTCCGGGTACTGAAGAACCTAACCACTCGAATTACACACTTCGAGCACGCGTAACCTTGACCTAACCTTTCTGGGTAAAGAGGGGTTCGGTTTGGGGTTCCAACTATGAACGAGTTCTTACAATGAAGAACTTAGAGTTAGATGAACTCGTTCAAGATCTAGGCTTAAGATATACAATGATTTCTGCCTAGGAATCAGAAGAAAAACTGGGCAGTTTCTGGACTAGAAACACTTTGAATTTGTGATGTGCTTCAAATTGTGCTACTGGAGCAAATGATTCTTCGAAGTCAATCCCTTCTTGCTGTGTGTATCCCTTGGCAACTAGTCGAGCTTTGTTTCTGATGATGACTCCAAGGGTATCCAATTTGTTCTTGAAGATCCATTTGAGTTCTATGACTTTGACTCCTTCAGGTCTGTCGACCAATTCCCAGACGCAATTTCTGAGGAATTCATTCAGCTCTTCTTGCATAACATTTGTCCAGGGCACGCTCTTTAAAGCTTCTAGAATTGTTTGAGGCTCTGGAACTTGAGCTACATAACACGCCATTAGAGTTGTGTCTTCATCATAGACCGTCAGTTCTAGCTTTACTGAGAGTTGAGCTGTGTCAGCTGCTTCTTGATGATCCGTTGTAGCTTGAGCAGTTGAGCTTCTGGTTTTGACTTGGTCAGATGGTTCTCCAATGATTGCTGATGATGGATGATCTTCAATCCATCTTCTTATTTTACGAATTTCTTCTTCCAGCTGATTGATGCTAGAAGTGGCAAGATTTCGTCTGGCTTGGAGTTTCTCTGGAGTTAAGTCTTGAGAAAGAGACTCTCCTTGGATTGAGTTTTGAGGTGACTTCTGTAGAAGCTCTGCTAAAGATAGAGCTGGGGATTCAGCTGTGTTTGGATTTCCAGCTGATGGCATTCCCCCTTGATTTGGCGTTGGAGGTTCCTCTTGATTTCCAGCTGGAGAAGCTTCCCGATTGATTTGAGGTTCTTCCTCTGGCTCATCATCCCATATTAATGGTTTGGCTAGATTCCTGATTCGATTCTCTTGAGCTCTTGTCTGAATCTGCCATGAAGATTCTCCTTCATTTCTTCGTTTGACAGAATCTCTATATTCGAATGATGATTCGTCAAAGGTAACATATGGAGTTACTTCGACCGTTTGAGTTCTTCTGTTGAAGACTCTGTATGCTTTACTCACAGCAGAGTAACCAATGAATACTCCTCGGTCAGTCTTCGCATCGAACGTCTTGAGTTGTGTTTTTCCATTGTTTAGGATATGACATTTGGATCTGATGACCTTGAAATATCCAATGTATGGTATTATGTTATTCCATAGCTCATACGGCGTCTTTCCTTGCCTTGATGTGAGTAGAGAGCGATTCTGAGTGAAGCAAGCTGTGTTGATTGCCTCGGCCCAGAACTTCTTTGGAATGGCAGAGCTGGCTAGCATTGAGGTAGCTGCTTCTTTGAGTGTTTTGTTTATTCTCTCTGCTACACCATTCTCGCAGTATTCATAAATAGTTTCATTTAGAAACTATGTTCCTCGATCTGATCTGATTGACATTATCTTGCATTCCTTCTGAGTTGACAATATTTCCAGCAGGATTGGCAGCTTAGTCCTTGTTTCGCTCTTTTGGTACAGGAATGACACCCATGTGAATCTTGAGAAGTCATCCACTACGACCAGAGTATATTTTCTATCGTTGAAACTTGCTGGTGTAACTGGACCAAAAAGATCCATGTGAAGGAGTTGAAGAACTCGATCAGTTGACTGAACTGGCTTGAGAGAGAATGAAATTGTTGTTTGTTTTCCTTGTTGACACGCGCTGCACATATGACTTTTGTCATATACTTGATCTGGAATTCCATTACCAAGCTGGTTTCTAGCCAGTTTGTTGATTGTCTTGAAGTTGAGATGATTCAGCCGTCTGTGCCACAGCCAACTGACTTCATTGCTGCTTTTTTATACAAGACAAGTCTCATGAGGGCTGCTGTTCCAGTCAACGAAATACATATTTCCTTCTCTTTTCCCTCTTAGTAGTATCTGCTGTGCATCCCTGTGCTTCACTGTGCATCCCTGTGCATCAAACTTGACAGAAAAACTGTTGTCTCAGAATTGGCTAATGGAAAACAAGTTATGTTGCAGTCCTTGTACATAAGAAATATTTGGGATTATAACATTTTTACTTTTAAATAAACCATAACCTTTGGTTAGACCTTTGGAGTTGTCACCAAATGTTACTTGTGAACCTGGACGCTCGATATACTCTGGAGTAGATGCTTTAAGTGTGTCATGTGCTTGGAACATCCACTGTCCAAGTACCATAGCATTCTCATCGACTCCTCAATGATGCGTCGTTCCCTTGCAACCTATAAAAAAGATCAAAATTTAGGTACCCAGTTTTAATTGGGTCCTTGTGGGTTAGACAGAGATCCTTTTACGACCCAGATCTGTTTGATCACTCGAATTGGGTCATTTGATCTGATGATCCTTCCAGCTGAGTCTATATACACATTCTTTGTGTTCTTCGGTTGTTGCTGGTGGGGTCTTGATCTCAGTATCTTCCCAGTTTGATGTCTTTGTTAATGTCCTGATCTTTTTCGGTATCCAGCTGAGACGTTCCTTTGTCTCTGCTGTCTCTTGTGATATTTCGGCTGGAACTGGTACTCCAGCTGGTGACCATATGAGTGATATCCAGCTGGGTATCTTCTTTGATATCTCGGTTGATATCTTTCGACGTGCTGTTGCGGTTGCTGGTGTCTGAAATGTCCAGCCTGCTGTCTTTGTTGAGTTTGAGCACGTTGTTGTCTAATCTGTGCTTGAGGCTGTCTCACAGCTGGCCTTTTTGATGCCTGCTGTGTCTTCAACGGTCGTTGCTGAGTTGCTGGAATTGGGTTTTCTTTTGTTCATACAAACATTACCTTTGTTCCACTAGTGGAAGCAATGTTTGTGGCATCCTTCGATTCATTGTAACCCAGTCCTGCTTTGAGTGCTGCTGGACGTTGTGCACTTATGATTTCGTCCATTGTTGCTGTAGCTTTGATGAGAGCTACCATCTTCTTAGATAGTACCTCTTCGAAACTTTTCAGCTCTAAAATCTCAGCTGACTTCTTTTCCGATTCAGTTGTGGCCTTTTCCAATTCTTCTATCAGCTTTTTCTTTTCGTAGTAGAAGTCCTTCATCAGCTGATCTTGTTTCACCATTTTGTCTTTTAGTGAAATAACTTCTTCTTTGAGCTGTGTTTTATCAGCTGCTTCTGATACCTTTTTCTTTTCTAGTTCCATCTTCAGCTCGGCATTCTCACACATTATGACGTCAAGGATCTCTTGAAGCTCCTTGGAATCGTTCATAACCTTCTCTACTAAACTCCAATCAGGTAGCTCTGATTCTGAAATCTGTGTAGAGTGTTCGTGTGATGGTGAGGGATTAGATAGATTTTGAGTTCTTGACATTACCTCATCTTCATCGAATCCGTCTGTCTATCCTATGAAGCATGTATCCCATTCAGGTTCATCATGATCCATCAGTGCTTCTTCTTCTGAGTCTGAAAATGGCATGTTATCATCCATTTTGTTGCACTCCTACTCCTCGTCGGCGATGTAGGCTCTCCTTCTGTCAGCTGCCTTAGCTTTCAGTTGGTCTTTATCTTTCTTGGATAGCTTCGGACAGTCTAGCCTGTAGTGTCACAGTTCCTTGTAGTTGAAGCATCCTTCGTCTGCTCGTTTGTCAGCTGACTTCTCATCAGCTGCTGCGTACTTGTCTCTGTAAGTTCTTGCGAACTTCTTGTACTTGCCCTTGCTGGTGTTGAGTCTGTTGTAGTTTTTGACCAGCATGGCTATCTCTTCAAGTAGCTCTTCCTTGCTCATGTCCTTCTTGTCCTTCTTTGATGACTCAGCTGACTGTATGTATGTGGATTTTTCAGAGTTGGCTCTGAACGCAATCTCCTTTGGCGCAGGTGTCAGCTCTCCATCATTTTGATTGTTTGAAGATTCTTTCATGGTAATCTTCAAGTTGTATTCGTTGGCTTTGAGCAGGGAGAATAATCTTTCAGTAGAAAGATCACCTAAGTCACTTCGACTTTGGTGTACCACCATGTATGTGTTCCATTCAGCTATGAGCGCTGAAAGGACTTTTAGGTTCTTTTCTCGCTGGGTGTATTTCCCAGTTCTGATGGTTTCAATATCTACCACGATGTTAGAGAATCTGAGTTCCATCCATTCGATGGACTCATTGACAAGCTGCTTGAAGTTATCAAACTTCTGGCAGGCGATTGTAAATTTATTTTCTTTTATTTCTTCCGACCCTTCGCATAGCTTGGCTAGGGTTTCCCACATCTCCTTTGCGGTGTTGCAGTTGATGATCTAGTTGAGGTAGGCATTGGAGACTGTTGACGAGATGGTGTTTCTCGCAAAGTTGTCTAATCCAGCTTGCTTCCTTTCTTCTGAGGTATGTTCATTCTTTGGCTTCGGAATGATCTGATATGTTGGCTGTCCACCATCTTGAGCTGGAATAAGCTTGTTTTCTTGTTTGTAGATGATGATGGGTCCATCTGTGATGACGTCATATATCATGTCATGATGCGCACAAAGAAAGCTTTTTAATCTGAACTTCCAGATTGCATAATCGTCGACCGAGAAGGTGGGAAGGTTCCTGTTAAGATAGGAATCCATGGAGATATACACAGTATGAAATAATATGAGTTTTTCAAAAGAGGATCTGTTCAGTTGACCACTGACAGATTGTCAAGAGAAATCTCTTGATTCAGAAACAACAGTCTTTTGAACCAGTACTCTGATACCAATTGATGGTCCCTGAGCTGGGTCTTTGGTGTAGAGGGAGGGGGTGAATACACCAAAGAGATATTTCTGAAAACTTTTTAATCTTAAAAAGAGAGTTGGTGAGCTCAGTTATGAATCCAGCTGAGGAAGGTTAGCTGGGCTAATAACTCAGCTGGCGGTGCGGAAAGTGGTGGTTTGAAAACTTAGCTCGATTGCTTAGAAAAACTCAGCTTGAATATATTCTTTACGTTTTCGACTTAGTCAAGTTATGCAGGTTTATAGTCAAGACACAGCTGTCTTTAGGGAGCAGTTGAGTATGCAGATTTAAAAAAAATGCAGATGGCTGGGTCACACAGCCAGAGAACTTTTAAGCTTGAAAACTTGTGCTGTGTTAATGCAATTAGTTCTTTAAATATAAAATGCAGAGAATAAATAAAGCAATAAAGAACTCGGAATTTTAACGTGGTTCGGAGTAACCCCTCCTACGTCCACGACCAGATTCACTGGTAATTCACTTCCACTTGGTTTCCAAGTACCAAGCAACTTCACAACTCTAACCCGAGTTGTGTTCCAACAGATTGCGGGCACTATCAAGCCTACACTTTCAGTTTCCGGGTACTGAAGAACCTAACCACTCGAATTACACGCTTCGAGCAGGCGTAACCTTGACCTAACCTTTCTGGGTAAAGAGGGGTTTGGTTTGGGGTTCCAACTATGAACGAGTTCTTACAATGAAGAACTTAAAGTTAGATGAACTCGTTCAAGATCTAGGCTTAAGATATACAATGATTTCTGCCTAGGAATCAGACGAAAAACTGGGTAGTTTCTGCACTAGAAACACTTTAAGATAAAGTGTTCTTTGAACTATTTAGAACTGCTTGTAAGCTTTGAAGGCTTGATAATTTCAGAGAATGAAAGCTCGTAGAGACTTTTTCGTTCTTGATCCTGAGGTTGAAGACGGGTTTATATAGGTAGAGATTCAAGACTAGCCGTTGGAGGAGCCATTTGAATCTTACCTACTCTTCTTAAATTCGATATCTGCCGTTGGGCGTTTATGCACCTGCCTTCATTAGAGTCACATCCTAGGTTCTGAAGTCTAGGATGCTGATTTGGCAATCCCTCATTGGTCGAGGTATATTGACTTCCTCTGACACCGGGATCTCTGCCTTTGGAGCTGCCTTTTGAATTCAGAGCTGGATTGGGTAAACTGACTTGAATTGATGTCTTCAGAGTTAGTTCCCTTTGTTCTGTACAGCTGGACCGGCTGTGTCTTGAACTCAGCTCAGCTTGATCCTGCTCCGTCTTGAACTCAGCTTAGCTGGAAAACTCAGCTGATAGCTTACTCCTGCTGTAAACACAGCTGGATCTTCTGCTGTCTTCCGCTTCCTGAACCTGTAAACTTAGAAAATCTATAGCTCAAACAGGCGAGCTGGAAAACACAACTTAGGTTGATGCGATCATCTACTCGGTTGGAGAACAGTTGGGTTTCGGTATCTAATCAAAACTTTATAATTTTCCCAACAATTACTCTCTCTCCGTGAAACCTCCAATTTTCATTGTGCCAGATGAACCCATTCTTCACAAGGTGAGACCTTACTTCATCTGTTTCTCTGTACCACAAATTCTTACATTTCCTATACGGACATCTAATCTTATCTCCATCCCTACACTCTGTCTGTATGAAGATATCAAGTCCACTAAAAAAATTCGGATTAATAGCATAGCCATCAATCTTACTTCGATACATCCACTCACGATCATCACCCATTCTTATAAATTATAACAATAAAATGAAGTAAGGTGATGAAGACACGAACATTATAAAAATGCAGTAATTTTAAAATTCAAACAAAAATTGGGCAGCATAACCCCTCTATCTTAACTACCAAGTGCTCGATTCTACCAGCTATGTTAACCATAATGGTTCTAAACGTCTATATCTACCCCCAATGTGAATGTTTTTAATTTAGATGTAATTAAATTCTATCTCAAAGGGAGTAGATCCTTAAGAAATTAATTACATCTTTCACCAATAAAGTTCTAAGTTCATCCCAAACATATAATGATAAATAATTACATCAATATAATGAAACAAACTTTAACATCACATTGTTGGTTCTTAAGATGTAATTAATTTCTATCCCAAAGGGAGTAGATCCTTAAGAAATTAATTACATCTTTCCACAATAATATATCCAAAGACATACAAAACTTCACAATAACTTATAAACTCATAAATTTCATGCTCTTATGCTTCGATCACAAAAATATAAAACATATAACCAACTCATTCATGTATTGAATGATATGCATACTAAAAATTATAACATGGACAAAAAACATACTACAAATATATACATACTACAAATATATACATACTACAACATACAACATATAACATAGGAACCTAACAAAGCAAAAAAATATTTAATTTGTTCCAAATAAACTCATAATCCTAAATCCTAATTAATTTGCAGCACCTAATTACCTAATTAAATTGAACACTTACTTTTTAGGTTAATTTCAAGATGCCATTTGAACAAAACACAAAAAAACCTAAGTAAATTGAGAAACTAACTTGGAAGATGGGGAGTGCAGCAGTGGTGCGATGGCAGGGGAGGGGTCAGATTGTCCGGCGGCGGAATCCGGTGACAGCAATAGGGTCGGTGGCGGCAACTTAGGTGGTGGCGGAGGAGAAAATTGGCCGGAAAACATAGAGTGAGTGAGAGAGAAACAAAAGGGGCAAGAGAGAATGAAAAGAGAGAGAGACTTACTGGCCGGCGGCGACGGGAAGGAGATGCGACGGCGAAGCGGCGGCGGAGCGGTGGCGACGCTGTTCAATAAGGAAACGGTCAGAGAGAGAGAGCGAGAGAGAGACAGAGAGCGCGTGAGAGAATTTACCCAAAGACGGCAACGAGACGGCGGAGCGGAGGCGAAACGGCGGCGGAACGGCGACGGCACTATGGATAGAGAAAACGAGAAAGAGTCAGAGAGAGAGAGAGAGAGAGTGCGCGCGAGAGAGAGAGAGAGAGATCGAGAGGACTTACCAGGGAGCACGACGACGGCGGCGGCGGGACGACGACAACACGACGACGGTGGCGGGAGTAGGAGAGGGAGCGAATTAGGGCAAAGAGAGAAGTGAGGTGGAATGGACGCGTACGCTGCACTAATTGAACTTTACCGACGGATTGTATCCGTCGGTAACATTTGACCCGCCTAAATTTACCGACGGATACTACATCCGTTGGTATTTACCGACGGAACTATCCGTCGGTAATTTTTTTCCCGTTATGTGTAAATATACTGACGGAAATTTCCGTCACTAAATATAAATTTAAAAAATTATAAAAAATTATAAAATTATGCCTAAAACGACCCTGTAGTCGAGTCACCATCTAACTTGATCTCTACGACACCCTCAATTCTCACGGACTTTGTCAACTAATCACCGCTCGAGAGTCGAGCGTACACAAGTCAAGATTAGTCAACATCGATATTGTATCTCGCGATCTTCTCGTTTCTCTCGATTCTCACATACATTGTTTACTAATCATAGCCTTTATTCGAGAAACAAGTCAAAATCATAATTCTAGATACAATGTTCGCAACTTATATATTGATCGGGTGAAGATTAATTACTCAGATTTGTCTAACTCGATCGATCTTTTTTCCCTCGACTTTCACGGACGTTATTAACTAATCACCGCCATTAATCGAAAAACAATTAGCGTACATCGAGTACAAGAAAGTTAACTACTTGGTAATCTTATCGATTCCCTCGATCAACACGGAATATTGTTAGAGCCGTTAACTATAGAATTTCGATTTATGGTTTAGGGTTTACCAACGGATATGAAAACCGTCACTATTAACCTATTTACCAACGGATAATCTGTTGGTAAAATTTTATATTTTACCGACGGATTAACGTCCGTCACTAAATTTCCCTCACTAATCCGTTGGTAAAACCGTCACTATATAAAGCAGAAAAATTAAATCGAAAATATATAAATAAATATTACCGACAGATTCAAAATCCGTTGGTAAAAGTAATTAGTTTTTATTTTGAATTTTTTTTAACAAATTTACTGACGGAAACCAATCCGTCACTAAATTTCCGCCACTAATCCGTTGGTAAATCCGTCACTAAATCCATGAATAAAAAAAATTAAATCGAAAAAATTAAAATATTTACTGACGGATAGAAATCCGTCGATAAAGTTAATTTTTAAATTTTTTAAATAAATAATAAACTTTACCAACGGATATTTCCGTTGGTAAGTTTAACAAGGGAAAATCTGTCGGTAAATCCATCAGTATTTACGGCGCGGATTACCCCGCCAAATGTCCGTCAGAAATCCGTCGGTAAATATTTTTTAGCCGACCCGCTTTTTTTCCGTCACTAATCTGTCGGTATTTACTGAGGGATTTTGAATCCGTCAGTAATTTCTTTGGTAAATCTTGGTTTTTTTGTAGTGTCCATCCGAACCGTCATAACTTTCTTGTGTACACTACCTTGGCATGATCAAAGCCCAAGGCCGATCATATTTCATTGAGACAACATTTCCATTTCGGTAAACCTCAAGCAATTGAGCATAAAACATTTTAAGCATGCATATAATATTTTGAAAGCAATGGGTTTAATAACCCTAAAGTTACCTTCATGGGAATTTGTAATCCCACAGCTTAAAAATAGGAAGCCCACCTCGAATCCGGTATATTGATATCGTCCTCGAGGTACTCTTAATTAGCAGTTGCTTGGTCCTACAAGAGTCGTCTTTAAGCACTTAGGTTCAAACGTTCGTAGTTATCTAAGGCCTTAGCATCCTAGGTCAAGCTTATTCCCGTTTCTTACGTTAGGCAATCTTGTCGAGGCATCGCCTCTTAGTTAATTATTGACAAGAAATGAAATCAAATGTTCATGTCATACATTTGAGTACTATCTAGTGTCACCATACTTTCGTGTCATGTCGTGTCATGCTACATAGGTCATGCTTCATGTTTGTCATGCATATCATGTCATACTAGTACGCATGTTCATAAACGATCGCATTCTTCATATCATGCTCACTATACTTCATCACTTTGGAAAGCTCTTACAAATATAAATCACATTTATAATTAGACACATAAGACAAACAAGCATAAAGTTCTTGCATAAATAATTAAATAATTTAGGATAATTATTTAATTAACTTAGACCATGTTAATTAATTTAACAAAGAATTAATTAATTAATTAAGGACATATAATTAATTAATTTAGAATTAATTAATTATTAAAGAATAATTAATTAATTAATTAATTAATTAATTAATTAATTAATTAAGGACATATAATTAATTAATTATTAAAGAATAACTATTAAGGAATATTTAATTAATTAAATAAATAAGAATTTAATTAATTTATTTTCAATTAATTAATTATTTAATAATCATCTTTAAATAAATAAATAAATATTATTTATTTTTATTTAAGAAATTTAATTGATAATCAAGGAATATAAATTTAATTAATCATTAAAGATTAATTAAATAGATTAAGAAACATTCGATTAATTATTTTAATTAATCGATCTTATTAGACTTAGGCTTCACAATTAACCATATAACATTTATAACTTATGGGTCCAAAACAACTTATCATACATGACTAGTCATGTTTGACTTTTCATATCATATTGACTTAACTATGGGCCAAGCCCATCTTTCATTAATTGATTAGGGCCCACTTATAAGTGACTAAGCCCAAACATGTTTTAGTGGTCTGTTTCCTAAGCCCAACATGCATAACATGACCCAATAGTTCAATTGGGCCCACAATTAATCCTTAAGGCTTGTGGTCATTTTAATTAATTAAATGACCCATTTAATTAAGTAACAATTATCATGATGGTCATTTAATTAATTAACAATTATCATGATAACATATATATATTACTACTATGATTAGTTATGCATTAAAATTAAAATACTTACTTTAGTTTAATAAAATTAATTAAGCCATTCTATACAACTTACAACTTGACTTTCTACTTCTTTAAATCGAAGAAAAATAGCAAACGATCTTCGATCGAGTTGTCCTTTTAACACAACCTTTAATACTGATCTAATTAGTATATTAAAGTGTTAACACACATTTTTCTCAATCATAAGTGCACCAAAAACGAGCACAAAGGATAGAACACAATCTGTCGCATTTTCCATAAATTCTTTGCACATAGATCAGACAAATAAATTCACTACGGACAAACCAGATGTCCGATTTTTGAGTTCTTTATGGATATGGAAAGCTTAAGATGTCTACTACATTCTTTCAGAAGACTATTTTCGTTGAATCCAAATAACCAAAGAGTTATACATGATGTTTTGAAAACTGCCCAGATTAGGGTTGTAAAACAGGACAGAGGACAGATCTGACCATAAATGGATTTTGGTCCGATGAAATTTTTTGGATTTTGGATATGTTATAAGGGACATCTAGATCTATAACATAATAAAATTTCATAGTAATCTAAGTTCATTTGATAGGGTTTTTACCGGCTGGGGTGTGAAGGTTTTTCTTAAAAACAAGCTGGAAATTTGCAACTCTCATAGATTTAACATTTTCATACATCATGCTTCACAAAACAACCTTAAAATCCATTGATCTACTCATATACCATGCTTATCACTCATACCAAACAAGATCCTAGCATGCTTTCATATCAAATCATTTAGATCATCAAGCAAAACTCATAGTTCGATCAAGAACGCATATATAGCCATAGATCTTCAATCTTAACCATAGATCTTCATATTTAGCCATAGAAATCATGTAACCTTATTCAGAGCATGCTCATAACTCATTAAACTTCCTATCATGAGGATCCTAGAAGAAATCTAAGAGTTAAAGCAAAAGAATGGAGTTAAGCTTTTATACCTAGCCCTTCTCTCCTTTCTCTCTCTCTCGGCACTCTTTCCTCTCTCGATATCCTCTCTCTCTCGCCTCCTAGCTGCTGTCAGTCATCGTTCTCCGCTTTCTTGGAGCTTGGTTGGTCGTGGTGGTGGTGGAAAATGGCGGTGGAAGGGGGAGTTATGGTGGTGGTGTTTGAGAGCTCTAGTGGAGTGTGATGGAAGATGAAATGCAGTGTGGTGAGAGTGATGGGGTGGCTGCCGGTTTTGGGTGGTTTTGAGAGTGCAAAATGATTGTTACTTGCATAGCACAATGTGTATGCAAAAAGGGGAATGCCATGCATTGGCCAAAATGAGAGGTGGAGGATTTTAGGCAATCATGAGATTTGGATGAAGATCCTTCATAGATTATGTCTTCTCTCTCTCTCCTCTCTCTCTCCCTCTCTCTTTCGGTCACCCTCTCTAATTCTCTCTCATTATTCTAGTTTTGCATGCATCTAAATAGCATAAAACCTAGGATACTAGTGTTGGAGTAATTAGCTAACAAGATCTTAACTAGATCCTAGCTAGTTAGTAGGCAATCACTAACCTACACATACATACATACATACACGGCACACACATACATACATACCTATACGTATCGTCTAATTCGTACCATTTATCCGGGTATTAATCCCTCTTGATCGACTCGTAAATTAATAGCTGATAAATCGAGCTAAGAAATTAATTAGCAAAAATATGCCATGCTTGAATTAAAATAAACAAGCACACATGAATTTCATAATTAGACATATAACGTGCTATGCTTATGCTAATGCAAAACGTGATGATCAAACGAGTTAAAATCCCTGTCTTAAACTCGAGATCATTTTAAATCTTATGCATAAAGTCTTCATCTTCTCTAAAGAAAGATGTTTCAATTATTTTTTAAATTTCCGGGAATAAATGACTGTCCTATTATTCGCACTGATTTTTATTCAGTTCTATTCTTCTTAGAACGAAATTTTTAGGCCCGAATTTTTGGGGTTCTACAATATGTGTGTGTGTGGAAGTGCTAAAGTCGAAATAGAATGACGTGTTCAAATCTGGGTCATTCATTTCAAAATCAAAAAATATCCTTTGGATAATTCTAACGTACTATTGCTTATCCTTGTGATTATGATCTGGATTGAAATGAACGAACTAGCTTTGGAGATAGAAGGGAAATAAGTGGCTACGCACCCAAGCAATGCATCCCTCACTTAATCCGCTTCCACGTGTCATTAGAAAATAGTTAACAGAAAAGTAAATGAAAATGAAAAAAAAAATAACACAGCCATAGTTGTCGCTCCTATATAGACGCCATGCAGAAATATTTTGAAAAGCTGTAGCATTAAATGGGTCGTAATATTTGAAAAAATATTTAACCAGTTTTATTTATATAATATTGATCTTTATTTTGTTTGAGAATTTAATTGAGTGTTTATAATATGACTTTATCCATAATATGTTTTTTTTTTCCGCCCCATCACATTATCATCGTATCTGGGCATGTAATTATATTAATTATAAAATTCTCTATACATTATAATATCTGCGTCGTTATACCCTCCTGTTTAAGATTCATGTGTTTACTATAACATAGTAGTAATATATATGAGACACAAATGTAAGATGTAATATTATTATTTTTAGCTATAACATTTAACTATACAAATTTAAGAAATTATAAGCAATTATTGGTTGAAAAATATATGTTAGTAGATGAATTGTGATCCGATCTCTCAACTGCAATTTACTTCACATTGTTCAAATATATGAAATTAGTATATCGATAGGCACACCTATATCATCCATTGGTACACTTAATTAATTTATCTGTACACTTCCTTAAATTTTTTCCACCCTTATCATTTCATTAAACTCTAGTGAATTATATGGTTTTGTAAATTATACCATCATTATTTCTACAAACAAAGTCATCCACGTACCGGTATTTTCATTTGTGGTTAATGGAGATATAATTCGCAGAATTAGCTAAGACCATTTTATTGGAAATTTACAAATTCCAGTTGAAAACAATATTTTTTGCATAATCTCACAAAAAAATGTTGTACCGATTGTTAAAATATGTGTACCGATGGCGAAATAGTGGTTACCGTTAGAAGTATTTTATGTACCATCGGTACATAAAATACTCGAACGGTACATAACTTTCCTTTTTACCCTATTTAATTGATAGTGATTTCAGTAGCTGAAACTAAAGAGGTGAAAAGGCCATTACATAATGAATAAAAAATAAAAACAATAATTCTTGGGAATAACAGGTGTGCATTTATTCTCCACATTAAATTCCACTTATTTTATATACATTATTTATTTGCTTCTACAAATATTTAGCTCATATAACAACAACAATGGGAATAACATCATGATAATTAATTAGGTGGTAATTATAATGTCTGAATTATTTCAACAAAATATTTCATTTAATACATTTATAAATAGATTGTACATATATTTTGTATATTACATTTATAAATTTAAATAACAGACACTTGACCTTTTTTAGCTTAACAGTTTTCTATATAAATTACTGAATGTAATGTTCCTGCTATAAGATTAAATATATTTTAACTTCACATTTTTGTGAAGTAATAACATAAAAATGACAATATATAATGAGCACATCAAATATCAGAGGTTCAATAAGAGACATGCATATATTATATTTATACCATAAGTTGAAAGGATACAAAAAAAAGTACAAGTAATTTATTGTAGTTGATCATCTTACTGTGTATACTACAAAATTAGAAGTGCCAACCATTACTTGAAATGTATATGATGCGTTTGTTTTCGCCTAAAACATATTCTACCCTAATTTGATTGACGTTTTAAAATTCTTAATTAATAATATTTTACGCTGTGTTGAAGGAATCTTTTATTTCACCATGTAAAAGCTCTGCTAAAAACATATGTTTATAATATGATCTTCCCGATTGCGCAGTACAGTACCGATTGTAAAAATTAGTGTACCGCTCGGTAATTACTGTTTAACGAGAATGCTTTTTCATGTACCATCGGTACACATATTACTCGAACGGTACAAATTTTATTTTACCATGTTTAATTCCTCTGATTCATACGGGACTCATTTGTTTATATTGAAACTAGTGTATGGCCCGTCGAGCTTCGACGGGAAATCACTCTACGTTTAATTTATAAGTAAAAGTTTATCAAACTATACTCAATTTATCGTCCTATCAATGACTCACTTTCTTTTTTGGATTGTCCAATTATACCTTCTTATACCTTTTTTGGATCTGCCTTATTATCTCTTCTATGTGGCACCCTCTAATCGCTCAAATCCTATTTTTGTAAATTCTATAAATTTTTTTTTAACCATACCTATATATTACATAATTAAATATGGAACAAAAATCTTCCCAAAATATGATTTGAGATTTTAAACTTATTATAAATTTTCTATGAAGTTTAAACATGATATCATATTATTTTGCAATATATAAGCATGAACTTTAAAAATAATTCAATTTCAACAATTGATCAAGAAAGAGTGTTTCTTCATTCCACTTTTTGTTTAACTTCAGAAAACCAATAGAAACTAAACCAAATTACGAAAAAACAAAATATATTTATATATATCAAAGTTAATAATAAATATTACTCTAAAATATAAAATTAATTATGTAATTACTTGTCAAAAGCTTTTTATTTTTTGTATTTTGTTCTTTTTTTATTTGGAAATATAACGGAATATATCAATGATAAACAAGTATTTTATTGCTTATGCGATGGGTGGGACACTTGAGAATATTAGAAAAAAATGTAAATAAAGGGTAATTAATCTGTGAATATATTAAATGAATTGTATACTAAAGGAATTTTTAAATGTATAGCACAAAGTAAATTCATGGGGTGGAATTTTATACGATTCATTGGTGTGAATTAATGGTGATTTTGTGTTTCAATATTGAACTATTTCTTTCGTTAAAATATTTAGAATAGCAAAATATTATTATATATTTTCTTATGTTTACGGCAATTTAATAATTTCTTAAATTAAATAAATTAATATTGACAACTTAAAAATTGGCCAACTTCAAATTTTCAACTAATACAATTATTTACTTGGCCAAATTAAATTGATTGTACAAAAAAATTGAGAAATGATGATAAAATACTCATTAATCACAAATACTTATATAGGTGCTTCAAGAGTCAAGTTTCATAGGGATAAAGTCATATTTAATCTATGAGAGAATACTAAATTAATAAATATTATATTATTATCTTCTATAAGCAAATTAACTCAAATTTTGAAGAATAATATTTCCTTCTTTCTTTTTCCCGTATTAATTAATGAAGCAAAAGATGGAAAATATTATGATAGTTTTTGAATCGTATTCTGCAGTCGAAAATTTGAATTTTCAAAACGTTATTAAAAAAGGATTCAACTTTATTTTTTGAAAAATATACTATACACAATCTTAGCCAAAAGGCTCAGAAAGTGTTGGTCAATTGTATCTTGAAATTGTTGTTTTATATTAGATTTTCTGTCGCCTTTAGCTTTGAATCTTCAATGTGGGATCGATGATTTTAAATAAATAGAAATAATATATATGAATGGAGGTTGCGTTATGTATGACCTAAAATTAATAGGAGGATGGCCCTAGCTAAGCGATCCATTGTTGATTCGTATATCATGTTTAGAACATATCGGGCGAAATTCACGGTGATGAATTTTCTAATATAATACTATGATGTGTCTAAAAAGTTTTCATATATAATACTATTGTATATTTTGCTAAAAACTTAGAATTGAAAAATAAATTAATATTGGAAACTTAATAATTGGCCAAATTAAAAATTTCAATAAAAATAAAACTATTTATTTTTGCAAACTAATTAATTGGCCAAATTAAATTGGTTGTGCAAAATATTTGCAGGGTGAAAATGTGCACATCGATTCTGAATATTTATATAGGTTCTTCAATAGTGGAGTTTTATTGAAAATCGATATGAGACAAAATAAAATCATATTAAATTTTATAATAAAGTGCTCACTTATTAATTAAGTGATCGAATTTGAGAATTATAGCATTAAATACAATGCGAAAAGTCAACATTAAAATTATGGTAAGTTTTAGAGGTAAATTATGAAAATCTTTAATTATAGAAATTTCAATAATATTGTTGGTCCCAAGACGGATACCTTGGTGTAGAGGGGGGGTGAATACACCAAGGTTTAAAAACTTTTCCAAGTTAAAACTCTTTTCAGAGAGCTGGCTATGTTCGATCCAGCTGGATGACAGCTTGATCGACACAGCTGGCTGTGTGTGTGTGTGCGGAATGTGGTGGATTTGGAAAGTCCGTCTGTTGCTTCAAATATATTGCAAAGCTCTGTTTCACTTTTCAGTTAGTCAGATTATGCAGATTGAGATGAATGCATATGAAGGTTAGTAACATGCATAAAACAAAGCGATAAATAACAGAGCATTTTTAACGTGGTTCGGAGTAACCCCTCCTACGTCCACGACCAGATTCACTGGTAATTCACTACCACTTGGTTTCCAAGTACCAAGCAACTTCACAACTCTAACCCGAGCTGTGTTCCAACAGTTTGCGGGCACTGTCAAGCCTACACCTTCAGTTTACGAGTACTGAAGAACCTAACCACTCGAATTACACGCTTCGAGCAAGCGTACCTTTACCTAATCTTTCTGGGTTTGGGTTTGGGTATGGTTTTCCAATTATGAACGAGTTCTTACAATGAAGAACAAGGAGTATGATGAACTCGTTCAAACTAGGCTTAAGATATTTATTCTGATCTATTCTGCCTATGACTGAATAAGTGAACAACTAAGAACACAGCTGACTGGCTGGGTGTTTTTGAAAGATTTGGCTTTGAATATCGTTGTTCATTTTTCTGTTTTCTTCTATTTCTTCAGTCGTCTCGCCAGCCTCTTCTTCAATGGTGAAGGAGAGATATATATATATATATAGGTGGAGATTCAAACTAGCCGTTGGAAGAGAGCCGTTTGAATCTTACCTACTCTTGTTGACTTCTAGCCTTTGCCTACGAAGTAGGTCTGCATCTGCAGAAGCTAGTTCTTCTCTGATCTGACTGCGTCAGATAAAATCTTCTGATATCGGGATCTTGTCTTTGAGAAGGTCTTCGTCTTCGAGCTGCTAAGTGTCTCTGCTGTATCTTCAGCGGTTTGGACTCTGCTGTATCTTGACTTCTAAGCTGTGTCTTAGACCTGTGCTGTATCATCAACCTGAGCTGTGTCTTCATCTTGAGCTGTGTCACTGACCTGAGCTGTGTTTTAGACCTGAGCTGTGTTTTAGACCTGAGCTGTGTCATCGACACTAAGCTGGGTCTTTGACACTAAGCTGGGTTTCCGTCACTGAGCTGGGTCTTGATACTACAGGATCTTTGACTCTGCTTGGTCTTGCTCTGCTGAGTCTGCTCTGCTGAGTTCTTTAAGTTGTCTGCTTAGCTGTGTCTTCTGCTGTCTTCAGCTGTCTTCAGCGAATCTACCTATAAACTAAGAAACTCTATAAGCTCAAACAGGTGAGCTGAAAAACGCTTAGGCTTGTGCGATCATCTACACGGTTGGGGTCAGCTGAGTTTTGGTATCACTTCAAAACATGTTTATTATTTTCCCAACAAATATTAACTAAATAAAAATAAAAATAAATAATATATGGATTAATCTTGCACAGAATATGAAATCTATAGAATGGAACACAAAAACGAAAAAAAAAACTTTATGAAAGGAAAATTTAATGGCGAAAAGGTGAAGACTTGAAATGTATTATGATGCGTTTGTTTTCACCTAAAACATATTCTACCTTAATTTGATTGACGTTTTAAAATTCTTAATTAATAATATTTTACGCTGTGTTGAAGGAATCTTTTATTTCGCCATGTAAAAGCTCCGCAAAAAACATATGTTTATCATATGATCATTAAATATTGGTACTGATTTCTTATAAATAAAATAAACATATATTTTTTTGCGCGCTGATGATATAATGAACATTTTAAAACAAGGCTTTTTATATTCCAAAACCGCACATTAATTGTTACTGTGTTGAAGTCATCTTTTATTGGGCCATTTAATAGGGCAGTTAAAAAAATGGATAATGGCCTGTAAATTTCTCAACTTTCAGCAATTTCTGGTTTTGCTCTCCACCTAAAGATTCTGCCTGTAAATTCCTCAACTTTCAACAATTTTTGGTTTTGCTCTCCAACTAAAGATTTTGCTTGTACATTCCTCAACTTTCAATTGTTTCTGATTTTGTTTCCAGCGATGTGATCCGGCAAGAATAGTTTTGGAAATTTATAGACATGGCTTAAATTAATCTATGTGGCACTCTCGTGGCATATATGTAAATTAAAAAAATAAAAAATATTTCATGTCATAATCCCCACCCCTCTCTTAGTCTCGTTCTCCACAGTTTTCTTTCATTCTCGCAGAGATAATTCAACCGAAAAAATACAGATCATGCGCTAGAAGGCACCCATAAAATCACAAAAATTTTAAATCCTACTCACACCCATACAATCTTGTGTATGATCTGTATTTTCTCGTTTGAATTATCTCTGCGAGAATGAAAAAAAGAAGGGGGAGGACGAGACTGAGAGAGGGGTGGGGATGATGACATGAAATATTTTTTATTTTTTTAATTAACATATATGCCATGAGAGTGCCACATAGATTAATTTAAGCCACGTCTATAAATTTCCAAAACTATTCTTGCCGGATCCCATCGCTGGAAGCAAAATCAGAAACAATTGAAAGTTGAGGAATTTACAGGCAGAATCTTTAGGTGAAGAGCAAAACCAGAAATTGTTGAAAGTTAAGAAATTTAGAGGCCATTAACCCTTAAAAAAATCAACTATATATTGCATATGTACACGTTACATTGAAGTACCGATTAATAAATGATGTGTTCCGATCGAGAAATGTGAGTAGTTTGATTGGGTTTTATTACGTACCATCGGTACACTGTTTACTCGAATGGTACAAACATTATTTTTCTCACTCCTTTTTAATTAATAGGTTTAATACGGTACTTATTTGTTTATTTCTACATTCATTATCTATTGTTATGATGTACTTCTGTAGACAAGCACTCAATGCCACAACACTCCAATTATTATGTGGGTAGTCATAATTTGGTCGATTAAGTAAAAATAGATCAATTTTGTTATATATTTGATTCATATAAAAAGTATGATTATATATTTTATGTTAATGTTTAAATTTTTGACTTAAATTCTATCATAATTAGTGTAAATATATTTATTTCTTATTTTTTCGACAAAAATCTTCATATTACCTTTATTATATCTATCGAGATTTATGTTACATCCAAATCCAAATATATCAAGATAAATTTGTATAAATTAAGTATTTTAAATATTAGAAGTCATTTAGAACCCAAAAATTTAAATAAACCAATTTTTTTAACATTAAATGAAATTATGGGTAGCCATAATGTGGCTGCATAGATTTATTCTTATTATTGTGGTCCCGGCAATATCGCATTATATATTGTATTTTATTGCTACATATATACTATACTACATTTTTTGAAGAGATATTTAATGATTTTAACCCATTCAATATTGTAAAGATAAATTTTAGTACCCGATTTATCCCTCAATGTGGCCAGGTATTTCTTTACGTGAAACTATTATTTAACAATTTAGTTAAATTATGAATAAATCTTAAGTTAGTGATCTTATGGATATCCACACATTTTTTTTAATAACCTGAATAACTTGGTACCCTTTGCAATTGAAAACATTTAATTTTTACACATTTAAAATTAACAGCAAGTGTTTATGTCGAAAAATATAGTACAATATGTATTTACACTATTCAACCTTTGCATGTCATTACAATTTCTAAACACTAACACCTTTTATATAACAATTTTATTTATAGGATTCCAAAATCTAACACGATTGGTCTTTTATTACTACGAGGTACATATATGGGTTACATACGATACTACCATTTTTAAGATTACAAATACTAATTAATAGCACGAAATTTAACAAAAACCCCAAATTATATCACATGTTGACATTTTTTCCCCTCCTTCCATTTCGTATTTCATGATTCACGCAATTGATTTCGTGATTAATTTCATGATTTTTTAATTGTGAATCAACAAATTGGAATTTTTTAATTTGCATAAAATCATATACATTTTCTTCATATGTTTAAAATATTAATCGTGAGATCACAAATATTAAACATCGAATTAACGAATTTGAATACGTGTTTTCACGGATCAATAAACGATGTTCTTTGATGGGAGACGTGGGTAAAAAACGAAGTCCCTCAGGTGAATCAGAGGGACTTGTACAATCTTTTTGTTTCAGCTTACAAAATTATTGATGATTTTACGACATCCAAAAAATAGTGCGCTTCATCTACGGACTAAATGGCGAGCAGCGAATTATCCTCAATTTAAAATTATTAAGGCTATAGTTTCTGTTATTATCCTTTTCAGGACTAAAAACCTTAGAATATCTCTATGATTATTAATACTTTTACAAGCCATTATGCTATACATTAAATTTTTACAAATATCGCCGCAATAAATTTGTGTAACGATTCATAATTTATGTATACCTACAGTGTTCCTATATTAACGACCGGTACGCATTTCTATTGAACAATACTTTCTTTTATGCATGGTTAAATAAAATAATGAAAGTCCAATATTTACGGTGTTGTGGTGTACTAGACAGAGTCTTCGGCGGTGGAGTGCGTTGCAAAGGAATAACGGAAATTGTGAGTGAGAGCAGTAGCGGAAAGACATAGCTAGCATTACAACTATTGCTCACCACACAACTGCCCAAAAATGCCGGTGGAATTGAGGGAGCCTCGCTGTATCTGCACACAGAATTTCCATTTCCTGTACGCCGACTTGAACATATATATTGCAGCAAACATGGAACAACTGCCAATCAACGCACTGGATCGGGTGTTTGTCAATCCGCTGCATTCGGCGGATCACCTGGTCGACCTGTTGCTTCGGTTGAATATAGTTGTGCAAAGAAGCAATATTAAGATGCTAATAATCGACTCAATCGCCTCAATATTTCGTGGGGTTTTCACAAATAACAAGAAGGACTTGGAAGAACGTAACTCATATTTCTACAAGATTAGTTCGATATTAAACTCCATTTCTGAAAAGTATGGAATGGCGGTGGTCGTCACGAATCAAGTAGTAGACGTCATAGAGAATGCGACGAGGACATGGCAACCTAGGGACTTATCATTCGAAAGTTCGGGGAGAAGAGTGCAAGCGGCACTCGGTCGTTGTTGGGGGAGTTGCCTGAATTGGGCCTTCTTTTTAACCAAATCAGATGTCATTATTCAAACTACGGAAAATACTCCAAGAAAGTGCACGAAAAGAATGATGTTCTTTGTTAATGTACGCTTCAGAGAACCTCCTTCAGCGGAGTTTTTCATATCTTCCACCGGCTTTTCGGGATGCAGTCCAAGTTAGGAACCATGGAGGTACTACATTTTAAAAAACTATATGTATTTCGCATTAAATGTGTCCGATATTTTCTTCGCCAGCATGTTATATTATATTGTTAAAAGATGTTATGTAATGATCTCCTGCATTAGTAACACGCAAAATTAACTTTAGTTTATGTTGGTATCAACGAAGGCTTTAAGCCTCGCTCCTAATATATTAAACAGCAGAATATTATTACACGTGCAAGTCAGACAAATATGAATTATTCGTTACAAATATGACAGTGCTCCGGAAAAATTACTTCAGTTGATCAGCTCATGAAAAATATATTGTTTCTGAGAAAAACTGGTGCAATCTTCAACTCAGTAGCATACCTATGGCTGAGATAGTGGCCTAACTCTTCTTGCATCAAGTAACCAACCGGCACTGTGAGGAGGATATACGCTCGGAGTACTCATGACCTGCTCCATCATATCAAATGGCACGCGTGGCGGTAACGAAGATGTCTCAACTTCTCTAGCTTTTTTATTTTTCTCTGTGCCTGCAAAATAAGTTTGAGCATCAAAAATTAAATTACTTACTAAAAAGGACAAAATTGATGGTAATTTAAATTTTTGTAACAAGCTTTCAATCGCGACTTCAACCTTTCTTATTAAGCTGCCAGGAACGAGATTCACGGGCACCAAAGAAACCCTTTTCTTTGAGTATTTTGGGATCGGAAAATCTACAGGCATTCACCTCGTTTGAATTCAAATCAGTGAGCAACCTCCGCTTTTGCTTTTCTTGGAAAAACCCTACAATATTGAACAATTCTCTCCAGTGTGACTCCAGTCGTTCAATAATAAGGCTTTGCCCAGGATCATTATCCACGCAACAGGACGTCATCTCGTATAGATGCCTCATGGTAGTATTCAAAAACAACATATAAGGCAACGTGGAACTGATTTCGCTACCAATCTTCTCAACAAAGCATCCCTCCTTGGCTTTCTTGGTCCAACGCTTCACTATTTGGGACTCTGGTATGGAAAAATGATTCATGAAGTAGTACACCTTCAATATATGTCGGCATAAAAGTCCCTCGGATTCCCACTTCCCACATGAACAAGAAGAGAAATGCAACTTTGTATTGAAAATAAACCTTCCTAGCACGTCCTGTTTTACTACTTGATGCGGTGAACTCCAACTGACCATCGCCGAGGTCTCGTGTGTCATGAGGAAGAACAACATCGAAGGTCTTCGTGGCTTCTGCCTCAAACTTCTTATACACACGCTGAGTGTAAACAGATGCTGCTTGAGAAAAAAGTGCGTTGTCGCTCACAATCTGTCCCGGCATCCACATGCCTAGTGTGTCCTCCTCCATTTCACTTCTACGCCAGTTTTTCTTCATTTCATCATAATTCGTCACAAATTCGTAAAGAGTCATACTGCATTTTTTCACACTCTTAACCACACGATTCATACCTTCACTTCGAGATGTGGCCAACAGCCCTCCTGAGAAACTTCCTCGGCTGAAAACAGAAGCCCAGCGCCTACGAAGACTGTACATATTGATAAACCAAGATTTATTGTGCAGATTCGTGTAACACATGATCTTCTTCCATACATCATCAAACTCACTCTCCGTCTCAACATCATTCATACATCTATACCACAATTTCTTGAAGGTTGGTTTCCCATTCAAAGGACCAAACGTTTTAGCAGCATTTTGGTTGATGTGCCATTGACATAAACGGTGTTTTGAATTAGAAAAAACAGACTCAATTGCCTTCATCATAGCCATACATTGATCGGTGAATACTACTTTGGGCTGAACACCATTTATGGACTTCAGGAACTCTTTAAAAAGCCACTCAAATGAGGTACTACTCTCGTCAGACAGGAACCCCATTCCAAACATAATGGTGAAGGTGTGGTGGTTAAAACCGACAAAAGAGGTGCATATCAAATTGTAGATATTGGTCCGATATGTAGTGTCAAGTGATAAAACATCGCCAAAGGCGCGATAGTCTTCTGCAGATCTCATGTCACGAAAGAGTAAGTTAACCAGTCGACCATCCTCATCCGTTTCAGCATTCCAGTAGTAAAATGGTTCTGCATTAGCTTTGTCATGGAAATATTGCATGACAGATATCGAATCTGCATTTTCCAGGACTGAATTATTTCTCTTGAGGCCAAAGTAATCATACGCATCCTGCCGAGTAAATCCAATGTTTTGAGAGCCACCACACTGCGTTTCCATGAAGCTTGTTGGTCCCAAGACGGATACCTTGGTGTAGAGGGGATGAATACACCAAGGTTTAAAAACTTTTCCAGTTAAAAACTCTTTTGAGTGAGCTGGCTGTGTCCGATCCAGCTGGAAGACAGCTTGATCGACACAGAAGGCTGTGTGCGGAATGTGGTGGGTTTGGAAAGTCCTTCTGTTACTTCAAATTATATTGCAAAGCTCTGTTTCACTTTTCAGTTAGTCAGTTTATGCAGCTTGAAATGTATGCTCATGATGGGTTAGCAGAATGCATAAAACAAAGCAGTAAAGAACAAAGCAATTTTAACGTGGTTCAGAGTAACACCTCCTACGTCCACGACCAGATTCACTGGTAATTCACTACCACTTGGTTTCCAAGTACCAAGCAACTTCACAACTCTAACCTGAGTTGTGTTCCAACAGTTTACGGGCACTGTCAAGCCTACACCTCTCAGTTTGTGGGTACTGAGAAAACCTGACCACTCAAATTACACGCTTCGAGCAGGCGTACCATGACCTAACCTTTCTGGGTTTGGGTTTGGGTATGGGTTTTCCAACTATGAACGAGTTCTTACAATGAAGAACAAGGAGTATGATGAACTCGTTCAAACTGGGCTTAAGATATTTCTATTCTGATCTATTCTTCCTATGACTGAATATGTGAACAACTAAGAACACAGCTAACTGGCTGGGTGTTCTTGAAAGATTTGGCTTTGAAGATCGTTGTTCATTTTTCTGTTTGCTCTTTTATTTCTTCAGTCGTCTCGCCAGCCTCACCAGTCCTCTTTCTTCAATGGTGAGGAGATATATATAGGTGGAGATTCAAACTAGCCGTTGGAAGAGAGCCGTTTGAATCTTACCTACTTTCATTGACTTCTGGCCTTTAACCTACGAAGTAGGTCTGCATCTGCAGAAGCTATTTCTTCTCTGATTTGACCGCGTTAGATACGATCTTCTGACATCGGGATCTTGTCTTGGAGGTCTTCATCTTTGAGCTGCTTAGCGTTTCTGTTGTGTCTTCAGCGACTTGGACTCTGCTGCGTCTCGACTCTGAGCTATGTCTTAGACTTGTGTTGTATCATTAACCTGAGCTGTGTCTTCAACCTGAGCTGTGTCATTAACCTGAGCTGTCTTAGACCTGAGCTGTGTCATTGACACTAAGCTGGGTCCTTTACACTGAGCTGGGTTTCCGTCACTGAGCTGGGTCTTGATACTGCTGGGTCTTTGACTCTGCTTGGTCTTGCTCTGTTGAGTCTGCTTATGCTGAATACTTCCGCTGTGTCCGCTCAGCTGTGTCTTCTACTGACTTCTGCGACTCTACATGTAAACTAAGAAACTCTATAAGCTCAAACAGGTGAGCTGAAAAATGCTTAGGCTTGTGCAATCATCTACTCGGTTGGGGTCAGCTGGGTTTTGGTATCAAATCAAAACTCTATTAATTTTCCCAACAATTTCCCCTTTTTTGATGATGCCAAAACCTAACTGAGAAAAACAATTTACTTCCCCCTTTAACAAGAAATGGGGTTTCAAAAGATTAAACATTCACAGCAGGTAAATATATTCAGAGTTCAGTGCCTGGGCAAAGAGTTATTGTCATCAGGGTGAGCTTGAGAGAAAAAAAATGAACTTTTCATTAATTTTACAAATTTACAATTACAAAAATTCAAAAGACAAAATTCCCAGTTGGCTGGGTCTTCAGCTACTTCCTCTGTTCGTCCATCTGATGGTCAGTCTTGAGACCATATCTGTTGAAGATGAATTCTTCCAAGTTTCTCCATTCATCTTGATTTTTAGACTTGGAGATTTCTCTTTCGCCAGCCCAGTGATGAACTTCTTTGATAATCTGGGCCTTATCAGGAAGATTCGTTCCAGCTAGAGTGAGAGGTTTCAATTGCTTAACTTTGGAACTTTTAGCTGGATGTCGTTTCTCTTGGCAGCTAGGGCTAATGATCTTGCAATCATTGGATCTTCTTCATGAAGTTCGAGCAAGTATTCTTTGAATGTAGTTTCATGATCCATACCTTTGTATTGATTCAGGTAGTAGAATTCTTTGATGAATTCTGTTTTGCATTGTTCCCAGTTTTCGTTGATTTCATCTGGGTTCCTCTTGTCAGATCTTGGAATGCTTGAAGCTGCTTGTTTCTTCCTAGCTTGCCTGTAGCTTAGCCTTTTCTTCTTCTATTTTTTCTCAGCAGGCTTGAGTGATTCAGCTTTCTTCTTAATGACCTCATCCAGCTCTTGCATGTCTCTTCTTTGCTCGTTGTGGAAGTTACACAGCCAGTGATAGTTCTTGTATTCTTCTGGCTTATGTCCACAAGCTTTGGCAAGAGCGACCATCTTCTCTCTCCATGTCTCTTTGACTGCTTTGGCTGCTGCAGTTGGCTCTGGCTCTTCCTCATCCAGCTATTTGGCAAAGTCGTAGATTTCCGATTGAATTGGCTGGACAGGTTCCTCCTGAGCTGCAGTTTTCCTCTCCATTGTTTTTCCAGCTTCTTCATTCTTTTCTTTCCCATTTTTGGCATTATCAATAAGGGAGGCAGAGAGGTTGGCAACTGTTGTGTTGAGCTTGGCGAGAGCAGCTTCAACATCAGCGATCTTGGAGTTGTCAGCTGTGGCGATGTTCAGCTGAGCATTGCTGCTGCTTCCAGCTCTGAACTGAGCATCCATATCTTTATAAAGGTTGAAAAGTTGGCGGATGTCAGAGCTGTTGGAGAGAGTGGACTTCTTGATGCTTTCCAGCTAGCTTGAAAGATTTGCTATGTCGTCGACCAGTGGAACTTGAAGTCTTGTTACAATTTCAGGAACTCTCTTATCTAAATGATTTCTGAGTTCGAGATCTTGAGAAACAAGAGACTGCTTGAGATCTAGACTTGTACTTTCTTATACATTTTGGGCAAATTTATGAGCATCATCAATTGTCCGTTGTTGTTCTCGAACTTGACAGTCTAGAGCTGTGAATCGCAAGATAACATCGACTTGAGACTTCAGTCTGTCATGAAAGAGTATTTCCTTAACCTCTTTAGAGATTGCGTCTTTCATGGCAGTTGATAGCTCGACAGCTGAGTCTGTTTGTGTTCCAGATTCAACATGACTGGGTTTGTCTGCCTCGAACTCGACCAGCGCGCGAGTGTCATCGGCAATTGAACTTGGTGGGGCTGCTGTCTCTAGTTTAGCTGTTGCATCAGCTGGTTCTTCAATGGTCATTACCTCAGCTGTGTTATCTGATACAGCTTCCTTGGTAATCTCAGCTGAGACTTCTTTGGAGTTGTCAGCTCCAGAAGGTGTTTCCCATCCCGCTGCTGTTAGAAGCTTGTTGGCTGATTCCCAGACGTCTGCTGGGTGCGGTTTGGGGTACTGCTGAGACACTTCGATGATACCTCTAATGAGATCATCTTGATGCAAGTATGCATCTTCCAGGCTTCCAAAGCCAAAAGTGTGCTGGAGGCGCGCTTCATCTGTCTTCAATTTCTCGAAGGAGAAGGTCTCTATCAGCTGCTCATTCTGGTACCAAGTTACCATCTTGGTGGCCAGATAGAACTTGAGATCTCCAACTTTGACGAGGGCGATGGGCAGGTGCGCCAAGATAGGATACTGAGTTAGAATACTCTTGATCCCTGCAATGCGCAAGTCCTCGTACATGATTTCCATGAAGGCTGAGCCAGAGGAGTTGAATGATAGAGAGGCAGTGGAATCATTCTCCTCTGATTCTATGGAGATTTGAGGAGCTGGTTCAGGTGAGTTCACAGTAGGTTGTGAAGAAGCATCAGCCAACTGAGTGGGAGATTGAACTTTGGGTGATGACTGTTTTGGGGGTGAGCTGGGATTTGTGGAAGTGGGTTCAGCTTGGTTGTCAGCTGGCTGTGAAGGAGCTTCAGCCAGTCGAATATCTTCCTGTACGTTTACAGGAGATGGCTCTTTGGTTGAAGAGTTGCGTGGAGGAGAAGGTTGTTTGGGCGGAGAGCTGTGAGGCGGTGAGGGCTGGGGTGAGCTGGGAAGAGGTGTCTGACTCCTTGGATTATCCAGCTCGTCCTCTAAACTGGATGACGATCCATCATTCAATCCCATATCAGCAAGGATGTTTGATCCGAATTGATTGAAGGCCGACACTGGCTGTGGGGAGAGAATCACCATTGCATGACTTGGATTTGCTTCAGAAGAGCTTACCTCAGTTGGTGGAATGACAGTTGTTTTCTTTTTCTTTTCAGATGGGCCTCCAGTTGGTTTGGGGTCAGCTGCCTTCCTTTTTCTCTGTTTCTTCTCAGCTGGAACTTCTCAATCTGTTTCTTCCAGCTGCTTCTTGCCTTTGCTCACAGCAGGCTGTTTCTTCATAAGATCATTGATTTGATTAATTCTCTTGAAGAGAATCTTCGTTTCTGGAAACGGTTCTGAATCAGCCCATTTTACTGTGTGCCCTATCACAGCTTGCTCTATCAAGAATGAAATCTTAGAGCATAGATACAGGGGCTTTGAGGTTGAATACGTCGTCCTGGTGGAGTCGAACTTGATCTTCTCTGACTCCTTGACCGGTCGGTTGAGTAAGAAATCAAACCAGTTGACGTTTGCGCCTTTGATCATGGCAATCATCGGTTTGAGCTTTGGAATACTGATCTCTCCTTGAGATCCAGCTATCCCAAGAATACACTTTTGTGTAATATCCAGCAGCAGCCTGTACTTTGGCTTGAGTAGGAGCTTTGACATGCTCGCTCTGTACGGCTCTGGGGAGATAAGCATCTCTTGACTGAGGAATTCATCCACTTCCTCACGGCTGTAATCGTCCGGTATGAAATCTCCTTCGCTGGGCAAATTGAACACTTTTCGCACCATTCTATTTAGCTTGATGTTGACGGTTACTGAATCATACTTTTTGTCAGTGCCCTTGACGATCATATCGAATGACGATGAGTCAATGATGTTGAGGTAAAAGAGAGCAGCATCTCTCTTCAGCATAAGTTCGGGCATGGAGGTTGCCCACAGCAAGAGTCCGGAGTCTGTGACGAGATCCACCATTTCGTTGAGTTCTGAGATATGAAGGTTGGAGGTAGACAAACAACTTTCAAATGACAACTTTGTTATAAGAGCTTCGAACTGGTTCATCCCTGCGGTTGATTTCTTGGGTGCCATTTCTGCAATCTGTTGATTTTGATTGAGCGAAGACTTTGCAGAAAATAGATAGATGATTTGAAGATTTGAAATTCGCAGAGATAAAGATGGAAGAATTCTGCTTATCTTTTCCATGTATATCAACTGCCATAATGGATCAACGGTTGAGATTGAGACAGCTGATATTCTGATCAACGGCTGGGAGAGAATCTCTCATCACGTTCTGACGTGTTTACGGTGAGTGTATTACAATTGCGCGTGAGGCAGTTCAAACGTTTGACGTTCTGCCTCGATACTGCCGTGCTACAGAACTATGACTTTATAATTAATGCGATGGGAAATGAAACTTATCAAGCAATTTAACTAAGGAACATATGTCCGCTTAAAATAGGAATTCAAAATAATTGGACTCAAATATTATATTCCTCAGAGAAATAAACGCATGAGACGCAAACCGGTCAGCTTGGACATAGAAGTCAGCTGATACCACGGCGGTCTTTTCCTTTGCTTGACTGAGTTTTCCCTTTAGCTGAGTATCTGGATATTAACTTGATTTTCCTTCAGCTGAGTTCCCTTGAGTTCTGCGACTGACATCCAGTTGAGCTTGATTCGCCTTCATCTGGGTAAACCTTCTGAACTGAGCTTTGAGATCCAGCTGAGTTTGTTCCCCCTCAGCTGGATGAACTTTCTTCATCCGTTTTGAGCTGATACCATTTGTTGGTGAATCTGCTGGACAGAGTTCCCTTCATCTAGACTTCTCTTCTGAATTTTGCAATTTACGCTTGATCTTTGTTTGGTATCCAGAGGATGATCTTTGATAGTTCAGCTGGATTTCTCTCTTGATTCTCCACTTGAATATTCTGCTGGATTGAATTTTTCCCTCAGCTGATATCACAGCTGTGTAGATTTCCAGCTTGGTGGTGTTTTCCCTGAATTTGATAGTAGGTGGCTGTCTTTTCTCAGCTGCTTCCTACTTGAGTTGATCGGATTCTCAGCACTGGCTCATTTCTATGATGATGTCAGATGTTCCATGATCAGCTGAGTTGACTGCTGCTTTGCGGGGTTGAATCTTCGATGCAGACCTACGCATAGAACAGTTGTCTTTCTTTCACAGCATGCTTGATGACTCCTCAAAAACGCATGTCTCTTCTTGACCTGTTATCACTCCTTCGGCACCCAGTTGTGATTGGGTCCGTCTTTGTTGTTGAGGGTTCCATCGATAACCCAGATTTGTCCTTATCTTTTGTGAGTGATACTTCTGGTTGGTCCTTGAAAGGGTCTTTTTTTCTTTGGACCTTGTTAACTCCATTTTGATCAGGTCTCTTTCATAGCGGGAATCTGTCAGCTTGACATCTAGCTTGATATCTCGTCTGCTGGAATCTTGATGTGAAGCTCGGTTGATTTTCAGCTTTATAACCAGCTGAGATCCTTCTCAGCTGTCTTTTTAGTTGACCTTGATGTCTGTGCTGGATGACATTCTGTCTTTGATTTTGATTCCAGTCAGCTGGATTTATCTACTGGCTTTGAGCTCTATGATCAGCTGGGAGTTGCTATTTTTCTTGGGCTTGGAGTTGCCGAGCAATTTTCTTCTTTGACAGGACTGAGCTTGGAGAGTTGGCTTGATTATGTACGACCTCTGGTACATCCTTGGCTTGGTTCCAGCTGTGTTTGCATTGGCTGGAGCCATTCTTTGATCTGATTCAGCTTTGGCCATCTTCAGCTCCTGATCATTCATTCTTCTGCTTGACTTTCTAATTTTATGGTGATTATGGGTCCGTCAGTGATAACATCCCACATCATGTCGTGACGCACAGAAAGCTTTTGAGTCAGAACTTCCAGATCTGATAATCAACGACATAGAATGTCGGAAGATTCCTGCACAAGGAAGATTCCATGACAGTATGCAATAAGATGATTTTTAAAAGATTTTGAAACTTTGAAGGATCAGTTCAGGTGACCACTATCAGCAAAGAAATGCTGACTTGACACAGATACAGTGATCTTTTGAACCACTGCTCTGATACCAATTGTTGATCCCAAGACGGATACCTTGGTGTAGAGGGGAGTGAATACACCAAGGTTTAAAAACCTTTCCAGTTAAAAACTCTTTTGAGTGAGCTGGCTGTGTCCGATCCAGCTGGAAGACAGCTTGATCGACACAGCTGGCTGTATGCGAATGTGATGGGTTTGGAAAGTCCATCTGTTACTTCAAATTATATTGCAAAGCTCTGTTTCACTTTTCAGTTAGTCAGTTTATGCAGCTTGAAATGTATGCTCATGAAGGGTTAGCAGAATGCATAAAACAAAGCAGTAAAGAACAAAGCAATTTTAACGTGGTTCGGAGTAACACCTCCTACGTCCACGACCAGATTCACTGGTAATTCACTACCACTTGGTTTCCAAGTACCAAGCAACTTCACAACTCTAACCTGAGTTGTGTTCCAACAGTTTACGGGCACTGTCTAGTCTACACCTCTCAGTTTGTGGGTACTGCGAAAACCTGACCACTCGAATTACACGCTTCGAGCAGGCGTACCATGACCTAACCTTTCTGGGTTTGGGTTTGGGTATGGGTTTTCCAACTATGAACGAGTTCTTACAATGAAGAAAAAGGAGTATGATGAACTCGTTCAAACCGGGCTTAAGATATTTCTATTCTGATCTATTCTGCCTATGACTGAATATGTGAACAACTAAGAACACAGCTGACTGGCTGGGTGTTCTTGAAAGATTTGGCTTTGAAGATCGTTGTTCATTTTTTAGTTTGCTCTTTTATTTCTTCAGTCGTCTCGCCAGCCTCACCAGTCCTCTTTCTTCAATGGTGATGAGATACATATAGGTGGAGATTCAAACTAGCCGTTGGAAGAGAGCCGTTTGAATCTTACCTACTTTCATTGACTTCTGGCCTTTAACCTACGAAGTAGGTCTGCATCTGCAGAAGCTATTTCTTCTCTGATTTGACCGCATTAGATACGATCTTCTGACATCGGGATCTTGTCTTGAAGGTCTTCATCTTTTAGCTGCTAAGCGTTTCTGCTGTGTCTTCAGTTACTTGGACTCTGCTGCGTCTCGACTCTGAGCTGTGTCTTAGACTTGTGTTGTATCATTAACCTGAGCTGTGTCTTCAACCTGAGCTGTGTCATTAACCTGAGCTGTCTTAGACCTGAGCTGTGTCATTGACACTAAGCTGGATCCTTTACACTGAGCTGGGTTTTTGACACTGAGCTGGGTTTCCGTCACTGAGCTAGGTCTTGATACTGCTGGGTCTTTGACTCTGCTTGGTCTTGCTCTGCTGAGTTGCTTATGCTGAATACTTCAGCTGTGTCTTCTGCTGACTTCTGCGACTCTACCTATAAACTAAGAAACTCTATAAGCTCAAACAGGTGAGCTGAAAAACGCTTAGGCTTGTGCAATCATCTACTCGGTTGGGGTCAGCTGGGTTTTGGTATCAAATCAAAACTCTATTAATTTTCCCAACAAAGCCAAAAGCACCACTCACCCCTATTCCAGATGAATGCAGCGCTTCTAGCACTAGACTATTTGCAGTTGATAAATTACAGGATGAGCGCAACATATATGTCATTGCAGATGGCACCAAAGCGTGGTTGTGTTCAGTGACAAATATAGCAACACGCCACGGTGTACCCAACGATCGTGCTACTCTCAGCTTAGCCTTCCAGCACTCCTCATAAGTAACCTCTTGAAACTTGGGATGCGATCTCTCGACTTTTTCATATCAGGGAGACCAGCACAACAACATACATATTTTTTCTACTTAATATTTTCACTTCTGCCCATATATCGTTGCTCTGTCTTTCTAACGCCAAACCCTTTTACACGACCGTATTCGCAGTACAATACATATGCTTCATCCAGATCACGCACATTCTCTCCAACACCCAAACGCTTCTCAAGTTCCTTAGAAAATATGTTATCCTCTTTGTTAACTGCACCAAGGGCTGCCACATCCAACTCCATGTTATCCATCGAAGGGATATCGTTAACATTATCACATGTCAATTGTTCATTGATGATTGGCTCAGCTGGAACGTCATCAACTAATTCTTCCTCTACAACAACGGCGAGGCTGTCGTAGTCCTCACCGAGGAATCCCTCATCATCACTCCCTTCAGCAGACACACTGGTAAATCTTCCATCAATCTCCACATCAGAAATACCATTACCAAATTCATTGTCAGTTCCATCATCCCAACAATCCGATGATTTTGGACCGACCTCGGAATTTAGGTCCACATCTATTTTCATAATACAGCCTACACGATAATAAATTACGGTATTCACTTAGGAACATGGTCGTAAATAATCACAGGATAAGCAATAAAGTAATCCTACAAAATCTTCAGATTAAATGATATAGTACACTAACAACGTCATGTGTAAGATCAATTGTGTAATCAATATATACTGCGTAATATATTTATTCCAATATAACTAGGGCTCGTTTGCTACGAAGTATGGGATAAGGCTTGATATGATTAGCTGGGATATCTTAATACATATAAAAAATTAATATTGTGTTTGGTATGATGTATTAAATTCTCTGCAAAACATATTAATTATGGTAAAATGGTGAAATTATAGTAATTTATTCTTATATTTAGTTGCAGTATTATTTATACCACCTCATAGATGGTATTAGATAATAACAACAATAGGTATAATTCAACGGGCCCGAATTTTATAAAGGGCCCTATACTTTGTACCAAACAAGATATTAGGGTGTATAATATATATTATACACCCTAATCACCCATAGCAAACAAGTCCCTAGTGTATGTAAGAAATAGACCAACATGGAACAAACTCCATATTTCATTAACATTCAAATTAGGGCTTCATACCAAATTTCACTATATATGGGACCACAAAATGGGACCTGTCCAGATTTATACATGAGAGTATAAAGCAAAATGGATTGGGATTAATCTCCTCCAATAATCATCTATAACAATAAACAATAAAAAACACAAATACTGGGACCAAAATGTGGAGCATGCACACGAAATTTAACATCATACTAAAAAAATAAATCGAGAAGAATCATAATGGTTACCTTATGTATTTTTAAAATGATATTATTTGAAAATCGCCTAAAAAATGCAAATCCAGTACCAGCAAATATTAAGACCTACAAATATATTGGAACCTAGGAACGAAACATCACCTTCATTAACAAATCACCTTGCGCCGATAATAAATATACATGTTACAACCTGCACGCAATTTATAACGTCAGCTTTAGGAAAAATACAGGAGTACATAAAAATACAACTACATGAAACGACTCGATAAAATAATTTGCAAGTATTTTTTTTTAAATAAAAAGCAAAGCGTGCATATAAGACTTCATAACTACATTCACATATGAAAAAATATGAAAGATGTAAATCATATATATTATTACGTTGAAGGATCCAAATAAACGGCGACGATTGATGCCTAGCAAATATTCCAGAATATGAGAATGTTGCAGCTCTGCTCGATGAGGAAGACGCCCGATTGGAAGGATTAATTGTGGGTGGTCCCACAACACAGTGAATTAAATGATTACTTTTGACTATTTGGCAACTTGGAGTCGGCTAACTCAACCAGGGTTTCTTTTCTATCATATTATTAAAGCAAAAATACAATGTAAAAAAATTATATACAAATCTTATTAATATCCATGTGTACGGCAGATAAGGCATGAATGCATTACTTGGGTGCATAGCCACCAGGCTCCCGAGATAGAATGACTGGTCAAAAAGCGAAGGCTATTCAAGGTTCTTGGGAAAATTTAATTTGTTAGCGGAATTGATCGATTTGATGTTGCAGAAACAATAAGAATGAGGTGGAGGAACGACGTCGTTCGTGGTAAGGTGGAAAAATAATTCCGCCTCATTTTAGAAAATAGGAGCGAAATTACACATGTGCATCCAGCAATCCAGCTCTTATTTCTTATTTCGGATTTTTGGTTGCGTGCCACATTTGCAATTTCGCCCAGATGTTTAGGGGTGAGCATTCGGATTACGGATCGGATTTTTGTTCAATCCGATCTGATCCGAAAATAAGAATTTCTTAAAAAAATAAATCCGATCCGAATGATCCGAACCGAAAAAAACCGAAATTTTAGCCCTAAATCCGATCCAATCCGAAAAATCCAAAATTCTCCAAAATAATTCCAAAAAATCCAGAAATTCGAAATTAATATAATTATTCATTTATTTTCATCCCATTCGGTAATTGGTAGAAAAAAAATTCGAAAATAATGGACTAACACACAGACTAACAATGATCTATATCAATAGTTACTTCTAATAAAATATAATTACTTCCTCAACATCATTATTCCTTCAATAAAAAGGCAAGATAATCCGGAAACTTTTCATTCTCAAAGCAAATGAAATTACAGAAATAATTTAAAAAATTAAACCAATAGATATCATCAAGTAAATATCAAGTATTTTTAGGGTTTTAGAATTTAGATAGATATTTTCAATTATTAATAATAAAAATAATATATATATATATACATACATATATATAATTCGGATTTCGGATTTGTTCGGTTTTTTAAAATTCCGAACCGATCTGATCCGAAAATCCAAAATTTTGAGATAATAAAATCTGATCCGATCCAAAATCCGAAAAAATCCGAACCGAATTTCATATTTCGGTTTGGTTCGGTTCAAATTTTCGGATTTTGGTTATTCTGCTCACCCCTACAGATGTTAGAGTTTGTTTACATATTTTACAAGTCATGTCATTTTTAAGACTCGGGCTAAAGATCATGCTATAAAATATAATTGACCCTTAAATCATTTTTAATTCAAAATAAAAATTATGTTTTTAATATTATTGAAAATTTAACACGAGTTTCAAGATTTTTAAATTATCATTTTTTTTTTGTAATTGAAATTAAGAGTTGCATTATTTTAAAGAAAGTGTTAACTATAGTATTGCACTACTTTATTTCATTGTAATCTCACAACATCATTTTAATTTTATTGTATTTATTTTTAAGGTGGTTACATCATACTACTTAACTAATAATTTAGTAATATTATTTCAAACATTTAAAATTAATAAATAAATATTAATTGTACTTATAATTTGAAAAACTTAGGAAAAAAATTTAGTGTTTTCCAAGTTCATATTATTTAAAAGTATTTGAAATAAAAAAATAATAATTTATTTACGATAAATGATTAATTTTGCTCGAGTACAAGCGAAATTAAAGAATTATTTTCAAATATACTTCATACAAAGAAGTAAAGTAATGGTATACGTTTATTATATATAATTATGTATTTTTGAAATATTGTTCATGTAAATTAAAACGCTTGCAAATACACCGAAGAAAAATACTAGTTAGTTGTCTTACTAATACCACTTTGGAGTTTGGAAAGAAAAAGAAAAAGAAAAAAGCGTGTGTCTAGAGGCAAAACAATTCTGCAGGATTTTGTTTAATTGATTATCCAAGTACACATGAAATTATTTCAAGTTCACATGTCAAGATAATGATACCTAATACTTTATTTATAGTGTGTGAATGAATTATAAAAATGAATTTAATAACAATTGGATGCTTAGATTTTTTGGCAACCAACAACTTTTAGCTTATACATGTATTCAGCAATCTGTCAGTCATTGTCAACATCTGCAAAATCTTTAGCCCAACTCAAAATTTCATAGAGCTGAGAATACATCTAAAAAAATCCTTTGGCAAATCACAGGTATTACAGCAGGGAAACAAAATAAGATAACAAAATCTAGTAAGAGACTCAGCTCCAAAACCACACTAAACCTACCTTTCTCTGTTCCAAGACAAAACCCGACGCGGACGAGCATTTTCGCGTGCCGATAAGCTTCTCAAGTGTCAAAATTCTACTGGCATGTCACTTTCTCCATTTTGTCAATTCGCTGCATTTGGATGGCCTAACAGCTCAAGGGAAACTAAGGAGCAAAGCTTACTCTTTAATTTTAGAGAGGAGTAGCCCTACTAGTACTAGGATGGGTGACGCCTTGTTCTAGATTCCCAGACGAATCCAAGATGCTATTCTGTCACCTAATCGATCATTGTTTGGCCAGAAATTTCTTCGTCGCTTGATTTGGGATTATTTGTGCAGCCCCTTCACCACTTCCTTCGTTTCTTCCACACTAGTAGAAGCAGGGCTTTCAGATGTATCTGAGCTGCTATTCTCGCCCTGTCCGTCTTTATTCGACCATAGTCTCGAGAAAATCTTCTTCACTTTCTTGGAAGTGACTTTATCTGATTTTGCATCATTTACTATGACACCACTATCACCATCACTTCCTCCTCTATTTCTTAGCCGGAGAGAAGTGAGCTCTCCTTTCAAATCCTTAAGCTCCTCGGACGTGTGGTCTCCGTCCCAATCTTCGTCCGAGTTGGTAGTTGCGGACCTGGAGCTCCCGTAAGATCCTCGTGGAAGCATAGCCCTAACAGATCCAGGCAGATCAGGTGTGTTGCTCCCGACGGCTGCAACTGCTCTGGCTTGCTCAAAGTAAAGAACTTGCACAACCACCCGCAATGGAAGCCTCTCATTCTGTACCGCATGTGCACACGCATCAGCTGAAAGCTTTTTACAGTCCATTAAGCGACAAATTCTCTTTTTCTCACTCTTCGTCAACTCTGGGTGTTCCTGCACGGAAGATGATAATCAGTCAGTGATATGCACCCCTATATTACATAAGTAGCCACACGGGGGAACGTGATGGGGGGAGTTTCGATCTATGGATCAACAAACCAACCTTGAGGTACATATCAATGGCACGGTAAATCCCATCATGACTCGATCTTGGAAAGGTAGAGACCATTTCAGCCAGATCGACAAATTTGGACAAAGACAACGAGACATCTCTGGCTGCTTCGGCCATATAACCATCAACCAATATAGCCACCTTAGTCTTGGAATCATCTGAAATAAATCCAGGACATATCTCCCGGAACTCATGATCATCGGGACAATCAGTTTGAATGCTATGTTCTTGCATCACGAACTGCTCAACCAAATCATGCACTACATCTATGTTACACAGGGCTGTTTCACCAGTTGAGGAGCGAATCATCAGATCAGCAACAGTTACCTCATCGAGCTGTTGAGCAATTTTTAGCATAAGCATCCTTCTTCCAATCTCATCACATTCTAACATTATGGATGCCTGCAATAACTTCAGCAGAAAATCACAACGTACAGAACTTTTCTCCGTTGGCAGCAAAGATGTGATTGTATCTACCAAGTAACGGTACTTCAGATGATCACTTCCTTTCAAGGTGCTTTTGCTAATAACAGGAAGCCTTTTTAAAGCATATGCCTTCAATGATTCTCCTACAATATCCACCGACATTCTTCCTTTGGCTCTTATTGTTGTAATAACCCTCTTATACAAATCAATTTGAAGTTCACACAGGTCTTCCACCCACCAGTCTTTCGGCACTGTTAGTAGTTTCTTCACACCATTCCATTGTGGCTCACGCGCATTCTCAGATGACAGCTTCTTACGGTTGTAAGTGTATGACCAGTCTACTTTTGAAGGGTCAGTGGAAGCTCTGCTGGCAATAGAGTCTAGGCAGTGGCTGACAATCTTTAATTCTTCTGACCAAGGAAGAAGAGATTTTGTTGTTTGAAGTACAATTATGGAGTCTTTCCAACTCCGGAAAATGCTAGAAGTGAGGAAAATGTCAATCTTGTATATTAGATTTCCTTGCTCGACAGTCTCATACATTTGCAGGTACTCAGCTGCACAGCGTGCTGCTACAACGTTATAGGCATTGAGTGTTACTACCATTCCATAACAGAACTTGGCGCATATTTCAAAGGCTGCAGGTCCACCCGGAATATTATGGATGTCGATTTCATCATTGTTGTCATTACCCGCACTGGCGACAAGCTTCTGAAGCTGAGAACTCTTGGAGAGAAGCGGAAACTACAATTAGATGCAGTCCTGTTAGTAATTGGCCAAACAGCTATAGCAAAGAATTTAAACAAAATACGGTTGAAATAAAAAAGAGGACAGTGGCCTTTGAACGTGTACAACTGTAACAACTCTCAAGAATACAAAGCACTAATCTAGGAAAATTTAACTAACAACATCAATCTCGTAGATTAAAATTGAGTTTAGAGCAAAATGTATAATGCATAACGAAGTACACACAGATGCTACAGGTTTATCAGTTATATAACAAAAATTAAAGACATACAGTATTTTAGTATCCCTTTTTTCTAAGGCTAATATGATTATACCTTGTGAACATGAAACTTGACATCCCCAACACTAACGACCATGTCAGTAGCCAACTCTGTCGCTACATACCTGAAAGTCAAGACACAAGTAGTCAAATTTGCAGCACACGTTACAGCATCTTTCAAAATAGTAGCTTATGCTTGTACACTTAGGGTCCGTTCTCTTTCGTTGCAAATTTGTCATAAGTAAAGGAGTGATAAGAAAAGATGGGAAAATATTATCACATAACAGTCGTCCCCACCTTTTCTTTCCCATGTATTCTAGGGTGGAAAAGAAGTTTATCGTATACCACATTTGATTTTAGTATCTAAAACATGGGAAAATATTATCACACCAATACCCCATGATAATATTTATATTATCATGAATTGGAGTTAAAAGGAGGAAAAAGAGGCTGCCGGAAAAAAAAATTCATCCTGCCCGAGGAAAAGTATCCACTCTTCTGTAAAAAGAGTGGAAAATGGTGAAATTACATATTTTCCACTCTTTTCCATCAAAGAGAACACGCCATTAACTGATTGAAGCAAGCACAACAGCAGCAAGGAAAGGAAATCCTATCCTATTACATGGTATCTAGTATTTTGATAGCCAAATACAAAACATTCTATTTCTTGCTGAAAGGCCCATATAATTATAGGCCATTCTTCAGTCGAACATCGACCATATCTATGATAAAAGCCTCTAGTATACAATTATAGGCCCTTCTTCAAAAACAAAAGGCGACCATCTTTGATGTGTAGTATGTGCAAGAGGACTCTATTTATCTGCTCCAAAACCTAAAATTCATGTCCTTAATATTTCATATCTAATAAGACATGAATTGAAGAATACCAAAATACTTAGCTAAATTTTGAGCCAGAACTCAGTTTAAAAATTTTATTCTCCAAAATGAGAAACATTTACCTAGTTCGCTTGCCCATCCATATTATGCAAGAATAAAAGGAATGGTGAATTTGATATAAACTAGCATAGCAATCTTGTCAGCATAGATTCAATAAAATTTCAGATGCAAAATTATTAGAGCAGCAATCAGTCTACATATCTATTTACCAGCTTAACAAACATGGGACATCTATGCTAAAAATAAACTCAGAGCAGCAATACTTAAGGGAAAAAAGAATATGTTTCAATAAACATCTACGCAACTGCTAGCTAGGATATGACAGATATAGCTAACCTGATAGTGTCTCCGTCAGTCTGAAACTGGTCAAGCTTTGATCCAAGTTTCATAAACTTCATTTTGGCAGGTAAAATGTACTTTCACCACCAAAATCTCAGCAGCTGCCTCCTATCGTTAAACTAGCAGTCCTCAATTCAACCACACACACCTCAGAATAGCAAATTGCAGAAGTTGAAAGGGCAACACCGAGGAATCAGAAAGAACTATCTAAACTGCACCACGTTTTTAGGACTTAAAGAGGAGAGGAGAGGCAAATTAAAAGGGAGCTAATGCAACATGTGAAACAATGTGATGCAAAAGAACTTGATCCTTCGAAAAGAAGATGATCCAAAGAAGAGGATCACAAGTTTGGTTGGTTGCAGAAGCAAAGGCCCAAGTTAGAAAATGGTTAGAACGGGATAATGCCAACAAAACGACCAATAAGTAAAGAAGATGCTCGATATACTTCTCAAATACAGCGACCAAATCACGTGCATAAAACACCGATAACACCAAACTCCCTCATTTGTTATCGTACTTACTTATCACCAAGATAAAGAACAAAATCTGAGGTTGCGTTCCATAAATAAAGATCAAGAATCCACATTACTCGACAAATCTTTTTGCACCAATGAAGTTTGGAGAGACCTATCAAAGCCAAACATAATATCGGTATGAGAAAACAAGAACCACCAAACTGAGCAGACAAACGGAATCCAGCTAGTTTTGGAAGATAGCGAAAACATATCTATAGATAAAAACAAGCCAACAACAAAACAAACAAATTTGTTCTCAGAAATAGTAAGAGTAATAAATCGATAAATTTCCCGAACTTAAGCATCAAACCCAATATACCACATTATCAAATGCATCATAACAAAAAAACAAAAGCCAAGAAATCAGCTAAAATAAATCCTAAAAAATAAAAACTCAACCCAAGATAATGGTAAAAAAAAGAACCGAGGTTCGTGGAAGCACACAAAAATTGCATCTTTACCATGAAACGCCATATCTTGACCAGACCCACAATCAATAAGCATTCAAAACCCAAAAAGCACCATCATCAGAAGATCGAGGGGGAAAAACAAGAAAGAAACTCACATACCCATATATTTTGATCAATCAAGAAAAATCAAACCAACCAAAACCCTTCCTCATGCCATAAAAATCAATTATCAATAAAGGAAGAAATCAGTAGAAAAGCACTAATACACAACTACAACTTTTAGGAAGAAAGAAGGCAACACAAAATGCAGAAAACCAAACGATGAAGAAAAGAAAAGATGAGTTGTCGCTAATCTTTGCCAGCCACCACAACAACACTGTGTATTCAGAAAAGGGGCACTTCTTCTCAGAATGTTTTCAGTCTTCTCACTAAGGCTATCAACAACACCACCGCCCCACCACCAAATCCCCCTTTTTTCCTCCCAATACTACGCCTTTTTTATACCATCAACCAAATATTACCATTTCCCGTAACGTTTATTTTAATAAAACTGCCAAAAGTTGTAATAATACATAGATTTAATCATAAGAAAAAGGAAGAAGAAAAGAGAAAAGAAAGTTGTAGCTCAGCTGTGTTTCATTCTAAAACTATACTCCTATTTTACTACCACTACGGCTACCTTGTTTATTCTGGTGTAGTTCAGCTGTAAATCGACGGCGTGGGCGGCGGCCTCTTTTAAAGCTTGTAGCCAGCCAATGGAGACTTCTCGATCTTCCAAAAATTTCCCAATAGAATGACAGTTCGATCACTTACTCGTATTTAAATAAAATAAATACAGACACATCTTGATATAATTATTCCATGCTTTAATTTTGTTTTTTTCTTATCTCAATGTAATTCTTAATCTGTAAAATTATTTTATTGCATATTTTATTAAACGCTCGGAGGAAATAGTTTATTTAAAATGAATTACATTTACCACCTTTAATATCCGGCAAAATGTATGTTTAAGTAGTATAATGGTCTAATAGTATAATGGTCTTTCTGAGATTAAAACTCGCACATACCGAAAATAACGGCTGTGAAGTTTGTACGACTGTTAAAAAAGAAATAGTATATCAAATAATCAAAGTAGTTTGGTCAAATTATGGAACAAATTCGGGTTTCTCGAAAATTAAAGCCACCCTTATTGACTTGCCAATTTAGATTAGTGTGTTTAGCTAAATGAATTAACATCTCATCTTAAATTATTGACAGATATAACCCTCTGATATTTTCTAGAGCACAAAAACCTTACTTCTCTTAATTTTTTTCTTTCTTTTTCCTAGTGTATTCACAAAATTTGATTGTCAATTTAAGTAAATAAACTGGTTAAATGTTTATTTTTTTAGTTACTAGTAACTAGCCCGTCGAAATTCGACGGGAAATAACTTTATGTTTAAATTTATATGTATATATTTTAAAAATAATTTTATATCTTATTTAAAAGTTGTGATACTGATATTGTTCGCGTTAATTATTAATCAAACTTAGAAAATTAATTATTTCACGTATCTAAATTTATAATTAGGAATGATAATGGATCGGGTATACTCATTCATTATGTATTTTTTTTTAAATCTAAATTTGTTTAGAATTTTTCTACATGTTCGTTCTAATCTCGGTTAAAATAGTTACTTTACTGTACATTCTCGTCTCAAATTCATTGAGTAATACTCGATAAAAATATGAACACTCCAAGTAAAATTAATTAAAATTTAATTAAATAGAGGAAAAGATAAATATGAGATGTGATTAATAGATAAACATGTGATATTTCAAGAATATGAAATTAATAAAATTTTAATTAATAAAAATAAAAATTAGAATATACATGAATTAAAATTAGACAAATTACCAGAATAAAGGAAAATCATATATATGAATTAAAATTAGACAAATTACCAGAATAAAGGAAAATTGGAATAGAGCACCGTGGATGGGGCAGCTTTATTTTCCTATTAGTAATAAATTATTTTCGTATTAGTAATAGATATCTCACATTTGATTCAATTTATATATATTTTCTAGAAAGCACTAATCGAAGTTTTTAGAAAACATGAATGAAAAATGAAAATGATTCCATGTAGACATGTAGCCCGTCGAGACTCGATGGGAAATAACTTTATGTTTTAATTTACATGTATACATTTTAAAAATAATTTTATATCTTATTTAAAAGTTGTGACATTGTTCGCGTTAATTATTAATCAAACTTAACAAATTAATTATTTCACGTATCTAAATTTATAATTATGAATGATAATGGATCGGGTATACTCATTCATTATGTATTTTTTTTTAAATCTAAATTTGTTTAGAATTTTTCTACATGTTCGTTCTAATCTCGGTTAAAATAGTGGCTTTACTGTACATTCTCGTCTCAAATCCGTTGAGTAATACTCGATAAAAATATGAACACTCCAAGTAAAATTAATTAAAATTTAATTAAATAGAGGGAAAGATAAATATGAGATGTGATTAATAGATAAACATGTGATATTTCAAGAATATGAAATTAATAAAATTTTAATTAATAAAAATAAAAATTAGAGTATACATGATTAAAATTAGACAAATTACCAAAATAAAGGAAAATCTGAACGGAGCACCGTGGATGGAGCAACTTTATTTTCGTATTAGTAATAGATTCGTCTAATTTTGTGGGAGGAGGATATATTTCCAAGTTGCCAACCAGGGCGGAGCCACGTACATTTTTATTTTTAAATTTCTTAAATCTATCTTTATATTCAAATAAAAAAAGAGGCAAAACTTAGAATAGCCAAAACACATAGTAAAACACAAATGTTGGCCACAAGTTTAATTTTCACAAATTATGGCAAACATTTGCCTTTTTGGTCGAAAATACCCCTCTTGTAGATGGAAGTTACTTTTTAGTTGTCACTTTTAACTTTTCAGATTTCACTTTTTTTTTTCAAATCGTCCAAAACAAATTCTCTCTCTTCTCTCTCCTCTCTCCCCGTTTTCTGCAACCGCGCCTCCTCCATCACCGCGCCGTCTCCGCCACCGCGCCGCCTCCATCACCGCAACCGCCTACTGTCAACACATATATTCTCCACCACCACACCGTCTCCACCATGGTTCGAGCAAGCAAAAAGAAGAAAACCGTTCCAGAGAAGCGGCGACCACCAGCGCGCCAACTGAAACACGAGAAGCAAGCATACTAACGGAATCCATGGCGCAAGAACCAGAAGCACAAAATCCGACCACATCGCCGGCGAGATCTGAGGAAAAAACGGCAGAACCAACGACCACTGAACCGGATAGATCTGGAACGGACGAAGAAGAACAACCCTACGAATCGAGAATCACCGATCCTTTTGGTGAATTGTTGGTAAGATTTCATCAATTTTGTAGATATGGAAAAAAAAATTTGAATTTTTTGATTTTGCGGGTTTCGTACGATTTGTTTTTGAATGTAGATCTGGAATGATTTAGTGGTAAGAAATGTTAAACTTCTTACCTGAATATTGAATTGTTTCGTATGAATATGTTCTTCGTACTTGAGTATTTGTACGAAGCGTGAAATTCTTACATGATACGTGGTAAGAATATCAAACTTCTTACCATGATTTGATATATTCGTGCTTGGTTAATGGTACGAATTGTAAATTCTTACCTGATACTTGGTAAGAATTTCACATTACGTACCATGGTTTCTATGTGCTTGGTTATTAGTACGAAATATGAAATTCTGGTACGAATTACGAAATTCTTACTAAGTATACGTACCATGGTTTCTATGTGCTTGGTTATAAGTACGAAATATGAAATTCTTACATGATACTTAGTAAGAATTTCGTAATTCGTACCAGCGTATCACTTGAAACCTGGTACGAAATGTGAAATTCTTACATGGTAATTAGTAAGAATTTTATAATTCTTACCAAACTTATCACTTGAAAACACAGTACGAAATATGAAATTCTTACCATTATTTGATATATTGGTGCTTGGTTAATGGTACGAATTGTAAATTCTTACCTGGTACTTGGTAAGAATTTCACATTTCGTACCATGATTTCTATGTGCTTGGTTATTAGTACGAAATATGAAATTCTTACATAGTACTTAGTAAGAATTTCATAATTCGTACCAGCGTATCACTTGAATCCTGGTACGAAATGTGAAATTCTTACATGATAATTAGTAAGAATTTCATAATTCTTACCAGCTTATCACTTGAAAACCTGGTACGAAATATGAAATTTTTACCATTATTTGATATATTCGTGCTTGATTAATGGTACGAAGTGGCCAGAATTTCTTATTTCGTACCAGCGTGAAATTCCTTGGTGCTTGATTATTGGTACGAAATGTGAAATTCTTACATGGTAATTAGTAAGAATTTCATAGTTCTTACCAGCGTATCACTTGAAACCTGTTACGAACTGTTAAATTCTTACATGATACTTAGTAAGAATTTCGTAATTCGTAATTCCTAGTTGATGATGTGCGAGCTGGACGGGATACATTCGAACGTTTCTGGACAGCATGTGGCATCAGCTTGCACGAAATACATGTAATTTCGGAATAAGTTTCAACTTCTGGGTACGAATTACAGTTATGTCGTAATCAGCGTGTCACACCTCTGTACGAATTTACATATAAATTCGTACCGCATGTGGCATCACTTTGCACGAAATACATGCAATTCGTAACAATAGTGTCAACTTCTGGGTACGAATTACAGTTATTTCGTAATCAGCGTGACACACCACAATACGCCCAGTGGGAGCTATGCTTTCCACCTGCTAAAGTCAATAACACATTCAAGCAGCAAGACGACGGGAATTGTGGGCTCTACGCATTAATGTACGTCGAGCAAATTCTATCAACGAAGCCATTGCCAAAGAGCTTGAAAGACCAAAAGCAGCTGGAACTTTATCGAGACCACATTGCAAGGACCATTTATGGTCATAGCACAGATGAAGCCCCTGTTCCAATTCTTATAGAAGCACTTTAGTATGTCGAACAAAAACTATATATATTTTGCTAGTAATATGCTTAATCTATGTTAATATTATGTAGATATTACGATGTTGTATATTTTGCTGTAATATCTGAGAAAAGTATTGTATTTATTCTGTAACTATTATGTAAATTATTGTATGAATATTACGAGGTACGAAATGTATGTTTCGTTCTATAACACAGTACGAAAAACAACATTTCGTACCCAGCTTAACAAAACTTCAACATAGTTGCACGGTACGAAATTCAACCATTTCGTACCCTATATCGGTACGAAATTAAACCATTTCGTACCGTGTTACCTCAATTAGAACCTTTATATCGCGGCACGATATAAAAGTTTTAACTTTGGTAACACGGTACGAAATTCAAACATTTCGTACCACAATATCGGTACGAAATTCAACCATTTTGTACCGGGATATAAAAGTTCTATCTTTGGTAACACGGTACGAATTTCAATCATTTCGTACCACGATATGAGTACGAAATTGAATCATTTCGTACCGTGTTAGCAAAGTTAGAACCTAATATCACGGTACAAAATTCAACCATTTCGTCCCACGATATAAAAGTTCTAACTTTGGTAATACGGTACGAAAATCACCCATTTCGTACCACGATATGGGTACGAAATTGAACCATTTCGTACCGTGTTATCAAAGTTAGAACCTACTATCACGGTACGAAATTCAACCATTTCGTACCACGATCTAAGAGTTCTAACTATGGTAACACAGTACGAAATTCAATCATTTCGTACCACGATATAAAAGTTCTAACTTTGGTAACACGGTACGAAATTCAACCATTTCGTACCACGATATAAAAGTTCTAACTTTGGTAATACGGTACGAAAATCACCCATTTCGTACCATGATATGGGTACGAAATTGAACCATTTCGTACCGTGTTACCAAAGTTAGAACCTTTATATCACGGTACGAAATTAAACCATTTCGTACCACGATCTAAAAGTTCTAACTATGGTAACACGGTACGAAATTCAACCATTACGTACCACGATATAAAAGTTCTAACTTTGGCAACACGGTACGAAATTCAACCATTTCGTACTGTGATATAAAAGTTCTAATTTTGTTAGCACAGTACGAAATTCACCCATTTTGTACCACGATATGGTACGAATTTAATATAAATTCGTACCGCACGTGGCATCAGATTGCACGAAATACATGTAATTCGTAACAACAATGTCAACGTCTAAGTACGATCCTTACATATTCGTACCATGTACCATATCAGAGTGTGGCATGCAGTTTGGAATCTAGCGAATGGTACGAATTACATTTATTTCGTAACCAGCGTGTAACACCTCGGTACGAATTTAGTATAAATTCGTACCCCATGTTGCATCAGATTGCACGAAATCCTTGCAATTCGTAACAAGAGTATCATCGTCTGGGTACGATCCTTACATATTCGTACCGTGTACCATATCAGAGTGTGGCATGCAGTTTGGAATCTAGCGAATGGTACGAATTACATTTATTTCGTAACCAGCGTGTAACACCTCGGTACGAATTTAATATAAATTCATACCCCATATTGCATCAGATTGCACGAAATTCTTGCAATTCGTAACAAGAATATCATCGTCTGGGTACGATCCTTACATATTCGTACAGTGTACCATATTAGAGTGTGGCATGCAGTTTGGAATCTAGCGAATGGTACGAATTACATTTATTTCGTAACCAGCGTGTAACACCTCGGTACGAATTTAATATAAATTCGTACCCCATGTTGCATCAGATTGCACGAAATCCTTGCAATTCGTAACAAGAGTATCATCGTCTGGGTACGATCCTTACATATTCGTACCATGTACCATATCAGAGTGTGGCATGCAGTTTGGAATCTAGCGAATGGTACGAATTACATTTATTTCGTAACCAGCGTGTAACACCTCGGTACGAATTTAATATAAATTCGTACCCCATGTTGCATCAGATTGCACGAAATCTTGCAATTCGTAACAAGAGTATCATCGTCTGGGTACGATCCTTACATATTCGTACCGTGTACCATATCAGAGTGTGGCATGCTGTTTAGAATCTAGCGAATGGTACGAATTACATTTATTTCGTAACCAGCGTGTCACACCTCGGTACGAATTTAATATAAATTCGTACCACATGTGCCATCAGATTGCACGAAATACATGCAATTCGTACAATAAAGAATGCCAACGAATGTAAGAAATACAAAATTCGACGAACTGTAAATTCATGAGCTTCATGAGAAACCTAGATCTAAATGTATAATTACCTCCATACAATTACAAATAATTACAGAAGCAGTTGTGGGCAAATATTTCAGAGGATTCGCCGCCATATCGCCGCCACCGATCTATAAATACGCCGTCGCAGATCTAGAAAATTGACCGCCGTATCGCCGTGAATTAATCCACCGCCGCCGACAACCAACTGAAAAGAAAAAAAAACGAGAAAGATGAGCTCGAGCTCATCGACCTGAAAGAGAGAAAAATATACCGCCGCCACCGCTCTACGAAAATATACCTCCACAGATCTATAAATACGTCGCCGTGTCGCCGTTAATTAATGCACCGCCGCCGCCAACCAACTGAGAAGAAAAAAAAAACGAGAAAGATGAGCTTGAGGTGAAAGAGAGATAAATCTGAGGTGAAGGCAGAAAAAATAGAGAGGAGAGAGAATCACGTGAGAAGAGAAAAATACAAATATGAGGAGAGAGAAAAAGTAGGTGGGTAAAGTAAAAAGTAAGGGTATTTTCGACCAAAAAGTCAAATGTTTGCCATAATTTGTGAAAATTAAACTTGTGGCCAACTTTTGTGTTTTACTATCTCATGTAAAAAGGTGTATTTTCTCAAAAAAAAAAGTCTATCTTTATATTTGACAATTGTAATATTCTATCATTATTTCAAAAATCTCACATATATTTAAAATTTAATTTTAATCTACTAGTTCTTTCAATAGTTTTGTTTGATATATTATTTTATGTGTGAACTATTTGTCTATTTTATTTAAAAATAATTTTTTATTGAATTATTATTATTATTATTATTATTATTATTATTATTAGAGAAAAGAATTTGGGTCTTCCATATTAAATTTCGGCCGGGAAAAAAAATCAGTTTAAACAACTTTATAGCGTTAGGCTCGCCAAGCTCACACTGTTTCTTTCTTTTATCATGGTGAAAGCCTTTTTTCTTTTTTTTTTCTTTTTCTGTTTGAAATTTCATCAAACGTTTTACTACAATTGTACGTAAGTTTTTAGAAGAGAGAAAACGACACATCCATCTTTCTATCTCGTACTTTGATATAATGTTGGCAAATGCGAGTAAATAATTGGGGTAATTTATGGTTTCAGTAAGAAAAAATGTGGCCTTCCTCAAAAAAAAAAAAAAAGAAAAAAGGTGGCCTAAATAATCATCAAATTAATTAAATACGAAGAATACAATATTTAAAGGAATCATATGGGGTCACATGGGACACTTATGATGGTTACTTTGGAGTTAGGGTTCAACATCTTGATTAGTTAATTGTAATATTAAATTATGTTTGCTTATTGATGATAATCTTCACAAAACAACTTTTTCTATTAAGATTTTAAAATGCTCTCAAAAAATAATTAATATAATGTATGATAATCTAGAAAATATGTACTAATTTCTAAGAAAATATCAAAAGTAAAGTTAGTGGTTTCGTTTTTTCCAAAGAAATTATAGCAGCACTCGCAGGGCGATGAAATTAGAAAAAATCAAAGATATGATGATGTTTATAAGCATGTTATATATAATTACTCAAATTTATGGTAGAGTTTATTACTGTAGCATGACCATGAGGTCCATGACATACATTCATTCTAAATTTAATTTCCAAATACAAATTATATATATTATTACTCATAAATAAATATAAACATTTCATCCCATAAATAGTACATATATTTTCTTATACAAAATAGTATTATTTAGTGAGTAAGTAAAAATACAAGTCATCGACTAGTTGAGTCCTATTCAATAAAAATGAATAAATAAATAAACAATGAACATCTCTTCTTTCATTCTCTAGTGGACAAACAGTGACCACATTCCTTTTCTCTTATCCAAACTGCTTTTATTCTTTCTACATCACATGCAATGCCCCCCTCAATCCTCTTCTCCCAATGTAATAAGAATTTCACAAATATTACTCCATTTGTTTCGGGATTTCGGGATAAATGATCACATTTTTTTACTGGATTGTTCCGAGATAAGTGGCCACTTTTCTTATAAGGAAATATATTTCTTTCACAAAAAATTGTGGACTCTACCACTTTCTATCTTTTTACCCTTTAAACATCCTTTTTCTTAATACTCGTACCGAAAAGAATGTGGCCACTTATTGCGGGACGAAGGGAGTAATTTCTTTGTGTTAATAATAGTACTCCCTACCCTCCACGGTAAGTGTAGTATAATTTTCTTTTGCGTACATCTACAATAAGTGTAGCAATTTTCATTTTGAGAAATAACTTCATCCACTATCCTTATTTTAAACCTCACTACAATTTATTATGATAGGTCTTTTTCTCCATTCAAAACATATTTATCAATTATTTATTAAAGTTTGCGCTGAATCCAAAGTGTTACACTTATTATGGAGGGAGATAGTATTAGGTAAGGTATGACCATATTCTCCTCCTGTCAACCATTAATGACGGAGTACTTGCGTTCATATGCAGTTTAGGTTAATTAAATATACTTTCTTAAATGGAGTACTTGTATTTGTTTCTTTCTCCCGCAAGGTCTACTACGGAAGATGCCTGTTAATTGTTATTAATTGTTACTCCCTCCGTCCCATGATAAGTGACTACTTTCTTTTGGGCACGGGTATTTAGGAGAAGAGTGTTTAAATGGTAAAAAGATAAAAAGTGGTAGATCCCACATTTTTTGTGTGAGAGAGGGTGTTTCCATATTAGGAAAGTGGCCACTTATGATGGGACAGTCAAATAAGGAAATGTGGCCACTTATGGCGGGACGGAAGGAGTATTAATTATTTCCTGCCTTAATCTGACATAAATTTGCATCACAATCTTCTGACAGATTCTGTCTTGAGAATTTGTCGGATTACGTACTTGGATCCTTTCTCTATATAGAGAAGTTCAGGGAAGATGCTAGTAGATATATACTACTAATATTTTGTTTGTGCGATGCAAGGCATTATTTTTTCTTTATTTTGAAAAGGATGCATCGATTTTAATTGAGGTATTATATGTTTTTACTTTTCATTTCGAAAATTTCTTCAAAAAAAAAAAAAAAAAACTTTTCATTTCGAAAAGGATGCATAGATTTTATAATGACATATTTGTAATCCAAATTAAAATTCAAACTCAATTTTAATCATATATTTATAATTTTATTAGTGTTTGATAGAGTTTGTATCCAATATTCAATATTCTGATGGATTTTGATTTAGTAGACCACCTGACATAAAATTCCCTTAATATGCTATTACTCCGTAAGTAGTGGCCAATAATATCATGCAATTGAGATGATCAATGGCCATATGAATTCTACAAAATAATAGATCTAAATTTTTAAAACTAAATTATTTTGTTTAATACTTTAAATAAAGGTCAACATATTAGATGAACAATGAGAAAATTGAATGTGAGTGGACACAAGGGAAACATATTAAAAACTTTTAGTTCACATATCATCTAGATTTTTATAACTTAATGATTGTTTATGTTTTATAGTGGCAATAGGGCAAACTAACCAGTTAGAATATTAAAAGATAAATACTAATCACTAATTTAAAAATATATAATATCTGCCACATATTGTGTGATGAGACAATTTTACCCATAAAATAGGGACCGTGCGTGAACGGAGCGAACGAAACCCTATTCGCTCCATTCGAGCCACTGACGTGCGAATGACATGAGTGGAACGAATGCTCTACTGCTAGAGTGAATGGAGCGAATGGAACTCCGTTCTCTCCACTGAAGTGCAAATGAGAGACACATGTAGCGACACTCGACCAAATAGAAACCAACTAAAGAGAAATGTTCTCAATGAGTTTACAAATTCAAGACAGATATTTCTAATTAATTTTAATCTTAAAAATGTATTGATGATGCTAATTTCAATTCTCCAAATATAATCCAATCTTGATAACAGTGAGATATTCTAAAACATCAACACATGATTGGCAAAAGTTAGATGGATATATGCAAAAGATTGGTGGTAGACAAGAATTTGGTGGATGTTTAAAGACCCTACATGTACACTAGTATTTTGGACATTTATAGTATCGATCGACATGGAATTATCCAGACCACTAGTGGTTGTATTGAAGTCACTAACATTTAATTTCATAATTTGGACTTTGACCCAAATCCCTGTATATAATACATATATCAGTTTCATGCAAATCTATTTTCCTTTTCGTGTGCTTGTCTTCTTCCAACTCTTGTTTTCATCCATAATTCTGATTCTTGCTACTTGGGCCACCCTTGTCAATTGGACCATCATGTCACCCTATATTTTTATAAAATTTATACCATTCCACATTATATACAGTATATACTTTATAAAAACAAATCTTGACGTATGTATTGAAAAATAATCTGAACGATAGAAAATCTTATCGGAAGCATTAAAGTGAAAATTAATGAGGTAGGGCATTTATTTATGCATGCGATGATATATATATTTAAAGTAACGATGATATATATATGGGTTGGTTCACATACAAAAATTTATAAAAAATAATAATAATGCATTTTATGTACTAAAATATTGTATTTTATATATTATTACAATGCACTGTCATAATAATGCATTTTTGATTTACTACAATGCATTGTTATGATAATGCATTTCATGTTCAGTTATAATGCACCAGTCAATGACAACCGTAGATCTATAAAGATCAATGACCCAGATCGTTTGTTATTTCTTACAAGAAAAGACTTTTACATATGATCTCTTCCCATATATATATATATATATAGAGTTTTGATATGTTGGGGGCTCATGGCGTGAGCGGCTTCACGTCATAAAGTCCTTTTTTTTGTTGAAATATTATCGGAAAAGGAAAAAAGAGGTGGGATTCTCAGTTATAGTACTACTATATGCAGCAGCACATGGACAGATTCCTCAAAATTCTTCCACACAGCTTAATTTCTAAAGATAAGTACTGAAAGCAAACTACATTCATTGGCTGATCGAAGAATATTGCTAATCATGATGACCAATGTTGTAATTAATTAAAGGGTTAACAGGTTTAAAATACAAGTACTTTTCATTCATTTTATTATTTTACATGACCTTTCAAAGTTGTATTAAAATACACTAATCTAAGATCCTTTTGAAAATTTCACATGAAGATTTTTCCGGCAAAAAAATCAGTGTTTACATGGCAGCCGAAATCTTGACGTGACAACCAGTTTCTTGATGTGGCAATGACTTGTTTTTAACTTAAGTTTAACTTACACAAACTTTACACTTATTTTAATATTTCACATAACCTTTAACATATTTTTGAAAATTTCACATAAAATTCAATTATTAAATTATGGCGATGAGATTTCAATTGTTCAATAATCTAAGAATTATAGAAAATAGACATATATAATCTATGATTAACATAACTGGATTAACAAAAAATATTTTTGGTTCAATACATCCCAAAATACATCATTACGTCAGTACATGAAATAAAACATTGGTTTATACATCCCAATAAAGCACCGGTGTTCAGTACATCAGGTGAACAACATCATAATGTCATCAATAGAACATCAACAAAAAATATCTCTAGGAGTCATCTAGGATTGACTCTCTTGAGTTGGCAGCTCATTTGTCGTACTACTTCCTTGTAAAACACCTTCTTTTCCTTTCTTGCGCATCTGTTGTGCGTTGATTGTTGGACAATTGAAATCTCATCGCCATAATTCAATAACTGAAATTTTATGTGAAATTTTCAAAAAAAATGTTATAGGTTATGTGAAATACCAAAATAAGTGTAAAGTTTGTGTATTTTAAACTTAAATTAAACACAAGCCATTGCCACGTCAAGAAATCGGCTGCCATGTAAGCACTGATTTTCGCCGGAAAAATTTTTATGTGAAATTTCCAAAAGAATCTTAAGTTGTATCCTGACACAATTTTAAAAGATCATGTGAAATACCTAAATGGATATAAAATTCATGTATTTTAAACCTATTAACCCTTATTTAAACTAGCAGCTTCAACATAAAATCATCCTTTTTCCTTTCTTTTCTTCTTCTTGATCTTTAAAGGGGATAAAGCTGTAATTTTGTATTTGGTTGAGTGAATCTGAATGTTTTGGGTGCTCAAATCAATCTTTTAAAAATCAGATCGAACCGATCGGGTTTCAAAACTGGTACCGGTGGCGGTTTTAAGAAAAGCCCAATTTTCAATTTGTATGCACATAAATTTATGTGCTGATTGAGATTTAAACTCATGACCTTTTGGATATAGCTCAAGACTTCTACCATCTTCATAACCCAGCCCACACAATTGTTATTTATTCAACTTTTATAATATATTATAGTCAATTCTGAATACTATAAAAGTGTATCTAAATTTCAATTTTAGTGTCCTCTCTTCGATTCTCAACTATTTAATTTTGTACTAAATATATTTTTATTGTATAAAATTTTGCATATATTTATTGAGAATATTTACATATAGTAAAAATAGATATATTTGTAATGATTTTAATGTGTAGTTTCTTATAAAATCATGGATATTTTTATATTTATCATGTATTTAATTATTATTTTACTTATTTGTTAAACAGTTCGATCATGGTTCAACCGATTAAACCAATTGAATCATGTTCCGGAGATCTTGTTGATTCAACCTTCGGTTTGGTTTTAAAACAATGGCTCAAATAACCTTATTATATACCTGAGTAAATGTAATTAGTGGGGATTGAAACAATACAAGTTAATGATAGTAGTGCGGGCCTTAATTATCATTAGCCCAGAATCTTTTTTGATAAATGTCCCATACCAATCCTAAAAGTGGACCTTTTATTTATAAATGGATAAAGCCGTAAAGGTGCAAGTGTGGGTACTAGGGCTCCCCACCAGTAACTAATTTTATTTAGAAAGGATAGACAAATTATGATTGTTTGATCCTCGAATTTTTTATATTTAAATACAAATTAAAATGATATTTACTGAAATATTATATATAGTATATACAAAACGTAATACTAGTTTCTCTAGTTAGTGAACGCACCAAATTAGCTTATTGTTGGAGGCAACAAAATAGGGAAGGTCAGAAATTTTTGTAAAAAATGTAAAGTTTAAATATTATTTACATCATTTTAAATGTTGAATCTAAATTGCAAAGAAACCAAAGGTTGTGTATTAATTTGTTACTAACCCACCCCATAGTTGTTAATCACGCAAATAGCGCTCGCGATCGCGCAGCAAAATCGCGACTCACCGTGATACAGGCACCTAATTCGAATAGCGCGCGCTATTTGTGCTATCTGGGCAATCGCGATGTGGCGCATAGCGCTAAATTGCGCGCTATTGGGTTTTAGGGTTGCATGGGCTTGAGCTTTTCTTTTTAATTAGGGTTTTAAACTTATCTATATTAACTTAACAGTAATTATTATAATAAGAGTCAGTCAGACTTAATAATTATAGGTTACGTATCATCTTCCTATACCTAATCCTAAACGGCGCAAAACCAGACTTCTCTTCTTCCTGACTTCTCCTATTAATATACATGGTTAGCATACATATTATTTATTTTCATTTGAAATTAAGTTTTTATGATTTTATCTTTTTATTAACCGGACAGATTATGCATATTTTTCTTATGATTATGATATATATGTTTTTATATGCTTCTGCGTGAAATATTCAAATAGCGCGCGCGACGCGATGTGCGATGTGCGATAGCACTAGGACAGGTTTTCACGATAGTGCGCGATGCGCGATTAACAACTATGACCCACCCTTAAAATTAACTTATTAGTCATTGTTTTACGGCAAATATATATATATATATATATATATATGTATAAGTATTAACTTTACTTTTAATTAGAAAACAAGTAACATTAGTGCTTCGAGCAAATAAATAATTCAAAATTAAAGAATGCAATTAGCACCTTCACATTTAATTAGTGACAAGGGAAGAGAGATGAAAAAGAGGTAATAAAAAATTGAGATATACAAACAGTTGATCAAGAGTGAGGCTGAATGAAAACACATGAAGCGGGGAAGAATCCTGTTGTTGGATGGAGAATTTGAGTGTAATAAAATACAGATCGAGCATCATATATCTATAATGGATTGGAGAGCACTTGGGTCCACCAGTTTCCCGTTTTGATGATAGAGTCAGGTTGAGGTAGTGGCACTTGGATTTTTGGTGATAGGCAGGTTTCCATCATAAGTGCACTGCGGGAGACCTGGATTATTATTCCTCACAACCCTAGGTCCCGTAGGCACACGCACACCACTTGTTTGTGGACGAATATCCTGCACCATACGCATACTTGTATAAATACTTACATGCTTACACTATGCTGTATGCATGCATTTTTTATACTAGTATATGTTTGGGAAGCACCTGATCGAAAATAGCAATTGGAATTGCAAGTGTAGCAACCGCGTTTGGAGAATCCACTATCCCTGAGATCCTTCCTTCACACGGGCAGCACGACAGGAGAAGATACACCTATATTATTATTATTATATAACTTGCCTTAATTGTTACTTAATTATGACATAGTTATATACAAGTTTGCATGGTTGAGAGAGAGAGAGATTTGGGACCTGTTCTTTAGAGTATCCGAATCTAGAGAGATAGTCGATGGCGTTGAGCACTGCACGCTTGTAAGCAACAGTGGCGTCGAGGTAGTGTTGCCTCCCGCTCTCGTCAACACTTATGCCCTCAAACACCAGCCATTCCGAGAATCTTGGCTCCACTGGACCTATCTCGAATATTGGATTTACGTGTAATGGAGTTGGCCCCATTGGAGTCAGGTACTTGTTCATCCCATCCCTTATGATTTCGCACCTGATCGATCATATCCACATGGAAATGAAACACAACATCAACATGACTTAATATATATCATGAGAGAGAGAGAGAGAGAGAGAGAGAGAGAGAGAGTTACTTGAGTTCTAGAAAGCCACTCATCTCAATGGCACCGCAGAATGCTACTTCGCCATCGCCTTGTGAGAAATGCATATCCCCTGTACTTAGATTTGCTCCCTCTACGAACACGGGGAGGTATACCTTGGAACCTCTGCTCAGATTTTTTATGTCACAATTCCCTCCGTTTTCTCTTCCAGGAATCGTCCTTGCTGCCTCTCTTCCTATTCTTTCCCACTCCGCACTCCCTTCCTCGATCTACAACCACAACGTATACATAACACCACACACCAATCAATTGATCAAAAGTAGCACTCTGTTTCTATCAGCTAGATGCTAATTAATATGCAGTTATGACTGGAAATGTCAATACTACATTTCAATGACTAGCTAATGTAATGTAATGTAGTAATTGTGGTGATTACCTTTCCTAGAACGCATCCCTTGGTGGATGGAAGGTTTGCTAGGGGACGTGAATGCAACACCTCACACAATTTGAACTTGTCAAGCCCACTTTCTTCAAGTTGTCTCTCTCTCTCATTCCATATATTCAGCAATTCCATTGAAGGTGCAGTTCCCACTATCCCAGGGTGAGTTAAGCCTGGAAATCTAACGCCTGTCCCGTGTTTAATTTCCACATTTACACATATGTTAATTTGTAGTGACAAAAATACGACTCACATTATCTTGTCCTCACTAGTAGTTACATCGATGTTCTGATATTGTGAGCCAAGAAATTAATAATTTTACCTGGAATATGAGGAGAGTGTGCATATATTCCTTCAAAATACCATATAGCTTTGGTTGCACGAGGGAAGTGATCGGTCAGAAATCCTCCACCATTCTCCCTATCAAAAATTGCAGTAAATCCCCATTCATCTCCTGGTAGAGGCCCCAAGTTGCATATCTCAACGGCCAGAAGATCACCGGGCTTTGCCGGAACCCCGTCTACGTCCACCACTCTAATAGGTCCACTTAGATAATGAACCTGATAGCACATATATATATATATATATCACACTATATGAGCATATGTTACTTACTTGTGTACAAATATTCAAGTTTGATGGAGGGAGAATGGAATTAGATCAGAGTCTTGATGTTGGATTATGTTTCTGGATATATAAACTGATCATACAAGTTTGTATATGCTACAATCAGGCACATGGCCGTTTCTTCTAATAGGGTCTTTCCTACATGTTTTACCCCATTTTTTGGATTTGGATCTTATGTCTCAATATATCCTGCCTCTATCCTACTACAAAAAATATTATTTTAATACTCATATTTATTATAAAAATATAAAGTGTTACTCCATAATATAATGAATCATAATTAATACTCCCTTCGTCCCAGGGTAATGTTAATGTGGTTTAAGTAATATTTTATACCTCACAACAAATCAAATATACACCACACTTTTGGGGGACGGAGGGAGTATTTATTACTAAAAATGAAAGGTTAAAAGAACTATGTACCCTATTTATGGAATAATCAATCTTAACACAAATTATTAACTAAAAAATCATTTATGCTGCAAAATAATTATATATCTTAACTGGATATAATCATCCCTACTTAACAATTAATTTTTATTTTTTTACTATAACACAACTACACAAGACACTGGAATTGAAGAATAAGAGGAAAAGAAATCTAGAAAATTATTGAAAGTAAAACACAAAAAAATGGGATAGAATGTCTCAAGTGTTTTTTGTCACATAATTGTACTTACAGTTGATAGGTCTAATGTTTTTACATCAAGTGCAGAATTATCATCTGAGATCGCCCCTCCTGTCCAGTCCACCATCTCCACCCTAAAAACAACCCCAGTTTCGACCTCGGCTACCGGCAGTATCCCCGGGTGCCACCGGTTATGAAGTGGCAGCTTCTGCTGCCATGCCTTCTTCTTTAGGTCTATTGGGACTATTAGTCTTGGAGTTGGAGGGGCCATCACATTTAGGAAGTTAACTGTTTCTGTTTTTACATGTTTTTTCCACCTTATTGTTCATATATATTTGCTTTTTGAGGACAGTTTTTCAACATGAACCAAAAGAAGACAATATTTGTGAGATAGGAAAGTTTAATTTGATTTAGACGAGTTGGGTAGGTGACAAATTTAAAGGCAACTTTTTTTTATGGTCCCTACTCCCTAATCGTCCTATCCTATTGTCAAACGATGTTGGAAACTAGTAAGCTGTAGTTATCACTTATCACCATCTGATAATGAGATTTTTGTTTTTTTTTTTTTATTGTGTGGTAAAATTTGTATCAATCTTATGGCCAGTAACAAATCAGCAGTTTTATAAAGTCGTGATTGATAATCAATTGGAATACGGTGTTTATTTGGGGTGATAGGATAAATAGATAAAAATGTGTTTATTTGGGGTGATAGGATAAATAGATAAAAATTATAGAAGCTAATCTATCATTTTTTTTATGGATTGATTAATTTTAAACTTATTTTATCATCCATTTCTTTAAATACTTAATCAATAATCATATATTTTATCTATCTAATTTATCAATTAAACACCACTGATAAACGTATGTTCGTCCTTTGAACTATATAAGAGTGTCATCATTAATGGTGTTGTTAAGATAGGTTTAGACTTTTAAATTGGGGCCTTTTTTCCATTGGTGTGATGTCTATGGCTTTGGGTGTTTTTATACTTCATTTTCTTTTCCTGTATAATTTTTCCGTCTACTTACAAAATAAATCAATAAAAGGGATGAAAGAAAAGGCGAATCAATTTAAGGAATTTCTTCTTTCAATTCCTCTTAGAGCTAGCTAGGTATTCAATCTTCGTCATATTAATTATGGAAAAAAAAATGGAATATTCTCATGTGCCTCTCTCAAATAAATCAGAATACAATAACTTGTACACAATCAACATATGCACATGGGTGCCCCAAAAAAAACAAAAGAGAGAGAAAAAAAAAAAAACTCTCAAATAGTACAAAGTCCATAATAGATACTATAGTTTGGTTTTTTTTTAGGGGAAAAATAGATAACTTTGGTTTGAAGATAGGGAAACAAGAAGCTGCACTTCTAGGATAGGAAAGTCCGCCAAAAATAAACAAATAAATCTATTGAAGTATGCCGTGATTTGATTTGATCATCTAATTCTTGAAGTATACCGTGATTATCTCCAATAAAATCATTTACAAACTTAATTATAACTACATGTGATAGTGTGATACTCACAATAGAAGGATCTGCAAACTTGATGTCTTCGGCAGTATATTCTTTGGTGATTCCTCCGCCGCTGAAATCCACCATCTCCACCCTGAAAAGTTCGCCGGTACGGACCTCCGCCACCGGAGGTATAGCAGGATGCCACCGGTTGTGCAGAGGAACTTTTTGCTCCCGTGGCTTCTTCTTCACTTCTATAGGCACAACCAATCTAGCACCAACATTACTCATTTTTACAAATAAATCTGTGTGTTTAGTTTTGGAAATATACTACTCAAACTCAAAATATTTAAAATCTTGAAATTTTCTATTTCACTAGGAAATTAATGCTTGACAATGACACCCACGATGCCAATTTTTCTGTTCTAGATGGACCACTATTTGCTTGATTTCACTCTTCGCTTACGTAGCACCTTTTTCTCGTACACGATACTTGATAATTGATATAGATATTACTTATTTTTGTTTTTTTAGGGGATATAGATATTAGATAAATTATATAAAATAGCCATTTAAGTTAATAAAAATAAAATAGTAGCCACTAAGTTAATATTATATAAATTATAGTCACCATTTGTGTGAAAAGACTAGTTTACCTGCAATGTGAACATAGAGCGAGCGTATACGTATCTTCATGCGTTGTTCGTACCATCATATATGAAAGGCGCGAATAAGATCTACTCGCTCCATTCGCGCCTTTCGTTTTCTAGTACATGTAGTGGAGCGAGTGGTGCGAACGGTGCGAGTTGAGGTGGTGCAAACGGAGCGAGTGGAGCGAACGGTGCGAATGGAGGTGGTGCGAGTGGAGCGAGTGGAACGAATGGAGGTGGTGCGAACGGAGCGAGTGGAGCGAACGGTGCGAATGGAGATGGTGCGAGTGGAGCGAATGGAGATGGTGCGAGTGGAGCGAATGAAGGTGATGCGAACGGAGCTAGTGGAACGAATGGAGGTGGAGCGAGTGGAGCGAATGGAAAGGTTAGGACGGTGATGTGTGAATGGTGTGAATCGAAAAAGGGTATTTTTGTAAGAGTGGCTAGTATTTATATATTTTTAAGTTAGTGGCTACTATTTTGTTTTTATTAACTTAAGTGACTATTATAATATTTCACTCTAGATATTATAATTAATTAATTACTAGTAAAACATACTTTGATTTGGTTGTTACAACTAGGGATGGCAATGGGTCGGATTTTTACAGGTACCCGGCTCTACCAAACCCTAATGGGATGGGTTTGAGAATTATTAAATGGTTTTGGGATGGGTTTGGGTAGAAACATTCAAACCCGTGACGGGTTTGGGTCGGGTTTGGGAAATACCTACGGGTACCTACTACACAAACCCATTTATATATATGTAAGATGACAAAATATTATATATATAATTTATAATATAATTATAGATATTAGTATAAATATTAATAATTTTAGGGTTTTATATTATTCTTTTTAACCCGCATACAAAGAATTAATAATTTTAGTAATTAAATATTTATTTTATATATAATTTATATTAGTATAAATATTAGGATTTTATATTATTCTTTTAACCTACATATAATTTAATTTAATGAAATTTTCTATTTATAATTATGTTAAAATTATGTTTATAATATTTTGTTATTTCTACTATTTAATATTGATGTTTATGTTCTAGTACATTCGGGTTTTTAGTGGGTTTTTAATGGGTATTACCCAACGGATTTGGATCGGGTACGGGTTTTAAAATAATTTTTTAATCGGGTTTGGGACGGATATGGGTTGAGGAAATTTTAATGGGTTTGGATTTGGGAAATGATTAATGGGTGGGTACCCAACCCATTACCATTCCTAGTTACAACACTCTCTCACGCTACTGGCTAAATGTACTGTTTTTTTTTTTTTTGAAAACGGTTAAATGTAATGTTTTTTCACATAATCAAATAATTTACCGAAGTTAATTCGTATTATAATTTATAATACTCTCTCCATCCACAAATATGCTACACAATTTTCATTTTTGGACCGTACACGAAAATGTTTCACTTTTCATTTTGGGACACTACCCCACCATAAAACATTACTCCTTAAATATGAGATCCTTTCTCCACTCACAATATTCATTATCACTTTTTTCTTAAATCACGTGCCACAAAAAAACTAGGAAGCATTTTCATGGACGGGGGAGTATAAGAAATCACAATTATAAAAGTGATTAATATATAAATATTTAATATTATTAAAATTATACTACTGGTTGACATGTGATGAGGTTATAGGCGTGCTTATGTAAGGAAGTGGTGGTGCAAACTGAGAAATTCTATTAAGGGTGTACATATAGTACACCCACCTCTCACATGAGAATATTTTAATAATATAAATTTATATTATTAAAATATTCTCATGTGTGATGTGGTGTAGTTAGGGGTGTGTACGGACCGAACCGAACCGAAAAACCGACCGAACCGATGAGTTTTGATCGGTTCGGTTCAGTTTTTGAACACATCGGTTTTCGGTTCGGTTTTTCATATCTTAAAAATTCGGTTTTCAGTTTCGGTCCCGGTTTTGTAGAATTTGATCGGTCGGGCACCGAACCGACCGAACTACCTATTAAAATATTATATATTATATATAAATATATATTAATATATATTATTTTATTATACAAATAACAAATTAAAGAAAACCTAATCCTCTAAACACTCTGCAGCCCGTCGTCACTCACATTCTCTCTCTCATCTCCTCTCCTTTCAGCCTCTCACTCACACTCGCCGGTGCCCTTTTTCCACCGGTGCCCTTCTCCCACCTATGCCCTTTTGGTTCTTCCATCATCAGCGGCACCTTATCCCACCGTCCATCGTTCGCTCGGTGCAGTCTCGCCTCACCGGCGCTCTTCTCCCACCGTCAGCGGCGCCACCCTTCTCCCACCGTCAGCGGCGCCACCCTTCTCCCACCGTCCGCTCGCTGCAGTCTAGCCTTCCGGCGCTCTCTCTTGATCAGCAGACTCGATCGAACATCTCTTTTCTCTGCCTATTTTCATTCTTTGTCATCACCGTTCATTTGGTCAGCAAACTCGAACACCATGCTCTGTATGGCTGCCATTTTTTCTTTTCCATGTTGAAGGATTGTTTTGATGTGGAAAAGATTGGATTTTTTATTTGCCTCTTTTTTTTTAATTCTTAATAAATAGTATGTCATATTCAGAATTACTTTCTTTGTTTATGGTTATCAATATGCTTAAGAAGAAAAATAAGTGATGGATTATGAAGATGATACAGGTCTTGCTGTCGGTTATGTTTATTTTGTAATGCTTTATTTTGTCATTTTTTTCATTTTCATTCGGTTTTTAAAATAACCGACCAAATTTTCCGGTTCGGTTTCGGTTCGGTCCAAAAGGCAAATTGGTTTGGTTTCGGTTCAATAATTTTTTGTCGGTTCGGTTTTCAGTTTATAAAATTTTGGTCGGTCGGTCGAACCGACCGACCGATGCACACCCCTAGGTGTAGTACATACACATGTAGGATAGAATTTCTCGTGCAAACTCGCATCATTCTAGATATACATATAACATCCTAAACTAGGATAGAAATGCATTAATTATATATTTTTTTTGATAAATTTAATTTGTCTAATATTAAATTGATCAGTAATTAAATTATCAAATGAATAGTTTAATTTTAATATCAAAGTTGAGAATCTTTCTTTTTTTTTTCTTCTAGAAAATATTTGATTTTGTGAAACTTGAAGATGTAACTTTTTTTTTTTCGCATTTTGGCAAAGATTAGAGATATCGATTTAACATGAACTAACGAGACGGTTCAAATATACTTAAAAAGAAGGATTTTTACTAATTTTAATTAATATTAACTTTGTTTAGATTTTTATCGAGTAATTTAACATAAACCAATGAGACGGTTCAAATAACATGGAAAGAATGACTTTTACTAATTTTAATTAATATTACTTTGAAGATGTAAACATATTTTTTCCGCATTTTGGCAAAGATTAGAGATATCGATTTAACATGAACTAACGAGACGGTTCAAATATACTTAAAAAGAAGGATTTTTACTAATTTTAATTAATATTAACTTTGTTTAGATTTTTATCGAGTAATTTAGCATTAACCAACAAAACAGTTCAAATAACATAGAAAGAATAATTTTTACTAATTTTAATTAATTTTACTTGGAGTTTTCATATTTTTATCGAGTATTACTTAACGGATTTGAGACGAGTATGTACAGTAGAATCACTATTTTAACCGAGATTAGAACGAACATGTAGAAAAATTCTAAACAAATTTAGATTTAGAAAATACATGATGAACGAGTATACTCGATCCATAACCATTTCTAATTATAAATTTAGATACGTGAAATAATTAATTTTCTAAGTTTGATTAATAATTAACGCGAACAATATAACAACTTTTAAATAAGATATAAAATTATTTTTAAAATATATATACATATAAATTATAACATAAAGTTATTTCCCGTCGAATTCCGACGGGCTACTTACTAGTCTATTACTAATAGGAAAATAAAGATGCTCCATCCACGGTGCTCCATTTAGATTTTCCTTTATTATGATAATTTGTCTAATTTTAATTCATATACATTCTAATTTTTATTTTTATTAATTTCATATTCTTGAAATATCACATGTTTATCTATTAATCACATCTCATATTTATCTATCCCTCTATTTAATTAATTTCTTCTATTATGTATATTAAAATAATAACAATTTCGGAATGCATTCTTATAAATCCTTATTTTATACATTGTTGGGAAAATTAATAGAGTTTTGATTGGATACCAAAACCCAGCTGACCCCAACTGAGTAGATGATCGCACAAGCCTAAGCGTTTTTCAGCTCACCTGTTTGAGCATATAGAGTTTCTTAGTTTACAGGTAGTTCAGCTGAAGACAGCAGAAGACACAGCTAAGCAGACAGCTTAAAGGACTCAGCAGAGCAAGACCAAGAAGAGTCAAAGATCTTGTAGCATCAAGACCCAGCTCAGTGACGGAAACCCAGCTCAGTGTCGAAGACCCAGCTCAGTGTAAAAGACCCAGCTTAGTGTCGATGACACAGCTCAGGTCTGAGACACAGCTCAGGTTAATGACACAGCTCAGGTTGAAGACACAGCTCAGGTTGATGATACAGCACAGGTCTAAGACACAGCTCAGAGTCGAGACGCAGCAGAGTCCAAAACGCTGAAGACACAGCAGAGACGCTTAACAGCTCGAAGACGAAGACCTTCTCCAAGACAAGATCCCGATGTCAGAAGATCTTGTCTGACGCAGTCAAATCAGAGAAGGAATAGCCTCTGCAGATGCAGACCTACTTCGTAGGTAAAGGCCAGAAGTCAACAAGAGTAGGTAAGATTCAAACGGCTCTCTTCCAACGGCTAGTTTGAATCTTCACCTATATATATCTCTCCTCCACCATTCTTGGCGAGGACGGCGAGACGACCGAAGAAATAGAAGAAAACGAGAAAAATGAACAACGATCTACAAAGCCAAATCTTTCTAGAACACCCGGCCTACGACCGTGTTCTTAGTTGTTCACATATTCAGTCATAGGCAGAATAGATCAGAATAAATATCTTAAGCCTAGTTTGAACGAGTTCATCATACTCCTTGTTCTTCATTGTAAGAACTCGTTCATAGTTGGAAAACCATACCCAAACCCAAACCCAGAAAGGTTATGTAAAGGTACGCTTGCTCGAAGCGTGTAATTCGAGTGGTTAGGTTCTTCGGTGCCGGAACCGAAGGTGTAGGCTTGACGGTGCCCGCAACCGTTGGAACACAGCTCGGGTTAGAGTTGTGAAGTTGCTTGGTACTTGGAAACCAAGTGGTAGTGGATTACCAGTGAATCTGGTCGTGGATGTAGGAGGGGTTACTCCGAACCACGTTAAAAATGCTTTGTTATTTATCGCTTTGTTTTATGCATGTTACTAATCTTCATGAACATACATTTCAATCTGCATAAACGGACTAACTGAAAAGTGAAACAGAGCTTTGCAATATATTTGAAGCAACAGACGGACTTTCCAAATCCACCACATTCCGCACACACACACAGCCAGCTGTGTCGATCAAGCTGCCATCCAGCTGGATCGAACACAGCCAGCTCTCTAAAAAGAGTTTTAACTTGGAAAAGTTTTTAAACCTTGGTGTATTCACCCCCCCCTCTACACCAAGGTATCCGTCTTGGGACCAACAATTGGTATCAGAGCAGTGGTTCAAAAGATCACTGTATCTGTCAAGTCAGCATTTCTTTGCTGATAGTGGTCACCTGAACAGATCCTTCAAAGTTTCAAAATTTTTTTTAATCATTATATTGCATACTGTCATGGAATCTTCCCTGTGCAGGAATCTTCCGACACTCTCTGTCGATGATTATCAGATCTGGAAGTTCCGTCTCAAAAGCTTTATGTGCACACAAAACGACATGATGTGGGATGTTATCACAGACGGACCCATCATCATCATAAACTCAGAAAGTCAAGCAGAAGACTGAATGGTCAGGAGCTTGAAGATGGCCAAAGCTGAATCAGAACAAAGACTGGCTCCAGCCAATGCAAACACAAATTGGAACCTTGTCATCAATGTACCAAAGAGGTCGTACTCAATCAAGCCGGCTCTCCAGCTCGTCCGATCGAAAAGAAAACCGATCGGAAACTCAAAGACCAAGAAAAGAAGAACTCCCACTGATCACAGAGCTCAAAGCAAGAGATAAATCCAAATACTGAATCAAAATCAAAGACAGAATGTCATCCAGCACAGACATCAAGGTCAATTTAAAAGACAGCTGGGAAGGATCTCAGCTGGTTAGAAAGCTGGAAAGCAACCAAGCTTCAAATCAAGATTCTAGCAGACGGGATATCAAACTAGATATCAAGCTTAACCGTATCTACCATGAAATGGACATCATCAAAGAAAATGGAGTCAACAAGGTCCAAAGAAGAAGCGGACTCATTCAAGGACCAACCAGAAGTATCACTCACAAAAGATAAGGACAAATCTGGGTTATCAATGGAACCCTCAACAACAAAGCCGGACCCAATCACAACTGGGTGCCGAAGGAGTGATAACAGGTCGAGGACGTACGCATTGTGGATGTCATCAAGCTTGTCGTGAAAGAAAGACAGCTGATGATCCAAGCTCATGACTTACCTCAAAGCTCATCAAAGAATATGTCAAGCGTACTGGTCCCAGCCAATTGTTGTGATAACGTTTTTCCTGGTGAGTTCGATGCAAAGAACAGGAAATCGAAGATTCTACCCCACAAAGCAACAATGAACTCAGCTAATCATGGAGCAGCTGACCTCATCAAAGAATTGAGCCAGTGATGAGAAAATTTACTCAAGTGAAGTAGGAAGTAGTTGAGAAAAGAAAGCCACCTACTATCAAATTCAGGGGGAACTCCACCAAGCTGGAAATCGACACAGCTGTGATATCAGCTGAGGGCAAAGTCAATCCAGCAGAATACTCAAGTGGAGAATCAAGAGAAAAAATTCAGCTGAACTATCAAATGTCATTCTCTGGATATCAAACAAAACTGGATCAAACGTGGATTGCAGAATCCAGAAGAGGAATCTAGCTGATGGGGAACTCAGTTCAGCAAATTCACCAACAACTGGATTTCATCAATTGGTCTCATCATAGTCCAGCAGAATCATCAAGAAGAGCATCCAGCAGGAAATACTCAGCTGGATCACCGTGTGTCATCAAGGAATCAGACACAGCTGGACTAACTCAGCAGGAACCCCAAGGAGTTCAAAATGAATTTATCAAGTCAGGGGGAATCAAACCCAGCTGATAAAACCCAATTGGTTTATCCAATTGAGGGCGAACCTCGCAAACAATGTCTATCAGCAGAGAAAGAAAGACAAGATGACTCATTCCAAACTGAGTCATATAGCTGAGAATGACCAACAATTGATATCAGCTCAATCCGGATGAAGAAAGTCCATCCAAATTGAGGGGAACAAACTCAGCTGAATCCCAAAACTTAGAAGGATTTCCCAGCCAAAAAGGGAATCAAGCTCCACTGGACATCAGTCGAAGAGCTAAAGGGAACTCAGCTGACTAAAATTCAAGCAAAATCTACAAATACTCAGCTGAGAAGAACTGTCAATCAAGCAAAGGAGAATACCGCTGTAATATCAGATAGATACTATGTCCAAGCTGACCGTTCAGGAAGGGAAACCAGCTGAGGGGGAATCAAGCTCAGCTGGATAGCTAAACTGAAGGAGTAACTCAACATAAAGAAACACAGCAGAGGTATCAGCTGACTACAAAGTTCACCGACGAGTTTGCAGTCTTTCATTTACTTCCCTGAGGAATATGCTATTTAATGATAAAATTATTTGAATTTAAATTCAAAATTCACAATCATTCCTTAGAAGGATTCGTCAATAAGCCATCCAGCAAATCGAATCCCATCGCATTTAATGAAAAGCATGCGAGTGCGTAGCTCGGGAAAGTCGAGGAGAAGTCGAACGTTTTGACTACCTCACGCGCGCGTGACCTACAATCTACATACACACGTCACTTAACGAGTTGCGCAAATCTCTCCCAGCCGCAGATCTTGAATTCAAACCTAAAGATCTCAATCGTTCATCAAGATAGACGGTTGATATATATATATCAAAGATATGCAAATCGTCGCCACATTTACTTATTATCTCTGAAATTTTTCTGCAAATCAAGTTCTTGTTTATCTCTCTGCAAAACTTTTTCTTGCACTTTTCTAACTCCTCAATACAGATAAATTCAATGGCACCAAAGAAGATAACCCCAGGAGCGAACCAATCAGAGAACCTCATGTCAAAATTGCACTTTGAGAGTTGCTTAACTCTCAAGAACTACAAGAACTCAGAGTTCCAGGAGGTGCTGGATCTCATCGATAAGGCAGGCCTACTTCAATGGGCGACGGCGCGTCCGAAGAACATCTTTCGCCGGGAAGTAGCAGAGTTCTTCATGGAGATGACGAACAGAGATGAACGCCTGCGCTCCAACATCACCCTCCAACTCAAAGAAAAGACAGGGCATACAACTTCCTGGGACGTCGACATCAACATCAACCGGATATTGAACAAGCTATTCGGTTTGAAAACTCTTGGGGACCGCTCCCCAGACAACTACACCAGAGAAGAGATCCAGGCCGAATTGGATCAGATGTTGTTCAAGCCGGAACCCTACAGGGCAAGTATGTCCAAGCTACCGCCGAAGCCCAAATTCGGATCGCTTCTGGATATCACCCGAAGTGTATTCTAGGTATCGCCGGATCTCGGAGAAATCGGCATACCCAAGTAAGCCCATGATAGCCATCCTCAGGAATGATCCTGTAGATTGGTTCTCCTACTTTATGGGAAAGTTGGAGAATGAGTCGAAAAAAAATTCACTTCGAAGATGACAGCTTCACCAAATTCAGCTGTAGGGAGACCATCTATTTATGCACCAAGGCGGCGTGCATAATAGAACACTACACCACTGGACGGCAAATCAAGTGGAAAGACACAGAAGAGTTCCCTGTGTCCAAAGTTCTGTTTGAAAAACAAAGTCAGCTCTCTGACTTGATGAAGAAAGCAGCCCCTGAAGGGAAGAAGAAGATGCAGGAGGCAAAACAGCAGACTGCCTCTCCCTCTCAAACTGGGAAAAGGAAACAGCCGGAGGAAACTCAGCCAGCTGGATCTCCACCTGCCAAAAAGAAGCTAAAATTTAAGGCAATGAAGAAGCCACCGAGAAGACGACGGAAAGCCGAGTGACAAGCCGGTGGAATCGAATGGAGATCGATCGGCGAGGAGACAGCACAGGGTTCCTCCTCCAGCACAGATCAAGGAATGGAGTTTGTGATTGCTTCACGCGTGGTGAGGAACCACAGATAGTGGTCCCCCACCCTGACCCGGAGGATGCTATTCCACTTCGCCAAATCCTTCAAGCATCCTCACAACCCGCTCCAGTTGATCTCACATCATCTGGATCTCCTCCTCAACAACCCTCTCTTCTCCTTCCTCCTCCTCCTCCTCAGGTACCTCTTCAAGAATCCTCCCCTACTTCTTCAGTACCTGAAACCACCCATCTTTCAGCACCCAGCTCACCCAAAGAGCCCCATCCAGCTGACGCTCCTTTGCAGCTGGATGATGAATACCAAGCTGAACTATCAAGCCCTACTTCTTCTTCTGAGGAAATCGAAATCCTCAGTCCCAGAGCCGTTGCACGTGCTACCACAGTCATGAGGGTCGAGGACCTCAGACTCCAAGGAATAAAGAGCGCACTGCAACATTATCCCTCTCTTGCCTCTTTCCCTGCTGCTCTAGTCGCTGTCAGCGACTTCAAATTTTATTTGGCTACCAAGATGGCCACTTGGTACGCAAATGAAGAAATGGTGGAGTTCTTCACCTTCGATAAGCTTAAAGCTGAAGAAGCAGCTCTGCAGGAGACATTTGGCTTTGGAAGTCTTCAGGATGCTTTTGAGCATCAAGACGAGCTGATCCAGATATTCATTCAGAAGGTTAAACAAGATGAAGTACCACCTTCTGAGGAAATCATTTCTCAAGACAACTCCTACCTACACAATCTCAGCTGGATCGTTCCAGTTGAAACTGCCAATGAAGTTGTCCCTGCCGACACAGCTGAGGCAATGATGATTGAAGACGAGCCAACCGTCGCAATGCCGAGCCAACCGAAGCTGCCCCACAGAGTCCAATTGCCGATGACACTCGCTCACTGGTCGAGATCGAGGCAGTAAAACCCAGCCAAGCCGAATCCGGGACCCAGACGGATCCTGTTGTGCTCTCTGATGCAATGAAGGACGAGATTGCCAAACAAGTCGAGGAAATCCTTTTTCAGGATAGACTCAAATCAAATGTGGATACCCTTCTGCGCATCACAGCTATAGAGTCGCAAGTCCATAGCAATGGACAGTCCATTGACGACGTTCACAGATTCGCTCTGAATCTGCAAGAAAGCACCAGCAGAGATCTCAAACAGTCTCTAGTCTCTCAACGTATTGATAATTCAAATCATCTAGAGAAGAGAGTCCCTGAGATCATCTCAAACCTCCAAGCTCCGCTGGAAAGCCGCGTCATCGATTTATCCACCACCGGACGCTCTCCAACAATGACTCTCTCTTTCGTAACCGACATCCACCACCGTTCAATCTTTACAAGGAGTTGGACAATCGGTTCAAAGCTGAAAGAAGACAAAGACAAACTCAACCTAGTCACAATGTACAACTCAAAGCAAAGATTGCCGACGTTGACAAAGCCTTGGCCCAAATTGAATGAGACAATAGTCAACCTCTCTTCCACTCTTTTTGATAATGCCAAAAAGGGGAAGGTAATGACAAGAGAAAAACTTCAAAGACGGGCAAAGGAAAAGGCGTAGCTAAAGTCCAAGTGATGCGATCAGATTGACGAAGTTGTTCTTGAGCCGGATGCGGATGAACCACCGGACGGAAGGGAAATGGAGCGGGATGATCATCCCTCTTGCCAAAGCTAGCGGAGCCACGCCGAACAGCTCAATGATATTCATTGGCTCTGCAACTTTGTAACTCAAAGCAAAGCAAGAGATGAAAAGCCTCCAAGATGAAGCGAGAAGAAGAAGAAAGTACGCTAAATGCCGAAGAGAAGCAGCAGAGGAAAAGAGCAAGCATAAGAGCTGCAAAGAAAAAGTCTCAGATGCCGATGAACTGGAGAAGAGTTGATGAATGGATCCCAGAAGAGCTAAACGACGACTGAGAACATACAAAGTTTGAGTTCATCGAAGATTACTATTATCTGGGAGCTTACCCAAATACGCCCCGCATGTTGCTTTTATGATGCATCTCAATGAGCTTTTTCATCAAGACGGGATGACGGCAAAAGCATTCTTCAACGCCGCAAACACCGCGAAGATCCAATTCGCTCCCTACCGTATCATATCCAGCCTCCGTTGATACCTGGAACTAATCTTCCTGACAAATCAAAGATTATCGCTGAAGTAAACAGATGGGCGATCAGGAGGAAAATTTCCAAGGCAAACAACGAAGAAGAATACGGAAAAGGAGCAGATGATTTTTAACCGGTATAGATTGAGAACGGATGAGCGGTGGAAGAAGATCGTCGAAGAATCGGCGAAGCGACGAGAGATGAAGACCCAGCTTACTGGGATTTAATTTTGTTTGATTTCAGTTCGTTAATCCTGTATCTCTTGTAATTATCTTTTGTGGATTAATAAAACTGAAATATTTTGCTCTCAAGCTCACCCTGATGACAATAACTCTTTGTCCAGGCAATGAACTCAGAATTTAATCTTCTGCTGAAATCTTTTAAAAACCCACTTTCTCATTTAGGGGGAAGCAGGTTGTTTTTCTCAGTTAGGTTTTGGCATCATCAAAAAGGGGGAAATTGTTGGGAAAATTAATAGAGTTTTGATTGGATACCAAAACCTACCGACCCCAACTGAGTAGATGATCGCACAAGCCTAAGCGTTTTTCAGCTCACCTGTTTGAGCATATAGAGTTTCTTAGTTTACAGGTAGTTCAGCTGAAGACAGCAGAAGACACAGCTAAGCAGACAGCTTAAAGGACTCAGCAGAGCAAGACCAAGAAGAGTCAAAGATCTTGTAGCATCAAGACCCAGCTCAGTGACGGAAACCCAGCTCAGTGTCGAAGACCCAGCTCAGTGTAAAAGACCCAGCTTAGTGTCGATGACACAGCTCAGGTCTGAGACACAGCTCAGGTTAATGACACAGCTCAGGTTGAAGACACAGCTCAGGTTGATGATACAGCACAGGTCTAAGACACAGCTCAGAGTCGAGACGCAGCAGAGTCCAAAATGCTGAAGACACAGCAGAGACGCTTAACAGCTCAAAGACGAAGACCTTCTCCAAGACAAGATCCCGATGTCAGAAGATCTTGTCTGACGCAGTCAAATCAGAGAAGGAATAGCCTCTGCAGATGCAGACCTACTTCGTAGGTAAAGGCCAGAAGTCAACAAGAGTAGGTAAGATTCAAACGGCTCTCTTCCAACGGCTAGTTTGAATCTTCACCTATATATATCTCTCCTCCACCATTGCTGGCGAGGGGACTGGCGAGACGACTGAAGAAATAGAAGAAAGCAGAAAAATGAACAACGATCTACAAAGCCAAATCTTTCTAGAACACCCAGCCAGTCAGCTGTGTTCTTAGTTGTTCACATATTCAGTCATAGGCAGAATAGATCAGAATAAATATCTTAAGCCTAGTTTGAACGAGTTCATCATACTCCTTGTTCTTCATTGTAAGAACTCGTTCATAGTTGGAAAACCATACCCAAACCCAAACCCAGAAAGGTTATGTAAAGGTACGCTTGCTCGAAGCGTGTAATTCGAGTGGTTAGGTTCTTCAGTACCCGGAAACTGAAGGTGTAGGCTTGACAGTGCCCGCAAACTGTTGGAACACAGCTCGGGTTAGAGTTGTGAAGTTGCTTGGTACTTGGAAACCAAGTGGTAGTGGATTACCAGTGAATCTGGTCGTGGATGTAGGAGGGGTTACTCCGAACCACGTTAAAAATGCTTTGTTATTTATCGCTTTGTTTTATGCATGTTACTAATCTTCATGAACATACATTTCAATCTGCATAAACGGACTAACTGAAAAGTGAAACAGAGCTTTGCAATATATTTGAAGCAACAGACGGACTTTCCAAATCCACCACATTCCGCACACACACACAGCCAGCTGTGTCGATCAAGCTGCCATCCAGCTGGATCGAACACAGCCAGCTCTCTGAAAAGAGTTTTAACTTGGAAAAGTTTTAAAACCTTGGTGTATTCACCCCCCCTCCTCTACACCAAGGTATCCGTCTTGGGACCAACATACATACTTAATTCATATATAATAATCTATAGAAAATTTGTAAATGAAAATCCCTATGAAGACTAAATAAATATATTTAATCAACATGTCTATATGGAATCATTTTCATTTTTCATTCATGCTTTTCTAAAAACTTCGATTAGTGCTTTCTAGAAAATATATACATTGAATCAAATGTAGGATACGTAGCTAAAGAAAAGTACAAAAAAACTTGAAGATGTAAACATATTTTTTTTCCGCATTTTGGCAAAGATTAGAGATATCGATTTAACATGAACTAACGAGACGGTGCAAATATACTTAAAAAGAAGGATTTTTACTAATTTTAATTAATATTAACTTTGTTTAGATTTTTATCGAATAATTTAGCATAAACAAACGAGGCGGTTCAAATAACATAGAAAGAATGATTTTTACTAATTTTAATTAATATTACTTTGAAGATGTAAACATTTTTTTTCCTCATTTTGACAAAGATTAGAGATATCGATTTAGCATGAACCAACCAGACGGATCAAATATACTTAAAAAGAAGAATTTTTACAAATTTTAATTAATATTAACTTTGTTTAGATTTTTATCGAGTAATTTAGCATAAACCAACGAGAAGGTTCAAATAACATAGAAAGAAGGATTTTACTAATTTTAATTAATTTTACTTGGAGTGTTCATATTTTTATCGAGTATTACTCAACGGATTTGAGACGAGTATGTACAGTAAAGTCACTATTTTAACCGAAATTAGGACGAACATGTAGAAAAATTCTAAACAAATTAAGATTTTAAAAAATATAATGAATGAGTATACTCGATCCATTATCATTCCTAATTATAAATTTAGATACGTGAAATAAAATTAATTTTCTAAGTTTGATTAATAATTAACACGAACAATATCACAACTTTTAAATAAGATGTAAACTTATTTTTTAAAAATATATATAAATTAAAACATAAAAATTATTTTCCATCGAATTATGAGGGCTACTTACTAATTTAACTAAAACAAAATTTTATACAGCGAAAGCCTTGATTCAGAAATAAATTATTAAACAAATAAGTTTTAGAAAAATTTAACGCTTGACGATTTAATCCGAATTTAGTGGCATATAATGAATTCCCAATACATTTCAGGATAATTACCTAACCAACTTTTTTTTTATTTTTTTTATTTGGAGGATGGGAGATTGGGATCCATATTCAGATCTCTCACTCTTATAAATGAAAAGAATACCACCCACGCTATATGTCTGAGATAATTACCTAACCAACTTAAATAAGAGTTGATATAAAAAATACTCCTTGTTTAATACTCCCTCCGTCCCGCTGAAATTGTCCTCTTACTGTTCAGCACGGTTATTAAGGAGAAATGTAAAAAGAGAGAAAATGGGTAAGTCTCATTACTTTTAAAGGGTTAATTATTTTCTTTTTGAGAAAGAAGACAATTTAAATGGGACAACCCAAAAAGTAAAGGAAGACAATTTCAATGGGACAAAGGGAGTACTACTCACTACAAGATAAGTTTACTATTTTCTTTCTATATTTTTACTTTTCCATTTGGGCCGAGATCATATAACTCAACTAAAAATAAAAGAAATTTACTATTTTTACTTGGCCCAATCCACATAAGCCCAACTCGATCAAAATTAAAATAAATCCTTCTCCCTATTCCTTCACTCTGTACAGACCTCTTGTTCTTTATCTCTCTCTTCCTCTTCCTCTTTCTCTTTCTCGCTCTTTACTTTTTGCGATTGCTTCTGGGCTCGCTATCTTGCTGCCTCGCCTCTACTCTCCCAACTTTTCCTGGAAAAGGGGGTTCACCACCCAAGCTTTCCGGTGAGCCGACAATCTTATCTTATAAGTATTTTCTCATTATATTATAATAATAATTATTGTTATTGTTATTGTTGTTATTGTTGTTCAAGTAGAATATTTTTATTTTAAACTTCAATTAGAAATGATACATTTTGTAAGGATACAAAAGAGATAAAAAACCATATTTTTAAGTTTAATACCCTTTTCTGAAGGAAAAATTATTCCCTTCGTCCCGCTCATATTGTCTTTATTTTCTTATTGAACTATCTCACTTAAATTGTCTTATTCCAAATAATTAAATAATTAATCCTTCAAAAGTAATGGACTTACCCACTTTCTATTTTTTTACACTTATTTTTAATCTCTGTGCTGAACAACAACATGACAATATGAGTGGGATGGATGAAGTACTTCTTTTCCAATTATAACATTATTTACATTTTTTATCAATTGAAATTGATATGATGCAAGATCGAATATACATGTACATCAACGTAGATATTACAGATGATGCATACAAGTTACAATCACACGAATATTTCTATCTTCATTTTTAATTTGTCGAAAATATGAATCATATTATAAATTCAAAAATTATAATTTGATGACATAATTTTAAAGTCCCATATAAGATCAAAAAAATAGCCCAAAGTTTGTGTAACAATTATCCTACTATAGATTGTCAAATAGTTAAGGGAAAATGTGCAAATACCCCCCTCATGTTAGCAGCGTCCGGCAAATATCTCCTTGAACTTTGTTTAGGTGCAAATTCACCATTCCCTAAAGTTTTCGGGTGCAATTACCCCCTCGCCGTGACGGAAACTACACTTTCGTTGGCAAAAAAAATATTTTTGATTCATTTTTATTCTTATGGACCCTTACAATTTCCAACGGTTATATACTACATAATTGGTGCTAAAAACTCAAATTAGGATAAAATTTGTTTCGAACCTTAGCTCACAACTATCAAAACTCAGGCGAAGCTCTCTAATAATTTGCAATCCAAGTCAACTATTTGTTGTTGACATTGATGATCTCATATTCTTCAAGTGGTCCGTCATCCTTTTTCGTGCAAATTATTAGAGAACCTCACCTGAATTTTGATAGTTGTGAGCTAGAGTTCGAAATAATTTTTTTCCTAATTTGAGATTTTAGCACCAATTATGTAGTATATAACCATTGAAAATTGTAAGGGTCCACAAGAATAAAAATGAATCAAAAATAATTTTTTTGTCAACGAAAGTGTAGTTTCCGTCACGACGAGGGGGTAATTGCACCCGAAAACTTTAGGGAATGGTGAATTTGCACCTAAACAAAGTTCAGGGGGGTATTTGCCCGGCGCTGCCAACCTGAGGGGGTATTTGCACATTTTTCCAATAATTAATGCATGTTGCGAACTCTAGGGGACCTATAAGAGCACCCGCAGCGCTGGGCGAGATGGGGTGGGTGGGCGGGCGGGCGTTGGCGCCCGCTTGCGGGCGCAAGGGGTGGGCGGAAGGCCACATGGCAGCAGCGGAAACCGTTGCCCTTTTAACGGCTTTTTTTTTAATTCTTTTTAATTTTAATTTAATTTAATTCTAATTTTTACCTATAAATACTACACCTTATTCCATTCATTTTCACTACATTCTCTACATTTCTCTTTCAATTTCTTCTAAATTCTCTCTTCCACGTCTATCTTTGTTGCAATTTTCTTCGTCTCTCCATTGAATCATGTCGGGCGACGATTGTTTCTACAGAAAAATAGAGGAAAATAGGTTGTTCACTCTCGAAATAACTAAATTATATGCAGAACTACTCGAAGCACGTGAGCGAGAAGAGGCCGAAGAAGAGAGACGACGTAATCGCCCAAAGAGGACGTACGTGAAAAGAAATCGGGAGGAGGCTGAAGCCCGCCTCCACGCCTATTATTTTGCAGAGCAGCCAACGTACGGCCTAGATGTCTTTTGTCGTCGATTTCGTATGAGGAGAGATCTCTTCAAACGGATAGTCACTACGTTGGAGGCGCGAGAGCCATATTTTCAACGGCGTCCTGATGCAACCGGAAGAATAGAACTATCTGCCATTCAGAAATGCACAGTTGCGTTCCGGCAACTTGCGAACGGTGGCGCGGCGGATCAATACGACGAGTACCTACGTATTGGCGACTCAACATGCTGCCTATCCATGAAGGAATTCTGCTCCGACGTTATTGTGGCCTTCGGTGCAGAGTATTTGAGAAAACCGACTGCAGCGGACTGCGACCGGCTACTCCAAATGCATGAGGAGAAGCACGGTTTTCCCGGGATGCTCGGAAGCATCGATTGCATGCATTGGCAATGGAAGAACTGTCCGACTGCTTGGAAAGGAGCTTACACCAACCAGAAGAAATGACATCCGACCAATGTGCTCGAAGCCGTTGCTTTGCAGGATTTGTGAATTTGGCATGCATTTTTTGGAGTGGCGGGTTCAAACAACGACATAAATGTGTTGAATCAGTCGGATGTATTCAACGATGTTCTGAAGGGGAAAGCGCCTTCGGTGACTTTCAACGCCAACGACAAACAATACAAGATGGGCTATTACCTCGCCGACGGCATCTACCCCGATTGGCCGACCTTCGTGAAAACTCTGCCATGCCTGACTGACCCGAAGAGAGCTCTGTTTGCACAGAAACAAGAAGCTGCCCGCAAGGACGTGGAAAAGGCCTTCGGTGTTCTCCAAGCTTGTTGGACAATTATAAATAGGCCGACACGCCTATGGTTTGAAGAAAATTTAGTGAAGGTCATGTATGCTTGTATTATCTTGCATAATATGATTGTCCAAGACGAAGGCGAGCATGTGAGTAATTGGACCCCCGAAGAGCCATCGAGCTCGACAGACAACGGGGGTGCATGCGACTCATGGAGCAACCGAAGCATTTGAACAATTTTTGAAAAGAAAGGCAGACATACGCAATGCGAGAGCCCACGCAACACTAGAGAATGATTTGATCGAAGAAATGTGGGCACGATTCGATCGGGATTAGTTTATTTATTTTAATTTATTTTTTTTATGTAATATTTTTTTTTCAATTCAATAAAATTTGCATTTTAAAAATAATTATTATTTAAATTATGAAAATAAAAATAAAATGAAAAAATAAAATCATTAAAAAATAAGAGTGCCCACCAATATGGGCAAAATTATAGTGTCCGTCCTACCCCACTTTTACTAATATAATAATGGTGAGCACAAGTTTTTTGTGCCTACCAATGTGGATGCTCTAATGGGGCATTGCCAATCTTTCAATTACATACGTGAATATGTTAGTCCAAATAAAGTTTTACATTAAACACTATAGTTATCCATTAATAGCATTTATAATTGTTGCCAAAGGTTTCATTATCGAATGAGATGTTTCTTTTAGGAAATGCACATACAAATCTTACAAATCTACATGTCAAACTTAAAAGTCAAGTCAATTTTAATATTCAATATAGTCGGTTATACTTATAAGCAGTTTAGATCTTCTGCCCCATTGTTTTTTATGTTTTCACAATTTAAAAAATATTTACTATATAAAAAAATATTATTATTATTATTATCATATAATGAAACAAAATTAACATTTACTTCTAAGAATGGAAGCTTAAACAATTATAGACCCTAATTAAGGAAAAATCAGCCCTAATAATAAATTATTAATTAATAAATGTAAATTAAATATATAAATAATTATACACTTGAATTAGATCAATATTATTATAAAATTAAACTAAAATATGCGATAACGCTGAAATTGAAGATGGAAAGCAGCAAAAGTCGAGGCTCCTGGGTAAAGGAGTGATCTTTATAACTTTGTAAGGGTGGTAATTGGTCTGACTTTCTCTCTCTCTTCCGGCACAAAACTCGCTGCCTCCGCATCCTTACATATACATTATAACCCCAAATAATAGAAAATAAAGTTGATGATTCATTGATGGGAACCGTCATGGATGAAGTTGATGAGAGGAAGGAACGGCGAAAGTACATGGCTATATTGGCGTCGGAGCATGAGGTTATAGCCATGAGAAAGTTGACCGAATCGTATGAATTTGATGATGAAAAGAGGATGAATTTGGAGTTAGAAAGAAATAAACGGTGCCGAAATCTTGCTTGATTCTAGGTTGAGTGTTGTGGTCATGAAGGCGTCAACCAATGATTAAGATGGGGATTATAAGATTTATGTGTTGAATTGGGGGCTATGAGATGAGTTACAATATAACGATTAATTATGTTTTTTATTTTATAATTATTAGTTCATTATAATTTTTGGAGTAAAATAGTATAATTAATACTCCCTCCGTTCCATATTAGTGTGATTCAACTAATATTTTATACCTCACATATAATCAAATATGAACCACACTTTTGGGGAGGAAGGGAGTATAATTTTAATTTTTTTTTTATTAGGAGGTATAGAAAGTAAAATGGAATTATGTTTAGAATCACCATTTTTTTTTTTTTTTTTGGGATTTGAATTTGTGGCCTCTCCGACCAAACCAATGAAAAAGTAGGAAACTCATAGTTGGCCCCTGGAATTATACAATTTGTAGTAAGATGTCTCTAGTCTACACACACACATATATGATGGATTATTTAGATATATATTAGTACTACATATTTGGAGGAAAATAAAGTGAAAGTGATAGGTTATCAAAAGAGTGTCAATAACAGGAAAAGCAAAGCCATAACGGTTGAGGGCCATCCGCGGAAACTTGGAGCCGCTATTGCCCAATACTTCGGAATCTAACCCAACCACGCGCCCTCTCTCTCTCTCTCTCTCTCTCTCTCTCTCTCTCCCACCCACCCACCCACTCCTTCAACTCAGCTAACTCAACTCTAGTTAACTACTCAAAAACTTCAACCCCACTCTTCCCCTTCCCCATGTCTCTACTTCCTCTTTATATATATCCACCCTCCTTTCTTCTTTCTAACCCTATTAATTACTCTCTCCCTCCCTCTCGCTCTCTCTGCAGCCAATTAAAGAAGCTGGTTATCTAACCTCGCAACCTCTTGATCTGTAGAGTAAATTACGAAAGGAATTGATTTGGGGAGATGAGTTGCAACGGATGCCGCGTACTTCGTAAAGGATGCAGCGAAACCTGTATTCTAAGGCCGTGTTTACAGTGGATAGAAACCACCGAAGCACAAGGCCACGCCACCGTCTTTGTAGCCAAGTTCTTCGGCCGCGCTGGTCTCATGTCCTTCATCTCCGCCGTCCCTGAAACCCAAAGACCTGGTAATTAATTAATCAATTACCACTCCCTCCCCCATTTTCTCTCTCCTCATCTCAATTCTCTCTAACCTATATGAATGTTGTTTTTGTGATGCAGCTCTCTTTCAGTCGTTGCTGTTCGAAGCTGCCGGAAGAACAGTGAATCCGGTGAATGGGGCCGTGGGGCTTCTGGGGACCGGCAACTGGCAAGTCTGCCAGGCGGCGGTTGAGACCGTGCTCCGCGGCGGCGCGTTGAAGCCGATCCCCGAGCTTCTCGGCGGCGCATCGGCGCCCGACGACGCATCCGACTGCACCGACATGTTCAATCTGCAACGTCTGAGCCCTAGCTCCGGGCACAAGGCGCAGAAGCGTCGTCGTTCGCCCGATGAGCCGCCGAAAGTCATGCAGTTAGCTGATCTTGATCTGAGTTTGACGCCGGGCTTCCACGGCAAGAAAGGCGGCGGTTTGCCGGAGAAGCGGCGGCTCGGCAGCCCGTCGATGAATTCTGAAGAATCTGTCACCACAAGTTGTGGAGATCGGTCGCCAGATCAAATTACGCTGCTAAATTTGTTTAATTAAGTTAATTAGGTCGTCGGGAGGGGAAAAAATTGATTTAAAATCTTGGTTTTTGGCCTTTTTCTTTTCCTCCGATTTTTGTTGGCTAGTATTCTTTTTTAGTTTCATATTGTTCTCATAGAGAGGAGGATTGTTTTTTCTCCTTTATTTTCTCCCGGAACTTTTTCCGGCTAGATTTTGAAGTCGTCGGCGCAAGATTTCCCTCTTTTTCTTGTCAATTATGTGTGCAAGGAAAAAGTAGGGGAAAATGAATGTATTTATTGCCAACGATTCTTCGCTTCCTTATCTGTAATTTATCTCTCTCTCTCTCTCTCTCTCTCTCTCTCTTGTATCTTCTTCTATTTTCTGCGTCCAATGACTGTTGGAATTTGAATAATTGAGTTGCTTTTAGCTTTTTCCACTTTCTTGTATTCTTATGCATCACGATCATGCCGTATAAATTCAATTGAAGTTCTGACAACAATTTCTTCGAAAAAGCAGAGGAAATAAATTTAAAATTGATAAATCTAAATCAATGAAATTGTTAAATTCTAATACTCGTTACTAATAAGTTGGGTAGTATGATGCAGATTTTATAATTTATTGAACACAAAAAAAAAAATGTAGCCCTGATATTATTTTTCTTCTAATGTTTTATCTGGTACCACGTCGGAGTATCATTCTCTATTTTCCACGCAGTACCTTTGATCATTGGACTATTTATTCCACGGAAAAACCCTTAGAAAGCTGACACGAAATGCTGCCACTTTTTTCCACAAAATTGCAAATTAGTCTCTTCGCATATACTATCTATCATCAAACGCCTAAATATTTAGGAAGAGTAGAGAATAATTAGTTTAAGCTCTTCGATGTAGGAAAAAAGCATGTCGTATCCATCGATGATTTTAAGGAATGAATCTTAAAAAATTCAATGTACACTCTGCTTTGACCTAAAAGCCAGCCACCTCAAATCCACATAAGAATTGCGTGGCAAAGAGGGAAGTTGGCTTATAAAAACCAGGAATTCGTACTTATCCAAATATCAAGAATATCATTGGGCAGACACTTCCAGGAAAATTGTGTCCTTTTTTTATTGTATTTTATTTTGTAAAGATTTTAGGTGGTGGGATGGGTTTGGAATTGGATACACACAGTCACACAGACACAGTTGGGGTTGGGGTCTGAATTTGATTGGCTTTTATTAATGGACAGAGTGTGTTGGTTCTTGGGGACCTTTCGGCGGACAGAACAGCTTCGTAAATTGGTTGGGGTGAAGAGAGAGAGTGCAAATTGCAGGAGAGAGAAACAATGAACTTGGCTTTTGGAGTATGTTAAGAGGCGTGCATCAATTTTGTACTAGCATACATATTACATCATGTGGCCTATTTTCCTTTCCATCATATTAGTACCATATTAATCACGAGACAAAGGATTTTTCACCAAAAAAAAAAAAATGATAAAGGAAAAACTGTATGACCAATGCAATGGCTTCCCCCTATCTATTATGGACAATTAATGAAACCACGGCCAATGAAAGAAATCAAGTAGGAAGTGGGAGTCATGACTCTAGCCACTATTTTAATGAGATTTTATATTATTTGTTTCTAACTTTTATTGTACTACTCTATCTGTCCCGTTATTTTTGTCTTGTATTGTTTTTTGGGCTGTCCGTTATTCTTGTCCTGTTTCCATATAAGAAAATATGTTTCTCTCACAAAAAGTTGTGGACTCCACCATTTTATATCTTTTTACCCTTTAAACACCATTCTCCTTAATACTCGTGCCCAAAAGAAATGAGACAAGAATAACGGGACGGAGGTAGTATATTTTTCCCTATCATGAATTAAAAATTAATTAATCAAAATCTGTAAATTAACTATAAATCATAATAATGATATTGTCAATCCAAAGTACTAATTATTAAGTTAAAACTACAAGTACCTACAAATCTTAAAATGGCTATACAAAATTGAAAATCGAATTATCATATATATATATATATATATATGGGTTGGATCAAATGAGAACCATCCCCTATGTGTTAACTAGGAACCATTTTAATCCATTGATTATGACAAAATAGATGGTTTGGATCAAATATGTAATAATTGACAATAATCCTAATTAAGCAAAAGAAGGGCATCACAGTAAAATTCATGTTCTATCCATATTCCCTGCCGAGATTAAATTTTAAGGCCAAACATTTATAATCTTATTCAACTTCTAAATTAAAATCGAATTATAATGTGATTGCAACACAGACGTGTGTTTTATAATATTGTGTTTCAAATTGCTTATTTATATATATAAATAGGGGTTGGTTCACGTACAAAATAATTTTTCCGTAAAAAATAATAATAATGCATTTTATGTACCAAAATAATGTATTTTATATCTTATTATAATGCACTGTCATAATAATGCATTTTTAATTTATTACAATGCATTGTTACGATAATGCATTTCATGTTTAATTATAATGCACCGGTCAATGACAACCGTAGATCTACAAAGATCAATGGTCCAGATCGCTTCTTATTTCTTACGGGAAAATGGTTTTACATATGATCTCTTCCCTCTATATATATATATGCTTATTAATTACACCTTTTCAAAATGCTTATCTAAAATAAAATATATGCTTTTTATCTTTCAAATTGCTTATTTATACATTTCGAAATTGTTTATTTGCATCTATCGATTTTCTTATTTACACTTTTTGATTTGTTTATAAACAGTAAACAAATGCTTATGTACACTTTTCAATTTGCTTAAATACAGTAAACAAATTCTTAATTATTTACATTTTTCAATTTGCTTACGTACTGTTTATGGTTTGCTTATTTATTTCAAATCTTAAATATTATGTTGTTGATTATTATTGGTTTATATATGCTTTGCATATATTTTGCTTAATGCTTATTATTGATTTATGTTTTGGTTATATTACATTTACGATTTGCTTATTTTATTTGAAATTTTAAAATATCATGTTGTTGCTTATTATTGGTTTATGTTTTGCTTATATGTTGTTTATGTTTTACTTATTGAAATGCTTATTATTGATTTATGTTCTGCTTATATTTCTTTTATGCATTGCTTATTAAAATATTATCTTGTTGAATATTTTTTATTTATGCTTGCTAGTAAAATATTATGTTGCTTAATGACAGATTTATGATTGTTTCTTTGCTTATATTTTATGTATGCATTACTAACAAAAATGTTATGGTGTTGCTTACTTTTGGTTTATAGATTGCTTAAAGTGTAATTTAAAAACCAAAATAAAGAGTTCTGCAAAAGTAAAATAAAGTATATTAAAAAAAGCAAATGAATTATATTGAAAAAGCAATTGATTATATTTAAAAAAGAAAATGAATTATATTAAAACAAATAAATAAATTATATTTAAAAAAGCAAATAAATTATTTAAAAAATAAAGCAAATACTTTATATTAAAAAAGAAAATGAATTATATTAAAAAACAATGAATTATATGAAAAAACAAATAAATTATATTAACAAAAACAAATAAATTATATTGAAAACACAATTAATTATATTTAAAAAGCAATGGATAAACCAATACTAAGCAATGCCATTATATTTTATAAGCAATACAAAAATATATAATGAGCAATATATAAATATTTTATAAAAAGAAAATATATTTTACAAAGCTGCTAAATTTTCTCATAATAAATGTTACTCATAATTGATTATCATCACACCACAATTTAAGGTAATTTTCGGTTACAATTATTTATAAAGTGACTATCATAACCTTTTTACCAAATTAAATAATAAAAACAGAGTTTAATTATACACCATAGATTAAAAAGAATTAAAGGCTTGGATTGGTTCCTAGTTAACACCTAATGATTGAGTTCTCATTTGAACTCTCCCCTATATATATATATATATATATATATATATAGGGGGGAGATCAAATAGAAACTAATTCTCCAATAGAATCTAGAAACTTTTTTTAGTCATTGATCTAAGTTGATCAACGGTTATAATCATGCAGAATTATTTATATAGTATTTATTTAGGTGTGCGAGATTTAATAAGGATGGTTTGGTCATTTATATAAGTAACGGATTGCATCCTTAAATTATGGAATCTAAAATCGTGTAGTTATATCCTAATTAATTACTACAGTATTTACTAATTATATGGCAGGGTTTTTTTTTTCCATCTACGATTCGAGGTTCTCCATTCATTTAACTCTTTATCATCATTAATTAATCTACGATTTGACATAACTCTCAACTTCGTCAATTGTATTAGTTCGTCTTCTGCTCTCTACATTAAAAAGTTCTTCGGTTGTGTTGTTCACAAAACGAATACCACACATTTTTTATTATTAAAAATATTTAAAATTACTATTCCATATTCCGTTGTGTTAGTTATTTACAAATTAATTATTAATATATATATATAATTATTTTCATTGAATATTTTTATTTTGTGATGTAAATAAAATGCATTATTGTCGTAAATAAAATGCGTTATCATTTTGAGTTTATATCAATTATATATTTGTTGCATGATTTCTTATTGAATGTTTTTCTTTATAATCTCTTTTAAGTAAAATAAATAGCTTGTCATAATAAAAACAAAATATAAGATTATGATAATAATGATTTTTTTAGGAAGATAATAATGAATAATTAGAACCATAATAATGCATACAAGTGTTCTTTAATTAAAAAAATATATATCTATTTTCTTTATATTTCCTAAGTTCATAAAAATCTTACGAGAATGCACATTTACCTAAGAGGCAACTCATGGAATGTCACAATCACTTTAAAAAATACAAATGTTGTCTAAAGTTTAAAAACATAAAATATGACACTTTTGACATTTTTGGATCCTTTTACCCTTACAAAGTTTAAAAAACACAAAATATGACACTTTTTCTCTCTTCTCTCTCCTCCCACCCACCTCATGCGCAATAAAATTTTTCTGCCACTTTTTTCTCTCTCCTCACTCATTTCTTCTCTCTTTCTTCTCCTTTATCTCTCCTCCCTCACTTAGCTGACACATTTTTTTCTTCATTTCTTTTCGCGTAGGTGGTACGAAATAACTAACATTTCGTACCTTAGCTGGTACGAAATAACTAACATTTCGTACCTGGGCATGTTACTTAGTACAAAATAACTAACATTTCGTGTCGGGGCATGTTATGAAGTTGTAACTTGGTACGAAATAAATAACATTTCGTACCGGGACATGTTATGAAGTTGTAAATTGGTACGAAATAATATTTCGAGTCGGCGGCATGTTATGAAGTTGTAACTTGGTACGAAATAACTAATATTTCGTACCGGGGGAATGGTTATGAAGTTGTAACTTGATACGAAATAACTATCATTTCGTAACATGCCCCGGTATGAAATGTTAGTTATTTCGTATCAAGTAACATGCCCCGGTATGAAATGTTAGTTATTTCGTACCAAGTAACAACTCCATAACATGCCCCCCGGCTCGAAATGTTAGTTATTTCGTACCAATTTACAACTTCATAACATGTCCGGTGCGAAATGTTAGTTATTTCGTATCAGGTTATAACTTCATAACCATCCTCCGGTACGAAAAATTAGTTATTTTGTACCAAGTAACATGTCCCGGTACTAAATGTTATTTATTTCGTACCAAGTTACAACTTCATAACATGCCCCGACACGAAATGTTAATTATTTCGTATCAAGTAACATGCCCCGGTACGAAATGTTAGTTAGTTCGTACCATCTACGTGAAATAACTAATATTTCGTACTGGTGGATGGTTATGAAGTTGTAACTTGATACGAAATAACTAATATTTCATACCGGAATGGTACGAAATGTTAGTTATTTCGTACCAAGTGGCATGTTATGAAGTTGTAACTTGGTACGAAATAACTAACATTTCGTACCAGGGCATGTTACTTGGTACGAAATAAAGAAGAGAGAGAAAGAGAGAGAGAGAGAAAAGTCAAAAGTTGCGGCTGTGAGTGAAAAGTAAGGATAAAAGGGTCCAAAAAATGTCAAAATTGCCATATTTTATGTTTTTTCAAACTTTGTGACAACATTTGTGTTTTTAAAGTGATCATGACATATCACCACATTTCCTCTTTACCTAATATGATAATGCATATCCGTGTATTGCAATTATGCATATATTCACCTAATATCATAATGCATGTCTATGATAAATTTTGGTGTAATATATACACTTAATTAGTGTATTACAATTTATTTAGTGTAAAATATATTTATGGAATAATTTGGCATCCACGTGTTTTCACATTTAGTGTATAATTATTTATATTATAATACATCAAATCCTTAAGTTTGCGCTATACGTGTATGCATTAGGAAATTGCATGAACATAAGGAATTATTAAAATAATATATATGCATTATTAAAATTGAAATATGAAATCCCACAATTGACGGAGATGAATTAGAAATAGGGATTAATTGAGAAAAATATTGGACATTTTTATCCTTCTATTTATTATAAATTGACTAGAAATAATTTAATAAATTCCATTCTCAGCCACATGTACAAATCTCAACCCTCTATTTTTCTTAATCTATGGATACAAAAAGTTTTTAGATTCTACACAAGAAATAGTTTCTACATGAATCTAACCCTATATATATATATATATATATATATATATATATATATATTGTAACCTTCATGGTAAATGGTAATAATAGGAGCTCTAGATAATCAATTTTTGTTACAGCTTATACAATACCACTATGTTGTACCTAACATTGGGATGACCCTACCTTACATGTGTATATTGTGGAATTATATCAATATCATACCACTCTATCTCTTCCTATTTCTTTTATAAAAAGAAATCTCAAGTTATAAAGAGTTATAAGTATTTTAAATATTATTTGTAACATTCTATTTTCTTTTCATAGAAGTAGTTCGATTCAGAAACTAGCATCAACAGAAAAAGAAATAACAAAGGGTAAAAGAAAAGGTAAAAAAAAAAAACAAATAAATAAATAAGAGGCCATATGGTCAACGTCGGCTGATATGGTACACAAAAATAGTGCTCCAATATATTTTCATCTTAGTAACTAAAGTCTACATATTAATTTAATTAATTTTTATGTATCATCATTAAAGTTGTGAGTATCATTTATAAAATAAAATAAATTAAAAGTACAATGTTCTAAACTAAATTTTTCTTTAATAGTTAAAAAAAGAACTGAAATATCAATAATTTTAATATGAATTCTTGCATGCATATTTATGATATATATTGTTGAAAAAATCAAAGAAAAAAAAATTAATCTGAATAAGCACATGATGTGTTTTACTAATATTTATTTTTAAAATAACAGTATGATCCACTAAATCACGGTTTTAAGATATGCTCATTATAGTACTGTTCTTTGTCTAATTGAACAATGATGATGTAAATGTATATTTTATAATAAATCTCATTTATATCAATATGCTACTCAATTTTAAATAATCTAACACACACTAATATGTTTATGGCCTAAACTAAATTGATATCAATGAATACATATTAATATTTTTGTATGTACTCGTTGCTACTATATATAGTGATAGAAGATACCTTATTTTCTTTTAAATATATTTGATACGTATTGAAAAATACTTGAAATTTTACTATTATACATAGAGATATATATTTAACTGTTATAAACTAGAGAGTAAATAGTAGATAATGAGAATTATGTATATTCAAGTATATCGAAGTGTGTTGAAAGTGTGTACAATATAAGGACCAAAGGCCTCTATTTATAATGGTACAGAGCTAGGGTTTTAGGGTGGATGATTTGGTCAACACTCATATGATATATATCTATAAGATATTTACAACACTCTCCCTTGAGTGACCATCCCTAAAACAAATGTTGTCTCATTAAAACATTGCCAGGAAAACCCAGTGGGACAAAACCTGATCGAAGGAAAAAGAGTACAACTGCTCCGATTGAACTTGATCATTGTAGTCTTTAAGTTGTTGCATGCCGATCTTGTATACCAACTTTCTTAATATTGACGTCGACAATGCCTTTGTGAATAAGCCCGCCAAATTGTCACTTGAGCGAGTTTCCGTTAAAATAATGATACAAGTATAACACTTCACATTTGACATTATTGTTTTGATGTGCATGCCTCGTTAAAAACCTCTTCAGAAAAATCCTGTAGGAAAAAAAACTCGATAGAGGAAAAAATTACATGACATACACTTGACTCGTTAAAAACCTTGACTAAGAAAACTCATCGGGAGAAAAACTTAGTGAGGAAAAAAACATGAGTACAACCATTTGGCCTTTAGAGTATAATCTTTATGATTACTCAAAATTAACCTTCACGGCCAAATCTTCATAAATATGTAGTAATTTCTCACTCTCACTGAAGATAATAATCTTCAAAATTAACATATTTTACTACTATAAACGTTAGGGCTGCTTATTCGGTTTCCCGTCGGTTAACCGACCCGAAAATTCGATTAACCGACACCGAATAAGCTCAAAAATGTTAACCGAATAAGCTAAAAAATGTTAACCGAAACCGACCTGATCCGGTTAATCGGTTACCCGATTAACCGGAAAAGTAACCGATTTAAAAAAAAAATTCAACATGTTAGTCGGGTAATCGGATAACCGACCGGTTAATTTAACCGATTACCCGACTAACCGAGAAGTAACCGAATAATACCCGACTAACCGAATAATAACCGACTAACCAAATAATAACAAGTACAAGTAAACAACCATATTACCATAATTTAACAATAAACAATATGAAAAAAAACAAGCCCAGGCTGCCCAGCAAAACAAAATGAAATGAAATTCATAATAATCTTTAACAACAATATGTCAAAACAAAACATAATTTATATAGTACCATTTATATTTTATTCACTTTCAATTATAATCTTTAACAACAATCTGTCAATCTCCAGATTCTCCACAGGAAATGAAATTCAATAATTCATTTTATTCATTTTTAAAGATAAACAAGCCCAGCAAAACAAAATGAAATTCATGTCACACAATGAAACATGAGCACAAAATTCATCCACCCATTCCATATTTGCAGAAATCTTTAACAAAAATTGGGAGACAAGGGTTGGATAAACCAAGAAAGACAAAAAGAGAAATTGAGAATGCAGATGGCCTACCTGGAACTAGAAGTCAGAAGAGACGGCGGCCGGCAGGGAGGGGGCCGATGGTTCGGCGAGCGACAGCGAGTCAAGGAAGGTGGAGCGTGGACGTCGTGGTCCTCGTAGAGTATGGACTGTGGAGTGGGGAGAGAAGAGATTCAGGAGAATGAAAGCAGCCGTCGTCGGAGCTGGATCGTCGATGGCTCGGCGCTTGGCGGTGGCCGGTGTGATAGTCGAGAGGGATAGAGGGCAGAGAGTGAGAGAGTCAGAGATGGTTGTAGACGATGGCAGCACTCACTCAGCAGCGTGAATAAGATTATAAGATTGGGATTTAGCGATTTGGAGGTTTTGGCAGAAAATAAGAAAAAAATGAAAAATATATATATTATTTACTAATTTAACCGGTTACCCGGTTAACCGAATGGGTATCGGTTATTAACCGATAACCGAAAAAATAAAAAAGTGATAACCGATAACCGACCCGAAACCGATGATACCGGTTATCGGGTAACCGAAACCGACCGGTTATCGTCGGTTACGGTTAATAACCGAAAATGCATAACCGGATAAGCACCCCTAATAAACATAATTTCGTATAAAGATTAGGAGGAGATTTAGTGAATAAATCTACAAGTTTATCACTAAACAAACTTTTATGGCCATAGTTCTAGTGGAACTCATTTGTGCAACACAAGTTGAATTGTTCTCATAAAGAGTAGTGAGGGATATATCGCATATCATCACACCAATTTGAGATATTGTCTTATCGGATGAGATAAATAACCAACATCCTAGTAGCCACCAATGTGAATCTCAATCTATTTAATAAAATTGACTAAGGTCGTTTTAACCTTTTGAAGATAACGAATGATAAGCTTAATATCAATTCAATGTCTCCTTATGATATCATTAAATTTTGCTAGCAAGTTTACTTTAAATATTATATTAGATCTGATAGAATATATAGTGCTATCGGCACTCAAAGTAGGGAACTTCTGGCCCCATAATATAATCGTTATCTTCTATATTCACTTCAAGTCAAGTGAAGAGAGAATCATTGGGGTCTCACTAGATGTGATTTATAATAAAAATAAACCTCTATACAACCTTTCAAGTAGGTTGATTGGTATAAAAATAATATGCTCCTTTAGGAGATGAGATGCTCGATCTTCATATCGAGTAAATACTTAGATTTAACTAAGTCTTATATTCCAAACTCTACCTTTATGTATGAGTTGACTTTTTCATCAATATAAATAAGAGTCATTCAAAGACTTTTGGATATGTACACATATACGTGTATCATTATTTACATATCTTTATTTCATAAGGATTAATTCATACTTGTTGTGAATTTATATTTCTCTTGCTTAGAAATTTTGAGTCCACTAGGGCCTTTCAAATATATTCACGTACAATGACTCAACAAATATGCGGTCATAATATCCATTCTGCAATAGATATTAAATAACGGAACGTGATGCCATATTAGGAGAATATATAAAAGCAAGATCAATTTAGGATCTCTGCCTAAATCTTTGAGCCATTAACATCGCTTTATTTCTCATCATCTCATCAATTTCTTTTCTCTTAGTACATATATTCATTTGTCCTTTAGGGACAACATTCTTTGACATATGTACTACAGAGCAAAAGATTATATATTTAGCGAGTTAAGCTCTGCCTCAATTGCTTCTTTCAAATTTACTCAGTCCATATGACAATTCTATTCTCTTTGATTCTGGATCCAGAATATCATTTCAAAATGATATAAGCAATTTTGTCGAGGTAAAAGTATTGTCAACAATTATAATATTTTTCTATTGCTCATTTCTCCTGAATTCATATAATTCATGGCAATTTCAATCAACCAAATTTTCATCATTTCTCAACGATATTTTCTTTACTGGTTATTCCGTAATCCCAGTATTTTGATATTTGGTGCACGTGCATATGCACTGAGATTTTCGTCCTCAGGACGATCCTCTTTAGGAGATTGTTAGAGTGATATATCTTCTTTATTCAATTTGTAGCATGCAGATCTTTATATTTAGCACCAATAGATCTATCACGCTTATGGCGTTAAAGAGTATCATTTAATTTATTTAGTTCACGAGGAACTTCATTTCTTTTTGGTGCATATACAATATGTATATGAGATTTGATCACTCATTTGACAGTAATAACTTGTTGAACTTCAAGTTCATCGCGTGAATATTTAATCCAACATGTAATCCAACCTTTTGTTGGGAACCCATCTTTTATACGTTGTGGGTTTGCACTTGAGACTTGAATTCAAAAGTTCATGGATGGGAAATATTATGTTCTCGACCAACAATACACGAACTAATATTGTCTCAATGTGGTATCCTTTCTATTGGATATCATTAAGTAAGTTTCCTTTTGAACTTACTAGAGTGGACATTCTCATCGTATAATTTAGTATCATTATGATACAAGCTCTTCCGGAGCCATTTGTCATTTGTGCAAATATATGTGCACAAAAATCAAGGATAATCATATATTATCCAAATATTTAAATGCTTTTTAAAAGCATGTAATATTCTTTAGAAATATTACTTGTGCTACTTCAATAGCATCAATACATAATCTTTAAGATTATTTGCAAATTTGTGTTTCTTTCAGAAACAACGATTAATATTTGACAGAATAACATATCTCCATCATGTCTCGAAATCAAAGGATAAATACAAGAGAAATTTACACAAAAATCGATAACAATAAACTTCATAAAATGACTATTACTTTGATTATTAAAACTATAAACTTAATGTCATTATCAAGATCCCTTACATAATAAACATGTATCCAAAATTCAATCGATTGGATTTGACCAACTCGGCCATCTCAACAAATTAACATATAATTTCAATATGCATAAATTTGAATCGGTTGGCGCACAATAGAGAAACCAAAATGTTTTACATGGATGAAAAATTTAGCAAAAGTTATCGGCGACAACAGTCACATAACTTTTTAGATTGAAATTAAATTGTACCTCGATGTAGCCAAACCTTTTTAGAATTCGAACAATGATAATCGAGGAGTTAGAACAATCGAGCCAGGTCGAACAATCGAATCGGGGAGAACAATGGTGCTGATAACGTGTTATAAACTAGAGAGAAAATAGTAGAGAATGAGAATTCTGTATATTCAAGTATATTGAAGTGTGTCGAAAGTGTGTACAATATAAGGACCAAGAGCCTCTATTTATAATGGTACAGAGCTAGGGTTTTAGGGTGGATGACTTGGTCACACTCATATGATATATATCTATAAGATATTTACAACATTAACATAAATTTCTATATTTTTTTTCTTAATTTAAGTCTTTAGACAATTTATGCATGCATTACATATTATCATATATATATATATATATATGTGTGTGTGTGTGTGTTTTAATACTCATGTAGATCCTAATTTGTAATTAAAGAAGACATAAACTATTGTATCTTAATGTATATTATCAAATAAATTACTTCACCACCATGTAAATGAAACTTAATGTGTAATAATTTTTTTTTTTTAATATCGTGGGAACCCACAACCACTATCTTCGGTGCACACTAAGTAAACCTCCGTTCTTATGCAATAGCCTGCAAATTATACAAGACATTCTACAGTAGAGTGTAAAAAGTAAAAGCACACTAAAAGTATGAAACCTATCGAGTGTCAATCTACCATTATTTTGCCATTTTTGTTTAACTTTGGTCTTTGGAGTTGAAAAACTCGCCTCCCCATGTGATCTCTAGCATACCCAGGGCCAGGGATCATCTCGTTCCAGGTGGCTGACGTGACGTCCTTTCATTCATCATCCCAAACAATTCCGATGCTATCATATCCAATCATTGCATTCTAAGAGACTACATGTCTTTCAGGCATATCATCAAACACCTTGTGCGCACTCGCTGTACAACGAAGTCCTCACCACCACATTTCATGATTTCAAAATGCAAAACCTTCGCAAAACTAATTTGACGACTGCGATCACATAGCTTCCGCCGTCGCGATTGCGGCTTTGGGTTTTTTCTCGGTGATTCTCCGTGCTCATCAGAACGATTTTGAGTTTCATCTATGCACAAAAAATGAAATTAAACTGAAAAGAAAAAATAACTGTAGATTTTTTTTAATTAAAAAAATGAGCTCCGGTTAAATTCAGGACCTCTCTAATTACAGATAAGATCTATTGTTTAGATGTCTCCAAGTGAACCAATATAATGGTAGATTGATAGCCTTAAATATCCAGCAAACATAAGGCTAGATAGATCTGCAACATGTATTTGTGGGTTTGGATATTGTTTTGCACATTCTCTTTAAAATTTTATAAATTATAAAATAACATGAATATAAATATAATATAATCAATTATCGACATGGCATTGAAGGTGGTGATTGTTGACGTGCTAATTGACACGATAATTTTACTTACTCTCTCGTAAATGTGTAAATTAGATTTTTTTCATAATCACATAAAAACTTTCGTTTCCGAAACTCATTTTTGCCTATTTTGAGACACAATTGTGTTGAGAAAGCTAAAATATAAAGAATAAATCTATGCAGCCACATTATGGCTATCTATAATTTCATTTAATAACAAAAAAAATTAGTATATTTAAATTTTTGTGTTCTAAATGACTTTTAATATTTAAAATATTTAATTTATACAAATTTATCTTGATATATTTGGATTTGGATGTAACATAAATTTCGATAGATATAATAAAGGTAATACAAAGATTTTTGTCCAAAAAATAAGAAAGAAATATATTTACACTAATCATGATAGAATTTAAGTCAAAATATAAACATTAACATAAAATATATAATCATACTTTTTATATGAATCAAATATCTAACAAAATTTATCTATTTTTATTTAATCGATCAAATTATGGCTAGCCACATTATAACTAAATAACATCACTCAAATATAAAACCATGCGCATCAAATCTAAATAATACGTAAAAACATTAAAAGTAATATAAATGTTGATACAGAGAGGGAAGGTAGCCTAAGAATAATAATATGACATATTATGAGAAACAAAGTATTTGTTGGGCGTTCAAGTAATGTTTATTCAAAAAAAAAAAAAAAATTATATTTGTTGGGCATCTCTTCCTATACTCGAGGGGGTTATAGATGTGGGCCTGCATTAGTGTTGTATTCCACAAAACAAGGGGGGGTGGGGTGGGGTACCACTCCGCGTCAGCAGGCTCCACTTCCGAATATTTAGGTTGTGGGTCCATTGATAAGGGTGGGCGATTTCATTGTAACGCTTCCGCTTCACAGTTGACTAGTTAGGTACACTTTTACTCACGATATCTCGATAACAAGGTTTTCTTTCTTTTTTTATTTGTTTTAAAGTAAAGTTTTAGTTTAAAAATAAAAATAACTAACTTTTCAAAAGATTTGAGATCTATCATTTTTATTTTTTATTTTTATTTTTTAATAATCGTGTCCAAAATAAGTAGGACCTTGCTATTACGACGGAAACTATATTTAAATGTTTAATTTCTTTATGCTTGTGATAAAGAAAAGGGGTAATGGTATGTAAATTCCCCAACCTTCAGTAATTTCTGGTTTTACTCTCCACCTAAAGATTCTGCCTGTAAATTCCTCAACTTTCAGCGATTTCTGGTTTTGCTCTCCACCTAAAGATTCTGCGTGTAAATTCCTCAACTTTCAATTGTTTCTGATTTTGCATCCGATGTCAAATTTTTCCCAAATTAATGCTGACATGACCGTCAAAAAATTTGAGTTGGCCAATTAGACCGATAAACAAAACGACGTCGTTTTAAAATTTATTTAATAAAAAATAATAAATTAGATTTTTTGCCAGATTTTCTCACTTTTTATCTCTCTCCTCTCTCTCTCCATTCCAGTCCAAATTTCCATCGCCGTCACCACGTTGTGTCCCTTTCGTCACAGCCGCCACAATCCCCTTCTTCGACACCAAAAACTGTCCCCAAACCCCTCACCAAGAACACCATCGTGAAACCGCTCGACCCAAATCTAATTTATTATTTTTTATTAAATAAATTTCAAAACGACGTCGTTTTGTTTATCTGTCGAATTGGCCATCTCAAATTTTTCGGCGGTCATGTCAGCATTATTTTGGGGAAAATTTGACCTCGGATGCAAAATCATAAATAATTTAAAGTTAAGGAATTTACACGCAGAATCTTTAGGTGGAGAGCAAAACCAGAAATTGCTGAAAGTTGAGGAATTTATAGGCAGAATCTTTAGATGGAGAGCAAAATCAGAAATTACTGAAAGTTGAGGAATTTACAAGCCATTACCCTAAAGAAAATCATTAAACACAATAAACTGGACAAAGTGAGATAAATTGAGGGTCCCGACTAAAATCCATAGACATAATATTTGAATTATATTACTCGTATATTTTTTTGAAAGGAAATATTTGAATCTATTACTATATTAAATCAAAATAATTTGTAATGTATTTTCCCTCTCATTTTGCATGGCACATGCAAATAATTGTACACTTTCCAATGCAAATTCATAACTGTACATTTTCTCATACCATTTCAATTTTTCAAATTCAAATATTAAGCTTTGAAGCTTAACAAATGTAGTTTACTATATAATGATTGTATGTTAATTAATTTTGGCCAAAATGCATACAAATTTCTAACTTTTTTTCAAATTCTAGTTTAATTCCAAACCTTTTAATTTTTGCAAAATAATTCTCCACCTTTTAATTTTGCTTAATGTTCTCCCGACGACGAATTTGGGTGAAATTCAAAGTGACGTGTCGTTCAAAACGACGCCGTTGGATTCGGGTCGAGCGTCGGAGGGATCCGCGACAATCTCGATTTGAAGCAAACGAAGAACAGCCGCCGTTTTGAATGTCACGTCACTTTGAATTTCACCCAAATTCATCGTTGGGAGAATATTAAGCAAAATTGAAAGGTGGAGATTTATTTTCCAAAAATTAAAAGATTTGGAATTAAACCAGAATTTGAGAAAATGTCAGGAATTTGATGCATTTTGGCCATTAATTTTTTGTGTTTGCTAAATGTTTTATTTTATGTAATAAGATTCACAAACATAAATTTTATTAGTTTGAAATGTTTAATATATATATACATATATATATATATATATATAATATCTAAATAATACTCTGTTGACATTTAAAAAATATAAAAATTGAAATGCAATCGCATGGTGCTGCGCAACGCGCTCGGGTAAATCTAGTTATATATTAAATGCAAAATTTCAATATTTAGACCTATAATGCAGTTCTAAATTGATATGTTATATGATATTTTACTTCAGCAAAAAAACTAAGGATATGGTTAGTATGCATGAGTGAAGTTTACTAGGAAATGTATTTATCTTTTATTATTTGTTATAGAAATTTATTTTTATATGATAAAACTTATATGATTCCTGTAATAAAAAAAACCAAATTAATTCACCATAAAAATCATATGCTTAAAAGTATCATGTGAGCATATTTGAATTACTTTTTGAGATATTCAGACATAATTGATTTTTTTTTTATAACATCATATTACATATTATAATCATTGATGCAGGCAGACACTTATTAAAACTTAATTGTCAATATAGCTTATCATTTTTTTTATGATTGTAATCCCCCTCCCCCTTACAATTAAGCTTTTTGTTTTATTTTATAAAGTTAGTAATGTTTTGTTTTGCATACTGTAAACTTTAAAATATACAATTATATTTCACATAAAGATCTCATTTTTTTTTCTATGATTCATTTTACAACTTGTGAATATATATTTCATCTTTCACATTTTACCATGTATGCTTCAGGAAAAAAAAAGATTAAAATACTAGTTCTAACCCAACACTATAATCGGTCCACCTACTGCTGCAATCCGGTCAGTTACGGTTCCATTTTTCTTCAAAGACAGTTCCGACTGGTAAACACCACTATCATGCACGTCCAATTAGCATAAACACTTTATAATATATACTCCCTCTGTTCGATATAACATGATTACGTTTCCTTTTTTAATGTTCTATATAAGGTGGTCATTTTAAAAAATAAATATCCCTTAAAAAGTGTAGACCCTACCACTTTAATCAATTTAAAATCACTCCGTCCATCATATAAAATTCTACTTACTCATTTATATTTGTCCACGATATAAAATACTACTTACCCATTTATATTTGTCCACAAAAAAAATCCTACTTCACTTTATACTATTATACCCTCAATTCTCTTCTATATTTTCATTTATTTGCCATTGATGGACAATCAAATTCTATCTTTATTCCTACAAATTGTAATTTTATTCCACAAATTGTACATTTAACACTACCCTTGAAATTGTATTTTTATTCCACTCACAACAACTCTAACAAATTTTTCAATCTCCGTATCCAACACACAATGAAACTTTATATCGTGAACGGGGGGAGTACCTTATTCCTTAATAGTCGTGACGAAAAGAAAGTTACAACCTTATACTCCCTCTATCTATAAAGAGTGTGGTAAGCATTTCATTTCAGGTCGTCCACAAATAGTGCGCACTTTCTTTTTTGGGTCACGACCCATCACTCCCTTATATTTTATACACCACACAAATTCAAAATGGTGGGTCATCCTCTTCACTCAAATAATATTTACCTTACTTTTCTTAAAATTCGTGTCGCTCCAAATGTACCACACTCTTTATGGACGGAGGGAGTATAAAACAGAGGTAGTAGTCCCTCCGTCTCACTGAACTTGTCTTTTTTTTTTGCCGTCCCACCGAACTTGTCTTGTTTTCAAATAAGGAAACAATTAACTCTTCAAAAGTAGTGGGACCTACCCATTTTTTAACTTTTTACCTTTCTCCTTAATACTCGTGCGGAACAGTAACAAGCCATGTTCAGTGGGATGGAGGAAGTATTATTCTAGATGTTACATGGCATTATTTCGACATTGGAAGTCTTGTATTTTCATATTCACCGATTGTGTTGATAATATTTTCTACGTTGATGAAATAATAGTTCTTATGACATCTTCGTTAATTTTTTTAGAAAACTATGTGTAAAATATTACTTCCTCCGTCTCATTTCTATAGGCCTCCTTGTCTTATTTGGACGTCTCATTTCAATAAGCACTTCCTAAAATAGAAACTCAACACATAACAAACATTATCAATAAAACTCATAAATTAAACAACATGCCACAAAAAAGCTACTCTCAACCTTCTTTCTTTTTTAGTTTGCCAAATATACCTTCTAAAAAGCTATGTTTTCTCTTCAATTTATTATAACCAACTCATTTGCTAACATCCCTGTTCAGACATAAAGATCTATTGAAATGATATGGAGGGAGTATTTCTTTAATGAAATATTAAAAAGGAAATATTCATTAATCTACTAATGAGGACAAAGGGGTCGAAAGTGTGGCGCGGAATTCACAACCGCTACAAATTTCCAAGATTCTTGGTGCACATGCAAAGTCATCCTCTCTTCACTATTAATCAATTACCAGATAATTGCCTTTTATTTTAGTCGTAAACTATTCTCAACCGGTCCCCAAAATCAAATGTTCATATTTTATTGTGCTATCAAAAATTTATAGTGCCCTCCGACGTGTACCAAATTAAACTATTATTTTTCCCTGTTTTATTATAGAACACTTCCCAAATTATAAAATGTAGACCTTTATATTGACTTCAACATTTATTTTTGGATAATTAATGAGAATTTTATTCGTGAATTGTGAGAAGGGGAGTAGTGGAATTTGAACTTTGGACCTAAGTCTTAACATATGAGATCACTTTGGACTTACTATTTTAATTAAATCATTTATAGATAATATATTAATTAGAATTAATATTTAATAAACTATATATATATATATATATATATATATATATATATATATATATATATATATATACGCACACATGGGCGGAGCTAGGGGGCAATGGTTGAACCCCCAGGATTTAAAAATAAAAATAGCTATATATATATATATTATAAGCAGTCTGTCATTTGGAGAAGAAGAAGAGAGCAGAGGTGAGAAGTAGATTTTACAGATGAAACCGAGCTTCATGTGTTTATAATTTGAAATAGGTTGTATAGACAATAATAGCTTGAAAAGGCGACTTGGATTGATGTTTTGGGCAAAATAAGTTTGGCCATAAAAAAATTCAATCACCATTAAAAGTTATGAGCTAGTCTTTTATATGGAGTATTTATTATCATAATATGGAGGTTGTATTTTACCTTCTTATCTTTTCTTTTCTTTTTTCTTTTTTTTTTGGGGGGGGCAAAATAAGTTTGGCCATAATTAAAAGTTACTCCCTCCGTCCCAATTGCAAGGTCTCACTTGCTTTGAGCACGGTTATTAAGAAACAAGAGTAAAATGAGAAAAAGTGGTAGGTCCTACAGCTTTTGAAGAGTTAATTATTTCCATTTTTGGAATGAGACCTTGCTATTGGGACATACAAAAAAGGAAAGCGAAACCTTGCTATTGTATATAATTTATTTAATTTTATTATAATTTATGCAAGACTTTCAATATTTTATTTTTTGTAAATGCATATGTATAATTTATATTATCAAATTTTCTGAAATACTAATTATGAAACTTAGATTAGATCTTTATATAGATTATAGAGATAGGTTTTATATTTATTTGTTCAGAATATAGAGATATTTTTCATAAAAATGATATTGCTTAATCAAATGACATATAAAAAATAGACATGTCGGTAACATAATGTCGTTTTATTTTCAATATTATTAATTTTTTTACTATTTATATCAAAATCTATAAATAAAATCGAAGGGACATTATCTGTAATAGAAAATTGTTTACCTTGAAGCAATCATGTTTATACTTTGTTTCTTTGATTTGTTATATAATATAAATGATATTATAATTATATTAGATATTTTTATTTATTTTTATCGAAAAAAATGGACCCCTGGATCGAAATTCTGGCTCCGCCACTATATATATAATATCATCTCAAAAAATTTAACTATACATATATTCAACCGACGTAACTTTTAAAATTAAACATATAAGAAAATAAAATAATTTTACCCTTGATGATTCATACTGGAATACTGCCCAACTCGTATTCTAGCTTGGACTTCTTAGTCACACTCTAGAAGGAAATATTGTATAGCAATATTAGCAATACAAGGGACAAAACAATCAATAGAAAATATAGTAATCAATACTGTTGTTTTCAATAATTAAACGTATATTCGAAGTTTTGCTACCATATGCATCATAAACATGTATAGAAGAGTTTGTATTAGAAATTATTGATTTTTCAGTTCATATTTTACCTATAAGATAAAGTTCAGTTTCAGAAAATTATATTGTACTAATTTATTTTATGAGAGTCAAATACTACTTTTATAATGACATGTATAAGAGGATTCAGTTAAAATGTAAGATTTTGTTTCTGAATTGGATGATTTGTTTTATTTAATTGCATTTATCATGCTTTTTGGAAGATAAAATATACTATAAACGAAAATTATTCTTTTTTTTAAATCACCAAAATATTCTTTACATATACTTTTCTTTATTTTCTAACGTCATTTATAATCATATATAAAACTTTAAACAATTGTAAAATAATGGATTAAAAGAGTACTAAAAATAATAAGTTTACTTTAATCAACACTATATTGTACACTGAATTGAGCATAAATATTATCCCAAAATGCATACCACTAGGCACTAGATGAGGTTAATTTTTTTACTCAATAACTAAAATTGTTTCCAAGCAATTACAATGTTGAGCACTTGCTCAAAATTTCCAGGTTTCCCTTTAGTATGAGTGTGACAGTTTTGTTCTTTATCTTCTTCAAATAAAATATGTGAAGAAGTAGAATTGCTTTAAGAGGCTGGATTTTATTTTGCAAGTTGCCACTAAAAGTTTAGGTGAAAGTGAATGGTATGACGTTATATATCCTCCTTTTCCCCCCACCCTCTGGCGTGATAATATTTATATAGATTTTAATGGATGATGGATTTTGAGATTCGGAAAATTGTGTGCGGTCGACTTATTAATCTAGAGCTTAATTTATTATTCCTTCGCAGAACTAGAAGCTGCTATACTTCACTTTTCTTGGCCACGAATGGTCACATACACTGCACATGGAGAGACATCTGGCCTTTCAAGGGGTTTTAAGGTCATTTTATCTGTCAGGTGATTGGATTTAGATATGGCAATGGATCGAGTTTTTACGGGTATTCGACTCTATCAAACTCTAATGGGATGAGTTTGAAAATTATTAAATGGTTTTGGACCGGATTTGGGTCGGGTTTAAAAAATTATCTACAGGTATCCGCTACTCAAACCCATTTTTATATATATATATAAGATAACAAAATATTATATATATAATTTATAATATAATTATAGATATTAGTATAAATATTAATAATTTTAGAGTTTTATATTATTCTCTTTAACCCGCACACAAAGAATTAATAATTTTAGTAATTAAATATTTATTTAATATATAATTTATATTAGTATAATAATTTTAGAATTTTATATTATTCTTTTAACCCACGTATAATTTAGGGACAAAATTCTTTTTACACACTTTGCAAAACAAAAAATGAATTTTACACACTTCTTTTGAAATCAATGAAAAATACACACTATAACTATTATACCCTTTCTGTTGAATTCATTCATTTTATTCTGCTTATTCCAATCCAATTTTCCAAATTATGGAGATAAATCATGCAATACTATCAGGCCCATCATACTTCCGTATAAAAATTCTAAGCATATCAACTTCATACCTTTTTGACCGATGGTTTCCAGACGCAGACTCCTTCAGCAACACTCAGCACATCCCTCGTTCGTTTCCTACTCGGGGCGTAGGGTATTTAGTCGGTATTTAGAGAATAATCAGACACTGGAAGGGATGAGCAAAAGCCCAAACTTTTATTTAGGAATTATATAATATTTATTACAACATAAGTATATCTCATTTAGGGAGGAGATAGACTTGTTTAGCTACCTATGGTAGCGGAATTGAAATACATAAACTAAACTATACTAAAATAAGAACTATAACAATTTTATTTTGGAGAGAGCAGAGAATATGGTGTAAAGGATTTCTGATGGATTTCCGATGATCAATGCTCTCTTCAACCCTTGTTTATATAGAGGTCTGTGTGAAAGGCCTCCCCCTGCATTATTGCCTCGGATGCTCTTATCCTTGGCCAGCTTGATTCCACGTGAATGGGATCCTCCATTGTCTTTCATTATTGAATGAAGACAACCATCTTTTGGTGTGAGGTCCCTTCTTGCCCTTGTCCTTCTTGCCGCCATGTATGCATCATTTGGGGTATGTTGATCATACCTTGCTCCAGTCTGAAAATCCTGGACTACATTAATGGCTCCTGGTGGAAGTTGATTCACCGGCTGTGGATTTTGGACCACATTCTGGTTCATTTTAAATCCACCATCGTCATGTTAGCAAAAGATTCTGCTAACTCCTGGAGGTCGTCAAGCTTGATTCTTTCAAGATTATTCATCTTTTTCTTTCTCGAATCATTCTTTTCAAGGCCTCCATGTTAGGATCCTTTTTGGTTTCTCCCACTGGAAATGGATAAGTGGGTTCATTACCAAAAGGATTTCTCCTTTGACTGGAACGAGGTTGTTGCTCCAATTTTTCGATCCGTGATTGGATCTCCTTCAGGATATTATAAATTTCATCCTGTCTCATGGCGATCTTGTAAAGATCGCATGGTACACCATACAGGCTATCGCCATAATGTTGTACTGTTTTCTGTATTTCTCTCAAATCCTCCGATATCTTGGATGAATCTGGAGTAATCTCTTGATATAAAAGAGTATATGATACTCTTTTATCTTTCTTTGGTTCAACAGGGCTATGCAGCATAGAGCTGATACCAATTAATTCCCAGATGAATCCAATGGTCTCTTCTCATGACATGTTCTATCTCCCATTCAAGGCAGATACAACTATGGAGAAGATATTCCTTTCTTTTGATTCCTTGGAGGCAGGAATCAATTAATTCTTTTTCTTGGTTATGTTGAATCAAGAGATTCAACATATTCCTCCAGTGTGTTAGAACACTATGGTATCTTGTCCTTCTTTTCTCCAAAATTTGGAGACGTTCCTGGAAATGTCCACACCTTGGACATCCTTCAAGATCCATTAGATATGATTATTCTGATGGTTTCTTCTCATGGTGTTTATCACCTCGAACTGGAGAGCGCTCAAATTTGCATCGCCTCTCCTCATTTCCTCAATCTTTTGATTAAAAGCGTGGGTTAGGAACAACAGAATAACAAAGTTCCAGTGAATCTGAAATGTCCCGAGGGATGGAGAGAAGTGATAGTAAAATTTGACACTACAAGGTGGGAAACCAACTTCCCTTGTAATGTTCTTTACTATCTACAGCAGATCAAAGGTAGAGCTGGATGAGAAGCAGTTTTGCTATTGAGTTTGGATTTTCTTGAGGATCACAAACATTGGGCAAATAAAGAAGATGGACTTGGAGTATAAATGAAAGGAGTGGAACAAAGTGTCGCTTCGGGAAACATGGGTATTGAAAATCTTAAAAACCTTCCTAGGAGCTACTTTTATGGCTACTATTCACAAGTTGATCTACTAAACCGAGGGATCAATTACCAGAATGGAAATCACGATTAATGGAAGAAAACTATTGATCGAATGACAAGTTCATTCTCCATATACATCTCTATAGGGATGTTATATGAAAAATATAAGGCAGAATATTTTGCTGCTTATATTGATTCAGGTGCAGAAATTTGTATTGCCTTTCTTGTGACTAATGGACCACTTTTCTATTGCTAGTGGTTCTCCTGTTGCTTTACCCATCTGTAATTTAGTGGGTAATCACTTTTCCTCCACCCACTACTGTCATTTTCTTTTTAGTGGGTGCTCCAGCTCAGAGTCACATGACTCCACCAACCTGTGTCGGGAATCTACTTTTTTCCTGGGGCCCTGGGCGTCCTTGCTTTTGGCAGCGCCTTCTGTTCAAGATGCTCGTTGGACCGAGCCTTCTCTTTTCCCTTTATGGGCATGAACCCCTTCCCGAACTCTGGTTCCTTCTGGTTCTGACAATCCGAACAAACGCTCTCAGACCAGTTTTCAAAATGAGCCATGTTGCAGTATTTGCGATGAGTGTCTTTACTCGTCGCAATCTTGTCTTCCCAGAGCAAGGTTTTCTTTCTTTCGAAAGCTTCCTCTGCGAATCTTGTAGATTTTCCTGTCATAGTGTTTAACAGGAATGATCCGTTTACTGAATTCTGAAAGAATTTGAACGGAAACTTGACTTTGTCCATCTCTGTGAGACAGACCCATAATCCTCATTTTGAAAGCGTGGGTTAGGAACAGCAGAATGTACGAAAATTGGTTCGTATAATAAAGAAATACATAGCTATTTTTGTCCATAGCAATTATGAACTGTCAATAGTTTAAACAGAGGGGTATAATCGTCATCTTATGTATATTTCATTTGTCTTGGTGATGGTGTGTAATTTTTCATTTTGCAAAAGGAATAGTGTGTATTTTACTATAATAGCACTATAATTTAATTTAATGAAATTTTCTATTTATACTTATGTTAAAATTATGTTTATAATATTTTATTTTTTCTACTATTTAATATTGATGTTATGTTCTAATACATTCGGATTCGGATTTTTAGCGAGCATTACCCAACGGGTTTGGATTGAGTACGTGTTTTAAAATAATTTTTTAATCGGGTTTGGGACATATATGAGTTGAGGAAATTTTAATGGGTTCGGGTTTGAAAAATGCTTAATGGGTGGGTACCCGACCCATTACCATTCCTGATTGGATTAATATGAGACGCAAAAGTAATAGCCTATTATTTCCACAGTATATACACACATATATATATATAAAATAATAATAATGTATTTTATATACTAAAATAATGCATTTTATGTACTAAAATAATGTATTTTATGTATTATTACAATGCTCTGTCATAATTATGCATTTTTGGGGTACTATAATGCATTGTTATGATCATGCATTCCATGTTCAATTATAATGCACCGATCAATGACAACCGTAGATCTACAAAGATCAATGGTCCAGATCGTTTCTCATTTCTTACGGAAAAAGTATTTTGTATATGATCTTTTCCATATATATATATACATATATATATGAGATAAAAACTCGTTGCAGTCAATCGCACGGTCAATTAGCTGCACATTTCACACATGCACCTCGAATGTGTGTATCTCACACGCCCAAACTATGAGATAAGATGGATGCGTGCACACATCCGCTTTTTTTTAATTTTTTTTATTCTTTTTGGCGAGTGTGTATGAGTTTTTTTTTAATTTATCTTTATTTTTGTGTTTCTTTAATTCTTTTTAATTAGGATTTATTAATTCTCAATGAGGATTTATTTATTCCCAAATAAAATTTATTAAATATTAATTATTAAAATAAATAAAAAAGACAACCTCACCGTGCATTCAACCGTACGGGGATTGCTCCTCTTCTAATTTGTCATACCCTAACTTATATCATATTCATCAATAAACACGGTTATATTGATTATTCTTTATCCTATTGATAGACATAATATATTTATCAATAAACACTGGTTGTTGCTGGATCTTGTATCAATGGTGTCTCTCTCTTCATTATCTTGTCATCCAATCATTGTGCAGTGCTTTAAATTTCTAGATTTTTCGTCTAAAATGGAGCCTCTCACGCTAAATGTTTGCTCTACTGACACAATTAAGATATGAACAACGACAGTATTTTAAGAAGTGATTGATACGATGGAATTAAATCATGTACGTACGGATAAAATAAATTTAGGAATAATGAAATGAGTTAAGTAATGGTTGTCCCAATTCTTTAGGATTGGTATTATTCCATCATACCGATCACTCCTTAATTTTCACGATCGTGGAACTAAAGGTGAAAATTTTAGTCATTTTCGACCACGATTTCTAAACAGTATGGGGTGCACTCAAATGTAGCATTTGAATAATTTCCTAATCCTTCATTAGGATCGTAACACCCACTTTTATTATGTTTTGATTATTTCTATGAACTATTTAATTAAGTAGGTGTTTTAACTCTTTACATTCTTGAAAATTTTTTACAGGAAGTTCATAGTTGTGTCCCTAATAGAAAAATGTTTGTTTAGATTGAACTCTTGAGTCATATTTTAGGAACAAACTTCAAAATATTTTTGAATTAAAAAATGATTATTTATTAATCTTAATTTTATTTACTACGATGTTGGGCTTTTGAAATAAAAGTTTACTGGAATTTTACTTTATTCAAGTTATTGATAATTATTTGATAAAAAAAAAACCCAATATATAGTAGCGCAAGTGAGAAATTCTTTCTGGGCCATTGGATATAGGAGTTGATTACTTATAATGTGATTTAAATTAGAATTTTTTAAATACGGTGAAAGCCCATGAGAAACCCGATTAGAACTTCAAGAGAATAGAGTCGGTTATTGTTGGGGATTGAGATTGGATTTATATTAGGATTCATATAATTAACACTTAGTTTTAACTATTTGATATAAGGTGTGAATAATTTTGTAACTAAAATTCTTTAAAGTGTAATAAGATTTATCCAATTTGATGTATATGTAGGAGGTAGTTAACTTTGTGATATAGCACATTTCAGAGTTGGTATATCCTTATTGTTGAAAGGCCAAGTAATTTATTAGTACAAGACAACATTATATATTCCACAGTACTAGTCAGTTAAAGCTTCCACAATCAAATCGGATATTCCCGTTTGTTCCGGTTTTAACTCCGACCCGGCCCAATTTGGTGATGGCCTGGATGAAAGCAGCATTGAGGGCTTGAGGATTTGAAGCCCAAGTAGAAACGGTGTTTTTGGACCTCGAATCCGTGAACAGAACTTGATCCGATGTGAACAAGCCTTTGCCTTGTACAAGGTTTTTGAAGTAGGCATTGTCGAAGATCCGAGGAGTTGTCGGATCCATATTGATTGCTACTCTCGGATCCACGTTCTTCGGGCACATCCCCTGAAGTTGGCTCGCGTATTGCGGGTTTAGGGTCGGGTCAACCGGGTTCTGCCCGCTAAAATTGTAAATCCGGTTCGTGAATCTGCTGCAGTGTGAGAATCCTACCGTGTGGGCAGCTGCGATCGATCCAACACTCAATTATTGTTATGTTCTGTTTCTGATAAATACTAATGAGAGTTTTGCGTGGAAAATTCTATCCAAATAGTCTAGTTTTTAGACATACCCACAATCTCTAATATCAATCTATTAATTAAATTTCCTATTTGATTTAATTGACCTCTTATAATATTTTAATATATCATTATTAATAATATTAAAAAAAATTGGGTAGTAAGAATTTACCAGAAAGAGCAATCATGTCAGTTTGAGAGAGGCCCCTGGAAGCAAACATGGAATTGAGCTGATTTAAATTGAAAGTAGGCTGTGGCAGATTCCCATTCACACTTGCTGCTGTTGAACTCAACCCATCCAGCCTTCCCAATTCCACACCATACGACGGCCCACCAGCCTACACCGCAATTCATTTTTAAATGTTTTTCTGCTTTCTATTTCCCTTGCCAATTCTCGTTTCTATACATTTTTTTTTTGATAAATTAGCAATGAAATTTAAAGACCGTGCCACAGTGAACTCGAACTCGAGACCTTTGATATCGGATATTAACCACTCTATCGCTAGCCCAACACACGCACACGTTTCTAGCTATTTTTTACCTTCTCTTTATAAAGAGTCCAAATGCAAAATATCGCTTATCCTACCAACGTTTAATTTAGAATTTTTAGAACAAACTTCGAAGGGAAAAGGTAGATGAAAAACGGGAAAAAAGAAAAAGAGTGAGCTATATATATATGCTCTCACTCTAGTTGCTCACGAACTATATGCAACATGTTGATTCTATGAAGATATAAGACGTAAAAAGTGGCCAAATTCGAATCAACATATATCAATGAAAGAAGATTCAAACCAGAACGATGGCGTCGCGAGTTGCCAGCGCAAGAATATCTGCACAAGAAACCTTGTTTTTGCAGGTGGGAACAGCATCAACAGCTGCTTTAGCTTTGATCACCGTATCGAATCCATCGCCGGCGAGCGATAAGTTATCCGGATGGTCCTTCTCAGCCGTATTTCCAGCCGTCGATGCCACTATCACCGATGCATCACAGCCCTACGTACGTATAACCATCAACTAATCATTTATTTCCCACATCAAACCTTATATACAAAACAACTACGCACTCATCATCTAATTAAATTAAAGTACCGAAACGAAGCAATCGTGGAAGAAGAGACGTATGGTTGCCGGGACAGTGACGAACGTTTGGGTGAACTTAGCAGAGACGGCTTTTCTGACAATGTTGTCCACGTCAGGACAGATGTTGGCGTAGAAATTCTGCCTCAGTTGCGCCGATGCTGACTCCGACAACAGAATAACACCCACACAAAGTGATAACAAAATTACCAAAACATGATTAAGGCGGCGCATATTGAATGCTACTGTACTAATATTACTTGCTACACCAATTTAATGCTATTTGGAAATCCTAATCTTGTTAATTTTGTTGTTGCAGCCTGCAGGACGTGGTATATATATGGGTGTATTTGTGCTGAATGGTATGATGAGAGAGAGAGAGAGAGAGAGAGAGATACTAACCATTCATAGTTGGCTGATCAGAATATCCGAAAATTCTATTGGAGTGAAGTACATGTACATGTAATATATTTTTTTTTAAAAATATGGGTCAAACGAAGAAAGCATATTATTCGTACTAAAAGGTGAGGACAAATGTTGAATAATACTACTGATGCGAAGAGATTTATATATTTCGAGATAAAGATTCTTCAGTTTGGTAGTAATTAAGAACGAGTTTAACATCCTAATCTCTAGTATTCGAGTATAATGTGTGTAAACAGTAAAATACGAAATGAAATAATTAAAAAAGTTAGAAAGAAGAGGGTATTGTAGAGGCCGTGTTTGTTTCTTTGTAGTACGTGTTGGCTGCTATTCTATTCTCGTGGTGGACTAATAATAGTAGGCATTTTAGTGCATAGGTTGAATGTGACAAGATTGTCCTACACAATAATATAACAAATAATGCGAATGAGAGTGAAAGGATAAAACTAAGTGAAAAGGATAGGTGAGAGTTGCAACCTATTTAGTAGGGTTGTATACGAATTGAATAATTTTGGTTCGGTTTGGTATTCGATTCGAATTTTTGATATTCGAATTCGAAAATTTATGATTCGAATTAGTTATCAAATACTTTTTTTGATTCGATTAGTTATCAAATACAAATTCAAAATCATGATATTCGATTCGATATTCGAAAATATTCGATTATATACATATATATTTAATATTCACAAATACATATTTATATAGATATATATACACATTAAAATGTGTTGTTTGACCCATCTTTAAGCTCATTTTAAATAAGGTAAAAATTTTCCTTAAGGGATATGTACTGCATTAACTATAATCTCTTCATTGGTGCGGATGTAAGTCACAGTCTTTCTCTCTCATCTAACTATTTTACATTGTCTCGTATCTACCATCATTCTTATTATCGTTTTTCATCGCATTCCTTTACAGATTTATGGAAATTCGATCTTCATCTCCTTTCTATATAGATTCGATATTCGATTCGAATTCGTGAAATTATTCGAATATTCGAATTCAAATCAAATTTAATATTCGAATATGATTCGAATTCGAATTCGAAAATGATTTCATGAATTCGATTCGTTTACAATGATATTCGATTCGATTCGATTCGTTTACATCCCTACTATTTAGTACACATAATTCAAGATTTCCGTGGCCTAACTTCCATTCAAACGAATCATTATTATATAAATAATTGTCTAATACAATATATTTATATTTCAACCAGTGTGTAGCTATAGGTCTAAAATATTAAAAAGTAAATTTATGAGACTTGAATGTTATATTAAGCTGTCAGAACGTGAATTTAATCATAGGTCTAAAATAGAGTACATTTTTTCCTAAAATAAATCATCCCATGCAATATTGAGATTGACTTATGCACCATTTGATATTAGGATGATTCAATAATTGAACACCGTTTATACAATACGAAAGGATTTGCTTAATTATATATGGTGTTAGGAAAAAGATTCTAACTAATACTAGTTTTTTTATTAAAAAAATTGAGTCTTCTACTTTTGACAAGATTGCATGAATTATTTGGTTGTTTGTTCAGTCGTGTATATCAAGCAACTGCCGCAGTCTGAGTGTTTTTGCAAAACGATCTCCTAAAATATCAAAACAGTACAAATAGATAACAAATAAAGTCTAATTCTAACGTGTGTAAATTCTCTAGTCTAATTCTAATAATTGATTTCTGCAAATGATGCCTTACAATATGGGTGTGGTTGTTACCCTCAATTCGTCAATTGTGTTTTGGAGTAATTAATGGGATACTTAGAAGGAAAATTGTTTGTATGCACGTACTTTTGGACTTTCCCCTTGCAATTTTTTACTTTCAATTTTTACAATAGTAACTTAATTTGAAGTTTACCCACATTAGTTGACTATAAAATTTCCACACATAGTTATGAAAATTAGGGATAACAAAATCAATAAGAAAAACTAAATATCAAAATTAGTGTCCTAACGATTAATTCTTGGGGGAGTTGTGTAATATAATCCCATTTCACGCATTAATTTAATGAATTAAAATTTCTATTATTAAAATTATTTGAGATAATTTTACATATTACTAAAATTTAAAAAATTAAAAATAATATTCCAAAATATTCGTTTTCAGCTGTAAATAGAGCAATGAATTAGTATTTCTACTCTATTTTTGTGTTCAAGTCACTATATTTTTGTACAAACTGTTGGAGACGATCTAACTAAAAGTGTATGATATAATATCATGGCTGCGCTTCATGTCGGCCCTTGCTTCATGTGGGCCCTTCTCTTGTTTCTTTTTTTTCCTTTTTTTTTGGTTTTTCTTCTTTGTTTTTTAAAACATGAAATTAAAATATTTGTAACTGCATTTTCATGTAGTTAATCAACCTTATGTTAATTAGCTGTCTTTTCTTGTCTATAGTGCGCACACATTAATTCGTAGAAAATTCAAATAACGAGTTGTTCTCACATCATGATCAACTACGTGCTGATTGTCGACGTACATCTCCATTACAAAGGTTTTTGCGCCTAGAATAGTAAGCAAACTTACATATATGTATAGATAACCCTTCTAGGTATTGACAATTTTATTCAATTCGAATAACTATTGGGCATGCAACCCGAACCGTTATTGTAATTTTTCATAATTATTCTCGAGAAATGCAAAAACACTTTCCGTTTTTGTGATTTTTATCATAAATATAGTAGATATTTTATTTTGGTTGATACGTTGCGATCATATGTAAATACACTAAAATATTGTACAGTAATACAGAAAATGACGTGTCATAATTTGACGATTTTCTTCTTCTTCTTTTTTTTTTGAAACAATGTTCAAAAGTAACCAATTTGAAAAAACAAAGATAAATTCTAACCACTAATCTTTAAAAGATAAATAATGTCCACTCTTCCAATTTTGCCCTTTTATACATGACTCCATACATGAATCCATACACGAATCCATACATGACATACATGAATCCATACATGAATCCATATACGACATACATGAATCCATACACGGCATACATGAATACATATACGAATACATGTAAGTGTGTGTGTGTGTGTAAATGAATCCATACATGAATTCATACATGACATACACGAATACATGTAAGTGTGTGTGTGTGTGTGTAAATGAATCCATACATGACATACATGAATTCATACATGACATACACGAATACATGTATGTGTGTGTGTTTTTTTCCTTATGTATGTGTTTCGCCGGAAAAGTTTTTTTTCCTGAAACTATTTTTTGCTAGAAAAGTCGCCGGAATTTTTTTTTTTTCTGAATCTGTTTTTCTCTAAAAGTCGCCGGAAAAAATTGCCGGAAATTTTTCGCCGGAAAAAGTCGTCGGAATTTCCGCCGGAAAGTCACCGGAATTTTTTTCGCCTGAATTTTTTTTTCTGAATCTGTTTTTCTCTAAAAGTCGCAGGAAAAAATTGCCGGAAATTTTTCACCGGAAAAAGTCGTCGGAATTTCCGCCGGAAAATGTCGCCGGAAAATGTCACCGGAAAATGTCGCCGGAAAAAGTCACCGGAAAAAATATTTGACTATCATGTATGTATTCATGTATGTATTCGTATATGTCATGTATACATGTCATGTATACTTTCATGTATAAGGGCAAAATAGTAAAGATGTAAAAATATTGGTTAGTATTTATCTTTTAAAGATTAATGGTTAGAATTTATCTTTGCTTTTTCAAATTGGTTATTTTAACTTTCCTCCCTTTTTTTTGGTACGTGTGTGGAGAAAATACATCCCAAATATTTGTCTGTTTGGTGAAAACAAGGACCCTTGGTTTGACACTTGGCAGAATAAACCGGCGGGTGACGAACATTTCTTTCTCATCGTTTTCATTTCTTAAAAGAATAAATTTATGCATCCTAGGGCTGTCAAAATTGGCCCGGCCCGGCCCGAAACTGGGCTGGGCTGCCAATTTTCAGGCCGGAAGCATTTTCGGTCCGGGCCGTGCATCACAATGTTAGGCCCGAAATTTTTTCTGGTCGGCCCTGGCCCGAAATGGGTAAAAGTTCACTGGGCCCGGGCCGCCCCGGACAAAATGCACTACAAATATATTTTCGGGCCGGGCTGGGCCACACATTTTCAGGCCCGAACCGACTTTCTTGCAAAATTTTTTGGCCCGGCCCGATTATCCCAAAAAGCCCGACGGGCTCGGGCCGGCCCGGGAATTTGACAGCCCTAATGCAGCCACATTATGGCTACCCATAATTTCATTTAATAACAAAAAAAGTTGGTTTATTTAAATTTTTGGGTTCTAAATGACTTTTAATATTTGAAATATTTAATTTATACAAATTTATCTTGATATATTTGTGTTTGGTTGTAACATAAATCTCGATAGATATAATAAAGGTAATACAAAGATTTTTGTCGAAAAAAATATATTTACACTAATTATGATAGAATTTAAGTCAAAAATATAAACATTAACATAAAATATATAATCATACTTTTTATATGAATCAAATATCTAATAAAATTGGTCTATTTTCACTTAATTGACCAAATTATGGCTAGCCACATTATGGCTAAATAGCATCACTCTTTTTTATTTTTCATATATTGTGAAAAAGTAAATTTAAATTGTTGATTTAGTATAATTAATTTTTTATACGTTTTTTATATCTTTTAACATTGAATTTAATTAATTTATAAATGTCAGTGAAAAAAATGCTCTTATTGACATTGATGTAGTGTGGAGATTTCAAAATCAATAACTTATAAACTACACTTTCTAATAGATGTTAATTAATCAGTTTTAAAAAGTGTTAATAAACAAATCAAAATCAATAACTTGGATACACTAATCAATAGGTCTTATAAACTCCATCTACAAAATGCAAGCTTGAACGTGATAAATTAGTATATTAGTTTTAGGGACAATTGCATGAAAATACAAGAACTTTGGAGTTACCTTCCCTTTGCACAAGTAACATTGTATTTTCTCCGTAAATAGACGAACTTTGAATATCGTTTAATTTTACCACGATCTGGGATTCCAATAAAATTGAAATTGCCACGGAAAATAAAACATAAATAAAACTCATTTTCAAAATCTACAAGCATAAAAACATGTTATAAGATACTCTTTTTGGAGGAACTGGCTATACTCTTGATGAAAATTATCTGAAAAATTAACATTAAAAATTAAAATAAATAAAAACAAAAGAAAATACTACTTTCTCCGTTCCAATAGCTAGGACTAACTTGCTTTGGACACGGTTAAGTCCCACAACTTTTGACAAGTTAATCATCGAATCGGACTATACTAATATGCTAATGGATCAGATAAAAAAAAATGTTAATCTCAATCGCAAGAGATTCAAGATTCGATCGATGAATAGATCTCCTAGCTCAGCTTTTACTTGAATCACGCAAGAATTCTAGATTTATGAACAGAAGATACAACACTCAAAACAATTACGTGGTTCGATTCATGAATGAATCTACGTCCACAGGAGGTCAACAAAAGGTTTATTACTCATTCAACAATGGTGATTTACAGAGATAAGACCAAGAACTATTTCCCTCAATCCTAGTGAAAATTACAAGCTCTATTCTCTCTCTGTTTTCACTCTCTCATACAACCCAATGAATAAGAATGAAAAACTTGAACTACAAAATAACTGCACACACACACTTTAATACTCGTCCATCAGCAACTAATCTCCACCGCCTCAATGAATGGATGAGATTAAATCTGCTGCATGAGAAAACACACGAGCTGTGCATGTAACAAACTTTCACGGACTAATTGCAACTTAGTCCTTGCAGAATACCATTTGTCACTTCTGCCCCTAAACTAATTAAAGTGTTAATGCAGATCACAAACTAACAAATCTCCACCTTGATCAAATAAACACCTTTGAACCAGCTTCCCTCCATTTCAGCCCCATTACAGGGCTTGCTTCCTTCTTAATGCTTTTGCAGAAGATGTACTAACCTCAAGTAGTGTCGAAACTTGTTGGATCGCAATGCTTTAGTTAGCATATTTGCAGCATTTTCTTCCGTTGAAACCTTCTCAACTTTCACCATACCTTTGTTCACAATATCCCTTATGAAATGAAGTCTCACATCTATGTGCTTACTTCTTTCATGAAACACCTAATGCTTAACCAAATTGATAGCACTTTGACTGTCATACTTAACTGAAACAGTCCTCTGCTTAACTCCAAATTCAGCTATTATCCCTTCTAGCCAAATTGCTTCCTTGATAGCTTCTGTTAAAGCCATGTACTCAGCCTCGGTAGTTGACAAAGCGACCACCGACTGTAACACAGATTTCCAGCTAATTACAGCGCCATAGAGAGTAAAAATGTATCCAGATTGTGATTTTCTAGTATCCACATTTGCAGCAAAATCTGAGTCTACATATCCAAGTAGAGCATCATTGTCAGTCTCTTTCACTCTTTCAAATAAAATTTCATGATCTACAGCCTTAAAATCCACTTCAGTCCACACCAGTGCTCTTTTTCAGGTTCTGCCATGAACCTGCTTGTAATACTTATAGCATGAGCTATATCAGGTCTTGTACATATCATTGTGTACATAATGCTGCCAACAATGTTAGCATATGAAATCTTTTCCATAAACCTTCTATCTTCTTCATTCTGAGGTCTTTGAAGTTTTGGTAACTTGAAATATTGTGCAAGAGGAGTACTCACTCCTCTAGAGTCATTCACATTAAACTTCTATAAAACCTTCTGAATATAATCATGTTGAACCAACCACAACTGATCAGACTCTTTAACTATAATCAAATCCATTCCCAGAATTCTTCTTGCACTATCTAGATCGTTTATCTCAAATTTCTTTCTCAAATCCTCTTTCAGCTTCTCTATTTCGGCCACATCCTTGCTTGCCACAAGCATATCATCAACATACAAGAGTAAATAGGTAACCTCACCACTGCCATTCTTTCTTAGATAAACACAATTATCATAACTGGACCTAGTGAAACCAATATCACTCATATGTCTGTCAAATTTGAGATACCACTGCCTGGTGCTTTGTTTCAATCCATAAAGAGATTTCTTGAGCAAACAAACTTTGTTTTCATCTCCAGGCAACACAAACCCCTCCGGCTGATACATATATATGTTTTCCTTCAAGTCACCAAGTCACCATGTAGAAAAGCTGTTTTCACATCAAGTTGTTGCAGCTCCAACCCTTGTTGCACAATAATGGCTAGAAGTATTCTGAGGAACAATGCTTCACCACTGGAGAGAATACCTCATTAAAATCAATTCCTTCCTTTTGTGTAAAGCCTCTTGCCACCAGTCTTGCCTTAAACCTCACAGTGCCATCTACCTCAAGTTTTTTCTTGAATATCTATTTGCAGCTCACACATTTTTGATTCTTTAGTGCTTCTACCAAAATCCAAGTCTTGTTTCTGAAAAGATAATCCAGCTGTTCCTTCATTGCCTGAATCCACTGATTCTTTTCTTTGCTGCTAATGGCCTCCTTGTAGTTCTTTGGCTCATTATAATCAATTTCTTCAGCAGCAGCAAGGGCATAAGATATAAGATCTGTTTGCCCAAATCTTTCAGGAGGATGGATCGTTTTTCTTGTCCTATCTCTTTCTAACTGATAGTTAGTGAGATCATTTTCTGATTCTTCTTCAGTTTGGTCTTCACTTTCTGATAATGTTTCAGTAACATCATCTGCACCAGGTGAGTTTCTCTGATCATTTGATCCAGCAAGCTGCACATGCAGAGGAATACCCTCTCTTTCTTTTGTACTGCTCTCAGCTATCTCCAAATATGGCATCTTGTTTTTCTTGAATATCACATCTCTGCTTATTATAGGTTTCTGCATCCCATGCTCCGTACACCACAATTTATAGCCTTTATTTCCCTTCGGATAACCTAAAAAAATGCACTTCAATGCCCTTGGTTCCAATTTGTCTTGTCTAATATGAGCATAGGCTTGGCAACCAAACTTTCTCAAGTATGAGTAATCAGAGATTTTTCCACTCCACATTTCATCAAGAGTTTTGAATCCAATAGCAGATGAAGGACATTTTTTTATGAGATGACAATCAATATTAGCTGCTTCTCCCCAAAATTTCTTGGGCAAACCACTCTCTGCAAGCATAGCTCTTACCCTTTCCAAGATGGTTCTGTTCATTCTCTCAATCAAACCATTCTGCTGAGGGGTACATGGTATTGTTTTGTGCCTTTTTATTCCTTTCATCTTGTAGAATTCTTGAAACTCTTCTGAAAGAAACTCTAAACCATTGTCAGTTCTTAGGTATTTCAGTTTCAAGCCTTTCTTAGTCTGAACTTCATTGTACCATTCTTCAAATCTCTTGAAAGCATCAGACTTATTTTTCAAAATATAAATCCACAACTTTCTAGAGTAGTGATCAATCAAAGAGAAAAAATATCTCCCTCCACCAATGGTTTCAGTTCTTGCCTTTCCCCATAGATCACAGTGCACATATTCTAGGGGTGACTTGCAGCTCATGTTACTAGTTGGATAAGGTAATTTCTTGCTCTTTGCAAGAATGCACTCTTCATAGGCTTCAATCTTGAAATTTGTGGGATGTTTCAAGAGATACCTTGCTTAAGCAGCTCATGCAAGCCCTTCTCTCCCACATGGCCTAATCTAGAATGCCATAACCTTAACTCATCTGTGACATTTACCTCTGATTCCCCAACCATTGTCTTAGCATCAAGGTAGTATAAGTTGTTCTTTCTTATTCCCTTCATAATTGTGACTGAATTTTTAACCACAAACAAATTTCCTTTTGCAGAATTGAAGGTATATCCTCTTGACTCTAACAAGCCTAAAGAAATGAGATTACGTTTCAGATCAGGGATGTATCTTACACCTTGTAGGATTTTGATCACTCTATCATGCATTCTTAGCTTGATGTTGCCAATTCCCTTGACTGAGCAAACTTGATCATTTCCCAGCAACACAGATATCCTTCTCCTACAGTTTGTAAATCAAGAAACCACTCTTTGTGAGGGCACATATGAAATGTGCAAGCTGAATCCATTATCCACTCATCACTGATATGATAATTCACCACATTTAGCATCTCAGCTTTTTCAATATGCTCTGTGACTTCTGCAGATTTCTGCTGCAACCCCACCTCTTTCTATTTTCTCTTCCATGAGAAACAATTCTTCTTTATGTGACCTGGTTTCTTTCAATGGTGGCATTTCCTGATTTCCTCATTTTCTTTGTTCTTATATTGATTTCCCTTCTTCCCTTCTATAGAAAACTTCTTGAATTTCTTCTTGGACTTACCTTTTACATTTAGTCCCTCTGCTGCAGAATTTTTTTTATTCTCTGAAACTTTTTGTAGTTCCTTTGCTTTTAGGGTTGATATTACCTCATTTACTGTGATGGTGGTTGTTATTCCATATAACATCGCATCTCTCAATTGCTCAAAAGATTTAGGCAGTGAGTTTAGAAGTATATATGATGGCTTTATATATCTTCATCATCAACTTTCACGTCAACATTCTCCAAATCATCAATGATTTATTGAAATCATCTAGCTGATCTGAGATTTCTCTCTCTTCCATAATCTTGAAAGAGTATAACCTTTGTTTGATGTACAAACGACTGGCAAGAGATTTCTGCATATACAAATCTTCCAATTAATTTCTTCCAAACTTCAGCTGCACTCTTTTCTTTTGACACCTCTCTTAACACCTTGTCTCCGAGGCAAAAAAATTATGGTGATATGCGCCTTTTCTCGAGCATCTCAGCTCTATTTTCTTTATCTTCACCCTCCTTCAGAAGTTTATCCTTCTTTAACGCATCAAACAATCCCTGTTGCGTGAGAATTGACTTCATTTTGATCTGCCACACACCAACATCGTTTTACCGGTGAATTTTTCTGTTTAATATTTTGTCGTCGCCATTGCCGTCGAGATCCACTCCGATTTCTGCTGCGATCTACTTCTTCTTCGATCTTCCCGCAAGAAGGGAGCCAATTGTTAATCTCAATCGCAAGAGATTCAAGATTCGATCGAAGAATAGATCTCCTAGCTCAGCTTCTACTTGAATCACACAAGAATTCTAGATTTATGAATAGAAAATATAACACTCAAAACAATTACATGGTTCGATTCATGAATGAATCTACGTCCATGGGAGGTCAACTGAAGGTTTATTACTCAATCAACAAAGGTGATTTACAGAGATAAGACCAAGAACTATTTCCCTCCATCGTAGTGAAAATTAATTACAAGCTTTATTCTTTCGCTGTGTTTTCACTCTCATACAACCCAATGAATAAGAATGAAAAACTTGAACTACAAAATAATTGCACACACATTTTAATACTCCTCCATCAGCAACTAATCTCCACCGCCTCAATGAATGGATGGGATTAAATCTGCTGCATGAGAAAACACACGAGTTGTGCATGTAACAAACTTTCACGGACTAATTGCAGCTTAGTCCTTGCATAATACCATTTATCACTTCTGCCCCTAAGCTAATTAAAGTGTTAATGCAGATCACAAACTAACAAAAGAAGACAAAAAAAAGAGAGAAGTCTTGCTATTGATAGGGAGGTTCCTTTCCCACCCTCACGGAGATATTCAATAAGAATGAAAAACTTCAACTACAAAAAAAGATTGATCTGTTGCCACCGCCCCACCATCGTCTCTGCGCCCTTCGCCGCCCCCACCACTTTTGGAGCAGGATCTCCTCATATCTCTCTCTCTCTCTCTCTGATAAAAAGAGTGTCATAAATCATAATTTTTCATCATAAAACTGACCCTGTCACCAAATTGTCTCACGTACAGCTAGCGCGGAGTCTCAATACCTTTATAATCAATCAGTTGCAATTTTTCATGTGCGCATGTCACACGTGAAATTAATACGTCATAACTTCTGATACAGAAAACACCAAAACGGTGGACACCTCCTTACTCCCCCTCCCCTAATTAAGAAAAAGGGAAAAAAGAAAAGAAAAGAAAAGAAAAGACAGTAAACAAATCCAAAGTGGAAGCGGTACAGACATTAGTGCTTCCCGTTATTGTTACATTACACATAAAAGCAGACGAAGAAACTCAAAACAATATGACTTAAGGGACGCCTTGGCGGTTAATGGCATCCGTGGAGGAGGGCTGAATCTTGGGATCATCGGCGGCGGCGGCGGTGGCGCCAGTAACGGTGGGGGCGTCGGTGGATGCGGCGGCACCACGGCTGGGATCTGGTTGTAGGTGCCCCTCAGTGCCGTATCCTTGTTTCTTGTAATCCTCCAAATCTTTGTACTGTGTATATGGGCTTGTATCCACCGGCAACCCTTCTAACTTTCCTTTCTTCTCATCTTCTTGCTTCTTCTCCATCTACCTCTATCTCTCTCTCTCTCTAACCGTATAAAGCTGTTTGGATTGGGTTCTTCTGGATCTTTCGGACCACGAACTTAAAAGGTTTCATGCACTGTGTAATGATGCCACGTTTCTGCGTATGTCGGCAGTGTACTGCGTATGTCGGCACGGCCCGATCATTTAAGGGGTTCACTGCAGTGCAAGCCCATAATGACCTCTTATGTATTGGTTTATTACCGTTCCATTCATTTTATCTACATTTTATGGATGTTTTATTTAGAAATTTTTTTTAAAAGTGGTGGGGCTTACTTACTTTCTATATATCTTTTACCTTTATCTTTAATCTCCGTGTCAAACAGTAAATAAGAAAATGACCGAAACGGAAGGAGTGCTCAAGGTATTAAAATAGGCCCAAATCAGTTTAATGAAAGAGCCCAACCCAAGAATATGATAGAGACGCCAACATGGTGACGCCATTGAGATTTATGAGGAATTTTATACTAGTACTGTATATTCTTTGACATTTGACAAAAATATTTGTTGCGTTGTTCATTAACTTGGTAATATGAAATGAAACTTGATATATTTGACTGTGACATCTTTTACATATAAGGTATTATTATTATTTGATTAGAAGTATAAATTAATTAGTCTAATAATAAATTAATGTATGGTATTGCAGTCATATTTATCTTACCTTTTGTATGGTATACGTAACAAAAAAAAAAATTAACATAATATGTATTGACCTGTACTTATAAAAGGCCATATAATTTGTACAAAATAAGATATTTTGGCGTGATACATATATTAGTATATTTTAATCACCCCTGCCATACATTCTCTTCAAAAAAAAAAAAATGTACTCCATTAGTAAGATGTTTTTATCATAACAATGCATTATTATGACGATGCATTGTAATAATAAATAAAATATATTATTTTAGTACATAAAATGCATTATTCTCATTTTTTATGGAAAAAGTGTTTTGTATGTGAACCAACCCCCTATATATATATATATAGGTTGGTTCACATACAAAATACTTTTCCCATAAAAAATAATAATAATACATTTTTTTATGTATTATTACAATTCACTGTCATAATAATGTATTTTTGATTTATTACAATGCATTGTTACGATAATGCATTTCATGTTCAATTATAATGCACCGGTCAATAACAACCGTAGATCTACGAAAATGAATGGTCCAGATCGCTTCTTATTTCTTACGGGAAGATGCTTTTACATATGATCTCTTCCATATATATATATATATTACAAATAAATAAATATTATCAAATATAATACTCATTCCGTCCCAGGTTAGTGTGGTTCAATTAATAATTTATACCTCACATATAATCAAATATGCACCACACTTTTGGGTGACGGAAGGAGTATATATTATTTATAATAAAATCCAAAACAATAACTTGAAAATATGATTTTAAATATTATAAATTCTTAAATATTTTTTATACAATATTAAGAGCAGAATTTATCATCGCTGAAACTTAAAAGGCAATCGTGGATCTGATTGAGCAAGTGGCATTCTAAATGTCAACATTTTTTTATGCGTTGTCTCTTATAAGAATTTTGCTTCCAAATTACTACCGTGGTCCCGCTGATATTGTCTTCCTTTTCTTATTGTGTTGTCCCGCTTAAATTGTCTTGTCCAAGTAAGGAAAGAATTAACCCTTCAAAAGTGATGGGACCTACCCATTTTCTATCCTTTTACCCTTATTCTTAATTTCCGTACCGAACAATAATAGGACAATATCAGTGGGACGGAGGAAGAAGTATAATTTTTCAAGTGTTGTTATCATCAATCATGGTGTCATTACATAATTCATCTGCATGGTCAATGTTATGTATATTAAGTATATGGATTCCTAACGTACACTACAACAAAATATCATCAACGACATTCATAAGTCTCACAATTCTTAAAAAATTATGTAACTAAAATAAAATTATGATGTGATGGGTAAGAAAAAGTCTTTCTATAAACTGAGGAATTATTACTAGCAATTTTTATTTCGAGTCATGTATGGATATTTTCATAATTCCTCTTGCTTACATGGCATTGTCACATTAATAGTGGGTATGTTAATCATACCCAAGATGGATAGAGGAATGGATATAAAAGTATTCATAAGCTATTTGAATCATGATGTTAAGAAAATGAAAACTTTATGTTAGATTCAATGTGCATTTACTTTTGTAATAAGATAAATTGATAAAACATATAATAAAGTATTTAAAAAATTAAATGATCAAATAAGTTCAAAATTATTAATCCATTAAAGTAAATAGCAGATTATTCTATACTTTTTATATATCTATTGCATTACCCAAAATAAAAACCCAACAGAAAAACAATTTCATAAGATTCATTATAAAAGGACTCGATAAGATCAATTAAAAAGGACCTAATAAAACAAACATCAAAGATACAAGGAGCTAAGTGCATTTTACCTAGATATATAAATATATATAAGCAACCCAACACGCAAAACTTGATCTTATGTCCAATGTGCACTACGTCCAACCACTCGCAACTTCTAAACATATGTAATTTGCACAAATGAGTACGATCAACGTTCACGAACGACGCCGTTTGCAGAATAGGTTCTGAGCAGCTCAGCAAGTCCCAACCCACAGGCATCAACGCAACGGTGATCAAAGATTAGAATATATGGTGATGGCTTCCATGTTGACTATTTTTGCAGTGTTGATATGATCCCTCTCACTTTACCTTCTCTGGAGATGACATGCTTTATGCGGTTATGGAGACGTATGGCACCAACCCTCATCTCCACAATCGCGATATTTGATCATACAAGAAACAAATTTTCAACTTCAGAAGGGTTGATAGTAGTATGAAATTCCGAGAAACGGGTTGCGATCACAAGTTGCGTCTACTCTGCTGGAGTTGTTTTCCCCATTTCTTTAATGCATACATGCAACCACCAGCTGACAAAAGCCCAACAGCAGCAATTGAGATAATAGTTGAATTTGCAACGTACTCATTACCTCTCTGCAACATCAACATGGTAGGAACAAAATCCATATATCAAGAAAAAGGGATCAATAAAAGGAAGCATTAGAGAAAGCTATGCGATTTAGTTCACCACCGCAACAACACATAAGATTTTCACGTGCATCAGAAATATACATAAGATTTCCAAACAACAAATCCAGGCCAGACTCCTTTCACTGTAGCTCCGGAATTAACCAAATTCTGAGTTAAGATGGTTTACAAAGTACATATAAATTATTCCTCGAGTTGTTATGTTCTATATTTGTAAGGAAAGAAAATAATCAACCGTGCTAAGAATTTTCACTTAATTATTTTATCAATTTGCAGTTTATCTTTAGCATTCCTCAGAAACAGTTTCATTAGTGCCATTTTGTATCCAAAGAAACAGGTTATAGTGGACTAAAGTAACCTATTTACAGTGGAAACTTCATAAACCCACTGATTCTATTAGAATTTCTGGTTACAATCGTGAGACGTGATAATAGAATATACCAGGATCAGAAGAAACAAGATTGCTGCATTTGCTGGCATGAGGGATAGGCTCATCATTCCACCACGAATGTCATTTGGCACATACCTACATGGAGTAAAGAGATGGATAAGATTGCAAACAATACTTCTTTCTAGACCAAGCACCTGGCACTGAAATAATACATCACTGAAACTCAACATGGGATTCATACTTCATTAGAAAGTAATGAAAGCTTACGTTATTCTCAATCTGGCAAGAAGCGGCAGAACACCACCCAGGCAAGTTTGAAATAAGCAGAACAATGTTACAAGAACCCCTATTTCCTGAAATAAGACAAACCTTAGAACAGAATACTACAAGAAGATAAAAAAAAATATTTGTCAGCTGTAAGAGAGCAAGAAGTTGCACCACCTGATAATCATAGGCCACAACAAACAAAGCAACACCCATTATTGTGAATGCATATATTAGGTATTCCTCTATCCGAAGCACTAATGGCAAGTGAAATAACCATTGGAATCCAATGCTACCGAGCATCTTTGAACCAAGCAAACAAGGATATATCAATCCCAAAGATACCTCTCTTCCGTCGGCCTGGACCATAATACTGGTCAAACAGATTTCCAAAATTGTTTACGTAGTTAATATATTAAGAAACACTAGGAATCAACAAAATGTTTTCACACGAATAAACCATGAAGTATTTAGTTTGAACCAAAAGTATTATTACTAGGCTTGATTATTGAAAAATAAACGCTACCAAGTGCCACCTCTGTGTGTGTGCACGAGCATTATAGCCATATATACATACATATATATATAGAGAGAGAGCGAGATGAGTGGAATCCATAATTAAGCACATATTGATAAGATCCAAATACTGAAATTAAGTATGAGCTCGCACTTCTACCTTCCAAAGTAGCAATCCCCCAAATTTTCCCTAACAGATGTAACTGTCTAAACATAATGCAAGAATATCAAATGGTTTTTGCCAAAACTATGTGATGTAGATTATTATTGCTTTGGTATGTTTAACAGAGTTTAAGTATAATTTGAAAGTGCTATAGGGAAAAAATAAAAGAGACTTTTATAATACCAAATGGAGAAATCAAATAAACTTTATTTTAAATCTTAATGAGAAGAAACATATATAAATGATCTATCAATATTGGATCCAGTAGTTATGTGTTGCAGCTAACTTTCAAAAACATGTATTCATGGGAACAATATTGATGCATAATAATAAATACTTTTTAACTTAAAAACTGAACATTGTCTCAAATTTCACGTATTTTTCCAGATAGTCAACAATCTACCTGCACCATCTATCTTTTCCAGGACTCCAAGTCGATAAGAAAAGAAAAGACATCATAAATGGGCACCAAATTGGCGAAAACCTCTAATTGCACCTTGCATAAAAGTCAAGCTAAAGTTAAAAGAACAGGGCACAAACTGATGCCTTCATAATCGTACCACTATATATGGGGCCCAAAGAATCCAAAATGCTGCAACAGAAAAATGCACGCAGGATTGTGCCCATGACAAGAGCCATATCCTTTTATCTGCAAAATGGAGAATACATTGTTACTCACTTGAAGATTTTCAAATTAGACGACCAGAAGAAAAGCATGATCCATGCCACTTTTTGATCCAAATGCCAATATTAACTACTCTTGAAAAACCTTAAAGCTTGCAAACCGAAACATATCCCATAAAAGAAAGAGCTGGAAATTCTGTTATACCACTAATAAAATGTCTGTGAAATGAAATGAGATAATCCTTCAAAGCCCCTGTTTGAGAAGCTTCTTGCCAACCTCGAGTGACAAAACCAACGGCAACAATAGCCAAAACTGCAGCTCCAATCCACAAAAATTTTATATTTCTGAACACATTATCATCAACCAGATAATTTCCAAGCGCCTGGCTTCCAATGAAAGATGCAGACTCCGAGAAAGTCATTAGCCAAAACATGTCATTCGGTAATTCTTGCCTCTGCCCAAGCTACAATACAATAAGAGTATTGTCATAGCAAATTCAAATGAAATAATATAAAATTGTGATAGGCTTAAGAAAAATTCTAGACCAACCTTGTCATGCTCAACAACCATCCATGCCTCGAAACCGAAGGAAAATATTGATGAAGCCATTGAAAGAAAGATGCTTGTCAACCAAAAGGTAGAAGCTCCAAAAACTAGCTTCGATACACTCACGATAAGGTGTAGTAAGAAAAACAACAAGCACAATTTCTTGTGAGCTCTGCGCAGACAAGGTTTTCGTATCAAATAACACAACACCTCCATAGAAGATAGTAGTTACTTAAGCAATGCATAAAATTTGTAAACATGTTTAGAAATACAAAACTTTTAAGGTAATTGCCAGATGCACAACTACAAAGAGGAATAACATAAATTTCAGTTCCTGCAAAATTTGACGACCCCTCTAGTATATGTTAGCATGCCTCTGCATAGCAACATAACTCCACCAAAACACACACACACACACACAAACACACACGCAACTATTAAGTCATACTATGCTCCATACTCACAATAAATCAGATAAAACTCCGAGAAAGCTCCCAATTAACAGAGAGACCGCAAATCCAACGGACAAAAATGTCAGCATTTCATCTTTACTGAATCCGTAATACGCCCACTCGTATTCTCCAGACACAGCCCATAAACCCTGCATCACTTTTGACACAAAAAATAAATTTATCAGCCAAAGAAGCAGGATTTAGAAAAAACCCACATTCACAAAATCACAAAATTTAAGTGACCTGAGGAAATAGCATAGAGGAGGAGAAATTTGCGCTGGAAACGGAGAAGAGAAGCGGTAGGCGCGTGATCGAACACATTTGCAACAGATTTGGCTGGCAAACAGAAGATTGAAACACCACAGCCTAGGAATAGTAGTATACAAATTGATCTGTTTGGTTCCCAGATTTCAGATTCAATGACAACTCCCATTTGTTGCAGAGATTGTCGCAGGAATGTTGGTGTTAAGTTCAACTTAAGCGGTAAACCCAGACGAAAATCGAGGGAATATCAGAAAAAAAAACTAGTAATTAATAACTGGTAAAAACTTTCTTTAAAAAAAAAAAAACTGGTAAAAACTTTTACTAGTAGTAGCCAGATCGAAGGAATTTGATCGAACCAAATCAATTTGAAAGCGAATAGCGATCAGTATTGAAGGTGAGGTAGAAAATGGTGGGTTCTTCCTTATGGGTAAAGTGAATTCATTTTGTTGAGGCCCACTGATTTCAGCATCTAGTCTGGTTTAGAAACCCAAATACATTTTGGTATTCAGATACTATCTATAGCCAGCCCAAGTAAAATATTTCCTTATCTGTGCAACTGTTACCATTCCTCTCTTGTTCGAAATATTGAAGTGGATCGACAGATAATCTAATCCTAATCAGATCCTGTTTATTAAAATGTAAATATAATGCTTTTTTCAGAGAAAATACTCATAATGTTATTGCCTTTCAATTTTCTATAAATGAGAGATTGAACTCAGTTTGACATAACTAACTATCCAATAAACTCTCATTTTATAACTCAACACAAACCCCCCCTCCCCCAACCTAATTTCCTTTTTTTTACACTTGACAAAATTGTGATTCGCTATAAAATTTGTAGCCGTTATAATGTGGATGAGTATTTTTAGAGAAAATGATCTCATTTCTTATGAAAAGTAAAAAAAATCAAATGTGACTTAATATAGAATATTTTTTAAGAAATATCATTCATCTTGAAGCCGCCTCTATTTGAGACAACAAGCATGTATACACCTAAATATAGTCAAACTTGCAACCCTTGATGCCACTTTTTTTTTCTTTTTCTTTTTGAGATGATGATGCCAGGTGTTTTAATATCCTTGATACCCAAAAAATATTACTTGGAATCTTTCATGGTACATAAACAGTTAAGCACTTTAAAGTCCACATCTTTTCATGAAGAAGTTTTTATGTGCGTGCTTTTCTTGAATAGTAATACAAATTACTTGTTGATTGATTGACTATTTAGCTACATGAGTGACTACTCATATTATAACAATTAAAAAAGGGAAAATGTGTAAATACCCTACTCATGTTGGTAGCGTGAGGTAAATATCATTTTGAATTTTGTTTAGGTGCAAATTCACAATTCCCTAAAGTTTTCAGGTGTAATTAACTCCTCACTGTGACGGAAACGACACTTCCGTTAGCAAAAAAAATATTTTTGATTTATTTTTATTCTTATGCGACCCTCACAATTCCCAACGATTATATACTATGTTGGAAAAATTCTAAGTTTTGATTTGATACCAAAACCCAACTGACACCAACCGAGTAGATGGTTTTGCCACCTAAGCTTTGTGTTTCCAGCTCGCCTGTTTGAGCTTTAGATTTTCTAAATTTACAGGTAAGGAAGCTGAAGATAGCAGAAGACCCAGCTGTGCTCCCAGCTGAAGCGTATATCAGCTGAAGAGCATTCCAACTAAGCCAAGTTCAACAGAGCAGAGTCAAGAAGACTCAACAGAGCAGAGCAACCGAGCTGAGTCGAATGTGTTGGGAAAATTAATAGAGTTTTGATTGGATACCAAAACCCAGCTGACCCCAACCGAGTAGATGAATGTACAAACTTTGTGTTGTTTCCAGCTCACCTGTTTGAGTTATAGAGTTTCTTAGTTTACAGGTAGATTCTCTGAAGACAGCTGAAGACAGCTGAAGACACAGCTAAGCAGACAGCTTAAAGGACTCAGCAGAACAAGACCAAGAAGAGTCAAAGATCTTGCAGCATCAAGACCCAGCTCAGTGACGGAAACCCAGCTCAGTGTCGAAGACCCAGCTCAGTGTAAAAGACCCAGCTTAGTGTCGATGACACAGCTCAGGTCTGAGACACAGCTCAGGTTAATGACACAGCTCAGGTTGAAGACACAGCTCAGGTTGATGATACAGCACAGGTCTAAGACACAGCTCAGAGTCGAGACGCAGCAGAGTCCAAAACGCTGAAGACACAGCAGAGACGCTTAGCAGCTCGAAGACGAAGACCTTCTCCAAGACAAGATCCCGATGTCAGAAGATCTTGTCTGACGCAGTCAAATCAGAGAAGGAATAGCTTCTGCAGATACAGACCTACTTCGTAGGTAATGGCCAGAAGTCAACAAGAGTAGGTAAGATTCAAACGGCTCTCTTCCAACGGCTAATTTGAATCTTCACCTATATATATCTCTCCTCCACCATTGCTGGTGTGGGGGCTGACAAGACGACTGAAGAAATAGAAGAAAACAGAAAAATGAACAACGATCTTCAAAGCCAAATCTTTCAAGAACATCCAGCCATCGTGTTCTTAGTTGTTCACATATTCAGTCATAGGCAGATTAGATCAGAATAAATATCTTAAGCCTAGTTTGAACGAGTTCATCATACTCCTTGTTCTTCATTGTAAGAACTCGTTCATAGTTGGAAAACCATACCCAAACCCAAACCCAGAAAGGTTAGGTAAAGGTACGCTTGCTCGAAGCGTGTAATTCGAGTGGTTAGGTTCTTCAGTACCCGCAAACTGAAGGTGTAGGCTTGACAGTGCCCGCAAACTGTTGGAACACAGCTCGGGTTAGAGTTGTGAAGTTGCTTGGTACTTGGAAACCAAGTGGTAGTGGATTACCAGTGAATCTGGTCGTGGATGTAGGAGGGGTTACTCCGAACCACGTTAAAGATGCTCTTGTTATTTATCGCTTTGTTTTATGCATGTTACTAACTCTCATAAGCATACATTTCAATCTGCATAAACTGACTAACTGAAAAGTGAAACAGAGCTTTGCAATATAATTTGAAGCAACAGACGGACTTTCCAAATCCACCACATTCCGCACACAGCCAGCTGTGTCGATCAAGCTGCCATCCAGCTGGATCGAACACAGCCAGCTCACTCAATAGAGTTTTAACTTGGAAAAGTTTTTAAACCTTGGTGTATTCACCCCCCCCTCTACACCAAGGTATCCGTCTTGGGACCAACAGAATGTACAAAAGATCCATCTGGACAGATCCAGCTGTACCGATAGAAGATAATTAACTCTGAAGACTTCATTTTAAGTCAGAAGCTTCAGATCCAGCTCAAGATTCAAAAGTCAGCTCGAAGACAAAAATCCCTAAATCAGAAGAAGTAAATAAACCTCGACCAATGAGGTTTTGCCAAATCAGCATCCTAGAGCTCAAAACCTAGGATCTGACAACTGATGAAGACAGGTGAAAATACGCCCCCAACGGAAGATCGGAAGATCAGAGAGTAGGTAAGATTCAAACGGCTCTTCCAACAGCTAGTTTTGAATCTCTACCTATAAATACCAGTCTTCAACCTCAGGATCAAATATAGATGAAATACATCGAACGAGAAATGAAAAACTCGCCATAAGCTTTCAACTTCTGAAACTCTCAAGCATTCAAAGCTTTCAAGCAGTTCTTATTCTTTCAAAAGAACACTTTGTCTTAAAGTGTTTCTAACCCAGAAACTGCTTCTATTTTTCGTCTGATCCCTAGGCAGAATCACTTGTATATCCAAAGCTTAGATTTTGAACGAGTTCATTTTTAACTCAAAGTTCTTCATTGTAAGAACTCGTTCATAGTTGGAACTCCAAACCCAAACCCTTCTTTACCCAGAAAAGGTTAGGTTAAGGTTACGCCTGCTTGAAGCACGAAATTCAAGTGTGTAAGGTTTTTCAGTACCCGTAAACTGGAAAGGTTAAGGTTTTTTTTCAGTACCCGTAAACTGAAAAGGTTCAGGCTTCTACAGTGCCCGTAAACTGTTAAAACACAGCTCAGGTTAGAGTTGTGAAGTTGCTTGGTATTTGTAAACCAAGTGGTAGTGAATTACCAGATCTATCTGGTCGTGAACGTAGGAGGAGTTTCTCCGAACCACGTTTAAAACCTCGTGTTATTTTACTGCTTTATTTCATTCAAGTTCGATTCAGATTAAAAGGAACTAACTCCATCAAGCACGTTTTAGTCATCAAATTGCATTCCTGGCTGCTTGACCCAGCCAACTGTGTTTCTCAAAACTGCACAATTTGACTAAGCTGAAAACTTTAAGATAATAATTTTCAAGCAGAGTTTTTCTAATCAAACGAGCTAAATTTTCAAACCACCATATTCCGCACCGCCAGCTGAGTTATCAGTCCAACTGACCCATTTTTTTAGAAGTCAATAGGATTTATAACTGAGCTCACTCTCTCGGTTTTTAACTTGGACAAAAAGTTGAAAAAGTTTTTTTAACGTTGGTGTATTCACCCCCCTCTACACCAACGTCTCCGCCCAGGGACCATCAATTGGTATCAGAGCAATGGTTCAAAAGACCGCTGTTTCTGAATCAAGAGATTTGTCTTGAAACTCTGTCAGTGGTCAACTGAACAGATCTGTTTTCAGAAAAACTCATCCTAGTGCATTCTGTACATTTCTTCATGGATTCTTATCTTAACAGGAATTTTTCCCCCTTCTCGGTTGATGATTATGCAATCTGGAAGTTAAGAATAAAGAGTTTCCTATGTGCGTATCATGATATGATGTGGGATGTCATCATAGACGGACCCATCATCATATATAAGGCAGGAACTGAACTTATACCCGCTCAAGATGGTGATCAACCGATGTATCAGCCTGTCATCAAGCCAAAGAATGAGTACACGTCAGAGGAAAGAAAGCAAGCTGGTCTTGACAGCTTTGCGAGGAACACAATCTCGTCAATAGTCTCCAAAGCATACCTCAGCAAGATTATCAACTGCAACACAGCAAATGAAATGTGGGAAACCCTAGCCAAGCTGTGTGAAGGATCGGAGAAGATAAAAGAAAATAAATTCACGATAGCTTGCCAGAAGTTCGATAACTTCAAGCAGCTAGCCAACGAGTCCATCAAAGTGATGGAGCTCAGATTCTTAAGCATCGTCGTTGAGATAGAAACCATCAGAACTGGGAATACTCCCAGCGGGAAATGAACTTGAAAGTTCTGTCAGCACTTACAGCTGATTGGAACACATACAAAGTAGTTCATCAAAGTCGAAGTGACTTGGGTGAACTATCCACAGAAAGACTCTTCTCCCTGCTCAAAGCCAACGAGTACAACTTGAAGATTACCATGGAAGAATCTTCAAACAAACAAAATGATGGAGAGCTGACGCCAGCGCCAAGAGAAATCACTTTCAGAGCCAACTCTAAAAAATCAACGCACATGCAGTTAGCTGAGTCCTCAAAGAAGAAAAAGGACAAGAAAGACATGAGCAAGGAAGAGTTGCTCGAAGAAATTGCCATGTTAGTCACAAACTACAACAGACTCAACACCAGCAAGGGCAAATACAAGAAGTTCGCACGAACTTACAGAGATAAATATGCTGCAACTGATGACCAGTCAGCTGACACATCAAAGCAAATAGATGAAGGCTGCTTCAATTGCAAGGAGCCGGGACATTACAGACAAGACTGTCCCAAGCTATCCAAGAAAGGGAAATGATCTTCTGAAAGCTAAGACAGCAGACAGAAGAAGAGCTTACATTGCCGATGAGGAGTTCGAGTGCAACAAAATGGATGACAACATGTCATTCTCAGACTCAGAGGAAGATGCACTCATGGCCAATGATGAACAAGAATGAGATACTTGTTTTATGGGTCAGACAGACGGACTCGATGAAGATGAGGTAAACTCCACAACTCAAGTATTATCTAACCCCTCACCATCACACGAACACTCTACACAGGTATCAGAATTAGAAGGTCTACCTGACTGGAGCCTAGTAGAGAAAGTAATGAATGACTTCAAGGAGCTACAAGAGATCCTTGACATTACAATGTGTGAGAATGTCGAGCTGAAAGAAGAACTGAAAAAGAAAGAAGCATCAGAAGCAGCTGATGCCACACAGCTCAAGGAAAAAGTTGTTTCACTAAATGACAAAATAGTGAAACAAGATCAGCTGATGAAGGACTTTTACTACGAAAAGAAACATCTGATTAAGACTTGGAAAAGGTCACGGCTGAATCATAAAAGAAGTCAGCTGAGATCATAGAGCTGAAAGGTTCCGAAGATGTGCTAACTACGAAGATGGTAGCTCTCATCAAAGCTACAACAACAATAGACAAAATCATCAGTGCACAACGTCCAGCAGCGCTCAAAACAGGATTGGGTTACAATGGATCAAAGGATGTCACAAATATTGCTTCCACAAGTTGAACAAAAGTAATGTTTGTAAAGGCAAAAGAGAACCAATTCTAGCTACTCAAAGGTCTGACACATCAGGCTCCAATAAAGCAAGCTGTAAGGCAACCTCAAGCCCAGATCAGACAACAGCGTCGTGCACCACCTCAAAGAAGACAGACTGCTCAATATTACAGATACCAGCCACATCAACAGACGTCAAGATGTCAGCCCAGATATTAGAGAAATTATCCAGCTGGACATCACTATCAAGAGTACCAGCTGGACCGACAGTTCCAGCAGAGAAATTACACAAGACAGCAGAGACAAAGAAATGTCTCAGCTGGACACACAACTGGAAATCGAAGAAGAAGTTATAAGCAGATAAATCAAACTAGGAGTCAACAGAGACCAAGACCCAGCCAGCAACAAGCAAAGAACACAAGAAATGTGTTCATCGACACAGCTGGAAGAGTCATCAGATCAAATGACCCAATAAGAGTCATTAAACAGATATGGGTCGTAAAATGATCTCTGACTAACCCCCAATGACCCAATTAAAACTGGGGACCTAAATTTTGTTTTCTGTGACAGGTCGCAAGGGAAAGACGCATAATTAAGGAGTCGATGAGAACGTTGTGGTACATGGACAATGGATGTTCCAAGCACATGACTCACCTAAAGCATCTACTCCGGGAATATATTGTGCATCCAGGCCCTCAAGTAACATTTGGTGACAACTCCAAAGGTCTAACCAAAGGTTATGGTACATTTGAAACTAATAATGTTAAAATTTCTAATGTTTCATATGTACATGGTCTACAACATAACTTGCTTTCTATTAGCCAATTCTGCGACAACAGTTTTTCTGTCAAGTTTAATGCACAGGGATGCACAGTAAAGAACAGGAAAACCAAGCAGATACTTCTGAGAGGGAAACGAGAAGGAAATATGTATTTTGCTGACTGGAACAGTAGCCCTCCAGAAACATGTCTTGTATCTAAAAGCAGCAATGAAGTCAGCTGGCTGAATAATCTCAACTTCAAGACAATCAACAACTTGGCCAGAAACCAGCTCGCGAATGGAATTCCAGATCAAGTATATGACAAAAGTCATATCTACAGCGCGTGTCAACAGGGAAAACAAACTAGGATTTCATTCTCTCTCAAGCCAATACCGTCAACTGATCGCATTCTTCAACTCCTACACATGGATCTTTTTGGTCCAATAACTCCAGCAAGTTTCAATGGCAGAAAATACACTCTGGCCGTAGTGGATGATTTCTCAATATTCACATGGGTCTCATTCCTGTATCAGAAGAGCGAAACCATATCCAAGCTGTCAGCCCTACTAGAAAGGCTCACAACTCAGAAGGAGTGCAAAATCATGTCAATAAGGTCAGATCAAGGAACGGAGTTTCTAAATGAAACAATTTATGAATATTGCGAGAAGAATGGAGTTCAGCATCAGACCTCAGCTGCACGCACACCCCAGCAGAATGGTGTAGCTGAGAGGATGAACAAAACACTCAAAGAAGCGGCTACCTCAATGCTAGCCAGCTCAGCCATTCCAAAAAAGTTCTGGGCTAAAGCAATCAACACAACATGCTTCACTCAGAATAGATTGCTACTTACATCCAGACAAGGAAAGACTCCGTACTAGCTATGGAACAACAGGAAACCCTACATCGGGTACTTCAAGGTTTTCGGTTCAAAATGTCATATCCTAAACAACGGGAAAACCCAGCTGAAGACGTTCGACGCCAAAACTGACCGAGGAGTATTCCTTGGTTACTCAGCTGTAAGTAAAGCTTACAGAGTCTTCAACAGATGAACGCAAATAGTCGAAGTGACTCCTCATGTCACGTTTGATGACACATCTTTCGAATTCAGAGAGTCGATCAAACAAAGAAATACAGCTGGAACATCAAGCACCGATCCAGCTCAAACAAGATCTCAAGAAATTCGAATCAAGAATCTTGCTGAACCATTGATTTGGGATGATGATCCAGGAGAACCTCAAATCAATTCAGCAGAGGCAAATCAACCAGCTGAAAATCCAGAGAAAACACAATTACCAGACCAAGGGAGAATACCACCAGCTGGTAATCCAGACCCAGCTGACTCCACAGCTCACTCTCCATCTGAGTTCACTCAGTTCTCGCCTCAAGAACAATCTAGTTCAAATCCAAGTCAAAACGAGTCTCAAGACATGACTCAAGAACATCTCCAAACTACACGTGACTTAGCAACATCTAGCATCAATGAGCTAGAAGAAGAAATTAGATGAAGACGAAGATGGATCGAAGATCATCCAGCTTCAGCAATCATTGGAGAATCATCAGACAGAGTCAGAACAAGAAGCTCAGTTGCTCATAATCCCTCGATAAATCCTCAAGAAGCAGCTGATAAAGCTCAAGTCTCAGTAGAGCTAGAACTGGCCGTCTATGACGAAGACACAGCTATAATGGCGTGCTATGTAGCTCAAGTTCAAGAGCTTCAGACAATTCTAGAAGTCTTAAAGAGCGTACCCTGGACAAATGTCATGCAAGAAGAATTGAATGAATTTCTCAGAAATTGCGTCTGAAAACTGGTCGATAGACCAGAAGGAGTCAAAGTGATAGGACTCAAATGAATATTCAAGAACAAGCTGGATACTCTTGGGGTAATTATCAGAAATAAAGCTCGCTTAGTCGCCAAGGGTTATACACAACAAGAAGGAATAGATTTTGAAGAGTCATTTGCTCCAGTAGCAAGACTGGAAGCCATCAGATTATTTCTTGCATACGCTGCACATCACAAATTCAAAGTATATCAAATGGATGTGAAGTGTGCATTTCTGAATGGAGAAATCAAAGAAGATGTCTACGTGGAACAACCTCCAGAATTTGAAGTAGAAGGAGACAAAGTTTACAAGCTAAAGAAGACGATTTATGGTCTGAAGCAAGCACCTCGAGCTTGGTATGACACTTTGTCAGGATTCCTTGTATCTAAAGGATTCAAGAAAGGTTCAGTGGATAGAACTCTCTTCACCACCAAGCTAGGTGAAGATATCTTAGTTGTTCAAATCTACGTAGATGACATCATCTTCGGCTCAAGATCAATTCTCTTATGCAAAAGATTTGGAGAAATGATGTCATAACAGTTCCAAATTTCTATGATGGGATAGATGAGTTTTTTTCCTAGGACTTCAAGTCAAGCAATCACCCGAAAGAATCTTCATAAATCAATCCAAGTACGTGAAAGACTTGATCGCCAAATATAGAGTTCAATCCAGCAGAACGGTAAAGATCCCGATGAATACCAACTGGAAGATTGAACCAGGAACCGAAGAAAAACTAGTGAATTCCAGCAAATACAGAGGGATAATAGGTTCCATGATGTACCTCATAGCCAGTCACCCAGACATATCTTTCGCAGTCGGAGTTTGTGCCAGATTTCAAGTTGATCCGAAGGAGGCACACATGCAAGCATCCAAGAACATTCTAAAGTATCTTAAAGGAACTCAAAATGTTGGGCTGTGGTATCCAGCTAAAGATAATTTACAACTGACTGGATACTCAGACTCAGACTTCGCTGGAGACCGACTGGATAGGAAGTCAACTTCAGGAACATGTCAGTTCCTAGGAAGCAAGTTGATATCATGGTTTTCAAATAAGCAGACGTGTGTCACTACATCAACAACTGAAGCAGAGTATATGGCAGCTGGAAGCTGCTGCTCTCAAATTCTGTGGCTGAAGCATCAGCTGGATGACTATGAAGTAAAAACTGGTCAAGTTCCAATCTTCTGTGATAGCTCAATTGCTATTGCAATATCAGAGAATCCAGTTCTTCACACAAGATGTAAACATGTAGATGTTCGACATCACTTTATTAGAGATCACGTGGAAAAGAAAGATGTCATTGTTGAGAAAATTCACACAGATATCCAGCGAGCTGACATTTTAACAAAGCCACTGGTGGAAGCTAGATTCAAATTTTTGTGTGGATTGCTTGGATTGCTTAATACAGATGAAGAAACTTCATCCAGCTGAGAGGGAATAAGACTCACCTGGATAATAAAAAGCTAATAGGATATCAAGCTAGAAGAATCCAGACCCAGCTGAATCCGTTAACTCAGTTCAAGAAGGGAAACCAGTTGAGGGGGAATCAAGCTCAGCTGGACAATAAAGAAACAAAGCCGTTAACTGAAAGGAAAGCTTATTCAACATAAAGAAACACAACCGTGGTATCAGCTGACTACTATGATCAGCTGACAGGTAGATACTCAAGGGAGGACTATTGACGAAATGCAAAAGTCCATCTACACTCTTGATGAGGACACCGACCGGAATCTCAAGCAGTCCCTCGTCTCTCAAGATCCCGAGCTTAGAAATCATCTAGAAACGAGAGTTCCTGAGATCATTTCAAGACTCCAAGCTCCACAGGAAAAGAGCGTCACCGACTTATCCAGCCAGCTGAAAGCTCTCCAACAGAACTGACATTCTCCAGTTGTTCAATCTCTACAAAGATCTGGACATTCGGTTCAAAGCTGGAAGCAGCAACACAACACAGCTCAACCTCGTCACAGCAGACAACACATCCAAGATTGCTGATGTTGACAAAGCCCTGGTCCAGCTGAATGAGACAGTCGTCAACCTCTCCTCCACCCTTGTTGATAATGCCAAAAAGGGAGAAGGTAATGACAAGAGAAAAACATCAAGAAAGAGCAAAGAAAAAGCTGTAGCTAAAGACGAAATTCAAGTACTACAGTCTGAGATTGATGAAATTGTTGCTGAGCTGGAAGCAGAAGAACCAGATAGACGGAGAGGAAATTGGAGCTGAGCCAAGCCAGAAGAATCAGCAGCAGCAGCAGAAGTGAAGACCCAGCAGAACTGGGATAGAATATTTTATTTTAAATTTTTTTATCTCTGTAATCTTCTTTCGAAAGATATTAAAACTGAAATGTTTTTGCTCTCAAGCTTACCTTGATGACAATAACTCTTTGTCCAGGCTCTGAACTCTGAATGTAAATATCTGCTGAATTTACTTATCGTTTTTAACCCCACTTTCTCATTGGGAGAAGTAGGTTGTTTTTCTCAGTTAGGTTTTGGCATCTTCAAAAAGGGGGAAATTGTTGGGAAAATTCTAATTTTTGATTTGATACCAAAACCCAACTGACCTCAACCGAGTAGATGGTTTTGCCACCTAAGCTTTGTGTTTCTAGCTCGCCTGTTTGAGCTTTAGATTTTCTAAATTTACAGGTAAGGCAACTGAAGACAGCAGAAGACCCAGTTGTGCTCCCAGCTGAAGCATATATCAGCTGAAGAGCATTCCCACTAAGCCAAGTTCAACAGAGCAGAGTCAAGAAGACTCAACAAAGCAGAGCAACCGAGCTGATCAGTCGAATGTATAAAAGATCCATCTGGACAGATCCATCTGGACAGATCCAGCTGTACCGACAGAAGAGAGTGAACTCTGAAGACTTCATTTTAAGTCAGAAGCTTCAGATTCAGCTCAAGATTCAAAAGTCAGCTCGAAGACAAAAATCCCTAAATCAGAAGAAGTAAATAAACCTCGACCAATGAGGTTTTGCCAAATCAGCATCCTAGAGCTCAGAACCTAGGATCTGACAACTGATAAGACATGTGAAGATACGTCCCCAACGGCAGATCGGAAGATCAGAGAGTAGGTAAGATTCAAACGGCTCTTCCAACAGCTAGTTTTGAATCTCTACCTATAAATACCAGTCTTCAACCTCAGGATCAAATATAGAAGAAATACATCGAACGAGAAACGAAAAACTCGCCATAAGCTTTCAAGCAGTTCTTATTCTTTCAAAAGAACACTTTGTCTTAAAGTATTTCTAACCCAGAAACTGCTTCTATTTTTCGTCTGATCCCTAGGCAGAATCACTTGTATATCCAAAGCCTAGATTTTGAACGAGTTCATTTTTAACTCAAAGTTCTTCATTGTAAGAACTCGTTCATAGTTGGAACTCCAAACCCAAACCCTTCTTTACCCAGAAAAGGTTAGGTTAAGGTTACGCCTGCTTGAAGCGCGAAATTCAAGTGTGTAAGGTTTTTAAGTACCCGTAAACTAAAAAGGTTAAGGTATTTTTCAGTATCTGTAAACTGAAAAGGTTCAGGCTTCTACAGTGCCCGTAAACTATTAGAACATAGCTCAGGTTAGAGTTGTGAAGTTGCTTGGTACTTGTAAACCAAGTGGTAGTGAATTACCATATCTATCTAGTCGTGGACGTAGGAGGAGTTTTTCCGAACCACGTTAAAAACCTCGTGTTATTTTACTGCTTTATTTCATTCAAGTTCGATTCAGATTAAAAGGAACTAACTCCATCAAGCACGTTTTAGTCATCAAACTGCATTCCTGGCTGCTTGACCCAGCCAGCTGTGTTTCTCAAACCTGCACAATTTGACTAAACAGAAAACTTTAAGATAATAATTTTCAAGCAGAGTTTTTCTAATCAAACGAGCTAAGTTTTTCAAACCACCACATTCCGCACTGCCAGCTGAGTTATCAGTCCAGCTGACCATTATTTTAGAAGTCAGCAGGATTTATAACTGAGCTCACTCTCTCAGTTTTTAACTTGGACAAAAAGTTGAAAAAGTTTTTTTAACGTTGGTGTATTCACCCCCCACTACACCAACGTCTCCGCCCAGGGACCATCATACTACAATTAACTTTGTTTAGGTGCAAAATCACAATTCCCTAATGTTTTCAAGTGCAATTAACTCCTCGCCGTGAAGGAAACGACACTTTCGTTAGCAAAAAAAATATTTTTGATTTATTTTTATTCTTATGGGACCCTCACAATTCCCAACGGTTATATACTACATAATTTGTGTTAAAAGCTTAAATTAGGAAACAAATTATTTCAAACCCTAGCTCGTAACTATCAAAATTCTGGTAAGGTTCTCCGATAATTTGCACGAAAAAGGATGACGAACCACTTGAAGAATATGAAATCATCACTATCAACAACAAATAGTTGGCTTGGATTGCAAATTATTGGAGAACTTCGCCTAAGTTTTGATAGTTGTGAGTTAGGGTTCGAAACAAATTTTTTTCTAATTTGAGCTTTTAGCACCAATTAATTCTTGAGAATTGTAAGGACCCCATAAGAATAAAAATGAATCAAAAATATTTTTTTTTGCCAACGAAAGTGTTGTTTCCGTCACGGCAAGGGGATAATTGCACCCGAAAACTTTAGGGAATGATGAATTTGTGCCTAAACAAAGTTCAGGGGATATTTGTCTAGCGTTGCCAACATGAGGGGGGTATTTACACCTTTTCCCATTAAAAAACAATATGAATTTCAATACAAAAAACCAATCAGATTGAGATGGTGGAAACAACAGAGAAGTTGGCACTTTATTATGACTACTTGTATCAATTGTTCTAATATATATACGTCCACTGCATTTTGTGCATCAATTATCAACATGCACCCAATATTAATTTTTATTAAAGATAAAGCTTCATCCAAATTAAAATCATCTTTCAGCTTCAGCTCGTCGCATACTTTCCTGGGCAGTGGAGTTAATTAGATCCTCAGATATCGTCGTATCTTGATTAGTTGAGTATCTTCACCCTGCGTCATGTACAACTTCATCATACGTTCCAATAAAATTCTTCAATAATCATACATCAATAATTACTTTAACACAAAATTTGTATGAGGCGACCATATCCAAGAACATATTTGTGATTATGAACTATAAATATGTCATTGTATATGGATTTGAATCTAGATCTTAAACACTTAATAACAAATATGTCAGTATATATGAGCTTGATTCGAATCTTCGACACGTCTGACACAAGACTCTCTCTTAATTTCTTCGTATTCAAAAAATGAGTAAAGGGTCCAAACTCGGTCTTACCTTAGATTGTAAATTGTGATTCCTCTTCTTCCACTCAGGAATTGTCTTCGTTAATATGGCTATATAATTCTCCATTGCCATCTCTGCACTCATATTCCCCAGCTTCTGCCATGCGTTCCTGTCATAATATCAAATGTTTTCTTACTTAATTAGAACCAATTACACATAAATTTCCATGAACAAATTGTTATTTCATCTTACTAAACTCGTATAAGAAAATATTGCCACATTTACATGCAAGGTCAATCAGATGAAATACAATGTTTGTTTCAAAATAAAAAAGACAAATGTATCGAATAAGCAGTTTGGATCCCACATGTACATGTCCTACTATATATAGTGAACCTAATTAATAATTGTAAAATTCAATTAAAACGTAAGAAAGATAAATTGAAGGAAATTATAAAAATATAAAGAATATTAATAGCGAAACATGAGACGCCAAAAGTGCAGGACAGAATAAACCTGTAAATTAGATTTACTAAAATGGTCTCTTGCAATCACAAACTCTCCAACTCAATTCTTGAATCCAAATTCTCTTGAGAACCTTCACTAACAAATTATTTGCACACTTTTTTGACAAAGTAGTCAAATCAATCTCAAAATTAAATTGAAATTAAATCGCCAAAATGGTCTCTTTCAGCCTAAAGCCGCACAAACTCTCCAACTCAATTATTGGATCCAAATTCTCATGAAAACCTTGAATAGCAAATTATTGCCACACGTTTTTGGCAAAGTAATCATTATAAAAACAATATATTGGAAAAAAAAAATACCATTTTGATCGAGCTGATAGGTGCAATGCCATAGGCTGCGAATTATGAGGACAAGGCCCTTCAAGAGCAACCTTTTGAAGGCCATATAACTGCAGCTTCACATCTTCTCCAATCCCATTATTACCATTAATATTGCTCTTACAATTTGCATAAACCATTGCTTCACCAAAAATCTTCTCTAATTCACTCCTCTCTACTCCCTCCCAATCATCTATTATAGATTCTGATTCACTATAATATATATTCCCTCTCTCTCTACAAATATTATCCGTTTTTTCTTCTCTCTCCAAAATCTCAGATGCTACTCGCTTTTTTTCAGCACCTCCGTCGCCACCGACACTCTGATCACGGCCACTTTCCTCAACCGACTCTTGGATTCTACATTTCATATGATCAGAATCATAAACATCATCACCGCTCTGTTTCAAAATTTGCGGATCCAGTTTGTCGATAATCAAGAAAACCATAACGGATAATCCCACCACGCCGAATAGTAAAATCTCCACCGCGTCCATGTTTTGTAAGTATCTAGAGAGAGAGAGACAAAATATGAAGAAGAATAATTTGGGGAGACCTGTTTTATATTTTGTTGCAATCAAAATAGAAAAGAGGTGATCTTGAAACAGGAGAATGGATTTTTGCAGAACAAAAGAGAGTATATTCGGGAAAGCATTCAGGAAAGTGGGCCCCACGGACCATGTGAGGGTTGCGCGATAACGATTCCATTCTCTAATGAATGATGTCGCGGTTGGACGTAGCACCCGCACACATTTTATCAAACTTTTTTAATACTAAAATAATTAAAATTCGGCTACCTTTCCTTCTCTTTGTTCGGTTACGTCAACCAACTCAGATTATGATTGATTTTTCTTTTTTTCTTTTTTTAATTTGTTGAGAACGGGTTGAAATTTTTCGCCTTAGGATTCGATATATAGAAAAAGATTTTTAAAAATGTGAATAATTGTTGCATATTAGTACACTGAGATCCTTGAAGTTGAAAAATACAGTATAACATAACGAGATTATTAGAATCATACCTTTCTTTTCAAACTCCTCCGACTTCTTGATCTCGTTTTGCTTTGAATATTGAAACTCGTAAACGATATCTTGACCAGGTTAAAACATGAACACAGATAGATAAATAAATAAATAAAGAGGGAGAAAATCAAAGATTTGAATCTTAAATCTCAATTCCTTTCTCTCTCATATCTCTTCTTATATATTAATAACCATGATTAGATCGTGTACAAATACAAATTAGTTTCCTATTTCAAGTAGAATTCTAAAACTTACATCTGAAAGAAACTAATTAATAATTACATATTCACAATAATTATTAACTACATATAAATATTATAAATAACTCATACTAATTACTTCTATACACAATCAAAACTGTGAATACCAAATTATTCATTAATTAATTAATATTTACATACAAGCTCCATATTTTATATATATATATATATATATAAACTATTTTTCATACATCTTTAACATATTCATAAAGTCTTGAGTCAGTTGAATTCAACTTTCAAATAAATTTCAGTATAACAGTTAACCATGCACCCTGGATGTTTATCGAGTCAATATATTTGTTATTGTGTGTCAATAAATAAACCAATGTCATTTTGTGTCATTTTGTTTCCAAATACTAGTAGTTGAATTTATGTCGGATAAATCAATTAATTGTCAAACTACTTTTTTGGTCTCTTAGCACTGGATTGCGTCGTAATTGCAAGACTAATTTTTGTTCCAATGCCTGAATTGAAGTTTCTTTTACATGAACTTTACATGACTAAAAAAATTGATATGGATGTACACAACATAAACAAATGTAAACAAATGTAAATGGACCAAGCCGCGTAAATCTTGGTTCGATAAAAATTGATTCGAGCTTGTTTGATGAAGTTTAACATAAATAATACGTAAGCAAATATCATTTTGTGTTATACTCGCATTGCACACCATGCCTACAAAAGAAAATGATTAATTGTAAATTAAATTACCACCTTAGGTCTAATTTATAATTACAACATCACTTTCAAAAGTGTGTAAATTCATATCCAATTTTTTGATTTGTTGCAATTAAGATCACCTCCAAATTTTCCAGTCACCATAAATTTCGACCAATTTGCCAAACTTTGAATTTCTAATAAATTCTTGTCATTGGATACCTTGATTCGAAAAATCAAAAGCTGGGCTTTGATAACCTCAAATAGGACACTAAAAATTGGGATAGAAGTGTGTGTGAATTGGAGTGGTTAATGCTCGAAGCTAAAGGTCTCGGGTTAGAGTCCATCATAGCACGGTCTTTAAATTTAATGGCTAATTTATTAAAAAAAAAATTGGGATAGAAGATCCTGGGTGCTTTCATCATGGCTGCATCTTTGTACCTTTCTCTCCCACTATACTCTTGCTTCCTTTTGGTAAATCAAATTTTTATTTACTGGTCCATAAAACCAAGGAGACAAAATTCCCAGACTAGAAACAAATGTAAACTGGAAACACTCCGACAAATTAGAGGGTAGTTATTATCATACCGAAAAACACAAGTCCTACGTAATCTATGACTCTCCAGCTACTTACAAAACAACTTCTTCGTTACTAACAAATGAGCAAATCATAAGATCCTGCACGTGATAAGGAATCAACGGCTGCAATTCTTACATTACCACAAAAATCTGTCAAGTGTTTTGCAAGGCAACAAGGGTTAGCTATTGGGTGCGCGCCCTGCTATTTTCTGCGGCCCTTACTTGCGAGAAGTATGGATGAGCCTGGGATAACAGTATGAGCAGAGCACGATATTAGAGTTCGTAAAAGAAGAACATAAGAAAGGTTGGCGTTGAAAATAATGAAAGAAAAGACATAACAATGGATAATCGAGTATTAGTTAGCAAAGCAGTGAACATTGCGTACCATGGCTTCTCTTGCTGTGAGCCTATCCTGATGATCATAGCGCAGGAGTTTGTCGAGGAAATCAATGGTCTGTCAGAATACGACATAAATTCTAAATTTAGAAGTAGAACGGAGCTGATTTGTGAATTTTACTTGTATAGATAATATTGTTTTTAACATTGAAAATGGTTGAAAAATGGGATGAAGAATAAAAGCATGACCTCTGGTGACACAAGATGCTGATTATCTGCATTGACAAACTTCGACCATGGTTTCCTGCTATGCCTGAGAAATGAGAAGCAGTTAATTCTATTTCTATATGTAGCATTCAAAGTTTTACACTTGTTTACCTAAATAGTCAAGTCACAGCCAAAGAAGCAGGCTTTCAACTAACATATAATATTTCATTTTATATAGCTAAGGCAAGTTTGAAGGTTAAACAAGGTTCACATTGTAATTCTCAGCACATAGCTTACCTCCCAACAAGAGCTTCAAGTTGAGGATCAAACTCCAACCGGTATTTGTGTAGATATGCATTTAACTCATCGGTCCCAAGAACCTGGAGGAAACAATCTCCAATCAAATGAATTATATAGGAAACCCACAAGCTTTCAGAGAAAGGCAGCAGCAGCAGCATTATATCATATAGACCTTCTCTCCAATATTATACAACCAATGTGGATATAAATATCTGAGAATGAATCGTGTATAAAATCTCAAACTATTCATCAGTGTTTACCTTAGCGATTTTCACAAGTTGATCCTGGTTGTCGTGCCCATAAAAAAAAGGTTCTTTCCGAAAAATCTGCATTAGAAACATGAAGCAAGATGAGGACATAAAAAAGGAAGAAACGTCCATGGGATTGATGAATCAACCCATTCAATTATCTCACCATCGCAGCAAACATGCAACCCAGGCTCCACATATCCAAGGAGTAGTCATAGTCTTGCAAGTCAACGAGAAGTTCTGGACCCTTGAAGTATCTGTATGAATAGAGAAGATTTCAAAGACTAACATTAACCAGCTCACAGTTTCTGAGTTTCATTCCGAGAACACATACAAACACGCCAATATACTATTCTCAAGTGAAAAATGAAATGAAGAACTTCATCCTTCCAATCATCCATATTTTGATACGCGAACAGAGAAACAGATAATACTTAATTGGACCCAGCAAAGTCCACTAAGATAATGGCAAATGCTTAGACAGAGAGTGGACATATGGCTACACGGCTGTATGCTATCAACATCCAACAAATTGATTTAAGCCAATAGAAATTACAAAGATTTAGTATTTTCCAAGGTTTCTATTAGCATGTGATGGTATCCAGTATATATACAATTATAAAAAAGTAGCCTATATACATATGCAAAAAATAAAAGTTACAAAATATCATTAAACAAACTAGAAATGAACAAAGTAATTCTATAAAATGTTCCCTCGTTCTTATGTAATCTTTTTGTCACTACCACAAATCGAAGAGGGTTAACTTTTAGGGCAGAGGATTCAGGAAGGATCCTGTACCCATACCCACATTTGTCCTGATGACACAGGTATACGTATCCTAACGACATCGGTACGTCTCCGGAAATGATAAGCATCAGAGGCAAGTTATTACCAGAAAATCCAAAGGAATCATGAAAAAAAGGAAACTCCAAATAAGAAACATGAATGATGACTAAGAAAATATATAAAGGAACAAGTTCACCAGCAATTACTCTGGAGCAAATAGCAGCAATTTACCTTGAAGCAACACGAACATTATACTCCTTGCCAGGGTGGTAAAATTCTGCAAGACCCCAATCAATCAAGCGAAGCTTTCGCAACTCATGGTCTATCATTACATTATGAGGCTTCACATCTCTGTGCATTATTCCCTGGGAGTGACAGTAATCCAGTGCCTACAAAAGCACCGTAGACATTAGGTTGGAATACTATTAAACAAGAAAATCACAACACGTGACACGTAAAATCTGGGTTTAACCCTCATTATCTGTCACCCCAACCACATATTAATGATCACATTTCTCACAATACACGGCAAAAAAAGTCTGGCACAAACTATAACATTATCCTTTTTTTTATCATTCCAACTCTCTCTGTTCTTTTGATTGAACAAAAATTTAAATTCTTCAGAAGGAAAGTTAACAAGGACATAAATCAGGAAGAACAGAGTACAGACGTGAAATTTTCGCTGAATTAGATCTGTAAGATTTTTGAAGAATAGTACAGCAATATTTTATGGTATTGAAATCCACAGACATGCCTACCCAGAATAATTAGCAGGGAGACACAAGTACATCTAGAAACAGAAAATTCCCTGAACTTAGACAAACATGTCTTGGTTTTTGAAATAAAATAAAATCCTAATGAATTATATGCTTTTTTTTTTTTTGGAGCATTAATGAATTATATGCTATTGCTTTTCTGGAGATTACAACGTTAGGTGAAAGAACATCACAAAGCTATCAATCTCCAAATGGTGCATCATGATAATTTACCTGATCAATATAGTTATGTCTAAATGATAAAACAGCTTTGACAGCTTATAAGAGATGAGCACTTAGTTTCTCCAATCATGACTGTAGAACAGTTTATTAATGATGAATAAAAGTTCAATAGACATGCTAAATATGGCTTTGAAATTAAGAACTAACATAAAATATAGTAACTTGAAGTAGACAATCTTAGAACTATAGTAATGATTTTGCATTTTGAAACATCATTACTAGACCTACTTCACCATAGTGCAAATTTCTCAGAAGACTACATCTTAGTATATTACAAGATGAATTCCTCATATAACCCATTTTTCCCATGTCAATGATCCATTTGAAAAGGTCAAGTCACCAAAAAGCCACCTAGCACATGCATAAGCACCCTGCGTATCTGATTAATGAAACCAACTTACAATGGGGTTTCAAAGGTGCATCGTAAATAATATAAGCTTTCTTAGCATCAGGAGTTTAGGATAAGCATATTTTCATGAAAATAAATGGCTACTTATTGAGAGGACAAAAACATGAAATATAAGGATTTGGAGGAAACTGAATTTGCATGAATATGACATTAAATGGCATATCCTCTCACCTTGAGAAGCTCATATATGTAGTAGCGGATGTCATAATCTGTTAATGTAGGGTACAAAACTTTGAAATCTGTACTATTAACAAATTCAAATATCAAGCTAGGAGTTTTAGAGTGCTGATCTCTAACGATGTCTAGAAGTTTGACAATATTGGGTCCCCCACATAGGTTCTGCAGGATTTTGATCTCTCTCTTTATCTGCACACAAGAATTTGAGAAAAGAATTAGAGACACGACACTAAATCACGAACCATAAAGATAAGGAAGAATATCTGAAGCAACTTTGAAGAAAAAATAAATGTAATGAGATTGTAGAAGATAAAAGTTAAAAAACAGAAGTTTTTCAATAACATCCTGCAGTTCCACCAGTTATAAATAGATACTTTCAGCTATGCCAGAGTTCCTAATTTTCTCTTTCAGTTGCCATTTATCAGTTCAGAAAAATATTTGATGAGTCTATGTAAAACAAAATCTTGAAACTGCCCATAAGTACTATCCAAGTACAACAAATTCACAAAGTATTTTGCATGAAAAACCTTCCAGATTCATTCAGAGTCTACTTAAAATGAAGAATTTGGAGATGGATTTAAATCCAACATAACAAATTCAATGTTATGATGGGTTGAATCTCCAAAAAACTTCAGCGCACTGAGAATCTTTGAACATTTCTCCTGGTCACGTGATAAGAGGATAAAAACAAACCTTTTTCTTCTTAACAGGCTTCAGAATCTTGATTATGCACCTTTCATTGCTATTTACATTTATGCCTTCAAAAACCTCACTGTATTTTCCCCTACCGACTTTACGAACAACCTCATAATCATCCTGATCTCTGGAAACATATATGAAACAAGTTTAAACATAAGCCCCAGTGCTCAATCAATAATATAAAGAACAAATATGAAACTACTCTAGTGCGACACTGCCTTTCATTCTTCATGCATAGATAAGAGCAGTTTTTTGTTTTCTAGAAGTATTTAAGAACGGATTATAGGCTCTTTCAACCCTCAAACTGATCAAGCATTCATTCTTTACTTTGCCATATCATACACGCAAGATTGCCGTATCTATGCTGTATTAAAACACCCTCTGATGAGTGATGAGAAGAAATATTGGGACTTACAAGAAGGGGAGTAATATACGTATACCCATACAATCTCCATGTCATGCTACACCTCTTTTCTTTTTCAAAGAATGATCTTGAAACCTGACATTCAATGTTTCATACAGTACTTCCTTATCCTTTACAGCTGCAGTATATTTTGGTCATCCTACTCTCAGTAACTTTTAAGCATACAAGCTCTTACAAAGATAAGTACACCGAAATAGGAGTCTAGTCGTGTGTTCAACTTAGACTTAATTAGGCGAAGAACCCACAATGGATCAAACACACAGACATTCCATTTGAATGAAAATAAAGAAACTGAAGAAAAATTGATTCTGAAATGCATTTACCAGCCTAAATAGTTTGCTTAAGTTCTTCCCATTAACAAAACTCTAGCTCAAAATCCTTACAATTGAACATTTATCACAAATAATCCCCACTGACAAAGAATTAAGATGGTATACAAGAAATCAACTGCAAACAAATAGTTGTCCTTAACTACTTACCCCCACTGGACAGTGAGATTCTCGTAATCCCAGTATTCTCTAGGACGCAGCACGTTAATGTCAGCGTACACCCGCGCTTTCGACATCACAGAGGCGTAAATCTCCGACGAGACGGCGTCGTCGGCCTCAGTTATAGCAGCAAAGGACGAGGCCGGAGTGGACCGCTGATTATGGAGCTGCGCGAGCGGCAGATGCAGCGCGACGAGGGCGCAAACTAGCGCGATTGGGAGTAATAAAACGGAGAGGTGCGCCAGCGGCGAAAATCAATTGCGATTACTCGCTTTTCTGTGAGTGATGATCGAGAACGAAGATTGCTAGTTAGTTGCTAATTCACAGTTAATTATATTTCAGAAAGAGGAATTCAATGAAATTGCAGAAGTTGGATTCGATTTGATTCGATCTGATGGAAACGATGGGATTGCAATATGGTTTGTGTTTGGAGATGTGGAATGAGGGAAGAAATATCTGAAATTATGTGTTTGATTCGATTTGGAAACCTTCTTGCATTATACAACCATGGAAATCTGATCTGAGGGAAGACTCGATACAGCTTTGGTTCACATTCATAACAATTAATTGAGTTGAGCACAATTAGTCACAAATTGAATGTGATAAACGTACTTCACTTATGTCAAAATTAATATTGGCATTTACTGAGATCAGATAGATAATGATCTTCAGGTAAATTGAAAATTATCAACCCTTTGAAGTAGAGGTGTTCACGCCCGAAACCGCCGGTTCCGGTTCGAGAAAATTGGAACCGGAACCGGCCCGCCATAGCCCACGGTTCTGGGTCGGAACTGGCCCGTATTGGACGGTTCCGGCTCGGCCGAACCGCTTCGGCTTAGCCCGAACCGCCTAATTTTTTTTTATTTTTTTTATCTTTGAAAATATAAATTATATTGTAATTCAAACTCATAAATCATCAATGTAATGTATAAAATCGATATAGAACAAAATATATCTTCATTCATAATAATATGTGATCAATTACAAATGAAAATATATAATTATTCAAACACGGTTCCACGGTTCCGAACCGGAACCGCCGGTTCATGTTCGAACCTTATTATTATTATCATTATTTTTGAATTTTTTTCATTCAATTTACCATTGTAATTGTCATTTTTGATCCCTAAGGGATATAATTAACATGAATTAACACAAAATATAATTTAAAACAAAAAAAATAAAAAAAATTGCCGGAACCGCCGGTTCACGGTTCCGAACCATTGGAACCGGAACCGGCCCGTCTATCCCACGGTTCCGGTTCGGAACCGGCCCGTTGACCACGGTTCCGGTTCCGGGCCGGAACCGCCGGTTCCGGTTTCGTTGAACACCTCTACTTTGAAGGAGGATACCTGTATTAAATGAAAAATTGTATTACAATTATTAGTCATAATAAAACAAAATTGAAAAAAAAAAAAAAATCAGTTCTAAACTATGAGTAGTGATATTGTGACATAATATAATATCTAAAATCAGTTCTATGAGTACTTCAATAATTCTCTCAAAATCATCATTAACTCCTAATTTAGGTTAAAAAATTAAATAAAATTGTCAATTAGCATATCTCTCAAATTGAGTAGACCCACAAAAATATTTATACATCCCTAAATGTTCTCTCAAATTTACACCTCCCTAAGAGCAATTCCAGTAGAATTCTCAAAATTTTGTTGTTAAATTTGCTTCTAAAGTTTTTCTATATTATTTATATCACCTATTTTACAAATGCATACAACAGTTTTCTTATTTTCTAGTATTAATTATTCTATAAAATTTGTGGGCCCAAATCAATTTTTGAGATAAAATATATTTAGGGAGGTGTAAATTTGAGAGAAGATTAAGAAAGATGTCAATATTTTTGTGGGCCCTGCCCAATTTGCATGACTTTTTTATCTCATTTTTTATTATTTTAACCTAAATTTAGAGTTAATGATGATTTTGATTCTGGGAGTGCTCTAAATTTATCTTATCTCACAAATTGAGTTGGCATACATTTTTTATAGAATAATTAAGGGCTTGTTCGGTATCCATATACGTATATCAGGTATGGGTATGGATATGATCCATATTCATACCTTGTATTTGATATATCGGTATATGGATATCAAATTGATATCTTTGATATACTTGATACCCTAATTTTCAATATTGTGATATACCAATTTTTGCTAGGGTATGACTCATATCTCTCATTTCCTCTCCACATGATATGAGTTGATATCTTCAGCATACCAAACACAAATATTAAATATCAATCTCATACTCATACATGATATCTGATACTTATACCGATACCTGATATCTGATATACTAGTATATGAATACCAAATGAGCCCTAATAGAAAATAGGAGAAATGTTGTATGCATTTGTAAAATTGAGAATGTAAATAGTATAGGGAAAACTTTAGAAGCAAATTTAACAGCAAAATTTTAAAAATTCTGCTGGGATTGCTCTAATGAGACTAAAAATCGATTTTATAAATTAAATAGTGTTAATTAATCAATTCCGAAAAAATGAGTGCTTAGGCATTAAAGGAAAATAGAGTTTAGATGTGTTTAGCCAACTAGAACACGTTCACATTTTGTTAATTTGTAGCAGATAACTTTATTTATATTTAATCGTCATACTTTAAATTTACTTACTAATGTACTCCCTTCATTTCGGGATAAGTGACTATATATTTTTATTTGGTTGTCTCAGGATAATTGGTCACTTTCCTAATAAGGAAATATGCTTCTCTCACAAAAAATTGTGAGTTCCATCACTTTCTATCTTTTTATTCTTTAAATACTCTTCTCCTTAATACATATATCGAAAAGAATGTAGTCACTTTATATAACTTCAACATAGTTCGGCGAGCCTCATTGGGCATGGGCCGGGTCAAATCAGCCCAATCCATTGACAAGTATAGTCTCAAAACTTCGTATAACAGGTTCAAAAACCATCTTTGAGTTATGGATTTAGATTTTCTACTTCAAAACATTCCTTACTTTATCCCAAGAAAGAATATGACAAACGTATCGGAGTGCTTGTCTACATGGATGGCATCTTGATCACTAATGAAGATAGCTCTCTTGTATTTCCTTAAAAAAAAAAAAATGATAACTCAGCTCATCCAAAGTTTATCTTCTGAATTTACCCTCAAAACACTGGGCAAATGGGAAAAGTCAGCTTCTTTCTAGGTATTCAAGTTATTCAAAAGAAACACACCTTCTTTCTCAATCAATCTAAATATATCGGAGAACTGCTTACTAAAATCAATTTCTTGATAGAAAAATCGCATCCCTCTCCCTATGATATTGACTCTTAATTCCACAAAAAATATAGGCTAATTAACTAGCTAGAGACGATAATTCTAACTTTCTTTATTTTTTTGAAAAGACGATAATTCTAACTTATAAACTATGATTTTAATATACCCAAGAAAGGGCTTAAATTACGTACAATTGAGATTTCCATAGCTAAATTGACCCCTTTAAGAATTAACTGAGTAAAGTGAAATCTAAATAATTGTCCACCAAAGTCATGAGTTTCCTTATTTGAAATAGTAGTTGATTATATAGATTTTAATTGCTTAATTTTAATTACATTGAATCACCCTTTGATTTCGAGAGTTTTAAATAATTGTCCACCAAAGTCATATGATTACTATAATTCATCAATTTCCATGAACATGACATTGCTGGCTATTATACACAACACACTTGTAGCATCACTATTTTACATAGAAGTGTAATTAATCGTATTTTGTACCTTAAATCCTCCAAATTAAAAACCAATTATCTCGTTTATAAAAATTAAATTTTCGAAAATTCTTAAACAAAACAGTGAAACACCCTTACGATCGATGCTGAATATAAGTAATGTTGCACATTATAAAAGCAAGTTGCGTCCATTATTTATATATATATATATATATATGGACATTAATTTTGGAGCGTGACATTTCAGATACATTCACGCAAAAACTGTGTGATTAATACTAAATTTAAACCTCACCAACTCTGATCGCTCAAATTTACTTGTTGCTATCTAACATCACTATCTGTCTTCAAATCAATAAATGCTGATTATTGCTGAGGAAGTCGTAAATTATGGAAAAAATTAACCGTTCTACCACTAGGTTAACACACGCACACAAGTTGATCAAATTTTTTTTTTTAATATTATTACAAATATTAATACTCACACACCCCACCTAAGGTTTTTTTGTGGCCGAGAGTACTCGAACCTCTGACCTATTGGTCAACAGACAACCACTCCACCATTAGGTCATTCCCACTGGGACAGTTGATCAAAATTTTGGTATTCATATCGTGTCAGTACAATAATGACACGAATACGATAAGTCTAATAGTAACCTATTATTTTCTCGTCTTGATTCAGTGATTGTATGTATAATGTATCAAAATTTGGCACCCTAAATGTTGCGAATTAGAAACAAGAGTTGATTTTGTTATTTTAATATGCAACTGCAATCATCTTCTCTCAAAAATTAACAGCCAAAATTTGTCCTCATCAATTTGTCGTCTCGCCACAATGTATGCAAATATACCATAAAAAGTATTATTTCCATAAAATGCTTGGTATCCCACAACTTCCGGATTCATTCCGTTTTTAAACAAATTAAGATAATCTCAATTTATATCAAAACTACGATAGGAATGTTAATATACATCGATCTAATTAATATTTTTCCCTCAATAGAAAAAGAATAGCACATTTATTTGGAGTCGGCTGTGCCTACTTTTCTTAATTTTCTATTTTAAAACCGTACTCTCTCTCTCTCTCTCTCTGTTACGATTTAAAATTCATTTTTCTACTATACTCTAGCTTAGCTTCCACCTGTCCGATTATAGTTTTTGTTGAGTGATGGAGATTAAAGAATGTGCAGAAGAAAGACAGGCGCTTCTCAGCTCCGCAGAGAATCCAGAAACACAAGAAAATGATGAACGACAACACAACGGCGACGAAGCGATTTCATTGCGTAATCTTCCACTCATTCATCATCAATATGAAGAGAATGAAGAACGCAGTACCACTCCCCACGAAGCTCAAGACGATTTTAATTTCTGGTCTCCCTTGGAAGAATCATCATCCCAAATGCGCGCAGCCGATGAAATCTTTTTCCAAGGCCAGATTTTGCCTTTGCGCCAATATTCTATGAAGAATTCTGATCAGAATAGAAATTCATTAATCCTGCAGCACAACTCAATTTCAAGGTCCCAATCTATGGATCATTACTTTTCCGGCGAGTCAATGCTTTCCAGCAGAAGCAGCAGTATGAACAGCCACCACTCCTCCACCAGCAGCGGCGGCGCTCCGCGCAACCAATTCCACTCCCACCCAAGCCCTTCTCCCAGAATACTGCGCAATAGACAACAAATTATCAGAAACGACTGTGTGAAGAAATCGCTATCGTGGAACGTGTTCCGAGGAGGCTTGATCGCAGCTCCGCCCGAAATTGCGTTGGGTGATCTGAAAAGCCGGTGTTCCGGCAAGAACAAGATCATGAGCAGTGAAAAGAAGAAGAAGAAAAGGGTGAAAGCGTGGGATAATATTGTTGGTGGATGCAAGTGCTCGGCGGATGCAGTTGATGCTACAGTAGTTTCTCCAGAAATCGCCATTATCAAGAGAAGCACCAGTCGAGAAGAGGATAATTCCGTGCCGATGAAGAAATCGGTGAATCATCGCACGTCTGAATGGCTCAAGAAGCTTTCCGTTCAAGGCACAGCGCCGGCTGAACGTTAGATTCCAATTTATTACATTTACATCGCATGAATATTTAGTTTTTTTTTTTTTATTTAAGCTTTAATTTTTAGCGAAAAATATTTATTATGGTTTATTATATTTATAATAATATTATGTTTCATAATAAATACTTCTAATAAATTTAATAGTAGGATACAAATGTGACACATAAATACTGAAATAGTGATAGAGTGGTTAATTCCCGGACCAAAAGTCACGGCTTCAAGTCTACCGTCACGCGACCTTTAAAATTTTTTGTAATGTTTGTTTAAAATAAATAAATATTGAAATAGAGAATCCAAGCTGTTGATTTATGGATAGAAAGTAAATGAATCGGAAAAGCCATTCCTTAGGGGCTCGTTTGGTAGGGGTGATTAGGGTGTATAATATGTCTATGACACCCTAATATCTTGTTTGGTATGAAGTATACGGCCCTTTATAAAGTTCGGGCTGTATGAATAATACTTACTTTTGTTGTTATGTATACTACCTATGAGGTGGTATAAATAATACTGCAACTAATTATAGCAATAAATTACAATAATTACTATGTGTTGCAGAGAATTTAATACTTCATACCAAATGGAATATTAATTTTTTATATTTATAAGACATCTCAGTCAAACATATCGGGCCTTATCCCATACTTTGTACCAAACGAGCCCTAGAAAAACTTCATGTACACTACAAGTCTTTTCTAGAAACCGCCCTCAGACTTTATGTTAAAAACCAAAGTATGTGGAAATTAAGGTTGTATTATTAAATGCAGTTGTCCATTATTCCAAAAATATTGCACTATAGATGGATAATAGTAGTATTGCTTATAAATATCTATTCTATATATTGTATTATAGTAATTTTCTAATATTATTAATTTCACTATTTTCTCTTTTTTTTACGGACTGAATATTTATGTTAGAATAAATCTAGCTGGCCATATGGCCAGCCATAATACCCTTAAAACTTTAAAAAACCGGTCGGTTTAATTTGAACCGGTTAGGAGAATTTTTTTATACTAATATATCCCTGTATTATTTTTAGCATATATTGTCTACTTAAATTTGGAAATATTTTCTTTTATATATTTGGTAACAAGATTATCCTACTTTAATTTGAAAATATTTTCCTTTATATATTTGGTAGAGGCAAAATTGGAGATAGTCAAAATAGATAGGAAAAAATAAAAGTTGGCCAACAACTTTATTTGCAGAAATACTGGCCAACTTTGAGAAATCCGGACATAATTGCCCTCAGCGGTCAAAACTTGTATTTACCGCATTGACTAAGATTTTCACCCTTCCTTTTCATTTTCACGCAACAATTTCTCTCTCTTCAACAGTCTCTCTCTCTGAAAACCCTCCCCTTCCCTTCTACCGCCGCGCAGCCACCCTTCTAGCGCCGCGCCGCCACCATCGACTGCACAGATCCGAGTAGATCTCCACAGTTCCGACCAGATCTCGCCGTCAAACTTCATCTCCGTCAAACTTCGTCGAGTAGATCTAAAGAGATCCGGCTTTCATGGCATTGAAATCCGGTTCCAGAAGTTAAAATTCGGAACAAGGTGAAGCCTCTACCAGTAAAAGACGTAGATCCGATGACGAAGGAGAAGCTTCAGCACGAAATCCTTACGCACAATTGATGGTATGAATTAATTTTTTTTGTAATTTAGTTTTTTTTTTAAATTCGATCCATTCGTTCCATTCGTCCAGTTAGTTCCTAATCTGACGACTATTTAAGGGATGAATATACCTAATTCGTTCCATTCGTCCAGTTCGTGCAATATTTGGTGGTAATATATGCTGTGAATGTTGTTTATATTTGGCGGTGTACCAAATATTGGAGCTATCATTCTTACTATAGCTTGGCACACCTGGTACGAATGCAACGTATTCGTACCGGGTGTGCCAAGACTTGGCGGGGTAAGTCTTTGCACACCTGGTACGAATACAACGTATTTGTTCCATGTGTTCCAAGACTTGGCGGGGTAAGGCTTGGCACACCTGGTACGACAACGTGTATTCGTTCCAAGTGTACCAGATAATAACTTAACTGATCTTCTAATTTTATGAAGGTGCAATGGACCTATAAACGACCAGACTTAATACGTGTACCTCACAAAGCACAAGTGATGGGAAAAGAGCAAATAATTGGTGATATAAAAAGAATTTTAAGCGGCTTCGGAGAAGATGCACTGAAGCAAATGAAGAAGTATGTGTTCAAGCACTTCATGGAGCTTCCAGATCGCATAACAAGAAGTGGAAAGACTATTCACTTCATGTTATCGCATCAGGTAACCGTCTGGCTAGAACTAGATGAGACGGTATTATGGTTCAAATTGGATGAACAAATTACAAGATTTTCCAGAATAGAATTTGCGCTAGTTACTGGACTGAGGTTTGGAGGGAGCACGTTCCAGCCATACGGAGAGCATGTAATTCCTGGTGATTCTGTGTATACGAGATTGCTACAAAACGAAAGGATTACCCCCAATGAACTATACAGAAAATTTATAACTAAGGCCTTTAAGGGAGCAGTTGCGGCTGACTATGTAAAAGTAGCAAAGGTACTGATTGCTACTCATCTTCATTTTGGATTTGATTGTGCGAAGTACAGGATTCATGAATGGGTGTGGGTGTTGGTTGAAGACAATCAAGAATGGGATAAATTTCCATGGGGCAGTATCTCTTACCAGATACTCTGTGATTCCATCAACCATGTCAGAACGACTCTGTCGGGAAACAAATCGGGGGAAGGATACCATATCAAAGGCAACACTGTTGCCTTCTTAGCTTGGATATTTTGTATTGCGAAACAAGTGGGTGACACAGTTGGCGGTAGGATAAAGAAACACAGAAGACCTCGTATGTTGAGGTTTACGTATGAAATAAATATGGAAACACCAGGGGACTCCGAGGTAAATTTCAAAATGATATAACAGTTTCTTATATTCTTGGCACACCTGGTACGAATAAGTTGCATTCGTACCAGGTGTTCCAAACTTACCCCGCCAAGGCAGTGTGAAATCTGGTACGAATGCATTCATATCTAATGTGATTTCGTATAATAGATTGCAGCCAAAATGGAACCTGATGAAAAGGAAAGGAAGATGGGGTATTGGACCACACTCGAGGAGGAAGGGAAACCATTTGAATCCGTATACATGCATGGAGCAGATATTCAGACACCTAAAGAAGCAGGTGATGCATAATCACGTGATGCAGGAGCTGAAGCTGAAGCACGTGATAAAGGAGCTGAAGTAGCAGGTGATGCAGGAGGTCAAGGACATGGACGTGATCAACAAGCTCACAGACTCCCTGTCCTAGGACCAGAAGACCCTGTATTCCCACTGAGATATTCACAAAGAGGAGCATTCCTTGAAGACATCGGGAAAGTGTCTGCAAAATGGGCTAGGATTGAGTTGAAGGAGATAATATCCATTGAACGGGTGGAAATGATGAAGGAGATGCAAGAACTTGTATCACGAGAGCGAGTGAAAATGTTGCAGGATGTAGCAGAATACCTCAAACGTGAACGTGAGAGGATAGTGAAGGATGTAGGAGACTACATAACATCGAAGATGACAGAAAATCCAAATATGTCAGCCACTGGAGATGCACAGCTTGATCTGGTATGTGCGTAAAAATTTGAAAGTTGGAACACCTGGTAAGAATTGGTGAATTCGTACCAGGTGTTCCAAGTGTCTGCGCTAATATACTTGGCACACCTGGTACGAATTGGTGAATTCGTACCAGGTGTGCCAAGTGTCTGCGCTAATATACTTGGAACATCTGGTACGAATTCGCCAAGTATATTAGCTCAGACACTTGGCACACCTGGTACGAATTCACCAATTCGTACCAGGTGTTCCAAGTATATTAGCGCAGACACTTGGCACACCTGGTACGAAGTCACCAATTCGTACCAGGTGTTCCAAGTATATTAGCGCAGACACTTGGAACACTTGGTACGAATTCACCAATTCGTACCAGGTGTTCCAAGTATTTAAGTGCAGACACTTGGTATTCAATTTCATTTATTCATTTCGAAGCCTATGACTACTCCTCCAACCGCCACACAATTAAACGATCAATGAGACAGTATAGTACAGTTCGAGAAGGATTGGAGGGGTACTCAATGGTCGACGTACTCTCAGGAAGCAACCCCATCAGCAACACCAGCACAAGCACAAGCACAAGGACCAGAAACAACACCAGAAGCAGCGGAACCAAATCAGAAGACTCAGGACTTGCGGGCCCAGATAGTCACATTTGCTCAATCCTCGGGTGAATCATTTCATGAAGCCTGGGACCGTTTCAGGAGTTTGCAGCAGCAGTGCCCACATCATCACTTACCGGCGGAATTGTTGAATCAATTCTTCTATGATGGTTTATCACAAACTTTTTAGTACATGGTTGACAATACCGCTGGAGGGGATATTGGCAATCACACAGCCGAAGATGTCTCTAACATTTTCGAGACAATGGCCACTACGTCCCAACAAAAGAGTGTCAGAGGAAAGCGTGCTTCTGTGAATGAAGCAAATCCTAGTTACGATGTGACTAAGCAATTGGCTGAATTAACTAGGAAAGTGAAGTTATTGAGGCCATTCGATGGGGTACATCAGCAGGTTATGTCTGCTGAAACTTGTGGAATTTGTGGTGAGTATGGCCACGGGGCCAATATTTGTCAGAGGACGGTTGAGCCTAGTTTTGATGAAGAGGCTCAATTTCTCGAGCAACAGGAACAGGTTTTTGCTATGCAAGGATATCAATCTCGACAGCAGAACAATCCGTTCTCGCATACATATAACCCTGGATGGAAAAATCATCCCAACCTTTCTTTGAAACAACCCCAGCAGCCTCAGCAACCTATGCAAGTAGGAGCAGGACAAGCCCCACAGTACACGCAGCATGCACAACAACAGACAATTTTGCCTCGACAGCAACAATATCAAACTCAGCAGACTCAACCTCTCAAGCCGTCTTTGCAAGATACTTTGCAAGCCTTTATCCAGTCGAGTCAGCAAAGGTTTGAGTCGGTGGAGGCTTCAGTGAAGCAAGTTGAGACTCAAGTGGGCCAATTGGCCAGTACTGTGGGAGAACTGGTGAAACAAAACCAAGGAGAAAAGTTGCCAAGTCAACCTGAACAAGCACATGCCGTGACTATTCTAAGAAGTGGCAAGGTGATTGACAATAAGGTTGAAAAACCTAAGGAGAAAGAGGATGATACGCAAGAAAAGAAGAGTTCTTCTCTTGAGAATGATGAGGTTGTGCAGAAGGAAGATAAAGGCAAAGAACATGTGCTTCACAAGGCTGAGAATCCTTATACTCCCTCAATTCCTTACCCGAGTAGATTGAGGAATGTGAAGCAAGATCAACAATTCCAAGAGTTTTACAAGCTCTTGTCAAAAGTCAACGTCAACATTCCTCTACTTGATGTGATCAGAATGTGCCAGCTTATGTAAAGTTTTTCGAAGAGTTGGCATCTACAAAGAGGAAGTTTGGAGAAGACGAGAAGATAGTGGTGTCCGAAGTAACAAGTGCAATCCTACAGCATCCATTACCACCAAAGCTCGGTGATCCAGATAGCTTTACTATTACAATCGCTTTGGGTAATGGAAAAGAAGCATGTGGCATGTTAGATTTGGGGGCGGGGATAAATTTGATGCCTTACTCTATATTCAAGCAATTAGAGTTAGGAGATTTGAAACCCACGAGAATGTGTTTGCAACTTGCGGATAGGTCTGTTCGATATCCTAAGGGAATTATCGAAGATATTCTTGTGAAAGTTGGTGGGTTAATTGTCCCTGTTGATTTTGTTGTCCTTGATGTGGGAAATGTCCAAGAGACAGGGAAAGAGCATAAATTGCTATTGGGTAGACCATTTATGGCTACCACGAATACTTTCATTGATGTGAAGAGTGGAACTTTGACAATGTCTGTTTTAGGTGAAACTGTTTCATTCTCTGTGCATGGCAATAGGGCTATACATGTTTTTTCTTTGGTTGATAACTGTTCTTTTATAGATGCCTTGGCCGAGAAAGTTTTTGTGCAGGAAAGCAGCTCTGAGAGCAGGTTTGAGGAACTAGAAGAACAAGAGATGGATTTTCTGTTGGAAGAAAGCATTGGTATGATGGAAATCTTGGCAATAGAAGGTGAGGAGCAGAAAACAGCAATCAAACTTGAGCTTAAGCAGCTACCTAAGCACCTCAAGTATGTCTTCTTGGAGGAAGATGAGCAGAAGCCGGTGATTATTTATGCCGAGCTAACAAAGGAGAAAGAGGAGCAATTGATTGCTGTGCTTAAGAAAAATAAGCAAGCCATCGGGTGGAGTTTAGCAGATATTAAGGGAATCAGTCCCTCAACTTCTATGCACCGGATTGTACTAGAAGAAGGAGCAAAACCGGTGAGAGAGGGGCAAAGAAGGCTAAATCCAGCACTAATGGAAGTGATGAAGAAAGAAATTCTAAAATTGCTAGCTGAAGGTATAATCTATCCAGTGGCTGACAGCGAATGGGTTAGTCCAGTGCACGTGGTTCCAAAGAAAGGAGGGGTCACAGTGGTTGAAAATGACAAGGGAGAGCAAGTGGCTACACGAACTATTACAGGGTGGCGAATGTGTATTGACTACAGAAAACTTAATGCAGTCACTCGAAAAGATAATTTTCCCCTTCCATTCATTGATCAAATGTTGGATAAATTAGCTCGACATAGTTTTTATTGTTTCTTAGATGGTCGTTCTGGTTATTTTTAGGTGGCGATTGCTCTGGAGGACCAAGAGAAGACTACCTTCACATGTCCATTTGGAACGTTTGCCTGTCGAAGGATGCCTTTTGGGCTTTGCAATGCACCGGGTACATTTCAAAGGTGCATGTTCTCAATCTTCTCTGATATGATTGGAAATTTTATTGAGGTATTCATGGATGATTTTTCAGTTTTTGGATCATCATTCTCTGACTGTTTGAACAAACTTGACCGTGTACTAGAAAGATGTATTGAAAGTAATCTCACTTTGAGCTGGGAAAAGAGTCATTTTATGGTGACCAGTGGGATTGTCTTAGGTCATGTTGCGTCTAAGCATGGAATTAGCGTTGACAAAGCTAAGGTTGATGTAATTGAAAGATGACCTCCACCTATCAATGTTAATGGAATTAGAAGTTTTTTGGGTCATGCGGGTTTTTACCGTAGATTCATTAAGGATTTCTCTAAGATAAGTCAGCCTTTGTGCCAATTGTTAGCTCATGATGCTTCTTTTGATTTTGATGATAAGTGTTTACTTGCTTTTAACACTTTGAAGGAGAAATTAGTTTCAGCTCCTGTTGTTATTGCTCCTGACTGGTCTTTACCATTTGAAATTATGTGTGATGCATCTAACTCTGCTGTGGGAGCTGTTTTAGGACAGCGTGTTGATAAAATGCTTCGTGTGATTTATTATGCGAGTCTTACTTTGAATAGTGCTCAAGTAAATTACAGCACTACTGAAAAAGAGTTATTAGCTGTTGTCTTCTCATTGGATAAATTTAGGTCTTATATTATAGGGTCTAAAGTTATTGTACATAATGATCATGCAGTTCTGAGGCATTTACTCACTAAAACCCAAGCAAAGCCTCGTTTGATTAGATGGATTTTATTGCTTCAAGAGTTTGATGTTGAGATTAAAGATAGAAAAGGAAGTGAAAATGCTGTGGCAGACTATCTATCTCGCCTCCCTTATGAGGGAATTCTAAGTGCATCGCATAAGCATGATGATATTTCTGACACATTTCCATTTGAGCATGCTTTAGAGATTTCTTCAATACCTTGGTTTGCCGATATTGTAAATTATCTTGCTTGTGGTGAACTCCGTCCTGACCTTACCTCCCAAGAGAGGAAAAGATTTTTAGTGAATTGCAGGAATTACTATTGGGATGATCCATACCTTTTCCATCTGGGAAAAGATGAGGTAATTCGGCGTTGCGTCCCAGAGGAGGAGCAACAAGATGTTTTAATGTGGTGTCATGCATCGCATTGTGGAGGCCATTTTGGGGGGCAGAAGACAGCTCGGAAGATTCTCCAATCCGGATTGTATTGGGTAACTCTTTTTAAAGATGCTCATACTTTTTGCTTATCTTGTGAGAAATGTCAAAGGGTGGGGAGTATTGGAAAAAGAAATGAGATGCCCTTAAATATTAATCTTGTTGTTGAAATTTTTGACGTTTGGGGTATTGACTTTATGGGACCTTTTCCAAACTCTTTTGGATTTGAATACATCCTGTTAGCGGTTGATTATGTGTCCAAGTGGGTTGAGGCTATCCCCACTAGGACGTGTGATGCTAATGTGGTTATAAAGTTTGTGCAGGGGCATATTCTGAGCAGGTTCGGATTTCCTCGAGCAATCATTAGTGATGGGGGGTCCCACTTCTGTAACAAAATGTTTGAAAAGCTGATGAAGAAGAATGGTGTGACTCATAAGGTGGCTACTCCTTATCATCCTTAGACATCTGGTCAAGCAGAGACAAGTAATAAACAAATTAAGGGGATTCTTGAGAAGACTGTGAAAGTCTCAAGAAAGGATTGGTCCAGTCGATTGAATGATGCTCTGTGGGCATATAGAACAGCTTATAAGACGGTTTTGGGGATGAGTCCGTACCGTTTAGTCTATGGCAAAGCATGTGATTTGTCGGTTGAGATAGAGCATAAAGCTTTTTGGGCCATCAAAGCTGCTAATTTTGAGTTGCAAAGTGCTGGGAAGGAACGAGCTTTACAATTCTCGGAGTTAGACGAATTGAAGAATGAAGCCTATGTGAAGGGTCAGAAGAGATCAAAGAAAACAAATTCACAATAGCTTGCCAAAAATTCGACAACTTAAAGCAGCTAGCCAACGAGTCCATAGAAGCGATGGAGCTAAGGTTCTCAAACATAGTCGTCGAGATAGAGACAATCAGAACTGGGAAATACACCCAGCGGGAAAAGAATTTAAAGGTTCTTTCAGCTCTTTCAGCTGAATGGAACACTTACAAAGTAGTTCACCAAAGTCGAAGTGACTTGGGTGATCTATCTACAGAAAGATTGTTCTCACTCTTAAAAGCCAACTAATACAACTTGAAGATCACTCAAGAAGAGTCTTCAAGTAGACAGAATGAAGGAGAACTCACCCCAGCTCCAAAAGAAATAGCGTTCAGAGCCAACTCTGAAAAGTCAGCTCATGTCAAGTCAGTTGAGTCATCCAAGAAGAAGAAGGACAAAAAGGATATGAGCAAAGAGGAGCTACTCGAAGAAATTGCCATGTTGGTGAAAAATTACAACAGACTCAATACTAACAAAGGCAAATACAAAAAATTCGCCAAGACGTACAGAGACAAATACGCTGCAGCTGATGAAAAGCCAGCTGACTCCTCAAGATGGACAGAGGAAGGCTGTTTCAATTGCAAAGAGCCGGGACACTACAAGCAGGACTGTCCCAAACTGTCAAAGAAGGAAAAAAGATCTTCTGAAAGCTAAGGCAGCTGACAGAAGAAGAGCATATGTAGCTGATGAAGAGTCCGAGTGTAACAAAATAGATGATGACATGCCTTTCTCAGATTCAGAGGAAGATGCACTCATGGCCCGTGATGATCAAGACTGGGATACTTGCTTCATGGGACAGACAGACGGATTCGACGATGATGAGGTAACTTCTAAAACTCAGGACGTATCTAACCCATCACCATCACACGAACACTCTACGCAGGTCTCTGAATCAGAAGGACAACCTGATTGGAATCTGGTGGAGAAAGTCATGAATGACTTCAAGGATTTACAAGAAATTCTTGATGTCATAATGTATGAAAATGCTGAGCTGAAGGTAGAACTGAAAAAGAAAGAAGCATCAGAAGTAGCTGATGCCACACAGCTCAAAGAGGAAATAGTGTCGCTCAACGAAAAGATAGTCAAACAGGATCAGCTGATGAAGGAATTCTACTATGAGAAAAAGCAGCTGGTGGACAACTTGGAAAAATCCACAGCTGAGTCAGACAGAAAGTCAGCTGAGATCTTGGAACTAAAAAGGTCAGAAGACACACTAACCACAAAGCTGGTAGCACTTATCAAAGCTACATCAATGATGGATGAAATAATTAGTGTACAACGACCAGCAGCATTAAAGACGGGATTGAGTTATGATGGGTCTAAGGATTTAACAAATGTTGCAACTACAAGTGGAACCAAGGTAACTTTTGTGAAAGCAAAAGAGAATCCAACTCCAGCTGCACAACAGACTGAGAAACAGAAGACACAACAAGGTCCTAGAAGACAAGCTGTAAGGCAACCCCAGGCACAAATTAAACAACATTGGATTCAACCACAACGAAGGAATGACGCTGGACAACATCGACACCAGCATCATCAGCAGCAAGTGGCAAGATATCAACCAAGATATCAGAAAAAATATCCAGCTGGATATCAGTCATATGATTACCAGCTGGATTATCAAGTCCAGCCAAGACACCAAGTTAGACAGCAGAGACAGAGACAAAGAAATGTCTCAGCTGTACACTCATCTGGAAACCAAAGAAGAACTGAACAATCAAGAAATCAAGCTGGGAGACGACAGAGATCAAGACCCAGCCAACAAAGTCAAACAAAGAACACAAAGAACGTGTTCATAGACACAGCTGGGAGAATTATCAGAACAAATGATCCAATCAGAGTCATCAAACAAATCTGGATCGTAAAGGGATCTCTAACTAACCCATAAGGACCCAATCAAAACTGGGGACCTAAATTTTGATTTCTGTGACAGGCTGCAAGAGAAAGACGCATCATAGAGGAATCAATGAGAACACTGTGGTACATGGACAGCGGATGCTCAAAGCACATGACTCATCTGAAGCATCTACTTCAAGAATACGAAGAGCGTCCAGGCCCTCAAGTAACGTTTGGTGACAACTCCAAAGGTTTAACCAAAGGTTACGGTACATTTGAAACCAACAATGTCAAAATATCTAACGTTTCTTATGTACAAGGATTAAAACATAACTTGCTTTCCATTAGTCAATTCTGCGACAATGGTTTTTCTGTCAAGTTTGATGCACAGGGATGTACAGTGAAAAATAGGGAAACCAAGCAGGTATTACTAAGAGGGAAAAGAGAAGCAAACATATACTTTGCTGACTGGAATAGCAGCCCTCCATACACTTGTCTTGTATCAAAAAGCAGCAATGAAGTCAGCTGGCTGTGGCACAGACGGCTGAATCATCTCAACTTCAAGACAATCAACAAGCTGGCTAGAAATCAGCTCGCTAATGGAATTCCAAATCAAGTTTATGACAAGAGTCATATTTGCAGTGCTTGTCAACAAGGAAAAGAAACAAAGATTTCATTTTCTCTCAAGCCGACGCCCTCAACTGATCGAGTTCTTCAACTCCTTCACATGGATCTCTTTGGTCCAGTAACTCCAGCGAGTTTCAACGGCAGGAAATACACTCTGGTCGTAGTGGATGACTTCTCCAGATTCACATGGGTCTCATTCCTGTATAAGAAAAGCGAAACAAGATCCAAGCTGCCGGCCCTGCTGGAAAGGTTGACGACTCAAAAGGAATGCAAAATTATCTCGATTAGATCAGACCGAGGAACTGAGTTTCTGAATGAAACTATATATGAATATTGTGAGAAGAACGGAGTAGAACATCAAACCTCAGCTGCACGTACACCTCAGCAGAATGGTGTAGCTGAGAGGAGGAACAGAACACTCAAAGAAGCAGCTACCTCAATGTTAGCAAGCTCAGCCATTCCAAAGAAATTCTGGGCTGAAGCAATCAACACAGCTTGCTTCACTCAGAATAGATCACTTCTCACATCCAGACAAGGAAAGACTCCATACGAGCTATGGAATAACAGGAAACCCTTTATCGGGTACTTCAAGGTTTTCGGTTCAAAATGTCATATCCTAAATAATGAGAAAACCCAGCTAAAGATGTTCGACGCCAAAACTGACCGAGGAGTATTCCTTGGTTACTCAGTTGTAAGTAAAGCTTACAGAATCTTCAACAGGAGAACACAAACAGTTGAAGTGACCCCTCATGTCACCTTTGATGAAACTTCTTTCGAATTCAGAGAATCGATCAAACAAAGAAACACAGCTGGAACATCAAACATCAATCCAGCTCAAACAAGATCTCAAGAAATTCGAATCCGGAATCTAGCCGAACCATCGGTTTGGGATGATGAACCAGGAGAACCTCAAATCAATTCAGCAGAGGCAAATCAACCAGCTGAAAATCCAGAGGGATCCCCAGTATCAGACCAAGGGGGAATGCCGCCAGCTGGAAATCAAGACCCAGCTGACTCCCCAGCTCCCTCTCCAGCTGAACTCACTCAGTCTACGCCTCAAGATCAATCAAATTCTAATCCAAATCAGAACAAGTCTCAGGATATGACTCCAGAACATCTCCAAGAAAGACGTGATTTAGCAACAACAAGCATACATGAACTAGAAGAAGAAATTAGAAGAAAACGAAGATGGATCGAAGATCATCCAGCTTCAGCAATCATTGGAGAACCTTCAGACAGAGTTAGAACAAGAAATTCATTTGCTCAAAACCCGTCATCAAATCCCCAAGAAGCAGCTAATGAAGCTCAAGTCTCAGTAGAGCTAGAACTGACCGTCTACGACGAAGACACAGCTCTCATGGCATGTTATGTAGCTCAAGTTCCAGAGCCTCAAACAATTCTCGAAGCCTTAAAAAGCGTACCTTGGACAAATGCAATGCAAGAAGAGCTGAATGAATTTCTCAGAAATTGCGTCTGGGAACTAGTCGATAGACCAGAAGGAGTCAAGATAATAGGACTTAAATGGATATTCAAAAACAAGCTGGATACTCTTGGAGTAATAATCAGAAATAAGGCTAGATTAGTCGCCAAAGGTTATAAACAGCAAGAAGGAATAGACTTTGAAGAGTCATTTGCTCCAGTAGCAAGATTGGGAGCCATCAGATTATTCCTTGCATACGCTGCACATCACAAATTCAAAGTATACCAAATGGACGTGAAGTGTGCATTTCTGAATGGGGAAATCAAAGAAGATGTCTACATAGAACAACCTCTAGGATTTGAAGTGGAAGGAAACAAAGTTTACAAGCTAAAGAATGCGCTTTATGGTCTGAAGCAAGCACCTCGAGCTTGGTATGACACTCTATCAGGATTTCTTGTATCCAAAGGATTCAAGAAAGGTTCAGTAGACAGAACCCTCTTCACCATCAAACTAGGTGAAGATATATTAGTTGTCCAAATTTATGTGGACGACATCATCTTCGGCTCAAGATCAACTGTCTTATGTGAAAAATTTGGAGAGTTGATGTCAAAACAATTCCAAATGTCGATGATGAGAGAAATGTGTTTCTTCCTAGGACTTCAAGTCAAGCAATCAGCAGAAGGAATATTCATAAATCAATCCAAGTACGTGAAAGACTTGATCGCCAAATATGGAATTCAAACCAGCAAAACGGTGAAGATCCATATGAATACCAACTGGAAGATTGAACCTGGAACCGAAGGAAAACCAGTGGATCCCAGCAAATACAGAGGGATAATTGGTTCCTTGCTGTATCTCACAGCTAGCCGCCCAGATATATCATTTGCAGTCGGAGTATGTGCCAGATTTCAAGTTGATCCTAAGGAGGCACATATGCAAGCAGTCAAGAACATTCTCAAATATCTAAAGGGTACTCAGAGTGTTGGGCTGTGGTATCCAACAAGATAATTTGCGGACCTGATACTCAGACTCAGACTTTGCTGGAGATCGATTAGACAGAAAATCAACTTCAGGAACATGTCAGTTCCTAGGAAACTAGTTGATATCATGGTTTTCAAAGAAATAGATGTGTGTCGCTACATCTACAACTGAAGCGGAGTATATGGCACTTAGCCGTCGCTCTCAAATTCTCTCGTGAAGCATCACTCGGATGACTATGAAGTGAAAACTGGTCAAGTTCCAATCTTCTGTGATAGCTCAAGTGCTATTGCAATATCTGAAAATCCAGTCCTTCACACAAGGTGTAAGCATGTTGACGTTCGACATCACTTCATCAGAGATCACGTGGAAAAGAAAGACGTTATTATTGAGAAAATTCACACAGATATCCAACGAGCTGACATTTTAACAAAGCCTCTGATGGAAGCAGGATTCAAAATGCTGTATGGATTGCTTGGATTGCTTAATCCAGATGAAGGGACTTCATCTAGCTGAGGGGGAATAAGACTCAGCCGGATACCTTTGGGTTATCAAGTTGGAAGAATCCAGACCTAGTCGACTCGTGAACTCATTTCAAGAAGGGAAAACAGCTGAGGGGGAATCTATCTCAGCTGGATAATAAAACTGAAGGAGAAACTCAACATAAAGAAACACAGCCGAGGTATCAGCTGACTACAAAGATCACCGACAGTGTTCATAGCCTTTCATTTATTTCCCTGAGGAATATGCTATTTACGGATAAAATTATTTGAATTTAATTCAAATACCCAGACATTCCTTAGATGGATTAGTCAATAAGCCATCCATCCAATCGAATCCCATCGCATTTAATGAAAAGCATGCAGGGTACTGTAGCTCGAGAAAGTCGAGGCAGAAGTCAGAACGTTTCGACTACCTCACGCGCGCGTGACCTACACTCTATTTACGCACGTCACGTAACGTGTGGCGCAAATCTCTCCCAGCCACAGATCTTAAAGTCAGATGCCAAGATCTCAACCGTTCATCAAAATAGACGGTTGATATATATATATATATATATATATATATATATATATATATATATATATATATATATATCAAAGATATGCAAATCGTCGCCATAGTTTCTTTCATATCTCTGAAATTTTAGATAACAAGTTCTTGCTTATCTTTCTGCAAAACTCATTTCCTTTGTATCTTCTAACTCTTTAATACAGAAAAAGATCATGGCACCAAAGAAGATAACACCAGGAGCGAACCAGTCTGAGAATCTCATGTCAAAGCTTCACTTTGAGAGTTGCTTAACTCTCAAGAATTACAAGAACTCAGAGTTCCAGGAGGTGCTGGATCTCATCGAGAAAGTCGGTCTACTGCAATGGGCGACTGCAAGACCGAAGAACATCTTCCGTCGGGAAGTGGCAGAATTCTTCATGGAGATGACAAACAGAGATGAACGTCTCCGCTCCAACATCACTCTACATCTCAAGGAAAAGTCAGGGCATACAACTCCTTGGGATGTCGACATCAACATCAACCGGATGTTGAGCAAGCTGTTCGGCCCAAAGACTCTTGGGGACCGCTCCCCAGACAACTACACCAGAGAAGAAATCCAGGCCGAACTGGACCAGATGCTGTTCAAACTGGAACCTTACAGGGCGAGCATGTCCAAGCTTCTGCTCAAGCCTAAGTTCAGACTTCTTCTGGATGTCACCCAGAATTGCATCCTCGGTATCGCTGGATCTCAAGGAGAGATCAGCATACCCAAGCTGAAGCCAATGATAGCCATCCTCAGGAATGATCCTGTGGATTGGTTCTCCTTCTTCATGGAAAAGTTGGAGAAAGAGTCGAAAAAGATCCACTTTGAAGATGACAGCTTCACCCGGTACAGCTGTAGGGAGACAATCTATCTATACACCAAGGTGGCGTGCATAATAGAACACTACTCCACTGGACGGCAAATCAAGTGGCACGACACAGAAGAGTTTCCTGTGTCCAAAATTCTTTTTGAAAAGCAGAGTCAGCTCTCTGACTTGGTGAAGAAAGCAGCCCCCGAAGGGAAGAAGAAGATGCAGGAGACAAAGCAGCAGACTGCCTCTCCCTCTCAAGCCGGGAAAAGGAAGCAGCCGGAGGAATCTCAGCCAGTTGTATCTCCTCCTGCCAAAAAGAAGCTCAAATTCAAGGCAGCCAACAAGCCAGCTGAGGAGACAGCAGAGAAGCAAGCTGATAAGCCAGCTGGATCTGAATCCACTCCCACAGCCTCTCCTGTCCCCCACCCTGACCCGGAGGATGCTATTCCCCTTCGCCGAATTCTTCAAGCATCCTCACAACCCGCTCCAGCTGATCTTACATCAGCTGGAACTCCTCAACAACACTCTATTCTCCTTCCTCCTCAACAACACTCTCTTCTCCTTCATCTTCATCCTCAGGTACCACACCCAGCGTCCTCTCCTACTTCTTCAGTACCTGAAACCATCCAATTCTCAGCACCCAACTCACCTAAAGAGCCCCATCCAGCTGACGATCCTTTGCAGTTGGATGATGAAAACCAATCTGAACCATCTAGCCCCTCTTCCTCTGAGGAAATCGAAATCCTCATTCCCAGAGCCGTTGCACGTGCTGCCACTATCATGAGGTTCGAGGACCTCAGGCTTCAAGGAATAAAGAGTGCACTGCAACAATTTCCTTCTCTTGCTTCTCTACCCGCCGCATTAGTCGCCGTCAGCGACTTCAAATTTTATCTAGCTACCAAGATGGCTACTTGGTACGCAAATGAAGAACTTGTGGAGTTCTACACTTTTGATAAGCTCAAAGCCGAAGAAGCAGCTCTACAAGAGATATTTGGATTTGGAAGTCTTCAGGATGCTTTTGAGCATCAAGACGAGCTGATCCAAATCCTCATCCAAAAGGTTGAACAGGATGAAGTACCACCTTCTGAGGAGGTCATCTCAAGAGCTACCTACACAATCTCAGCTGGATTGTTCTAGTTGGGACTGCCAAGGAAGTTGTCCCTGCCGACACAGCTGAGGCAATAATGATTGACGAATGGCCAACTAATGCAACAGTTGAGCCTACCAAAGCTGCCCCACAAAGTCCAGATGCCGATGACACTCGCTCACTGGTCGAGATCGAGGCAGTAAAACCCAGCCAAGTCGAATCCGGGACCCAGACGGATCCTAATATGCTTTCTGATGCAATGAAGGACGAGATCGCCAAACAAGTTGAGGAAATCCTATTCCACGATAGACTCAAATCAAATGTTGACAACCTTCTGCGCATCACAGCTGTAGAATGGCAAGTTCATTGTAATGGACAGTCCATTGATGAAGTTCACAGATTTGCCCAGAGTCTACAGGAAAGCACCAGTCAAGATCTCAGGCAATCTCTCGTTTCTCAACGAATTGATCAGACAAATCATCTAGAGAAGAGAGTCCCTGAGATCATCTCAAACCTCCAAGCTCCATTGGAAAGCAGCGTCAACGACTTATCCAGCCAGCTGGAAGCTCTCCAACAGCAGACTCTCTCCAACAGAATCGATATTCACCACTGTTCAATCTCTACAAGAAGCCGGACAATCGCTTCAAAGCCGGAAGAATAAAGACAACACAGCTCAATCTCGTCACAGCAGACAACTCAGCCAAGATTGCTGATATTGACAAAGCCCTGGCCCAGCTGAATGAGACAGTTGTCAACCTCACCTCCGCTCTTGTTGATAATGCCAAAAAGGGGGAAGGTAATGACAAGAGAAAAACATCAAGGACGGACAAAGAGAAAGTTGTAGCTGAAGACGAAATCCAAGTGATACAGTCTGAGATTGATGAGGTTGTTGCTGAGCTGGATGCAGAAGAACCAGCTGGACGGAAAGGAAAATGGAGCAAAATGATCATCCCTCTTGCCAAAGCTAGTGGAGCCACGCCAGAACAGTTCAATGATACTCAATGGCTCTGCAACTTTGTGAATAAACAAAAGCAAGAGATGAAAAGCTTTCAAGAGCAGCAAAAGAAGACAGAAAGTCTGCTCAATGCCGAAGAAAAGAAGCAGAAGAAGAAAAGAGCAAACATAAGAGCAGCAAAGAAAAAGTCTCAGATGCCAATGAACTGGAGAAGAACAGATGAATGGATCCCAGAAGAGTTAAACGACGATTGGGAACATACAAAATTTGAGTTCATTGAAGATTACTACTATCTGGGAGCTTACCCTAATACGCCCCCAGATGTTGCTTTCAAGATGCATCTGAATGAGCTTTTTCATCAAGATAGAATGACTGCGAAAGCATTCTTTAATGCTGCAAGTACCGCAAAGATCCAATTCACTGCTCCCCAACTGTATCATCTCCAGCCTCCGCTGATACCTGGAACTCATCTTCCTGACAAATCGAAAATTATCGCAGAAGTAAATAGATGGGCAATCAGGAGAAAAGTTTCCAAGGTAAACAAAGAAGAAGAATACAGGAAGCTGGAACAGATGATATTCAACCGGTACAGGTTAAGAACAGATGAGCAGCTGGAAGAAGATAGATTGAAGAATCAGCAGCAGCAGCAGAAATGAAGACCCAGCTAACTGGGATTTAATTTTGTTTTTTCTTTCAGTTTGTTAATCCTGTAATTCTTGTAATCATCTTTGTGGATTAATAAAACTGAAATGTGTTTGCTCTCAAGCTCACCCTGATGACAATAACTCTTTGTCCAGGCACTGAACTCTGAATTTAATCTTCTGAAATATTCTTATCATTTTGAAACCCACTTTCTCATTTAGGGGGAAGTAGGTTGTTTTTCTCAGTTAGGTTTTGGCATCATCAAAAAGGGGGAAAATGTTGGGAAAATTCTAGAGTTTTGATTCAATTCCAAAACCCAACTGTTCTCCAACCTAGTAGATGAATATACAAACCTAAGTTAAGCTTACCAGCTCGCTTGTTTGAGCCTTAGATTTTCTAAGTTTACAGGTAAGGAAGCTGAAGACGAAAGAAGACCCAGCTCAGCTGGACCCAAAGTCAGCTGAAAGGTTTCTTAGCTGAACAGAGTTCAAAGACTGAGCTGAGTCAGACTGACTCTCAAGACAAGAAGAGTGGATCCAGCCAAGGAGATCCAACGGAGCTGAATATATTGAGCTGACTCAAGTCTAAGAGAGTCAGCTGAGCAGACAAAAAGGGAACTAACTCTGAAGTCGTCACTTCAAGTTAGTTTACCCAATCCAGCTCTAAATTCAAAAACCAGCTCGAAAGACAGAAATCCCGGTGTCAGAGGAAGTCAATATATCTCGACCAATGAGGGATCGACATCTCAGCATCATAGAAAGGCGAACCTAGGATCTGACACAATGATGAAGATAGGTGAAGATACACTCAACGGCAGATCGACAAATCAGAGAGTAGGTAAGATTCCAACGGCTCCTCCAACGGCTAGATTTGAATCTCTACCTATAAATACCAGTCTTCAACCTCAGAATCAGACACGAAAAACTCTCTACAAGCTTTCAACCTCTCTGAATCTCTCAAGTTTAAAAAAGCTCTCCAGCAGTTATCTAACTCTTTGAAGAACACTTAAATTCTTAAGTGTTTACTTTCAGAAACTGCTTTAGTTTTTCGTCTGATCAATAGGCAGAAATCATAGTAAATCCAAAGCCTAGATCTGAACGAGTTCATCTTCCAAAGTTCTTCATTGTAAGAACTCGTTCAAAGTTGGAAACCAAAACCCTCCTTTACCCAGAAAAGATTAGGTCAAGGTTACGCCCTCTCGAAGCGCGAAATTCGAGTGTAAGGTAGTTCAGTACCCGAAAACTGAAAAGAGATAGGCTTCTACAGTGCCCGTAAACTGTTAGAACACAACTCAAGGTAGAGCTACGAAGTTGCTTGGTACTCGTAAACCAAGTGGTTATCCTTAGTGGATTTACCAGCTAAAAACTGGTCGTGGACGTAGGAGTTCTCTCTCCGAACCACGTTAAAATTCCGTGTTCTTTATTGCTTTATTCAGTCTTTGCATTTTGTATTTAAAGAACTAACCGCATTTGCACAACACAAGTTTTCAAAGCTTAAGTTCTCTGGCTGAGTGACCCAGCCAGCTGCATTTGTTTCAAACCTGCTTAACTGAAAACTGAAACTAAGTTTTTCTGAGATTTTGTAAATGGAACGAGCTAAGTTTTTCTTTCCATCACTTTCCGCACAACCAGCTGAGTTATCAGTCCAGCTGATCACCTTCTTTAGAATTCAGCTGAACTCATAACTGAGCTCTCACTCAACTCTGTTTTAATTTGTCAATCGTTTTCAAAAATCCCTCTTCGGTGTATTCACCCCCTCTACACCGAAGACCTCATTCCGGGACCATCACCATGATTTATTTATTTCTATTTTTGTTGGTTTCATCTTGTTCCATTCCTCCGATTTTAACTTGTTTGTTTGTTTTGCAGTGTTGGGAATCGTTGGCATGAGGATGTTAAAAAAAAAAAGGACAAACCAGCTACCGCTGGGATTGAGCGGCCGCTGAAGGGTGTGTTCGCAGAATTACGCCCAACGAGCGCTCGAATTGAGCGAGCGCTGAAAAGAAACTGGCGTTGGAAACAAGCGCGCGCTAGCTCGTACTTTCAAGTTGCAGATTTCAGAGTCCGCTAGGATTGAGCTGCTGCTGGATGGTGTGTTCGCAGAATTGCGCCCAATGAGCGCTCGAATTGAGCGAGCTCTGAAAAGAAACCGGCGTTGGAAACAAGCGCGCGCTAGCTCGTACTTTCAAGATGCAGATTTCAGAGACCGCTGGGATTGAGCGGCCGCTAGAGGGTATGATCGCAGAATTGCGCCCAACGAGCGCTCGAACTGAGCAAGCGCTAAGATTCAGCCGGCGCCGAGAACAAGCAAGCGCTGGAAACAAGTCTTGAGGCGTAGTTTGGGAGATCGCTGGAAGACAGCGTGCGGTGTATTTCTTCCCTATAAAAGGGCAGATTGATGTGCCCTAATTTCATTTTAAAACAACAGCCGCTCGCTCTCAACTCCTCCTGATTCCAATCCTTCACCCGTTCATCTCATCGCCCAAATTTCCAGCCCCCGCTTAATTCCAGCCACCGCCGACTTCCTCGCTCACTTTCAGCCGCCTGCCGCCATCAGCCACCGTTCCGTCTCAGCCTAATTTCAGCCGCCGCTCTAATCCAACCGGCGCTCAATTTAAGCCAACGTCCTATTCCTGCCGCCACCTGTTTTTCCGTCTGCCACCATCGACCACCGTCAGTCCAGCCGACGCTCACTTTCAGCGACCGCTCGTTTTCATCCGGCGCTCCTTTTCAGCGACCGCTCGTTTTCATCCGGCGCTCCTTTTCAGCCGGCGCTCAATTTCAGCAGCTGTTTCTTTTCGGCCGGGGTTCCAGTTCAGTCATCTTTCCATCTGCTCAACAATGCCTCGTACCAAGAATGCTCCGTCCAGTCATGTCAGTGACGAGGAGATGGACGATTTTGAGGAAACACCCGAAGATAAATCAGCTCTGTACAATGCTCAATTTCCAGTGTATGCTGATCTTGAAGGTAACTTATTCCAGAAATTTGATCAATTTGATGTTACGCACCCTCGGTTATTAGATTGGAAGTTACTGGAGAGTTTGGGTATTGATAAAAGGGTGTCTCAGTTATTGAAAAATATCGGTTTGTCCACTTTTGCTAAAATGGAATTAGACGGGTATAAACCCTTATGTTTTGAATTTTTGAGCACCATGAAAGTAACTATCGAAGTCAAGGGGGAAATAAAGGAGATTACTTGTCGGATGCAAGGGCAGAAATTTACATTGAATTTAAACACCATGCAAGATATGTTTGGTTTTCCGGTTACTGGCATTGGGAGAAGGCCAAAGTCATTTGATGTTGAAACGGCATGGCAAGAGATTAAGGGGTGCGAGAATTGGAGAACCAACGGGTCGCCGAATGGGTTTATCAAAGACCCAGCACTCGTCGTTGTGCACAAATTCATTGCATACAATGTCTCGGGAAAGGAGCAAGCTAACAAAGTAAATTCTACTAAGGTTTGTCTGTTACGGTGTGCCACGGCAAAGATCCGAATTTGCCATTCCAGTTTCATTTGGAGAGCAATGGAAGGAATGCATAATCGACAAGGTTCTCATGCTTCCCTGTGCGGCATAATTACTGCTTTGGCTCAGCATTTTGGTGCTTTGTCTTCTGCAGAGTCTGCACCTCAAGATCAACAGTGGTGCGCCGATATTTGATAGACCTTAGTGAGCTTAAGGGTGCTCAAATTGCCTTTGACAGGAAGACGCTGGTTCCTCATGAACAACGTCATTGCGTTCGGGAATATTTCAATGATCAGATTTTAGCGGCCAACAGACAAGATGGCGCAGGAACCTCAGCTGGACCCTATGTTGTGCAGCCCCAGACTACTCCCTACTCTCACATTCCAGACTCCGATCCACTTCATACCACCATGCCTTCTTATGACTTCCAGATGTTGCGTGATGACTTGAGGTCATTTCGGGACCATTATGATGCTACTCAGACTGCATTCAACCACGAATTTGGCGAGTTCCGCCACGAAGTTTATCATCGCCTCGACACGCAGCAGCAGCGGATGTCGGCATTGGAGGCCCAATGGAGTGCATGGACAGTTGCTCACTCACCACCACCACCACCATTTCAGCCAGACGAGCAGTGACTTCTCACTGCTCCGGGGTTAGCTATTTTTGTCCTTTGTGTGAGTCGTGCTTTAGGTATTTTTTATTGTGGTTTGTTTTCATCGTGTGTTTTTCTTCTTTTGTGTTTCAGGTATCTCAGTTCGTTTTTGCGGGATTACCACTGTCCGGGATTCCCAACGTTGCCGGCTCTACATACTCAGGGACGTATCTATCTCTACTTTTTACTCCCGTTGTCGGGTTATTTTGTTAGCCTTGAGGACAATGTTTGTTTTAAGTGTGGGGGGTCGTTCTTATGTTTTGAGCCATCTCTTGTAATTTATGTCGTTCTGTGTTGTGTATTTTGTGTTTTTGTGGCACTTAGTACTTTCTTTCCGATAGTGAACTGCTATGATTTGAGGAGTTAATTGTTTGTAATCTCTATTAATTGATCATGCTTATTAATTGGTTCTCGTGGTTTTAGCTCTAGAATTTGAGTCATTTTGAAAGTGAGTATTGTGATGATTTGTGCTGTGGGGTACTATCTGTGAGAATTGGATTGACGAGGATAATCTTACTTGTTTTGACTTTTGTTCTCTCTGATAATCTTGTTAAAAAAAAGGGTAATAAGGATCTCTGCTCCTCTAGTGTAAACTATGAGCATGAGAAACCACACAAGGAGACTTGGGGATAATCCCTAAGGGTGAACCTTGTGAATTTTGATCCGAGTACCTCTAAATAAATAAATAAATAAAAAAAGAGACATAAATAAGGGGATGTGACATGGATTCTACTCCTATCGTGCGTAGCTTTTTCTTTGAAATCTTGCATGATGAGTATAGGAAACCACATTAGGAAACTCGGACATTTTGACCGATGACTTCACCTAATGAATTTTGTCCTAAGTTCTATCCTCAATTCCTTATTAAAAAGAAAGAAATGAATTTCATGCTTGAATGTTAAAGAGAGCATTTGTCATGACTTGTTTGGTTCGTCTTATGATTGATGATTCTCGTTAGATGGGCAACATGCCAAATTGGATTAGTGCTTAATTTTAAGATTGATGATTATTCTAGCTTTGAGCTTCGTGAAAGTAATTAATCCAACCAAAATCTTGGCATGTGTTAGCTCCGTGCCCATATTCTCCACTATACGCTACCGAACCCTCCGTGTAATCATAGCTCAGATGTCTCTCTATCTCAGGATAGGTGAAATCCCACATATCATCCTCCAGTTTCGCTAATCACTGCGCAAACAAAAACACAAAACCGATCAAGCGCACCTGGGGGAGAAATAAGAATAACAAAAATAAAATAAAAATAATTACAAAAATAAATACGGAAAATAAAATAATACAAGAAAACAATTCGCCTAAAGCCTTCCCCGGCAACGGCGCCAAATTTTGTTTCAACTCAAAACACCTTCGAATTGACTCGTAAGAGAACGAGGTCAATGTAGGGCGACAAGCTGACCTAAGTCGTATTCTCAAGGAAGGCTCAACAGGGCTAATGCCACTCGTATTATTTATACAAAACAGAAAATAATCCTAAACATTCTAAACCAAGGAATTCGAGATAACAAGAACTAAACTAATAAAAGCAATAAAATAACAAATAAATAACAAGAAAAATAAGAAGAAAGAAAAGTAGAAAGAAAAGTGTTAGGGATTAGATTCTTCTCGTCGATTTCTCACTAAACTTATTACAGATTAATTCTATTAATTTATCACGCATAATCAACTTCAACATAGGGTTAACATTAATAGCTTTCGCGTCAATCCGATAAACCCTAAAGACTAAATTATACGATCTAGATTAATTATTAGACATGCGTTTCCGGTCAATCTAATGTTGAGAGAACCATAATCGAGCAGTAGAATCATCCATCGATCTCATCCACTACTTATAAATATCGAATAGTGATCAATTATCCAATATAATGAAAACCAATTCAATCAACGGCAATTAATAATAGAACAAGCACGGATCGAAAACGATTCGAATATCTAAACCCTAAACAAGAAATTAGCTAAGCATAGAATAATTCATCGAATAATAATCACAAGAATTCACCGATTAAATTAGAAGAAATACAACGAAGAAATTCTTACAATAAAACCTCACCGATTAAATTAGAAGAAATACAACGAAGAAATTCTTACAATAAAACGGGTGTGATTCTTGAATAATAATCCTCCTTGTTCTAGCCAAGCGAAAAAGAAAGAAATGAAAAAGAAAAGAAACGGAGAAATGAAAAACGAGAGTTGCTGCCGCTCGTCAAAGAATGAGTGTGTGAGAGTGAGTATTCCCCAAAACCCTAGCTGCTGATTTTGTTTTTAAATATCGCGCAAGAGTAAGCGTTACAAGTTTCTGCCGTCCAGCGATCGCTCGAATCAAGCGCCCGCTGGAACTCAGATCTGCGAAGGTGAACCCAGCGCCGGCTGGAGCAAGATATGCGAACTCATCTCCAGCGCTCTCCCACTTCCAGCGGCGGCTCCATTCCAGCGCTCTCCCACTTCCAGCGGCGGCGACGTCTGACCTCCAAGCAACAACCCCAGCTCCCAACAGCGGCGGCGTCTGACCTCCCAGCAACAGCACCAGCTCCCAGCGGTGGCTGGGCTCTAGTTTCCAGCAGCGGCCGCAGCAGGTTCCCGCAGCAGCTCCAGCGCCGTTCACGTCCAGTTCTACCGCTGCTGCATTTGTCCAAGAGAAGTTGTTCGCTGCAGCTGTGTGTTGTTCGTCTCCTCAGCGGGAGAATTAGTGAGTGCAGCTGCTGTTGTTATTCTCCAAAGTATGAGAAAGAACTGGCTGCTCTCGTCTGTTCTCTCCTCGAGCTGCTGTCCAACAATGATCAAGAAGCTGCTGCTCGTCTCCCGCATCGTTCGTAGCCGCCGCCGCCGTGGTCGAGCTGCTGCTGTCCAGCGTGAGTTGCTTGTGTGCTGCTGTTCTTCACATGTTGCTTTCGTTCTAGAGATGCTGTCCAAGAGCTGCTGTACCAGCCTCCCCGTTGCTGCTGTGCGTGGAGTTGTTGTGTTCGAGCTTAACGTCTCCCCTTCCATCACTTTTCATCCAAAAACTCGACAACCTACACTAACCACATGAAAAACCAAAAAGAATAAAACAAAGCCAAAATACGAGTAAAATACACGGGAAACATAAATGCAAGCACAAAAATACGACGAACTAAACCCTTAAAAACGACACAAATAATGACTAAACAAACCCTCCACACTTAAACCTTTGCTTGTCCTCAAGCAAACACCAAACCGACAAAACAAAGGAGATAAATTCATGCAAGCTTATTATTGTAATTCAAAGTAACTGGCGAATTTTTCAACAATGTACAAAAGATATACATCAGGACAAAGATAAAAAATTGAATTGAAATGCATGATATTTCCCGTCTATGCAAATTATCAATCGGATCAGACCTGACTCCCCATTAGAAGTGATTTAACTAATGTGACCGCTTTTACCAACAAGTTTCATTTTTTTATTTTTTTTAGAACTGTGAAATTTGAAATGGAATTCTGAACAATATTCGTTAGGTATAATTTTGGAGAAATCCAAACTCCCTAACGTGGTTTCCCATTCTCATTTATCACTTTGTAATAAAGAGGAGCAGAATTCAAATTCCACCGATTTTCACACAGAAGTTCACTTTCGAGAATTTTTCTCTTTTCTCACATTTTTTTTATTTTAGAAACGAGTATCTAAGCAGTCACAATGTTAAAACTCCCTCAAACTTCAGTCAGACAAATCACCTCAATTTAATTCGCATAAACAAGTCTCATATCACAATTCAACCAATAAAACCAAGTCCCAAAGAGTATCAATCCGACATTATTAAAAATTCAATCCAGTAAAGTCAAAATCACATAATTCAATTGCATAAAATTTAGCATCAGTTAAGTCAAATTTGGGCAGAAAGATGGACTCACAAATAAGCCAAAACAAGCAAAAAAAAAAAAATCAAAATCCACAAAAACATGCATCCCACACAAGCAATATATACATTTCCCCTCCACACTTAAAACAAAGCAATGTCCTCATTGCACAGAAAACAAGAAAGGGAAAGAACTTGACTGCCCTGATTTATCGGCTTGTGTGGTACTTGTAGTTCTTTACATTTTACTTGATCCGCCTCAATTCAGGGTTTGTCGGCCTCCTAAAACAAAACAGAAAAGAACAAAACAAAACACTTAAACAAAACCAAAAATAACAAAAATAATAAAAATAAAGCAATTAAAATCGTGGGTTGCCTCCCACGCAGCGCTAGGTTTTAAGTCGCCAGCCCGACTAAGCCAATGTTATCCAAATTCCTTTTCAAGCTTGAGCCATTCCATCGTTTGGATTAGCTCATCTTTATCATCCACGTCTGCCGGTCCTGAAATAATTAATAGGACAAAGGTTGTCCTATTTTCCCGTGTGGAATCTCCCTCCACACTTAAATTGGCAGCGTGGGCCGGTTTCACCTCTCCTCCACATATGTAATCCTGTCTTGAAACACGAAAGAAAGTATCCGAAGCAATAATATAATGGAAATACTGATCAACTGGAGGTAAGGGTTTAGAAATTTCACAAATCATGGCATCACAGAGTGTATTTATTGTAGCCATAGACAGCTCCTCAAACCACTCTGTGACTTCCTCTTCATCTTCCTCCAAGATATCCATTCCACTACTCATTGCATCGTGCTCATGCTCATAATCGTCCTCCTCTGTAATTTGCTCTTCCTCGCTATTATGTTCCACGAGGTTGCCCACAATGTCAACCAACTCTCCAACACGAGTTTCAATGCGCGCAATGGACACATCAATAGACTCAAATCTTTGTGTGGTCGACTGGATGAAAGATTGGAGCGTATCTTCTAAAGAAGATTCTTGAGGTGGATGTTGTAGTGAATTCGGATACTGGGCACTTTCATTCCAACCAAAATACGGGTTGGAAATCCAACCAAAATCTTGGCATGTGTTAGCTCCGTGCCCATATTCTCCACTATACGCTACCGAACCTTTCGTGTAATCATAGCTCAGATGTCTCTCTATCTCAGGATAGGTGGAATCCCACATATCATCCTCCAGTTTTGCTAATCACTGCGCAAACAAAAACACAAAACCGATCAAGCGCACCTGGGGGAGAAATAAGAATAACAAAAATAAAATAAAAATAATTACAAAAATAAATACGGAAAATAAAATAATACAAGAAAACAATTCGCCTAAAGCCTTTCCCGACAACGGCGCCAAATTTTGTTTCAACTCAAAACACCTTCGAATTGACTCGTAAGAGAACGAGGTCAATGTAGGGCGACAAGCTGACCTAAGTCGTATTCTCAAGGAAGGCTCAACAGGGCTAATGCCACTCGTATTATTTATACAAAACAGAAAATAATCCTAAACATTCTAAACCAAAGAATTCGAGATAACAAGAACTAAACTAATAAAAGCAATAAAATAACAAATAAATAACAAGAAAAATAAGAAGAAAGAAAAGTGTTAGGGATTAGATTCTTCTGGTCGATTTCTCACTAAACTTATTACAGATTAATTCTATTAATTTATCACGCATAATCAACTTCAACATAGGGTTAACATCAATAGCTTTCACGTCAATCCGATAAACCCTAAAGACTAAATTATACGATCTAGATTAATTATTAGACATGCGTTTCCGGTCAATCTAATGTTGAGAGAACCATAATCGAGCAGTAGAATCATCCATCGATCTCATCCACTACTTATAAATATCAAATAGTGATCAATTATCCAATATAATGAAAATCAATTCAATCAACGGCAATTAATAATAGAACAAGCACGGATCGAAAATGATTCGAATATCTAAACCCTAAACAAGAAATTCGCTAAGCATAGAATAATTCATCGAATAATAATCACAAGAATTCACCGATTAAATTAGAAGAAATACAACGAAGATATTCTTACAATAAAACCTCGCCGATTAAATTAGAAGAAATACAACGAAGAAATTCTTATAATAAAACGGGTATGATTCTTGAATAATAATCCTCCTTGTTCTAGCCAAGCCAAAAACAAAGAAATGAAAAAGAAAAGAAACGGAGAAATGAAAAACGAGAGTTGCTGCCGCTCGTCAAAGAATGAGTGTGTGAGAGTGAGTATTCCCCAAAACCATAGCTGCTGATTTTGTTTTTAAATATCGCGCAAGAGTAAGCGTTACAAGTTTCTACCGTCCAGCGATCGCTCGAATCAAGCGCCCGCTGGAACTCAGATCTGCGAAGGTGAACCCAGCGCCGGCTGGAGCAAGATATGCGAACTCATCTCCAGCGCTCTCCCACTTCCAGCGGCGGCGACGTCTGACCTCCAAGCAACAACCCCAGCTCCCAACAGCGGCGGCGTCTGACCTCCCAGAAACAGCACCAGCTCCCAGCGGTGGCTGGCTCCGGTTCCGGCGGCCGCAGGAGTTCCCGCAGAGCCTCGGCCGCCGTTCACGTCCAGTTCTACCGCTGCTGCATTCGTCCAAGAGAAGTTGTTCGCTGCAGCTGTGTGTTGTTCGTCTCCTCAGCGGGAGAATTAGTGAGTGCAGCTGCTGTTATTATTCTCCAAAGTATGAGAAAGAGCTGGCTGCTCTCGTCTGTTCTCTCCTCGAGCTGCTGTCCAACAATGATCAAGAAGCTGCTGCTCTTCTCCGCCATCGTTCGTAGCCGCCGCCGCCGTGGTCGAGCCGCCGCCGCCGTGGTCGAGCCGTCTTGTCCAGCGTGAGTTGCTCGTGTGCTGCTGTTCTTCACATGTTGCTGTCGTTCTAGAGATGTTGTCCAAGAGCTGCTGTACCAGCCTCCCCGTTGCTGCTGTGCGTGGAGTTGTTGTGTTCGAGCTTAACGTCTCCCCTTCCATCACTTTTCATCCAAAAACTCGACAACCTACACTAACCACATGAAAAACCAAAAAGAATAAAACAAAGCCAAAATACGAGTAAAATACACGGGAAACATAAATGCAAGCACAAAAATACGACGAACTAAACCCCTAAAAACGACACAAATAATGACTAAACAGCCACCAAAATAAGGAAATCAAACTATGCTAAAAGCACTCCAAAGTTATCTAAGAACCTCTCCCAAAACGAGTTAGAATCAGAATTCTCCAAATACAGAACCCTAGCTGAACTAAATAAACGCGCAGCAGGCGTTACTTAATTCCAGCGCTCGCTGTATTCAAATCTGCGAACTCAATTCCAGCGACCGCTGGAACTGAGCGACAGCTTAAATCCGGCGCTCTCCCAAAGGCAGCGATCGCTGGCTGCTGCTTTGTTCACGCCAAAACTTGTTCCTTTCTTGTGCACAATCCATCCCTCCACTGTTTTCTCCTTTTAGTTCTTCAAACCCTACAACCACCATAAACCACACCAAAGCAACCAAGGATAGCCAAAAACGAGAAATAAAAGACGGAAAACATGCACACACACACGAAAACACGACTCAACAACAGCATAAAAACATAACATAAAACGACTAAACAAACCCCCCCACACTTAGCACTTTGCTTGTCCTCAAGCATAAACAACAATAATTTGAGGAGAAAATGATAAATAATCACAATCAAAAGATCATGCAAATCAATTACTTTCACGAAGCTCAAAGCTAGAATAATCATCAATCTTAAAATTAAGCACTAATCCAATTTGGCATGTTGCCCGTCTAACGAGAATCATCAATCATAAGACGAACCAAACAAGTCATGACAAATGCTCTCTTTAACATTCAAGCATGAAATTTATTTCTTTCTTTTTAATAAGGAATTGAGGATAGAACTTAGGACAAAATTCATTAGGTGAAGTCATCGGTCAAAATGTCCGAGTTTCCTAATGTGGTTTCCCATACTCATCATGCAAGATTTCAAAGACAAAGCTACGCACGATAGGAGTAGAATCCATGTCACATCCCTTTATTTATGTCTCTTTTTTATTTATTTATTTATTTAGAGGTACTCGGATCAAAATTCACAAGGTTCACCCTTAGGGATTATCCCCAAGTCTCCTTGTGTGGTTTCTCATGCTCATAGTTTACACTAGAGGAGCAGAGATCCTTATTACCCTTTTTTTTAACAAGATTATCAGAGAGAACAAAAGTCAAAACAAGTAAGATTATCCTCGTCAATCCAATTCTCACAGATAGTACCCCACAGCACAAATCATCACAATACTCACTTTCAAAATGACTCAAATTCTAGAGCTAAAACCACGAGAACCAATTAATAAGCATGATCAATTAATAGAGATTACAAACAATTAACTCCTCAAATCATAGCAGTTGACTATCGGAAAGAAAGTACTAAGTGCCACAAAAACACAAAATACACAACACAGAACGACATAAATTACAAGAGACGGCTCAAAACATAAGAACGACCCTCCCACACTTAAAACAAACATTTTCCTCAAGGCTAACAAAATAACCCGACAACGGGAGTAAAATGTAGAGATAGATACGTCCCTGAGTATGTAAAGCCGACAACGTTGGGAATCCCGGACAGTGGTAATCCCGCAAAAACGAACTGAGATACCTGAAACACAAAAGAAGAAAAACACACGATGAAAACAAACCACAATCAAAAATACCTAAAGCATGACTCACACAAAGGACAAAAATAGCTAACCCCGGAGCAGTGAAAAGTCACTGCTCATCTGGCTGAAATGGTGGTGGTGGTGGTGGTGGTGGTGGTGAGTGAGCAACTGTCCATGCACTCCATTGGGCCTCCAATGCCGACATCCGCAGCTGCGTGTCGAGGCGATGATAAACTTCGTGGCGGAACTCGCTAAATTCGTGGTTGAATGCAGTCTGAGTAGCATCATAATGGTCCCGAAATGACCTCAAGTCATCACGGAACATCTGGAAGTCATAAGAAGGCATGGTGGTATGAAGTGGATCGGAGTCTGGAACGGGAGAGTAGGGAGTAGTCTGGGGCTGCGCAACTGAGGGTCCAGCTGAGGTTCCTGCGCCATCTTGTCGGTTGGCCGCTAAAATCTGATCATTGAAATATTCCCGAACGCAATGGCATTGTTCATGAGGAACCAGCGTCTTCCTGTCAAAGGCAATTTGAGCACCCTTAAGCTTACTAAGGTCTAACAAATATCGGCGCACCACTGTTTGATCTTGAGGTGCAGACTCCGCAGAAGGCAAAACACCAAAATGCTGAGCCAAAGCAGTAATTATGCCGCACAGGGAAGCATGAGAACCTTGTCGATTATGCATTCCTTCCACTGCTCTCCAAATGAAACTGGAATGGCAAATTCGGATCTTTGCCGTGGCACACCGTAACAGACAAACCTCAGTAGAATTTACTTTGTAAGCTTGCTCCTTGCCCGAGACATTGTTTGCAATGAATTTGTGCACAACGGCGAGTGCTGGGTCTTTGATAAACCCATTCGGCGACCCGTTGGTTCTCCAATTCTCGCACCCCGTAATCTCTTGCCATGCCGTTTCAACATCAAACGACTTTGGCCTTCTCCCAATGCCAGTAACCGGAAAACCAAACATATCTTTCATGGTGTTTAAATTCACTGTAAATTTCTGCCCTTGCATCCGACAAGTAATCTCCTTTATTTCCCCATTGACTTCGACAGTTACTTTCATGGTGCTCAAAAATTCAAAACATAAGGGTTTATACCCGTCTAATTCCATTTTAGCAAAAGTGGACAAACCGATATTTTTCAATAACTGAGATACCCTTTTATCAATACCCAAACTCTCCAGTAACTTCCAATCTAATAACCGAGGGTGCGTAACATCAAATTGATCAAATTTCTAGAATAAGTTACCTTCAAGATCAACATACACTGGAAATGGAGCATTGTACAGAGCTGATTTGTCTTCGGGTGTTTCCTCAAAATCGTCCATCTCCTCGTCACTGACATGACTGGACGGAGCATTCTTGGTACGAGGCATTGTTGAGCAGATGGAAAGATGACTGAACTGGAACCCCGGCCGAAAGGAAACAGCTGCTGAAATTGAGCGCCGGCTAAAAAGGAGCGCCGGGTGAAAATGAGCGGTCGCTGAAAGTGAGCGGCTGCTGGACTGACGGTGGTCGATGGTGGCAGACGGAAAAACAGGCGGCTGCTGGAATAGGGCGTTGGCTTAAATTGAGCGCCGGTTGGATTAGAGCGGCGGCAGAAATTAGGCTGAGACGGAACGGTGGCTGACGGCGGTAGGCAGCTGGAAGTGAGCGAGGAAGACGGCGATGGTTGGAATTAAGCGGGGGCTGGAAATTTGGGCGATGAGATGAACGAGTGAAGGACTAGAATCAGGAGGAGTTGAGAGCGAGCGGCTGTTGTTTTAAAATGAAATTAGGGCACAACAATCTGCCCTTTTATAGGGAAGAAATACACCACGCGCTGTCTTCCAGCGATCCCCCGAACTACACCTCAAGACTTGTTTCCAGCACTCGCTTGTTCTCGGCGCCGGCTGAATCTTAGCGCTCGCTCAGTTCGAGCGCTCGTTGGGAGCAATTCTGCGAACATACCCTCCAGCGGCCGCTCAATCCCAGCGGTCACTGAAATCTGCAACTTGAAAGTACGAGCTAGCGCGCGCTTGTTTCCAACGCCGGTTTCTTTTCAGCGCTCGCTCAATTCGAGCGCTCGTTGGGCGCAATTCAGCAAACACACCCTCCAGCAGCCGCTCAATCCCAGCGGTCTCTGAAATCTGCAACTTGAAAGTACGAGCTAGCGCGCGCTTGTTTCCAACGCCGGTTTCTTTTCAGCACTCGCTCAATTCGAGCGCTCGTTGGGCACAATTCTGCGAACACACCCTCCAGCGGCCGCTCAATCCCAGCGGTCACTGGTTTGTCCTTTTTTTTTTAACATCCTCATGCCACCGATTCCCAACACTGCAAAACAAACAAACAAGTTAAAATCGGAGGAACGGAACAAGATGAAACCAACAAAAATAGAAACAAATAAATCATGGGTTGCCTCTCATGCAGCGCTCGTTTTAACGTCGCAAGCTCGACGAGGAGGAGTCAATGATGTATGACAGAGTCGAGCATAATTGACTCGACTCCTTGTTTCCTTGGGTATCTCTCAAAATACTGCTTAACTCGATGTCCATTGACTTGAAAAGATTCCTTCGTCCATGGGTTAAAAAGCTTGACTACCCCATAAAGGTAGACTTCTTCAACAACAAATGGACCACTCCATCGAGATCTTAATTTCCCTGGGAACAACCGGAGACAGGAATTGAAGACAAGCACTTTCATGCCCGGTGTGAATTATTTCCTAAGAATTTGCTTGTCATGAAGCCTTTTCACCTTATCCTTGTAAATTCTTGCGTTTTCATAGGCTTCATTCTTCAATTCGTCTAACTCCGAGATTTGTAAAGCTCGTTCCTTCCCAGCACTTTGCAACTCAAAATTAGCAGCTTTGATGGCCCAAAAAGCTTTATGCTCTATCTCAACCGACAAATCACATGCTTTGCCATAGACTAAACGGTACGGACTCATCCCCAAAACCGTCTTATAAGCTGTTCTATATGCCCACAGAGCATCATTCAATCGACTGGACCAATCCTTTCTTGAGACTTTCACAGTCTTCTCAAGAATCCCCTTAATTTGCTTATTACTTGTCTCTGCTTGACCAGATGTCTAAGGATGATAAGGAGTAGCCACCTTATGAGTCACACCATTCTTCTTCATCAGCTTTTCAAACATTTTGTTACAGAAGTGGGACCCCCCATCACTAATGATTGCTCGAGGAAATCCGAACCTGCTCAGAATATGCCCCTGCACAAACTTTATAACCACATTAGCATCACACGTCCTAGTGGGGATAGCCTCAACCCACTTGGACACATAATCAACCGCTAACAGGATGTATTCAAATCCAAAAGAGTTTGGAAAAGGTCCCATAAAGTCAATACCCCAAACGTCAAAAATTTCAACAACAAGATTAATATTTAAGGGCATCTCATTTCTTTTTCCAATACTCCCCACCCTTTGACATTTCTCACAAGATAAGCAAAAAGTATGAGCATCTTTAAAAAGAGTTACCCAATACAATCCGGATTGGAGAATCTTCCGAGCTGTCTTCTGCCCCCCAAAATGGCCTCCACAATGCGATGCATGACACCACATTAAAACATCTTGTTGCTCCTCCTCTGGGACGCAACGCCGAATTACCTCATCTTTTCCCAGATGGAAAAGGTATGGATCATCCCAATAGTAATTCCTGCAATTCACTAAAAATCTTTTCCTCTCTTGGGAGGTAAGGTCAGGACGGAGTTCACCACAAGCAAGATAATTTACAATATCGGCAAACCAAGGTATTGAAGAAATCTCTAAAGCATGCTCAAATGGAAATGTGTCAGAAATATCATCATGCTTATGCGATGCACTTAGAATTCCCTCATAAGGGAGGCGAGATAGATAGTCTGCCACAGCATTTTCACTTCCTTTTCTATCTTTAATCTCAACATCAAACTCTTGAAGCAATAAAATCCATCTAATCAAACGAGGCTTTGCTTGGGTTTTAGTGAGTAAATGCCTCAGAACTGCATGATCATTATGTACAATAACTTTAGACCCTATAATATAAGACCTAAATTTATCCAATGAGAAGACAACAGCTAATAACTCTTTTTCAGTAGTGGTGTAATTTACTTGAGCACTATTCAAAGTAAGACTCGCATAATAAATCACACGAAGCATTTTATCAACACGCTGTCCTAAAACAGCTCCCACAGCAGAGTTAGATGCATCACACATAATTTCAAATGGTAAAGACCAGTCAGGAGCAATAACAACAGGAGCTGAAACTAATTTCTCCTTCAAAGTGTTAAAAGCAAGTAAACACTTATCATCAAAATCAAAAGAAGCATCATGAGCTAACAATTGGCACAAAGGCTGACTTATCTTAGAGAAATCCTTAATGAATCTACGGTAAAAACCCGCATGACCCAAAAAACTTCTAATTCCTTTAACATTGATAGGTGGAGGTAATCTTTCAATTACATCAACCTTAGCTTTGTCAACGCTAATTCCATGCTTAGACGCAACATGACCCAAGACAATCCCACTGGTCACCATAAAATGACTCTTTTCCCAGCTCAAAGTGAGATTACTTTCAATACATCTTTCTAGTACACGGTCAAGTTTGTTCAAACAGTCAGAGAATGATGATCCAAAAACTGAAAAATCATCCATGAATACCTCAATAAAATTTCCAATCATATCAGAGAAGATTGAGAACATGCACCTTTGAAATGTACCCGGTGCATTGCAAAGCCCAAAAGGCATCCTTCGACAGGCAAACGTTCCAAATGGACATGTGAAGGTAGTCTTCTCTTGGTCCTCCAGAGCAATCGCCACCTAAAAATAACCAGAACGACCATCTAAGAAACAATAAAAACTATGTCGAGCTAATTTATCCAACATTTGATCAATGAATGGAAGGGGAAAATGATCTTTTCGAGTGACTGCATTAAGTTTTCTGTAGTCAATACACATTCGCCACCCTGTAATAGTTCGTGTAGCCACTTGCTCTCCCTTGTCATTTTCAACCACTGTGACCCCTCCTTTCTTTGGAACCACGTGCACTGGACTAACCCATTCGCTGTCAGCCACTGGATAGATTATACCTTCAGCTAGCAATTTTAGAATTTCTTTCTTCACCACTTCCATTAGTGCTGGATTTAGCCTTCTTTGCCCCTCTCTCACCGGTTTTGCTCCTTTTTCTAGTACAATCCGGTGCATGCAAGTTGAGGGACTGATTCCCTTAATATCTGCTAAACTCCACCCGATGGCTTGCTTATTTTTCTTAAGCACAGCAATCAATTGCTCCTCTTTCTCCTTTGTTAGCTCGGCATAAATAATCACCGGCTTCTGCTCATCTTCCTCCAAGAAGACATACTTGAGGTGCTTAGGTAGCTGCTTAAGCTCAAGTTTGATTGGTGTTTTCTGCTCCTCACCTTCTATTGCCAAGATTTCCATCATACCAATGCTTTCTTCCAACAGAAAATCCATCTCTTGTTCTTCTAGTTCCTCAAACCTGCTCTCAGAGCTGCTTTCCTGCACAAAAACTTTCTCGGCCAAGGCATCAATGGCATCTATAAAATAACAGTTATCAACCAAAGAAAAAACATGTATAGCCCTATTGCTATGCACAGAGAATGAAACAGTTTCACCTAAAACAGACATTGTCAAAGTTCCACTCTTCACATCAATGAAAGTATTCGTGGTAGCCATAAATGGTCTACCCAATAGCAATGTATGCTTTTTCCCTGTCTCTTGGATATTTCCCACATCAAGGACAACAAAATCAATAGGGACAATTAACCCACCAACTTTCACAAGAATATCTTCGATAATTCCCTTAGGATATCGAACAAACCTATCCGCAAGTTGCAAACACATTCTCGTGGGTTTCAAATCTCCTAACTCTAATTGCTTGAATATAGAGTAAGGCATCAAATTTATCCCCGCCCCCAAATCAAACATGCCACATGCTTCTTTTCCATTACCCAAAGCGATTGTAATAGTAAAGCTACCTGGATCACCGAGCTTTGGTGGTAATGGATGCTGTAGGATTGCACTTGTTACTTCAGACACCACTATCTTCTCGTCTTCTCCAAACTTCCTCTTTGTAGATGCCAACTCTTTGAAAAACTTTACATAAGCTGGCACATTTCTGATCACATCAAGTAGAGGAAGGTTGACGTTGACTTTTGACAAGAGCTTGTAAAACTCTTGGAATTGTTGATCTTGCTTCACATTCCTCAATCTACTCGGGTAAGGAATTGGGGGAGTATAAGGATTCTCAGCCTTGTGAAGCACATGTTCTTTGCCTTTATCTTCCTTCTGCACAGCCTCATCCTTCTCAAGAGAAGAACTCTTCTTTTCTTGCGTATCATCCTCTTTCTCCTTAGGTTTTTCAACCTTATTGTCAATCACCTTGCCACTTCTTAGAATAGTCACGGCATGTGCTTGTTCAGGTTGACTTGGCAACTTTTCTCCTTGGTTTTGTTTCACCAGTTCTCCCACAGTACGGATTGTTCTGTTGTCGAGATTGATATCCTTGCATAGCAAAAACCTGTTTCTGTTGCTCAAGAAATTGAGCCTCTTCATCAAAATTAGGCTCAACCGTCCTCTGACAAATATTGGCCCCATGGCCATACTCACCACAAATTCCACAAGTTTCAGCAGACATAACCTGCTGATGTACCCCATCGAATGGCCTCACTAACTCCACTTTCCTAGTTAATTCAGCCAATTACTTAGTCACATCGTAACTAGGATTTGCTTCATTCACAGAAGCACGCTTTCCTCTGACACTCTTTTGTTGGGACGTAGTGGCCATTGTCTCGAAAATGTTAGAGACATCTTCGGCTGTGTGATTGCCAATATCCCCTCCAGCGGCATTGTCAACCATGTACTGAAAAGTTTGTGATAAACCATCATAGAAGAATTGATTCAACAATTCCGCCGATAAGTGATGATGTGGGCACTGCTGCTGCAAACTCCTGAAACGGTCCCAGGCTTCATGAAATGATTCACCCGAGGATTGAGCAAATGTGACTATCTGGGCCCGCAAGTCCTGAGTCTTCTGATTTGAATAATATTTAGCTATAAACTTCTCGTAGACTGCATCCCAATTTACCAACGAGTTTGGCGGAAGTGACATGAACCATGTCTTGGCTCGATCTTTCAGAGTGTATGGAAAGCACCTCATCTTCAATTGATCTTCGTTCAGACATTGTAAAGGGAAGGTCTGAACCACTGCATAGAACTCCCTGATGAAGTTCAAAGCATCTTCTGCGGGCATTCCATAGAAAGATGGAAGTTGGTTGAAGTGAATATTCTTCAACTCATAGTTTCTTGCTGCCTCGCCCAAGACGACACAAGAAGTTGCGGCCCCAATCACCGGGCGAGCGAAATCCCGCATATTTCTAACATTATTTGGGATTGCCATCTTCGGAATCTGAGACTCGTCACTTGAGGAGTGATTCTCACTTGATTCTTCTTCCTCCAAATTGGGTAACACTAATCCTTTTGGTCTGTGTATGCTATCAAACACGGGAGCCAATCTCCTGTTGAGACTTCGTCTACCTTGCATAAACAAACACAAAACACAAAAGAATCACGCGCACCTGTTGAAGAAAAAAAAATCAATAAATAAAAGTACAAATAAATACGAAAAATAAAAGTAACAATAAGAAATAATTCGCCTTCCCCGGCAACGGCGCCAAATTTTGTTTCAACTCTAAACACCTAGACTTGACTCGCAAGAGAACGAGGTCAATGTAGGGCGTCAAGCTAACCCAAGTCGTATTCACAAGGAAGGCTAAACAGGGCAAATACTCCTAGTATTACTTACACAGAAATTAAAATGATCCTAAACATTCTAAACCAATGATTTGAGAACAAAGAACCAAATAAAAGAGCAAATGAATGTAACAAATAAATGACGAAAGAGATAACCACGAGGAAAAAGTATTAGGGCTTAGATTCTTCTCTTTAATTCCTCACCAAGCTCGGTAATTATCAATTCACTTAATCAACTCGCATAATCCACTTCAATAAAAGGTTAACATCAATAACTCTCGTTTCAATCCGTTAAACCTTTAAGACTAAATTATACGATTAAGACTAAAGATTAGATATGCGTTTCCAGTCAATCTAATTATCGAAAGAATTATGATCGAGCAGTAGATTCATCTATCGATCTCATCTACTACCTAACAATATCGAACAATGGCTAATTATTCAATATAAAAGCAAACAATTCAATCAATACATAATTCACATATACCAAGCAAGGATCAGAATTAAATCGAATATCTAAACCCTAAATAAAAAGTTAGCTATCCATAGAACAATGCATCGAAGAGTTACAAGAGGAATTCATCAAATCCACCGTAAGAAATAGATTAAACAAGCAACCCTTACAATATTCGTGATGATGTTCACAATCAAAACCACGATCTTGTCTTTTTTAGCCACCAAAATAAGGAAATCAAACTATGCTAAAAGCACTCCAAAGTTATCTAAGAACCTCTCCCAAAACGAGTTAGAATCAGAATTCTCCAAATACAGAACCCTAGCTGAACTAAATAAACGCGCAACAGGCGTTACTTAATTCCAGCGCTCGCTGGATTCAAATCTGCGAACTCAATTCCAGCGACCGCTGGAACTGAGCTACCGCTTAAATCCGGCGCTCTCCCAAAGGCAGCGATCGCTGGCTGCTGCTTTCTTCATGCCAAAACTTGTTCCTTTCTTGTGCACAATCCATCCCTCCACTGTTTTCTCCTTTTACTTCTCAAACCCTACAACCACCATAAACCACACCAACGCAACCAAGGGTAGCCAAAAACGAGAAATAAAAGACGGAAAACATGCACACACACACGAAAACACGACTCAACAACAGTATAAAAACATAACATAAAACGACTAAACACCTTCTGCTCTCCAGCCTCTTGGTTTATATAGAGGTCTCAATTCTCAACCTCCTTCTTTCATAATTGCCTCGGATACCTTTGTTCCGTGGCCAGCCTGTATCTGACTCAGCGTAGGACCACTACTGTCATCCATTATTGAATAAGATCTGACTCAGCGTAGGACCACTACTGTCGTCCATTATTGAATAAGGACGCCAAACTTTCGGTGCTATTTTATGAATCATACCGCATTATCTTTGGTTGATAATGCTCCTCCTTTGCCTTTACCCAATTGGACTTTTATGGGTAATTTCTGTTCATCCACCCACTTCTGTCGTTTTCTTTTTAGTGGGTGCTCCAGCTCCGAGTCACATGACTCCACTAACCTGTGTCAGGAATCTACTTTTTTTCCGGGGCCCTGGGCGTCCTTACTTTTGGCAGCGCCTTGTGCTCGAGATGCTCGTTGGACCGAGCCTTCTCTTTTCCCTTTCTAGGCATGAACCCCTTTCCGAACTCTGGTTCTTTCTGGTTCTGACAATCCGAACAAACTCGCTCAGACCAGTTTCCAAAATGAGCCATGTTGCAGTATTTGCGATGAGTGTCTTTACTCGTCGCAATCTTGTTTTCCCAGAGCAAGGTTCTCTTTCTTCGAAAGCTTCCTCTGCGAATCTTGTAGATTTTCCTGTCATAGTGTTTAACAGGAATGATCCGTTCACTGAAATATGAAAAAATTTGAACGGGAACTTGACTTTGTCCATCTCAGTGAGACAGACCCATAATCCCCATGCTCTTCTGGTAGAGATGACGTCTTCCGGTAATGTAGAGACTAAAACAGTCTTTTTTTCTGCAGACGCTTTGATCTTTTCGAGGGCGCGTGCATCTGGTCTCCGAAGCCTAATATAGTGGAAGGCTTCATGGTTTCCTTTCCCTGCTGGTTCTGGGGCTGCACTAATGAAATACAGCTCCAAAATGTCACCTCGGCTAAGCTGTGGATTGTTAGCCCAGGTATCATACACCGCTTTTTGAATCCATTTGGGTAGATTCTTGATTTCTGCGAATGATGGAGATGTGGTATAAACTGAAGCAAGTGCTCCGAATTCATACCATCTTTTGACTTCGTGTGGATCTGAATTTGGCATCATCCACACCCGAGGATATTTCCCCGAAACATCAACCCTTATTCTTTCTGGGTTGATTCCAGTCCTTGTATTGAGCTTCTCCCAGCTAGCTTGATAAACCTGCCACGAAGAAGAAACTTCAATCTTATCAGTATTAATCTTAGAACTGCCAGTCATTGGCCTAAGATTAATCTATCCCTCTTTTTCCCCAGAGGTGTTGGGTTGACATGATGGTTCAGAGTGTGACCCCTGAATATCATCTTTTTCTTGGGGCAATGGTTCCGAAGATACCACCACCTTAGAACTTGGGAAAGAGGTATTTGAATCCTCTGCTACAGGTTTAGAGCCCTGTACTCGAAACTCTTCTTTTACCAAAGGATCTTTGGCCACCCGAAGGATTAGTGTTTGGCATGCAGCCCAGAGTTGCCTTTGAGACCATATGCAAGCTCGTATTATCTCGGTGACTTTCGTCTTATCGAGAGTCTGCAATCTTCCTGCTTGTTCAGCATTCAGAATGCACTCGTCCCACTCTCCCGTTAACATCTCCAGATTCTCTCTGAGATGCCTATGGGCCAGTAGAACGGAGTTCACATCAGTTTGCTCCATCTCTTGTTAGGAAATATGCAAGAACATTTTCGTGAGATTTCAAAACGACAATATCATAAATATAATATTGGCATTCAGCTTGCCATCTAATTAATCTAGCCTTTTCAGGCTTAGATTCAATCTTGTTTCTTAAGAAAGCCTTAACCTGTGTGTTATCGACTTTCAAAGTAAATTTCTTTGCTAATAAAAATAAAGGCCATTTTTTAAAAGCCTTTCGGACTGCAAAGAATTCTTTTTCGTTGATGTGCCATCGTACGGCCTCATCATCTGAGAATAAACCACTACAGTATCTGCAGGGTTCTTCTCCATTAGGAGTGATCTTAGTTAAGACTGCTGCCCACCAATAATCACTTGCGTCTATGTACAGGACCAAGTCGTCTTCGTCCTGTGGTATCCAGAGTTTTGGGAGATTTCTGCAAATCTCTTTTAACTCCTTCATACCCTGTCGATGTTCTTCTGTCCAGATGAACGGAACATCCTTTTTCAGTAATGTACTGAAAACTTTTCTATGTTTTGCAAGATCTTTGATAAATGGTCCCGCGAAATTAACAACTCCCAAGAAACTCTGAAGTTGTTTCTTTTCCTTTAGATTTTCAGGAAAATTTTGGACCTTCTGAACAATATGGTCCTGCAGAATAATTCCTGCTTCATCAATCTCGATACTCAGAAATTTCATTTTCCAAGTTGCAACGACTGCCTTCTTTTCAGACAGTACTAAACCTTCTTTATAACAAACATCTGCAAAGATCTCAAGATGTTTGATATGTTCTTCCATATTTTTTTATGCTATTAAAATATCATCAATATAGACGTACATAAAAGAAAAATAATCTTTAAACAGATTATCCATCTTTCTCTGAAATATTTGAGGCGCATTAGCTGGCCCCATTGGCATTACTTTCCAGACATAATGTCCTTGCGGAGTAGAGAAGGCTGTAAACTTCTTACTCCTTCTTCCATGCGAATCTGGTAGAAACCTGACTTGCAATCAAACTTAGAGAATACCTTAGCATTTCTAATGCAGTTAATAAGGTGTTCCCTACTAGGGATAAAATATCCATCAAACTCCAGAATATCATTAATTCCTTTGTAATTAATAACTAGTCTGGGTTTACCTCGTTTGATCTCACCATGATTCCTTACCAGAAAATCCGGGACTGCTGTAAGGCGAGTTCCCTGGTTCATCAGGATTGGTCTGTATCTAACAAACTCATACTCCTTTTCTGGCTTCACCTTCAAGATAGCTTTGAGCTTGTTTCTGTCCTACCATGCCAAAGGATTCTCATTGTAATTCCTTTTAATCTTTCTTTTGACATCTTCTAGGGACATCTGCATCTCTTCTTTAATATCTTGATGAGATATTAAAGATGCGTTGAGAATCTGGACCTCTTCATCATTGAGATCCTCATCCCTAATACAGCTTAGCACTGCTTCGCTGAATCTCCTTTGATCCTTCATTTTTGGGTGCCGAAGTTTTCCTTCATCACCACGCTTGCTGCGAAAACTCAATGGTATCTGGCGATTAAAAGCCCCTTTGAGCCTCTGGACAATGATTTTGTGATCGCAAATGGTTGTAAACACCAATTGCCTCTTTTCATTATCCTGCATGTATCTTTTGAACATCTGTAGGAAATTGTTTCCCAACAGAATATCTGCACCTGTATCATGGAAATAAATTGGTGGAGTTTTAACCTTATACCAAGGTGTTCCTCTGGCTCCGCCAATCAGAATTTCAGTTTCTTTCACTCCTTTAGCCAAGAGCAAAATTTTTTTGGAGAAATCCCTTCCTGCAATTCGGGGTAGATCATCTTCTACCTCTGCTGGGAAGACTCCTCGTTTTGCAGTACAAATTCCTGCACCTGAATCAATATAAGCAGCAAAATATTCTGCTTTATATTTTTCATATATCATCCCTATAGATATGTATATGGAGAATGGACTTGTCATTCGATTAATATTTTTCTTCCATTAATCGTGATTTCCATTCCATCTTCTTTATTTGCCCAAGGTTTGTGATCCTCAAGAAAATCCAAACCCAAAAGCAAAACTGCTTCTCTTCCGGCTCTGCCTTTGATCTCCATCACTTGTCCCCCAATTTCCAGGGTACCTTTGTAATGATTGATCTCCGGCTGCTGTAGATAGTAAAGAACATTACAAGGGAAGTTGGTTTCCCACCTTGTAGTGTCAAATTTTACTATCACTTCTCTCCATCCCTCGGGACAGTTCAGATTTACTGAAACTTTGTTACTCTGAGATGTTTGAGGGTGTGCTTCTCGAATGAGGCTTTGACTCCTCCCATATGGCAAAGACATAATTCTGTCTCCTTGGAAGGATAATCTTCCTGAAGTTATCCTGAGACTTTGGTCGTGTCTCATGACTTCTCTATCTCAGATTTGAATATCAACATTCCTTAACCGAGCAATTTCCACTCTATCGGGACAAACTGCTGTTGTCACCTTGTTGAAGATATCTGGTATCTCAATGAACTTCTTTCCCAGAAATAACTCAGTGTGATGTGAGTTGGAAAGAGCATATGATACCTGATAAGTAATGAAGTAAGGCCTATTTCCTTCTCCAGTAAATCCTTGCATTTAAAGTCCTGATAAAGCGTCAGGGCTTTGCTGAAATGGGTATCATTAAGATTGTAAGCAATCTTTCGATAAATAATTCCCACTACTTGTCCTGCACAGAGATCTCCTGCAATTGTTCCCAATACGGAATCTTTCAGGTTTCTAACTCTTTTATCGCATATAGCGATATCGATCGGCGTGTGAACTCCGGTAAAGAGAGCCGATTTTAACATTAACTGAATTGCTCCAATATGGATCCAGTTCATCTTTTCAGCGACTTCAGGCTTCATCTTTGATAGATCTTCCCAGATGTCACTAGCTGGAATCAACTGCATCTTCACTTGATTCCCTGTAAGCTCTATAGGAAGCGACATTTCTCGTCTAGAAATTCCATAGACGATTTGTTGTTTCCTGCTCCTTAGATTAAAGTTCCTTAGAACTTGATCTATGTTGTTTGCTGAAAAGCCTTGATACTTTTGTATATTCAGACTCTTCTTCATGATTTTGTCAATCAGACTTTGAGAGAGAGTTGTGTGACTGGAGAATCTTGTCATGTCCTCTTTCTCCTGATGAACAATCTCTGGATCAGTCTGACTCCGATCTAGTTCCATCAGACCATTCTGAATCTTCTTCGCTGAAGACTTCTTCTTGTTCATATATACTCTCATCTGAGGGTATATCTTCGAACTGATATACTTGTATCAGTTCTTGGTAGTAGATGGCATCTTCGATATCCGGAGTGGATTCGAATTTGCTGATACCTCTTCTCTCGTTGTCAGGGCAATTTGTGGAAATATGCCCCTTCGCACCGTACGTCCAGCAGTTGCAATCCTTGAAACTTTCATTAACTCTAGTGTGAGTTCTCCTGAGAGTTTTCTTGGCGGGTGTCCTTCCTTGGGATTTATTATCTCCTCGGAAATGATACCTATTCCTTGATGGTCCACTTCTTTGGCCTGATTTGTAAGATCTGGCCTTCTGTCTTGACCATCTGGTTCTTGGTTTCCAAGAATTTCTTTTTGGTCTCCACCTTTATAATAGGGCTGAAATCTATTTTTCTTGCTTTTCTTTAGCCTCGGTGGTTCTCCTCCAATAATCGTTGGCAGATCATTGTCATCACAGTTTAGAGGAGCGAATTTGTTAATTCTCCTCAGTTTCTTCATGTTCCTCAGAGCTGTTGCTTGTTGACACCACTCTGAGAGCTTCCGATGTACATATGACATCCTTCTTGCGACATTCTCAGGATCTCCTGGTTCATAATCCCGAATCAGCATCTCTTTCCATGGGCTTGGAAATTTTAGAAAGAAAATTTCCAGTGCAACTCTATCATCAACTTTAGATTGATGTTGATAAAGAGTAAAGAGCTGTAGAAACTTGTTAAGCGATTGTTGATCTAGGACTACAAGTCTTAGATTATACAATGCTATCAAGTATTTCTTCCTCTTTTCTTGATCAAATCCTTCGAAATATCCTTCTCCCAGAAAATAGTTTTTAAAAAGTATTGCCATATTCTAGACATGTTTTGTGTAGTTGTCACTCTCAAAACATGAATTCTTGATGTCCACATGAAAGAATTTCCATGCTATCTTGACAACTCCTGCAAGACTCATTTCGAGAATTCTTACGAATTCTTCCTTGTTTAAATCGAGAGTTGCTGCTGCAATTCTCAGGGCTGACATCCACTCATCAATAACGGATTCTCGATCTCTGAAATTTACTTCATCAAGGTCGAGCATTACTTCGTAGGGATGGATAGGATCCATGGTTTCATTTTTATAAGGTGTATCTTGCACCTTTGGATGCGGCCTTCTTGCCCTTGTCCTTCTTGCTGCCATGTATGCATCATTTGGGGTATGTTGATCATACCTTGCTCCAGTCTGAAAATCCTGGACAGCATTAATGGCTCCGGGTGCATTTTGAAAATCTTGTTGATTTCCAATAATGGCTCCTGGTGGAAGTTGATTCACCGGTTGTGGATTTTGGACCACATTCTGGTTCATTTTTAAATCCCCATCGTCATGTTAGCAAAAAATTCTGCTAACTCTTGGAGGTCGTCAAGCTTGATTCTTTCAAGATTATTCATCTTTTTCTTTCTCGAATCATTCTTTTCAAGGCCTCCATGTTGGAATTCTTTTTGGTTTCTCCCACTGGAAATGGATAAGTGGGTTCATTACCAAAAGGATTTCTCCCTTGACTGGAACGAGATTGTTGCTCCAGTTTTTCGATCCGTGATTGGATCTCCTTCAGGATATTGTAAATTTCATCCTGTTTCATAGCAATCTTGTAAAAATCGCGAGGTACACCATACAGGCTATAGCCATAATGTTGTACTGTCTTTTGTATTTCTCTCAGATCTTCTGATATCTTGGATGAATCTAGAGTAATCTCTTGATATAAAAGAGTAGATGATACTCCTTTATCTTTCTTTGGTTCCATCAGAGCTAATTCCAATTTATTCCCAGATGGATCCAATGATCTATTCTCATAGCATGTTCTATCTCCCATTCAAGGAGGATACAACTATGGAGAAGATCTTCTTTTCTTTTGATTCCTTGGAGGCAGGAATCAATTAATTCTTTCTCCTGGTTTTGTTGGATTAGGATATCCAACTACCTTCTCCAGTGTGTTAGCACACTCTGGTATCTTGTCCTTCTTTTCTCAAAGATTTGGAGACATTCCTGGAAATATCCACACCTTGGACATCTTTCTAGGTCCATCAGTCAGTATGGTTTTTGTTGGGTAAATTATAAGGTTTCGATTTGATACCAAAACCCAACTGATTCTCCAACCGAATAGATGATCGCGTCAACCTAAATAGTGTTTTCCAGCTCGCCTGTTTGAGCTTTAGATTTTCTAGGCTTACAGGTTAAGGAAGCGGAAGACAGCAGTCGACCCAGCTGTGTTTACAGCTGGAGTCAGCTAGCAAAAGACAGCAGGCGTCAACCTTCAGCTGAGTGATCCAGCAGAGCCTGATCAAGCTGAAGAGAATTTGAGCTGAGTTCAAAACACAGCCGGTCCAGCTGTACAGAACAAAGGGAACTATCTCTGAAGACTTCACTTCAAGACAGTCCAGCTCTGAATTCAAAAGCCAGCTCTAAAGGCAGAAGATCCCGGCATCAGAGGAAGTCAACCTACCTCGACCAATGAGGGATTGCCAGATCAGCATCCTAGACTTCAGGACCTAGGATGTGACACAAATGAAGACAGGTGCAGATTCGCCCAACGCAGATCTTGTATTTAAGAAGAGTAGGTAAGATTCAAACGGCTCCTCCAACGGCTAGTCTTGAATCTCTACCTATATAAACCCGTCTTCAACCTCAGGATCAGATACGAAAAACTCTCTACAAGCTTTCATTATCTGAAATCATCATTCTTTCAAAAGTTCTCAAGTAGTTCTACATAGATCAAAGAACACTTTATCTTAAAGTGTTTCTAGTTAAGAAACTGCTTAGTTTTTCGTCTGTTCCCTAGGCCAAACTCTTTGTATATCTTAAGCCTAGATTTCGAACGAGTTCATCATACTCTAAAGTTCTTAATTGTAAGAACTCGTTCATAGTTGGAAAACCATACCCAAACCCAAACCCAGAAAGGTTAGGTAAAGGTACGCTTGCTCGAAGCGTGTAATTTGAGTGGTTAGGTTCTTCAGTACCCGGAAACTGAAGGTGTAGGCTTGACAGTGCCCGCAAACTGTTGGAACACAGCTCGGGTTAGAGTTGTGAAGTTGCTTGGTACTTGGAAACCAAGTGGTAGTGGATTACCAGTGAACCTGGTCGTGGACGTAGGAGGTGTTACTCCGAACCACGTAAAAACTCGCGTGCTTCTTACTCTCTCTTTATATTCAGTTTTGTACTAACTCTTTCATATCATTGCATATTTGTTCAAAACTGCACACACAGCTGCTCTCCAAAGACAGTTGTGTCTCTCTAAAAGTTGCACAACTTGACTAAGCTGAAAACATAAAGTTAATCTTTTCAAACTGAGTTTTTCTAAGTAACCGAGCTAAGTTTTCAAACCACCACTTTCCGCACCGCCAACTGAGTTATTTACCCAGCTGACCCTCCCCAGCTGGATCGATAACTGAGCTCACCAACTCTGTGATTTAACTTGAAAAAGTTTCGAAAAATCTATTTGGTGTATTCACCCCCCCCTCTACACCAAATACCCAGCTCAGGGACCATCAATTGGTATCAGGGACCAAATACTCTCTCTATGGATTCTTATCTTAACAGGAATCTTCCCACCTTCTCGGTAGACGACTATGCAATCTGGAAATTCAGATTGAAAAGCTTCCTATGTGCGCATCACGACATGATGTGGGACGTCATCTCAGACGGACCCATCCTTATTTATAAACAAGGAAATGAACTCGTACCTGCTCATGATGGAGGACAACCAGAATACCGGCCAATTCTCAAGCCAAAGAAGGATTACTCGTCAGAAGAACGAAAGCAAGCTGGACTGGACAGCTTCGCAAGAAACACCATCTCATCAACAGTCTCAAACGCCTACCCGAGTAAGATCATCAAGTGCGAGACAGCCAAAGAGATGTGGGAAACACTTGCCAAGCTATGTGAAGGATCTGAAGAAATCAAAGAAAACAAATTCACAATAGCTTGCCAAAAATTCGACAACTTCAAGCAGCTAGCCAACGAGTCCATCGAAGCGATGGAGCTAAGGTTCTCAAACACAGTCGTCGAGATAGAGACAATTAGAACTGGGAAGTATACCCAGCGGGAAAAGAATCTAAAGGTTCTTTCAGCTCTTTCAGCTGAATGGAACACTTACAAGGTAGTTCACCAAAGTCGAAGTGACTTGGGTGATCTATCTACAGAAAGGTTGTTCTCACTCTTAAAAGCCAACGAATACAACTTGAAGATCACTCAAGAAGAATCTTCAAGCAGACAGAATGACGAAGAACTCACCCCAGCTCCAAGAAGAAGGACAAAAAGGATATGAGCAAAGAGGAGCTACTTGAAGAAATAGTCATGCTGGTCAAAAACTACAATAGACTCAACACCAGCAAATGCAAATACAAGAAGTTCGCAAGAACTTACAGAGACAAGTACACAGCAGCTGATGAGAAGTCAGCTGATAAACGAACAGAAGAAGGTTGCTTCAACTGCAAGGAACCAGGACACTACCGGCAAGATTGTCCAAAGCTGTCCAAGAAAGATAAAGACCAACTAAAAGGTAAGGCAGCTGACAGAAGGAGAGTTTATATCGCCGATGAAGAATCAGAGTGCAACAAAATGGATGACATGCCATTTTCAGACTCGGAAGAAGAATCCCTGATGGCCCATGATGAACCTGATTGGGATACATGCTTCATGGGACAAACAGACGGCATCGATGAAGATGAGGTAATGTCTCGAACTCAAAATTTATCTAACATCTCACCATCACACGAACACTCTACACAGGTCTCAGAATCTGAACTACCTGATTGGAGTCTAGTAGAGAAAGTAATGAACGATTCCAAGGAACTTCAAGAGATCCTTGATGTCATTATGTGTGAGAATGCCGAGCTGAAGGCGGAACTGGAAAAGACAAAAGTATCAGACGCAGCTGATACAACTCAGCTCCAACAGGAAGTCGTTTCACTAAAAGACAAAATAGTGAAACAAGATCAGCTGATGAAGGAATTCTACTATGAGAAGAAACAGCTGATAGAAGATGTGGAAAAGGTCACAGCTGAATCAGAAAAGAAGTCAGCTGAGATCATTGAGCTGAAAAGCACCGAAGAGGTACTATCTAAGAAGATAGTAGCTCTCATCAAAGCCACGTCAACAATGGACGAGATCATTAGTGCTCAGCGTCCAGTAGCACTCAAAGCGGGACTGGGATACAACGAATCAAAGGATGCCTCAAACATTGCCTCCACAAGTGGAACAAAGGTATGTTTGTACGTGCAAATGAATCTTCAATCCCAGCAGCTCAGCATCAACAGTTGAGAACACAGCAGGCGTCGGGAAGACCAACTGTGAAACATTCTCAAGCTCCGTCGAGAACACAGCAGGCATCAAGAAGGTCAGCTGTGCGACAACCTCAAGCCCAACTCAGACAGCAACGTGCTCAACCTCAACGAAGATAACAGGCTGGATTTTACAGATACCAAAGAATAAAGACCAGCACGTTGATCGATATCAACCAAGATATCAGAGATACCCAGCTGGATACCACTCATATGAGTATCAGCTGGATAATCATTTCCAGCCACAGCATCACATGAGACAGCAGAGACAAAGAAACGTCTCAGCTAGGCACACAGCTGGAAACTAAAAGAATTTAAGACATCAAAACGGGAAGACACGGAGATCAAGACCCCGCCAGCAACAACCGAAGAACACAAAGAATGTGTATATCGACTCAGCTGGGAGAATTATCAGATCAAATGACCCAATTCGAGTCATCAAGCAAATCTGGGTCATCAAAGTATCTCTGTCTAACCCACAAGGACCCAATTAAAACTGGGTACCTGAATTTTAATTTTTTGTTTAGGTTGCAAGGAATTGACGCATCTCTGAGGAGTCGATGAGAACGCTATGGTACTTGGACAGTGGATGTTCCAAGCACATGACGCACCTAAAGCATCTACTCCAGGAGTATATCGAGCGTACAGGTCCACAAGTAACATTTGGTGACAACTCCAAAGGCCTAACCAAAGGTTATGGTACATTTAAAACTAGAAATGTTATAATCCCAAATGTTTCTTATGTACAAGGATTGCAACATAACTTGCTTTCCATTAGCCAATTCTGCGACAACGGTTTTTCTGTCAAGTTTAATGCACAGGGATGCACAGTGAAGCACAGGGAAACCAAGCAGATACTCCTAAGAGGGAAAAAAGAAGGAAATATGTACTTTCTTGTTGGAACGGCGGCCACTCCGGAGACTTGTCTTGTATCAAAAAGCAACAATGAAGTCAGTTGGCTGTGGCACAGACGGCTGAATCATCTCAACTTCAAGACAATCAACAAACTGGCTAGGAACCAGCTCGCTAATGGAATTCCAGATCAAGTATATGACAAAAGTCATATGTTCAGCGCGTGTCAACAAGGAAAGCTTCATTCTCTCTCAAGCCAGTTCAGTCAACTGATCGAGTTCTTCAACTTCTTCACATGGATCTTTTTGGTCCAGTTACTCCAGCAAGCTTCAATGGCAGAAAATATACTCTGGTCGTTGTGGATGATTTCTCAAGATTCACATGGGTATCATTCTTGTACCAGAAGAGTGAAACCAGGTCTAAGCTGCCTATCCTGCTGGAAAGATTATCAACACAGAAGGAGTGCAAGATAATGTCAATAAGATCAGATCGTGGAACGGAGTTTCTAAATGAAACTATTTATGATTATTGCGAGAAGAACGGAGTTCAACACCAAACATCTGCAGCTCGCACACCTCAGCAGAATGGTGTAGCAGAAAGAAGAAACAGAACTCTCAAGGAAGCAGCTACCTCAATGCTAGCTAGCTCTGCCATTCCAAAGAAGTTCTGGGCTGAAGCAATCAACACAGCTTGCTTCACTCAGAATCGCTCCCTACTCACATCAAGGCAAGGAAAGACACCGTATGAGCTATGGAATAACAGAATACCATACATTGGATATTTCAAGGTATTCGGATCCAAATGTCACATCCTCAACAATGGGAAGACACAGCTCAAGACGTTCGATGAAAAGACAGACCGAGGAGTATTCCTTGGTTACTTCGCTGTGAGTAAAGCATACAGAGTCTTCAACAGAAGAACTCAAATAGTCGAAGTAACTCCACATGTTACCTTTGACGAATCCTCTTTCGAATATAGAGATTCTATCAAACGAAGAAGCGAAGGAGAATCTTCAAGATTGATTCAGACAAGAGCTCAAGACAATAGAATCAGGAATCTAGCCGAACTAATAATTTGGGACAATGAGCCAGAGGAGGAACTTCAAATCAACCAAGAAGCTCCACCAGCTGGAAATCAAGAAGAATCTTCAACGCCAAATCAAGGGGGAACATCATCAGCTGGGAATCCAAACACAGCTAAGTCCCCAGCTCAATCTCCAGCTGAGCCTCTACAGAAGTCTCCTCAAAATAGAAATCAAAGAGAACCTATTTCTCAATATTTAACTCCTGAGCAACTCCAAGTCAGATGAAATTTAGCCACGACAAGCATCAATCAATTGGAAGAAGAAATTCGTAAGAGGAGAAGATGGATTGAAGATCATCCATCATCAGCAATTATCGGAGAACCATCTGACCAAGTCAAAACCAGAAGCTCAGCTGCTCAACCTTTATCGGATCATCAAGAAGCAGCTGACACAGCTCAACTCTCAGTAGAGCTTGAACTGACGGTCTATGATGAAGACACAGCTCTAATGGCGTGTTACGTAGCTCAAGTGCCAGCCTCAATCAATTCTCGAAGCTTTGAAGAGTGTGCCTTGGACCAACGCCATGCAAGAAGAGCTGAACGAATTCCTCATAAATTGTGTCTGGGAATTGGTCGACAGACCTCAAGAAGTCAAAGTCATAGGACTCAAATGGATATTCAAGAACAAATTGGATACCCTGGAAGTCGTCATCAGAAACAAAGTTCGACTGGTTGCCAAGGGCTACACTCAGCAAGAAGGAATTGACTTCGAAGAATCATTTGCTCCAGTAGCACGATTGGAAGCAATCAGACTCTTTCTCGCCTTTGCAGCACATCACAAATTCAAGGTCTATCAAATGGATGTGAAGTGTGCATTCTTAAATGGAGAAATCAAAGAAGATGTCTACGTTGAACAACCTCCAGGATTCGAAGTAGAAGGAAATAAAGTCTACAAGCTAAAGAAGGCTCTTTATGGATTGAAGCAAGCACCTCGAGCTTGGTATGACACTCTGTCAAATTTTCTCGTATCCAAAGGATTCAAGAAGGGCTCAGTAGACAGAACTCTCTTTACCATCAAGTCAGGAGAAGATATCCTGGTTGTTCAAATCTACGTAGACGACATCATCTTTGGATCAAGATCAAGCTTCTTATGCCAAAGATTTGGAGAGATGATGTCAGAGAAGTTCCAAATGTCCATGATGGGAGAAATGAGTTTCTTCCTAGGACTTCAAGTCAAGCAATCATTAGAAGGGATTTTCATAAATCAATCCAAATACGTGTAAGACTTGATCGCCAAGTATGGAGTTCAATCCAGCAGAATTGTAAAGATTCCAATGAACACCAACTGGAAGATTGAACCAGGAACTGAAGGGAAGTCAGTTGATTCCAGCAAATACAGAGGGATAATAGGATCCCTGCTGTATCTAACAGCAAGTCGTCCAGACATCTCTTTCGCAGTCGGAGTGTGTACCAGATTTCAAGTTGATCCAAAGGAAGCACACATGCAAGCAGCCAAGAACATTCTCAAATATCTCAAAGGAACTCAGAATGTTGGGCTGTGGTACCCAGCTGAAGACAATCTACAGCTGACTGGATACTCAGATTCAGACTTCACTGGAGATCGGTTGGACAGAAAATCAACTTCAGGAACTTGTCAGTTCTTCGGAAGTAAGTTGATTTCATGGTTTTCAAAGAAACAAACGTGCGTCGCAACTTCCACGACAGAAGCAGAATACATGGCCGCTGGAAGCTCTTCTTTCATGAATTCTCTGGCTGAAACATCAGCTGGATGACTATGAAGTAAAAACTGGACAGGTTTCAATTTTCTGTGATAGCTCAAGTGCGATTGCCATATCAGAGAATCCAGTACTTCACACAAGATGCAAGCATGTAGACGTACGACATCATTTCATCAGAGATCACGTAGAAAAGAAGGATGTGATTGTTGAGAAAATTCACACAGACATACAGCGGGCTGATATTCTCACAAAACCGCTGATAGAAGCAAGATTCAAAATGCTGTGCGGATTACTTGAACTTCTCAACCCAGACGATGCTTCACCCAGCTGAATAGAAGCAGACCGAATGCAAAGACCAATTGAATGCAAGCGGACCATTGAATGCAAACGGAGAAATTGAATGCAAGCAGACATCTGAAATTCAGAATCAACGTCACTGATATCAGCTGAGAAAGAATTCAGCTAAACCAGATGCTGAAAGTGAAGGATTATTCAGCTGAGTGAGAATCAGCTGGAACCACAATGACCCAGCACACCCACTCAACAGAGGTATCAGCTGACTACAATGATCAGCTGAGAGGTTTGCAACAACATTAATTACACCTACTCAATCTGTTTTTCTGTCAACTCACATCTTGTCATATCTAATCAATCTTAATTAAAAGTCTGCAAAGAATTGAATAATGGGAGTTTCGAGGCAAAAGTCAAAATGCCTCAACCGTTCTCTCTCGCGCATTAACTCATATATTCTAATCAAGAAATTAATATGTCGCGGGAATCACTCCCAGCCGTAGATCTTCTTATCAATAGACAAATCTTGATCGTCCATTCATCAAGAAAACTCTTTAAATATGTAGAAGATATACGTAAAGCATTGCATCTTCCCTAAAAAGTTTTTCGGCATTCTTTCTTATTTCCATCAATTAGTATTATCTGTTTCTACTAACAAAAGATGCAGAAGAAGAACGTGGAATCCAGAAAGATATCCCCCGGAGCCGATCAAACTTGAAGAATCTGTCAAAGCTTCAAGATAAGAGTTGCTTAACTCTCAGGAACTTCAAAGAAGAAGGAAGTCCAGAAGAATGCGAAGCCCCTTGATAGATCCAGGCCAGTGCAGTGAGAGACTGCAAAGCTCAAGAACGTCATTCACCAGGAAGGTGCAGAAAACTTTCTGGGAATGTCAAAGGAAAAAGACCTCCTCAGCCCCACTGATTCTCTCAACATAAAAGAGAGAACGAGACATACAACTCCCTGGGATGCAAAAATCAACGTCAACAGACCTGGACCAGATGTTGATAAAGCCGGAGTATTCAAGAACAGTCATGACAAAGCTCTTGCTCCACCACAGGAGGCACAGAAAAAGATACAGGAGACAAAGCAGCATGCATCTATCTCCGTCCCAGCTGGGAATCAGAGACAACTTGAGGAGACAAAATATACTGAAGCACTGTCTTCAAACAGAAGACTCAAGTCAAAGGTGCTCAGTCAGTCAGCAGAGAAGCCAGCTGACATTATGAGAGAATTCGTAATCACTCTCCGAGGAGCAGAAGGCCCACAAGCGGTCGTTTCTTACGGTGGAGGAGAAGTTCACGTCCCTGCGTGAACATCATCATCACCAACACCGCAACGGAGTATTCCAGCTGATCAACCAAGCTTAAACCCCAAGATAGATGGGATACTTCAACCGCCTTCTCCTCAGTTTCCTTCAGCTCCACAGGGACACCAGCTTCGAGATCTTCCGATGAAAAGCTTCGAGATCTTCCGATGAAAGATGCTCAAGTCCCTGCACCAAGCTTAAATGAGAAACATCACCCAGCCAATGATCACCTGCAGCTGGATGATGATGATATGAGCTGAACACAAGTCCCTCATGTGCTGAATCAGACTTTCTCATTCAATCTAAGAAGTCTGAAAAAGCAAAATTTGAAAGGAATGAAGTTGTGCTCGACTCAGAAGATGCTATCTCCCGTGCCAACTCATCCCTCCAAGCACTCAGCTGGACTGCCCCAGCTGAATCAGGCCAAGGACGCTGTGTCTGCAATCACAGCTGAGGCTAATGCAACTGAAGAAGAGCCAGCTAATACAACAGCTGAGCCACTTAGACTCCAAACCTCGCTGCTCAGAGCTGAAAACTACAGTTTCGTCAAACTAAAACATCGCAACAGCCGATGGTGTATCTCTCCCACCCTGTTTTGATCATGCCAAAAAGGGGGAAGTAAGGAAGAAGATAGACAAGTCAAAGAAGAGGCAAACTGTTGAGCTAAAGGAACCAGCTGGATCAGAATCAGCTGAAGAGACGAGTCAAAAGAAAGAAGCAACGGATGCAGAAGAGAAGACCCAGCCAACTGGGATTGAAGACTGAAGGATTGAAGACTGAAGATTTGAAGATTTTTTTTCCTTCTTTCTTTTTCCTGTGTTATAATGTATATTCTTACATTAATAAAACACAAGTTTTTCTGCGTCATAAGTTGTCTCAGTTAGGTTTTGGCATCATCAAAAAGGGGGAAATTGTTGGGAAAATTATAAGGTTTCGATTTGATACCAAAACCCAACTGATTCTCCAACCGAATAGATGATCGCGTCAACCTAAATAGTGTTTTCCAGCTCGCCTATTTGAGCTTTAGATTTTCTAGGCTTACAGGTTAAGGAAGCGGAAGACAGGAGTCGACCCAGCTGTGTTTACAGCTGGAGTCAGCTAGCAAAAGACAGCAGGCGTCAACCTTCAGCTGAGTCATCCGGCGAGCTCGATCAAGCTGAAGAGAATTCGAGCTGAGTTCAAAACACAGCCGGTCCAACTGTACAGAACAAAGGGAACTATCTCTGAAGACTTCACTTCAAGACAATCCAGCTCTGAATTCAAAAGCCAGCTCTAAAGGCAGAAGATCCCGGCATCAGAGGAAGTCAACCTACCTCGACCAATGAGGGATTGCCAGATCAGCATCCTAGACTTCAGGACCTAGGATGTGACACAAATGAAGACAGGTGCGGGTCGCCCAACGGCAGATCTTGTATTTAAGAAGAGTAGGTAAGATTCAAACGGCTCCTCCAACGGCTAGTCTTGAATCTCTACCTATATAAACCCGTCTTCAACCTCAGGATCAGATACGAAAAACTCTCTACAAGCTTTCATTATCTGAAATCATCATTCTTTCAAAAGCTCTCAAACAGTTCTACATAGATCAAAGAACACTTTATCTTAAAGTGTTTCTAGTTAAGAAACTGCTTAGTTTTTCGTCTGTTCCCTAGGCCAAACTCTTTGTATATCTTAAGCCTAGATTTCGAACGAGTTCATCATACTCTAAAGTTCTTAATTGTAAGAACTCGTTCATAGTTGGAAAACCATACACAAACCCAAACCCAGAAAGGTTAGGTAAAGGTACGCTTGCTCGAAGCGTGTAATTCGAGTGGTTAGGTTCTTCAGTACCCGAGCGAAGGTGTAGGCTTGACGATTGCCCATGGCTTGTTGGAACACAGCTCGGGTTAGAGTTGTGAAGTTGCTTGGTACTTGGAAACCAAGTGGTAGTGGATTACCAGTGAACCTGGTCGTGGACGTAGGAGGTGTTACTCCGAACCACGTAAAAACTCGCGTGCTTCTTACTCTCTCTTTATATTCAGTTTTGTACTAACTCTTTCATATCATTGCATATTTGTTCAAAACTGCACACACAGCTGCTCTCCAAAGACAGCTGTGTCTCTCTAAAAGTTGCACAACTTGACTAAGCTGAAAACATAAAGTTAATCTTTTTAAACTGAGTTTTTCTAAGTAACCGAGCTAAGTTTTCAAACCACCACTTTTCGCACCGCCAGCTAAGTTATTTACCCAGCTGACCCTCCCCAGCTGGATCGATAACTGAGCTCACCAACTCTGTGATTTAACTTGAAAAAGTTTCGAAAAATCTATTTGGTGTATTCACCCCTCCCCTCGACACCAAATACCCAGCTCAGGGACCATCAGTTTTCTTTCATCACGTACTCCATCCTTAGATAGAGATACTTCAACTCCTCGAGGAAGTTTTCTCTTCTTCTCATCTCTTGGTGGCAAGAGATAATAGATTCACAATCCACTCTTAGTGCTGCAGAGTGGAATTCTCTTTTCCAGATTGCTAATGCAGTATGGGTTCTTGTTTTCTGTACCTTCAAATCATGGAGATAATTCCTGTAACCTTCGGATCTCAGACAATTGTCCGAATCCATGTTTTTCTTGATGTCTCCTCCGTTAGGATAATACTTAAAGCAATAAATAAAATATAATTCCCAGATAAACCTAAAGCTCTGATACCATTTTTGAAGCGTATGATCGATTAGCAAAATATGTAATAAAGAAATACGTAACTATCTTTTTTATAGCTAAAATATGAGGGTAAATACATGATTTTGTATGATTTTGATTAACTAGTCAATTTTTCCCCATTTCTACACAAATAAGACACATTTTTAGAAAGTGTCACAATAGATATAATTAGGAAAGTCAAAAGTCAAAGTGGTTATATGTTATACATGCTTTCAAAACTAGTTATGGGGGGTATACACTATCACCATACTGGATATACATAAATAATACTCATTTTATAATTATTAACTAAAATTTATTTAGAATTTATATTTAATTTGAATTTTTAATTTTTAATTTTTAATTAATTATTTCAAAATTAGGGTCTATAATATTTTAAGTTCCTATTTTTTTGTAATAAATATCAATAACATTAATTATATAATACTAAATTTTTATTTTTAAATAAAAATAATAAAATTAATAATAAGAGCGATAGACAGAAAATCCAAATAATAGAGGTAAAAGTAATATTTTGTGTTTTAAATTTTGAAGGCATCCATTAGTTAGCCATAGGATCCATCTGATCTGGCAGCAGCACTATTTATGACTTTAATGTGATAGGCAGTAAAGCAGCAGCACCGCCTTCCCGCTAAAGTCAAAACTTGTAGTCCACAGAATTCCCAACTCAAATTTCCTCCACTTTCCAATACCTAATTAAAACCTACAAACAACTAATAAAGCCATAAAAAAAAGGACAAAAGAATGGGAGCCTCCGTGGCAGAAGCCCACAACATCCGCGTCCTCGGCGGCGGCGACACCACCATCGTCCTCGGACACGGGCTAGGCACCGACCAGTCGGTGTGGAAGCATCTGGTCCCCCACCTAGTGGAGCGGTACAAGGTGATCGTGTACGACAACATGGGCGCCGGCACCACCAACCCCGACTACTTCGACTTCGACCGCTACGCCACTCTCGAAGGCTTTGCCTACGACTTGCTCGCCATTCTCGACGAGTTTAACGTCCAAAAATGCACCTACGTCGGCCATTCTCTCTCCTCCATGACCGGTGCCATCGCCTCCATCTTCCACCCGGACCGCTTCCACAAGATCATCATGATCTCCGCCTCCCCGAGGTACCACTCCTCCGATCCTAGCTACCTCAAAATTTCAATTGCTACTACCTCATTATATATAGGCGGATGCAAAATATATTTTTAAAGAAATTTTTGTTCTAGGACCTCCACTTCGTACGTCTAATGTAACACTCATTTCTTCACTCTATTTTTTGTTAAGTAATAAAGATAGAGCAATATGCGTAAAAAAACTGCGATGACGGGGCTATCGTCCAACATCTTTTGATAAATCGACCACATAATAGGATATTAGAAAATGGATTAATTGCAAAATTCAACAACACTTTTATATTGTTTTTTAATTTTCACATGACTTTTTAATTGTTGCGCGCAATTTGAAATAAATATCACTTTTCAAATATTTATAATTTTAACACTCATTTTTTTCCGATAAGACCCATATAACGTGTTGAATTATTGACCGACATGTTTATAAAACGACATCATTTAGTCTTAAAATTTCAAATTCAACACAATCTTCATAAAATTGTGTGATTTCTTCATGACTTTCCAAATCTTGACATGATATATCACATTAAGAATATTGAGTATTTCAATAATAAAATATTATAATATATATATATATATCAAAATTAATATTCTACATTTTTTTACTTATATGTAAAAATAATAATATATTTTTATACAATTTAAACTGAGTCTTGATGAAAAAAATGGGAATGTTAAATTATAAAAAAAAATTAAAAATAATTTTTCAAATTGCAATAACTGAAAAGTCATGAGAAAATTGTAAAATAGTGTAAAAATATTATTGAAATTTTGCAATTAATCCTAAAAAAATTAAATTAGTACGTAGAAACTTAAACCCTCTTTATTAACTATGTGTGACCGCCACTAACCTCACCTCTGATAGCTTAGTCGGGTTTTCAATTGTTGAAATCAAATAATTTTCACAAAATTATCTTGTGTTAAATCATAAATGGTATGATTGGTCAAAATCGGCCGAGTAGTTTTCGTATTCGTTTTCACCTTATGTTTTTAATACAACCATATGGATGTATTTACAGGTCAAAATCTGTTAGGATAGTTCTATATTCACATTAGCCTTACATTGAATTTTCATATACAACTATATAGAAATATGCACAAGTCAATAAACTTTCGGTCACTATATACATACACTTGAGATCCTTTATCTCATTTTTTGGTATTTCACTTGTGTCTTACTTTCATTTTGATAGAATATTCTTTGATTAATTTTAATTTCTTATATGTCAGTTTAATAATTTTGTAATAATTAGTTAATTTTTATACCTAATTAATGTATATAATTATTTTTAGTATTTAATTTCAAATTTTTATTTAATAATTGATTGTTAGAATTGATTATTCATTGTTAGCGTATACAATTCTTCAAACTTTTTTTGTAATAAATATTAGTAATTATAGTTCTTATAATAATAATAATAATAATTAAAAAATTTAAAATAAATATGAGTCCACTGCCACTAGGTTCTTGAACACGGTGGATTACTACGGAGGGTTCGAGCAGGAAGACATCGAGCAGCTGTGCGAGGCGATGGAGTCCAACTACAAGTCGTGGGTGTCGGGGTTCGCGCCGCTGGTAGTGGGCGGCGACATGGAGTCGGTGGCCGTGCAGGAGTTCAGCCGGACGCTGTTCAACATGCGGCCGGACATAGCGCTGAGTGTTTTCAAGATGGTATTCACGTTCGACCTTAGGCACTTCCTGGAGCGCGTGACGGTGCCGTGCCACATCATCCAGAGCTCAAAGGACTTGGCCGTGCCCGTCGCGGTGGCGGAGTATCTCCACCAGAACCTTGGAGGGAAGTCCATCGTCGAGCTCGTTCCAACGGAGGGCCACCTGCCGCAGCTCAGCGCGCCGGAGCTCACCATCCCGGTGCTACTGCGGCATATACACCATGATATTGTTGATGAGTGAGTGAGATATATATGATTCTCGCCGCCATGGATGTAGAGGTTTTTATGAAACTATTTGCGTTTTCTCTGCATTTGTAGTTGTTAACAAATAAAAGGTTTTAGTCCCTAGGTCTATATAGTTGTTGAATTAATCTCGGTTTGAGTTTGGAATTTGTGTTTTAAGTTTTAATTGACGTTAATGTTCTTGCCTAAACCTTTTTATCACTTATTTTCACGCCATGCATTTTGTGAACGTCCTTGTTAGTGTTATTAAACTAACATATATGAGAAATTGGAAGATGCAAAGGAAAATAAAGGAGAAGAAAGAAGAAAACGACGATGAGATAATTGAGACGGTTTATTTTTCAGCATGAAGAAGAAAACGACGATGTTTATGTTACGTTTTTTTATTTATTTTTATATATTTTCAACATGGTAATACACGTGGCTTTTCTACGTGTTGAGTCAGCTATTAATTAGCCACCGAAAAATAATTTATATGTCAGATTCGAAAAATAAAATAGATAATACTCCCTCCGTCCCACCATTAAGGAGAAGAGTGTTTAAAGGGTAAAAAGATAGCAAGTGGTGGGCCATAACTTTTTGTGAGGGGGTATATTTCCTTATAAGGAAAGTGGCCACTTATCATGGGACAACCCAAAAAGGAAATGTGGCCACTTATCACGGGACGGAGGGAGTATATATATATGTGTGTACTTAGTTTATTGTAGTTAAATATCCGTATATTGGGGTATATGTGCGAAAACAAATTTCGAAGGATGAGATATAAAACACTATTTTACCAATCTAAGAAATAGAAATTGATAAAAAAAAATTAGAAATTCATATCTATCGTCAAATAGTATAGAATAATATTCAATGGTTGGCACATGCGAGCTGAGGCAGTTTATATTTATGTGCATTAAGGCAGGAATTTTAATTTTCTATAGGACATGGATTCATAATAATTTGCTTCATGGGTTTATTCATTGTGCTTGCTTTGTAAACCACCCGATATTTATTTTCGCCACGTTTTTCTCTTAATTTAAAGAAATTTATTAAGCTTTAAATTGAGCTTCTATAAGTCAAGTCGCGCCTACAGTTAAATAAAATATAATAATTTAATGTGAAATGATTTATAGGAGTATATGATATTAGAATATGCATTATTTAAATCGAGCGTATAGTTTTACTTCATGAAAGCCCAATTACTTTCAGCCCAATATTTAATTTTATTCTTTTATCTCATGCCCAAATCATTAGTCTTTTAAGAACTTGGGTCCAAATAATTAATAAAAAGTCCAATCGGTTTAGCCAATAGAAATTCGCCCATGGAGTGCAGACATGGAAATGGAGGTTTTCTCTCCAGATAATTAGTCCCTTAGATTTTGAGCTTATTGGACCTTTAATTAAACCAATGCAAAATAAAGTATGTCTAATTGACTCTTGGGAGGAAAAAAAAACAACTATGTATAATAAGAAGGCAAAATTTGGAATAGTCAAATTAAATAGTGGAAACTAATAGTTATCCATCAACTTTATTTTCATAAATTCTGTCAAACTTTGAGGATTTTGAACAAAATTGGTGGCGCTGCGCCGTGATACACTTAGAAGTACCAAGTTAAAGTAAGGCATTTAAGTTTCTTCAGCTCAAAGTTGGCTACAATTTATTAGAATAAAGTTATTGAACAACATTTAGTTTCCACTAATTATTTTTTATATTTGGCACCATTAACTGTATTTATAAAAGTCTTAAAGTGGTGTTTAAAAGACGAGACAAAGTATTTGTGCCGTACTATCAAACACTACAAATTTAGATAAACCATCCAACAAGCAATCCCTTGCTTCAACTCTCAATACTAGAACCAAATTAATAAAGATATTCTTGCATGCGCAAGTAGGAAAGGAATTCCAACCTTGAAAATCTCCACAAAAGATTCTAACAAATAGTATCCACTTTTCCCCCTTTTTAAATGCAATTTCATATGTGAGTAATCTTAATTCAATACCAAAAACGTAGCTCAAAATCTCGTAGCCTCTGTCAATTCTCCTCCCTCCCATGGCTCCCGAACAAAACAATGCCTCTTCCAACGAGCGTGAGAAGCAGAAGAATCTTGATCATGAGGTGAGAGAAATGATCTCTGCCCTAACCACCCGCCTCGGCAGCATCCAACGTTCCCAAAAATCGGGAAGCTCGAGCTCCAATAATCAAAACGACGACGAGGAGGAGCAAGGAGTGAGGATCATCACACTGGCCGGGAGCAACCTCGGAGCCACCATGCGCGGTGACGTGGACGACAAATCCGTGGGGCCTCAAGGTCTGTCCCTGCCGGAGCAGGAAGACTCCCCCTCCTCCTACGTTGTCAACAGCAACTTCCAAGCCATCAACAACTCCATCATGCTCGGCGGCAGCTACAAGACCAACGATCCCGGCGTGCATTTGGACATCACGGACTACGTCGACCACAACGACAAGAAGGGGAAGAAGACCAGGAGAGGGGCCCACCACCATCATGCCAAACGCTCCGACAACCTTAGCGACACCGACAGTGACAAGAACTGATCACGGTGATGCAATAGAGGATCCGGCTTGAATAAATAATAATAGCTCATTTTTCCTTCCCTTCTTCAGTGTCATTTGTGTTTTAATTTGGTGTGAATTCGATGTATAACTATTTTCAATAACTTCCTTGCTCACGTGCAGTGCTATTAAGTTCCGTTCTCGATACTAACTTTTTAAGCAAACTAGTAATTAAACGAGTCGAAAATCGACGGAAAATTATTTTATGTTATAATTTATATGAATAAATTTATACATAATTAAACTACACATATTTATTAAAAAGTAAGCTATAATGTCTTTGGAGAAATTTGGTTTATAAACTACATAAAATTACTAAACAGTTTTTATAATTTAAATTTATGGTGAACGTAATGTGACTTTTTTGTGTGTGGGTGGGGTTGGCCAAATTATTTATTATAATAATTTATACATTAAATATGAATAACTTATGAAGACGCATATAAATATGCAATTTTATTTTAAAATATTATATTCAATTTGTTTAATATATATTGAAAGATAAATATGTGACGTGAATAAACGATGCTTTAATTAAAAGACAAGTATGTGATAAAATATTATGAAAAAATAGAATATATGAATTAATATTGTAGAGAATACGGAATTCAAGATAAATAGAAATATAGGTTGGAGGCATGCAACATAGTGCGAACGCGAACCTCGTTTTAATTAATTGATCGGTGATTGATTAATTAAATTAAAATTAATTATTAGGTTTTTTTTGTAATTGAGAACAAGAAGCGTCCAACTTTCAAATGTGATAAACTCAAACGCAATTAACCTTAACTTAACCCCAATAAAATCAACATATGCACGTAACAAAATTTATATGTGGTGACGAACAATGTGTACAGTCACAACCGGCCAGTGACATCTAAAAAATTGTTCTTGGGATGATTTAGTGACGATACTATATAGTGATAAAAAAAAAAAAAGGTAGTGCTATTTGCACACTGGCCAGCCACACAAGCTAAAAAAGGTAATATAGATTTTGAAAAAGAAAATATATCCTAATTGGATAATCATAAATCATAAGAGAAAATGTGATTATTTCCAGTTTTACAGTTAACCTTCATTTTTTTTACGCGTGTGGCCGGTCATAGTGTGACCGAATAACTTTATTGAAAAAAAAATAGTGAAACTAAAACATGATTTTTCGTAGTGTCAAATAATTAAAGTCTAATTTTTGAAAACATGAAATGGTTTGGAGATCATCTGGAAACTCAATCACTTTTTGTTCCCAAAAAAAAAAAAAAAAAAGGAGGAGGAGGAGGAGAAGAAGAAGAAGAAAAAAAAGAAGAAGAAGAAGAAGAATAAATAAGTGCAAATATATCCCCCAAATAGGAAAAGGAAAAACAAATCTTGTAGGCGGTGATGGATGGACCGTACGGTTTAAGGGGCCCTGGACTATTTGCCTTAAAACTACTCCAAAATTCCAAATTCCAAACCAAGATATATATGGAATAAACAGTAATTAATATAGTATATATATATATATGTGTACATAAATTCTAAAATAATCGATGAAACTAAAATTTCTTTGTTAATTGTAACAAATTGATACATTCCACTCCAAATAAAAGTGACGATGAAAATAAAAAAAATATTTCATCACATCCTAAAGTGGGAAAATTTATAAAATTAATTAATTCATTATTTTTCTCAAATAAAAACAAAAATATGATTATTTTAATAAATGGACGAGATAATTCAAACAACGAGTGATTAAAATATGTAATATGTACAACCATTAGAGGAACGTTACCTCTCATTGACCTATTCTTTATGTGAATCTCTTCGTTAGATCTCACCATCGTTCGAATAATTGACGATTGTAATAGAAAATGGATATAAAAATTCAAGAAACACCATCCTTATTGAACTATTTTTACATATTCCGCATATCTCTTTGTTGCAAAAAAAGATCTCGTTTTAGAATACTATCAAATCACTTTAGGGGTGCAATGTGTCATATATGAAGATTTTCATAAGGTGAATGGAGAACTAAATGATAGCTACAAGTATGCTACGCAATGAGTTTGTGAGACGACAAAGAGTACATAATATATGTCTTTAATATGATGCATTTAATGAATGAAAATGACGCAAATTAATTTCATAAATTTATAATAACATTTAATCGCCGTCGAATTTCGACGGGTCATACACTAGTATATTTAGATATGAATGCAAAGTAATCCAATATTAATTAGTTTTCTACATGCTACAAGTCACGGACTTTAAAATAACCACTACAATTATCTATTACTAATACGAAAATAAAGTTGCCCCATCCACGGTGCTCCGTTCAGATTTTCCTTTATTCTGGTAATTTATCTAATTTTAATTCATATATATTCTAATTTTTTTTATTAATTTTATATTCTTGAAATATCACATGTTTATCTATTAATCACATCTCATATTTATCTTTCCCTCTATTTAATTAATTTCTTCTATTATACATATTAAAATAATAACAATTTCGGAATGCATTCTTATAAATCCTTATTTTATACATTCTTAATTCATAGTATATAATAATCAATAGAAAATTTGTAAATGAAAATCTCTATGAAGACTAAATAAATATATTTAATCAATATGTCTATATAGAATCCTTTTTATTTTTCATTCATGTTTTTTTAAAAACTTCGATTAGTGCTTTCTAGAAAATAAATACATTAAATCAAATGTGGGATAGGTAGCTAAAGAAAAGAAAAACTTGAAGATGTAGACATTTTTTTTCCGCATTTTGTCAAAGATTAGAGATATCGATTTAACATGAACTAACGAGACGGTTCAAATATACTTAAAAAGAAAGATTTTTACTAATTTTAATTAATATTAAATTGTTTAGATTTTTATCGAGTAATTTAGCATAAACCAACGAGACGGTTTAAATAACATAGAAAGAATGATTTTTACTAATTTTAATTAATATTACTTTGAAGATGTAATCATTTTTTTCGCATTTTGGCAAAGATTAGAGATATCGATTTAGCATGAACCAACGAGACGGTTCGAATATACTTAAAAAGAAGAATTTTTACAAATTTTAATTAATATTAACTTTGTTTAGATTTTTATCGAGTAATTTAGCGTAAACCAACGAGATGGTTCAAATAACATAGAAAGAAGGATTTTTACTAATTTTAATTAATTTTACTTGGAGTGTTCATATTTTTATCGAGTATTACTCAACGGATTTGAGACGCGTATGTACAGTAAAGTCACTATTTTAACCGAGATTAGGACGAACATGTAGAAAAATTTTAAACAAATTTAGATTTAGAAAATACATAATGAATGAGTATATTCGATCCATTGTCATTCCTAATAATAAATTTAAATACGTGAAATAAAATTAATTTTCTAAGTTTGATTAATAATTAACGCGAACAATATCACAATTTTTAAATAAGTTATAAAATTATTTTTAAAATGTATACATATAAATTAAAACATAAAGTTATTTCCCGTCGAGTTTCGACGGGCTACTTACTAGTTTGAATAATGATAAAAACCTAGATGGGCTATATCAAATTGCTTCAAAATTAACACGGGATTAATGGTTGATGTAATCAATAAACCTGATGATATATTAATTTATTCCAAAAATTATTATAATTTGATCCAACAAAATAATAGTGAAGCAAATTCTACATTTGATGAGATATAATGAGTGAGGAATTCGTCACCTTTATTAATCAACCTATTTACACTAATCCATATGAATATATGTTCATATTTTATGAAAATGACTTACTTTCATTGAAGAATTTAATTTAAGGAGACTACAAACGAATGATATTTGACTTCATGCGGTCACTTCAAAAATAATTAAAATTAGAGGGTCTTCTGTCAAATAATCTGATAGATTAAGATTTTTTTTTTTATCAAATCTGATAGATTAAGATTCGGCGACTAAAAAGAAAACTACACTGTAAAACATACTGGTACTATAATTGAATTAAAGCCACCGACAACTCAATAGTACCGATATTACTATGCTGGCTCTGTTTGGCACTCAAATATAGTACTCCTTCTGTCTGAATATTCATGATATAAAGGAAAAGGAAAAGGAAAAGGAAAAAGAAAAGGAAAAGGAAATTAGGGATCAAAAAATATGTGACTCACATGTTAGTATAGTTTTTATTCAATATTTAATCGTTTAGTGAATAAAATGTTTTAATTATAACTTAAGTAAGCGCTAAATTAGTCTAAAAAAGAAATATGCCATGTTACATAGGACGGCCAAAAAAGAAATACATGTCATACATATTCGGACGGAGGGAGTAGTAGGGCTGAGCAAAAAAGTCCGAAAAACCGAACCGATCGACTAACCGTACTGAAAAAGCGGTTAACCGAACCGACGGTTCGGTTTTTATTTCTAATTTTCAAAAATCGAGGATACCGGTTCGGATTCGGTTTTTATGTATAAGAACCCGACGGTTAACCGAACCGAACCGGTACCTATTAAATAAATTAAAATTTTATTAATATATATATATATATTTAGTTATTAGACTTACTCTGACAAATAAAATTCATGAACAACGTTGGAGTCACCACTCTCTCTTCTGGTCTTCTCTATCGTGTTTCTCTTCAATTTTCAATTTTCTATTGTCATCACAGGTAAGCTTTTGCATTCTTCATTTGGTTTGATTTTAAATTATTATCTTTTGTTTCTAGTGTGATGCCTAATGAATCAAAATATCAAATACGAATTGGACAATGTAAATTAATCACTTTTACCATATTAAAGTTTATATAATATTGATTGAATCATTTATCTCAAAAAAATAATTATTGACTGAATTATGCCATATCTGTAATATAACATCAATTTACATGATTAAAATAGGCCAAGTACATATATCATATACTTATTTGTAGGTTATCATCTCGAAATTAAACTAATTCTTTTAGGGCAATGTTTAATTAATTTAATCTTATATAATAAATGTAGTTTTTAGGGCAATATATAAGCTAATCTTATCTAACCGAAGATCACCCACTTTGGAGTTTTGAAAATTAACATAATTTCCTAACCAATTGAAGGAGGTTCAATATCTAGTTTAAATGGATGAGAAGTGTATCCTATTGGAATTATGTTAAAGTTTTTATCTTTTTGATCACCTTAAAGATATTTACTTCTTTAAATTGTATGTTTTGAGTCTATGTTGTTCTAAGATATGAATTTTTTTACGTTAAGAATTTTTATAAAAAAATATCACTTTCTTTTACTATGGTTGGTTAATCGAACCGTTTTTTAGGTTAACCGATATAGCGGTTTTTTATTTTAATTTTTCACTTTTAAGCGGTTAACCGAACCGGTTAAAAACCGTACAGTCGGTTTTTGTGTGTGTCCAACGGTCGGTTAACCGAACCGTGCTCACCCCTAGGGAGTAGTATATTATTAAAAAAAAAAAAAAGGCTAGCTTGTTTGGCTTTAATTCCACAACAAGCTCAACAGATTTTAGGAAATAAATACGAGCATATATGTTTATGTTCACTTGAAATGAAATATTGAAGACCAAGAAAAAAACGTATAAATAATTATAAAGAGAATCAACATAATTATCAACTCAGGGAAATTCATTTAACTCTATAATTATTAATCCGATCTGTTCCATCGCATTTAAAGATTTCAAGTCATGCCCACAGAAAACGTGATGTAAAAATAGAACCAAACGAAGTAACAGATTGTTGAGCGCTAGCTGTGCAAAGCAGCATTATTTAATAAAGCTGCATACTCATTAAAATTAGGCTAAATTGGTTGTAAATTCCTGAACTTTTCATAAATTCTGGTTTTCCTTCTTACAAAAAAATTTTGCGTGACAATTCTCAAACTTTATATTTTGTCTGATTTTGCATCCAAGGTTGGTTTTTCCCAAATTGTGTGCTGACTTGGCAGCCGGAAATCCTACATGTCCTAGTCGACTAACGAGTAAATAATTATCCAAACAACGAATTGCCTATAAATTTCTTAATTTTTGTGAAATTCTATTTTTTTGCTCTAAAAAAAATTTATTTGTGCAACAAATTCCCAAACTTTTTAATTTGTCTAATTTTTCATCCAAGATCGGTTTTCCATAAATTGTTTGAAGGATGACACATGAACCGAAGTCCTATTTTGCATGCCATTTTTGCTTTTGGCTTAGTGATGTGAACAAAAACTATATGCTTGTATGCACCTTGCAACATAGTCCCTCCGTCCCAATAGCAATGTCTCATTTTTTTGGGCACGGTTATTAACAAACAAGAGTAAAAAAATAAAAAGTGGTAGGTCCCAAGTATTTTGAAGAGTTAATTATTTCTATTTTTGGAATGAGACCACTGCTATTGGAACAGACGAAAAAGGAAAGATGAACCTTGCTATTGGGACAGAGAGAGTATTTTGTAATGAATGGAAGTGATAAAAGTTTGTTTTGATACTTTTTACAGTCTTTTGCATCTTGTATTCATCTTCTTTTGCAATTTTTTGCATTCTATTGCAGCCTCTAATTTGTGTCATCAATTTGGGGAAAACCGACCTTGGATGTAAAATTAGACAAATTAAAAAACTTGGGAATTTGTTGCACAAATTAATTTTTTTTGGAGAGCAAAAACAAAATTTCACAAAAGTTCAGAAATTTATAGGCAATTCATTGTTTGGATAATTATTTACTCGTTGGACGACTAGGACATATAGGATTTCCGGCAGCCAAGTCAACACGCAATTTGGGAAAAACCGACCTTGGATGCAAGATCTGACAAAATATAAAGTTTGAGAATTATCACGCGTAATTTTTTTGTGGGAAGCAAAATCAGAATTTGTGAAAAGTTCAAGAATTTACAGCCAATTTACCCTTAAAATTAACACTATTATTAATTAGATTAGGTAAGCTTCACATGATTCACCGACATTGAAATACAGAAAAAATGCGTCGAAGAAAAAAGGATTCTAGCTAATGGAAATAATATTCCTTGATGGAGCCATGGACCCCATACGTGTAAATTTAAAAATAAAGATAAATTACGACATTGATATAAATTTCGGTGTTTAACAGGACTTTTAGTCATTTTTACAATTGTTACAAGTCAATCACATTTGACTTTGAAATTCTTTCATAACGACCAACAGAAAAGATGATGCATCTTGATGATATGAATAGCTAGCACCTATCAAATCTTTTAAACTCTTCTGGAATATGTAGTCCCATTTTTGCATATTTTCGAAATCCTCTTTCCGGTGCGTTTCAATTTCTTCATATCCCCCTATGCCTTGAAGCCTTATAGGAGTCACTCTTTGTCCGTACCTCTGTACTAGCGATCACTCCATACTTTTGCCCCGGAAGTCATACGTTGTACTAGAAACATCAACATTGATAGTACCGGCCTCATTCTGGGCCCGATCTAAGGCTATTTGGGCCAATATATTAAAGCTCGGCCCGCGGAGTTCGGCCCAAACATAGTCAACATCTGCCTTGAAGACCAAGTAACGAAGCCCTACTTTGGGAGAAGATAGAATTCTACTACAAACGGGAATCGGATATGCATGTATTAAGAAACTAGATATGTATAAGGAGTTCGATCCCTAGAAGGGTTAGGGCCCGATCCAAGGCTTATAAATAGATGTTAGATTAGAGGTGGAAGGGATTCATTCAATACTCATTGTACTCTCAAGCATAATAAAAGCTCTATATTCTCTCCCGTGGACGTAGATCACATCGATCGAACCACGTAAATCCTTGTATCATCGTGTTATAGTCTCTTTTAGCTACTTTCGAAAACCCTAGATCTATCATTGGCGCCGTCTGTGGGAAACACGATCAACGGTTCGTTCGTAGCTGATTTATGATGGTAACACGATCACAGAGCGTGCGGGAGGCCCAAAGCCAACGCGGGAATCCTAACGAAGCAGAAAGCTGCCCCATAAGCCAAGGGAATCGCCAGAAAGGCAGTTCGGTCCCAAAGGAGAGGCACGCCAGGGACCCAATAGAAGGAAATCCCTCCGAAGGGATGCCCGCGCTAGAGTACATCCCTCAGAGAAAGCCGACGCAAAATCGGCATCGGAGGACACATAACGGACAGTCCTTCAGAACGGGTGATACTCCAGAAGGGTACATCGAAGAAATCAACGACGAGTCGGAGCCGAAGGAATCCGAGCTGAAGGAAGATGATCTCTCCAGAGACTTTGACCTTGCCACCACCTACGCTGCGGCCGAATTCGCCAAAGCGAACAAGGAGCGTTTCAAACGCTTTCTTGCGACGACCCGGATGTCCCCCATACCCGAGGCCAGGGAGAGTTCCACGCAAAAATCCCTACCTAAAGCTCCTCGCTACGCCGAGAGGCAGAAACCAGAGCTAAGGGAGAGACACGATCCCCGGCAGGGCTCAGTTCGACGCCAGAGTCCAAGCTCGCAGCAGACTCCCAGGCGACATCATACACAAAGACGATCTCAGAGTCCCAGAAGGTGCCGAAGTCCGAGCTACAGCGAGAGTCGCAGTCCCCCGAGGAACCGACACCGACATGAAAAAGGACCAGCTCGGCTTATCAGCCCGTTCACCGACGAGCTGCTTGACACCAAACTCCCCTCGGTGTACAAATTGCCAAACATTTCGGCCTACAATGGGCTAGATGATCCCATTAACTTCTTAACGCGTTTCCGGTACAGCATGCACAACCAGGGTCTTAGGGAGGAACACATGCGCAAGCAATTCCCCGAGATGCTGATCGATTATGCCCGAGCTTGGTTTGACAGCCTCCCAACCGGCAGCGTAGGGTCCTGGACCTATTTGGAAAAAATATTCAAGCAAAGATTCCATACAAAGGTTCAGGCTCGCCGAGACACAGCTTACCTCCTATCAGTGAAGTAAAAAGACAAAGAATCTATAAGGGAGTACGCTTCCAGATTCATGCAGGAAAGATTGAAAGTCGATAAAATCGACGATGTCTTCCTCATCTCGGCCTTCCGAAATGGAGTTGCTCTCGGGTCCCTGAACCAAGAGCTCGCTAAGCAGAAACCTGAGACAGCCCAGGAGATGTGGAAGATTGTATACCAGTTCGCTGATGGCCAGGATGCGGACCGATTGAAGCGGGAGGAGACCGAGAAGAAGATAACTGAAGGGGATCGAGGTCGGAGTGATCGTGATCGGAGAAGTGCCCACGAGCGCCTCCAAAGAGGACCTATCCAGTCCCGGCTCGGATCAGGACCAATCCAGTCCCGGCTTGGACCTCGGGTGGGACCAGAGCCGTCCCAACGACCTCCCTTTATGAAAATGAATGCCGAGATCTTCGCACTCCATGAGGACTGGTTCGCTAAACCACGTCCCATGTCAAAGTCTAAACCTCGGGACAGAAACAAGCACTGCTCCTTCCATGATGACCATGGGCACCACACGGAGGATTGCCGCGACCTCGCGGAACAGATAGAGAGGTTAGCCCAAGAGAGAACTCTGAGGAAATACGAAGCCGGGGGGAAGAAAAACACAAAAGAAAAACGGAAAGGAGGACAAGGTCGCTGTGCTCCCCACAATAAGCGAGCTAAGGTCGATCACGACGAGGAGGATGACGACCCTCCGTACGACGCACCACAGTACGACGGAGTGGTCTCCACCATCACCGGGCTATCCCCAGGCAAGACAAAAACTAAGTTGAAGGCAGAAGCTCGCAGACCACCAGTCCCATCGGGTGAGGAGCAAACGAAAAAGAGGTTCAAGAAGGGGGAAACCGTCACATTCTCTGAGGATGACCCTGTGCCTACAGCTACACCACACAATGACGCCCTGGTGATACAGGTCGGAGTGGCCAATAAGATGGTCCATCGCGTATTCATTGATGGAGGGGCCAGCGTGAGCATCGTCTTCCAACACTGCTTGGATAGGATGGGCCTCGACCCAGCTCGGGTGAACTCCACACCCCTGCCTCTCAAGAGCTTTACGCAGCAAGAGACGCGACCTGAAGGGACCATTGCGCTCGATGTTGTCATTGGCAGCCCACCGACCAGCGTCAATAAACTGATTCAGTTCTATGTGGTTAAAGCGAACTCCCCCTACAACATCATTCTAGGTCGGGATTGGCTGAATGCAGTCAGAGCCATCATTTCGCCCTACCACCTGCTGTTGAAGATTCCGACCTCGGCTGGAATCCTTACTGTCCGAGGTGACCAGATAAAGGCCAAGGAGTGCATGCAGGTCGCTCTCCGAGGTCAACCGCAGGCGTAGCAATCAAAGTATCCCAAAGAGCTGGAAGAAACGACGTCGATCCCAGACACCCCGGCGGAACAGGTTCCCTTATCCGAAACAGATCCGGCGAGAGTCGTCAAGGTCGGCTTTGCGGGGGGACCTCAAACTCGCATGCAGATAATCCAGCTCCTTAGGGAATATCAGGATGTCTTCGCCTGGTCTCCAACGGACATGACGGGGGTGTCGTCGGAAATCATCACACATAAGCTTAACATTAACCCGAACTCGACCCCGGTCAAGCAGAAACGGCGATCATTTGCTGCCGAACGAAATCAAGTTATCTACAACGAGGTGCAGCAATGGCTGAAAGCAGGGCTTCTGTTTGAAGTCAAGTACCCGATCTGGCTATCTAATCTGGTAGTGGTAAAGAAAGAAGAAGGAGAGTGGAGGATGTGTGTAGATTACACAGACCTCAATAAAGCTTGCCCTAAGGACTGCTACCCTCTCCCCAACATTGACGAAAAGATTGAATCCTTAGTGGGACACGAAGTATTCTGCTTTCTCGATCTCTACAAAGGGTACTATCAGGTTCTAATGGATGAGGGAGATGCGATCATGACAGCTTTCGCAACAAGCTTCGGGGTCTTTGCATTCAAATATATGCCCTTCGGGTTAAAGAATGCTGGGGCAACATACCAGCGAATGGTCGATTTCCTCTTCCGAGATCATATCGGCGAGATTGTCGAAGTATACGTGGACGACATTGTCGTCAAGAGTAAAGAAGAGGCTTCGGCGGTGAGCGACCTACGAATTACGCTCAACATACTAAGGCAGGCGAACCTCAAGCTGAACCCGAAGAAGTGCACTTTCAACGTGCGATCTGGAAAATTCTTGGGGTGCTGGATCTCGCCAGAAGGCCTCAAAGCCAACCCGCTGAAGATTAGAGCCGTACAGGAGATGAAGATACCCCGAACCATCCGCGACGTGCATAGGTTGACAGGATGTATAACCGCGCTAAGTCGTTTCCTCTCCAAGGCCGCCGAGAAACAGCTCCCCTTCTTCAAAATTCTCAAGAAGGCTCCGGAGTTTGGATGGGGACGAGAGCACGAGCTAGCCTTGGAGGAGCTCAAGCGCCACCTCGGGGACTTACCAACCCTGTCAGTCCCCCAAAAGGAAGAACCCCTCTCTCTGTACCTTGCGGCATCGAAGGAAGCAATAAGTGCAGTGTTGGTCCGAGACGAAGGAGATCGGTAGCTACCGGTGCACTTCGTCAGCTGAGTTCTCAAAGACCCAGAGACGAGGTATCAGCCTCTGGAGAAGGTCGCTCTAGCCCTGATAAACGCAGCTCGGCACCTAAAACCCTACTTCCAAGCTCACCCGATACATGTTTTGACCGATCTACCGCTTCGGCAAGTTCTTACTAAACCGGAAGCTTCAGGAAGAATCGCGAAATGGGCAATCGAGCTAGGAGAGCATTCCGTATCGTTCGGTCCCCGTCGAGCTATAAAAGGGCAGGCCCTAGCAGACTTCCTTGTAGAAACTCACTATAAGGAAATCGAGGAACCAAAAGAGATCAAAGCCAAAACCGAGCTCCATGAAGTCCCAGAGAAGACACCCCCGGATTGCTGGGAGATGTACGTGGATGGAGCTTCAGGAAAGAAAGGAAGTGGAGCCGGCATACTCCTCATCAGCCCAGAGAAAAAGGAATTAACATATTCGCTGCGATTCGAGTTCTCCACTACGAATAACGAGGCGGAATATGAAGCTCTCATTGCCGGACTGCATCTCGCCCAAACCCTTCAGGTACGAGCTGTCCAAGCCCATTGTGATTCCCAAGTCGTGGTCAACCATGTGTTAGGGAAATACGAGGTGAAAAGTGAGAAGCTGAAGAAGTACCTAGAGAAGGTCAAGCTCCTTGAACAGTCTTTCCAGATCTTCAAAATAGTTCGCATTCCCAGAAGCCAAAATACCCGAGCTGACGAGCTAAGCAAGCTGGCGAACTCTCCATCCAGCTCGACGCTAGTGGAGAAAGTCCGAAACAGGAGTATAGAAGAGGCAGAAGTCAATGCAATCATAGAGGACGACCCAAATTGGATGACCCCCCTAATCAGATGTTTGAAGAATGGGGAAGTGCCCGAGGACAAGACGGAGGCTAGAAAAATTCTAGCTAGATCCACGCAGTATGCCCTCGAGGGAGGGGTCCTCTATCGAAAGTCATACTTACAGCCTCTCCTCAGAAGTGTTGGACCAAAGGAAGCGGCCTACATATTAAATGAAGTACACACAGGATCGTGTGGAAGCCACATTGGAGCTCGGATGCTAGCTCAGAAAATCATGTGATGGGGGTACTATTGGCCAACAATGGCAAAAGATGCGGAAGAGTTCGTGAAGAAGTGCCTAAAATGCCAGCTGCATGCCAGAGTGACGAGACTACCCCAGACCGACCTCTCTACTATTCAAAGTCCGTGGCCATTTATGGAGTGGGGCATTGACATCGTAGGGTCTTTCTACCCGGCACCTAAGCAAAAGCGGTTTCTAATAGTCACCGTCGACTACTTCACCAAGTGGGTAGAAGCTGAACCTTCCACAAAAGTCACAAGTGAGAAAGCCGTTGACTTCGTCTGGAAAAACATCGTATGCCGGTTCGGAGTACCAAGAGTCCTCATCTCGGATAATGGAACGCAATTTACGAGTAGAGAATTCCGAGGATTTTGTGAAGGACTCAATATCCAGCAAAAGTTCACCTCGGTAAACCGACCTCAAACTAATGGCCAGACCGAAGTCACCATAAGAACAATAGTGAACGGACTCAAGGCCCGCCTAGAGAAGGAGAAAACGGAGTGGATCCACAACCTCCAAAACGTCCTGTGGTCGTACCAGACTACGCCCCGAACTCCAACGGGAGAAACCCCGTACCGTTTAGTATACGGGTCAGAAGCAGTCATACCTGTCGAGATCGGAGCACCCAGTCCCCGAACTATCAATTTCTCCGCCGAAGCTAACGAAGAGTAGCGCCGAACCGACCTAGACTTATTGGAGGAAAAAAGGGAACAAGCCAGCATAAAAGAAGCTCGGTACAAATAGTAGATGGCTCGGTATTACAACCAAAGGGTTAAACCCCAACAGTTCCAGGTCGGTGATCTTGTGCTTCGAAACAATGAGATCAGCCTCTCAGAGAACCTCGGCAAGCTCGAAGCTACGTGGGAAGGACCCTACAGAGTACATGAAGTCCTCGGCAAAGGAGCTTACAAAATCGCCTATCTTTCGGGCGAACTAATACCCAGAACGTGGCACATCGCCCATCTAAAGAGATTCTTCGTATAAGCAGCAAAATCTTGCATATAGAGTCTTAGGTTTTTCTTTTTGTCTTTTTTTTAATGTTTTATTTTTAACGAACTCGTCAAAACTCTTTTTACTTTGTTTTTTTTTTGTCCTTTTTTAATAAAATTTTCTTTTTATCTTGCATCTTGAGTCTTTTGATTTGCTTATACGAAGTGTCCATAACATCAAAAATCCCCTCATAAGGTCGAACTACGGTTCCCTTGCGTGGTCAGTAATGACCCGACATGGGGTAATAATATCCTATAATGCGCAAAGGAAACCCTTTCCGAGGTCCGAGCTCATCTCCCTCCAAAAAGGAAGATCCCACGAGGTCCGAGTCAAACTCCCTCCTAAGGATAATTAGTTCTCAACTGGGGTCGGAACCAAGTTCCCCCGGGAGGATAAAATACGAGGTCCGAACCATGGTTCCCTCGCCGACACAAAGAAGCCCGAGTTAAACTCACTAAAAGGGTGCAACGCGCAAATAAACCAAGGAAGCAATCTTCACGAAAAACAGGAAAGTTCAAAACCCAATATATACACTTTTATTTCTAACTCTTTGGAAAAGTTTGTGTGTACATAAATTACAGGCAGAATCGAGTGAGGGAGGGTGTTTCTTGCTAAAACTGAGCCAATCTTCCTCGAATGAGGAAAGCCCCAGGAGATCATCAATCGATATTCGACCTCGTCCCCGACCTCGACCTCTTCCAGCAGGAAAACTTCGACCTCGCGGGGTAGCCGAACCGCGACCAACAGTTCGCCTACCTTGGCTCGGACCGACCTGATGTCCCCACGATGCCGTTTTCACCTCACGAGCAGGCATTGTCCGAACAGAAGAAGAAAGGTCTGCACCCGCACCACATGCCAAAAGCGCCCGTAACTTAGGTCGGTGGTCCAAAATACACTTATACCTGCCCGCACTCTCCTTCAGCATCTCAAAAGCACCCTGAAGCCCAAAAGACTCGGACCCGAGTGCTTTCTTTAGCGCGATATATTGTTCCAAGTCCTCTTTTACCTTTAATTCCGCCTCGGAAATGGTGATACCACCGCCGCGACGGATAATATCTTCATACTCGGCATGCTCCTCGACGATCTTCTCGTAATCTTTGGGAACGCGGCCAGCTCGACCTCGGGCAACTTCCAACTCCTCCTCAGCCTGAAGAAGCTTGGCCTGAAGCAAGTCGGTACTCTCTTGAAAAGCGAGCCGCTTGACTTCGACCTCCTCACAAAGTGCCTCAAACTTCATCTGCCATCCCGTCAGCTCGGCTTCTTGGGATTTCAGCAGAATACACTTTTGGCTGAAAAGCTCCTCAGCTCGGCGGCATTTCTCCCTCCATTGCTGAGCCATGGACCGTTGGTCAACCACATCTTGAGAAAGGAGAGCTATTTGTATGCGCAAAGTAGAAATACCGACAGAATCCAAGCTCTACACTCAAGAAGAAGAAAACAAATTCATTGATTCGAAGATGTTCAGTACAGATATACAATGTGAAAAAAAAAGAAAAAAACAACTACACTAAAACATCGCCGACCTCCTTGTCCTGAGAAGGTGGCTGCTCGGAGGGGGAACCGTCCAAGTCCTTGTCAGCGGCCGGATCTTCACCAGCCCCAGCCTCCTGCTCCTCCTCCACTTCCTCTTCCGGGCCCTCGACTTCTTCTTCCTCGTCGCGAAGGGCATCGAAAGCAGAGTCCAGGTCGAGGTCCTGGTCTACGGAGCAGTCAGCAATCTGCTCGACAGATAGAAGCGTGGACGAGCCGGCATGATTCTCCAGGAGGGGAAACTGGCCGAGGTGATCTCGGACCACCCTGGCATACCGAGAAGGTAGGGCTTCATCCCCTAGCCGCTCGAAGCCGTACTTGGATACGTCCAGGTCGGGGAAGTCCTTGGCAGCCTACTCCAAAGCAGCCACGGCGAAGTTTCCGTTGATGAGCATGGCCAGGTCATTGGCAAGCTCGGAGAAACTCTCCGACAACAGAAACCTCTTTGTGAAGGCCCGAAAGAGCTCATCTTGGCTAGCCGCAAGGTTGACCTCCCGGTCATTCGCCGCAATCAGCTCAGACTCAAGCCTCCGAGCTTTCTCGGCCTCCGCCTCGGCCCTCGCGAGCTGAGCAACCAACTCGGACTTGGCAGCTTTTCTGCCCTCTTCAGCCTTCACCAGCTCGGCCTCAGCTTTCTTCGCCCGGGCAATAGCCGACATCAGCTTTTCGGAGTATCGGCTTTTCTCTTCCTCGTGTTTCGAGGACATCTCCTCGACGTTGTTCTTTAGCCAACTGACGAACATATCAAGGCCCTGAAAGAAGGAATGCAGTTAGATACACAGGCAAGGTTTAAGGAAACTTATGTCATGAAATCACTAAGTCCTTACCTCGGAGAAAGGAAGGCCAGCCAGTTTGTTCGAAGGAGCTACGGGACTCGCATCACTTCCCGTAACATCAATGATGTCCACCTCGACTTGGTCCCCGACCCGCGCTCGTTTTAGAGGTGGTGTGGAGGAAGGACAGCGAACATCTGTCGCTCTAGGATCTCTCACCTCAGCTCGCTGAATTTGATCAGACGAGGAAGCAGATCGGCCAGACAACCTCGGCCTCTTACGCCCACGAGCTGCGGCTTTCCCATCAGCTCCCTTGATCTTCTCGAACTTCACTGCAAATACAAATCACGAAAAGAGTTAGGACGATAAATAAACACAGCACAACAATCCTAGTAGCACTAGCAAGGCCTCACCCGTCGCCGGATCCACCATACTTTGAGGCTCATACGGGCTCAACCCCGCTTCAGCTAGGGAATCTTCATTATAGCTCGCCTCAAAAGGACCGTGATCCCTCATCGCTTTCACAGCGGACTCCAAATCCTTATCGACCTCTTCTATTACCCACTCGCAAGGCTTTTCTAGCCTCCAAATCAGGTCGATGAAACTATTGTGGCGGCAGAAGAAGAATTTCTGGTGCCACTTGTCCACCTTATTTTGAGTTCGCCCCTTGAACTCAGTCCGGGCTGCAGCGTAATACCAGTCCCCCGCCTTTTTTAAGACAAAGAGCTCGTGAATGAGCTCGGCGGATATTTGGTAACCCCTGTCTACCGCTGCCACACCCAAGTCGGTGAACTGCCTAAACGAGTTCGGCATTATCTGCCCTAACGCTAAGCATAGCTTCTTCTGGAGCTCAGAATACGGCTCAGGGAGGGGTAATCGGAGTCCAGCGTGCAGACTGTCCTCATAAATAGTAACAAAACCCATTGGGGGAGAGCAGGCCCTATCCTCGGGGCGAGGCTCTATTAATTCGGCGTCAACAGGAAAATTATACGTTTTGGCAAGCAATCTAATCCTAGTCTCATTTAAGGACGAAGGATAATCAGCCACTTTTCCCTTCACACGTGGGGGTACTGTTAACGTTTCAACAGTAGGTACCAGGGATCCTAATGAAAAAATGCTAAAAGCAAAACTTCTACTCGAGCCGACTGAAGGAGGCAATTCGATATCACTACTACTAGACTGAGAAGGGGAGGCCATACTTACTTGTTAAAAAGAAGGTAAATGCTCCGGCGGGTGATTTGAAACTGGGCGCAGAGGAACAACGGAGTGAACACCGGCGGTACAAGAACAGTAAATTGGGGAATTTTTGGGGAAGAAGAAACTTTTCTGCACAGGAACTTTTCTCTCTTAACGACGGCGGATGTGAAATAATGTGATAGGGGAAAAAACGCTTCAACTTCTGTGAATATACCTTTGAATCCCGCCGTTGCATCTGACACACGTGTGAACGTGGGCCCGCCTTTCTCGGAATATGTACCGTCCCTCAACAAAATTCAAATAGCCCATTACTTTTCCCGCTTTCTGCATCGGGTCTGGGCCGTATCAATTGCCCTACCGACCCAACTTAACATGGTCGCTGATACTCAGATCGCTCCTCCTGTTCCCCCTGCTACTTCAGCCCGACATGTAAGCTCGGTAATTCAGCTCGTACAGGTGATTTGCGCGATCAATCACCTCGAATAATTCGACCTCGTAGTCGGCGTCTACATGTCTTCTTTACCTTTTTTGGGGGTGATGTGATAGTACCGGCCTCATCCTGGGCCCGATCTAAGGCTATTTGGGCCTATATATTAAAGCTCGGCCCGCGGAGTTCGGCCCAAGCATAGTCAACATCTGCCTTGAAGACCAAGTAACGAAGCCCTACTTTGGGAGAAGATAGAATTCTACTACAAACGGGAATCGGATATGCATGTATTAAGAAACTAGATATGTATAAGGAGTTCGATCCCTAGAAGGGTTAGGGCCCGATCCAAGGCTTATAAATAGATGTTAGATTAGAGGTGGAAGGGATTCATTCAATACTCATTGTACTCTCAAGCATAATAAAAGCTCTATATTCTCTCCCGTGGACGTAGATCACATCGATCGAACCACGTAAATCCTTGTATCATCGTGTTATAGTCTCTTTTAGCTACTTTCGAAAACCCTAGATCTATCAAACATAAACTTTTCTTAAGTGTATTAGCCTGTAAATACACAAATTTTTGGGCATTTTCTAGTTTTGAGCACAAGCATTAAAATTTGAATTCAATATAAATTACAGAATTGAATTGATATGTATATAAAAGATAAATGTAATTTTTTAAATATAATATATTACATTACTTCCTCGGTCCCAATTCAATAGGCATACTTTTCTTATATAGACGTCATATTTCAACATGCTGATATCTATAATAGAAACCACAATATCCCACAATACATAATAAATTTTTGAATATAACTCATAAATTACACGGTCATAAATTACACAGTAATATTAAATTAAGATGAGTACTTTATAAAACAAACATGTGAAACAAATTCTAGAAATATAATACGCAAAACAAATTTTATAAAACAAATTCTTATTTTACATAAGTTTAGATTGGTTATAAGATGCTTGTTCAAGTGGCACACGCTACTAAATTAATGCAGATCCAAGTAGAATTAAATCAATTGACTTGAGCGACGATGAGCCATGGAATAGTAAACGATCGATCAAAAGAAAAACAAGAGATATAATTTGATTAAATTACGTACAGTAGTATCTGAGTATAATATTGAGTGATGCTATTTGGACATAAATGTCCGGACATAAATTTTGTAATTAAAAGAAAATAATAATAAGTAATATGAAAAAGAAAATTGGGTAGATGCATATTAGAGAATTTTGTCAGAATTAATAATATTAAAAAAGATTAATCGTGAAATAAGATAAAAAATTGCATACTTTGAATAGAAAACGAAGCGGCAATAATGTAAAATGATTGATGATAAAAAATATTTATGAAAATATTAAATAAAATAATTGATGATAAAAGATATTTATAAAAATATTATATAAAATGATTGATTAAAATAATTTTATTAGATAAATCTTAAATATACCCTTTTAAAATTAATTTAACGCGCAGGAGGATATGGAATTGAGAGGTGGTTGTCTTTTCAATTATGAAATACCATTATTCTACGATACATTAAATGATTAAATAGTTTATGGCGATATTATTGCAAGTTTGCAACATTAATTATTTTCTTACAGGCTATAGTCTCCAACTGTCCATGGTCTATTTTTGACATGCCCATGCCCGACAGCCTTTCGCAAAGTGAAATATGTCGATTCAGTCACAGATTTGGCTGCCCATTTTCCATCTATTAAATACCTTTACTCAATTAATTCCCGCAACCTTTTTCCCCCAAATTTTTTTTTTTTTTAGTTTGTCTTGGCTTTGGAGTGAAGATAAATACAAGCAACATCAACTGCTTGACCTTTACTTTTTGCCTTATTATTACTAGTAAAATAATTTAGAGCGAAAATTCTTTATACTCTTTTATCAATTCAAAAAATTAGTTATACACACTTTATTGGGATAAAATTAGTTATACTCAGAATGATCATTATATCCTTTCTGCTGAATTCCTTTATTTATTCTGCTTTTTCCAATCACATTTTTCCAATTATGGAGATAATTCATGCAATACTATCAGGCCCATCACACTTCCGTATAAAAATTCTAAGCATACCAACTTCATACCTTTTTTACCGTAATGCTGCCGGGTATTTCCACCGGAAGTTTTAGAGACCTCGTCTAACCACACGATCGCAACCGATGGTTTCCAGACGCAGACTCCTTCAGCAACACTCAGCACAGCCCTTGTTCGTTTCCTACTCGGGGCGTAGGGTATTTAGTCGGTATTTAGAGAATAATCAGACACTAGAAGGGATGAGCAAAAGCCCGAACTTTATTTAGGAATTATATAAAATTTATTACTACATAAGTATATCTCCTTTAGGGAGGAGACAAACTTGTTTAGCTACCTATAGTAGCGGAATTGAAATACATAAACTATACTATACTAGACTAGGAACTATTACAAATTTTATTTTGAGAGAGCAGAGGAGATGATGTAGAAGATTTCTGATGGATTTTCGATGCCCTTCTGCTCTCCAGCCTCCTGATTTATATAGAGGTTTCAATTCTCAAACCCCTTCCTTCATTATTGCCTCGGATACTTTTGTTCCGTGGCCAGCCTGTATCTGACTCAGCGTAGGACCACTGCTGTCGTCCATTATTGAATAAGGACGCTAAACTTTCGGTGCTACTTTATGAATCATACCGCATTATCTTTGATTGATAATGCTCTTCCTGTGTCTTTACCCATTTGTATTTTTATGGGTAATCTCTGTTCATCCACCCACTTCTGTCGTTTTCTTTTTAGTGGGTGCTCCAGCTCAGAGTCACATGACTCCACCAACCTGTGTCGGGAATCTACTTTTTTCCCGGGGCCCTGGGCGTCCTTGCTTTTGGCAGCGCCTTCTGTTCAAGATGCTTTTTGGACCGAACCTTCTCTTTTCCCTTTCTGGGCATGAACCCCTTTCCCGAACTCTGGTTCCTTCTGGTTCTGACAATCCGAACAAACGCGCTCAGACCAGTTTCCAAAATGAGCCATGTTGCAGTATTTGCGAAGAGTGTCTTTACTCGTCGCAATCTTATTTTCCCAGAGCAAGGTTCTCTTTCTTTCGAAAGCTTCCTCTGCGAATCTTGTCGATTTTCCTGTCATCGTGTTTAACAGGAAAGATCCGTTCACTGAATTCTGAAAGAATTTGAACGGAAACTTGACTTTGTCCATCTCTGTGAGACAGACCCATAATTCCCATGCTCTTCTGGTAGAAATAAGGTCTTCTGGTAATGTAGAGACTAAAGCAGTCTCTTTCTCTGCAGGCGCTTTGATCTTTTCGAGGGCGCGTGCATCTGGTCTTCGAAGCCTAATATAGTGGAAGGCTTCATGGTTTCCTTTCCCCGCTGGTTCTGGGGCTGCACTAATAAAATACAGCTCCAAAATGTCACCTCGGCTAAGCTGTGGATTGTTAGCCCAGGTATCATACACCGCTTCTTGAATCCACTTGGGTAGATTCTTGATTTCAGCGAATGATGGAGATGTGGTATAAACTGAAGCAAATGCTCCGAATTCATACCATCTTTTGACTTCGTGTGGATCTTAATTTGGCATCATCCACACCCGAGGATATTTCCCCGAAACATCAACCCTTATTTTTTCTGGGTTGATTCCAGTCCTTGTATTAAGCTTCTCCCAGCTAGCTTGATAAACCTGCCACGAAGAAGAAACTTCAATCTTATCAGTATTAATCTTAGAACTGCCAGTCATTGGCCTAAGATTAATCTCTCCCTCTGCCAGTCATTGGCCTAAGATTAATCTCTCCCTCTTTTTCCCCAGAGGTGCTGGGTTGACATGATGGTTCAGATTGTGACCCCTGAATATCATCGTTTTCTTGGGGGCAATGGTTCCGAAGATACCACCACCTTAGAACTTGGGCAAGAGGTATTTGAATCCTCTGCTACAGGTTTAGAGCCATGTACTCGAAACTCTTCTTTTACCAAATGATCTTTGGCCACCCGAAGGATTGGTGTTTGGCATGCAGCCCAGAGTTGCCCCTGAGACCATATGCAAGCTCGTATTCTCTCGGTGACTTTCGTCTTGTCGAGAGTCTCCAATCTTACTGCTTGTTCAGCATTCAGAATGCACTCGTCCCACTCTCCCGTTAACATCTCCAGATTCTCTCTGAGATGCCTATGGGCCAGTAGAATGGAGTTCACATCAGTTTGCTCCATCTCTTGTTAGGAAATCTGCAAGAACATTTTCGTGAGATTTCAAAACGACAATATCATAAATATAATATTGGCATTCTGCTTGCCATCTAATTAATCTAGCCTTTTCAGGCTTAGATTCAATCTTGTTTCTTAAGAAAGCCTTAACCTATGTGTTATCGACTTTCAAAGTAAATTTCTTTGCTAATAAAAATAAAGGCCATTTTTTAAAAGCCTTTCAGACTGCAAAGAATTCTTTTTCGTTGATGTGCCATCGCACAGCCTCATCATCTGAGAATAAACCACTACAGTATCTGCAGGGTTCTTCTCCATTAGGAGTGATCTTGGTTAAGACTGCTGCCCACCAATAATCACTTGTGTCCGTGTACAGGACCAAGTCGTCTTCGTCCTGTGGTATCGAGAGTTTTGGGAGATTTCTGCAAACCTCTTTTAACTCCTTCATACCCTGTCGATGTTCTTCTGTCCAGATGAACGGAACATCCTTTTTCAGTAATGTACTGAAAACTTTTCTATGTTTTGCGAGATCTTTGATAAATGGTTCCGCGAAATTAACAACTCCTAAGAAACTCTGAAGTTGTTTCTTTTCCATTAGATCTTCAGAAAAATTCTGGACCTTCTGAACAATATGGTCCTGCAGAATAATTCCTGCTTCATCAATCTCGATACCCAGAAATTCCATTTTCCGAGTTGCAACGACTGCCTTTTTTTTTCCGACAGTACTAAACCTTCTTTATAACAAACATCTGCAAAGATCTCAAGATGTTTGATATGTTCTTCCATATTTTTTGATGCTATTAAAATATCATCAATATAGACGAACATAAAAGAAAAATAATCTTTAAATAGATTATCCATCTTTCTCTGAAATATTTGAGGCGCATAAGCTAACCCCATTGGCATTACTTTCCAGACATAATGCCCTTGCGGAGTAGAGAAGGCTGTAAACTTCTTACTCCCTTATTCCATGCGAATCTGGTAGAAACCTGACTTGCAATCAAACTTAGAGAATACCTTAGCATTTCTAATGCAGTTAATAAGGTGTTCCCTACTAGGGATAAAATATCCATCAAACTCCAGAATATCATTAATTCATTTGTAATTAATAACTAGTCTGGGTTTACCTCGTTTGATCTCACCATGATTCCTTACCAGAAATCCGAGACTGCTGTAAGGCGAGTTTCCTGGTTCGATCAATTTTAAATCAAGGTGTTCCTTGATTATCTCCTTCATATCCTGTTGATCTTTGAGGTTCATCAGGATTGGTCTGTATCTAACAAACTCATACTCCTTTTCTGGCTTCACCTTCAAGGTAGCTTTGAGCTTGTTTCTGTCCCACCATACCAAAGGATTCTTATTGTAATTCCTTTTAATCTTTCTTTTGACATCTTCTAGGGACACCTGCATCTCTTCTTTAATATCATGAGATATTAAAGATGCTTTGAGAATCTGGGCCTCTTCATCATTAAGATCCTCATCCCTAATACAGCTTAGCACTGCTTCGCTGAATCTCCTTTGATCCTTCATTTTTGGGTGCCGAAGTTTTCCTTCATCGCCACGCTTGCTGCGAAAACTCAATGGTATCTGGCGATTAAAAGCCCATTTGAGCCTCTGGACAATGATTTTGTGATCGCAAATGGTTGTAAACACTAATTGCCTCTTTTCATTATCCTGCATATATGTTTTGAACATCTGTAGGAAATTGTTTCCCAACAGAATACCTGCACCTGTATCATGGAAATAAATTGGTGGAGTTTTAACCTTATACCAAGGTGTACCTCTGGCTCCGCCAATCAGAATTTCCGTTTCTTTTACTCCTTTAGCCAAGAGCAAAATTTTATTTGAGAAATCTCTTCCTGCAATTCGGGGTAGATCATCTTCTACCTCTGCTGGGAAGACTCCTCGTTTTGCAGTACAAATTCCTGCACCTGAATCAATATAAGCAGCAAAATATTCTGCTTTATATTTTTCATATAACATCCCTATAGAGATGTATGTGGAGAATGGACTTGTCATTCGATCAATAATTTTCTCCCATTAATTGTGATTTCCATTCATTCTTCTTTATTTCCCCAAGGTTTGTGATCCTCGAGAAAATCCAAACCCAAAAGTAAAACTGCTTCCCTTCCAGCTCTACCCTTGATCTCCATCACTTGTCCCCCAATTTCCAGGGTACCTTTGTAATGATTGATCTCCGGCTGCTGTAGATAGTAAAGAACATTACAAGGGAAGTTGGTTTCCCACCTTGTAGTGTCAAATTTTACTATCACTTCTCTCCATCCCTCGGGACATTTCAGATTCACTGAAACTTTGTTACTCTGAGATGTTTGAGGGTGTGCTTCTCGAATGAGACTAAGACTCCTCCTATATGGCAAAGACATGATTCTATCTCCTTGGAAAGATAATCTCCCTGAAGTTATCCTGAGACTTTGGTCGTGTCTCATGACTTCTCTATCTCGGATTTGAATATCCACATTCCTTAACCGAGCAATTTCCACTCTATCGGGACAAACCGCCGTTGTCACCTTGTTGAATATATCTGGTATCTCAATGAACTTCTTTCCCATAAATACTCAGTGTGATGTGAGTTGGAAAGAGCATATGATACCTGATATGTAATGGAGTAAGGCCTATTTTCTTCCTCCAGTAAATCCTTGCGTTTAAAGTCCTGATAAAGCGTCAGGGCTTTGCTGAAATGGGTATCATTAATATTGTAAGCAATCTTTGGATAAATGATTCCCACCACTTGTCCTGCACAAAGATCTCCCGCAATTATTCCCAATACGGAATCTTCAGGTTTCTCACTCTTTTATCGCATGTAACGATATCGATCGGCGTGTGAACTCCGGTAAAGAGAGCCGATTTTAACATCAACTGGATTGCTCCGATATGGATCCAGTTCATCTTTTCAGCGACTTCAAGCTTCATCTTTGATAGATCTTCCCTGATGTCACTAGCTGGAATCAACTGCATCTCCACTTGATTCCCTGTAAGCTCTATAGGAAGCGACATTTCTCGTCTAGAAATTCCATAGACGATTTGTTGTTTCCTACTCCTTAGATTAAAGTTCCTTAGAACTTGATCTATGTTGTTTGCTGAAAAGCCTTGATACTTTTGTATATTCAGACTCTTCTTCATGATTTTGTCAATCAGACTTTGAGAGAGAGTTGTGTGACTGGAGAATCCTGTCCTGTCCTCTTTCTCCTGATGAACAATCTCTGGATCAGTCTGACTCCGATCTAGTTCCATCAGACCATTCTGAATCTCCTTCGCTGAAGACTTCTTCTTGTTCATATATACTCTCATCTGAGGGTATATCTTCGAACTGGTATACTTGTATCATTTCTTGGTAGTAGATGGCATCTTCGATATCCGGAGTGGATTCGAATTTGTTGATACCTCTTCTCTCGTTGTCTGGGCAATTTGTGGAAATATGCCCATTCGCACCGCACGTCCAGCAGTTGCAATCCTTGAAACTTTCATTAACTCTAGTGTGAGTTCTTCTGAAAGTTTTCTTGGCGGGTGTCCTTCCTTGGGATTTATTATCTCCTCGGAAAGGATACCTATTCCTTGATGGTCCACTTCTTTGTCCTGATTTGTAAGATCTGGCCTACTGCCTTGACCATCTGGTTCTTGGTTTTCAAGAATTTCTTTTTGGATCTCCACCTTTATAATAGGGCTGAAACCTATTTTTCTTGCTTTTCTTCAGCCTCGGTGTTTCTCCTTCAATGATCGTTGGCAGATCATTGTCATCACAGTTTAGAGGAGCGAATTTGTTAATTCTCCTCAGTTTCTTCATGTTCCTCAGAGCTGTTGCTTGTTGACACCACTCTGAGAGCTTCCGATGTACATATGACATCCTTCTTGCGACGTTCTCAGGATCTCCTGGTTCATAATCCCGAATCAGCATCTCTTTCCATGGGCATTGGAAATTTCAGAAAGAAAATTTCCAGTGCAACTCTATCATCAACTTTAGATTGATGTTGATAAAGAGTAAAGAGCTGTAGAAACTTGTTAAGCGATTGTTGATCTAGGACTGCAAGTCTTAGATTATACAATGCCATCAAGTATTTCTTCCTCTTTTCTTGATCAAATCCTTCGAAATATCCTTCTCCCAGAAAATGGTTTTTAAAAAGCATTACCATATTCTGGACATGTTCTGTATAGTTGTCACTCTCAAAACATGAATTCTTGATGTCCACAGGAAAGAATTCCCATGCTATCTTGACAATTCCTGCAAGACTCATTTTGAGAATTCTTACGAATCCTTCCTTGTTTAAATCGAGAGTTGCTGCTGCAATTCTCAGGGCTGACATCCACTCATCAATACCGGATTCTCGATCTCTGAAATTTACTTCATCAAGGTCGAGCATCACTCCGTAGGGATGGATAGGATCCAGGGTTGCCTTTCCATAAGTTGTATATTGCACCTTTGGATGTGGTCTTCTTGCCCTTGTCCTTCTTGCTGCCATGTATGCATCATTTGGGGTATGTTGATCATACCTTGCTCCAGTCTAAAAATCCTGGGCTACATTAATGGCTCTTGGTGCATTTTGAAAATCTTGTTGATTTCCAATAATGGCTCCTGGTGGAAGTTGATTCACCGGCTGTGGATTTTGGACCACATTCTGGTTCATTTTTAGATCCACCATCGTCATATTAGCAAAAGATTCTGCTAACTCCTGGAGGTCGTCAAGCTTGATTCTTTCAAGATTATTCATCTTTTTCTTTCCCGAATCATTCTTTTCAAGGCCTCCATGTTTGGATCCTTTTTGGTTTCTCCCACTGGAAATGGATAAGTGGGTTCATTACCAAAAGGATTTCTCCCTTGGCTGGAACGAGGTTGTTGCTCCAGTTTTTCGATCCGTGATTGGATCTCCTTCAGGATGTTGTAAATTTCATCCTGTTTCATAGCAATCTTATAAAGATCGCGAGGTATACCATACAGGCTATCGCCATAATGTTGTACTGTCTTTTGTATTTCTCTCAGATCTTCCGATATCTTGGATGAATCTGGAGTAATCTCTTGATATAAAAGAGTAGATGATACTCCTTTATCTTTCTTTGGTTCCATTAGAGCTAATTCCAAATTATTCCCAGATGGATCGAATGATCTCTTCTCATAGCATGTTCTATCTCCCATTCCAAGAGGATACAACTATGGAGAAGATCTTCTTTTCTTTTGATTCCTTGGAGGCAGGAATCAATTAATTCTTTCTCCTGGTTTTGTTGGATTAGGATATCCAACTGCCTTCTCCAATGTGTTAGCACACTCTGGTATCTTGTCCTTCTTTTCTCCAAGATTTGGAGACGTTCCTGGAAATGTCCACACCTTGGACATCCTTCAAGGTCCATCAGTCAGTATGGTTCTGATGGTTTTCTATCATCACGTACTCCGTCCTTAGATGGAGATACTTCAACTCCTCGAGAAAGTTTTCTCTTCTCCTCATCTCTTGGTGGCAAGAGATAATAGATTCACAATCCACTCTCAGTGCTGCAGAGTGGAATTCTCTTTTCCAGATTGCTAGTGCAGTCTGGGTTCTTGTTTTCTGTACCTCCAAATCATGGAGATAATTCCTGTAACCTTCGCATCTCGGACAATTGTCCGGATCCATGTTTTTCTTGATGTCTCCTCCGTTAGGTTAATACTTAAAGCAATAAATAAAATATAATTCCCATATAAACCTAAGGCTCTGATACCATTTTAGAAAGCGTGGATCGAATATAGCAGAATACGCTCAATGAATGAAAACATAAAGAAATACATAACTATTTTTTGTCCATAGCAATTCTGGACTGTCAATAGTTTAAACAGAGGGGTATAATAGTCATCTTGAGTATAATAAATTTGTTTTGGTGTTGGTGTGTATTTTGAATCTTTCAAAAAGCAAAATGAATATTCTAATAGATTACACAATAATTTATGCTCGCAAAACTAACACATCAGATAACTTCATCTTTTTCTGTACGATTCTAAAAATAATTTTTCATTTTCCAACAACCTAAACAACAATAAAACAATCGTCACATAACTCTTCAGTGGATGTTGGAGTTCAAATATTAGAATTTTCCTCACATAACCTTGGACCCAAATACAAGCTTATGTATTTTTACAATAAAAATTTTTAGATAAGGGCCGTTTGGTTTGCTTGATAAGGGGCGAGTGATAAAATAATCCCACATAATCATATGTTTGGTTTGAATGATAAGGCCCGTGATAGATAACCGGCCCGTACTCCAATCATTCAAATGGGTGATAATTTATCATCCCAAGGTTGGATGGATTATTAATCACTCTCATCCTATACTATCAATCTTATCTATCTCATCCACCAAACTAAACGCCACCTAGGTGGTTGGCCACTCATGGCATTCCTGTAAACATTTTGACTTCTTAATTAATTTAGATAATTACATTAGTTAGGCTATATTATTGATTGTCTAATATACCCTTTACCGCCTAAATAGAGGCTAATCTTGAAAATTAATTCAAAGTTCGAATTTCAGTTTATTTTCGGAATTATTTTGTAATTGATTTTTATCCAAAATTAATTATTGGTTTTGTTTCCATTATTATACCTAATTTCCACTAATTTAGGGATTCTTCAAAATTAATTAATTTTCGGAATTATTTTGTGATTGATTTTATCCATAATTAATTATTGATTTTATTTCCATTGTTATACCTAATTTGCACTAGTTTAGGGATTCTTCAAAATTAATTCATATTTCGAATTTTAGTTTATTTTCGAAATTATTTTGTGATTTATTTTTATCCATAATTATTTAATGATTTTGTTTCAATTGTGTTATATATATTAATTGAGAAAAAAATTATTTGCTTTAATTTAATTTATTTTCTTTAATATTCAATTTGTAATCGGAATATTATGAAATCGAATTAATGAAATTTCATTTTCGTTATAAATATTAATTAAGAAAAAATAAATGTTGCTATATTAAATCTATAATTATATAAGATGTATTATAATTTTTTTAATTATTTATAATGGTAGGAATATTATGAAATCGATTTAATATCATTTTAATAGCATTATATATATTAATAGACATAAAAAATATTTTTTCTAAAATAAATATGCAATAATTTTAGAAATAAATTTTGGCCATTGTGGAGGGGAAAAAAAAGAGGGAGAAATAATGTAGATAGATTTGGCGCCTAAATTAAAGATTAAGGAGGGAAATTAGATTAGAGACATAATTGACAAAAAAAAAACTAAAAAAATGACCCAAAAATCAAATGGACCCACCGATTTTTGGCAAAAAAAACCGGCTGGTGGCCAGCCACCGGATGGCTGAATATCGATACTCATATTTTTATTCATACATTCATCTAAATTATAGAAAAGAATAATTAAGGATTGAACCTCAATCACTCTCGTCTCGTGTATTAAATAAAGAATACCACAAACTAAAGCTCGTGTGATTGGACCAAGATACAAGTTAATGACGTCCGATAAATATATACTCCATATATAGCTAGGTAGTTTTCCTCACATGTATAACATTGTATATGAAACATTTTATTCTCTGGTCCTTTAGATAACTTATTGATTAAGTGAATATTTTTGTGACAAATTCGAATACCACCAGTATTATATAGATCGGGCGTATAATATTTAATTTTATTAGTATAGTTTCTAGACTATTGCACAAAATTAAAATTTAATTACCTAGTTTGCATATCGTATAGCACTTGTGACATGGAATATTCAATAATGATCAAAACTCATTTTTTTCACACATGGTAATTAGGAAAAATATAATACTGAATAAAGATGCATTCAGAATGTAAGTTTTGCAGTTTAAAATATATTTCATTCAAATTGTATATTTTATAATTTAATTGCGAATCATGATAGTGAAACCAATTAAGGTATGAAAAATAATACTATATTCTTATTGCGAAATAAAGTTATATTATATGTAAAAGAAAATGAAGATTCACAAAACTCCTGGAAATCTCAAATTGAATTCAAGGTCGGAACTAGAGGTGTTCACGGGCCGGTTCCGGTTCGGAACCGGGCCTGAAACTGCCGGTTCCGGTTCGGAAAAATTGGAATCGGAACCGGCCCGCCACATACCACGGTTCCGGGTCGGAACTGGCCCGTATTGGACGGTTCCGGTTCAGGGTCGGAACCGCCGGTTTAGGGCCCGAACCGTATAATTTTTTTTTATTGAAATGAAACACATAAATCATCAATGTAATGTATAAGATCGAAATAGAATAATATATATCTTCATTTATAACAATGTGTAATCAATTACAAATTGAAATATATTATTATTTAAAACTCGAAATCCTAAAACCCTTGGAATTCACAGAGTTTGTAAACTCAAGGGCCGAGCCTCGATAAAACCTTCTTGGCGAAAACCCAATGGGAAAAATACCAAGTAAGGAAAAAGAGTACTCGTCATCTTCAAATTCATCGGTTTCAGTAGTGGCTATAGAGTCGGTGTCTGTGCTTTCGACCTCGGTTGTGCTTATGGGATACTCCGCAAATATTTCATCCCAATTATTTTCTTGTTCACGCATTTCGGCCAATGTATAATCTTTGAGTAAAACTTGAGCTTCTAGGTTTCTTGGCGTCATCACCGATCTTCTTTCATCGAGCACGTAGCCTCCAACACTGAAAGCTTGATCCACCGAGTCTGTTGATGCCGGAACGGCTAAGATCTCCCTCGCCATCATTGCTAAAATCGGGTATTGGTTTTGCCTCCTCGACCACCATTGCAAAACATCAACATCATTTGGCCCTTCACCTGCTAAATCTGTACTTTTGGGTTCGCTAAGATAGATATCAAGTTCACTTCTTATATTACTATCCTTGCCCTGATTTTGAAAGAAACTTTGAAGTCTTTGTGCAGCTACAGAACTAGAATCTATTCCTAGATTAAAAGAGCTTCTTGGTCTTTGACTAGGTCTAGATGATGACCCTCTATCCGAATACTTAGATTCATATTCTTGAAAAAGACCCATCAATGTCGTATCTAGAGAAGTTTTAACAGATGCAATATTAGGCAATTCAAAAGAGTCTTCACCACGCTCACCCCCTCTCTAAATGTCATTTCACGAAGATAACTGTAATACAAGTCTAATAGACCACAAACCCCTTCCAATTTCATAGAGGGATCTAAACATTTTGCAATCAAAAAGACATCGGGAATATAAGTAAAATATTTCAACCATTTAATGACCATCATAGTTATAGAATCCTGCAACCTTGGGTTAGTACTGCATATTAAGAATTGAAGAACGATAACAACACAATGATATAGTACACGACATGAAGTAGGATAATAAACTCCAGATAAATCTTTAGTTGCAGTTTCAAAAACTTTTAAGAGTGCAATCAGACCTGAGCATTCATTCCAATAAGAAGGCAATAAGAACATGTAACTAACCTCAGTTGAAAAGAAATCACATAATAAATCCTTATATTCAGAAGTTGCTGCCAACATTTCATAAGTAGAGTTCCATCTAGTGCATACATCAATGTTAAAACTCTTACTTTTTCCAGTTTTTTGCTTACAAAATTTTAACCAATTTCTGTGTAGCTTAGCTTTATCCCTTAACATGGCAACACATTTTCTAATAGGCGTAATTGAACCTTCTAATTGCTTTAATCCATCTTGCACACATAAATTTAGTATGTAACATATGCATCTAGTATGAAAATATTTTCCTCCTAGAGTTGGATTACATGCAGCAATTAGAGCATGCACACTTGCAGTATTAGCAGATGCATTATCAAAACCGATTGAAAAAATCTTAAATGTTAATCTAAATTGATTCAACACTTTTATAATGCAAAGAGCAATGTTTGCAGCATTATGAGTACAATTAAACTTCCTAAAACAAAGTACGCGTTTGTTCATACACCAATTCGGATCAATCCAATGCACAATCATTCCAAGATATGAATTTTGTTGCCAAGCACATGACCAAATATCAGAACAAACAGAGATTCTATATGGCAGCTTAGCAAGCATGTCTCTTGATGCTTTTTTTATATCTAATAGATAATTTAGCAATTGTCCTAGTCATGGTACTTAGTGAGATTTTTTTAGCTTGCGGATTATATACTTTTTTCATGGAATTTTCAAAACGCATGCTATCGGCAAATTGGAAAGCAAGAGATTCAGTAGCAAAAAACTTAGCCATCACTTCTTTAGCTACTATATCATTATACTTAAATAAAGTGAGTTCATTACCTTGCGTGAAGTTTAGTTGAGTTTGAGTTTGTTGTTGTGTATCTTTTTCTTGATCCTTCGGCTTGTGTTTGAGTATATGGTGGTTATAAGTGCCATACCCATTTCCTTTCTTATGCTCGTACTGCTGGTCGCAGAAATTGCAGCACGCCATTACAATTGGAGTTTTCCCTTCGGCACAAGGTAGTGTTACCTTTTTGAACCATATTGAGAACACTTCGGATCCTTCCTTTTTTCCTTTGGCCTGCAACTTCGCCTTTCTGGTACGACGACCCTTGTCGGCAGCCATTCCGCCGTCCTCTTGCTCGTCTATTTCGTCATCCTCATCCAAGTTGATTACCTCTTCGTGAAAGGGGGACGACTGCATAGTGCGGGGATGATGCATTTGGTGGGGCGGATTCATCTTCACTTCGAGGTCGGCAACATATAGGCTTTCAACAAGTAGCCTATCCGCTTCAATCTGGTGGGCAGCAAAGGCAGCAGCATCTTCGGCCATCTGCTGGTTCTCCATTTCTTCACGTTGGCGGCGAGTGGGGACCCTCCGGTATTGAGGATTCTGGTTTGTGGGAGTGGGAGTGGAAGAAGTATCATCATCTTCGTAGTAGTCATCCTGGAACGCTTCTCGTTCTCGAATGACAACACCACGAGGACGACGAGGAGGGTTACCACTACCACGAGTACCACGAATATTTTCGACTGCCTTTTCCTTACCCTTACGAGGGTTGGAGGAAGACATTTTTGCTAGAACTACTAAAAGACTAAGAGAGTAAGAGCTAGAAAATAGAACAATGAAAACTGAAAAGAATGAATAACTTAGAGAGTAAGAGAAGAAAAGAGAGTAATTGGTGTGAAGAAATGGTTGTGGGTAGGGGGTATTTATAGTTGAAAGGGAGAGGAAATGAGAGGAAAACTTTGAATCATAGCCATTGGATTACAAGATGAAATCATAGCCATCCATTTTGAATTTCAAATGGGTGCCAAATCCTAGGCGGTTGAACCGGCGGTTCACACGGTTTGGCGGTTCCGAACCGGAACCGCCGGTTCAACCTCGAACCTTATTTTTATTTTTTTTATTTGACATTTTTTCGTTCTATTTAGCATTCTAATTGTCATTATTGCTTGTTTTAGGATATAATTAACATGGATAACACAAAACATATTAAAAAAAAAACGTGGATCCGCCGGTTCACGGTTTCTAGCCCTTGGAACCGGAACCGGCCCGTCCCAAACACGGTTCCGGGTCGGAACCGGCCCGTTGACAGCGGTTCGGACAGAAAACTGTTGACCACGGTTCCGATTCCGGGCCGAAACCGACGGTTCCTGGTCGGGTGAACACCTCTAGTCGGAACTCACTAAAACCTCTCTACCAATATCCTTAGGGAAAAAAAATCATAGTATGAAAAAATATTCGTTTAACTTACAGTCCGTCAATAAAAAAATATATATATATTTCTGTAATAATTAAATTAGTAAATTGTGGATGAGTATATGGCCACCAACCCTTAAGAATAGACGAATTAAAGAGTTATACTATTGATGTCTCCTACATGAGGTGTCTATATAGAGGCCACTTTGCCTAACTATATGTTAGAATTTCGACATACACATTTTCCAACCTCAAAAATTTAACATATCCAAGCCATAGAGCAACTCAATTCTTAACCAAGTTTAGTTTGCCAGAGCTTCTTGGGGTGTGATGTTATTACAGAGAACATGAAGTCGTTTTATATTTCAAAATATACTAGTATACCTTCCCGTGCGGTGCGCGGTGATTATTACATTACATCCATATCATGCTTATGTATATATTTTAGATCATTAAATATTATTAATTTTTTGAAATTACATTACAATATAATGCTTACATGAAAAACCATGATAGTTTAAAGTAATTTTTTTAAAAAAAAATCTTGAAAATTTATAAATAAAATAAAATAAATCTAAGAACTATGCACGAAATAAATCTAAGAACTATGCATGAATGCTAATTTGTACATATATTGCTATTACATTAATAAAAAAATAAAGAGAATAATATTCATTTTTCTACAATAATTTGTGATAATATAAATTTATGTAAAAAGTAATTTCACATTTTTGCAATTTAAATACCTTAAAAAACTTAGTAAATATGAGTCCTTGTCACTATTATATAATCGATTTTAAAAGTTAAACGATCCATTATTTTCTCAAATAACTGACACATAAATTTCTCAAATGTAACCGATTTTTGATAATGATGCAAAAAAAAATTGCTCAAGAAATTGGTCAAAATTGATCAAAAGAGTCAAAATTGATTTCAAAACAGTTTGATCAAAATTGATTAAAAGAGTAAAAATTGATTTCAAAACAGTTTTACTATTCTGTTTTAATATATATATATATAGATTATGTCAAAATTGGGAGAACTATCGACTACATATTTTATCTTGTAGAATTATGTCTTTCTTGATTCGGCTATTCACATAATTGCTCCAACTTCATGAAGGATTTTGTAGAGATTGTTCAACTTTCAATTTGTAATTTTTTTCATTAATTTTAATTAAATTAATTACTATTTTTTGCTAGCTACTATCTCACTTGTTCTTGTTTCGGGTAAATTTTACGTTTTCCTGTATCCATAACAATGGTATTGTACATCCCACGGATCCCAATACTATCCAACAAATTATCGTTTTCTAGAAATACTTCGAAGCACAGGTCAGAGGCATATGTGCAAACGGCTATATTTTGAGGTGGAGGGAGGGAGAAAAAATAAAGAGAGAGAGAGAGAGTGTAGAGGTAGAAATGATTTGGAATGGGGTCATGCGCTGACGGTGTAGGGATCCTGGTACAGGGATGGGCTGCCTGAAATTCTATTACTCTCTCCCTCCTCCCATAGACTTCATTGATTTCTTTTGGGCACGGATATTAAAGATAAATGAATTAGGGATAAAATATATGTTAATGGAGTTTTTAATTAAATAGTTAATAAAGTACAAAAAGTCAAATAAAATGGGTAGAGAGAGTGAATAGTAGGTGGGTAGAGTTTTAGGTTGAAAGGTGTAAAGTGAGTCTGATTAACAAACTAATTGGGCCCTAATTATTTCCAAAAAAAAAAACATGACAAGAGCAACGAGACAACCCAAAAAAGAATACAAAACAAGAGTAACAGGACAGAGGGAATAATATAACACTCTATTCACATAATAATATTATATTAATATAAATTATAATAATATAATATTGCATGTGAGTGGTAGGCATCCTCTCAAATTTTTAGTTTATAAATTTAATTCGATTCTTATTAAATAGGGCTCCTAAAATTTAATTTAAAAAAGAACTCTCTAAAACAAATTAATTCATCCTCTCAAACTTTTAATTTATACTATTTTTTTTTTCTTAATTTTGAATAGATGGCCGAAATTTAAGAATTTGCACAGTTCCTCTCCAAGGCCTGATTCGATTTTTCTTAGATAGGGGAGCCAAATTTCACTTTTTTTTTTGTTAAAAATCTTCTAAAACAAATTAATTCATCCTCTCAAATTTTTAGTTTATTAATATTTCACATGATAATTTTTTAATAATATAAATTATATTATTAAAAAAAATTCGTGTGAAATGTAGATGTGCCACACACATCTCTTATATTTATTAATAATATGAGAGGTGAGTGCACCATATATATACCCTTAATAAAATTTCCCAAATTTAAGAATTCGCATATGGCATACTTTTCGTATCTCCGTAAGTGGCTGGGGAGAGTGTTGTGTGTGAAGCTAAGCTCCAGCAAATTTCAGCAAAGCCTTAATTATCGCCGCTCATTGGACCTCCTCTTGTCTCAATGGTTCGACTGTGGCCCCACTCCGACATTTCCAGCTGTAACGTATAGACAATCATTTCATTTTCTGCAACATAACACCACCATACTATATAGTAATACCACAATATCATCATCCATCAAGATAACAGCAAAAACAAGGGGCAGGAAAGAGAAGATATGTGCAGAGAGGATTCCTTCATTTGGAGTTTCCTCTTTCTTGGAAACCATAATATTCAGAACTTCATTTGTTAACATTTTTATATAATTGTTGATTATAAATTCCAAGGGGATTAATAAATTTTATTAGGAAATTAATAAATCTAATTGAAGATGAATAAATCTTTATGGGAAAAAATTAAAGCTAAAACGAAAAATAGAAAAATGAAAAATAACGAAAAATAAAAAATTATTTTGGTGGGAGTTGGGCACACACCTTTTGTGCGTGGGTTCGGTTGCACGGTGCGACCAACCGTACCTGACACTTTGTCTTTAATCTTTCTCATGTTACCGAGATTTGTGAAGTCGAAATGTTTATATAAAACGTGTGAGATAGCATTGAAAGAACTTAATTATCTTACAGATAAGTTGTGCTATCAAAAAAGATTTTGTTTTTTTGAGGAAAATTATATTTTAAAATTATCTTATGGCATTGTGGAATTTTTGTAGTATTTTTGGTATGAGAGAAATTAGCTATGCTCGTGAACTTTGGGTAAATTTTCATATGGAATACTCTCTAAAACTTATGAGCGAAAAAAACATTGTAGTATATTTTTGTGTAAATGGTTGGAAATGTCGAAGAAAGAAAAAAAAAAAAAAACCCTTCCAATTTGCATTGTTTAATCTAATCTAATGTAACTAGATATACCCGCGCGCGTTGCGCTGTACCATGCAATTGTATTTTCAATTTTTACATTTTTAGATGTCAATAGAGTATTATTTGGATATAATATATATTATATTAAATATTTCAAACTAATGAAATTTATGTTTATGAATCTTCTTACATAAAATAATACATTTAGCAAACACAAAAATTTATTAACGTGACAAACAATAAAATAATTACTACTATATTTTAGTATAATAATGTAGCATACACATCATTATATAGTAAACTACATTTGTTAAGCTTCAAAACTTAATATTTGAATTTGAAAAATTGAAATGAGTTGGAAAAATGTAGTCATTAATTTGTATTGAAAAATGTACATTTATTTGTATATAGCATGCAAAATGGGAGGTAAAATGCATTGCAAATTATTTTGCTTTAATACATTAAGATAAGTAATTACAACGGTCATAGAATTATAGTAATAATAAGAAAAAAAAATTAGAGGACGCGGAAAAGAGCCGTTGGTAACGTGTCGGAGCCGAACTTGGTCACATGCAAAATTGGGCCCATTCCAGTCTGTTTAATCGCCACATTTTTGTTCGCTCATGCATGACCCCACCCAAATGTCCAAACCCCTCTCTCCTCCCCAATTCCCCTCCGCTTTCTTCTTTCATCTCTCCCCTTTATTTATATAGTACTCTCACTCTCACCTCCACTGCATACTACCTCTTCCCATCTCTCTCTACTCTCCCCCTCTCAAGCATCACTTCCATTTTCTCTCTCTAAACCATCCATGGATACAAGAACTGGATTCCTACTGGCATTCATCTGCCTCGTGGCTAGCGTCGGCGGCGAGTCTCCGTCGGCAGCCCCAGCCAAGGCTCCCGCCGCCGCCACAGTCTCCACCCCACCAGCCGCGTCTCCCATAGCCACTCCTCCTTCTAAGCCCACTACCCCAGCTCCGGTCGCCGCCCCCGTCGCAACTCCTCCCGCTGCGGCGCCAGTCTCATCTCCACCAACTGCAGCTCCGGTTTCAACCCCTCCAGCTTCACCTCCCCTTGCCAAATCTCCACCGGCGCCAGTGAGTTCGCCACCAGCTCCAGTGCCAGTGAGCTCGCCGCCGACAGTTGCCACCCCAGTTCAGTCGCCGCCAACTCCTGCTCCCGTGGCCGCTACTCCTCCCACCGAGTCTTCGCCGCCCACTGAGGCACCGGTTGAGGCGCCGACACCGAGCAAGAAGAAGGGTAAGAAGCACGCCGCCCCTGCTCCGGCTCCCGAGCTTTCAAGCCCACCGGCGCCGCCGTCCGAAGCTCCTGGACCTAGCTCTGACGCCTTATCTCCTGGCCCAGCATCCGTCGGCGATTTGGTACGTAACTTCTAATCCTTGCTCTTGCTAAATTGCGCTTGATGCACAATGCGCTTTCAGATCTGGAAAATATATGCTCATTTATTTCACGTTTAAGCTCGATCTACCGATTTCATGCTCTAATCAACATATTGGGTCAAAGACATCAATGTTTTTTTTTTTAAATAACTCGCGTGATTAGCCGTTGTGGGGATTTTTAAGATCCCTAGCTGGACAAAACATCAACGGTCTGAAATGTCGGTGCGTGGTTGTGTTTTCCAACCGTGAGCCGTGTCGGTGCAATATAGCGTCACTCTTCCCAACTGTTTAATTATACCTTGCGACAGAGTTTGTCTTCGTGGTCCCAAATCGGACTACAATTTTGCTGTTAACTTGTTGTCGTAGAATTTAGTCTTCAAACCTAGATTTCATTTTTCATTTCTTTAATCATAACCAAGATTTCAGTATTTTATGCAATATATCAAAGTATAAAATGCAATGCATATCTAGAATGTAGACTGAGATCTCAAACAGGTTTAAAGAAAAAACCAAAAAATTCAAACATCTTGAACCGTTGAGGTGTTTGGATCTGAGTTTTGCTGTAACTTCTCGAAAATTGTTTTGCCCATAACCCTAGAATGAACAGAGATACGTCAATCGCATACAGTACTTAATTCATTTACAGCACACACGCATAATACATTTTTTAATTGAATACTATATCTTTTAATATCCTCGTATTTGAATATCCCACTTAGTCGATCATTGCTTGTTAGTTATAACTTGCAAAGATATGGTTTATTTTTTTCCGTAAAATATTATGTTTGCCCATAATTGGTAAATGATGGTAGATAATTTGGAATAGTAGGATGTCGACTTTGTTTAGGTTAGATTTTGTTGAGGTAATATCCAGTAATATTGAGGTTTGAAATTGGATCCAAAGTAAATGTTGGTGTCAAATGTCGGATCTAAGGTCGGTTCTAGATCTGCCGCGCAATATCAGATCTATAATTAAATTATATTAGAACACAGTAGTAGGAGCTAGTTGTGTGTAATGTGTATTTATTGACAAATTTATATATATGTGTTTTGCAGAGTGGTGGGGCAGAGAAATTGATGAGCGTGCAGAAGCTGTTGGCTACTTTGGCAATGGGAGGGGCCATGTTTGGATGTCTCTTGTTTTAGATAATAATTTAGTTTATTGTTTTCGTTAATTTTGCGTTTTGGCAAAATTTGATATCCCCAGACCCCCCCACGTGCACATTATGAGCACCATAGTTTTAGCATATATATTTATTTATATGTGTATATGTGTCAGACATCACGGGGATTTGCCAATATTTGGCTCTCTTGGATTCTTTTGTTTTGGTAGAGACTAGAGAGAGAAGGAGAGGCTTTGTATTGTATTCTTCATTGCTTTTGTCCTGTCGTTTGCTTCTGTAATCCGACTCATTAATTTTATTGATTATTTATGATGATTAGTATGATGAGAAATTTTATTTAGGAAGAACATTTTAATAATTTATATTATTAAAATATAAATTATTAAAATATTCTCATATGAGGTAGATGTAGGATAGAATTTCTCTAGTATAATGGCGTTGCCTCCTCTTTTCTTTTCGTTTTAATAGTACAAGTTCACGAATTACGATCGAACTGTCTAATTTACTATGATCAAATTTATATTGTTTAATCAAAAGAAGCGTGAACAAGCAAATTTGCAAGCGTGAGAAGAAAAAGGACATGAGTCGAGATAAATTGGTTGGCCACATGCGAAAAGAGAGATGCGACACTAAGAAACGAATTCGATTTTTTTTTTCAAAGATCTCACTTCTTCTCGCTCGGTAAAACTAAAATTGGAGATTGTTAAAGAAATCAGTAAGAAACATTTGAATTTTACTAGGTATAGATCGGTAGAAATTTCAGCTAGTGTTTGAACCCAACAGAATTACACAAGGTGTATTTATAGCTAAAGAATATGTAGGGGCAAAGTTATCTTTTACCTCCGCATGTAAAGGGTATTTCTGTCTTTTCAAGTCTGCCTTGCTGAGGAAGTCAGGGCAAATTTGTCTTTTCCTTGATCATAGGCCTCGTGCTTCTTGCTATGTTAGCAAAGGAGGATGTCAAGAACTTCCTTAACAGTTGTCAATCCGTTATGATTTTATTCCGTGGGGGCCATTTGAATATTCACAGTATACTGAAAAGGTGACGTGTGTCCTAGCGGTTGAGCTTAGGAAGTCTACCCAAACGGGAGAACTCTGCACGAGCATCGGAAGTCTGCTCAAACGGGAGAATTCTGTTCGAGCATGGGAAGTCTGCTCAAACTTATCATAGTTGAAAGTTATTTAGCTACGTCCTTTTTACTAGCGGTGAAACTTGTTGAAGTTTGCTGATTTCCAAATCTGTCCAGCTCAATTCTCCTTTGTCACCAAATCTGGTCCTCATATCCTCCTTTTCAGATGTTTACCTGTTTAAAAAAGTTAGCTTAACCTTGTATTTAAAGAGTATTTTGAATCCTTATTTAGACCTTTGAGGCTTATTTGAACTTGGAGTACTTTATTGATTTTAAGTCCATTCAAGGATATGATAAAATAGTCCTCACCAACTTCACTTATAGTGTGTATTATGTTATTAGAATGTTTTGAATATTTGTTTACGCGGCTAGAATCAAGTGCATATATGACTACTTAATTTAAATCATTCATAAAAAAGGACACACAAATCTCAAATTGATTTGAAATTATTTTTTATGGCAATTTTACAAATTAAGTTGATTTCAAGTTCACAGTCAAAGCAAAAAAATAGTCTAATAAAAATAAAGAATTTTAATGAAATAAATCACAAACTTATAACACTTTTACAATTGTGACCCGACTTTCAAACCTTTGTAAATTAATACACAGCCCTTATAATTGTAAATTAAGGTTCGAGATGAATTTTACTTCGCCACAACTTACAAAATACAATATGTTTTATTTATTGCTTTGGTTCATTCAACTGCTTTGCTACTTTTATAGCCCAAAGCAGATTCTACATGGCCAGAATTGAGGATTCCAATTTCCAAATACTGTCTATAGAATCATGAGTGAAAATTTGTTATACTCACTTTAAAAGATAAAAATTTTGTTATACACTAGTAATTGGAAATAAATTAGTTATACTCAAGTTTACAAAAATACCCTCCAAGATCCTACTATATATCAAACTTTTACCATAAAATACAACCCACACGGTCAATCAATGCTTGAGAATTGAAAAAGTGAAACCTGCGGCAGTTTTTGTCTTTGCGTCAATTTTTGTCTTTTACCATAATAAGTGGATTGAATCCGCTCGGGATATGAAGATCCCTCTATTACTAAAAAAATAATATAATAAAATATAATTTGAGATCCCTCCCGAGAGGGATCTTGAGATGGTGAACGAGAGGGATCTTCATTTTCAATCATGTTAAACAATTCACTATATGAGAAAAGGTAAAAAAAAATATTAAATAATTCACTATTAACCGAATGCATTTATAATTCGAACAAATCCTATATTTTAACCACATAATTAATCCAATTTCATAGTTAATTTTTATAATTAAATCCAGACATAAAACATAAATTTTCTTCTCGGATATCTACAATTTTGAAGAAGATCCCGTCCGATAGGGATTTAGCCTTTCTCGAGAGGGATCTTGTCAAACACGAGAGGGATTTGATTTAGAAATGTCTCAATGCATTTATAATTCAACATAATCATATATTTAATCAAATTATGATTATTCGTCTAAAAATGCGAAATAATGGATAAATCATAGAAAAATTACAAAGATAAATTTATTTTGCACTAATTCACAAACAAATTTCATAGTTAATTTTTATAATTAAATCCAGACATAAAACATAAATTTTCCTCTCGGATATCTACAATTTTGAAGAAGATCCCTCCCGAGAGGGATCTTCAATTTTTTTGCCATTGTCCGAGAGGGATCTTTATTTTTTTGGCCCTTCATGATATTATTGTTCTTGTGGTATAGTTTACATATTTTTCGGCCTTCAATATTTATTTATCTATGCGTACTCGTGTATGCTAAATAAATAGATTAAATAATATTTTACTAAATAAATAATCTGCATAATCTAAAATTCAAACAATAATGAAATTATAATGTCACAATGATTGTGCAAGTTAATGACACAAAGGCAAAAGTTATGACACAATATAAGAGATTCCCAATCATTGTCAACATTTTCAATAAAATATGTTACAATCCAAGGGTAAATTCGTCCACTCATCCCAAACTTGTGCATAACTAATTTGTTTGAAAATAGAGGTGTATAACAAATTTTTTAAAAGGCAAAGTGAGTATATTGGGGTATTGAGATTAGAGTCATTATGTGGTCACATAGGACGTGTCTACATATTATATTTATTGGGTGCCTAGAAATGCTTATTGAATGTTTATGAAAACTGGAAAAATTATTTTATGAGCTGTTTATTGAGTTTCTTTCTTTTCATACTCAACCGAAATATTTTTTTATATATTTTCGCAAGTAAGGTTAAATGACAAGTTGGTGACATGCACCAATGAGAGATTCCCCTTTTTTCTTCAATGTTTCAATATGTCAACGAACTTGAATTAATTTGCTTCTACGGAGATGGTCTGTCTCACCTCTACTTTTCTATAACTATTTTGTCAATCTAGTTTGAAATTACTAAACATGCAACTGATGCATATTATTTGGTTATGTTACTGTTTTATGTAGCACAGAAAATAGAACATAAAATAAATATTGAATCATAAAATGACACATAATATGGTAACCCAGTTTAGTTAAATAACCTACGTCTGGAGGGCCATGTCCAAGAGAAAACCAATTCACTATCGAAAGTTGTAGTTACAAAGAATCTTACTTATACAGATCTCCAACCTTATGATGTTTTTTCGCTCACACCCTTCCCGATCTACGTGAATTGGTGATTGTAAGTACACCACTCACAATCTAAGTTAAAGAACCCTCACTCAAGTTGTTTATGAATAAAATAAACGCCTCAAGAATACAATGAAAAATATTTTCTCATGAAAGTATGATGTTATGAGTAAAGAAAAATACCAGCGACAACAACATTTCCAAATGCATTGGTATCGATATATATAGGTCTTGAGAAACCATAAATATTATTTCCACCGTCACGTGCCTTGATATTCTTATACAAGGAAACTATCTTCAAGATAATCAAAGTGGAACAATATAGTATATCTTCTTAAAATAAAGATCCTTCCGCATCAAAGAAATATGGAAAAGTTCTCAGCAAAATCCACATAGATAAGGAAAGAATCTTTAATTTTGTTCCATAAAATATTAGCTCAGATTCAGTCAGAAACCAATTTATGTTTTCGTACAATTCAACACACTTCAATCAATTTTGCTTCTATATAAATTTGTGAACTTCAAAAGAGTTAGCAGCTCGAATCTAACATAATACACCGTCTCTTAACTAAAAAAATAATTAAGAAATCCAACATGTCTTAATTAAGGCATCTTCCGTCCCTCTCCATTTATTATCTAACTAACTTAATTAACCCAATTAATGAAATAGTTATTTCCCCAGATGGTAGAAATAAAACAACCCGGGCAAGTTGCTACACAGCCCCAGCTACCACCTTCAGCGAGAAAGAACCAAAATACACGTATATATATATATATATAGGGAGAGGAGCATATAGGAACTCATCTTTACTTGAGAAATAGGAACCAATCCAAGCCATTCATCCTACAAGATCTATGGATAGGATTTAATCTCATAGCCAATTGGTCAAACCCGCTTTAGTTGGTCAATCCCGTTTTTTTTTTTACTTAAGTAAGGTTAGTTTAGTAATTTTCGTTGTTTTATCTAGTACAACAACGAGATGCATTAATTAGTGTAAACTAATACATTAATTAGTGTAAATTGATGCATTAATTCGTGTAAACTGATGCATCAATACACATTTCTGATGCATTAATTTATTTTTTATTAAAGTTGAACAAATAATATTTTTTTACATGATTTATAAAGAACAAACAAGTCTTGTAAAGTATGTACTTATACAATTAAAACATTATGTATATCATATTCGTATTTGTTACTTGATGTTCTGGGCACATTTTCATGATGCATTAATACGATTTACTTGATGCATCAATATGAAACTTTAAATGCACATAATATGGAAAAGACTTATTACCACAATTAATGCATTATGTATATGGTATTTGTGCATTACATTGTTTAAATTTATGCATTACATTGTATATTTTTTTTTACGTGTAGTATCATTCATTATATTGTTATTTTGCATTATATTGTTTAGATTTATGCATTACATTGTATTTTTTATCGTGTAGTATCATTCATTTATACAATATGTATATCGTATTTGCATTCATATATAATATCACAACTAATTATGTATTACGTATATCATATTCATATTTGTTACTTGATGTTTTTGACACAATTTTATGATGCATTAACACGATTAAACGTGATGTATTAATATGAAATTGTAAATGCACAAAGGACACATTACCACAAGTAATGCATTACATTGTTTAGATTTATGCATTACATTTCTTCGATTTATGCATTAGATTATATTAATTTTTGGTTATGCAGTATTATTATTTATACGACATTACAATTTTATGATGTATTAATACGGTTTACGTGATGCATCAATATAACACTGCAAATGCACATATTAGAGAAAAATAACTACATATGTGTGTCGAGAACAAGCAATAATGCGATCAACTAAACAAATGTTATAAACATAAAATAAGTTAGAATAGGGAGCGCATTAATGTAATTTAATTGTAATGAAAATTTATATGGCAGTGATGTGTACTCAATCTCACAATTGAAGATGTTAATAACTGAAAAATCAAAGAAATGAACACAAATTAATAAGGAAGTCACCATCAGTTTCAAAACAAATTAAGAGAAGATTACAGAAAAGTGAAAATTGAAGAAAATCAATGGCAAAAAAGAAGGGCGAAAGAGGAAATGATGGTGGCGCAAGATGGAAGAAGCCATGATGGCGGTGGTGTTAGCGGTCAGGGAGCGGCAACCTCGTTGCTGCTGTTATCTGAGTCAGAGATAGAGAAAGGGACTGAGGTTGTCAACGGCGACGACGACGGACTTTCAGGCTGCTGGTTGTTCGACTGTGAGAGGTGTCGGTGAGAACTTTCGGTCGTGAGGGCGAACATCGACTATGTTGGTGGCGGCCGACAACGGAAGATGAGAGGAGATGGGTTGTGATTAATTGGCGATAAAAATGAGGGAAAGAAGAACAATTGTGATCCATCGAGAGGGAGAAGAGAGAAAGTGTTGCTGAAAATTATTTTCCCAATTTAGCCCTCCTGCCTTTCTTATTGAATTCATCTCAAATTTTTAAATTTAATTCTAGCCACACATTTATAACAAATGAATGGTTAGGATTAGTTCCTATTTTTCATATAAGGGATGGTTCTCACCAAATCCACACCATATATATATATATATATATATTCTCAAAATTAACAAGAGTACAATTAGAATATGATTTCCACAAAAATATATACATGCATATATAATATATATATATATAGGGTGTGGATCTAGTGAGAACCCCTTCTTAGATGAGAAATAGGAACTTTTTCTGTCCATTGATTACAATTATATCTATGGTCTAGATCATCCCTTCTTTTCTTCACGCGGATTCACTAATTTATCAACCTTTTATCCATTTACTCATCCAAAGGGTAAAAGCGTCAGAAAAAAATATTAATTACGGCAACCATCTTTAACTTCATACACTCATCTCCCACTCTTTTCTTCTCCAACTCTCTGGTGATGATTGCGCACTGCGATTCACCGATTCTGTTTCCGCCGACGACTAAGCAACTGTGTGATTTCTTCTCCTCGACGCTTTGTCGAAGAGCTGCTCTCCAACACTTAAAAGGTAACATACACTTCATTCTTTCTTGTCCCCTTCTCTTTCTATTTTTTAACTATTGTTCCCACTCCCATGCTTTTTTCGCATGCATTTCTAGGCAAAAACTGATTGCCCAACTCAAAATTTTCGCTTATAAAATCTTTTCCTTAATGAAAAATATCTGTAACCATAATTAATCAGTGTTGTTTGGTTTTTGGTGATAGATTATGAAGCGAATGGAGGTAATGGTGGTGGTTGTGGGGGTGCTGATATTTACAAGTGGAGTTGAATGCAGAAAGCAGGGAAGGATTTCAAAGTCGTATGAGTATTCAGCAATTAGTTGCAAAGCTCACAACGCGTCGATTTTGGATTTCGGGGGCATTGGCGACGGAAAAACTTTGAATACTGAAGCGTTCTGGAAAGCAGTGAATGATCTGAGTAACAAAACTATATCCATAAAAAGTTGTTGGTGTGTTCTGTTCTGGTTTGATTGAATTTTTTTTTATTCTTAATCAATTCTTATTTGTTAGATTTTGCATATAGATAGTCGATTTGTTGAGTATTTGCTGGTTTGTTGCATCTATTGTAGTGCTGGTGTCAGGGAGAAAGAAGAATGACCGAGAGAGAACAAATCTATAGTTTAAAAATATTTTATGCATTTGTTTCTTATAGTTGATGCATTAACATGTTGAGAATATTACTTCTATTGGAAATGTTTTAATTTTGTATTTGTTTTTGCATTGTTATTCGTATTGTCTACAGAAAGAACTAAATATAAGAATGGTATAAATGATGTCCAAGATAAGGATGACGACTTTGCTGACAACATGCCACCAAAGAAGTGTAAAGCCGTGAAGAATAGTGTGGGAGGCCCTCAAGCGAAAATGAGATGATGTATGCCAAAATAAGGAGAGATCTTGAAGAGGACTATCTCGAGTAGTGAATGATATACAGTTCTCATGATTTGTTTAAGGAAATTAAGAACATAGATGAGAATAGAAAACAAAGAGAAGCAGTTGAAGAGCTGGGCTTTGAATATATATGAAGATTGTCGAGTTCGATCCAATATCTTGTGCCCGCACGAGGTTGCGAATTAAGAACATAGATGAGAATAGTAAATAATGTAATGCATAAATATAAATAATGTAATGCACAAATAACATATACGTAATGCATTAATTGTGGTGATAGATCTTTTGTGCATCTACAGTTTTATATTAATGCATCATGTAAATCGTATTAATGCATCATAAAATTGTGACAAGAACATCAAGTAATAAATACGAATATGACATAAGTATTATATAATTAATTGTGATATCACATACGTACGAATGCAAATACGGTATACATATTGCATAAATGAATTATACTACCGACAAAAAAATGCATATTGTAATGCATACATCTAAACAATATAATGCAAAATAAAAATATAATTAATGATACTACGTCTAAAAACAATAATCAATGTAAATGCATAAATTTAAACAGTGTAATGCACAAATATTATATACGTAATGCATTAATTGTGGTAATTAGTCTTTCACTATTATGTGCATTTAAAGTTTCATATTAATGCATCACGTAAATTGTATTAATGCATCATAAAATTGTGCTTAAAATATCAATTAATAAATACGAATGTGATTTACATAATGTTTTAATTGTACAAGTATACACTTTATAAAACGTGTTTTTTCTTTATAAACCGTGTAAAAAAATATTAATTGTTCCTCATTGATAAAAAATAATTGATGCATCAGAAATGTGCTATTGATGCATCACTTTACACTAATTAATGCATCACTTTACACTATTTTGTGCATCTCGCTTTTGCACAGAAGAAAACAGCAAAAATTACCATAATAACCTTACTTAAGTGAAAAGATGCGTGATTGACCAACTAAAGCGGGTTTGACCAATTGGTTATGAGATTAAATTATATTCATAGATCTTAGAGGATGGATGACTTTGATTGGTTCCTAGTTCTCATATAAATAGGAGTTCCTATTTGATCCTCTCCCTACATATATTCTCAAAATTAACAAGAGTACAATTAGAATATGATTTTCACAAAAATATATACATGCCAACATATTTAGCACTCACACCTAAACATATTTGTATGTATATGCATATACTTTCATACATCATGTGTGAAGCACCAGTATGGGTATTCCTTAAAAAAGAAAACGAAAAAGGGATTGTTGATAAAAAAATTAAAATGAAAATAATTGTCCCAGAAGCTATTATATTTAGTTATTTACTCCTCCCATCCTCCATGTAGAGTCATACTTACCTATTTATATTTGTCCAAAAAAAAAAGTCCATATTTACCTATTGTTAATATTGATCCCTACAAATTCTATCTTTATTCTTACAATTTGAAGTTTATTACTCCCTCCATCCGCGAAAAGTGTAGCACTTTCCATTATTTTATACCTCATAAATATTAGAAAATGTGTTACACTTTTCGCAAATGGAGGGAGTATATCTTTATTTCTACAAATTGTACTTTTAACACAATCCTTTAAATTGTATTTTTATTCCATTCACAATAATTTCAATAAATTTCTTAATCTGCGTATGCAGCATATAATAAGACTGAAGGAGTATATTATTATATACTCGCCTTCTTTACAACAAAGACTTCACTAAATGTTGTCTTCCAAAGAGTCAACAATGTTAACATTTCCCAAGAGTGACAGGACAGGCCATCTTCATATTGGATTCCTTCCGCGTACAGATAGGCTACATTTAACAAGCTTAATTATTGAACCTGAAAAAATAAAAGCTAAATAATTCATTTTATTGACTGTATAAATATTTGCGTAGGAGCCTCATTGAGTCATTGTAAGTCATCAGTCGTCTTCTCTCTCTAGACTCTTATCAACTTATACACACAACATTTATTTCGTTTATTAGCTTACTCAAAATGAAGATTCTCATCTTCACTTTGTTTCTTGTTTCGCTACTTTTGGGTTCTTTTCTTGTGGACGCTGTTGTTGCACCGCCGCCCGCTGTAGCCCCCGGTAGGACACAATCCCCCACCCCCCCCCCCCCTATTTTTTTTAATATATATATATAGGGGTTGGTTCACATATAAAATATTTTTCCGTAAAAAATAATAATAATATATTTTATGTACTAAAATAATGTATTTTATGTATTATTATAATGCACTGTCATAATAATGCATTTTTGATTTACTACAATGCATTGTTACGATAATGCATTTCATGATCAATTATAATGCACCAATCAATGACAACCGTAGATCAACAAAGATCAATGGTCCAGATCGCTTCTTATTTCTTACGGGTAAATGCTTTTACATATGATCTCTTCCCTATATATATATATATATATATACACACACACATTTATATATATATATATACACACACATTTATGTATGCATATAGCATAAAAATATTCACTGCACTAAGATTATTTTAAAATAATATAAAATCGTGTTCCAGTAATTAGTACATCATGTTGCAGTCACATAAAGGCTTGTTAACTTTGTTGATTTGTTATTCGCGCGGTAGATATATAGTTAAGTAGACAGAACAAAGTTGTGCCTATCCCCATTAGACATAATGCGCCCTTTCCAATTATAACTATTAGTATTTAACTTAATGGAATAAAAAATTAAGTCGTTTGCTAAATATCTATAACTGAGACGTTCCTCATAGAATAAGCCAAACTCCTATAAATTACTCATTCCATCCCGAATAAGTGTTTCATGCAGTCATAAACTCGAATACTAAGAAGTGAATAAATTTACTCTTTGTATACTTAATTAATTATTGCAAGGATAATCAACAACGACAAAATGGAAATTTGACATGATTATTTTTTATAAAATTTTGAAATAGAACAAATATTCAAGAGCAAGTTTTAAGGTAGAATTAAATCGAACACACTATTGATCTTACTAGCGTGTCCAGTTGCAGGTTCTTGCAATGCGATGTGTAACGCAAGGTGCGGAAAGGCAGGACTTTACAAGCGTTGCTTCAGGTACTGCGGTTTATGCTGCAACAAGTGCAAATGTGTTCCTTCTGGAACTTACGGGAACAAATCAGAGTGCCCATGCTACAGAGATATGGTTAACGCCAAGGGACAATCCAAGTGCCCTTGATCATTAATTATTTGAATTTTTTCTAATTTTGAAATTGTTGTAATAAAATCAATCAACTACCAAGTTTCCTGCAAAACTGCATGTTTTGTTCCGTTGTCTTAATTTATTTCATTGAGCAAAGTAGCTGACTTTCATGCATATGACAAGTAGAGTGCTGGATTTGAGTCTCTGTCTCGCAAGAATTTATTACTTTACAAATAGTATAAAAACCATGGACTTGAAAATGAGAAATTCATCACGTAATAAAGCACAACGGAAGGGTAAACACATACCATCCTCAATTTCACAAGACAGAATTCACTACAAGAAAAACGATCATAGACAATGGTTTTTAACCGCTGTCTGTTGTCGTAACCAAAGAAAGGATGAGCAAAAAAATAAAATAAAATAAATAAATAAATAAATAAATAAATAAATGTAGTGTGCTAACACAAGCATATAAATCGTAGGTTGAGAAGATGACCAAGTAAATAGTAAAAAACATTGCTGGCTATGTTTTGATGAGGATGAAGCTACGTAGCTTTCAATAAAGATTTGATTTTTATCTATTAGTTATTTTAATTAATTTACTTTATGGTGTTTAGTTATTTTTGTTTAGAACTTTGGGATAATGGGCTTGGCCTGTTTTTAGTCTTTAAATAGGATAAAATTGTACGTCATTTGCAGTTTTGGAATTTATGAATGAAAACTAGGGTTTGTCCCTTTTCTTGGTGTTCTTAACGGTAAGAATAGTTTTGTGTTCTTTGTAAAATTATACGCTTCCCTGCATCATGTTTAGTCAATTTGAGAAACCTAGAGTTTCACATCAAAGTCGAGTTTGGCATATGCTAATTCACCTAAGTATTGGAATATAGAGGAAACATAATGGTACCAATACACAACACAAGTATTGACTTGTCTATGGCTAACGAGATGTTTTAAAAAGATTCCAGTAGAGTATATTAAAACACATTTCGTTGTAAATCAAATTCTTGGAAGAGTGTAGTCTCGGTAGGTGTATTATATAATTCTGGCCATAATTTCAAGAATCTAAGAGCTTCTAAAGCAGCAAATGTAACTCCAGGTATTAAAATCACATGCAAAACTTATAGGCATCACAGTTTCACCAAACGCACAAACTAAGAAGCAAGGAACTTCGCCATTCATTCATACATTCAAAAAATAAGTTTGATGGAAAATAGAACAAGGGTATACTAGAACGAACCCACCTTAATGATTTAACTTGTGGCCTCTTATCTAAATTCTTTGTAAGCATCAAGGTGCGCTATAGATATCCTCTCACACATTACTTCAAACAATTTTCTAAGCGGCATAATGGCATTTAATTACCCTTTTCACATATCCTAGGATGTTCATTTTTCTTGTAACAATCACAGCTACTTCAAATAGACACATCAACCATGTCCAAAAATTAGAAATAACCATCATTGGTTCTAAGACTTGGCAAATTCAAATTAACAGTTGCTTAACAGGAACTAGCTGAATTATGCAAATTCTGACTATCTCTGGCTTAGAATATAGTGCAAGCTTCAGTTTAAACTTATAAGTTGATAAATAACGGCAATTCATAACAGACTTTCTGTAGAATTGAAGATACTATAAGTTAGATGATGGTAGATTCCATGTAGAATATACAATTAATAGAAGTTCGAAGATTCCAACTTTCAGTTACCTTCATATAGGGATCATATATGGATTCCTAAACTCAGTTGTGAATGCATTTGATCTGAGAAATTTTGACTTGGGTAAAGGATGCATGTGAATAAATTTTAATCACATGTTGAATGTAATGGCTAGCTTAAGTTTGGCACAGACACTTTTCCACCGAACTATGTTATTGTTGCCTTCATTCCATACATTTGAACAAAAAACTCTTTTAGAAGATCTACACATGTATTAATCAATGTATTCCAAACTAGATCTATTAAAAAAAAGGTTATAATTGTGCCAACCTAATTTGCCAGCTACGTTGGTAAAAGATATCTCTAGACGAAAATGAACAATAGTTTAAATATTAGGATAGTTTAATCAATAACCAGACAAAGCACATTTGGGCATAGAAGAAGCTGATCTAAAAGAGTGATAAAGAGCTGTGGTTGTTTTAGTTTGTTGCATGTCTTCATAAGCTACCATATATTGTGATTAAATTATTAGTTTGTAACAGTTTCTTTTGGAATAATCTCTGGGCAATTGCAGTTGTCCTGTTTCCTAGAGGATGAGTAAAGTTGATATTCATGTAAAGATAGAAGATATAAGTTGCACAAACTTGGTCACTGAAGCACAGATTAGTCATCTGTTGATTAACTAAAGAATTCACAAAATGCAGATAATTAGTGATAGCATACCCGGATTTAGCAATTGCTGCCAAAAGACTATCCTTGTCAGCGTCGTTTCCAATTACAGCATATGCATCAAGGCAACGCCTAACATAAAATTAAGAACCTAACCCGAATGCGTGAACTGTATCTCGAAAGTGAGAGTGGAGGAGAGATAACCAGATATATTAGGGCTTTTTGAGTGAGAGGGGAGGAGAGAATAGAGATAATAGTAAAAGGTTTTTATGTGAACTTAGGGGGGTGTATTCAATCAAGACTTTGTGGGAGTTTTAAAGAGTTTGGAAAGTCTGTGGAATTTTGAAGTTGATTGACTCCTCGTGGAGTCTTGAGGAATTTCTGATGGAATTCGCGTGGGATTTGGACGACTCTGTTGGAGTTGAAGTCGATGGAGTCCAGCGCCGGCTGGACCCCAGCGGTCGCGGAACTTAATGCCAGCCAGCGCTGGCTTGCCGCCGTCGTTGGGCCACGACGGGATAAATATCCAATTAGTTCACGCCCAAATCAGAATTGCAATTCCAGCCGGAGCTGGGTTCCAGCCGAGGGCTGAATATAGCCCAACGGTTTCTGGGAAGGCGCCGGCGCTGGAGGATCATGGAATCTCAAATTCTCGTAGTTGAAGGTCGGAATTCGTTCAGTACAAAAAATGCTTGAAATCAAGATAAATTCCACCAGAGTCAACAACTTTAAAAAGTCAGTGGAGTTTTGAATACCACCAAATTTTTATGAAGTTCAGAAAGTTGTGATTGAATACCACCAGATTTTTAAGGAGTTTGAAAAGTCTGGATTGAATACACCCAGACTTTCAAACTCCTAAAAAATCCCACAGTGGCAATTCGAATTTGGGGAAATATGGGGATGAAAATTAAGTGAGCGGCGGAAGTTGTGGAGGACTCAGGCGGTGGTGCGAAGCCGTGGTGGAGGAGCACTGTGACTGATCGCTGTGCGACGTCGGAATTTTTCGCACAAAACAAAGGGATGAAAGAAAAGACGCTTCAGGAGAGAGAATCTTAAATCTTCGATCACCTTTTCTTTTCTTCCCTCGTTTAATGACAAAATTCTCAAAATATATAAGCATATTTTTAAATGAGTGTCCAACGTAAACATACTTTTAAATTAGTACTCCCTTTATACCGCTCATGTTGTATTGTTACTGTTCGATACGGAGATTAAAAATAAGGGTAAAAAAAATAGAAAGTGATAGGTCTCATCATTAATTATTTTCTTATTTGGAACAAGACAATTTGAATGAGACAACTCAATAAAGTATTTGAATGAGACAATTTGAATGAGACAACTCATCATTAATTATTTTCTTGTTCAGGTGCGAGTATCTAACGTTTCAAAATATTTTTAATAGTGTTTCAATAATCAATTCTCCGGTGAGTCACCGTTGTTGACTCCACGGCTTCACCTGCCTTTTGGGTTGGTTCTCAGCCCGCTGCTAATCCCCTCTCCTGCCTCGGCCCCTTTACATAAAACTATGTTCTAAAGGGACCTTAGTCTTATTGCGATGCTAAGATTTTAATTTGTATTCTATTTTTTATTTTAATAATACAAGAATTTTTTACATGTTGACTCTTCCGACGAGCTAGCTACGTATACACCGAATCGTCGAAAATTGACCATCGAGATACTATTGAAAATATTTTGAAACATTGGGTACTAATACAAGAATATGCTTAAGCTAAAACATTATTATAAAAGTTTTGAAACGTTGAGACAATAAATGATATTCACACATTAATGAATAATATGTTACTACAACAATCGCAAGAGTAACACCGTTGTCGTAGAGTGTAGTTTGAGTCTACAACAATAGTAGAATGGCAATAGCTAAAGAAAATCATTGTCTTTGAGCACATTTTTGCACCAATAGACATAGAGTATATCTATAGCTAATTAAGACAACGGTCTTTCATTAAAATCGTTATATTTTCGGCATTACATTTTCTGATTATCTGCTACTCCTTCCGTCCCATTATTTTTGTCTTGTATTCTTTTTTGGGTTGTCCCGTTATTCTTGTCCTGTTTCCATAAAAGGAAATATGCTTCTCTCACAAAAAGTTATAGGCTCCACCACTTTCTATCTTTTTACCCTTTAAACACAATAATCCTTAATACCCGTGCCCAAAAGAAATGAGACAAGAATAATAGGACGGAGGTAGTATATATTTTCATACCACCCCACGTATGTACCACCTATGTTTTATGACATTGTGGGAATTATATCTTCCCAAAAGCTTGTTCTTCAAGTAGCAAATTTGGTTGACAAGTCAATCTTCTTCCACTTTATCCACATCTTGTGTGAAGAGTCCATCTTTTATAAGTACTTGTAAATATATATATATATATATAATACATTTATGAAGAAAATAAAATATAAAATAATTATAGAGTTTACCTAAAATCTAAACTCTAACACTAACTATAAATTATTTAAATCTGAAAAATAAACATATTTATTAGATTCCATTATTTCCTCTTAAGTGTTTTATATATGTGCAGAGTTGCAGCTTTGAGATTAATTGCGTTATTTCCGCAGATTGAGCCAATTACTAAGTGCTAACCACATGTGTCCTTAATCGGCCCAATTCAAATTGATTGTGCTTGGTAATGAGGATAAGTAGCGGGCTCCACCAACTATCTTTGATTATATGTTAATTAGATTCCTTTCCACGCTTTGATCAACCCTTGGGCATATGTAAGTATGTAACAGACATTTTAAAACATTATCTTCTAATAAACATTAATTAGGTTAGAGGGGAAGTTTAGTCTAAAGCTGTAGCATAATCTCTTGTTTGCCTTAAATATTCCGCTTCTATAATGATACCCACTATGATAAATTAGTAAAATATTATTTGAAGAAAAGTTAGCTCGGTATATGTTCCTCGTAGTTTGTTCTTGACTGAATGTGAACTTAATTTATTGATGGTGTGCACATAACTATAATTCCAATTCAAAAATAAATAATTTTAGGAACCGGTACGTTTAGCAAGCTAAAAGTTTTGAACGAAGGGAGTCCTATCAAAGTATCAATCCATACGGTTAACGAGTTTTGTGTGAATAATTAAAAATAGGTGTAAAAGACTAGAAATTCATCGATTAACAGAGAATAATCCTTCTCTCTTTTACTATACATTATTTCCGGTCGAACCGAATATATATATGACCCAAACAGTTGGAAAGTCTTTACCAATATATGTTTTAATTCCTTTCAAAATTATTTATACTACACGTATGACTATGAGCATCAAATAGAATAGCTCCATATAGATGACGACTGGTCGGTTCGAATCTTGTTTCCTAATAGTATTCTGCTTGTGTCCTACTATTAATATTTAATATTTTAATATTTATTATAAATATAAAAATTACTCCCTTCGTCTCGGGTTAGTGTGGTGCGGAGAGTGCGATATAAAATATTTGTTGAGTGGAAAAAATGACCCACATATTTGATTTGTTATGAGGTATAAAATATTACTCCCTCCGTCTCATTTATATAGGCTTGTTTTCCTTTTTCGTATGTCCCAAATATATAGGCCTGTTTCCATAAAAAGTAATGTTTTTTAGCTCATTTACTAATATATCCCTATTTAATTCTTTGATTAACTCATAAAAAATACATAGTCAAATAATAAATAGGGGCAAATTAAGAAATTTACTATATAATTAACTTTTCCAATAAATTTTCTTAATCCATGTGAAAATTTCAATCCGCCTATATAAATGGGACGGAGGGAGTATAAAATTAGTGGGGTCATTTCCATTTATGGAAACACCACACTTATAAGGGACGGCCCAAAATAGCAAATTAACCGCACTTTTCGGGGACGGATGAAGTATTATAACTTAATGATACACAGTAACATTTTTATTAATAATTGAATTAAAAAAATATATACCCTAATTATGTAGGTAATCAACCCTAATAATCAATTATTAACAATAAAATTACTTCAAAAAAATTATTAACTAATAAAAGTGAAATTGAAATTAAATACTAAAATATAATTATATATCAACTCTAATTAAAAAAAAGTACAAAATTGATGTCTCGTTTGTGTACCATTCTGTATTTGGTGAATTTGGGATGATTTATCATACTTTCATGAATTAATATATTTTTTTATAATTTTAAAATTTCCAAACAAAGAATGAGCACGAATAAACGAAGTAAAGATACGAATTGCAAATAGACAATGTTGGCCCCTTATTTCACGTTGTTATATCAAGCAATTTCAAAACGATTTTTTCAACTAAAATGTGAAAACATGACGACCCCTTTCCCCTTCATTATGTCAGATGCATAAATAAACTGCCGTCTCTCTCTCAAAACTCAAAAGTTTCACTCGACCTTTTACTAAACCTTCATATTCCGATGTTGGAAAAAATCCAATTCCGGTTCAATAGAGCCAACAAATCATCTCCAAGAAACACACTTTATTCGCTCCTAGTTTTCTTGTTCAAATATTCACATCTCTTAATTATCCTTCTCTTCCAAATTTATTTCCTGCGTTTCATTCTCCATTCTCTATCAAAATCTGCATCTCTTCAAACTGTTGAACCCTCAAAATGCAAGCACGGATTCGTCTACGTATACGATCTCCCATCCGTGTTCAACAAAGACTTGCTCCACAACTGCCGCGATTTAGATCCTTGGCACTCGCGTTGCAACGCCATTTCGAACGACGGCCTCGGCCCGAAAGCAACCACCATCTCCGCCGTGCCGGAGAGCCTCTCTCCGGCGTGGTATTGGACTGACATGTTCGCCGGCGAGGTCATCTACCATGCAAGAATCTTGAAGCACGAGTGCCGGACTACGGAGCCAGAATCCGCTACAGCGTTCTACATACCGTTCTACGCTGGCATCGCAGTTGCCAAATACTTATTCACAAACTACACCGCAAAAGATCGTGATTTGCACTGCGAGAAGCTGCTCGGGTGGGTCCAAGATCAGAAACCGTGGAGGAGATCCAACGGCTCCGATCACTTCCTTCTTCTTGGGAGGATGACGTGGGACTTTCGACGGTTGAAAGATGAAGACTGGGGGTCCAGCTTCATTCACATGCCGTTCATGAAACGGATCATACGGCTCACAGTGGAGAGAGATCCGTGGGATAAACTGGATATCAGTGTGCCTTACCCCACCGGATTCCACCCCAAGTCAAAATCGGAGGTTGACCAATGGCAAGATTTCGTACGAAGTCGCAATAGAACCAGTTTGTTCACAATGGCAAGACTTCTGTTTGCAGCCTAGGGGCGACGCGTACACTAGAAGATCAACCTTCGATTGCATGTTAGCCGGTTCGGTTCCAGTTTTCTTTTGGAAAAGAAGTATTAGTCATCAATATGAGTGGTTCTTGGGTGATGAACCGGATAAATTTTCGGTTTTTATAGATAGCAAAGATGTGAGGAATGGTGTGTCGATAAGAGAAGTGTTGGAAGGGTATAGTAGGGAGGAGGTGAAAAGGATGAGAGAGAAGGTTATTAGTTTGATACCAAATTTTGTGTATAGTGTAATGTCTATTGATGAATTTGGGAGTCGTAGAGATGCCTTTGATATTGCCATTGATGGAGTGCTTAAGAGATTGAAGGCCAGACATGATATTGTTGTATGAATCAAGAACCAATGTCTTATAGATTGATCTATTGCACATTGCTTTTCTAGTCCGGTCACGTTTCAGAATATTATACATGAGCAAAATATATTTAAAGCGCATCTTAAACAACAGCTACGGCTACCAAGTGAAAGAATGATTTCTAAAGGGGTCAAGCCTAGGCATGGTGAGGAGTGAAAAAAGATGGTTGATCCTTGATACCAAAGGCAAAGGAGACCCATGTCAAAGACTCAAAGGTGATCGGTTATCATAATTCCAAAAGTGATTGCGTTCAAATATCAGCAAAGATAGAGGTACACTACAAGAATTCAAGGTTTTTACCCACACATTAATATGTGGCTAAAAGTATACTTATGTGTGAGTATAGATGTTTGCCCACACATAGTGCAAATGTCAACATGTGTGGTTATTTTTCTGTAGAGAAAGGGTTTTACCCACATATATATGTATGTGTGGATAAATCATCCAACATTACCTACACATGTATATGTCACTAAAAGTGTTTTTTATGTGTGGATAAACATGTTTTATCCATAATAAAATGATGAGGTGGAAATGACGTGGATGATGATATTATATTCGATATTGACACGTTACAATTTGTATATGTAGGTAAATGTTATAAGTTATGTGTAGGTAATAATTTTTCTAGTAATTGAATTAAAAGTAGTTATTAATTGTGGGTAAAATAAATATTATTATGGAGATTAAACTATTATGTAAGTCGAACTAATTTCACAAAATCATAATTTAATGACAACACATGGAAGACATTAAAATATAAGATGGCAATAATATTGAAAAGAAACTTTAGATTGTCACTAAAAATAAAAGTATACAATGTGTGTATACAAAATAACATACAACTTTTAATATGTACAACTACACAATCAATCTAATACTTCATATTGCCTTTTGAACACCTTGATCTGAACTGAAATAATCCCTCATATATATGATCTCTCTTGTTAACCTCATATTGCCAACTGCATCATTTCTCCCTGTCAATAATATTCAAAATAATTTATAAGCACCAAGCAACTTCCACAGTCAACAACTAAAAATGACATGACAGAATAACTATCAAATTATAAAAATTGTCTTGAGTATCAATAAACTACACGAACACATAATAGATATATTAATATACATAGATGGAAAATGTTATTTGACTTAATTTCACATAATTTTCTCACTAGCATGATATTTGTCATTTTAATAAGATTTGAGAACCTTTTTCATGAGAGACCCAAGTTCATAGACTAGCTTCTACAAAATATTATGTACATGCCGACCTCCAAAAGGCAAAATTAGCCACTTCTTATTAGTTTAAAGGAATTAGAAATCATAAAAATGTGTACCATACTAATGAAGATATCAAGATAAGCAATTTATTCTCTCTGATTTCAGGACTTGAATTTCTCTGCAATTTCTTTACATCCTTGGGGTTAAATAAAACAAAACGTATAAAATGTTGTGTGTTACCAGTGTTTATGCTTTATATATAGTGTCACATGTTTTGCAAATTTCAAGAAAACAAGTGGAAAACAGGAACTAGAGACTAGCTAACAAATGAAGCACCAAAATAAATCCTTATCAAAGCAACAAATCATATTATGTCAAACTACTTACCTAATGTTGTCACTAATTTGACGATTGATTGATTAAGATAAACAAAGTGTGTAAAGATACTTGGAGCACCGAACCTTGAACTTCACTACATCTATGCTCCACTTGATTTTCACAGAACGTGCATTCTCATGGATTTGCTTAAGCTGAAATTTACAAACAGGGTATCTCAGTTGTCTATAAACATAAATTAGCTGAACTAAATGAATCATTAACAAAAAAAAATAAAAGAGCAATATTTCAATTCCAAGATGAACTCACATTTAACGAACACAATCATACATCGACCTAGAAAATAATTTTTACTATTGCATAACACATTGCAATTAGGCAAGTAGTAACTTGTGAATCGGGCATCAATCCAGCTAACAACACAAGAATCTCAAAAGGCCAATACTCCAAACTAATATTAAAAAAAGTTCAAATTAATCACCACCCAAACTGAATAAGCTTTGAGCACTGAGATAGGGAAAACACACACACACACACACACAAACCAAATCATAATTGCAGAAGGCAAAGCAAGCTTCAAATAGGTAAACACATGGCTCAAGCACTGCACTCCCAACTAAACCCTCACCATGTCTATTCGAATTTCTCTGCCTTTACCACATAAATCCCAGTATCACCACAGATATCCACAGCGAAAACAAAGCCGCCAATGGCGCTCCCCTGAACTCAAATGCCAATTTGGGACCAAGCTATCGCCGATAACTTTTATCTGGATTTAAAATTAACAATTAGAATTTCAAGAATTATATGGAAACTTTATCCATAAAAGGAATCATTTAAACATGAAGGAAAATAATACCCATATAATAACTCCCTGGTTCATCCATAAACGAGTCCACCATTCCATAGTCATAAGATTGTTAACGATTTACACCAAACTAGGAAAATTGTATGTGAGTGTGCTTTGGAGGGCTATTTGGATTTTGGAATTATCTGGAAGCTCGGAGCCTTTGAGAACGTATTCATGGCCGTGAGCCAGGTAGATGAAATCGTTCTCCGATAAATCGTGGCACACGAATCCATTGTTGTAGCCCCTGAATCATATTTCCCAAATTAGAATTACAAATTTACTAATTTCATAACTTCCAAAATCATAGCAAAAATTCGGATAATATTCACCGTTTGCAAGACCACGAGTAGTTCGCCGCCATGCCATTGCCACGAAGAACATTCAAGCGGCTACTCACATCTGTTCCGAGAAAAATAAAGAATTTTATTTAAAAATTTCGGAATATATAAAACTAAATTAGCTAAATTTTTTGACGACGCACCTCAAAGAAAGAGTCTCTGGGAAGAGGGAAGAGAGATGGACCTCCATGAAATGGGGTGCTTCCGAGCTTCATGAGAAGAAAACCACTACAGAAAGGGGGAAAAAAAACCTACCGCCCCCTGTTTGGATTTTGGAGTGGGATTTTTGGGTGTACGGCGGGGAAACAAAAAAGTGAATTTATTTGTATCTTGAATTCCCACCTTTTTTTTAGTCAAATTTTAAATGTCCTTACCGCTAGTTTAAAAAATGCATTAGTAGATTGATTTCAAATTTGGAAAATCAAATAATTAATTATTTCTATAAATTATTTAGATTAATCGTGCCAATAAATATTAGATGTCAATAATTAGTAATAATAAAAGGTCATTAACCACACATAGATAATTGTTACTAATGTGTGGCTAATAAGTTGCATTAATTCGCCACGTATGCGTGAGAAACTTAAAACGAAATATAGTTAAATAGAAAGGCTTAAATTAAGGCTTAAATACAAATGTAGCTAAATATATTTTCTCACACTTATTAAATGTCAGTAATTAATAATTATAAGAGCTCATTAACTACACATAGATAATTGATAATTATGTATGGCTAATAATATTTTTTAATTTGCCACGTAGACACAAAAAATTTAAAAAGAAAATTGGTAGAATAGAAAATAAAATAAAATTGATGTTCAAAATATAAATGTAACTAAACAGTTTTTGTCACACATATTAAATGTCGGTGACTAATGAAATTTGTCAAATTGATTTACCCACACATTATCTAATTATGTGTGGCTAAACTACCACACATTATTATGTGTGGCTAATTATGCGTGGCTAAAAATTCAATTTCTTGTAGTGGTAATCATTAGTGCTTTAGTTATAGTATATGATTAATAACCTTTTTTGTCCAAGTTACTTGACATGTTATTTGACAAGAGTCAATCGTCAAAATAGGACACTAACTTTACCTCATTTGGAAACTAGGACAAATTTGTGCGGGCTTTACAAAAATAGGACAATAAATTTTTAATTTTCCGTCCGCAGGACTTTTTGGCCCGAATAACCATTATTCGGGCTATTTCACACGTGACTTGCCACCTGGAACCCGTCGCTGAGTTGGACTCCAAAACAGCCCCAGCACATAACTTAAAGAAAAATAAGGATTGAAAACCAGCCAAACTTTCATTCCAGACGCAATTTTCCCCAAACTCAAAATAAACCCTAACAATCCCAACGCTCTTCGCCATCGACGATGTCTTTCATGAGCGGGCGAGATAATTATCAAGTCTTTTGTCGCTGTGATAATTCCATGAGAGTATGGCCTCTCACATCATGGAGCAATGATAATCCAGGAAGGAGATACTGGTGTTGTAAAGTAAGAATGTAGAATTCAATATTTGTTTTAATTTTTTGTTGTTTTAGCGCGATTTGTTTGCCCAAGAGCCTTATTTTTTGTTGGGGGTTAAAGATTGATTATTTTCGAACTAAAAATTCATTAAAATTGAACTTCAAATGCTTCGAACATGCCCATCTGTAATGTAAGAATACAAGGTTCAATTTTTTAGTATTTTTCGGTTGTTTTAGCGTTATTTGTTGGCCCAAGAGTTACTTTTTGTTGAAGAGGGCTTGGGGTTAAAGATTAATTTTTTCGAACTAAAAATTCCAAAAAATTGAATCTATTTTCAAGTTAGAAATGCCCGTTTGTAATGTAAGATTTTAGATGTTAATTTTTTTGAAGTTTTTGCTTGTTTTTGCGAGATTTGTTGGCCCAAGAGCCTTAATTTTTGTTGATAATTTGTTGTAGCTTGGAAAATGCTCGTTTTGGAATTGGGAAGATCATCTGATGTGTTATCGAGCAAAACAAATTATTTCGGGATTATTAAGGCAGATTAATGCTACAGAGGCTGAAGTTCAAAAGTTGAAAACCACAAAGAAGAAATTGCAGTGGATTGAATTCACTATGTTAGTGGTTTATATTGCTCTACTTTGGAAGCTTATGTTTTGATTGTGGTGTAGTTCGTTGAGACTCAATTGTAGGGAAGCGTGGTTGGTTGAAAATCTGCATACCATGAAGAACAAATTATGTATTGTTGTAATGAAGTGCCTTGTAATGTTAGTGACATTTTTTTTGTTCAAGTGCCTTGTTTATGTGCTTTCTTATAACTAAATAAATGAATAATGCAAAACAATGTCCACCAAAAACAAAGAACAAACTACACATTTCAAATAGATAGTCAACTGAACCATTTTTTCATAAAAATTCAACTACAAGTCATATCAGCGCAAAGTTGGTTATACATGTAGTAAAAAAAGTCACTTCCCAAAAACACAAAAAACAGAGGACAAAACCCCCAAAGTACAAGTATTTGTTTTGTAAAACCACAAAAAATAGAGGACAAAACCATCAAACTACATGTATCTGCTTTGTAAAACCACAAAAAATAGCATCCATAGATAGTTGGCTCTACTGCTTCCTCGGTTGCAAATCAGCCAACCTTACAAATTTCTTTCCAGATGCCAAAATAGCAGCTCCTTGACCTTTAAATTTGTCACCCATAAGTTGTTGTAGCATTGATGAACCAGGAACATGAACTTGAGACTGTTGAGTAGGAATTCCAGTGTCCTCATATTGCTCTTCATCACACACTTGACTAGCATTGAGTGTACTATCACCAACATTGCCACTGCCACTTGGGGCAGTTTTCATCACCTAAAAAAATCAAAAGAAATACATGTTTGAGACTTACATAATAAGAAATATTATTGAAATTAGATAGATATACCTTTTCTCTGCCACATGTTTTAGAATTATGTCCTTCAACTCTACATACACTATATCTAACTGTGGATTGTCTTCTTCGAAACTTGGTTTTCTTCTTCCTCATGTTATCAGCCTTCTCATCAACTTCCTTCCTTCTAGCATTGGTTTGTTTCCCTTTTCCTTCTGCATTTGTGGAGGCAATGGTGGAATGTACATGCTCTCTGCCTATAATTGTGGACCATTCACACCCTTTATAGTACCAGAGTATGTCCTCTTGAATGTCTCAACTGTGTAGCAATGGTGAACAAAGTCTTCTCTGTTGAGCTTTTGGTGATTTAGTGCACAAATTGAATGTTTACATGGTATTCCACTCAAGCCCCACATTCTGCAGCTACAAGACCTCATATCTATGTCCACTAAAAATTGCCCTCCATCATGATATTTGATCTCATAATGTGTATATCCCCCTTGATTGGAATGCAGTCAGATACCTTGGAAGTATTCTTTTCAAGTATCTGATTGATCCTAGGGCATATTCTTCCCCTCCACTTGGGACTTGAAATGTCTCTATTCCTTTGAAACCTAACCATCAGCCATGATCTAATCTACTCTAGCATAGTTAGTATAGGCATCTCTCTTGCATCAAATAAAACAGAATTAAACACTTCACACACATTGTTCAACACCATATCACAGGTTGATTGTTCAGTGAAGTGGGATTTGCTTCATTGTTGTGGTAGCTTTGCATCTAACCATTTCCATGCTACATCAGACAAGCCCTTCAACTCAGCCATTCTAGCATTCCACTCACCTACAGTTGATGCCTATGAAGCTTTCCACAATGCATCCTTAAATGATTGACCCTTGAACCCAACCACTCTAGCATAGTTAGTATAGGCATCTCTCTTGCATCAAATAAAGCAGAATTAAACACTTCACACACATTGTTCAACACCATATCACAGGTTGATTGTTCAGTGAAGTGGGATTTGCTTCATTGTTGTGGTGGCTTTGCATCTAACCATTTCCATGCTACATCAGACAAGCCCTTCAACTCAGCCATTCTAGCCTTCCACTCACCTACAGTTGATGCCTATGAAGCTTTCCACAATGCATCCTTAAATGATTGACCCTTGAACCCAACCAACTTGAAGTTTCCATTCAAATGCCTCACACAAAACCTGTTTTCAGCATTTGGAAACACATCTGCCATGGCTTGGATCAAGCCCTTTTGCTTGTCAGACATCAAGGTGTACTTTGAGTCATCTTCTATGCCCAAATCCTATTTCAATACAACCAAAAACCATTCCCAAGTTTCTCTAGCCTCTCTACTAACCACAGCCCATGCAAGAGGGTATATACTGTTATTCGCATCTACCCCAACTGTTGTCAATAATATCCCCTTGTAAGCCCCTTTCATGTGACAGCCATCAACTCCAATTATAGCCATACAACCTACATTGAAGCCCTTCTTCACAGCATCCAGACATACATATAGCCTCTCAAACCTGGTATCTTGACCATCTTCTTCATTGTTAGCACCTATGATGATAGTAGAACCAGGATTGGTTTTTCTCACTTCTTCAGAATATTCCTACAATTTGGAAAATTGTATATCAACATCACCTTCAAGTTTTTCAAGAGCAAGCTTTCTAGCTCTATATGCTTGCTCTTTTGAGACCTCAATGTTCAATTCTTGTATCACATCTTTCCTAAAAGAATTCACCTTTCAATTGCGGTTAGAGACAAATAAGTTCAAATATCTCTGACCTAACCATGTGGACTTCAAATTTTTTACATGGAATGTAGTATCACATTTATGAGTGCTCACATATTGGGTAATCTGGAAAGTGTCTTCATTCTTAACTCTAGTGAGATGGATTTTCCAATTACAGTCAGCATTTTCACATTTCACATACACTCTAGTAGGTGTTGTCTTTGTGAACTTCAAGGTTCTTTGTGTCCTAATTGCATGTGACTGCACAACCAACTTAAACTGTTTCTTAGAGCTAAACAACATCCCCAACTGAAAATCAGGTTCAAATATAACTGTTTGATTGAAAACGGGATAACTTGGTTCCTCAATCTCACCATCAGAGTCCTTGTGTTCATCTAGGTCATCAGCCACCACAACATTAGAGTCTTCTTCACTCTGCTCATTAGTCTCTGCTCTATCATCCTCATTAAATTCATGTGAGACATTCTGCTCAAATAAAATATCATCATTATCATCATCAGTTTCTTCTAACATGTAGTCACTATCATCCAACTCATCAGACCCTTCATCCACATTCATTTCAGTTGTTGTTGGGAAAATAATAAACATGTTTTGAAGTGATACCAAAACCCAGCTGACCCCAACCGAGTAGATGAATGTACAAACTTTGTGTTGTTTCCATCTCACATGTTTAGAGCTATTAGGTTTTCTAAGTACAGGTTCAGCACAACAGAAGACACATCTAAGCAGTCACAGCTGAGGAACTGAGCAGAGCAGACTAAGCAGAGTCAAAGACCCAACAGTATCAAGACCCAGCTCAGTGACGGAAACCCAACTCAGTGTAAAAGACCCAGCTTATGTCGATGACACAGCTCAGGTCTAAGACACAGCTCAGGTCAGTGACACAGCTCAGGTTGAAGACACAACTCAGGTTAATGATACAGCTCAGGTCTAAGACAGCTCAGAGTCGAGACGCAGCAGAGTCCAAGACGCTAAAGACACAATAAAGACGCTTAGCAGCTCGAAGATGAAGACCTTCTCCAAGACAAGATCCCGATGTCAGAAGATCTTATTTGACGCGGTCAAATCAGAGAAGAAATAGCTTCTGCAGATGCAGACCTACTTCGTAGGCAAAAGGCCAGAAGTCAATAAGAGTAGGTAAGATTCAAACGGCTCTCTTCCAACTGCTAGTTTGAATCTCCATATATATATATATATATATATATATATATATATATATATATATATCTCCTCCACCATTGAAGAAAGAGGCTGGTGAGACGACTGAAGAAATAAAAGAGCAAACAGAAAAATGAACAACAATATTCAAAGCCAAATCTTTCAAGAACACTCAGCCAGTCAGCTGTGTTCTTAGTTGTTCACATATTCAGTCACATGCAGATTAGATCAGAATAGAAATATCTTAAGTCTAGTTTGAACGAGTTCATCACACTCCTTGTTCTTCATTGTAAGAACTTGTTCATACTTAGAAAATCCATACCCAAACCTAAACCCAGAAAAGGTTAGGTTAAGGTACACCTGCTCGAAGCGTGTAATTCGAGTGGTTAGGTTTTTACAGTACCCGAAAACTGTAAGTCAGGTTCTTCAGTACCCGTAAACTGAAGAGGCTTCAGCTGTGCCAGTAAACAGTTGGTTACGTTTTGATACAGTACGTGGAAACCTGTATCCAGCTCGAGGAACTGAGCTGCAATGCTTGCTGACTGCGCGTAAAGTCAGTGGTATCCTTAGTGGATTACCATATGGTTTTCTGTTCTTGGACGTAGAAGGTGTTACTCTGAACCACGTTAAATTACTTTGTTCTTTACTGCTTTATTTATGCATTCAGTTAACCTTTCATAAGCACATTTCAAGTTGCATAATCTGACTAAGAGAAAAGAGAAATAAAGCTTTGCAATATATTTGAAACAACAGACGGACTTTCCAAAACCCGCCAACTTCCGCATACACGCAGCCGGCTGAGTCGATCAAGCTGCCTTCCAACTGGATCGAACACAGCAGGCTCACTTAAAAGAATTTTAATTGAAAAAGTTTTTAAACCTTGGTGTATTCACCCCCCTCTACACCAAGGTATCCGTCTTGGGACCAACAGTTGTAACTGACCCCCCACCCAAAAAAGCATCATCAACTGAAATAAATCTACTACCTAGAGTCAGACCATCTTCCATTTCAATTTTAGTTGAAATTTCATTTATCAGAGCATCCATGTCCTTTTTCCTTAGTAACTAAAAGTGAATCTTCTACAAAAAACACAACCTCTCTTCTACCCATTGAACTTAAACGATACTCATTTAATTCATCATCAGAGGACATCCATTGAAAAGTGTTGCCTTTAAAAATAAATATCATATGTTCTCCATCAAATAACAACCACTCACTGAGACAATTCCTTAGATATGCTAAGCTTATCTTCTCAGCAACCACATAATCTAGTATTAATCAATCACCCCCAACATACTTTGCAAAAAGGTTATGTTCAAATTTGCCTCCATAATGAAAAACACACGATAAATACACATTCGAAGGTTTTGCAATAAAAAAAAATTGAAGAAAAAAATGATTAAACCCTAAACCCCACCATCGGGACCACTTTACAGCAAAAATACAAAAAAGTTCCTTATAATAAACAAACACCCAGGACCACACAACATTTATTATAAAATTCAAAGACACACAAACCCAGCAAATTCGATTGGGGCCACCAAATATATAATAAACATGAATCTCAGAATAACCCCATATTTTTACTTTTATAATCGATTATTAAACCCTAAATCCAACCACCACGACCAGTCCCCAAGAAAATCAAATTTGAGAAAACTTACTGTAATAAGGAAGAGATCGATTGAGATGCCTCTTCTCTCTCAAGCTCACCATTGTTGCGCCGTTCTTTCACCAATAACGTGGGAGTTCTATAATGATCTGAGAGTTATTGATTTTGAGAATGGAAGATGAAATTGGAGAATTAGGGTTCCTTCTACAATTTGGGGGCTGCATAATGAAAACTTACCGCGTAAATGAGTGATAAAACTTACCGCTTTCATATTTTGGTGTGCAACTCAGCAACGGGCTCCAGTGGCAAGTCACGTGAGAAATAGCCCGAATAATGGTTATTCGGGCCAAAAAGTCCTGCGGACGGAAAATTAAAAATTTATTGTCCTATTTTTATAAAGCCCGCACAAATTTGTCCTAGTTTCCAACAATGTTTTAAAAACTGGACCGGACCGGCCGGTTCGACCAGTTGGACCGGGAACCGGTCATGGTGCCGGTCTGGTCAACCCCTTTAAATCGGTTGTGGTCAAAACCGGAGTTGGACCGCTAGAACCGGTCAGAACCGGTCAAAATCGGCCGGGTCACGGAACCGGCGCCTGTTTTTGAGAACTGACCGGTTCAATTTTTTTTTATGTGCAGAAATTTGTATTTTTAATGAGACTTGAACCTTGGACCCCTAGATGTTAGTCTAAGGTCTCAATCAACTCCTCTAACCCTAGAGGTGTTCAACGAAACCGGAACCGTGGTCAACGGGCCGGTTCCGAACCGGAACCGTGGGATAGACGGGCCGATTCCGGTTCCAATGGTTCGGAACCGTGAACCGGCGGTTCCGGCAATTTTTTTTATTTTTTTAGTTTTAAATTATATTTTGTGTTAATTCATGTTAATTATATCCCTTAGGGATCAAAAATGACAATTACAATGGTAAATTGAATGAAAAAAGTCAAAAATAATGATAATAATAATAAGGTTCGAACATGAACCGGCGGTTCCGGTTCGGAACCGTGGAACCGTGTTTGAATAATTATATATTTTCATTTGTAATTGATCACATATTATTATGAATGAAGATATATTTTGTTCTATATCGATTTTATACATTACATTGATGATTTATGAGTTTGAATTACAATATAATTTATATTTTCAAAGATAAAAAAAATAAAAAAAATAAAAAAAAAATTAGGCGGTTCGGACCTAAACCGGCGGTTCCGAACCGGAACCGGAACCGTCCAATACGGGCCGGTTCCGACCCGGAACCGTGGGCTATGGCGGGCCGGTTCCGGTTCCAATTTTCTCGAACCGGAACCGGCGGTTTCGGGCCGGTTCCGAACCGGAACCGGCCCGTGAACACCTCTATCTAACCCACAAACTTGTTCAATATTCAACATTTATTATTATTATTATTAATTCAGAATACTATAAAAGTTGTCTAGATTTCAATTTTAATTTTTTTTTCGATTCTCAACTACTTTTGATACCCAATATATTTTTAATGTATAAATTTTGAATATATTTATTAAGAATATCTACACATGAAAAATATAAATATATTTATGATGGATTTTAATATGTATTTCTTATAAAATCATGAATATTTTAACATTTTATTATTTATTTAATTATTATTTTTATTTATTTATTGAACGGTTCGATTAAACGGTTCAAACACGGTTGAACCGGTTGAACCGGTTGAACCATGACCCGGAGGCCTCACCGGTTCGATCTCCGGTCCGGTTTTTAAAACATTGGTTTCCAAATGAGGTAAAGTTAGTGTCCTATTTTGACGGTTTACTCTATTTGACAATATTGTCTTGTATTTGCAATAAGCTAGGGAGTTGATTTCATTCTTTTCTTGTAGCGTATATCATGCTAGCCTAGGTTTGATATTATTTTCTCCTGCAAATGTGGATTGTTGAATCTATTTTCAACAAAAATAATTAATAAACCAGTTAATAATCAATATAATAAAAAAAAATTTCCTAAATTTTTGTTTGGTTCTAAGAGAATAAATATTACGGAATTTGCTTTGTCTATTATATTCCTATAATATATTTTATTTAAGAGAAATAATATAATATAATATATTATATTTAGAAATTAAGTTCATCTATTTCTTCTAAAAAAGAGCTTACCTTTTATATATATATATTTATATATATATAAAATATAGGAATTGATTCTGTTGAATTTAATCTGCACAAACACATGCAGAAATTAGTTAAGGAATAAGAAGGGCTATGTTGCAAAGTTTTCAAAGGTGGATGGACTTAGTTGCAAATAGTCATGTGAGCTGTTAGTTTTAATCTGGGCCGTCGATGATGAGTGGCTGTGATTGAATCTGGAGAGAGAGTTAGTTATAACTGCTCTTGGAGCTCAATTCTTTCCCAACGAGTTTCTGCAGAGAGAGTTTTAGAGAGAGAGCCAACTACTGTGTTTCCTAGATTGTAGATGCAGCGAATTTGTACTTTCTCGTTTTTCTCTTGTATTCGAAGTTGTGATCATGAATAAAAGATGCAAGCTCTTTGTCCCGTGGATGTAGGATCGCAAGATCTGAACCACGTAAATTCCTCGTGTGATTTCAATTCTATTTTTCGTTGTTTGTTTTGTTGTTAATTTCTCAACAAGTGGCGCCCTCTGCCGAAATGAATTCACGGTGGTTTTCTGCAGCTGGATTATTCGAAGGTTGAGGCGATTCATTGCAGAGTGTGAGGAATTCTTTATTTGAATTCCTCGTCGGAGATCTGATCGGAGGAAGGAGATTGTGAAGTCAAGATGGCGATTGCGAAGATGGAAACTGAAAAATTCACCGAGAAGAATGATTTCGGTCTTTAGAGAATTCAGATGCGTGCACTGCTTACGCAGCAAGGTTTAGCAGCGGTGATGAAGGAAGGAGAATCCAAAGACAAGGCCGCGGCGGTTGTAGCGGAAGCTGAGCTCAAAAAGGCAGAGATGAGAGAGAAGGCTCACAGACTAATCATCTTGTGTCTTGGAGACAAAGTTTTCAGAGAGGTGACGAAAGAAAAGTCTGCGGCGGCGGTCTGTGCCAAACTTGAGTTGATCTACATGACTAAGTCACCGGCAAATAGGCTGTATTTGAAACAGCAGTTATATTCATTCAAATTGGTGAATGATAAGTCATTGGAGGATCAACTAGAAGCATTCAACAAGATAATAAATGATCTTGAGAATGTGGATGTTAAAATAGATTATGAAGATCAGGCTATTATTCTACTCAATGCACTACCATCATCTTATGATCACTTGAAGGATGCGAAGTTGTATGGCAGAGAAAATGATATTTCTGTGGAAGAGGTGCAATCATCATTGAAGGCCAAGAAATTATAGAAATCGACATCAAATCAAAAACAAGAAAATGTTGGTGAAGGACTTTCTGTGAAGCAGAAGTTTGACAAAGAAAAGTTCAAGAAATCCAAGAAGAACAAGTTCAAGAAATCCTCTAAAGAGCCTGCAGATGATGAAGATGTTTGTTATCACTGCAAGAAACCTGGACACTGGAAGAGAGACTGACCCATTTGGAAGAAAAGTTAGAAGCAACCTGGAAAAGGAGGTAAACCAGATCCACCTAATACTGAACAATGTGATATTGATGAAGCTTTGAGTATTATAGATTATCATGTTAGTAGTCATTGGGTTCTAGATTCTGGTTGTTCATTTCATATGTGTCCAAATGAGAGTTGGTTCTATGAGTTGGATTTTGAGAGAGCATGTTATGTTCTTCTTGGTAATGATCAAGCCTGTGCAGTCAAAGGAATTGTTAGTGTGAGATTTAAAATGAATGATGGATCTTATAAGATACTTCTTGATGTGAGGTATATTCCAACCTTGAAGAGAAATCTCATCTCTCTTGGACAATTAGAAGAGAAAAGATATGATTATTATTCAATCAGAGGTGGAATTATTGTCAAGAAGGGAGATAGGATCATTATGAGAATTATTGTCAAGAAGGGAGATAGGATCATTATGAGAGGTGAGAGAATGAATGGTCTGTACTACTTGATGGGGAAGTAAGTTTCTGGTGATGTTAATGCAACAGTGAAAGATGATATAGTTCTTTGGCATAAGAGACTGGGACATGCAAGTGAGAAGAGCATGAATCATCAGAGGAAGCAAGGCATTATAGGCAGCAATGAATCTTTCAAGTTGGAGCAGTGTGAGCATTGTATTCTTGGTAAAAGCACAACATTGCCCTTTGGTGAAGGTAAGCATTCTTCTGAATCTCCATTAGATTATGCACACTCTGATCTATGGGGTCCTACCAAAACTGAGAGTCTAGGTAAATGAAGGTATTTCATGACAATTGTTGATGACTACTCTAGAAAACTATGGTTGTATATTTTGAAAGATAAAACTGAGATTGAGACAATGAGTAGATTCAATGAATGACTGAATGAAGTGGAGAATGAAAAGGGCACCAAGTTGAAATATCTCAGGACAGACAACGGTTTGGAGTTTGTTTCAGGTGAATTTAATGAGTTATGTGCTAAGAAGGGTATAAAGAGGCATAGGACTATGTCTGGCACACCTCAGCAAAATAGTGTGGCTGAAAGAATGAATCATACTATCCTAGAGAAGATGAGATGCATGTTATTTGATGTTGAAATGTCAAGAAAGTTCTGAGGGGAAGCTGTTGTTACTGCTTGTTATTTGATAAACAAGTCACCTTCTTCTACTTTAGGTTTTAAGACACCTGATAAGATGTGGTTTGGAAGTCCATCAAGCTATTCTCATTTAAAGATCTTTGGTTGCAGAGCTTATGCTCACATCAGACAAGACAAATTGGAGCCAAGAGCAATTAAATGTGTGATGTTGGGTTATTCTAAGGGTGTTAAGGGATATAAGTTGTGGTGTACAGAGCCAGGGATGGGTAAAGTCATCATCAGTAAGAGTGTTGTGTTTGATGAGACACAAATGCCATATCTGCAGAGTGCTAGCTCATCTGGTGAAATTCTGGTTTCTGATAATGGTGTTGATATGATTCAGTTGGAGCATTCAATTGGAGAAGATGTTAGGAGTTCTGAGTTAGGTGGAGCTGATGACTTGAGTGCAGAGGTACATGGTGAAACTGAAAGAGGTAATGATCTCAGTAATTATCAATTGGCTAGAAACAGGCAGGGAAGAGTGAATATACAAGCACCACAAAGATATGGAAATACAGAAATGGTTTATTTTTCATTGTGTATTGCTGAAGAAATTGTGATTCAGGAACCAAATACATACTCTGAAGCAATGAGAGGTTCAGAGAAATCAAAATGGTTGCAAGCAATGAAAGAAGAAATGGATTCTTTGATCAAGAATGGAGCCTGGATTTTGGTTTTGAAGCCAGTTAATGTAAAGACTATGAGTTGTAAATGAATTTACAAGAAGAAGTTTGAGCACATTGGTGCAGAGTTGATCAGGTATAAAGCTAGATTGGTGGCCATAGGCTTTACTCAAAAGGAGGGCATTGACTATAATGAAGTTTTTTCTCCTGTAGTGAAGCATACTTCTATCAGGATTTTGCTTGTTGTGGTTGCACATTTTGATTTAGAATTAGAAGAGATGGATATTAAAACAACTTTCTTACATGGTGAGCTTGATGAAGACATTTATATGGCACAACCTGAAGGTTTCATTCAGTCTGGTTCTGAGGACAAAGTTTGCTTGCTTCAAAAGAGTTTGTATGGTCTGAGACAGAGTTCAAGGCAGTGGTACAAGAAGTTTGGAGAACGCATGAAGCAGATTGGTTTTATTAAATCAAAGTATGATAGTTGTGTGTTCTTGAAGAAGAAGGGAGGAAGTACAGTGGCTTATTTGTTATTATATATAGATAACATGTTAATAGCTGGTAAAGATAAGTCAGAAATCAAGAATATCAAGGCTGATTTGAGCAGTTGTTTTGAGATGAAGGATCTAGGTGAAGCCAAAAAAAATACTAGGCATGGATATTGTTAGAGATAGAGTTTCTGGAAAGCTATGGTTGTGTCAGAGTGATTACATATTGAAGATGTTAAAGAAGTTCAATATGCAGGAATCTAAAGCAATATCTACACCTTTGGTTGTTCATCACAAGCTCTCTGATGCAGACAAGCCTAAGACTTCTGAAGAAAAGAAGGAGATGAAGTTTGTTCCATATTCGAGTTTGGTTGGTAGTCTGATGTATACCATGGTTTGTACAAGGCCAGATATAACACATGTTGTGTAGCTAGTAGATATATCGTAGACCCTGGTAAATCGCATTGGGAGGCTTTGAAGAAAGTATTAAGATATTTGAAATAGGGGTGCATAAACGGATATCCATGGATACCCTACCCGTTTTTTCCGGGTATCCGTACCCGGATAAGCTAAAATTGAATACCCGTACCCATCCCGTTTTAGCAAACTGGGTATCCAATACCCGGCCGGGTATACCCGACCCGGGTAATGGTACCCGTTTTAAAGAAAAAAAGGCCAACTCCATTTTTCAATTATCAAGAATCAAGCATCAAGAAAAAAAAATTCTACGATCTTTCACTAGATTCCACAATTATTACTTACAAGCCTACAGATTGTATGATACTGGAGTATTATTTTGTTAAATATAGTGTGAACTATTTGGAAAGAAAAGAAGTTTTCACAATCAACCATTGAACCAAACAAAATCACAGTAAAAGAAAAATGTGGTATAACTGTAACTCTATTCCTCCAAGAAAATGAAACTTCATTAAACTCAGATCATAATCCCATAGATGAATTTTTATAATACATAACTGCAAAATTAATCATAACAATGAACTGGATAAGCAATGACAACCTTAGTTCCTAAGTCGTAACTCTTAAGTCCAAACAACCTCTAATTCCATTCATTGCTGCAAAATGGTGGTGAAATCAGGCTGCTCGAGCTAGCCAACAAATTTAATTTATCATAGCATTTTCTGATGCAAACCAAGGTGCTTACTGCGTTTATATGGGAAAATAAAATTCAAACCGAGGAGTTCTTGGGAAAATGCTATACTGATGAAATTCACGAAATAAAAGAAACCTCTGACATCCAAAATTGAATTTCAAGGGTCGCATGGAAATAAAAGATACATATTACTATATTAGCACAATGCCGAAGATTTTCTGCGTAGGTGATGGCAGAAAATCTTCAAACGGTGGTGAAGCCCGTGCTTCTTTCTCAAATCCAAAGCATAAAAATGAAAGAGAAAGCAGAAAAAACTAGAGAAAGAATAAAAGTTCTCACCTTGCAGCAGCAGGAAAGCGATTTGAAGGAGAGGCGGCGAAGCTGGAGGAGCGTTGCGGCGGCGACGGGACGAGCGGTGGCCGGTGGCGGGCGTAGGCCGTCGTGGATAGAGGAGGCGATGGTGAGAGAAGTCGTGGAGAGTCTGTGGACTGTCACTGTGGTGTGGAGGGAGGCGGCGGACGGGAGAGAAGAAGATGGATGAAATTGAAACTGTGGGTGGGCGGCGATGCGTGGTGGAGTGGTGGACAGCCCTGGGGAGTGGGGAGTAAATGGAATGGGGTATAAACTATTTTGTTTTTTAATAATATAATTATTTTTTGACCGGGTACCTGATACCCTAACGGGTATACCCGGTATCCGAAATTTTGAAAAAACTAATACCCGTATCCAAAAATTACGGGTATTGGGTACCCGTTATCCGGCCGGGTACGGGTAGGGTACGGGTTACCCGAAAACCCGTTTTCCGTTTATTCACCCCTAATTTGAAAGGAGCTTCTCAAGTTAGGATTCTGTTTCAGAATTGTGGTGATTCAAAGGGACCAGCTCTTGTGGGGTATACTGATTCAGATTATGCAGCTAATGTGGACAACATGAGATCTCAGTTAGGTTATATTTTCACACTATTTGGTGCATCAATTAGTTGGAAATCATCTCTGCAACATGTAGTAGCTTTGTCAACAATAGAGGCTGAATACATGACAGCCACAGAAGCAGTAAATGAAGCTATTTGGTTGAGATGAATGGTGTCAGATTTTGGTGTGAATCAAGAAGCAGTGGTATTGAAGTGTGATAGTCAAAGTGCACTGTGTTTGATGAAACATCAGACATTCCACGAGAGATCAAAGCATATTGATGTGAGGCTACACTTTATTCGTGATATTGTTGACAAAGGTGAAGTGTTGGTGGAGAAAGTGTCTATTGAAGAAAATGCAGCAGATATGCTAACTAAGGCATTGTCAAATTCAAAGTTTGTCCATTGTCTTGAGTTAGTGAATGTTTTGCCTCGGGTTTGAGGTGGTGTTGGCTGTCTCGATGTAGAGACAGTTTCGGAGGTGAGAGTTTGTATTGATTATTCTGGGTTTGTGGTTTGAGCAGATTATGTGGAGATTTGTTGAATTTAATTTGTACGAACACATACAAAAATTGGTCAAGGAAGAAAAAGGGCTATGTTGCAAAGTTTTCAGAGGCGGAGGGACTCAGTTGCAAATAGTCATGTGAGCTGTTAGTTTTAATCTGGGCCGTCAATGATGAGTGGTTGTGATTGAATCTGGAGAGAGAGTTAGTTATAACTGCTCTTGGAGCTCATTTCTTTCCCAACGAGTTTCTGCAGAGAGAGTTTTGGAGAGAGATCGAGCTACTATGTTTCCTAGATTGTAGCTGCAGTGAATTTGTTCTTTCTCGTTTTTCTCTAGTACATAAAAATCATGATTTTATATAATCATCATTGTATATACAAGAAAAAATATGAATCGAAAATAGCATCATTAAGCATCATTATATATATATATTAAAAAACATGATTATAAATAGAGAAAACATGATTTTTAATTTTTACGGGATGACTAGTTTTTATACTGACTCATCCATATATATATATAGTTTCCTAATATAATATTCCCTCCGTCCCCCATAAGTGTAGTGCATATTTGATTTGTTGTGAGATATAAAATATTAGTTGAACCACACTAACCTGGGACGGAGCAAGTATATTTTATATATCGCAAATAAAGAATGTGTTTGGTTTAATTCTATTTATTAGTTCTACTCGTTACGTTCACTTATTTATCTTTTTACTCAAACCCTTAATAGAAAATTGTTTTATGTGAAAAAAATTGTGTTCGATCCTTATCTCTTACATAATTACTTTTTAATTGTTATGCAAGATAAGTTTAAATTAGGCTCGTTTATTTTCATTTAATACAAGATAAAATCGTATTTTGAATTAGAAAACATGACCTATTTTTTGTCACAAAAATATACTCCCTCCATTCCGGGTTAGTATGGTGTGAGAGGGTTGCATTGTTTTGAAAAAAGTAAGTAAATATTTGGTAGGGGTATTTTTAGTGGAGTAAGGGACCCATTTAAAATGTGGTGTTAATTTCTTAGTGGAGTAAGGAACTTTTTAGAAGTAAATATGTGAAACTTTTTAAAGGTAAATGGATAAAAAATATATCCTTAAAAGGAAACACCAAACTAACTTAGAACAGCTAAAAAAGAAAAAAAAAATCATACTAACTTGAGATGGACGTATTTATTAAGAAAATTTATGGAAGTTATTATTATTATTATTATTATTATTATTATTATTATTATTATTATTATTATTATTATTTCATGACCTGACTAGCTTGAAGTATAACTGTATAAAAATAGATCGAAAATTAGTAACCTAAAACATATTCAACCAAATGAGTTGGCCAATTGATATTTTTATATATATATAGGGTGTGGATCTGGTGAGAACCACCCCTTATATGAGAACTAAGAACTAATTTTGGCCATTCATTTGTAAAGGATGTGTGGCTAAAATTAAATCTGAAAATTTAATATGGATTAAAAAACAAAAGGTGGAGGGCTAATTTGGGGAAAAATAATTCAATACCCATCTTTCTCTCCCCTCCCTCTTGTTTATCGCTCTATCTATTCCCTCTTCTCTTTCACTCTTCACCACCACCACTACTCACCATCACCGCCACCACCCACCATCACCATCGCCACCGCTACCGCCACCTCCGTCGCCGCGACGTCCTCTGCCGCAGTAGCCTCCTTCCCTTCTTTCTTGGTGTTCATGTTCTTTCTTCTCTCTCCTTCAATGCCACGCGAATTGTAATATGACTGTAATGATTGATAAATTTGTTGATCATTGGTTTAATTGAACATGTTGCTCGACACAATTTGTGTTGATGTGTACAGAATCTTGTTTCTTCATTAATTGGTTCGAGTTTGAAGGATTAATAAACGATTATTTTTTAAATTTATTTCAATAAATCATATTTTGTAAATTTAGGGCTTTATTTTTTGTGGTACAACAACGTCGACGTACCGTCGAAGTAGACAACATATATTTTGGAAGATTGATGAATGATGCGTAGTTTATACTTTTTTTGAATTATTCGTATGGCAAAAAGTTTAACTATGCAATGCATAAATCTAAATAATGTAATGCACAAATACCATATATGTAATGCATTAATTGTGACAATGTCTATTTTCCTATTATGTGCATTTACAATTTAATATTGATGGATCACATAAAATTTATTTTATTTTGCGATACAAATTTGTTTAGTTTTTTAATGTCTTTGGTTGAAGTTTATAATTTTTCAATTGCAGATGAGCATTTTTTTTTTTTATAGAAAACAAGTGTCATGGAGTTTAGACATAAATATGCTTCTTTTTTTAGTAAGATTCACAATTTCAAATATCATACACACAAAGCATAAATATAAATAATGTAATGCATAAATATAATATACGTAAATGCATTTATTGTGGTAATGGCCTTTTCTCTATACGAATACTAATACGTTATACATAATACATTAATTGTGATATCATATACGAATACAACATGACCAAAAAAATTACACAATGTAATGCATAAATCTAAACAACATAATGCAAAATAATGATAGAATGAATGATACTACATGTAAAAAAAATTACACAATGTAATGCATAAATTTAAATAATTTAATGCACAATATACCGTATATGTAATGCATTAATGGTGGTAATTGGTCATTCCCTATTATGTACATTTACAATTTCATATTGATGCATCATGTAAATCATCGTATTAATGTATCATAAAATTGTGCTTAGAACATCAAGTAACAAATACAAATACGATATGCGTAGTGCTTTAATTGTATAAGTACACACTTTAGAAATCTTGTTTGTTTTTTATAAACCATAAATGGGGTGTAAAGGTTATTATTTGTTCCATATTAATAAATAACAATTGATGCATCAGAAAAGTGATATTGATGCATCACTTTAAACTAATTAATGCATCAGTTTACACTAATTAATGCATCTCGTTTTTGCACTGGAGAAAATAGCGAAAATTATCATACTAACCTTACTTAAGTAAAAAAATGCAGGGTTGACCAAAAAAAAACTGGGTTGACCGGTTGAGTATGAGATTAAATCATATTTATAGATTTGAATTGGTTCTTATTTCTCCTATAAAGATGAGTTCTTATATGATCACCTCCCTATATCTATATATATATATCCCAGACACATGCTTTTACTTTTCGAACTTCCCGTGAATCGCGTAACCATAGTATAATTATAGGCTGATATACCGCCTCAACCACAGTTCCATTCACCACTTTATGCTGTCTTTTAATTTTGTATATAAATTTTTTCTTAATGATTTACTTTACGTTCTTAAATTTAAATTTAAACATTTAAGATTTTCTTGTTAAAATGCTCGAAAATTCTCATTTTTTACATATTATGCAACTCCACTTCCCCAAGCTCTATTTCTTATTTTGTTGAGAAGACTCCGAACTTTTTTTTTCCAACAATTGTTTCCAAAAGTCTGAAATATAGAACAATAGAAAATAAAATTAAATACTCTTTTTTCTAAAGGAAATTATTAAAACGTTCTTTCCGTTATTAGTCTGTTTATTTATTATTATTATTATTATTATTTTTTGGTAAAATAGAATTTATTAACCAAAGTTGAGTCTGTTTAATTTTCTTTATAGCGGAAACACATTAACTTGTCTTTGCCTAAATGCTTATCGTGTGGCTCTCAACTTTATTAAAGGAGGTATCACTGAACGCAAAATTAGGCAGTTGGTTTATTTTTTTATGGTAATTTGTAGCAGCTGATTCTTTTGAATTGGTACGCTGACTATAATATTTATTTATATCACCGAGTACATTTTTTTTGAAGGAATATCACTGAATACTGATGATCGCAATATCTACAAAAATAACATGTAATAAATACCTTATGATACTCAGATCTCCATAAGAATTTTATTTTGTCTACCTTTATGATTTAGTTTACATGTGGTATTTACAAAATATAGGTGGGGTATTGAAGCGGTCATAGATTTTGTTCGTGATTAGAGATATTTCGGTTTCAATCTCTTTACCCTTTCTCTTTACCCAAGTGAAAATAAATAAATAAATAAATTAATAAAAAAATTGGAGCTCAATAATATGGCTCTACGAGTAAGCCGTATGAGTCAGTCAGTCACATTATATACGTAAATCAACATAATCGGTAATCATCGTTCCCAGATTTTGCTGCAAAAGGAAACTATACGAAACAATACTCTTATTTTCATTTCTCCTGCCGTTTTTCTAAATGCTCAATGTTGAAAAAGGAATTTCCTGAAATTTAACCACATTCACAAATCGTCCTTGAATCTTTGATTGAATTAATTGAATGGCCCTGTCCACCAACACAAACCAAATGAAAACGCCCCAACCCTGTCACCTCTCGCTCTTCATCTCTCACTCCTAATCTCAACTAAAAACAAATCTTCAATTTTTCATCACACTCCAATTATGCTCCACGGATACTCGCCGGAGCTCCAGGCTCGGAAGAAATCACACAAATCCCTCAATTTCTTTAATTTGTTTTACGCCCAGATTTGTTCGCACCCTTATTTTTGGATCTCAATCGCTTCCCTTTCGATCCCACTTCTCATCATCTCCGCCGCCCGCACTTCACAGCCCTGTTGCCCCAATCGCACCGCCGCCGAAGAATGCCCTTCCGGGAGAATCTACGCCTACGATCTCCCCTCAACGTTCAACCACGACTTGTTACTCCATAATTGCACCGACCTCCACCCCTGGAACTGGCAATGCGGCATCGCCGCCAACCACGGCCTCGGCGGCCCCGCCACCGAGCTCCTCCGCGTCCTGCCGCCAAATATCTCCGAATCCTGGTTCCGTACCAACCAGTTTGCCTTGGAGTTGATATTCCACCATCGCATTCTGCAGCACAAATGCAGAACCATGGAGCCGGAATCTGCTGCGGCGTTCTACATCCCGTTCTACGCTGGACTCGCGGTGGGGAAGTACCTGTGGATCAACGACACCGCCAAACGCGACCGGCATTGCGCGATGCTGCTGCGGTGGGCCCAACAGCAGAAACCCTGGAAGAAATCCAACGGCTCTGATCATTTCACTACTGTAGGCCGAATCACATGGGATTTCCGACGGCTGACCGACCCGGACCAGCTCTGGGGCTCCACATTTCTCAACATGCCCGAGATGCAGAGAGTGAGCCGCTTAATCATAGAGAAGGCGCCGGGGGACGACCGAGACGTCGGTGTACCTTACCCCACCGGATTCCATCCCCGAACCGGAGAAATTCTCCAGAATTGGCAAAAATTCGTGCGTGAATACAACCGCTCCAGCCTCTTCACATTCATCGGGGCGGCGCGTGGATGGGTCAGCAACGATTTCCGGGGGATCTTGCTGGATTACTGTTCGAACGTGTCGCCTTCGTGTCGTGTCGTGGACTGCGCCGCGGCGCATTGCTCGGCTGACTCGTCGGTGATATTGGAATCGTTGTTGGGGTCGGAGTTTTGCCTGCAGCCCAAGGGGGATAGTTATACAAGGCGGTCGGTTTTCGACTGCATGGTAGCCGGTTCGGTTCCAGTCTTTTTTTGGAACAGGACTGCCTACGATCAATATGAGTGGTTCTTGCCGGCCGAACCGGAGAGCTACTCGGTTTATATAGACCCTGATGAAGTGAGGAATGGGAGTTCTATAATAGAACGAGTTTTGATGAGGTTCAGCAGGGAGGAGATTAGTAGGAAGAGAGAGAAAGTGATTGAGACTATTCCTAGGATAATATATGGAGATGGATCACCAGATTTTAAGGATGCTTTTGATATTGCTCTAGATGGAATCTTAGAGAGGATTAAGAAGGAGAAAGAGTTGTCTTTTGTATCATGATTGAGAAAAGATGATCAGTACTATACATTAATTTGTAGTAGTCTAGTTCTTTATTGTTGTGATGAAATATGAACATATGATGCCATAATGCATCATGTGAGATTTGGAAGTCTGCATATAATTTATGACCATTTCATGTATGATATAGTTTTTGGCTCTTACTAATACTATTACTGATAGCGTTACCCAGAAATTAGAAATATAATTCTGATCATCTTTTTTTATTTTATTTTACCAAGACTAGCAATGCTGCATATGAAAGCCTAAAACTGCAGATTTAATTGCGAGTACCAATTTTTGTTAACGGCATTTGTAAATCGAAGTGTCAAACTCATAATGATAAACAATCAATGAAAAATTCAGGGACAAAATAACACCATCATGATATCATAAATACAATGTTCATAGGTCGGTGTTACAACTTCTACATGGCTTTTGAGATTTTTGAGGTCGACATATGCCAACAAAACATAACCATGTGCTAACTTGCCTTCTAGTATGCCCATTTTGCTTGTGTCAATTACTCAAATTATCTAAATCCCATTTCAAGCTACATGCCAACAGGCTACAAGCACTAACCACTAATTATACTATATAAAAATTCTTATATTGCATTTATGCGTGACTATCTATATACATGCGTTAGCAACGCATTCAATTTTCTTCCTGTTTTGCAAATTTTCTTATCTTTATTTAATTATTAACAAAACATGGAGTCATGAACCAAGCAGTCGTTGAGATTAACAAAAAAAGAAAAGGAAAAAGATTGGTATAACAATTAACAAATAACTTACGAACATGGATTTTCTACTTTTCGTAGGGTAGGCGTTTCCCTTGTGAAAATCATGTGTAAAATGAATTTGTGCCTCAACTCATGAAACTTTTCCCTTATGATTGCTACAAGAGAGTGCTCGTTAAGGATGTTTTGGGACCAAACCTTCAGCCTAATCAAGGTCCATAAGGATAAATGCTGCTAACTTTGTCCACGATAAGTGTAGTAATAATTTCATTTTGATATGTCCATAATGAGTATATACTTTCTATTGTACATGGCCCATCACTTCCTCATATTTTACATCTCACATAAATTCGAAATGGTGGTCTCTATCTCCACTAAACATTTACTCTACTTTTCTTAAAACTCGACCCACTCCAAATGTACCACAGTTATCGTGGACGGAGGTAGTATTAATTACTCCCTCCGTTCACGATAAGTGTAACACAATTTTCTTTTGCGGACGTCCACGATAAGTGTAGCATTTTTCATTTTGGGAAATAACCTCACCCACTACCATTATTTTAAGTCTCACAACAATTCATTATGGTGGTCCATTTCTCCACTCAAAACTAATATACCAACCATTTTTTAAAACTCATATCAAATCTAAAGTGTTACACTTATCACAGATGGAGGGAGTATATGTTTCCATAAAACTTAGAAAGTATTCTTCTTCACATATAACAATAATGCATTTTCATGATGATGTATTTTATATATTAAATAATATATTTTCAAGATTATGCATTTTTATATTAACGTGTTCATGCGCGATAAATTTACCTAAAGTAATAGGAATTGCACCAGATATTGAGTTATTTGTAAGTTAACTAGTTTTTGCACCTTGTACGATGCACGATAATAGATAATACGTAAATAAAATAGTAAGATACATTATTATTAAATTATAAACAACAATTGTTAGCTGTAAAAGGTAAAATATTTTGAATTTTGTAAAAATACATTAAAACACAGATCTTCCATAAATTATTTGTAGTTGTATTATGAAAACATATATAGAAAAATAAAGGGTAAAAAACAGATAGATGGGATATCAACTAAAAAAATACTGCATCCGTTCCATTATTTATGGCTCAAAACTTTTGGGCACGGGTGTTTAGGAGAAATGAATTAAGGATAAAAGGTGTGTGACCTACATGTTTAGTGTAGTTTTTATTCAATATTTAATTCTTGTTAATTAGTCAAACATCATAACATCACACAATTAAAAAAAATGATTGAGATTAAGCTTTTTAATTAAGGCCTAATTAAGCCCTAAATTAGCCAATATAGAAAACATGTCATATTACATGGGACGGCTCAAAAAGGAATACAGACCATGAATATTGGGACGGAAATAATTTCATCTGGCCATTACAACAAATTGATAAACACAATAAATATTTAATCTTTTATATGGTTACTCGTAAGTAAATTATATATAAGACAGTTTGTTTTTTAAGAAGGAAACTTTATTGGTCAACCTAAATTAGAGCGTACATACAATATTTAAAAGGCAAGATCGATTTCCAAATCATACACTTTTGAGAATTAAAATCAAACTTATTTAAGTTATGTGTGTTACCGGCTTACCGCCTCACAACAAACATGTGGAAAATCTACAACATAATAGATAGTTAAATAAGATAGTAAAAGATAATTATAACTAAATTATAGACGCAAGTATCTATAAAAAAACTCTAATATATTATAAAATTTTAAAAAATTACATTGAAACCATGGGCGGATTATGTTGGGGCTGCTCTGAGCTAGAAATGAAGCCCAGTCCAAAGTGAGTCCAGTCTAAAGTGAGCCCAACCCAAAAAATTATTTTTAACTTAAAAAGTCAAAAAGTTTGAACAATTAAAAATTTATACTACTGAGTCTATGAAGTACTATATCTTTTTATTACCATTTTTAGTTTTAGTTTATTATCAGTAATTTCTTATTAGTTATTATTATCTTTTGCATTAACCAATTGTTCAAATTCTTTTCTTCTTTTATGTAATGAAGTTTTAGTTAATTAATTTTAAATTATTGAATGTAAACCTTTATAATATGATATATATATTGAAATACGTTGTTTACAGCACTCAATTGTTCAAGATTTTTCACCTTTCATAAATGAACTCTTAATTAGTTTGAAAATACTTAAGTTGGGGATTAATTATCTATATATATTGAAAAAAATTACCTATAATGCTACAAATATATAATAATTTATACAAGTAAATTATTATTTTAAAATTTTTCTGGCACAACAGTCTAGTAGGTTAGTACAGAAACCTTAGATTTCCGGTTAGGGTTGATAATTTTCAGCTCGAAAAAAATTCAGCCCAATATGATCCAAACTGAATAGCACAACCACCCAATTTAACCCAAAATTGGATTGACTCGATGGACATCCCTACTTTTCAGCCCATCCATTATCAAATTCTAGATCCACCTTGAAACATAAAGCTTACACAAACATGTGTAGTAGATTAGTAGTATTATACATAGATCGTAATTTAAATAATTTACTGACAAATTGAATACTCAATATTTATATATATTCAGACATAGTTAAAAAAAATTATATATATTAGTATCTAATTTTGATTTAAGAAACACTTGTAACTAATATTGAAAGGGTCGTCATTTGTCAAATTATCTTTTACGAATATTACTATATATATTGTTGACAATATCATATTCATAAAACAGCGACTAATTGTGTGTGTGTTAGCCTAGTGGGAGTGTGGTTAATGCTCGAGCCAAAGGTCATGGGTTCAAGTCTACCGTCACGGGTTCAAGTCCACCGTCACGCAGCCTTTAAAATTTCTTATAATGTTTGTTCAAAAAAAAAAACCGCGATTAATTTTAATTCTAAATAAATCTGGACATATAAACTTCAGCCACATACAAATATCAACATTATTATTGTTATTTTCCCCAATTAGGTGAAGTGATCGTGATTGTAGCCGGAAACGATGTTGGAGAACCTGTTGCCATTTTCTCCATCTTTTTGCAAATGATTTGGCAGAATCAACGATGCGATTGTTGGCGATTAATAGGGGAAGAGAGCTTCGAGAAACTGATTCAATCATAAAGAAACTGATTCAATTGTGCCGCAAGTTAGAGATGTTGCGAAATCGTTTCACATACAACATACTATATAATTGCTCCTCAAATTAATGTCAATTACAAAATTGCCAATCACAATTGATTGCAAATCAATTTGCAATTGAAAACTGTGTGTTTTAATGTATACTACTATTGCACCCGTGCGTCGCGCGGTGAACATTCATACACGAACTTTCAAATTTTATGGGAGTTCAATTAATGAATTTCATTATATATATATATATATATATATATATATATATTAAACAAACTATATATATCAAAGAGGCAAAATTGGAGATAGTCAAAATAGATAGGAAAAAATAAAAGTTGGCCAGCAACTTTATTTGCAGAAATACTGGCCAACTTTGAGAAGTCCGGACATAATTGCCCTCAGCGGTCAAAACTTGTATTTACCGCATTGACTAAGATTTTCACCATTCCTTTTCATTTTCACGCAACAATTTCTCTCTCTTCAATAGTCTCTCTCTCTGAAAACCCTCCCCTTCCCTTTTACCGCCGCGCCGCCACCATCGACTGCACAGATCCGAGTAGATCTCCACAGTTCCGACCAGATCTCGCCGTCAAACTTCATCTCCGTCAAACTTCGTCGAGTAGATCTAAAGAGATCCGGCTTTCATGGCATCGAACTCCGGTTCCAGAAGTCAAAATTCGGAACAAGGTGAAGCCTCTACCAGTAAAAGACGTAGATCCGAGGACGAAGGAGAAGCTTCAGCACGAAATCCTTATGCAGAATTGATGGTATGAATTAATTTTTTTTGTAATTTAGTTTTTTTTTTAAATTCGATCCATTCGTTCCATTCGTCCAGTTAGTTCCTAATCCGACGACTATTTAAGGGATGAATATACCTATTCGTTTCATTCGTCCAGTTCGTGTAATATTTGGTGGTAATATATGCTGTGAATGTTGTTTATATTTGGCGGTGTACCAAATATTGGAGCTATCGTTCTTACTATAGCTTGGCACACCTGGTACGAATGCAACGTATTCGTACCGGGTGTGCCAAGACTTGGCGGGGTAAGTCTTTGCACACCTGGTACGAATACAACGTATTCGTTCCATGTGTTCCAAGACTTGGCGGGGTAAGGCTTGGCACACCTGGTACGATAACGTGTATTCGTTCCAAGTGTACCAGATAATAACTTAACTGATCTTCTGATTTTGTGAAGGTGCAATGGACCTATAAACGACCAGACTTAATACGTGTACCTCACAAAGTACAAGTGATGGGAAAAGAGCAAATAATTGGTGATATAAAAAGAATTTTAAGCGGCTTCGGAGAAGATGCACTGAAGCAAATGAAGAAGTCTGTGTTCAAGCACTTCATGGAGCTTCCAGATCGCATAACAAGAAATGGAAAGACTATTCACTTCATGTTATCGCATCAGGTAACCGTCTGGCCAGAACTAGATGAGACGGTATTATGGTTCAAATTGGATGAACAAATTACAAGATTTTCCAGAATAGAATTTGCGCTAGTTACTGGACTGAGGTTTGGAGGGAGCACGTTCCAGCCATACGAAGAGCATGTAATTCCTGGTGATTCTGTGTATACGAGATTGCTACAAAACGAAAGGATTACCCCCAATGAACTATACAGAAAATTTATAACTAAGGCCTTTAAGGGAGCAGTTGCGGCTGACTATGTAAAAGTAGCAAAGGTACTGATTGCTACTCATCTTCTTTTTGGATTTGATTGTGCGAAGTACAGGATTCATGAATGGGTGTGGGTGTTGGTTGAAGACAATCAAGAATGGGATAAATTTCCATGGGGCAGTATCTCTTACCAGATACTCTGTGATTCCATCAACCATGTCAGAACGACTCTGTCGGGAAACAAATCGGGGGAAGGATACCATATCAAAGGCAACACTGTTGCCTTCTTAGCTTGGATATTTTGTATTGCGAAACAAGTGGGTGACACAGTTGGCGGTAGGATAAAGAAACACAAAAGACCTCGTATGTTGAGGTTTACGTATGAAAAAAATATGGAAACACCAGGAGACTCCGAGGTAAATTTCAAAATGATATAACAGTTTCTTATATTCTTGGCACACCTGGTACGAATAAGTTGCATTCGTACCAGGTGTTCCAAACTTACCTCGCCAAGGCAGTGTAAAATCTGGTACGAATGCATTCATATCTAATGTGATTTCGTATAATAGATTGCAGCCAAAAGGGAACCTGATGAAAAGGAAAGGAAGAAGGGGTATTGGACCACACTCGAGGAGGAAGGGAAACCATTTGAATTCGTATACATGCATGGAGCAGATATTCAGACACCTAAAGAAGCAGGTGATGCAGAATCACGTGATGCAGGAGCTGAAGCTGAAGCACGTGATGCAGGAGCTGAAGTAGCAGGTGATGCAGGAGGTCAAGGACATGGACGTGATCAACAAGCTCACAGACTCCCTGTCCTAGGACCAGAAGACCCTGTATTCCCACTGAGATATTCACAAAGATGAGCATTCCTTGAAGACATCGGGGAAGTGTCTGCAAAACGGGCTAGGATTGAGTTGAAGGAGATAATATCCAGTGAACGGGTAGAAATGATGAAGGAGATGCAAGAACTTGTATCACGAGAGCGAGTGAAAATGTTGCAGGATGTAGCAGAATACCTCAAACGTGAACGTGAGAGGATAGTGAAGGATGTAGGGGACTACATAACATCGAGGATGACAGGAAATCCAAATATGTCAGCCACTGGAGATGCACAGCTTGATCTGGTATGTGCGTAAAAGTTTGAAAGTTGGAACACTTGGTACGAATTGGTAAATTCGTACCAGGTGTGCCAAGTGTCTGCGCTAATATACTTGGCACACCTGGTACGAATTGGTAAATTCGTACCAGGTGTGCCAAGTATATTATCGCAGACACTTGGCACACCTGGTACGAAGTCACCAATTCGTACCAGGTGTTCCAAGTATATTAGCGCAGACACTTGGCACACCTGGTACGAAGTCACCAATTCGTACCAGGTGTTCCAAGTATATTAGCGCAGACACTTGGAACACCTGGTACGAATTCACCAATTCGTACCAGGTGTTCCAAGTATTTAAGTGCAGACACTTGGTATTCAACTTCATTTATTCATTTCGAAGCCTATGACTACTCCTCCAACCGCCACGCAATTAAACGAACAATGGGACGGTATAGTACAGTTCGAGAAGGATTGGGGGGTACTCAATGGTCGACGTACTCTCAGGAAGCAACCCCATCAGTAACACCAGCACAAGCACAAGCACAAGGACCAGAAACAACACCAGAAGCAGCGGAACCAAAAACAGCACCAGAAGCAGCAGCATCGGAACCAAAGACAGCACCAGAAGCAGCACAAGTCAGACCAGTTCGAAGAAAGATTCCATCTGCTGCATGCAGGAGTCCATTTCTCCCCAATGACATTCGTGCAGTTACCACTTTTGACAGGTTCATGAAGTCAAAAGATGATGTCAAGTAAGTTGTTAATGTGATTTATTATTCTTATTAATGAGTTAGTTTTGTGAACATTGATCTTACTTGTGTATGCACAGGCGTAATGTGGGATTACCATGGGCGGTAGACAGAGAGTTCTTTGGTTACATTAAGGATGTAACCACACAGTTCGAGATAAGCCACATAGATTCCTACCTAGCTGTACTAGCCACAGCCCCAGAATACGCAGGACTGACGAATGTTATAGAGGGAGTTGCTGTTACTGGAACCTCGCTGATGGTAATTCATTACATTTGCTATATATATATATTAATTACTCAATAAATTAATTTTGTATTATGTTAAACTCAGTAAATCTATATATTATAGGTGGGAATTGAAGAAGTCTGGAAAAATTTGCACAAAGATGATCCAGAAGATACCATATATAATCCTTTAATAGAAGAGGTTGTTCCATATGAAGATCTGGATAGACTGTGCCTATTTGCCGATGGACTTCTGCTGGAATGGGGGCCCAAACTGAAGAAATGGACTGATGTCAAAAAGGTAACTAACTAATTCGTACACCTGGTACGAATACAACTTATTCGTACTGTTCGTTCAAGCTTGGCACACCTGGTACGAATACAACTTATTCGTACCAGGTGTGCCAAGCTTACCGCGCCAGACCTTGACACACCTGGTACGAATAAGTTGTATTCGTACCAGGTGTGCCAAGTCTTGTTATGATACCAGTTACGAATTCAGTAATTGTTATTAATTTACTATTGTTGTAGGTGATCATGGTGTGCCCCTTCAATGGTCATTGGGCCACATGTTGCTTCGACCTGGAATTATTGAATTTCGAGATATACGACTCCAACCAACACTTGTTCAAAGATCATCACAAAGAAATAAGAGCAAAGATCTTCACCCCGGTTGCCCGCATATTCCCACAGATCCTCAAGAGAATCAGATATCTCTGCTTCAATTACGCTCCATTTTCATATTCGTATCCAATGGAGAATGTGTTGAAGCAACATGACAGTGTGAGTTGTGGTCCATGTGTATTGAAGTACGCCGAACTCTTACTAACTGGTGCTGCCTTGAAAAAGAACATGACAAAGAAGCAAATCAAGGATTATCGGTATCACATTGCTGATACAATCTACCGTTACGGCAAGATCTTTGAAAGCACCCTCGCCATTGGCATGGACCTGGATTAGTATTAGTAATTTGGATTTGTAATTTTTGTGATACAATTCAGTAGTTTTGTGAACAATTTGGTACAATTCAGTAGTTTTTTGTGAAGAATTTGGTACTAATCCTTAGTAGTTTTTGTGAACAATTGACATGTAATATTTTGTGAACAATTGAATTTGAATTTGTAAAGAATTTGATATTAATCCTTAATATTTTATGTAGTACAAGTAAATAGTTTAGAATTTAACGAGTTGATTATCCAAAATAAATAGACCCACAACAGTTCGTAGTCCAAATACACAGAACGAAAATATCAAGAAACCAAGTCTCTTTCCTTGCATGTTAGACGAGTATGCCCAGCCACACCACAAACACTGAATCGTTTCTGTCTACGAGGTTTATTAATGCTGGGTTCGTTACTACTAACTTCTTCCGGCATAATTTGTAGAATCGCAGTGCATGTATTCTGATAATGACCTCGTTGATGGCACCGAGAACACACACGACTGCTTGTTAAATTGGATCCAAACGCATACCTATTTTGACGTGGTCGTCCAGCTTGTCTAGGATTGGGAGGCGTCCCAACAACCCTTGAAGCGTTCTCTGGAGGAACACACCACTCTTCTGGATCTGGAATCGGCATCACCTCTTCAGCATAAATTTCACACAACGTCTCAGTTGTATAATAAGCACTCACATATGACGTCGGATTTTGCTTCTTTTTACTGCATAAAAAGAAACAGAATGCAGTAAAAAAATAAAGTATAGTATTATGTGTTATTACCGGTACGAATTGGTGTTTCGTACCAGGAGTGCCAAGCTTTGGGAACAGGGTACTAGAACATAGAAAATAGAAAATAACCTTATTGCTGCTGCTGCTGCATGAGAACATGGTATCAGGTCGAGATCAAACACAAAACATGTGCATTTCCTACTGTCAAGATCAACAATGTAATTTTTCATACCAGACGTGACCTTATACTTCATTGAAGAAATGGTTTCAACACTCATGGGCCGGTCCAACTCCATTGATCTTCCTAATTTGGTCGAGGCAAAGTCCGTTAACTCGTGAGTTCTTTCAGCAGCAATAGCACGCCGTTCTACAAACCATTGCCCGATCAAACTACGTACACACTCCAAAAGAGTGCAAACTGGCAACTTTCTAGCCCATCGTAGTCGGCCATTCAAGCACTCAGCACAGTTAGAAGTTAAAAACCAATAACGGCGCACAGGACATTTACAACGAGCCCATCTAATTGGATCAATATTTACCACTTTCTCGTGTGCACGAGGTGCAAACGATAACAAATTTTTCATATGCTCCTCGAAATCTTGTCTCTTATAACTCTTTGCAGCTTCATTGAAGACAGATATTGCATGTTGGCCCCATTTCTTGAGGTTTCCTTGCAAGTGATACGTACAAAGTCCATGCGGAGTACCCAGATAAACACAATCCACTGCTTTCTTGATACTGAGGTGCGATCGGACACAAACAATAAGTTCTCAGGGCAACCAAATGTCCGTCTCAGCTCCCTAAAGAACCAAATCCATGATGCATCACTTTCTACGTCGCCAATCCCAAAAGCTAAAGGGAAAATCTGTTCATTAGCATCCTTTGTAGCAGCAACAAACATGATACCTTTGTATTTTCCTTTCAAATGTGTACCATCAACTACAATAACGGGACGACATGCACCAAATCCTCTAACACATGCAGCAATAGCCATGAAACAATATTGAAAAGAACCATCTGAAGCTGTCTTTAATCCAACAATGGAACCAGGATTTGAATGCTCCAACATGAAAAGATACTTGGGGAGCAGTTGAAAATATTTACTTGCGTTGCCGTATGTCATGGTGAGTGCTTGATTTCTTCCAGCCAAAGCAGTTTGATATTTGACAGTAACACCAAATTGCCTTAGTAGTTATGCCTGAATATCCTTCGGCCTAAGAACAACACCCTCGGCCATCAAATGAGGAACAAAGTATGAAGCTAGTACCTTCGAACTCACTTTTGGAGCAGCATGGTATCTCAAATCAGATTCACACGTGTGAGGGCTCCATCTATAAATTCTCCATGCATTTCACAGTGATCTCGCACGCATGATGAACGAACATTTATCTTCGTGTTTGCAAACCACATGATATCTTAACTTTGATGAACGCTTGGTAATAAATTCCACATGATTCAAGAGATGATGCAGTCCACATGCCATAATCATTTTCTCCTTCTTAAAGAACATAGCACCACGACAAAGTGTTTCAGTAATCGGTTCATCAACAATACCTAGTTCTTTGCAAGGAAGAGATGATTGATATGCAACACCCGGAATGCTCCACTGTCGACCAGGTTCATGATTTTCATCTATAATGTCATTCGAACCATCTAATGATGGCACATTAAAACGATTTCTACCACAACAATCATCCAAATCATCACAATCATCAAAACTGTCTGCATCATCACTATCAAAAGCCTCATCATCAAAATTATTATGACCCTCATCACGACCAAAATCAATTGGTTCGTCATCAAAACCATTACCATCAGACCTCTGATCATGATTCTCATTTTGCACATTCACATTCCTTGAAGTTATCACATTCTCACTATTTTGAGCATTTAACAAATTCACGAAACCCTCATGCTCACATATAGGATGATTTAAAACAACAAGTGGAGATTCATTACTTTTAAGAGAAACAGTCACATATAAAACAGGCAACTCCTCCAAATCAAACAAATATGACAACTCAAAATCATCTGTTATTTTCATTCGCAAGGTTTCACGCGCGAGGGACTGAACTAATGCATCTATCTCATACAAATATATATTCTTGGCCTTCATTAAACGCAATTCAATCTTACACAATAAATTTGCATATGTTATACCACCAGGAGGTATAGGAATATACTCTCTTCGTCCACCATGGTATATATTATTCTTCCATACACCTCCATGCGCAATAATTATAGCATCTGGCCTCATCTGCAAGAAACAATCGGATAATCAAATTTCAAGTGTCAGGCACAATCGGATAATCAAATTTCAATCGGATATAGCATCTGGTACGAATATAGACTTGGCACACCTGGTACGAATGGAGTATATTCGTACCAGGTGTGCCAAGGCATACCGCGTCGAGACTTGGAACATCTAGTACGAATGCTACTTATTCGTACCAGGTGTGCCAAGTCTTGGCGCGGTATGCCTTGGCACACCTGGTACGAATGCAACATTCGTACCAGGTGTGCCAAGTCTTGGCGCGGTATGCTTTGGCACACCTGGTACGAATATACTCCATTCGTACCTTCGTACCATTCGTGGCGCGCAATGACGTGGAAAATGCAGGAAGAAACATATGCACGAAGAGGACGGCAAGATCTGGAAAATGCAGGAAGAAACAAATGGACGAAGAGGACGGGCAGATCTGGAAAATACGACAAGAACATGAACACTAGATCTAGAACATGGCAGACTAGATCTGGAAAATTATCTCAATAATATTAAAGAAACCACGCCGCCAACACAGAAGAACGTCGCCGGTAAAATTCTCAGCCGCCGACGGAGAATACGAGCTGTGAGAAGTGAGAGTATCGTCGAACGGAGAAAACCAAGAAATTCACCGCCGCCGGAGAATACGAGCTACGAGAGTATCATCGAACGAAGGAAACCAGGTCATTGTTGTAGAAACGCCGGCGAAGACGAGGTATGGAGAGAGAGAAATTTCAGCAGCTCACGAAAGAGAGAGAAACAGACTTCCAGCTCTGATAGCTAATAGAGAGAGAAAGAGAAAGATAAGGTAGAGGGTGGTAAAATTGGTTGAGGTGAAAGGAAGGGCATTTAAGTCACTTCAAGTCAAAGTTGGCCAGAATTTATAAAAATAAAGTTTCCGGACAACATTTAATTTTGATAAACTTGTTTGGTCAAAGGACCGTATTACCACTATATCAAATCTAAGAACTTGAAAAATTATATGGTTTTAGATTTCATATCGCTAAACATAGGTTATGAAATTTCAAGTTGCCATTTAAAAACAATTAATTTAACGTAAAAAAGCACATTGTGATAATATTAAATATTTGAGCAAAAAAAGATAATATGAAATATTAATCTTAAAAACATATAATTATGGGCTCATTACAATTTAAATTGAAATTTAAATAACTACAAATAACTACAGTCGGTTCCATTACAGTTTTTTTTTTCGGGGCATTCAACAATTTGTATGTGCAGATTTGTAATGTTTAGGAAGGAAAAAAAAAACCATAGCATTAAAAACGAAAAAAAAAAGTTTGTACATTTAGACTGCTAATTTATTCAGCATTTTAATATTTATGTCGTTGAAAAATGATGTTCTTAACCCGGATTTCAATTTGTATATGCTAATTTATTCAGCATTTTAATATTTATGTCGTTGATATTTCTATTATTGTAGTCTCAAATTTGTCGCTTATGGCAAGGGCATATATTTCCTACGAATTTATTTTTATTATATACAATTCGTCAAGGTCTGGACATGGATTAGTAGGAAATCTTGGAAAAATCTAACTGGTCGACTCAATATTAAAGTTTACAGACAAATCATATGCAACTTTTGCACCAGAAGGAATCATAAAAGAAAGGGAAAAGGTGCAAATACCCCCTCATGTTGGCAGCACTAGGCAAATACCCCCTTAAACTTTGTTTAGGCGCAAATTCATCATTTCCTAAAGTTTTCGATGCAATTAACCCCTCGCCGTGATGGAAACGACACTTCCGTTAGCAAAAAAAATAATTTTGATTTATTTTTATTCTTGTGAGACCCTGACAATTCCCAACAGTTATATATTACATAATTGGTGCTAAAAGTTCAAATTAGAAAACAAATTATTTTGAACCCTAGCTCACAACTATCAAAATTCAGGTGAGGTTCTCCGATAATTTGCACAAAAAAAGATGACGAACCACTTGAAGAAGATGAGATCATCAATATCAACAACAAATAGTTGGCTTGGATTGCAAATTATTGGAGAACTTCGTTTGAGTTTTGATAGTTGTAAGCTAGAGTTCGAAACAAATTTTTTTCTAATTTGAGCTAATAGCACCAATTAATTCTTGGGAATTGTAAGGGTCCACAAGAATAAAAATTAATCAAAAATATTTTTTTTGCCAACGGAAGTGTTGTTTCCGTCACGGCGAGAGGGTAATTGCACCCGAAAACTTTAAGTAAGAATGAATTTGCACCTAAACAAAGTTCAGGGGGTATTTGCCTAGCACTGCCAACATGAGAGGGGTATTTGCACATTTTCCCTAAAAGAAAATAAAGATTTCATAACACTTGATCAATTAATGCGTTCATACACTATAGAAATATTATAAATCCACGAACAACTATCTAAGCAGAGCATTGAGAAGCTTACACACTTGGCTTATGACAAAGTTGGTGTTGAATATTGCTATTTCGACTGCTTGAGCTGCTGTGGAGACTGCTTCTTCACCTATCGATAAATTTGTTGCAAATCCTAGAAGCAGAGGTAAGTATCTTTGTATCTTGTATGACCGAAGGCCTCAGCAGAAAAGCGAGCTAAGAGTAGTATTATCATAATCCAAATGCGAAGCAACTACATACTTTAGGAATCGCATATAGTTCACAGGTTTCCCTCGCCCTCTGCAGCTTCATATCCTTGCAAATACACATCATCATCAGACCCCTTGAAATAAACATTACTTTCAAATCCCTCCATTTCTTTGTTTCTTTCATCTGTTAATGAAAGCCTTTAATGCTCTGCAAACACAATGGTGAAATATGTTTTTTCCTATATAACTTCTAATATACTCTTCCAAGCCCACAGTACTAAAAGTTTCAACATTATCAAATAAGGCAAAATCAGAAGAACTAAAGAACCTATTATTTTATACACTATCCATGTACATTATTTTAAACAGAAAAGCAATTGAATAAAAAAGTTGTATTCTTTGTAAGAAATATGCACAACCCCCAAACGGAGAAATATGAATATATCCAAAGTTGTGTGGGAAAAATATGATAAATTTAAGCATTGGATAAAAACAACCCAATAAAATGGGATTTTCGACTTTGAGCTTTCACAATCCCATCACAAATGGGATAAAGAAGCCTTGGAACCTTCCACGTATAATTCCTGCTCTCCTAGGAAACCCACACATATAAACTGTGTTTAGGGAATGCAATTGAAGAAAGATGGTCCAAGAATTATGCGATAAACCTATGTAACAAAAGAATCTACCTGCATGTATGCATATAAACAATGTATGTCAATTACAACTAAGCAAATATTTTCCCTCCTTGCATGACAATATGATTCACGTCATGGATCTTGAAACCAAGACTAATTATTCTCAGTAAAAGCGCCAAAATATAAACATATAAACTTCAGAATAACATGCATATATACTTGATTTTTCTAGGACTGCACAAGATTTATGATCTCATCCAACCATCATTCTCATTCCCATGGTCTGTTCATTTGATAATGCAAGCAAGTATTAGCAAATTACATTCTAAAATATATATATATATGTGTGTGCGCGTGCGCGCGTGCAAATTAAATGATAAATGTATAAATATAGTACTAACCTTGTAGCATCCTGGTTCGATGTCTTGCAAACATCTTAACCTCTCATTAATTTTCTCACAATTCTACCTGATAAATAGAAAAATAATCACAAATTCAATTAAAAATAAAATAAAGAACCTGCAAGGATCCAAATTGATTTTATTTGAGAATACTCTCTCTGATAAACTGGAAGCGTCAGTAGCTTGGTCTCTCTTGGCTCTAACATGGACAATTTCTGCTAATACCCCTGATTCTTGTCCTATTATTTCACTTTCTTCCTCTTCCCTATTCTTTAATATTAGAACACGAAAAACACATCAGCAATCAAATTATCTGCAAAATAATGAGGATCAAGAATTCAATAAAAATGCTTTATATTTGCATATAGTTCCATTATCAAATACTTGGAGGCGACAAATTTGCCAAACTACTTATCTCCATTGCTTTCTCTTCATGTCTGAATGATAAATATCATGGGATACAATGTGTGGTAGTAGAGTATACATGTCAAAAATGGTTCTTCTCTTTATCCTATGCTATTATTCACTTGCTTTGCTTCACCCAAAAACGTAGCTTTGCTTTCCGTATTGCACTATATGCACGGAAAATTCTATTAAGGGTGTACATGCACTACACCCACCTCTCACATGAGATTATTTTAATTATATAATTAAAATAATCTCATGTGAGAGATGGGTGTAGTGCATGTACACCCTTAATAGAATTTCTCCTATATGCACATGCCTGTAAATAACATATGATATCAATAAAGAATGTGGACAAATGTAACATGTATATGGATATCATCTAATATGATTTCAAGAAACTGTGAGATATATATATTTCTTACAATTACATGGGGAAAATTGTGAAATGTTTTAAACAATTTGCTTACATAATGAGTAAACATACAATTTTATCCTTCGGAAACATAGAGGGCTATATTTGTATGTATGTTATAATGTTAATATATAACTCTAAAATTGGCTATATAACATGCAATAAGTTCGAAGAGGGAAACATAGAGGGCTATATTTGTATGTATGTTATAATGTTAATATATAACTCTAAACTTGGCTATATAACATGCAATAAGTTCGAAGAGAAATGCGAACAACAAAATAATTAATTAAGAAAAGGGAAATAGTCCCACGATATAAAAAAAATAAAAAAATAAAAGGGAAATAGCCTTGAAATTTAATCATTTGAAAAATTCAGTAACAACATACAATCTAATAAAATTCTATCACAAGAAGAGCAAAGCCAAGCAAACCGAAACCAGAATGACAACCTTGTAATCAGAATAATAGGAATTGACGAAAAAAGTAGCAAACAGAAAAAATTCTTGCATTTACCCCGCCACATGTGAAGGGTTTAGGGAGAATTCTAAGCAGCAAATTCATAATCGATCAGCAAATCAAAATGAAGCAAATTCGTAATCGATCATGAAATCAAAAGGAAAAAGCTTATTTATTAGATTTTTTTCTTATAAGAAGGGCATTTTGTTAAAGGTGTGATTAGAGAATTCTAGAAAGTAAAAATAGAAGGGAGTAATAGATAGTACCACTATGTTCCAATAACAAGATCTTTCTTTCATTTTTCGTCTGTTCAAATAGCAATGTTTTTGTTCAAAAATGAAAACAATTAACTATTTAAAAATTGTGGAACCTATTACTTTTTATCTTTTTACTCTTATTTCTTAATAATTGTGTCCAATGGGTTATTGCTATTGGGATGGAGTGCGTAATAGATAGTTAATAGATTTGCCTCAAACGCGTAAAACTCTGAATGGGCCTACCTTAGAACGAGCTCTTCAATCCCTCTGCCCAATAAGGGCCCAAAAGATGTATAGCTAAACATGCATTAACTGGCCAAGAATGAAATTAAAAATCCCATAAATATAGGAATTGATAAAGAAAAATTGTATATTATAATTTTTATAATGAGGAATTGAGGATTCGAATAATCATTTTTTTATTTAATATTTTAACTAGTATGGCCCTACTTGCGATGCACGGATAAGAGATATGTCATAAATTTGAATAATAGAAATATTTTATTTAAAGATAAAATGAGTTAATAGGTTAAAAATCTAAAGAGAATAACAAAATAATCCAGTAAGAACCAAAATAATAATAATTCAAAACACACATATTCAAAATTATAAAATATTTTTAGATTTATTTCAAAAATTATACTCTATTTTAAATTATCTCAATTATATTTTAATTATATATTTCATACAGAATATTGTGTAGAATTTGTTACGTTCAACTTTATATAATTAACAAAATTGCCATAAAAATTGAATTGCATTGATTTGCAATTTCACTATTTTGTTTTAATATAAATATACAAATTAGTTAAATATAAAAAAAATAATTGTTATTTTTTAGTATATTACTACTTTTAATCTGACCGCAACCAAATTTTTGGTATTTTTATAGGAAATGTGTGGCATTTCCCTAAACTTACTCAAAAGGGCTTATAAGTTGTGTGAATTTATATTAAGATATAAATTATCGGAGCATTTGCATTATAAATCTTTGAAATTTAATACTCCCTACGTTCCATTGAAATTGTCTTTCTTTCTTTTTTGCGATGTTCCATTTAAATTGTCATGTTTCCTAAGAACGAAATAATTAACTTTTCAAAAGTAATAATCTATCTATTTTCTCTCTTTAACTGTGCCAAACAGTAACAAGACAAAATGAGTGGGACGGAGGGAGTATTAGAATAATGTGTAGCTAAAAAAAGGTAGTATTATGTAATTTTCGATTTGGAAACTGGATTTTATTGTCTTCTAAAAGAACAAAAAGTTAAGCTCCTAATTTCTCAAGTAGAAAAAAAAAATCGTATTTCTGAAGTTTATAAGATCTTTTTTTTTTTTTTTGGAGATAAAGTATATAAGATCCATTTAGAAGCGATCAGCAGCACAAATTTAAGTATCGGTGATTAATGAGAGGTAGACTGTTTTTTGGGACAGCAGTGAGCAGCAATGAGGTCGCTTTGTGAAGAAAAAATAATAATAAAATAATTGTGCGGAATGAATTCTATTTCATATAATTAAATATGAATGACGAAGGGGCAGTCAACTTGAAGTCAACCCGATCAACTGTTCGTTTGTTCCATTTTTATTGTCCATCACTAATCAGTAATCACCCAATCAATCCATGGAGAACCGCAACATGCTTTCATGTATCTCAATTTGCTTTCTCCTCCATTTATCCTCTCTCTTCCTTCCTGCATCCTCTTACTCTCTACCTTCCGACTACTTCATCAACTGCGGCTCCGCTTCCAGCCGCTCCGTCTACCAACGCAGCTTCGCCGGCGACCAGAATCCCACCAACTATGTGCTGTCCTCCAAATATACTACTTCTGCCGCAGATCAGACTCTTTCCGCAGATCAACTCTATCAAACTGCAAGAATTTTCAGAAAATCATCCTTTTACGAGCTTGATTTGGACCAAGACGGCACTTATGTGGTACGCTTGCATTTCTTTCCCTTTCCCTCTCTGGGAAATCTCGCTGATGCTCGTTTCCACGTTTCCGCTTCTGGGTTTTCCCTTTTATCCGATTTTCGTGTGCAAAACGGCAGCCGTTATAGTTTCCCACTCGTTGAAGAGTTCTTGATCCGAGTAGCTGCCGGAAACTTCAATATTGTATTTAAGCCTGCTGGCAAAGGGCGATCTTTCGCTTTTATTAACGCTATCGAAGTATTTCTTGCGCCGCCTGACTTCGTTCGAGTTTCTCCTCCTCCTCCTCGTGTAACTCGAGAAGGAAGTGATGGAAGCTATAACGCCGTCTTAGCTTTTCCGTTGCACGTTGTTCATAGGATTAATGTCGGTGGGGTAAATGTTACGCGGGAGACTGATACGTTGATGAGGTATTGGATTCCTGATGATGCTTATCTTCTCCTTAATAATACTGCCATTAACAAACGTTATGATGGTGGGATTAAGTATCAGGATAACGGAGAAGGAGCCACGAGATTCGATGCTCCTGATTCTGTTTACAATACTGCTAAAGAAATGAATTTAAATGGTTCTTCTTTAACAAATTTCAACATTTCATGGCGGTTTGAAGTTGGAAGGAGTGCTCTGCATCTCGTTCGGTTGCATTTCTGCGACATAGTTAGTTTAACCACGAATGTGAACAACAGATTCAATCTGTTTATCTATAGTGGTTACAGTAAGGAGGTGTATCCATGGGAATTTAGTTCTCAGTTGGCAGCTCCTTTTTACATGGATTTCGTGGTGGATTCCGATGATTCTGGTTTTCTGAACATAAGTGTTGGCCCTCACCCTCAATCACAGGTTAAGACAGCTTTCTTGAATGGGGTGGAGATTATGGAGCTGCTAAGAGACAAGGGTGGTCCAGCTTCTGGAGGTGGAGATTCATCAAGAAAACATTTGCTTATCGTTATTGGTTCGTGTGTTGGTGGTGTGATTTTAGTTGCCATTGTATTTGGTGTGTTGTTTCTTGTTTTAAGGAAGAGGAAATTGAAGGCAGTTGAGGCTTGGGAATGGCCTTTGGTGCCTCTTTATGGTGGAAGTACGGATAGTAGGACTACTGTTAGAACTTCAGTTACGGGTTCCCCATTTGCTGACTTAAACCTCGGTTTGAAGATACCGCTGTCTGGAATTCTCTTCGCGACAAGAAAATTTGATGCAAAGTTGATGATCGGAGAGGGAGGTTTTGGGAAAGTGTACAAAGGAATGCTGAGGAATGGCAGGAAAGTTGCTATAAAGAGAAGTGAGGCAGGGCATGGGCAGGGCTTTGAAGAATTTCACACAGAAATAATGTTGTTATCCAAGATTCGCCACCACCATCTCGTTTCTCTGATCGGATATTGTGATGAAAGGGATGAGATGATACTAGTGTATGAGTTCATGGAGATGGGGACTTTGAGAGAGCATTTGTATAGCCTGCAAGGAAAGTCGAAGATACCGGCTTCAACGTGTGAGTTTTCATGGGATCAGAGGCTTGAGATGTGCATTGGCGCGGCAAAAGGGATTCATTACCTTCACACTGGATCAACTGGGACAATTATCCATAGAGACATCAAATCGACAAATATATTGCTGGATGAGAATTATGTGGCTAAAGTTGCTGATTTCGGGCTATCTCGTTCGGGCCCTCGTGATCAGACTCATGTTAGTACTGAAGTGAAGGGCAGCTTTGGGTATTTGGATCCGGAGTACTTCAGATGCTTGCAACTAACACAGAAATCGGATGTGTACTCGTTCGGGGTAGTACTTCTTGAAGTTCTATGTGCTAGGCCAGCAATTGATCCTTTGCTTCCTAGGGAGCAAGTGAACTTAGCTGAATGGGGAGTGTTCTGGCAGAGAAAGGGGCAGCTGGAGAATGTTCTAGATCCTTGTCTTGTGGGGAAGATCCATCCCAACTCGTTAAGGAAATTTGGTGAGACTGTGGAGAAATGCTTGCAAGAATGTGGAGCTGATAGGCCTAATATGGTTGATGTGTTGTGGGACTTGGAATATTGTCTGCGGCTTCAGCACTCGGTTGTCCCAAGACAACCGTACGAGGATAGCACGGCGGAGGGGTCTTGGGGTTTAGGTATGACTGCTGTGCAACGGTTGCCTTCTCAGAGCTTCAACGGTGATGAGTCTTGGGGTTTAGGTATGACTGCTGTGCAACGGTTGCCTTCTCAGAGCTTCAACGGTGATGAAGACGAATCGCCTCATGACTCCTTCAGTACTGTTGCAGATTCGAGTCAGCTTAATGCAAGTGAGGTATTTTCGCAGCTGAATATGGAGGGAGCTAGATGATCTTAATGCAAAAATGGCTCTTGTTTTTGTGTTTATTTTGTGTTATTAGTTATTGCCTCATGCTTTTGTGTCTTCTCTTGAAATTTGGCTTGGAGCAAGGATGAAATTGTTCAACTCTTTTCTGTAATTGTAGATGGTCATGTGAATCTTTCCTGCTAAATAAACTTTGTTCTCTACTCTTGTTCTGTATAATTACTATAATGTGCATGATTGCAATCAATGTCAGCGTAATTATTATAAATTTGAATTATTTTATAAAATTTCAGTTTGTAACGTAGTTTACCTCAAATATTGTCATCAAGAAAAGGGAGAGAGACAAATTGTTGTATAATAAGATTGGACGTCTCCATTCTCTAAAAAAAAAGAAAGAAAGATTGGATGTCTGAATGATGTAACAAAATTGAAAAAAAGTTGTCGAATCTTCTTCTTCACTTATGGCCGCTGCCCCTGGCATCCGGGCCGGAGACTTGAGTTCGCACGCGCTGCACATGCTTGAAATGACGTCCTTCAGCTTCACTACGAAGGGATCTCGATTGAACTACGTTGAAATTTAGGGCGACGAGCATCATCAAGAGAATCATACATAAAACAAAGCTCGAGCTTTTCATGGCTGATTTGTTTTTGTTGAACTAAAATTGGAAGAAATTTGTTGTTTAGAGAAGAAATGGGATGTGTGAAAGTTCAAAGTTTATATAAGAATAAGTTTGGTAGGCTGAGGACGGTGAATGGGTTTTGTTGGTGGGACCTAATTAGATATGGTTCGTTTGACTGTAGAATGTTTAGTTTATGTCTAATTTTGATTTTTGGGCACATGCATATTTTCACATTTTGGACTGTGCCACAAGCCGTCTCCAATATACTCGATCGGAATTTATTTGTTCCAAATTATATATATATATTTTTTTATTTCTTGAAAATCCGCCGCCGCTATTTTTGGTGCGCATTGGGTAAACTCCCTTTTCTGTGCAATATATATTTTATTTTTTCAATTTCGTTATAGGTGTGTTATGTGTATATTTGTGTTATTGTCAAATGCGTATGATTCCATAGTTATTATAGGAGATGACTCAGATTGGAATATGTAGAAGTTGTGTGGAGAATATGTTTTTTTCCTCCATTTCGAAAAAATATCTAAGGGATAATGAAGTTCCGGTCTGGGCTAAGTTTTCGCAATATAAATTATGCAATGAATTAAGGAAAATATTATTTTCAGAAAAAAGAAAAATACAAGAAGTTTGTAAAACGTAGAAATGAAAAGTTCAAGATTTTTAGGTAATAAAGTACGTAACACAATGACAAAGTTGAGGTTTCGATATTTGTTACGTTTTTAGGTACAAATCCCAGCAAATCTAATAACTAAATTGTCATTTGAATTACTACTAATTTTAACTCAATTTACAGTTTCTGACACCCACACCACTTATGTAGCTCGATGATAGTTTTATTTTTCGATTTGGAGTAGTTTCGACAATCTTTTTTTTTGTTAGATAATTTTTTTACAAATAACTGAACCAACTTAAAGTGCACTTAAAAGTTGCTCGCAGGAGAATGAGGTCAAATGTAGTGCAATAAGTTAATCCAAATCGTATCACAAGGAAAGCTTAGCAGGCAACGCATTCATGCTACAACACGTAAAAGAAAATGTCCTAAACATTCTTATTCAAATTGTTTGAGAGATTAATATTCAAAAATGCAATAATTGAAAGATAAGCTAAAAAGAAATACTTAAGAACAATTAAACATAAGAAGATTCTACGGCACAGGTTTATCAACTCGGGCAATCAATTAGTAAGTAAAAGCAACGCACAATCGACTAATTTACACAACTCTTTTAACTAAGGGACTCAATTCCTTTCTCATTCGTAAATCGAGATTCGAGTCTTCAATCTCTAGCTTTTGCATTCGAAGATCGAGCCTAAGCTAATTGAGTTATACCAATCAAATGATTATTAAACTATGTGTTCCCGATTAAATCTAACTCCGATTCAACCATGAACACACAACAAGATTATCTCTCGATCTCACTCATTGTGAACAAGATCAAATCACTTATTGGTATTTAGTCTTACTTCGTTAGTTTTTTTTTTTTTTTTTTTTTTGAAGAGAAGGGGCGCGAAACTTTGCAGCCACGTTGGAACATATGTCGTCTACATCATTTGACTAGTACGACTTTTACTATAAAGAAGCTAAGTTATGGATAACAACATTTGCCGAACGAAATATATGGAAAAATCCATACTAATTTGGTACTTGTAAGAGATGGACTAGAACCACTTTGGAACTTTTAAAATAAGCAAACTTGTATCTAAATTTTTGGTTATACTAGCAGGAAATTACGTGCGTTGCACGTATATTAATTTATTACAAATAAAATATACTTGATGATAATTTTTTAAATTATAATATTATTAATTATTAATTATTATCTTAAACAAAATATTAGCAAGTTTGTGTAAAGAAAAGATGAAACCAAATTTCTTATATAATATTTTTGTACAATTAATTCTCAAAATTGTATGGTACTAAAAGTACGTAATCATCTATTATAATATATTTAATCTAATTACGAATGAAAGGTCGTATATATATAAAAAAAAAAAAAGGAGTTCTAGAACCAAAACTCTGGGTATAGCAAGCTTATGCCTCATAGCCGAACCTCATTAAAAATTATGGGTAAAATCCTAGTGGAAAAATCCCATAAAAAAAAAGAGTTCTCTAATTAATTAAGTGACCTTAGAGCATTCCTAGCAGAATTCTCAAAATTCTGCTAGCAGAATTCTCAAAATTCTGCTCATAAATTTACTCCTAAAGCTTCCCTTATAGTATATATTTCTCATATTTTACAAATACATACAACAACTCTCCTATTTCTATTAACTATTTTATGAAAATGGTGGCTCCAACTCATTTGTAAGATAAAAGTACATTTAGGGAGGTGTAAATTTGAGGAAAAATTTAAGGAGGTGTAAATATTTTTGTGGGTCCACTCAATTTAGGAGATCTATTGGATGAACTTTTTATCTCACTTATTGTTATTTTAGCATAAATTTAGAGTTAAAAGTGATTATAAGTGAGCTGCTGTGAGTGCTCTTAAAAGAAGTATAGGTACATATTATATATTTTCAATTACAATGTAGTTAAGTTGCTACCATCTTATATATTCCCAAATTTTAAAACTTAAACGTAATATTACTATGATAACTTCAATTACTATTGGATTAATTATTGAAAAATACGTAACATTTATCTATATTCTACACATGACTTTAGAAATTGGTAATATTTCCACCGCCTCCCTTCTCCCTCTCCCTCTCACAACCACCACCACCACCACTATAACCAGCCGCGACTATCAACCTCACTTCTCCTCTCTCTCCCTCATTTTTTTTCATCTTATAAAACTATTTTACACAATTAAGCTTTAATAAATCTTAGGGTTATTTATAGTTTGTGGCCCCAAATTTGATCACGTTTTTGTTTGTGGTATATATATATACTTTAAAATTTTCTAAAAAAACCATGTACTTTACGATTGTATTTAAAAAAAGTCCGCCTTTATTTTCCGATGTTGGAATGATGAATCAGTTGACCATCTACTTGATGTGAATATTAAAATGACAATTGTACCGAAACGACGTCGTTTCAGTTTGGATATAATTAAATATTGACAAAGTCATAGAACGTATAACTTTTACGACTGAATCCTAAATGTTTTTTTATTCTCTTCCTAAACTTTATGTCGACTTTTGGGGAAGAAAAAAGTTTATGGAGAGAATAAAAAGTCATTTAGGGTTCCATCGTACAAGCCATAGGTCGTATGATCTTATCAATTTTTAATTTTGTTCGAACTGAAATAACGTTGTTTCGGTACACTTGGCATTTTAATATCCACGTTAGATAGTCGGTCAGATGATTCATCATTCCAACACCGGAAAATAAAGGCATGCCTTATTTAGATAAAATCGTAAAATACGGGATTTTTTTGAAAATTTTTAAAATATAGGCCACAAACAGAAAAATGATGAAAGTTCGGACATAAACTATAAATAATCCTGAATCTTAGCACAACTCTCAAAATTTATGTTTATTTCTCTTTCACTTTTGAATTATATTACAAGTAGGACTATATATATTATTAATTAATTCATTAAGTTGAGTTATAGTAAAGGAGTAGGATTATTATTAATTTATTAAATTTATTATATAATAAATTTAATATATTGATTTACACTATTGCCTTTAAAATAAACATAATAATAGGAATATATTAGGCAAACCCAATTTTGTAAGAATCCGCTCTTTTATAATAGGTATACATATGAAAAAAAATTAAAAAATGAATTAACAAAAATACATACATGAATTTTTTTCTTTTTGTACTCCTAAAATTCGTTGGCCCTTGTGAGGTGCACCTCTCACATAGCTTCAAGGGTGCTCAGTGCTCGCTATATGAGATGTCATATTAGAGCACTTCCAGCAGTTCTCTCAAAATCATCATTAACTCTAAATTTAGGTTAAAATAATCAAAAATGACATAAAAAGGTCATCTAGCAGATCTCTCAAATTGGGTAGGCCACAAAAATATTTACACCTCCCTAAATCTTTTCTCAAATTTAAACCTCTCTAAATTTATCCTATATCACAAATTGAATTGGGCCCATAATTTTTATAGAATAATTAGTTTAATAATAAAATTTTGAGAATTCTACTGGGATTGCTCTTATATTGGTATCGCAATTTTTTATCCTACTATTATATCGATATTGTTTTTGTAAAAAAAAGAAAAATTCTAAACAAAAAGAAATACAGCATATATGGATATACATTTGTAAATCTAATCAACACTTCTCTTTTCAATTCTGGATCTTAACTTTAATTCTTCAAAATTCAAAATCACATTAACAAAAAATTAGTACGACATTTTTGGACTTATTATCTTTTAAATCTTCATAAATTGTTGTGAAAAATGGTCGCTGTTGGCGGTCCGACGATAGTGGCGGCGGATCTTGTCTAGCAGAATTTGGGGGAGGGTAGCTGAATTCATTTTAGATTGGAGATGGTGGTTAGGCGAGAGAGAGAGAGCAGGAGGTTGTAATTTCTTTTTTTCTTTTTTAAAAATTTTATAAAATCAAAACGATGTCGTTTAATTGTCATTTCAGTTTCATGTATTTTAATTTTAATTTTAAGGTTGTGTGCAAAATTAAAAAATGAACAAAATTCGTGTAATTTAGCTATATCCCAAACAAATTGTGTTCACGTTGTGTGGAATGTATATATATGACATGAGTATAGTACTTAAGGCTGATCTCAACAGATTAATAATGAAGATTAATTAATTAAAAAAAATTATGCTGTAAAAACTCGTTGCTGTTATTTTCGGTGTAATCAATTTTCTTATCAATCATATTGTGATTGAATTTTTATTTGCAGGGTGGAGCTTTAATCTCTCCTTAAAAAAGAGAGAAAATATCCACCGGCTATAAATTTATGGAAGAGAATAGTCTTTAGAAAAATTATGCTCAACTAAATCTTTAAAATGCAATTACAAATTTATACATATGTTTTGTTAGTGAAGCAGCTTGCAGTTGAACATTAACATTAACATTAATATTAATGCGATAGGCTACTGTTTACATTTGACTTCTAGATGAAGTCTTTGAAATAATGGGTGGTGCAGCCATAAAGGTCCAACTGTTGAGTTAGATTAGTCCGCTTGAAAATCTTCTATTTCATTTTCTTATTTCTTACTCCATTTTCTTTTGCTTTGACTTGTTTCAAGTTTGAACATCAAACTAAACAAACTACCTTGTACATTACGTATTATTACATTAATTATTTGAATTAAATTTTTACATACGTCTCGGAAATTAGCCAGAGGATCGAGGAAAGAATAGATAACTTTCTAAAACAAGCCAAAGGAAAATATAGGACTTGGAATCAAGTTTATCCTGATAAACAGATAATGATAATGTCATATACAACTGAGGCAGTTGAGCTCAGCTCATTTCCAGCCCCAGGCACCAATTGCATGAGGTGGGAAATTTCCTTTTTTTTTTTTTTTCTTTCTTATTCATTAGTTTTCTGTGAGATTTTTTATTTAACATAAGTTTTATACAATAATTTTGATATTTGAGTTTTTATGTACTCGTATATTAATAGAGACAAATATAATATTACATTGCATTAGAAAAATAAATAGTCTAAATATCTCTAAGAATATCGTAAATGGGGTTATAAATACGAATAGAATTAACATGTTGCATGCCTAAAAAATGCTTTTATTTTCTTTTCTTCAAGTGTAAATGTGCAATAGTAGATATTTTAAAATAATATGTTTTATAAATATGAAACCAATAATTGTAAATTAAATATTTAAATTTTAAATATTACTAATTTAATTTTATTAATATCATTTATTAATAACGAGTTATTATTATATTATATAAGATACAGAAACTGAAGTTAAACAGCTCAAAATTAAAGTACTGGGAAATGGGAATGTGCTTTAAAAGCATGACAGGATTTCTATTTTATTTTCTTTTGTAAATGTTAGATATTTAGGATATTATTGAATTTATTGTCATATATTTTATTATATGATAACAATTTCGTACAAGCTAACTACAACAACATAGGAAGAAATAAACCACAATTTGACCCTATTATTTATTTTTAATCATCCAAGTCAAGTAAAAAAAATAAATAAATAAAATCCATAGTACTAAAGAAACGAAATATAAACCATATATACTTATATCATCAAATAATAAAAACAGAAAAGTCCTCTCTGAAATTCTTGTCTAAGTAGGTGAGAGTCTAGTGTTGCAAATTAGCCAGCAATTTATACACGTGTAAAATATTTAAGTATTCATCTAAGCCTATTGCACAAGCACGGCCCCCACCAAGTACTAAATTTTAAATTTAAAAACAAAAAAGTTGAATTCAAACATACGAATAATGTGGTCGTGGTCCCTAAATAGAAACCGAAATTACATGAAATGAAAGAAGAGTTAATTCGCCACTATTCTATTCTATTATATTCTATACATGCAAATTGAATTGCAGCCCAAGAAATAAAACTCAAATCAAATGCTACCCAACTTAGACTCGCAATCTATCTAATAGTAATATATTTCTTCTCTCTCTCATCAACACTATATTTCTTCTCTCATCATCAACATTAATATTCAACAATCCTGAAACCCCCATGCAGCTTCTTCCCCAATAATATTTCACGTTCAATTCTAATTTCTGACGTTGGTTTTTGAATGGAGCTAGAGAAAAAATCAAAACAGCCTCCATTCCTAGTCAATAAATTACTAGTATAAATACTTAAACCCCCGATCATATATTCACCACATCGATCATCACAAAAACAAATTAATATCATTAATTTGATTTTTCCTATATATATCCACTACTCCCTCTATAAAAAAATTCAAAGCAACATGGGAATCAAATCAATTAACATTTTGATCCTCTTTCTTTTGGCTAGCTCAATTATGTTAGGAAGCGAGGCGCGTCATCTGAATGTTGTGTTTTCGCCCGCTGTTGTGAAGGAAGGGCCGAGTCCAGGCGACGGACACAAAGTCGTGAATGGGTATACGCTCGGAGGAATTAAGGAGTCGGGTCCTAGCCCCGGTGAAGGACACAACTACAAAGATGTTAAACCGCTCGGAGGAATTAAGGATTCAGGTCCAAGCCCTGGGGCAGGACATTAGATATAAATATATAGTTATATACATATAGCATGGTCAATGAAAACCATATTCAATTATATTTTATTAATTATTTTATTAAACCATATTCAATTATATATTTTTCTTTGATTCATTGTTCTTTCGAAGTATTGGCCCTGCGGGAAGAAGTTAGAAGATGTTATCCTGCAATTGGCTTTGGTTAATTTGAAGTTTTTGGTTTAACATTCTTTTGCTAGCGTTGTTCTTTGTTCTTTTGCTTGTTTGTTCAAGAATATTGTATGCACTCACATTTCTAAGGAATGTGAAAGTAACTATCCAGAATTAATGGTATAAATGTTTGAATCGAATAATGCGAATATATTGTTTCAAACTATAGTTCATGTGGCGTGTAATGATGCACTGTCCCTTATTAGAGATTAGTTTTGCACTTCTAGATAGAATATCACTTCTAGATTAAATGTTGGAGCAAAAATAATAAAATCGAATTAGTGATCCAGTACGAGAAAAAGGAAAAATATAAATTTAAAACTTAAAATTAAGTGGATGGCCAATTGATCATGCCGATTGATGCGTTTTGTGTATTACTTTCATATACCGTAAAATTGATGCATTGCATGTATTACTTTGACTTCATCATAAAATTAATCCATTAATTGGGTGCATTAATTACTTTGATGCATCCATGGACCATAATGATCAATGATCCGAATTCATATTTCTCACTTTAAGGTTAATTTGTAATTTAGTCCGTACGTCTAGACTTGGATCCAACTTATTTATTCCAATTATGCTGTACACAAGCAAGCCCTTTTTCCAGAGTCTCCTCAGTATTCGCTAAAATATAATACCACTATCAATAATATATATAGATGTAATAACGTTCCATCAAATTTCGAACGTTGGTTTTTGATGGTGCGCGCAAAATCATAGCTTCCATTCTTTGTCAGTAAATAGTGTAGAAAAATGTGTATATATAAGTAAATCACCACAAGCCATAATTAAACTTCCAAACTAAATTAATTCCTCACTTGTTGAAACGTAAACGGTTCGATAAAGTATCGACATGGCAATGAAAATGAAAACCACAAATTTGTTGATCCTCTTTTTGCTGTTGAGCTCAGTTGTGTTGGTTGCAGCCAACGCGGAGCGTTTCAACGATCAAAAAGTGGTGTATTCGCCTGCTGGTGCGAGGGGCGGGCCAAGCCCAGGCGCCGGACATGAAAAGGTAGATGCAGAGGATAAGCATGCACGAGTCCTAGAATCCGGTCCAAGCCGCGGCGGTGACGGCCACTAATATACACATATATATGCCAAACTACGGCGGCCAAAACTCTCATGAATGGAAATAACTAAAAATAAGCATATTTGTTTTGATTCTTTGTTATTTTTGTTTTGATAATTTGCATATTCTAGTTGGCAGAGGACGACCTTAATTGTTGGTTGACCGTCCACACATCACACATCACCCAGATATGGTTATGGTTGTTTTGCTTAGCATTCTTCAATTTCCTAGCTATTCTTTCCCTTTCGTGTTCTTTAGGAATATATGTATGAATCATTACTAGCAATAAATTATAACTTTTTCGTTGTTGGAATATGTCTGCATTAGCATTATGATGGTCAAGATTTTGAGATCAATGCATCAATCTCAACCCAATTTTTTTATTCGACGTTATTAAATAAATATTGACCTTCCAGTAAATTCTATAGGTATTTTTACAATTATATTACACAATGAATTTCTCAATTGGAAATCATGTTTCCATCTATTTAGTATAGCAATGCAATCCAATAAGTATCTCTTCAATAAATCAAAATAATAATATTGAATTTCTCAAATATATATTTAGGTAATGAAAATCATATAATATATGAAGATTATGAATACCATTAATTTGATACATTTTCCTTTATATATCCACTCCCTCTTTTAAAAATTTCAAAGCCATCATGCAATCTTCCATGGGAATCAAATCAATGAGCATTTTGATCCTCTTGCTTTTGGCTAGCTCGATTATATTAGGAAGTGACGCGCGTCGTCTGAATGTTGTGTTTTCGCCCGCTGCTATGAAGGAAGGGCCAAGTCCGGGCGAAGGACACAAAGTCGTGATTGCCTATACGCTTGGAGGAATTAAGAAGTCGGGTCCTAGCCCCGGTGAAGGACACAAATACAAAGATACTAAACTGCTCGGAGGAATGAAGGATTCAGGTCCAAGCCCTGGGGCAGGACATTAGACACATATAACATGTTCAATCGAACCATATTCAATTATATTTTTTCTTTGTAACGTTGTTCTTCTATGATGTTTTGGCCTTGCGGGAGAGAAACTGAGATGTTATCATGCAATTGGCTTTGGTTACTTTGAAGTTTAATTTTTGCTTAATTTGCTAGCGACTTATTCTTTGTTTTGTTCTTTTGCTTATTGTTTGTTCAAGAATATTGTATGCACTGATCACATTCTAAGGAATGTGAAAATAACAGGTATAAATGTTTGGAATAATTAATACGAACATTGTTTCAAGTAATTATAGTTCATGTTGCGTGTAATCATTGTCCTTAGAGAATATTAATTGGTTTTGCACTTCTAGATATAATATCGCTTCAAGATTAAATGTTGGAGCAAAAATAATAAAATCGAATTAGCTTGTGATCCAATCCAGTACAAGAAAAATGAAAATATAAATTTTGTTGTAAATATCTTATAGATATAGTACATCATATGAGTGTTGACCAAGTAATTAACCCTAAAACCCTAGCTGTATACAATTATAAATAGAGGCTTTTGGTCCTCATATTGTACACACTTTCAATACACTTTGAATACATCTGAATATTCAGAATTCTTATTATCTTCTATATTCTTTCTTCTCTCTCTAGTTTATAACACGTTATCAGCACGAGTCTCTAGCCTTGAGTCTCTAACCAATTGATGAATTAGATTGGAGGTATGCCCTAGGAAAGAATCATGTCTTTCCAACGAGGTACATATTTATTTTGTTACTTCTCAATTCTTCGTAATCATCAAAGCCGAGAATAGAGAAATATTGAAGTATTATTCATATCAAGAATTTGGACTGCTGTCTACGAAAAAAAATACTTTATTTATGACCTGATTGCGAAATATTAGTGGGTTTATTTTGTTACTTCTTGTCATGGAGATTTCGATAATTGGTATAGCAATAATTTTTCTTAATTGTTTAAAATAGAAAAACTTTGGAAGTTTTGGAAATAAAATAATGGGTTAATATCAATTAATTCACAAAATCTATATGACTATCGAATTTTGTGAAAAATATTTTATCATATTTGTACTTTGATTTCGAAACTTGATGCATATATGTTATACTGCAAAATATATATATTGTGATATATTATGTCTATATTTCTTATGATATAAGAATCGTTGTTTATGAAGAAACACAAATTTGTAAATAGTCTTAAAGATTATGTATTGATGCTATTGAAGTAGCACAAGTAATATTTCTAAAGAATATTACATGCCTTGATGAGCAATAAAATATTTGGATAATATATGATTATCCTTGATTTTTGTGCGTATATATATTGCACAAATGACACATGGCTCCAGAAGAGCTTGTATCATTTTGATACTAAATTAACAATAGAATATGTTAGTAAATCAAAAAGAAACTTAATAAGTTTTGATGATATCCGTTACAACGAATACTATATTGAGACAATAGCAGAAGATAATAATAAATATCTCTGTAAATATTACATGCGACAACATTAGTTCGTATTAGGCCAACAACCTAATACCAAAATTACTCGTATTGTCCCAGCGGGGATGGCCTAGTGGTGGAGTGGTTGCCTGTTGACCAATAGGTCAGAGGTTCGAGTACTCTCGGCCACAAAAAAACCTTAGGTAGGGTGTGTGAGTATTAATATTTGTAATGATATTCAAAAAAAAAAAATTACTCGTATTACATGGAGAACTTGATGTTTCTTATCTACGAACTTTTGGTTGCACGATTCAAGTCTCAATTGCACCCTACAACAAATGGGTCCCCAACGAATACTTGAGATATATGTTGGATTAAATATTTACGCAGATGAACTTGAAGTTCAACAAGTTATTACTGCCAAATGAGTGATCAAATCTCATATACATATTGTATATGCACCATAAAGAATTGAAGTTCTTCGTGAACTATATAAATTAGATTATATTCTTTAACGCCATAAGCGTGAAAGATATATTGTTGCTAAATATAAAGATCCGTGGAATACAAAATTGAATAGAGAAATTATATCACTCCGTCAATCTCCGAAAGAGGACCCCCCAAACTTAAACGGTTGTTTGTCCTCAAACAACATATAGAATGAAAACAAAGACGACAAACATGGTTAAGTCGAAACAATGATGAATAATGGCTTCAAAAAAAATTTCAAAATAAAATATCACATGAAAGCATCATATTCATAGATCCACACAACTCTAATGAATTCCAAAATCAAGCCTCCTTGAACAATAAACCCTCACAGCATGGATATATCAACTGTACTCTCAACTCTCAAGTGTATAAGATGGGAAGTATTTCACTCAATTCAAAACAATGCATGCAACCTACCATAAGCTTGCAAATCGTCTCATCTCTCCATTGCTAAATTGTGCTTCAAACAAGGATAAAAAAGGACTTGAATTTGGTTGTAACGTAGGCTCTTTGGTAAGGTAGGAAAATTTAGGATAAGTGGCTTTTCAATAAGAATTTTCAACACCGGAATCTCCACAATAATCATAAAATCATTCTCAACTCTTTCATTGACAAATCAGGCCTCACATACCAATTTTTCAAAAACAACTACCCATTTATGCTCAATTATTTTTCCCACTTTTTTTTTCTTTTTTTTTATACTTTTTTTGTTTTCTTTTTCTATACTTTTTTCTCTTTTTTTTCTTCTCTTGAGCTCATATGGATATTAATTTTACAAAATAAAACTTGATATTACTTTTCAAACCAACTTTACCCCACAATATCTTCTCACAAGTTCTACCCTTTCATCATTGGCTAAATTCAAAGAAAATGGATAAAGCCTCAAAAGGGTTAACTAGGAGAGTATATAAATTTTGGACAATTATTTTGGCAAAGTGGCTGACAAAAACGGCCTTAAATCATCTCCTAATTCTTAGCACACAACGCAACCTTGAGAGAGATACCAATGCAAGTTTTAGAGATATACACACAAGTTTGAATATCACACAAGAAAGAAATCAAGACTATAAATAGTCCATGACTCAAAATCCTCACAAAAAGGCTCAATTTTGGTTCAAGTTCTTGGAAGGAAGATATCAAAATTCATCAAAGCATGCTTCACTAATCCCATAATGCCATCATGCAATTTTTCAGCATTAAATCTACCAAGAATTCATCAAAAGCCTCATCAATCATCTCAACTTAAAGCAAAAGAAAACTAATTTTTTTTATGTTTTATAATTTTTGATTTATTTTTTTTATTATTATAAGACCCAAATAAAACAACTAAAAACTATAAACGCAAATAAAACAACTAGAAAAATAATAAAACAACTAGAAAAATAACAAAAACCACCTTCGCCATCCCCCCAAACTTATTCGACTACAAGGAAAAATAAGTTTGAAAAAAAAAGAGTGGTGGAAAAGAAAACTTACTTGTAATCAAGAAGGAAGCGGAAAATGGCCTTGCAAATCCCGAATGGAATCGAAAATGGCTCGTTGTTGAGCATCATAGCGAGCAATCCAAGCTTGTTCATTGTCAGCCATCCGAGCAAAAATGTCATGAGCAAAAGCATCCAAACGACCATCAAAGTGAGCAAGTATCCGTTGTTCCAAACGAATGTGCATGCGCACGAGAGGCCGCACAAGGCTGGATGCTTTTCAATTTTTTTTTTTTTTTATTTTTTTATTTTTAATTTTATTTTTTTAAACAAAATCGAAATAAAATCGAAACAAAAAAATAAAATGAACCTCATTGGATTGCCTCCCAACTAGCGCTTAGTTTAACGTCTTTAGCTAGATGAAATTGGCGAATTATACCTCATCAAGGTGGGTGATACATCGGCGGCCAACCATAGACCTTGTGAAAAGAACACATCGCCAAAGACTCCTTTGTAGTGTAGTGATTATCTATATCCATGAGAGAGTTCATATCTAACATCTCGCGATCGTCAAAACTTTTGGAGCCTTCATCTTCATGGATCTTCAAAGATTGATAGATGGAAAAAGTGTGCAACTCATCATTGACTCGAAGGGTAAGCTCTCTTTTATCCACATCAACTAAGGCTCTTCCTGTTGCCAAAAACGGACGTCCGAAAATCAAAGGAATCTTCCTATCTTCATCCATGTCCAACACCACAAAATCACAAGTAAAAATAAACTCACCCACTTTCACCAAAATATCTTCAACAATCCCCCTTGGATGAGTAACTGAGCGATCCACCATTTGAAGCACAATATTGGTAGGCTGGAGAGTCCCAATTCCCAATTTGTTGAACAAAGATAAGGGCATTAAATTAATACTTGCCCTCAAATCACACAAAGCCTTGTCAAAGTGCTTTCCTCCAATAACACAGGGAATATGGAAGCTTCCGGGATCTTTCTTCTTGGCGGGCAACTTCTTTTGGAGGATCGCACTACATTCTTCATTGAGATAGACCGTTTCAAAATCCTTCAACTTCTTCTTCTTCAAGATCACATCTTTCAAGAATTTTGCATAATTAGGTATTTGTTGCAATGCCTCCAAAAGTGGGATGTTGATGTGCATCTTTCGGAATATCTCAAGGAACTTAGAAAATTGTTCCTTCATGCTCTCCTTATTGTGGCGCTGAGGGAATGGCATCAGGGGACAATAAGGAGGTGGATTTTTTATTACCTCTTCCTTTTGGCTTCGATTCTCTTCGTCCATCACTTGAGGCTCCTTAGCACTTTCATTCTTGGCTTGGTTGACTTCTTTGCTTATTATCTTTGGCTCTTCATACAAAGTCTCACTCCGAAGCGTGATCGCCATGCATTGCTCCTTTGGATTCATCGCCGTATTGCTTAGAGATTGCCCGTGCTGATGTTGATTCGTCAAAGTAGTGGCAATGTGTCCAATTTGCTTCTCAATAATCGACAACCTAGTCTCCATATTCTTGCTTCTAACATCATTCTGGTACATGTATTGGAGCAATAATTCCTCCACCTTTCATTTCTTCTCTTCATTGATCTCTCTATTGGTGACAGAAAATCCAGGAGGAGGTTGCAGAGCATTGTTAGGATTGCCATAAGAAAGGTTAGGATGAGTCATATTACCTTGATAATAACTTTGAGGCCTTTGGCTTGTTCCATATGCTCCTCTAGAAATATAGCCATATGGTTGCTTGAAATTTTCATAACCACTTATGTTCTCTGAGCTAGCATTCTTTCAACCTTTGTCATGAAATTTGACATCTGAGCAGTTGACAAACATGGATATTTCACGATGTTTTGGGTGCTTTCGATGCCAATTGTTAGTGAAAAACTATGTCGTTTAACCTTTTTCCCAAAGTTAAACCATGTTTTGTCAGTTTTTACGCTTGTTTTCTTGTTTTGAAATAATTTCAGGAAAATAGATGTAGAATTAGAGTGAAAGGAGCTTGGAATGAGAAAGAGGAGTTCGATACGAGAACGTGGAAAAAAACGGAGGTCAATTCGGAGTCCGGACGAGGGAGAATGGGCCGAAACAAAAAAAGTGCGCAACCGAGAGCAGGATGGAAGCGCGGGCGCGCGGAACGTGCATGAAAATCGCCTCCGGGCGCGGGATGCACGCGCGGGACAATCCGCCGGGGCTCATGTCGCGCGCGGAAGAAGGAATTTTCTTCTTCGCCGCGCGACCTAGGGGCGCGACCGCGCGCGGCGCTGCAGAATTCTCCAAAACACGTTTTTGCTTCATTTTTCCACCTCATTTCGGATTTATACTCCATAACACTTTTCTCCCACCTCAAAAACCTATAAATAGAGCATTTGAGCTCTCTCTTCTAGGTCAAGTTTACACTCCTCTCACCACCCACACACATTTCCACACTTTTACACACACTACTACCATCCACCATTGTTGGAGCTTGGAGCTTAGAGAAGAAGAAGTCTAGGAAGAAATATTGAAGATCAAGAGTTGGATTTGTCACTTCACCTCTATTCTCTTGCATTTTAGATGTTTTTATTTCTTGATTTGGGATTTGTGTTGATTATGAACATGGTTGGCTAAATTCCTCTTTCTAGGGATTAAGCTAGACAATTTGTATGGATTAAAATCTTTGATATTCAAGTATTGTTGAGTTTTCTCTTACCTCCTTGTGTTTGTGGATTTATTTGAGCATTTGGATGATTTGCAACCATTTAAATGCGTTTGTTATGTTGGTTTGGGGCTCGAGAGAGGGGTGAATCGACATTAGAACCGAGCACAAGGTGTAATATTGCAATAGCCCGAGAGGGTGAGTGGTTTTGCAAGGGTAGAGTGATCCTAGGTGCTTTTAGGAGTTATAGGCTAGTGTTTGATTGGAGACAACAATCCTAGCTTGTAATCAACTACTTTAGTCGTCCGAGAGGAGACTCGAGTGAACGAGAGATCGCCTTAGGTAAAGAGATAGCAAAACGAGGCTTGAGTGTTGGAATTTTAATCCGTTGCAAGTTGTCGATGCTTAGTCCTTAGAAATTCATCTCTCTTAAGTTTTAAGTCGTTGTCTTCATCTTTATTTAATTTAATTGAGTTCGTTAATTTATTTAATTCCTCTTGTTCGTTTAATTTAGTAATTGTCCCTAAAATCCGATTAGTCTAAATAGGTTAGAGCAACCAAGTAATAGTAGTCATAAGTGTTGAAAATTAGTCTCCGTGGATACGACCTTGCTTGCTATTTTCTACATATATACCGTACACTTGCAGTTAACATTTGCATAATTAAAAGGGCGAACAAGTTTTTGGCGCCGTTGCCGGGGACTAATTAATTTACTACTTGTGATATTATAAACCGTTGTGGTAATCTAGATTAGATATTATTTATGTTTATTTTGTTGTATTTTGTTTTGCCGTGTTTTGCTTGTGATTGACTTGTCTTTTTCGTTGGATTCTAGGTGGTGCATGAACACAAGGTCTAAGAAGTTATCATTTGACCCCTTAAATCCCGAGATTGAAGCAACTTGCCGAAGGAATCAAGGAAAGGCAAGGAGGGAACGAGAAGCACGGAGAACAATGGCCGACGAAAATATGATAAGGCAATTCCAAGCGCAATTGGAGGCTATGCAAGCTAAATTGAGAGCACAAGAGGAGGAACGGAATAGGGCACCAATTCCCCCTATTCGAGATGTCTTCCAACCCGGATTTCAACAAGGGGGCAATCATGGCCCAAGGATCAATGCTAACAACTTCGAGCTCAAGCCCGCTCTCATCTCCATGGTCCAACAAAACACATTTGGAGGTCGTCCGTTGGAAGATCCCAATGATCATCTTGCCCAATTTTTGGAGATATGTAGTACTACGAAGATAAATGGCGTGCCGGACGATGTCATTAAACTTCACCTTTTTCCCTTTTCTCTTAGGGATAAGGTAAAGTTGTGGTATCAATCTTTAGATGATGGGAGTATAAAGACATGGGATGACATGATTCACAAGTTCCTTATGAAGTTCTTTCCACCAGGAATGACTATGAAGCTAAAAGCGGAGATCATGCAATTTCAACAATTGGATGGAGAGACATTTTATGAGGCTTGGGAAAGGTTCAAGGAGTTGGTAAGAAAATGCCCTAACCATGGTTTTGATCAAGATGCGAAAATTTGCTTTTTCTACAATGGTTGCAATGGTAAAATGAAGAGGCTCATTGACGCCGCGGCGGGTGGTTCTTTATTTGGAAAGAGTCATGAGGTTGCCACGGAGATCATTGAGAATATGGCTATCAATAGCTATCAATGGCCGGGGGAGAGAACTACATTGAAGAAGGTTGCCTCCGCTACAAGTTCGGATCCTATTGCTCTATTGGCGGCTCAAATGTCTACTATGAATAGCAAGATCGATGCTATGGCACAAACGAAGAATGAGCCAAGGGTGGAGGAGCCAACCAATATGGAAGATGTCAACTACATACACAATAACCTGAATTATGGGAATTATCGGCCTCAACAAGGTGGCAATCAATATCATCAAGGGTATCAAGGAAATCGGGCACATCCTAATCTTTCTTATGGGAATCCCAACAATGCCCTACAACCTCCGTCGGGATTTTCGGTGACAAATGGGATAATCAACGAGGAAAAGAAGTCAAGTATGGATGACATGCTTATGAAATTCATGGAGACTACCAAAGCTCGAATGGAGAAAACTAAAGCTATTGTGGCAGCTCAAGGGGCTCAACTTAAGATCATTGAAAAACAATTGGGCCAAATAGCTACTTCCATGAGCAATCAACACCAACAAGGCCAATTTCCGAGCAACACCATTGTCAATCCCAAGGAGCATTGTAAGGCCATCAAGCTTCGGAGTGGTACTTCTTATGAGGGACCCAAAATACCCAATGAAGAAGATGAAAATGTTGAGCATGAGTCGGAAAATGTTGAAGATGAGCACTCAAAGGAAAATGAGAAGGTGAGTGACAAAGATGAAGAAAGTAGAAGAGCTACATCAAGTGATATTACTTCTTCTTTAACTAGCTCACCTAATCCGGCTCCTCAAGCTTCCAAAGGAGAAGATGGTAACAAAAAGAATGAAGGAACCAAAATCCCACCTCCCTATTGCCCTCCTATTCCATTTCCACAAAGGCTACAAAAGAAGAAAACGGAGGAGCAATTCACTAAATTCCTTGACATCTTTAGGAAAGTGCACATCAACATCCCTTTAGTTGAGGCATTGCAACAAATGCCCAACTATGCTAAATTTTTGAAGGATGTCATATCAAGGAAGAGGAGATTGGGGAATTGTGAAACGGTTAATCTCACGGAGAAGTGTAGCGCCGTCATTCAAAGAAAATTGCCTACCAAGATTAAGGATCCCGGAAGTTTCACCATACCGTGCGGCATTGGAAATGATAGCTTTGAGAAGACACTATGTGATTTGGGGGCAAGCATCAATTTGATGCCCCTTTTCATCTTCAACAAGCTACAAATTGGAGTCATTAAGCTAACCACTATTGCTCTTCAAATGGCGGACCGATCTATTTTCTATCCGAGGGGTATTGTGGAGGATGTGCATGTCAAGATGAATGATTTTATCTTTCCGGTGGACTTTGTTGTCTTGGACATGGAGGAAGACAAAGATGTCCCATTAATCCTAGGGCGTCCATTCCTAGCCACGGAGAGAGCTCTTATCGATGTTTCAAAAGGAGAGCTCACACTTCGATTCAACGAGGAGAGTTTCACATTCTCTATCCACCGAGCTCTCAAACTCCATGATGATGAAGAAGTACAAAGGATGGATGAATGCAAGATGTTGAGCATCGTGGATTCTTGCATGGATTTGGAGTCTTATTGCTCACCCAAAGAACCCTTGGAGGCTTGCTTACTCAACTCTTTTTACTCATATGCTTTAAATGATGATTGTGATGATTCAAGTTTGCTTGATTGTGTTAATGCTTTGAATGTTGCAAAGGAAATTCCTAGGTTCAAAGAAAGATTTCTAGAACTACGGAGTGAAGAAGAAAAAGAGGAGGCAAAGCGAAGGAAAGAGAAGAAGGAAGCTCCCATTTTGGAACTGAAGCCTCTTCTCGAGCATTTGAAGTATGCTTTTCTTGGTGAGGACGACACTTATCCGGTTATAGTATCTTCATATCTCTCTTTTATTGAGCTTGAAAAATTGCTAGAGGTATTGAGGGAGCATAAATCGGCAATAGGGTGGTCAATCTCGGATTTGAAGGGAATTAGCCCATCCATTTGCATGCATAGGATTCTCATGGAAGATGACTATACGCCTAAGAGGCAAAATCAAAGGCGATTGAATCCGGTGATGCAAGAAGTCATTAGGAAGGAAATTCTCAAATGGTTGGATGTTGGGATAGTTTATTCTATCTCGGATAGCAAGTGGGTAAGCCCTACTCAAGTGGTGAGCAAAAAGGGGGGTATGACGGTTACAAAAGATGAGAAGAATGAGTTAATTGCTACAAGGATAGTGAGTGGTTGGAGGGTTAGCATTGACTATAGGATGTTGAATGCTGCCACCCGCAAAGATCATTTTCCCCTCCCGTTTATTGATCAAATTTTAGATAGGCTTGCCGGGTTCGAGTTTTATTGCTTCCCTGATGGCTACTCGGGGTATAATCAAATTATGATTGCACTTGAAGATCAAGAAAAAACCGCTTTCACATGCCCGTATGGAATCTTTGCATTCCGATTCATGTGGCTTGTGCAATGCTCCCGTCACCTTCCAAAGATGTATGATGGCTATCTTCGACGGGTTGATTGAAAAGATTATGGAGGTTTTTATGGATGACTTCTCTGTAATTGGGAATTCTTTTGATCATTGCCTACATAATCTCTCCTTGGTCTTGAAAAGGTGTGAAGAAACCAACCTAGTGTTGAATTGGGAGAAATGCCACTTCATGGTGAGAGAAAGTGTGGTGCTCGGGCACAAGGTTTTTAGTGCCGGATTGGAAGTGGATAGAGCCAAGGTTGTAGCCATTGAGAAGTTGCCACCTCCGTCCAATGAGAAGGCCGTTAGAAGTTTCCTTGGTCACGCCGGTTTCTATAGACGATTCATCAAGGACTTCTCCAAGATTTCTAAGCCCTTGTGCCATTTGCTTGAAAAAGATACTATCTTTGATTTTAATGAAGAATGCTTGAATGCTTTTGAGCATTTGAAGAAGGCACTTGTGATTGCTCCCGTTTGATATCTCCGGATTGGTCTCAACCATTTGAGCTCATGTGCGATGCAAGTGATATAGCCGTCGGGGCCGTCTTGGGTCAAAAGCGAGATAAAATCTTCCGGGTGATCTACTATGCTAGTAGAACCCTCGACAAAGCCCAAGCCAACTATACCACCACCGAGAAGGAAATGCTAGCGGTGGTGTATGCCTTTGATAAGTTCCGGTCTTATTTGATTGGAACCAAATCAATAGTTCACACCGATCATGCCGCCATCCGTTATCTCCTTGACAAGAAAGATGCAAAGCCAAGACTAATCCGGTGGATTCTACTCCTTCAAGAATTTGATATTGAAATTCGGGATCGAAAGGGATGTGAAAATGTGGTAGTTGACCACCTTTCAAGAATTGAAAATCCGGTTGAAGGGGAGGAGCTTGGAGTCCCAATTAATGAGAGCTTTCCGGATGAACAACTCTTTCAAGTGCAAGCAAATGTTCCTTGGTATGCGGATTTTGTAAATTATCTTGTTGCCAATGTTACCCCGCCATCCGACTTGCCCTTGTATCAAAGGAAAAAGTTCTACCACGACATGAAATTCTATTTTTGGGAGGAGCCCTACTTATATAGAAGATGCGCCGATATGGTTATCCGACGGTGCGTGGCTCAAGAAGAATGGGAGCCGATCATGAAGCAATGTCACTCTTCACTAAGTGGTGGACACTTTGGAGCTCATCGAACGGCAATGAAGGTACTTCAATGTGGTTTTTATTGGCCTACAATTTATAAAGATTGCTATGCTTTTGTGAGTTGTTGCGATAGATGCCAAAGGATGGGGGGAATTTCTAAAAGGCATGAGATGCCCTTGACGAGTATTGTGGAGGTTGAATTGTTCGATGTTTGGGGCATTGATTTTATGGGGCCTTTTCCCGTTTCTTGTGGATTTCAATACATATTATTGGCGGTTGAATATGTTTCTAGATGGGTGGAGGCAATTCCTACTCAAACAAATGATGCCAAGGTTGTATTGAAATTTGTACAAAAGAATATTTTGTCGAGGTATGGAGCACCCCGGGCCATAATAAGTGATGGGGGGAGCCACTTTTGCAATAGATGGGTGAATGGTCTCTTAACCAAGTTTGGAGTGAAGCATAGAGTCACCACCGCCTACCACCCACAAGCTAACGGGCAAACCAAGCTTGCAAACCGGGAGATAAAACAAATTTTGGAGAAAACGGTGAATGGGAGCCGGAAGGATTGGACGATGTTGCTTGACGAAGCTCTTTGGGCTTATAGGACGGCTTATAAAACTCCGCTTGGAATGTCCCCGTATCAATTGGTATTTGGAAAGTCGTGTCATTTGCCCGTTGAATTGGAGCATAAGGCGTATTGGGCGACAAAAAAGATCAACTTTGATTTCAAGAAGGCGGGCCAAGCAAGAATTCTCCAACTCAATGAGTTGGATGAATTTAGGTGTGAGGCATTTGAGAATTCAAGCCTTTCTAAGGAGAGAACAAAGAGATTCCATGATAAGCTAATCAAGAAACGGGAGTTTGTACCCGGTGATGAAGTTCTTCTCTTTAATTCGCGTTTATCTCTATTTCCGGGCAAGTTGAGATCAAAATGGTCGGGGCCGTTCACTATCAAAAAGGTGTTTGAGAATGGAGCCGTTGAATTAATGGGGCGTGATGGTAGCACTTTCATGGTCAACGGGCAACGTGTCAAGGCCTATTTCAAGCAAGAGAAAAATGAGGAGGTGTTCGTCATCTACCATGACCAAGCATAGAGCCAACCAAGAAGACGTCGAGCTAACGACGTTAAACTTAGCGCTCGTTGGGAGGCACCCCGCTCCACAGACTCCACTTCCTCGCCCCGCTCGTCGTCCCTCAACCGGCAATACCAATCGCCGGCGTACTAGAGAAGATGTTCATGAAGACGAAATTGCATCTTTGACCCACATGATGCATGAAATGCAGCGGACAAGTGAGGCGAGACACGTTGCAATGGAGGCCACCATGAGAGAGCATCGACAACAAAGTCATGATGAGTACGTAATCTTGAGAGAGAATGGCCGAGTGATGCAAGACAAATTGTCCCAAATGTTTCAGCTGCTACAACAAAGGAATGCTCAAGACTACCCGCCTCCTTGATTGGTGTCAGGTAGATTAGTAAACCACCTCTTCTCTTTTCAAACTTATTTGTCACCTTTGTGAGAAATAAGTTTGGGGGGTGGGAGAAGCATGGTTTGCTTATCTTTTATCGTTTATTTTGTTATTTATCTTTCTAGTGTTTCTTTATAATTGTTGAACTTGGAGTTTGTAGTGTCTAGTTGAGTCAATTTTAAAGCATGTGTTGGGTGAATTGTGACATGGCTAATGACGAGAAAGGAAAAATTTGGTTTTGATTGAAATTATTGCTTATGTATTTTGATTGATTTGTTGGATATGCTTTGATGAAGCAAGTTTTGACCTCTTAGATTGTGGATTAAATGAACCTATGTGAGATTTGAGCCTTTGACTATCCGTTGATTATAGTCTTTCTCGCTTCTTGTGTGTGATTGTTTGAGCATGTATTTGTATCTCTAGAACTTGCCATTAGGGCTGGGGAAATTTACCGTCGGTTTCGGTTTTACCGGCGGTTAACCATTTACCGCCGGTTTCGGTTAACCGTTTACCGTATTTTTCGGTTTCGGTACGGTATATGGTAAGTAAGTTGAAATAATTTTCGGTAAATGGTTAACCGAGTTTTTTATATAAATTATTAATAATATATATTATATAATATTAATTATTAATTTAAATACCTAATCCCCTACCCACCACCCACCCCCCTCCCCCACTACCTAATCTCTTACCTCGGTAAACAGCCACATACCTCTCTCCCCTCACATCAAGTCCCACCCACCACCTACTCTCCTCCCTCTCTCTCTCTACTTCCGACCGCCTCTCCGCCTCCCTCATCTCCTTCTCTTCCCAGCCGCTGCCGTCCGCCCCTACACCAGACCACCACCCCCGTCTGCCGTCACTCTCAGCCGCGGCTCTGCCATCCGCCCCCGCCCCTGCCATCCACCTCCGCCGCCGACTCATCTCGCCCGACTCGGGGCTGAGCAGCAGCAGCAGCTATTCACGCCGTCGGAGCCGTGAGGAAGAAGAAACAGCCGCTGTCTCCAGTCACGTCGCCGTCAACCTCTTGCACGCGACCAAATCAGCAAACCCAAACCAGATCTGGAGTGGCTGGTTTTGGTATTAAGAATTTGGAGAGGAGATAGAGAGGTGGAGGATGAGAGAGAGGCGTTTGAAACTTGAAATGAGGAAGAGATATGTGGAGGTTGTTTAGGTGTGAGGTGGAGATATGATTTTTTTTTTAATTTCGGTTTTTGGTTAACCGAAACCAAAACCGGCCGGTTTTCGGTCGGTACGGTTTCGGTAGTAGTAATTCTTGAATTTCGGTTGCGGTTAACCGAAAATTCGGTTTCGGTTAACTGCGATTTACCGAATTCCCAGCCCTACTTGCCATGGTTCCTCCTTGAAAATGAGTAGATGTGCTCTAGATTTTGATATGATTAAAGGCCCTCTTTGTTAGCCAAAAAAAATTTCCCTCATTCTTGACCAAAATGATAAAAGCATGATCCTAGTTTGCCCCTTTGAGCCGTCATCTTTTCTTTGATCTAGCCGAATTGGGAGGGGTAAAACATGTGATAATTTGTGAATTTAAGAAATGAGGAGTTGGTGAATAATTGAGGTCATCTTGCTCGAATTGTATCGAAAATGGTTAGCCCTTATAGCTCTTGAAAATAGTTGAAAAATGAGAAGAAAGAGATTTTCAAATTCTTGAGAATTGATGAAAGATGAAAAGAGCATTTAAGGGTAGAAATAGCAAGTAAAGAGGAAGCTAGAGCAAGAAAGAGAAAAGTAAGTGGAGTGTTGTGCAAAATATGACAATTGTGGTTGTCGATTGTTGAAGTTGTTAAATCACATGGGAAGTCACTTTGCCTAAAACTCTCACTCACCCACCAAAGAGCCTCATTACAACCTTGTGAAAGCCCTTTTTGATCTTTATCTTGGAGCACATTGAGCAATAGATAGGCTAGACGAATGGCAAGCCTATGGTAGAACTTATGCATGTCATCAAATTGAGTGAAAACACGTCTCATTTATACACTTGAGCGTTGAGTGCTTCATTTTAAGTCTTTGTGTGAGAATCCGAAATCTCTAAGAGGTTAAATGTTTGACTTTGTTGTAACATGTTCAAATTTGATTGAGAAATGCATTTGCAATTTTGTGTTGAAAAGAATGATTTCTGAGGCCCTTCTAATGTAATCAATTCGCCCTTCCATGTTTGTATTTCTTTTCTTTTCTTTTTGTTGTTTGGGGACAAACAACGGTTTAAGTTTGGGGGGTTGACAAACATGGATATTTCACGATGTTTTGGGTGCTTTCGATGCCAATTGTTAGTGAAAAACTATGTCGTTTAACCTTTTTCCCAAAGTTAAACCATGTTTTGTCGGTTTTTACGCTTGTTTTCTTGTTTTGAAATAATTTTAGGAAAATATATGTAGAATTAGAGTGAAAGGAGCTTTGAACGAGAAAGAGGAGTTCGATACGAGAACGTGGAAAAAAACAGAGGTCAATTCGGAGTTCGGACGAGGGAGAACGGGCCGAAACAAAAAAAAGTGCGCAACCGATAGCGGGATGGGCGCACGGGACAATCCGCCAGGGCTCATGTCGCGCGCAGAAGAAGGAATTTTCTTCTTCGCCGCGCGACCTAGGGGCGCGACCGCGCGCGGCGCTGTAGAATTCTCCAAAATACGTTTTTGCTTCATTTTTCCACCTCATTTCGGATTTATACTCCATAACACTTTTCTCCCACATCAAAAACCTATAAATAGAGCATTTGGGCTCTCTCTTCTAGGTCAAGTTTTCACTCCTCCCACCACCCACACACATTTCCACACTTTTACACACACTACTACCATCCACCATTGTTGGAGCTTGGAGCTTAGAGAAGAAGAAGTCTAGGAAGAAATATTGAAGATCAAGAGTTGGATTTGTCACTTCACCTCTATTCTCTTGCATTTTAGATGTTTTTATTTCTTGATTTCGGATTTGTATTGATTATGAACATGGTTGGCTAAATTCCTCTTTCTAGGGATTAAGCTAGACAATTTGTATGGATTAAAATCTTTGATATTCAAGTATTGTTGAGTTTTCTCTTACCTCCTTGTGTTTGTGGATTTATTTGAGCATTTGGATGATTTGCAACCATTTAAATGAGTTTGTTATGTTGGTTTGGGGCTCGAGAGATGGGTGAATCGACATTAGAACCGAGCACAAGGTGTAATATTGCAATAGCCCGAGAGGGTGAGTGGTTTTGCAAGGGTAGAGTGATCCTAGGTGCTTTTAGGAGTTATAGGCTAGTGTTTGATTGGAGACAACAATCCTAGCTTGTAATCAACTACTTTAGTCGTCCGAGAGGAGACTCGAGTGAACGAGAGATCGCCTTAGGTAAAGAGATAGCAAAACGAGGCTTGAGTGTTGGAATTTTAATCCGTTGCAAGTTGTCGATGCTTAGTCCTTAGAAATTCATCTCTCTTAAGTTTTAAGTCGTTGTCTTCATCTTTATTTAATTTAATTGAGTTCGTTAATTTATTTAATTCCTCTTGTTCGTTTAATTTAGTAATTGTCCCTAAAATCCGATTAGTCTAAATAGGTTAGAGCAACCAAGTAATAGTAGTCATAAGTGTTGAAAATTAGTCTCCGTGGATACGACCTTGCTTGACATTTTCTACATATACACCGTACACTTGCGGTTAACATTTGCATAATTAAAAGGGCGAACAACAGTCAACTTGGCAATAGGATCGTCATTTGTCAACACATCCACTTTCCTTGGGGGATCCCTGGGCTCCGGCCATTGGTGATTGTTAGCCGCCAACTTCTCAATAATATTTATTGCAGCAGGATGTCCTCGATCCAAGATATCTCCTTGCCCTGCTGCATCTAACAAATTCTTTATTGCCTCCTAACATCCATTATAGAACAGCATCACCTTTTCATTGGCTGAAATCCCATGATTTGGACACTTGCGAAACATGCACTTAAATCGCTCCCAAGCCTCATAAAAAGATTCTCCCTCCATTTGACGGAATTGTTGAATTTCCGACCTCAGCTTCATCGTCTTGCTTGGTGGGAAGAACTTGTAGAGGAAAAGATCCACCAAATCGTTCCATGTAGATACTGCATCCGCATCCAAAGAGTGGTACCAAAGTTTGGCTTCATCCCTCAATAAGAAAGAGAACAAGCGCAACTTTATGATGTCATGGGGAACTTGGTTTATCTTGATGGTATTGCAAATCTCCAAGAATTGATGGAGATGAGCAGGGTATCCTCTGCTGGTCGGCCTCCAAATTGATTATGTTGCACCATAGATATGAGTGCCGGCTTAAGCTCGAATGAAGTCGCATCAACTTCCTGACCGAAAATTCCCTTTGTTGCACCACCGGTTGAAACACACCCTTGATAGGGTCTTCAACTTTCTCCTTCAGTGCATTCATGAGTTGTTGTAGTTGCTCTTGCAAAGTTCTGATGGTCTCTTCCGTTGTCGGCACATGTGCATCCATGTTCTTCTCTTTAGCCCTTCTTCTTGAGTTGTTACTACGACAGGTAGCTTCAATCTCCGGATTATAAGGTACCAGTGACAAACCTTATGATCTTCTTTGTATACACTACCTGTCAATCACAACAAAACACAAAAAAATTAGTAAACTAGTAAAAATAAAATATGTCTAAACTAGTATCAAACAATCTAATCGTAATACCACTAGAATAAAAAACAATCCCCGGCAACGGCACCAAAAACTTGTTCACTATTTTCTTTCACACCGCAAGTGTACGGGTGCAATTGTGTACATGGAAGCAAGGTCGTATCCACGGAGATTGTATTAATTCTAGCAAGTACCACTTTCAATTGTTATCCTACTATCTAGACTCTTGAAAGGTGAGATTGGTTTTAATTTTAAAATAAAAAATAAATAAAAACAAATAAAAGAAAGCAATTGGATTTTCAAATAAGAGAAAGGATACCCCAGGGCTTTGATTTCAATGGATAATTAAATGCAAACCTTCATCAATCAATCAATTAACACAAAGACTCGACTCTTCCTAAAACAATCACAAATTTAGTTAAAACCTACTTCCGTGACGAATAAACCGTTGATCACATGCAAGGGTCATCGTTCCCGACTAACATCATATGCATGCAACTTCAAAAAGATTGATTAGATTAAATATTCTCACACAAGACTCAAGACCTTCCGGCTATATTGTAAAGTATGTCCTATGTTCTAGATCACGTGTTAATTATCTTCTTCCGATCTCAAATTAACACATCAAATTATGCAAAATTGGTGATCAAGCAATATGCAAATAATCAACCCAAGAACATAAGAGAGAAGAGAAGGTCGTAATTGATCAATTAATTAAGATTCAAATTCAATCATTCATCTACTCTCTAACCCTAGGATATAAGAAAATTAGCCACTCATAGTCATGGAAAATAACAAATCAAAACAAAAGAAATTCATAATTGAAAACAAAGAAAAACTATAGAAGAAATCTAAAGTATTGCTCGCTTCAATCTTGAACTCTTGAATCTCGTCTTCAAATCTCCAAAAGCTCAAAAGAAAATAAAATTAAAAGTAAAAGTAAGAGTCGAACCGTCCTCCTAATAGTCTTAAAGGACAAGTATTTATAGGAGAAAAATACATAAGTCAATTCCTAATAAGAATATATTACCAAAAATAATAAAAATAATAAAACAATGAAATTTCGGAAGTAAATCCGCCAGAGATGTGCAAGCGTGGACTAATGGAATGCGGCTGCATATGGAGGTCGCACTTTGGGACATAGATACTTCAAAATTTCATTGATGAAGTGCAGCCTCATGTGCGACCGCACATCATCCTTCAGCGGCTGCACATGAGCATGGGCAAAACTGGGGTTGTGCGGATGCACTTGAGGGACGACGGGCGCATATCTACTAACGGCGACAACTCGACCTCTTGCTTCAAAACTTTGTTTCTTGCACCATTTTCACCATCAAACTCCTACTTTAACGTTTCATCAACCGTCCAATCACCATTTTTCATTATTTTGCAATTTTTTCCTATAAAACCATAAAAAATGACAACCGAGCATCACATTCTTCAAAAAAAGTAAAACTTATCAATTATGCTCGATACAAACATGATTTTGCTATACAAGTCAACTAATGTAACACTCTAAAATAGTGTAAAAACCATGTTTGTCAATCGTCTTGAGGACAAAAATCCCAGTGCATATGCACGTGCACCAAATATCAAAATACTAGGATTACGAAACAACCGGTAAAGAAAATATCATTGAGAAATGATGAAAATCTGGTTGATTGAAAATGCCATGAATTCTATGAATTCAAGAGAAATGAGAAATAGAAAAATATTATAATTGTCGACAATACTTTTGCCTCGATAAAATTGCTTATATCAATTTGAAATGATAGTCTGGATCCAGAATCAAAGAGAATAAAAGTGCCATAAGCATTGAGTAAATTTGAAAGAAGCAATTGAGGCAGAGCTTAACTCGCTAAATAAATACATAATCTTTTGCTCTGAAGTACATATGTCAAAGAATGTTGACACAAATGAGTATTTGTACTAAGAGAAAAGAAGAGATGATGAGAAATGAAGCGATGTTAATAGCTCAAAGATTTAGGCAGATATCCTAAATTGATTTTGCTTATATATATATTTTTTCCTAATATGGCATCACGTTCCGTTATTTAATATCTATCGCAGTAATGATATCATTGATTTGCATATTGGTTGGGTCATTGTACGTGAATATATATGAAAGTTCCTAATGGACTCAAAATTTCTAAAAAAGAGAAATATAAATTCACAGCAAGTGTGAATTAATCATTCTGATGTAAGGATATGTGTACTTGTACATTTATCAATAAGTCTTTGAATGACTTTTATCTATATTGATGAAAAAGTCAATTCATACATAAAGAATTTGGAATAGAAGACTTAGCTAAATTTAAGTATTGACTCGATATGAAGATAGAGTATCTCCTAAAGGAGCATATTATTATTACATCAGTCAACATACTTGAAAGGTTATAAAGAGATTTATTTATTATAAATCACATCTAATCATACACTAATGATTGTCTCTTCACTTGACTTGAAGTGAATATGGAAGATAACGATTATATTATAGGGTCAGAAGTTCCCTACTTTGAGTGCAGAGCACAATTCTATCAGATCTGGTATAACATTTAAAAGTAACTTGCTAGCAAGACTTAATGCTCTCATAAGGAGACATTGAAATGATATTGAGAATGTCATTCGTTATCTTGAAGGTTAAATGACCTTAGTCTATTTTATGAAAGAAAAATGTGATTCACATTGGTGGCTACTAGGATGTTGGTTGTTTATCTCATCCTAATTCAATATCTCTCAAATTGGTGTAAGGATATGAGATATATTCCCCACTATTCTCTATGAGAATAATTCAATTTGTGTTGCACAAATGAGTTCTAGAAGAACTATGGCCACAAAAGTTTATTTAGTGATAAATTTGTAGATTTATTCACTAAATCTCCCTCCTAATTTATAAACGAATTACATTTATAGTCGTGAAATATGTTAATTTTGAAGATTATTATCTTCAGGGGGGGTGAGAAACTACTACATATTTATGAAGATTTGGCCATGAAGGTTAATTTTGAGTAATCCTACAGATTATATACTCTAAAGGTCAAATGGTTGTACTCGTGTTTTTTTCCCTTACTAAGTTTTTTCCTTCGATGGATTTTCTTAGTCAAGATTTTTAACGAGGCAATTAATGTAATACATGAGTAAGTGTATGTCATGTAATCTTTTCCTCTATCGAGTTTTTTTTTCATAGAATTTTTCTGAAAAGGTTTTTAACGAGGCATGCACATCACAACAATAATGTCAAATGTGAAGTGTTATACTTGTATAATTGATTTCAACGGAGACTCGCTCAAGTGACAATTTGACGGGCTTATTCACAAAGGTATAGCCGACATCAACATTAAGAAAGTTGGTATACAAGATCGGCATGCAATGACTCAATGATTACAATGATCAAGTTCAAGCGGAGCAGTTGTACTATTTTTCCTTCGATCAGGTTTTGTCCCACTGGATTTTTCTGGAAAGGTTTTAATGAGGCAACATTTATTTTAGGGTTGGTCACTCAAGGGGGAGTATTGTAAATATCTTATAGATATACATCATATGAGTGTTGACCAAGTAATTAACCCTAAAACCCTAGCTGTAAGGGTGTAAATTCGGGACGGGACGGGTACCCTACCCGGAATTTCCGGGTACCCGTACCCAAATTTCTCAAAATTTGCTACCCGTACCCGTCACATTTTAAAAAAACGGGTACCCAATACCCGGACCGGGTTTATGTGGGTCGGGATCGGGTACCCGTATGTACCCGTTTAAAAAAAAATAAAAATATCAAAACTTGTTTTTGGATATTTTTCTACTTGTTTTCTTCATATTTTTTCAATAAAGAAATCTAAGGAGTGGCACAACGTCGACAATAAGAGAGGGATGGGTTGAATGACAGTGGAATGACGGCGAAGGTGTGAGAGAGAGGAGATGAGAAATTGTGAATTGGGAGTGTGAGCGTGAGAGAGAGAGAGAAAGATGCAGCATGCATATTTTCTATTTTGTAAAACATTTCATAAAATAATTAAGAATAATATAAAAAGAATATAATATATAAACGATTGACCTGGTATACGGGACGGGACGGGTAACCCGTTACCCGGAACAACTTCAATTCTCTATCCCGTAACCCGTTCCGTACCCGAAAAATTCGGGTAACGGGTACCCAATACCCAGAAAATTACGGAACGGGTTCGGGTTACCCGGAAACCCGTAACCCGAATTTACACCCCTACCTAGCTGTATACAATTATAAATAGAGGCTTTTGGTCCTCATATTGTACACACTTTCAATACACTTTGAATACATCTGAATATACAAAATTCTTATTATCTTCTATATTCTCTCTTCTCTCTAGTTTATAACAAATTTAAAACTTTTTTGTTGGATCTGTTAAAAAAAAAAAATTGTTTGGATTCTGAGTGTGTATGTCTTGGCATAATATACTATAATATCTATATATATCTATACCTATTATAAAAGAGCCTATTTTATTATAAAATTGGATTTGTCTAATATATTCCATTTATTATATTTATTTTAAGGGCATAATACTCACATTAGTTTAGTCAACATTATTCAAGAGCTTGAGTCTAGAACTTATGGTGTGATTGTGGAGTTGGTGCTTGCAAGTCTTATCTCGTTTGTAAATTTACATTTATCTTTTGTTTATAAAATTGAGATTGTGAGTAAGTAAGTATTACTCCTAATTTTATTTTTGAATTGGAGCATAAGCTTGCTGCTAAACTTAAACTCTAATAATCAAAATTTGATTAAGCTTAAATAACACTATTCAAACACATTACATTTTGGTTTTGGATTTAAAATGAATGGGAACCCGGGCTCTTCAGATCCAGAAGCACGGGTTTGGGCGCAAACTACCGCTATATAAAATGGTGGTATCCACCCGTTTTCAGATTTGAAACCGGCAAACAAGTGGGAAACAAACACATTACTCCGCCTCACCAAATTGCTTGCAACCGATTGATTCTCTGTTCCTCTCAAAATCAAATTATTTCGCGGATTAAATCTCTGCGGGAATCAACCAAAATTCCGAAGATAAAATGGGGAGCAGTTCGAAGGGAGAGTCGGCGAGCGACGCCGAGAATTCCTCTGGCGACGCGCCGGAATCCCAGTCCAAGAGCCTCTTCTCCGAGGGCGAGAAGGTTCTCGCCTACCACGGCCCCCGCATCTACGAAGCCAAGGTACTCTCTCAATCGATTTCTTAGGGTTTTTTTTGTTCTTTAACTGAATTACGTTGCGATATACTGTATATTTTTTTCTTTCTTATTCCTTGCATTGAGTAATTGGAGCTCATTAAATTTGTTTCGTTCTAATACCATGATTGCACTTGAGTATAATTTCAAATGTCGACAACATCTTTATAGCGAGCTTGCCTTCTTAGTTGGTTTAGATGAGATTTCCTTGCGATGGATAACTGTTATATTTGGTTGCTTGGGAGGTTTGTGAATCTCTTAATTCTTGTGAGAACAGTGAACAAGGTGGGCTTGTATGCATATGTAAATGCTGTGAATTCTTGATGTGAAGATTTAGGTTTATGTATGGTTTCATTGCATTTTCTCCTGGGCGTGTTATATTAGTTGCACCCCTGCCCCCTCCCTTTTCCTCTCTTCTTTTGGGGGTAATGTGATGTGATGTTATTATGTTATTTTCTTACCCAATTGCATACCTACCTCACTTTCCAATGGGCATAATTTTGCATAATTACACTTTAATTGCCACCTCTTCAATTTTACTGTTCATGCTCCGTTGATCGTGTTCAAGTCCTACTAACGGGGATTAATAAAGTTTAACCACTGTTGAAGCCTGAGAATTGGAACAATGGAAAATCATTCATGCATGAAATTCAGAATAAGAAAATTTGCTTGCTTAAATGCAATATTTATAATTTATTTCTTCTGCTTCGACTTGGGGTATGTTGTCTGTCGACTCTGTCCTCTTTATAGAGTATCATGGCTCATTAGCATAAATATCATGGCTTATTATAAATTTGATTGTGTCAGCCTCCTATCACTTTCATGTGTTAAAATTCCGAGGATTACTATTTTGGCACCTAAAGTTACAAATTTTACTACAAGATAGTTCATGCTAGCATATCGACTGCAATTGTCGATAATGCATGTTCTCATGTTTGAATTGGTTTGAACAGGAAACATGATTTAAATATTTTTATGCTTATTATTTTGGATCAGGTGTTAGTGGTATTATTATTGAGGATCAGTTCCCCCCCCCCCCTTCTCCAACTAGTTGTTTGCTACATATTATTTGATTTATTCTTAGTTGAAAGTTTTCTCCGGTCACAGAAATAATTTTTCATTTGCTGCTCTTTGATGTCTATAAGGTTCAAAAAGCAGAGTTCCGGAAGAATGAGTGGAGATATTTTCTCCATTACCTTGTAAGTTTATTTCTTGCTTTTCTCTTTTCACTCCCAGTTGTTTTTGATTGCCTATTAACTGATACCATGTGTTTGTACTTTTTGATCTATGCTCTTTCTAATAGTTTGTTAATGTCATCAATATTATGATCTTCTGGACTTATTTGTAAAATGATATACTGCTGGATTTACTCTAATAGATAGTTTATTTTGTACAGGGTTGGAATAAAAAGTGAGCGTGCTCCCATCCCTACATTTCCTTCTTTTGTTTATCAGACTTGAAGGTCCTATCTCAGTCACTTTTGCTTATCCATCCACTTATACAGTATGATGAAAAATAATCTGTATTAAGCCCTCAAACTCTCTACAACACATTATATGCATGTAATAGATGTCATATTACCAATTTGTTAGAATGCAGTGAGAAGATATCTAAATACATACCGATTATTTAATTCTTGATAATTTTTCGATGCTGGGGTAAGTATAATATACATAGGTCTTTAATATAATTTTACCAATAATATTAAAGAAACCTTTCTTCCCTTATGCTTCAGAATTTTGGTAACAAACCCTTAAATCTGATAAAAATAGATTATTTTTGGGCCTAGGGTTAGCTGATTCAAAGTCCAGCAAGTGTTGCCATGTTAATAGATGTAAAAATAAAAAAATGGATTTTTTGGCTATACTGGTATAGTTTCTCTGGTATCACTAACTAAAACGTTCAATATGTTGCCAATTAGTTGGGATGAATGGGTGGGCATGGATCGGCTGATGAAATATACTGAAGAGAATATTTTGAAGCAACAGGCCCTTGATAAGAAAGCTGGTGTGGACAAGAGTACTAAATCAGGGCGTTCTGCTCAAGCAAAACCAAAAAGTTCAGCTGGTATGCCTCTTTGTCTTTGATAAGCTAATTTCGCAGGGACTCTTGAAACTGGTGTTTCTTCATCAGATAACTGTTTATGCCTGGTGAGCTGGTTTTTGTTGTAGTAACTTAGTTTCTACTCCACTTTATAGATGCCAAAGTGGATAAAGAGGAGGCAAAGACCACAGGTAAAGTGGTAACTGGTTCCAGGTTTCTTCATTGACATTGTGTTGTTATTTTCCACTTGCCACCTTCATATCTTCTTCAATAAAAACTGGGACTTCTTGATCCATAGTTGAGTAGGCAAGTAGAGGCTAAACTAGATTGCAAAACTGGACGTGCTAGTATTTGGTGTAGACTATGTAGTTAACCTCTTAATGAGATGAATTGAATGAGCAAACTTTGGAACTTTGCCATATATCTATTCTGTGTATATTTACCTTTTGCTTATCATGATTTTGTAGCTACAAAGGGGAAAAAGCGAAAGACTGATTCAGGAATTGAGGTTTGTTCTGTCCTCATCTATGGTTGATACCTTGCAATTTTCAATTGAAGGTTACTTTATCTGCACATAGATGCACGTGCATATGTTTCTTCCTCTTCATTTCTGATTCTCTCTTATGTCTCTTTATATATTAATATTTGTTAACTTAGTGGAAAATAGTTGCTTAGATTTTGGATGATTCTAATTCTAGTTGGTCTAATATTTGTTCTATTTCATACTCCCTCCGTCCACCAAGAGTGTGGTTTTTATTGGGTGGTACGGGTTTTAAAAAAAGTAAGGTAGATGTTATTTGAGTGGAAAAAGGGGTCCACCATTTTGAATTTGTGTGAGGTTTAAAATATAAGAGAGTATGTGGGGTCATTTCCCTAAATGAAAAAACCACAATTTTCGTGGACGGACCAAAAAGGAAATCTGACCACACCCTTTGTGGACGGAGGAGTATATTATAACTTTTTCCCGCTTATCTCCTTAATGTTAGAGTTATGTGCAAATATAGAGAGAAAAATATACCAAAGTAAATTTATATCTCTGATTCGTGGAAATTGCTATATCTTCTCTTTAGAGCTCAATTATCTTCATATGCTTATGCTATTCTGCAGATTAAAAGTTATTTATCATTGCAAATTAAGCTAAATGTTATGCTATTTGCAACAGTGAACCCCTTATATATTGATCTCCCATGAATTTGGTCTACTCATTTTAGGACAACCCTGCAACAGAAAAACTCATCAAGATTCAAATTCCACCCAGTCTGAAGAAACGATTAGTCGATGATTGGGAGTTTATCACTCAGCAGAACAAGGTAATTGTATTTGTTTGCTAGAGCCTAGAGGATGCATTATTTAATTTGAGTGATGAGCTGTAAAATAAGAAAACACTTAATGAGTAACAGTAATTAATAAGAGCCAGTTATTGGATGAACCATTGTATTTGCATATCAGTTGGAAGTTATTAGTTATTTAGATTAATCTTTAATTGACATAAATTAATGAATACAACTTGACATTGAAACTAAGAATGAAAGTATTATTCAATTTGAATGCTTCACAACTTGTAATGCTTTCCTTAATTCTGAATCAACCTGCTAATGAATAAATCCGATTCTGTGAATATGCTCCACACTTGAACTAGTTGATTAGTTTTTATTGCTTCTTAGCTGCCATAAATTGTGTTAAAAGCTTATTTAAAATTGCGTGGAGAAATAGTATTAGATGCTCTAATTATTTGCCCATAATCAAACTCGCATCTGCTTCTTCAAATTTTTATGCAAGATATGTCATATGTGGAGCATTATTTACCCACCAGGCGATTTATATTTAGTTTATGCCATACCAAACTACTATATTTCCTTTTTATGGATTATTTTACAAAAATGATCCTCTTTTTACTTAAAAGTTAAATTCTGATAGGAGTAGTATCAGGAATGATGTGTTTTTTTTTTACCTAATGTTGATGATTTTTTCCTCTAAACCTGTCATCTGATGTCCATCAATATTTCATGAGTTAGATGTAGTCCTGGATTTCCTGAGGATACTGTAGAAGGAATTTTATTGCTGCCCATTTTGTTTGTGCTTCCTGGATTTTGAATTCTATTTTGTGTCTCAGTGTAAGTAAATCATACATATAAAGGTTTTTTCGGTTGCAGCTTGTGAAACTTCCCAGATCACCAAATGTTGACGATATATTGACGAAATATCTTGAACACAGGTCCAAGAAGGATGGCATGTGAGTTTCTTTTCTCATCTGAAACTTGCCTATGGATGTAAACAACTATCTGCCATGTTTCTCTACTGGTCATACAATTATGGATGAGCAATTCTGGATATCTAGTTTCAGTTAGCTGACAAAAATCAACAGTTTCAGTGAACAAATGGTTGAACAAAAATCTTTAGTACTTTATTTGTTAATCGTGAACCATTTAATTGTTTGATGAGTGGGTATTGATATAGATTTCATGTTCATGACGGCTGATAATGCATACTATATCCCTTCATGTAGGGGGGGAATGCATTAAAGATATAAAGCAGGGCAATTTTTGAACTTTTTTTTTTTTTTTGCTCTATTGTCTTTTGAGGAATATATTGTTTGAAAGTCCAATTGAACAGAGATCGACTTGTTGAATGGTTAGTTATAATTAAATATCATTTCCTGAAAAATGTTAATATTAGCCCGGTTGGTTAGTCTCCCGTACATTGTGGAGTAGTTTGATTTTATGTTCTTCATTGTATCTTTTTAAAGTAGGGAGTTGCAAGTAGTTCTTGTTTATTAGGATGAGTCTTAATAAAACTTTAGTTGCGTGCATAGTATGAAAAATGAGTAAATGGCCAGCTCATTTGTTTACTTTACTTGTCTGGTTTTATGTTGTAAGAGTGCTACGTCTTTTAGATTTTAGTGGAAGCAAAGAAAGATTGTTTCTTGAAATGTTTAATTATACATGGTTATTGATCCTTGATGATGTGTTTGCATGAGTACAGGATGACAGATGTGGTTGGAGAAATTTTGAACGGTTTAAGATGCTATTTTGACAAAGCATTGCCAGCTATTCTTTTGTACAAAAAAGAGCGCCTACAGTACCGAGAGGCTGTTTCAGATAATACATCTCCATCAACTATATATGGAGCTGAACATTTGTTGCGCCTATTTGGTATGCTTATTGTCAACTGTAATTTAGCAAATCATATTGTTTGTGGTTAAGTATGTTTGTGAATGTGCTATATGATTTTGATACTTCTAATTTGCATTAGTAGAATGCTTATTATGCTGAGAAAATGTTTTTCTTGTTGAAGTTTCACCTTTTTGAAAGCATATTCCGACTTGTTTTCTTGGTGTCTGATTATTGTATGTTTTGGTTCTATTATTTGCAGTGAAGTTGCCAGAGTTGTTGGCATATGTGAAAATTGATGAGGAGACTTTGATTCGATTGCAGCAGAGATTGGTCGAATTTCTCAAGTATGTTGTTAGTCTTCTTGTTTGAGTCATGACATCTACTGCTCTGGTTATGCTCATAGATGGTGACAAAAACATAATAATGATATATATTTCAATTTATTGTGCTGCTATAAGGTTGTGGTTGGTCAACTCCTTGTATATAGTTTTAGAAGAATAAAAAAGATGTTTAAAATTTAAATTTTGGATTCAAAAGCAGTAGAAACTAACTCAGGCTCCAGCTCTTTTAGTATTTGAATCTTGTAAGAATAACAGTGTCTGTCTTGTCTCTCTGTTTTCTGATAGCCCTGCTTATTGGGAAAGGGGCAATAATCCATACTTGCGAGCAACTGACTTGTTTCATATACCATACTGCACATATTTCCTGTTGCTTTTTATTTATTTATTATTTATTTTTTTTCCTGAAAATGAAAATTGTGGTTTCGAGTATCATACTTATTGGTGTTTCATTTTCAGTAACTATTTGATAGAATTCCTTTTCCTGATAACCTTCCACATCAGTTCTGGTTCACTTGATTTGAGTCTGCAGACATGGTTTAGCATTCATTTGGAATTCAAAGTTGAGACATTTTTATATTCCAGATCTGATTTATATTCAATTTTCCAATGCTTTACACTACTACCTGCGGTGGTCTTTTATGTAGGTTTCTGCAAAATAACGAGAGCACTTTCTTCCTCTCTGCGTATGATGGTCCTAAGCTTACTGAAGGAGGTGGCAAGGGGAAGGATAGTTGACTCGACAGTCGACAATCAACTCATCGTTCCAGTTATAATTCTTGGCTTCAATATGAAAGCCTTTATGAGTAAGCATGTTGTTGTTTATAGGATCTTTAACAAGCAAAAACTTATTGTTGTAACAACATATATTTGTTTTAGAAGGATTACTAATTTTTTCTTTTCACATTCTAGATGTAAAACAGCACCACACCATCACTTTCAGTTGTAATATACTACCTATATTTGAGACAGAGAATATATACACTTTATCCTGATGATCTTATTTTTAGCAATATGATTTTTAGTCCATGCAATTTGACATGTCTAACATCATTTCGAGAGAGAAAAGAGGTTCAGTTGTGAATTCTAAACGCAAATTAGCAGAGTTTAATATATGTAGTGGTGGGTGAGGGCTACTATTTAGGTAAATAAGTTTATAAAGTAAGGATAAGGAGGGATAAGTTGTCCAAAAATAAGTAGGAAGTTATTTTATGGACGATCCAAAAAAAAAAAGGTTAGTTAGGAAGTTATTTAATATTTACAAGATTTTACTAGTCTAAGTCTTCCTTCATTGCATGATGTTAATTGCCATGGAATGTTGAATAAAAAATACTCCCTCCGTTCTTTTATAAGTGTCCCCCACCGTCAAATTACACATACCAAGAAAATAAAGAAATTTACCTATATAACCTTATTAATTACTATCATTAATGTATACATACAACTAATTAACAAATTACTAGAAGCATTAAATAAGGATAAAATTGGAAAAATGTCATTAATTTACTCTCAAATTTTGAAATAGGACACTTATAAGGAAACAAAAAATTGAGCTAAATAGGACATTTAAAAAAGAACCGAGGGAGTACTGATATTTAGATATCTTATACCTCTCATTACGAATTTAATTGTAATTCTGACACTAAATACAATTCAACATGTTTGTCCGTATCATTAATATCTCTTACAATAAATGCTGAGTACTACAGAAACATTATTGAAGAGAAATTTATCATATGTGAACTGTCGCACTATTTTTTACGCTGTAAAAGGACACATTACTTAAAAATGTATCGCCTTTCGCAAAAATTGCATTTTGCTTAATATTAAAATGGCTATAAAGTTGGCAGGCAGACTTTTTAGAAAGGTTGGGGGGGGGGGGGGGGAAGAGAATAAAGTTAACTGGGCATCTGAACCATATTACTTTGTCGTCAATATTGCGATCCGTTGATATTCGTTTTTTTTAATTAGAAATTATTAATGCATCTTATATCAGTAAACCCGCTTTTAATAATGGCAAAAACTCTTATACATCATGATGTATCAAACATCTGGTTCAATCCGACCTGACGGGTCAATGTTGATAGGTCAATTGTCAACGTTGACCGCATTGACTTTTTTATTTTATTTTTTAATTTTTTTTAAGAGTCGAGCGAGGGGAGCCGAAGGCCTCGGAGCGAGCTAAAAAAGATTAATGTTGCCACAATCATTATCTATAAATTAAAAATCGGAGCCGAAGGCGGTGAGGAAAAAAACGAAAAAGTCAACGGTCAGACGTTGACCGATCAACGCTGACCAGATCGGGCGGGTTGGGTGGGGTCACGGGTCGGGTTGAACCGGATGTATGGGTACATCATGATGTACCCATGTGCAACTCTTTAATAATAGTTTAAATAAATTATGAGATAAAAACATAATTCGAAATGAAATATCTCTCAAAGTTCTGCAAACAATCCATGGGGTATATACAGATGGTTAGTAGCTAGAATATCCACATTAAATGCGCTTAACTCGTAATACATAATTAATGACTCAAACAAAAACAACCTATAACTTATACATATACATATCTAATTAATGTGTTCGGATAGCCGCCGGTCATGTGGCTTGTGGGAGAAGTGTATGAAACATGATAGTGGCACCAACACTTTTCCATACATGTAATTCAATTCTATTCCCTCCGTCCCATTATTCTTGTCTTGTATTCCTTTTTGGGTTGTCCCGTTATTCTTGTCCTGTTTCCATAAAAGAAAATATGCTTCTCTCACAAAAAGTTATGAGCTCCACCACTTTCTATTTTTTTACCCTTTAAACACTCTTCTCCTTAATATCCGTGCTCAAAAGAAATGAGACAAAAATAATGGGACGGATGTAGTATTAATTTACGTGCAAAATATTAGTAGTACATAACTGAAGATTCATATAAAGTCCAGCTCATTATCAAAAAGTCCAAATTATTTCTAGTTCATTTCTAAAAGGTTCTTTTTTTTTTAAACTTTATTTGGAGATTTTTTTTTTTTTTTTTTGCTTTAGAATAACGAAATTTCTTTCAAACAAAACTTAAACTGATTTTCTATTTCACTCTTGATTTTCTATTTCACTCTTGAGGAATCCGATTAGTTTTCAGTTCTAGCTCTTAACTTTGCTTCTTTAAATAAAACTCAAAAATCACACTAGCAAAAGGAAACCGTCCTATTCTTGACTCATTTCATTCAATCTTTATAGTTAGATATTGAATCGAACGTAATAATTATCCTCAATATAATATCAAGTTGGTGTTTCTTATTATTCATGGATTTTGTATATTACTTACCGAAAATAATGTTAATGTAATTCGACAATTTTAAGCTAAGTCATCCTTTTGTCGTCGCAGTGTCATGGTTTTAGTGTATAATTTAATTTCAATCACCTACTTTTCTCCTATTGCAAAACTCATAGTTTCTTTTGTGTCTTTAATTAATTTATCGTTACAAAAAGATTTAAAATGTAGAGTGATGCTATTCGGACATAAATTTTGTAATTAAAAAAAAATATGAAAAAGAAAATAAGTAATATGAAAAAGATTAATCGTGAAATAAGGTAAAAAGTTGCATACTTTTGAGTAGAAAACGAAGCGGCAATAATGTAAAATGATTGATGATAAAAGGTATTTATGAAAATATTAGATAAAATGATTGATGATAAAAGGTATTTATGAAAATATTAGATAAAATGATTGATTAAAATGATTTTATTAGATAAATCTTAAGTTAAAATTATTAATATACATTTTTATGTCCGGACATATATGTCCAAAAAGTATTATTGTAAAATGTATCCTTGTAAGAAATATTTGGATGTAAAAAACAAATAAATAATAAACAGAAAAGAGAGACAAGTTTGAGTCTAGAAAGGTTGCATGAACATCAAAAGACGACGTATTCATGAACACCACAAAAATAATACATAAAAAGTGAGATAATATATAGGGTGTGGATCTAGTGAGAACCACTTCTTATGAGAAATAGGAACTAATCCTGACCACTCATTTACAAAGAATGTGTGGCTAGAATTAAATCTAAGAATTTAACATGGATTCAAAGATAAGGAATGAGGACTATTTTAGGAAGAAAAAAAAAGAAGAAAGAAATACAGCAACATATTCATCACCCCTCCCTCACGTTCAATCTCCTTTTCTCCCTCCATCTTCTCTTTCTCTCTTCACCACCATCACTGTCGATGTCGCTGATGCTACCACCGCCACTGCTGGACATCGTTGCAATCTTCTTCTACTTATTCTTCTTCTTCTTCCTCCCTCTCTCTATTTTTTTTTTCCATTTGCAGTTGCTTCTACTTCCTCCTCCAATCTCTCTCTCTCTCTCTATCTTCTTCACCACCACCACCCACCGTCATCGCTAGCCACCACTCCATCGCTAGATTAATGGAGTAGATTCAATTCGATGAAATAATCTTGCTGGATTTGAAGTGTGTAAGAGATATTTGAAGTGTGTAGGAGATATATTCAGCATATTGGAGAGAGATTCAGCTAGTTTGATGGCTCAATTTGAAGTTTTTTTAGATAAATTTTTTGTCGATATTGAAATCCTAAGCGGCGACGACGGCGGTGGTCTACCGGCGGATTCTGGGGGCAGTGGAGAGTTGGTGGTGGGGAAGAAATGAAGTGTGGGCGAAATTTATTAAATTTGTAACTATTGTGAAATGTACATTGAACAGATTAGTGGTATATATGCATTATGTTATTAATATTAATGTATTACATTAATATTTTTTGTGCATTATAAGCTGATGCATTGATGTATCAAAAAATACACAATGTAATGCATAAATCTAAATAATGTAATGCACAAATATCATATACGTAATGTATTAGTTGTGGTGATGGGTATTTCCTGCACTAGAGGATCTATAACTATATATAATGAATGATACATGTAAAAAAAAATACACAGTTGCATAAATCTAAACAATATCATATGCGTAATGCATTAATTGTGGTAATGGGTCATTCGCTTATGTGCATATAAAATTTCATATTGATGCATCACGTTAATCGTATTAATGCATCATAAAATTATGCCAGAACATTAAGTAACAAATACGAATACGATATATATAATGTTTTAATTGTATAGGTACACACTTTATAAGTTTTTATTTTTTGAGGATACACACTTTATAGATTTTGTTTGTTATATAGACCATAAATGGAGTGTAAAAGCTATCATCCAAATTAATAAAAAAAATTGATGCATCAGAATGTGATATTGATGCATCACTTTACACTGATTAATGCATCGCTTTACACTGTTTTGTGCATCTCGATTTTGCACAGGATAAAACAGCGAAAATTACCATAATAGCTTTACTTAAGTAAAAAAAGCGGGATTGACCAACTAAAGCGGGTTTGACCAATTAGTTATTAGATATCCATAGTTCTTAGAGTATGGATAGCTTAGATTGATTCCTAGTTCTCATATAAATAGGAGTTCCTATTTGATCCTCTCCCTATATATATATATATATATATGGAAGAGATCATATGTAAAACTATTTTCCTGTAAGAAATAAGAAGAGATCTGGACCATTGATCTTTGTAGATCTACGGTTGTCATTGAGCGGTGCATTATAATTAAACATGAAATCCATTATCGTAACAATGCATTGTAATAAATTAAAAATGCATTATTATAACAGTGCATTGTAATAAGACATAAAATACATTATTTTAGTAAATAAAATGCATTATTATTATTTTTTACAGGAAAAATATTTTGTACGTGAACCAACCCCTATATATATATATATATATAGGGTGTGGATCTGGTGAAAACCAATCCTTATATGAGAAATAGGAACTAATCTCAACCACTTATTTGCAAGGAATGTATGGCTATGATTAAATCTTAAAATCTGACATGGATTACAAAATAAGGGGTGGAAGGCTATTTTGGAAAACAAAATTTCACCAGACCATCTTCTTCACCTCCGCTTGTTCAATCTATGTTTCTCCTTCAATCTTCTCTATTTCTCCCTTCACCACCACCATCACTGTTGCCGTCGCCACCATCGACCGACATCGCTGCTGCCGACACCACTTTCGTCATTGCACACTACTACAATCACATCTCTGTCTCTCTCTGTCTCTCTCTCTCTCTCTCTCTCTCTCTCTCTCTCTCTATTATATTGAAGCTCAAGATACTTGGGGTAGTTCAGCAGCAGAAATGTTGGATTTCAGGGGAGTTGATAAAGCTATAAAATGTCATGGTTAGATCAATTCACACAGTAAGTTTGAGAAAATTCTGTAATTGATATTTCATTTCTTTTTCTTCTCTAATTCTCCTCATTTCCTGGTGGTTTTCTTTTTTCTTGGTGGGTTTTCTCAAATACTAAAAGAACATAAAAAAAATGAAATACATGTAAAGTTGTTAAGATTTAGAATCTCTCTCCCATTGATGATCTTCACACAGTTGAGCTTCTGCTTGTTCAACTCGCCCATGTCTCCATTTTCATCGCCGCCTTAGCTCGTCTGTGTATAAAGAGCAGTACACAGTACGTGTAATGCATAAATTTAATAAATGCAATGCACAAATATTATATACGTAATGCATTAATTTCTGATATTGCGTTTAGCATACTATAACAATATTATTTAGAAATATAAAATTGTGTTAGTGTTATAACGAATGATGTTACATGACAAAAAAAAATACACAATACAACGCATAAATCTAAACAATATAATGATTTTTTTTTTTTCACAAAATCTCAAAAACCTCGTTCATACCAATTGATTGAAATGTATTCTTTTAATTTGATTTGTTCTTCAAAATCGATGTTGACGAATTGATTGTCAAAGAAGAAGACCATTATTGAAGGTGTGTGTGCTGATTACTCTTTCGTCGGAGAAGGAGAGAGATGACTTGTTGGTCGAGAGTCAAAGAAGACGTTGTATATGGCTGGAGGAGTCGCCATTGAGATATTGGAGGTCAGACGACAATGCTGCTATATTATCTTTCTTACATTATTTACTAAATTATCATATGGAATCAGACATGACAAATAAAATCAAGCTGCAAATTATATCAAATAATTAGTTGCAGACCGTAAAATAATTGGTGATCACTTGTTCCAATATAAATTTGTGATACAATAAGAAATGAAGACATGTGCAAAACCTAGATGCACTAAACAAAATAAGTAAGAATCCTGCATTTAAACCAAAACTTGCTAAAACAATATGCATTATGTTATGAATATTAATGCATTATCAACATTGATATTATTTACGCATTGTATATTAAAAAAATATACAATGTAATTCGTAGTGAATGACACTAATTAAATCGAAAGCATCGTATAAGGTCATCTAGTGCATCAACTTTGTACACAATGTAATGCATAAATTTAAACAACGTAATGCACAAATACCATATACGTAATGCATTAATTGTGGTGATAGATCATTTGTGCATTTATAGTTTAATATTGATGCATCAAGTAAATCGTGTTAATGCATCAAAAATTTTGAAAAGAACATCAAGTAATAAATACGGATATGATATACGTAATGCATAATTAATTGTGATATCATATACGAATGCAAATACGATATACGTATTGCATAAATGAATGATACTACCAACAAAAACATGCCTAGTGTAATACATACATCTAAACAATATAATGCAAAATAAAAATATAATTAATGATACTACGTGTAAAAAAAATATTGGATGTAAATGCATAATTTAAACAGTTTAATGCACAAATATTATATATATAATGCATTAATTGTGGTAATTAGTCTTTCACTATTATGTGCATTTAAAGTTTCATATTAATGCATCATAAAATTGTACTCAAAATAACAATTAATAAATACGAATATGATATACTCCCTACGTCCCGCAATAAGTGGCCACATTTCCTTTTTGGGTTGTCCCGGGATAAGTGGTCACTTTTCTTATAAGGAAATATGCCTCTCTCACAAAAAGTTGTTGGTTCCACCACTTTCTATCTTTTTACCCTTTAAACATCATTCTCCTTAATATCCGTGTCGAAAAGAATGTGGCCACTTATCATGGGACGGAGGTAGTACATAATATTTTTATGTATAAGTACACACTTTATAAAATGTGCTTTTTCTTTATAAACCATGTAAAAAAATATTATTTGTTCCACACTGATAAAAAAGAATTAATGCATCAGAAATGTGATATTAATGCATCACATTTCACTAATTAATGCATCACTTTACACTATCTTATGCATCTCGTTTTATAAACTCTATAAAACAGCAAAATTACCATAGTAACCTTACTTAAGTGAAAAGATGCGGGATTGACCAACTAAAGCGGGTTTGACCAATTAGTTATGAGATTAAATCATATCCATAGATCTTAGAGGATGTATGGCTTGGATTGGTTCCTAGTTCTCATATAAATAGGAGTTCCTATTTGATCATCTCCCTATATATATATAGGAAAAGGATCATATAAGAATTGATCTTAACCTAAGAAATAGGAATAGATCTCCACCATAGATCTACAAGGGATGGAGGGTCAGATTTGACCCAGGTCAAACCGGGTCGGATCCGGATCAACGGGTCAGACCCGGTCAACCCGTTGACTTTTCAATTTTTTTTAAGAGTCGGATGATATGCACCACACTATACAATGAGATGCACCACTAAATGTATTGGGATGCACTATTTTTTAATTTTTTAATATTCTTTTTTCACTATTTTTATTTTTTATTTTTTATTTTTTATTTTTATTTTTATTTTTATTTTTTTTCAAGAGTCGAGCGAGGGGAGCCGAAGGCCTCGGAGCGAGCTAAAAAACATATAATGTTGCCACAATCATTATCTATAAATTAAAATCGGAGCTGAAGGCGGACACAAAAAAAAATCCCAAACACTTGCTTATTGATATGGTACGAATACAATGATTTGAAAAGTAGTTTGATTTCATCATACCAAATCACCCCAAGATTTTCCCTCGTTTGGATATAGTTATACACACACACATAGTGTATGAGATAAATCTCTATGTATTATGAGATGCACCACAATGCTTTTTGAGATGCAACACTATGTGTAATGAGATGTACCATCATGTATAATAAGATGCATTACAATGTGTAGATGCAATACACTGTGTAATGAGATGCACCACAACATGAAATGAGATGCACCACACTTTAATAAAAAAACGAAAAAAAAAATTCGAAACATAAAAAAATAAATAAAAAAATTTAAAAGTCAACGGGTTGACCCTGGTCCAACCGGGATCCGACCCGTTTCAAATCTAGCCATCCATCTATTGTGGATCGAGGGTTAGGATTTATTCCTATTTCTTATTTTAAGGACTCTTTTTCACTAGAACCACTCCCTCTATATATATATAAATGAAGTATCTAATGCAATTAAAGAAAAAACTAACTAGTTTTATAAAATTTGACGACCGCTCTTGTCCACGATTCTATTAACTTATAAGATTTTTGAAATAAGTTTAGCCAAACACCCTTTCAGTGTGACAGTCACCGGACATGGAGTGTATGAAATGGAAACTGAAAACTCGAAACGAGAGCTTAGAGCAACTAACAAATCAGAGGTTTGATTTCAACCAAAATTCCAAAAATTTCTGGTGGTCCAATTTTTTATCTTGTCTCATTCAAATCAAAACAAATTAAAGCAAGTAAAGTCACTGTAGTTCCTAGCACTTTTTTTTTCCCTCGAACTATATCTATTTATATTTAACTAACTAAGATTATGTGCATGGCACGTAAAAAAAATCAAATTATTGATGAACTCTTCATTTTATCTTTACAGTAATATTTATTTTCCTTAGTACCTTTTCTGAATCACAATTTTACAATCGTAACTTCATATATTCATTAATAAGTGTATAAGATTAAGAATAGACCAATTATTTATATATAAAGAGAACTTGGGAGTAATATTATGTTATGACCTTTCAAAAGGTACAATGTAAAAAATATAATTATATTTAACTTGATTTGGTAAATAAAGTCTACACTTTAATCTATTTATTTCTTTTTACGCGGTCATTTTGTAGCTAGTATAAAACTCATAAAATAAATTAATTCGATATAGTTGAGTAAACTTAACTTTCCCCTAACACAAAAAGTTGTTTAGATAGTCCCGTCAACTAACGGATCTAAGTTAACACATTAGGATATTTTTTTTAATATTCGATCAGCTAATATATTTTACATTAGTTATGAATCCAAGCTGATATGGTATAATAGATCCAAGTATGAGGATATTTGACGAGTCATCTTAAATGGTCGAAAACCATATCAAGCTCAAAATCAAGCACGCGATTTACAATTGCTATATGAGTTTTAAAGAAGAATAAATCTATGCACCCATATTATGGCTAGCCATAATTTGATTTAATAATAATAAAAAATCGGTTTATTTAAACTTTTTTGGTTCTAAATGACTTATAATATTTAAAATATTTAATTTATACAAATTTACCTTGATATATTTGGATTTGGACGTAACATAAATCTCAATAGAGATAATAAAGGTAATACAAAGATTTTTGTTTAAAAAATAAAAAAGAAATATATTTATATTAATCATGATAGAATTTAAGTCAAAAATATAAACACTAACATAAAATATATAATCTTACTTTTATATGAATCAAATATCTAACAAAAATGGTCTATTTTCATTTAATCGACCAAATTATGGCTAGCGACATCTATACTAATACTAAATAAGAGAGTTGTAGCTTTATTAACAAGATTACCCTTTTCCCTCCAAAACCAATTTAGTGGATAATAGGTATTGACTTAAAGTCATTTTATAGGTAATGAATAATATATGATGGTCAATTACTATATACCTCCTTTCTTGATTATCATTTTTTGGCTTAAAAAAATTGAATTGTTTAATAAAATTGAATGGTTATGGATTTTGCTTATTTAATTGAATTTTTGGGATTATATAATTAAATTTCTACTTTTTATATTTATTATTTATATAATAAATGTTCTAATTTAACACAACACTATTTTGACTAAGATATGTAATTTTTTTTAAAACAATTAGTGCAATGAATAGTTGCCAATTTTTTTTTATTATTTTCATTGTTTAAATTCCTAAATATTTAAAAATATAATAGTGAAAAAAATATTTAAAAGACAGTTAAAAATATATATTTCGATATGTTTAGAAGTTACCAAAAATGAAGAATTATTAAAAATGCTAAAATTGGTTGAAATAATTATGATGATTGTTCATCTTTAATTCTAATGGCATTTTGAAATGGATTTTAATCGAAATTGCATTTTCAAATATATATAAAAATGGTTTTCTCTATTTTTGTGTATTGTAAACTGAAAAATAAATGTATAAATTTTTAAATACTTATATATTTTAAATGAAGACATACACACAATATTGGTTACTGGAAATATTTTGTACAAAGAATTTCTCAATAAGAAGTGTATGTCATAATTATTAATATTATTTGGACTGAATGTTTCTTTTTTAAAAATATTGATGTAATGCATGAATTTTATATTTTATTGTGTTATTTCATAATTAACATATTAGATGATTAATGCATTTTATGTGTGACATACAGTTTTTTGACAATTTTATGTGGATATTTCAAGAGTTTCAAATTGGAAAGGTTTGAATGTATTGGTGTGTGGTGTTATGTAAAAAGAAATTTTTCATAATGTTTGATACTCCCTCCGTCCACGAAATATATAGCACAACTTTAGTGGCACGAGAAGAACATGAACCAAATGGACATAATATACATTTCGTGGACGGAGAGAGTATGTTGTATTTGTTAATGTTATACTTAGAAATGTCCTTATTAATTTCTATACTGAAAAACTAATATATTATTATTCTCTTTTATTGCTTGAAATTTTATACTCCCCCCGTCCATGACTCCATGAAATATAGGTCACGTAGGATGTGATTTTAATAAATGTTAGGTATGTAGTATTTGGGAGTAAAGAAAGAGACCCACTATAATGAGTAGTTGTGAGGTATAAAATAATGAATGTGTGTGGGGTATTTTCCCAAAAGAAAAGTGATATAAATATGATGATCACCCAGAAAAAATATCGTGGATGGATGGAGTAATTAATACTCCTTATTATTTATATGATTTGATAATTTATATATTATATATTTTTAAAATGCATTATACCGTGCAACGCACGGGTGCAATACTAGTTATGGTCAAATAGCATCACTCTTTAAAGAAAGCCCAATCTCTTTCATATGTCTGATTATCACTATTTGTGGATATATATATATATATATATATATATATATATATATATAGTTTGGATTTGGCATGGCTTATATTAATTTGATACTAAGGGGGCGTTTACTTTACGTGATAGGATTGACTATATGAAGGATTAGATGATCAAACAAGCTAAAAAATAATCAATCCATCAAAGTAAACGATGGATTAACCTATACTATTTTTATCTATCTATCATATCACTCAAATTAAACGCTACCTAAATATCTATCGAGTTTATGATTAAATTCCTCATCTTATTAGTCTTGACCCATCGATCTAACGAGTTTTGACTCTTCCTAAAATAGGACATAAACTCTAATGTTTAAAATCTAAAAAAATTAACATAAAACATTGAGTGGCTCATGTCATGTGTAGTAGGGCTAGCTCCTAGCTGTTGCGCGTTAGTCGTTAGATCTATGTTCAGTTCCCAGATCTTAAAGAGTAGCATAGCGTTGGCCTCTAATTAATTCTTACAATTATAATACGATCCCATGTTCATAATTGTGCAATAACACGCAAAATCATTAATCCAACAACCACTTTTGTTCGGTCAACGAAAAGATTAAAAAATAAATGGTTAGAAAAAATATACTTTCACAACTTCATGTGGCCATTTAAAAGTTTCCATGTATTTATTTACCATATATATATACACATTCGTACATAAATAAAACAACATGATTGTCAATTCACAAAGAAGAAAGACATCATTATTATATCAAGTACTTTCCCCTGTTTAATTTTTGCTATCATCAATGTCTCATTACAGAGTATTTTGGTTTTCGGTTAGCAAGTTCTGGTGAACTATTATTGTTATTACTATTATTTTTCCACCACACACCACATGGTCCCTTGGACTGATATCATAAATCTCACTTATTTCTTAATACATTTTCTCTCTCATACCTTTTTCTCTTTCTCTTTCTCTCTCTTCCCCTCTCCCTCTCCCTCTCCCTCTCAACTTCTCTCTGTTCCCGAAACAGAGATGTGGGATCGCTGCGAAACATCATGAGAGCCCGAAACCTTCATCTGCTCAATGTATGGGTTCTTGTATTGCTTCTCCTTATTCGGGCCCGATCATTCGGGCTCAACACTGACGGCGTGCTCTTATTGTCGTTCAAATACAGCATCACAGCCGATCCGTTTGAAGTTTTGCTGAGCTGGAACTCCCAAGATGAAACGCCGTGCTCGTGGAACGGCGTTACGTGTGGAACTCCGGGCTCAGGCGAGGCCTATTTCCGGGTTACGGGCCTCTCGCTCCCGGATTCCGGGCTCCATGGCTCCCTCCCCGCCACTCTCGGCATGATCCAACACCTCCAAACCCTTAATCTCTCCAATAATTCCATCAATGCTTCCATCCCTTCCACTTTGTTCTCAGCTTCTGAGCTTCAGTTTCTCGATTTGTCCAACAATTTGCTCTCCGGCATCCTGCCGGAGCTCGTCGGGAACCTTCAGAATCTCCGGCTTCTGAACCTTTCCGACAATGCTCTGGCAGGGAACCTGCCCCTAAATCTGACCGTACTTCCGAATTTGACGGCCGTTTCGTTGAAAAACAACTACTTATTTGGTCCAATTCCTGCTGCATTCAATTCAGTTCAAGTCTTAGATCTGTCTTCCAATTTGATCAACGGATCTCTGCCGCCAGATTTCAGCGCAACTCATCTTTCTTACTTAAACGTTTCCTACAACAGAATCTCCGGTGAAATCCCGCCGGAAATCGCTAGCCGAATTCCGATCAATGCAACCATAGATCTTTCGCATAACAACCTCACCGGTCCGATTCCTGCTTCCGATCTTTTCCTCAACCAAGCGGCGGACTCGCTTTCCGGCAACACTGAATTATGCGGCAAGCCGCTTGAAAACTCGTGTCCCGTTCCATCTCCCGTCGGAAGTCCGGCTGCCGCTTCTCCACCTGACTCTCCGCCGGCAATCGCCGCCATTCCGAAAACCATAGCCTCCAATCCGGCGACGGCGGGAGACGCCTCCCCAGGAAAACACACGGCCGGGCTAAGGACCGGAACGATCCTCGCAATAGTCATCGGAGACGTCGCCGGGATCGGAATCATCGCAATGATTTTCCTGTATGTTTTCTACTCGAGGAAAAGAAAAACAAGGCAAAATGCGATGAAAAATGAAGCAGAAAGCGCGAAAGAGTTCGATTGGGCATCAACCTCGGAAGAATACGAGTGGCTGAGAACGTGGACTTGCTTGAAAAAGCCACGACACGGCGCCGACGATGACTCGGAATCTGGCAGCTCCGGGAGAGAAGGCGCAGAAAATGTGAATGTGCATAGAAAAGAGGAAATGCAGGGCGCCGTAGATGACAAGGAAGGGGCGCTGGTGACGGTGGACGGCGAAAAAGAGCTTCAAGTGGAGACGCTGCTGAAAGCTTCGGCCTACATTCTTGGGGCGTCGGGTTCGAGCATAATGTACAAGGCGGTGCTCGAAGACGGCACCACACTCGCGGTGAGGCGCGTCGGAGAAGATGGGGTGGATCGCTTTAAGGATTTCGAGAATCAGATTCGAGTCATTGCTAAGTTGGTGCATCCGAATCTGGTTCGGATTCGGGGTTTCTACTGGGGCGCCGATGAGAAGCTCATTATCTATGATTTTGTGCCTAATGGCAGCCTTGCCAATGCCCGTTACAGTAAGCCTCCTTCACTTAATTGCATGCATTTTCAATTAAATCAATTTGCATTTTTTACTTGAAATTTTATGTTAGTGTTGTTAATTGTTATAGTCAACTTTATCCATCTAGAATTTTCTGGGTTATAAGCGGGTAAGACAAATGATTATGTAGATCAATGCATTGTCACAATCAAGATCCTATTATTTAGATTGATTGTAGATACCAACATATAGCAGTAACGGTCCCAGTTTCTTTATTTGTCCGATTTCTTACAAATGAGAACACATTTCATCTCCATTTTGCTGTTGGTGGAAAAGCAAAAGTCTCCGCGCGCTAACGTACGCCGGCGGAAGAGTACTGGAGTTAAAATGGTGGAGCAGTTGTAACTAAAACCAACTTCTTCTTTTTTATTTAATATTTTAATTGCATGTCAACTGAGCATATTTACTTTTAAACCTGTGCTCAATGAGCACGGTAGCTAGCTATGTCTGTGCATAGGATATTAATAGCCCTTTGTCATCTTGTGGAGTCACCCGCCCAGAAAGTGACTGTTCCTTTTAATTGCTAACCTGCGCTGTGTGTGTGTGTGACTTTCAGGAAAAGCTGGGTGCTCACCTTGTCCTTTACCATGGGAAATGCGGCTCAGGATAGCAAAAGGTGTGGCACGTGGGCTATCTTACATCCACGAGAAGAAGCACGTGCATGGAAATCTGAAGCCCAGTAACATACTTCTTGGCGCAGACATGGAGCCCAAGATCGGCGATTTTGGGCTAGAAAGACTTGTAACGGGTGATAGTAGCAGCACCAAGGCTGCTGGATCAGCACGCAACTTGGGCAGCAAGCGGTCGACGGCGTCGCGCGAAAGCCTCCAAGAATTGGCTACTCCTAGCCCGAGCTCGAGCGCGATAGGCGTTTCGCCTTATCATGCGCCCGACTCTCTTCGGAGCCTCAAGCCTCATCCGAAATGGGACGTGTTCTCGTTCGGTGTGGTGTTGCTCGAACTGTTGACCGGGAAAGTCATCGTGTCGGATGAAACGGGCCCCGGTCTGGCCTTGGGATCTGCCACGTCAGCGGAGGACGATGAGGGTAAAGTTTTGAGAATGGCTGACGTGGCGATCCGTGCTGAGATGGAGGGGAAGGAGGATGCCCTGTTGGTATTGCTGAGGCTAGGGTATAGTTGCATATCTTCTGTGCCACAAAAGAGACCATCGATGAAAGAGGCTCTTCAAGCACTTGACACATTTCCAATTTGTTCATTTTCTTGATCATACAACTCATGTTTAAATGGGCCCTAATTATGTAGAAACTATGTATCTATAATTCACTAACATGTTCAATTTTTTCCTAGAATAAAAAAATTAAATAAACACAGGTTTGTCTTGTCTTACAGTTACAGAAACTGATGTGCTAAACTGCAGCCTAAACTTGAAGACATATATGTATTAATTGTATTTTATAATCTTATTTGAATTCTAAATTAAGTTTAGAGAGTCCTTCATTCATGAATGCAATAGAGGATCCGACTTGATTCGAACCGAACCTGGATGTGCTCAGGTGGACAACAATATTTTCAAAGTAAGGGGGAAAAAATACTTTTAACCAAAGAATTAAGCAGAGAGGCAAAGAGAATATGGTGAATTAATAAATTATTGACAAGAGTTACTTGATTGAAATTGTTGTCGCGGAGATGGGCAACAATGAGAGCATTGAGATATGAAGGATAACAAGTGTTGGAACGAACAGACTACAAAGACAAAAAAAAGTAGCTACAAGAGAGGATTAATGTTGTGCTATTGATGTAATGTAGTAAGTCATTTTCTTGTCGTGACGTTTTCAGCAATAGTATTTGGAAATAGTGAGTGCATAGATAAACGAATTATATGTCTCAATAAATTATTGAGTAATAAGTGTAAGATGTGTTAGAACCGGTGTATACGTCCTTTCTTGATTACAATATGAAACAAGAAATGTAGATGAATGATATTACAAAATAAACTAAATTGAAATTATAATATAAAATAACAAACTCAAAGATAAGTCGAGTCGAAGGAATCCTTCTCCCCGCAAGACGAATAACGCCCCGGTAGTGCTCTCGGTTTGGCAGTTCATCCCCAAAGGTAAAACGACTTCGTCTCGACGGATGTAGCACCACAATCAGACGAGCTCCGACGAACTGAACGAGGATGAGAGACTAAACTAGGATAGATGAAATGTTTCGTGATAAAAAGTATGCGGATTTTCTCATGCATGTCCCAAATGCCATGCTCTACCAGACTATATATATAGCCATCACACACACATGGAGAATTTATGCACAATCAAGTGCCTTTGGACGGTTTCGAATGTTACTCCTTGGGCCATCAAAACCAGCGGTTTTAATATTCATTAGCCATCAAAATGGCTGTTACATCATTTAACAAAATGATTTGAATCAATTTGAGTAAATCCATTCCATCGGCGGTTTTAAATAAAAGTCAATAAGACTTTTAATGCCAAATAATTAAACAATTGTAGTTTAATTAGATTTTGTGTATTGCTCTCTAACATGGCCGATTACATACAAAAACAATAAAACGATTATAATGTTTAATTGCTTAGAAAATTGGGTCGAACCCAATTCTATGATATTGGGCTAATAATAATCAAGCCCAATACTCACGGTCCGAGCCCGAGCTCGTCCCTTCAACGTGGAATAGATAACCACTTAAAACAAATTCCACTCCAACACACAACACAAATATATTATTTCTTACTCACCAAATAATGGTTTTGAGAATATGAATATATACCTTTTATTTACTCGACAAGTAAAATAATCCTCCATTATTTTATTCTCAATAATTAAATAATTAACCACCATAAAAAATTATTTTCAAACCATTATATCCAACCAGATGTATATAATGTATTGGTGCAATAATACAAATAATGTAATACTAATTATTGTGTTTTTCGATCTTTAGGTTATTTTGATATAAATTTCTTGGTTTGTTAAAATCAAAGGTGAAATTACAATAAAAATGATATTGTTTTGATTTTAAAAAGGAAAAAAATAAATAAATAAATTACACCTCACCTTGCCTCTCGGCTCTCCCCCTCTCCCGCTATATTCTAATATGCCGCCAGCGAGGTGAAGTTGACCAGCTCTTGCCAAAATATGGCCATCTCCGGCGGCCGCAATTCGGACCTTCGCCATGAAATTACCTCACCTGCCCTAAGTTCTTCATCTTCTCAACACCATTTTTCTGCATCATTTCTTCATCTTTTCATCACCATTTCTGCATCTTCTCAACACCAATACCGCCGCAAAGGCATGATACTTATAATTCAAGTATTTCTACATCATTTCTTTGTCCAAATACGGCTAATTATTTGTTCCGAGATACTATAATCTCTCGCAAACAGAGAAACCAATGCACTTTAACTTCGTCGAATTTGAACTTAATCCTAAGAGCTTCAGTTTTCTCAACACCATTAGGCGTCGCGGCGACCTGGAAGCGAATTCTGGAGCTGTTGAACATGGATTTGATCAATTTGTTGGAGTAGGCAGATTTTTCCGCTGGCCGTTAACTTCGGCGAAGGGAGGAAGGCTCCTACCATGGCAGAGAGAGAAGCAACTTATGCAGATTTTGGTGGTGGCGGCGGCCCGTGGTTGTTGAATAGAGAGAGAGTCAGAGAGAGAGAGAGAATTGGAGAAGGTGAGGTGTAATTAATTTTTTTCTAATTTTAAATTTTGCCATGTCAGATTTAATTTTGAGGGAGATTTAGAGACAAGAAAAATATTAGAAAAATTGAAAGATCATGTATATTTGAATTCCACTTTGAAAAGTCATGTCCAAAACCACAAAGATTGTGTATTTTTACGACAAAGATTGTATGTTTTACGACAGTTAACCCAAATATATTTATATAGTATCGGAAAATGAAATCAATAAATTAACAATTAGCTTCATAAAGCCAAAAGAGTGATGCTATTCGGATATAAATGTCCGGACATAATCTAGCTAGTTTAGGTAAATGATTCGGTTCGATCCGTTTAACTTATTTATTTAATTTTATAATTTCTCCACATTCATTCAATTTATTATTTTTTGAGTAATCTAATTCAAGTGAATGCATAAATATCTATTAAGTAATAGTATTTTCGAAAGATTAGTGAAAATCACAAAATAACTCTATTAGTTTAATTTCGTATTTTTTGTATTCATATTTCTCTATTTAAAAATGACGGTTTAGATTAATTAAGTAAATACATTAGAGTACTAACCGACACCATTATTTTATTTGATAAATTATAAGTTAAGATTATTAATATATTCATTTTATGTCCGGACATATATGTTCAAAAAGTATTATTGAAGCCAAAATGTGCTGACGATCTATATAATGTGGTGTGTCTTGCCATAATCGATAAAGTTATTAACATAAACATAATGTATACTCAATAAATAGTGACACGAAATTAAATGATACCTTACCTAAAAATGTTGTGGGCTCCCCTCCTCAATAACTGCGTGTTTCACGGATTCAATTTCGTTTTCTAGTAAACCACATACTAAAATTTATTTCCATCCAAAAAGCAAATGAATTTTCTCCCCCAAAACCTCCTCTCAGCCACCAAATTCGCTCATCAGCCTCCGGCGGCGCGTGTTGAGAACGTGCCACCGTGAGAGAATCCAGAAATGGGCCAAACCACCTCCACCCACGGCCATTCCCTCGGTGAGCCGGACTCCGCCGACCATCAAGAACAAGACTACACCTCCTCGATCCCCGACGGATGCTTAGCCTTAATCTTCCAACGCCTCAGCTCCGACGACAGGAATCGCTGTTTATTGGTCTGCCGCCGCTGGCTCACGGTGGAGGGCCACAACCGCCACCGCCTCGCCCTCAACGCCTCCACCCGCGTCACCATCCACCTCCCCGCAATCTTCACCCGCTTCGACTCGGTCACCCAACTCGCCCTCCATTGCGATCGCAACTCCGTCAGCATAAACGACCACGCGTTGATCCTCATCTCCCAACGCTGCCGCAACCTCACCCGCCTCAAGCTCCGCCGCTGCCGCGAAGTCTCCGACGTCGGCATCCTCGCTCTGGCTCAGAACTGCAAATCATTACGCAAATTCTCATGCACGTCATGCACATTCGGAGCTAAAGGCATGGACGCACTTCTCAACAATTGCTCCTCCCTTCAACAACTCTCCGTTAAGCGTCTCCGCGGAATCAAAGACGGCGACGGCGCCGAACAAATAGGCCCCGGCATTGCCGGCGCCACTCTTAAATCAATCAAGCTCAAGAAATTATACAACGGACAATCCTTCGTCCCCGTAGTTACTGAATCGAAAAACCTGACGATGTTGAAGATCTTGAGTTGCTCGGGAAATTGGGATGGATTACTCCATTCCATTGCTAGGCGAAAGAATTTGTTGAGAGAGATTCATTTGGAGAAGCTGCAGGTGAGCGACGTGGGGCTAATATCTATTTCCAAATGCTCGAATTTGGAGGTATTTCATTTGGGTAAGGCTTTGGATTGCTCGAACGAAGGTATTTCCGCCATTGCTAACAGATGCAAGCTTTTGAAGAAGCTTCACATCGACGGGTGCAGGAGTAACCAGATAGGCGATTGGGGATTGATGGAGATAGCAAAGAATAGTGTTAATCTAGTGAAACTGGTGCTGGTTGGGGTAAACCCTAGCGTGATGAGTTTGATAGCGATCGCTTCCAACTGCCGGAAGCTGGAGACACTGGGGCTCTGCGGGAGCAAGACGATCGGAGATCATGAGATTTCATGCATGGCGGTGAAGTGTAGGGCGTTGAAGAAGCTGTTGATAAAGCGGTGCCGCGTAACGGATTCGGGGATCGAGGCGGTGGCGTATGGGTGTCCGAATTTGGTGAAGATAAAAGTGGACAAGTGCAGAGGGGTGTCGAGAGGAGTGGTGCAGTTGCTGAGAGAGAGGAGGGGATCGTTGCATGTGGATTTGTACGTAGATGAGGGTGAAGCTAAGGTGATGAATGCCAAAGTTGTCGCAATCCTTCTCATATTCACATTCTATCTAATTCTATTGTTGAGAAATTATCTCATCTAACAATATATATATCATGTTGCCTCTTTTATTTAGTGGTGAACTTGATAAATATGTATTTACATTTTTGGTTCATATATACTTATATCTAGCTGATCCTAAGTAGGAAAATTATAGAGTTCACTTATATATATATATATGCTGTAAGATTTCAAAACGATTTCACATGGATAATGCTAGCTAGAAGGATTAATTTGAATAGGGATTCAAATATTGTATATTCAATTCAGAAACTGAATGTTAAAATTCATATGAAACAAAAAGAGAGCTTGTTTTCAAATGTCACAACAACGGTATGATAGCACTAGCAATCTTGTCAAAACAACATGTGATAGAGCATTGTGGGTGTATCAGCCAGATAGGCGTCAAGTTAGTTTCGTGATTTGGTAAATATCGAATATAAAAGCAATAGGCAGAAATTTAGAGTAGATCGTGGATGACGGAAGTCTCATGCATGAGATTGGTGGATGCAATGTACTCCCTCCGTCCCCCAAAAGTGTGGTCCAAATTTGATTATATGTGAGGTATAAAATATTAATCGGACCACACTTTTGAAGGACGGAGGGAGTAAGTGACAGTAGATAGTAGCTAGGTACATCTGACTACGTACTATGGCAAGTGTGAGACAGAGAGAGAGACACAGAGAGAGACAGAGAGAAGAGTGGCGGAAGAGGAGAGGATGGGCGAGAGCAAAATAGTAGAGAGAACATATGCGAATGTGAGAATGTCGTCTAACATAGTAAGATTCTATATATACAATGGTTAATCCGTTCGTTCCTAATTTTTCGTATTATTTGGAGGAAAATGAAAGGAGGAAACAAAAAAAGAAAGAAGAAGAAGAAGAAGAAGAAGAAGAAGAAGAAGAAGAAGAAGAAGAGAAAGAAACTATCTATTTTTATCAGCCTCAATAATCTCTATAGAACAATGCAATAATTCATATGGACCAATGCTCCTATGCGGTGGTTGCACCATGCGCCCGCCTCTATTTTTATTTAGAGATACTTTTTTTTTTTCTTTTTGATAACTGGCTGTGTGATTAGAGGTAATTGGGATTTAAATTAGAATGTATGTATTAATCTATAATTTTTTTTGATAAAATGTATTAATCTATAATTAGAATTTAATAATCGATAATTAGAGTTTAGTAATTTATAATTAAGATTTAGTTATTTATAATTAGAATTTATGATTTATTTAATTAAAATTTAGTAATTCATAATTAGAAATATAATTCATTTAATTAAATATCAATTAAATTAATAATTAAAATAAAATAAAATATTCAAAGTCACAAGGTGTGGCGGGATGCACTCCATGTATAAAATTTAGAGATAAATCAGAAAATTCATTAAAGAGGTGGATTTGGGTGAGGTTGTTCTCATCCGACTGTTGGATCCGAATTGTCAATTTTCTTTAAAATAATTTTCATTTTTCTTAATGATAATTCTCACTTAGTATTTAATTAATTATAGGGTAAAAGTATAATTGTCTTTTTTTTTCCAATATAATTCTCATTTTTTCATGATAATTGTCTTATCTTATTTTAATTAGTTAGAGAGTAAAAGTATAATTGTCACTTCTTTTCTTAAGCATAATTGCTTTTTATTTTATCTAATCACACCGTAAGGTCAACTAACGCTCAAATTTTCTGTTTGTTAAATACTACTCCCTCCGTTCCTGAATAAAAGTTACGAGATGCAAAAATGCATTTATCAAGATAGTAGACAAAATGACTAGCTCCCTTTACCCCTAACTATTGCATGAGAAACTGAAAAAATAATTTTTTTCCTTTAAATTAAAGGATAAATATAAAATTTAGCATAATTTTTACATTATGATATGATACTTATTAGAGAATAAAAATTTGAAGTCTCGTGACACTTATTCTGGGACCATGAGAGTTGAACTTACCTGCTGACTCTCTATTTCTGGAAATTGTCTACGCGAAGTCTAGTAGCCCCACAGACGGTTCACAGAAACAGACAAGTGAATACAATTTGACGAGTTCCTCATTTCAATTTTCCAAGTCTAGCCGCAAATCAGGAACATTTCGAAAGTCCAATTATTATTTGTTTTTGAGAGCAAGTCCAATTATACATATTTACAACTTTTCCTTTTAGATAAGTCCAATTAAATTTTTTTCCGCCAAAAATGGATGTTTATTTTTCCTTTTAAGTCGGCTAAAAATGTACTCCAGGATACGCACCGTCGTTACGCGGAGGCATTATCTGGCCGTGGCGTTGACGCGCCGCCCGCCACGCACCCACCCCCACAACCACGCTTTTGACGGGTCAAATTTCATTAAACAATACTAATTCATTAATATTATCCCCCAACCCCCATATTGAATCAGACGCAACAAATTGAAACCTCCCAACAATCTGAAATTTTTATCCCCAAAACCACCGAATTCTTCTCACCCTTGGCGGCGCGTGTCTTCAACGAGCCATCGTGGAAATGGGCCAGAACACCTCCGTCCATGGCTATTCCTCCGGTGGCTCGGCCTATGTCGCCGATCCCAGCCTCTCCCCTCACCACGACCATCACTCCTCCTCCGATTCCAATCCGCCGCATCCCGACGGCGATTTCTCGAATCAAGCACAAGACTACACGTCGGAGATCCCCGACGAATGCCTAGCTCTAATCTTCCAATGCCTGAGCTCCGGCGACCGGAAGAAGTGCTCCTTGGTCTGCCGCAGATGGCTCGCCGTGGATGGCCAGAGCCGCCACCGCCTCTCCCTAAACGCCTCCAACGAAGCCGCCCCCTACCTACCCGCGATTTTCACCCGCTTCGATTCCGTCACCAAGCTCGCCCTCCGCTGCGACCGTAAATCAGCCAGCATAAACGACGCCTCGTTGGCGTTGATTTCGCAACGGTGCAGCAACCTCACCCGTCTCAAGCTCCGTGGGTGCCGCGAAATATCCGACCTAGGTATGTTGGCTTTGGCTCAAAATTGCAAAAAATTGCGTAAATTTTCCTGCAGTTCTTGTATGTTCGGCGCTAAAGGCATGAATGCGCTATTGAGCAATTGCTCGTCGCTAGAAGAGCTTTCCGTTAAGCGTTTGCGGGGAATCGACAACGGCTGCGCGGCCGAGCCGATTGGCCCCGGAATTGCCAGTTCGAGGCTTAGGTCAATCACGCTTAAGGAACTCTATAACGGGCAATGTTTCTCGCCTTTAGTTATTGAATCGAAGAATCTGAAAACATTGAAGATTATTAGGTGTTTGGGGGATTGGGATAGATTGCTGGAGGCGGTGGCGGGGAGTAAGAATTGTTTGATGGAGGTTCATTTGGAGAGGCTGCAGGTGAGCGATGTTGGGCTGATGGCTGTTTCTAAGTGCCCAGATTTGGAGAATTTTCATTTGGTTAAAACTCCTGATTGCTCGAATGATGGGATTTCGGCAATTGCTGAGAATTGTAGGCTTTTGAGGAAGCTCCATATTGATGGATGGAGAACTAATAGAATAGGTGATGAGGGATTGATTGCTGTTGCCAAGAATAGTACAAATCTCGTGGAGTTGGTGCTTATTGGAGTGAACCCAAGTACAGTGAGTTTGATGGCAATGGCCTCAAATTGCCTCAAGTTGGAAAGATTAGCGCTCTGTGGGAGCGAAACCATTGGAGATGCTGAGATTTCATGTGTTGCTTCAAAGTGTAAGGCGTTGAAGAAACTCTGTATAAAGGGCTGTCACATTACTGATTCTGGGATTGAGGCATTTGCTATTGGTTGTCCGAATTTGGTGAAGATCAAGCTTAAGAAGTGTAGAGGAGTGTCGAGTGGGGGTGTGGGTCAGCTGAAGGCAAGGAGGGAGTCGTTGGCTGTGAATTTAGATGTAGACGAGGTTGAGCTTCAGACCATGGATTGGAACACGAGCAATGCAAGCGAAGTACAGCATTATAGAGGGGAATTAGCAGAAAGAAGTTCGCATAACAACCGCGGACATGTTACTGAAGGTGGTGATGATGCTTCATCAACGAGTAATGGAGCTCGATCATCCAATAAGTCAAGATTTGGCCTTTTTGCTGGAAGGACTCTTGCTGCCTGTGCTTTTCAGAGGTTGATAATCGGTAATGGTGGTTCAAATGGTAGCTTATGAATGAAGCCGCTCTTGTTCCATCTGTCTGTTTGTCTGTGTTACGTAACCATGAGGTTGTTGTGAAGAGTATTTAGTATCTATCTTATATACGTTATGTAGTGCATTGCAGTGTTGTGTATCTGTGTAACCTGCAGCTCAAATTTGTATGTAAGCAGCGTCTTTCTACCTGATGGTAGCTTGCTTTTAAACATGCCATGTATTTTCCTCATATTTTATTTATGGTAATGCTGCATTATTTGGTTGATGGTAATGATTGATTTCGTTTAACAAGAAGCATAACAACGGATCCAAATGAAATACATGGACTAGTTGAATTGGTTTTTGTTTATGCTATTTGCTTCCTTTATCATTTCAAAAATGGAAGGGAGTTCTATGCTGATGAGCTTGAGACTGTTCTTCTGCATCATTTCATTACCACCCGATACAGAAATGAACCTTTGGCAATGTTTAGAATTTTTTTTTTTTTTTATTTAGGATATACTACATGTTAATGTGGGGGTCAAACTGAAACATGTTTTATTTAATAGTCTGTGTGGTGTTGTGAAATTCAACATTTAGCCAAAGGTACATATTTACCATTATTATGTAATTAATTCACCAGAAGGCAATATCTGTGAGATAGCTACTACAGTTTTTTAATCACTTTCTTCTTTTGTTTTATTATTATTATTATTATTATTATTATTATTATTATTATTTCCCTTTTTCTCTCTCTCATTATCTGGAAGAAGAACCCAAATATAGATTTGTATTTTAGATTTAGTAAAAGTTTTAACAACGCTTTTCTAACCTCCATAAAAAACAATCCATTTCAGTATTCTATTTTTGCTGCTCTTTTGTTAAGAAATTACGACATATTCAGAAATTAATGCATTCTATTTTTGGTGTATTTGAGGAAATATTTATATGTAATTTCCAGTTTCGTATAATTATTGTGGTTTAAAATAACGTAATGTTAGGTGGTAGTGGTAGGCCGATTCCTAACGAAATGAAAGCTGACGATTATGAAAAATCCATCGATGATTTATGCTTGTAGCACATATAAGGTTGGCAAACTAATCATTGTTTCATACTTGACTCAAAGATTAGGGTAAAAAAGAAAAGAGTTAATTATGGAATTTAAAACTATTTTTATATCGTTTGTAATATTTTTTATTATTAACATATTTTATGAAGTAATTTGTGGATACTTTTCTCATGAGTAAAATTTAGTGTATAACATAAAGAAACAGAAAATTATGCTGCTAAAAGATTATTATGAATGATATAGTTCTACTAGAAGAAGAATTCTAATTCTCATAAAGAAGATCCTTGTTACATGTACTATTCAAGATGCATAATATGATTAAATATTTTAGGTTTAATAAGTTTAAAATACACACTTTTACTTTTATTTTGGTATTGCACATGACTTTTAAAATTTGATTTAAAATATACTAATTCAATTTCTTTTGGAAATCTGTTTCACACAAAATCTTTTTCCGACCAAAATCAAATATGACATGGCACTCGAATTTTTTACTCATCGGTCACTTTTCTCCAACTAACTAACGTATGCAGCACATCGACAAGAAACAACTGACGTTTTACTTACAATAGGTGTCTATACACTGTCGTTTGAAGTAAAACAGTGTCGTTTCTTGTCGACGTGACTTCATACGCCATTCTATTCAAGACAAGTCACTATCGCGTCAAAAATCCAGGGGACCAGTTTTGAGGAAAATACATGGCATGAAAGTATAGGTTGTGTATTTTAAATTTATTAGTCCAATATTTTAATATATATCTAATGAATTATACTATATTTTGTTAATAAAATATACTACTATATTATACAATTGTTCTTAGATTAGACATACATAGTAGGGAAATAATATGTAAATCCAATTTTGTGAGCAAGGCTGTGTTTTACTATATAGGAATAGATGAAGCCTTTTATAAAATCATTTATATTTATAGAAGTAACTGTTTTCCTGCGTCCTCCGAAGACTTGATATACTAATACGAGTATCTAAACCGAACACTAAAGAGACTTGACTGAAGTAATATCAATGGAACCCAGCGCAGACGATTCCACCTCCACGGCCTCATCCGCCGCCTCCGCCCTGTCGCAGTGGAAATTCGCGGTTTCGCAGCGGTTCCAGCACTTCTTAGACAAGTCAACACCGTACTTGCTCTACCGTTGGATCGCGTTCCTCTGCATCGCATTGATCTACGGGGTCCGGGTGTACCTGGTCGAGGGGTTCTACGTGGTGTCCTACGCCCTCGGTATCTACTTGCTCAATTTGTTTATCGGATTTCTCTCTCCACAGGACGACCCTGAATTCGACGGCTCCCTCCCTATTCGGAGCTCCGAAGAGTTCCGCCCCTTTGTCCGCCGCCTCCCCGAATACAAATTCTGGTTCGCCGCTCTTGTTTCTCTTTTCTCAGTTTTCGAATTAGGGCTTTTTGATCTGAAATCGGTGAATTCTTACTTCGAATCAAACGTAATGATTTTTTTATTTTTTTATTTTTTTTAATAATTGCCCGGATTCCAATTGTGTTCACTTGAGATTGCTTACCGACATTGTAGTGTTCAATTTCTACCATCTCTGTGCCCTAATGGTTCTTATTTGTCTCTAAATGACTGACTTGTAATACTGCAATATTACACTGCCAAAAAAAATTGCAATATTGGAATAAAGAGGATCAGCGAGTTCTATATATTTGTGGTTTTGGATTTGAAAGTTATGCAAACTTTATATTTTCAAGATCTTTAATGTAGTAGTGCTTTCGAATCTTAAATTGGTTTTTCAATTTGAAGTAATAATTTTACAGAAAGATTGTCCAAAAGTAAATATGGTGATAATATTGTGGCTTTGTAGTTAGCTAATGTTACCCAATTCTACTAGTCAGCAAGCGGTGGCGTCTGAAGTATGGCATACTCAAGTGATTTGGTGGTCGAATAAGTTGTTGCCTGGATGTTGATCGATTGGCACTGTCTGAAACTAGTTAAGTCTGAGTATGCAGTGCCAATCAATAGGCCTGAGTTTTTTATGTTTCATTTTAATGTCCAAGAAAATCAGATGGCCTTAAATGGATTACGGGGTTGTCAGTCAGATTATAGAACAAACTTTGAGGACGAACAATTTATGAGGGTTGAGCTTTGTTTGCGTTTTACTAGGTTCTCGCTTGATTCTGACTCCTTTGATGCCTAATTTAAGGGCTAATCTGTTTACTTGTAGTCTTTATCCTGAGATTATGTGGTCGCCGTTTGAAGCATACCAAACATTGTTCAGTACTTCAGTATGATTGGAATACTATTTTTGCCTTCTTTCTAGGTATTCAATCACCAAAGCATTTTGCATTGCGTTCGTGCTGACATTCTTCAGCATATTTGATGTACCTGTGTTTTGGCCAATACTTCTCTTCTACTGGGTCATGCTGTGCACACTAATGCTAAGGAGACAGATACTTCATATGATGAAATATAAATATGTTCCATTCTCTTTCGAGAAGCAGAAGCAGGTAATTTCTGATTTGCCCTGTAGTTCAAACATCTCTGCCTGTGCTTTCTGTATTGCTTGATGCATTTGTGCTCAACATAAGATTATCCATCGTTCCTTTCAGCGGTATGGTGTAAAGAGAGAATCATCTCCGGAGAGAGATAGCTTGCTTCCCTAGTTGAAAATTCACGGGTAAGTTTGACTTCTTCTTTCCTCAAGTATCCTGCGAGAGTTTTCTTAGATATTATGTGTTGTCTCAATTTCTAATTCTTTGATTTTGGCTCCTTAGTAAAGCTTTGGGTTTCCACCAGCTAATTGAAGCTTTCATTGCTCGGCCGCAGAGAACTTTCTTCGCAGAGAGAAAATTGTATGCTGGAATGCAGATTTTTTATCTGACTAGGAAAGTTGAAATGGCAAAACCAGCAACGAGTTGGGTTCATGTTATATACGGTTTAGATCTTGAATCGACTAATTAATGAAATTATATTTCATTTTGTTGCAGCTAGCTATGCAGAATTTGATGTGTTATATACGGGTCATACTGTTGAATATTTTCGATGGTATTATTTTGTTTTTTCTTAGGTTCTTTTGTAAGTTTAAGTGCCACTTGTTGAAGGCTCTAAAACTAGTTCTTACTGAGGTCATCTTGCTTTCTTGGACTGTTTACAAAGCCATTCCGATGTGCACAGTCGCCTACGCTTCTTGAACCGCGATTCCTCTACAGTTAATGTGAAAGTTCCACGCACAGACATGACCTTGATTAAAATTAAATATTCTTGCCTTATTTTAGAATTATTATGGTTTTGGTTGCTCATTGTGATTTGGAGCTTCACTAAATGAATATGAATAAAAAAAAAAAGATTATTGTCGCTAAATACATAAAGTTTGCGCGAATTCTCGTATGGCATGTGTACATAAAATTCTATCTCGGTATATAGAACCTTTTTTTTTCCTGGTTTTGCACTGTCACCGAGTTTCCTTAAATTGAAATTACGTGAACACCGAGACACCGGAAAACGGCCTTATTTTGTATAAAAATAAAACATAAAAAAGACACATCATGTGCCAACTCATCTTTCTCAATAAAGAAAATAAAAAAATTTAAAAATAAAAACTCTCTCTCTCCAACGTGGTAAGTAGATTTCAATTTGAGGGTAACCGATCATCATATATATATATATATATATACTTCTTTTTTATTGGGATTTAGAGGAAGATGTTAATGTGGATCAACCCAAACATATTTCTATCTAAGCAAAAAAAAAACATATATAGTGTGTAAATTCAATGAAATTAATTTATTTACTTGAACAGACTTCTCCTTAATCTTAAGTTCAATGATATAGCAACATCTTTTAAAATTAAGGAACAGAATAAATATACCTATTATAAAAGAGTCTTGTTTACAAAATTTGATTTGTCTTTCATATCCTTATATAGTATTTTATTATTAGTATCTATTATCCTATTATGTTTGATATATATATATATATATATATATATATATATTATCAAAATCTATCATTGAATCGCATGTACTACTCTATTAGTTCTTTTTTAATTTAAGAAAAACTCTATATGTAAAAGCCAGTGGAGGCAAGTTGATTTTTCTAATCTTGTAAATTGATGGCATTTGCAACAAATAATCTTTGAATTTAGAATTTTGTCTCAAATGAGCTTGAAGTGAAAGATATGGGAGATACAAGTCATCCATCATAATAGAAATGTTACAGGATAGATGATAAGTAATGATAGGATTGTTTCATAAAACCTACACTAATAAAGCTGTAGAGAGATTTGGGGTGTAAAGATACTATGTATCGTTCCCGTCCACAAGAAACTGAGAGGTAAGTTCAGAAACTGGGACTGAACAAATAAAGATATTTCTTGTGTAGCAATTATTAATAGCTTATCATATTCTTCAATTTTCGACATGAATACCATTCAATATATTCAACCAAATAAATCAAAGCACCTCTACTAAACTTTTATACTTTATTATATAAATTAAGTTGATAGGATAGAAGAGCTGAGCATCCCACAAATTTGTACAAAATGGCGAAACAACACATAACTCGGTCGAAATGAAAGAAATATAACTTTTTGAGTACAACAGATCTAGATTGCAAGACATGAAATCGAAACATATCTACAGATAAATCATCGAACAAAAAGAAAAGAAGAAAATCCCAAATAACAAGATCCAACAATAAATAAGCAGAAAGTAATAAAAGAGTGGTCCTGAAGGCAACATTGCGGATCTTGAATGTGTGTGTCAGTGAGAGGCATAGCCAGGAGCAGGGTTCTTGGTGGGATAAGAAGCAATCATAGCAATCCCACATTTGCCGGAGTGATCACCCACGTTGCGACGGATTCTCAAGTAACCGTGCTCGCCCCAGTTAGTCCCCCACGAATTCCTGACGATCCAATAGTCCACCCCTCTCTCCGTCCCGTACCCCACCACCACCACGCCGTGATCCAGCTGCGTCCCGCATCTCCCATTGAACACGCCCTGCAATTTATGTACCATCATAATTATTACTCTCCATATTTCTTAAACTCACGGCTTACATACATATATATATATATTTACCGACGAATAGAGCTGGAGAGCCCTCCCCGACGCTTCAATGGCCACGCTGACGGGTTGATGAGCCACCGCCTTCTGCAACGCTCTCTCGTTCTTCGGAACATCCTCGTATCCATCTATCGTCACAATCTTGGCGTTCTTCTGTACAAATTCTATTAATACAACAAAACTGAGCATATATACGTCATCTTGTAAAGTGGAGAGTGATGAACAAACCCGATTGAGATCGCATTGCCCATCGACGCCTCTGTAAGGATAATCATCTTCGGTGTCCATGCCGCCGTTGGATATGATGAATTGGAAGGCGTAATCCATAAGGCCACCGTTGCAGCCGGCGTTTTGGCTTTTGTCGCAGTCCACCAGTTCTTGCTCCGACAGAGTGATCATCTCCCCTGTCACTATCTTGTTTATGGCTTCCACTGCTGCCACAGTTGAGAAAGCCCAGCAGCTTCCTGATCATAGATCGATCGATGGATGGATCCAAACCAAAATCCCACTCAAACTTTATTCAAAAACAAAACACAACAAAAAAACAGAGACAGAGAGAGAAGTGAACTGACCACAAGTCCCCTGATTCTTGATGGGAGCAACAGCACCTTTCTTCCTCCAATCAACAGATTCCGGCAACTTGTCGCCGGCGCGGAAAAGGTAGCGTTGGCTAGCATTCTTTGACTTGGCGAAGCGGCGGGTAGCATCAATCCTGGTAGCCAAGTACATGGACCTGTACTCGTCATTAGTGAGATCAGCAAACTGGTTGAGTCCCAGCTTGTAGGTTCGGTTGTCGGAGTTGTGTTGGTCGATGAAGTTCAAGTTATCCTTAAAGATATCGAACCTTTTGTCCTTCTCTCCAATTCCGTTGTACGCTTTGCCATGCCTCACCACCCACTGCTCGTACAGCCCCTTCACTTGTTCCTCGCTTCGCCCCGCAAAGCCTTTTCCGTCCAAGTCTATGATTGAGAAATCTGTTGCGGTGATCGAAATGGCGAAGCTGGAGATGATGACAAGGGCAGCTATGAGCTTAGGCATGGCTGAGTTGGAGAGAATTCAATCAAGGTGGTGCCTGTGCCGTTCTCTTCTAATGGGAGGAATATGGAGATACGGCGGGGTTTTTATAAGCCCAAAAAATTAATAAAATATACCTTTCATCTCTTGTGAAGGAATCGGATTGGATTCATTCATACATATCTCATATTCTACATTTTCCAAATTAATCTATCTCACAATTAAAATTTTATTTTATTTTTTTCTTCAATTTTACAATTATAAGGTAGGATTCCTTATATTTTTTATTAATAATTAATTAGAGAAAATACATAATTTTAGCCTCATAAATCTAATATTTATCAGTTTAGCCCGAACTTAACATTAGACATAATTCAAGCCCCATAAATTCAATTTGTAACAAGTTTAGTCATTTAGTTATTTCCAGCGAACAAAAGTCCAATTGACAATCAAAATTAACATGTGATATTTTCACCCGTGTATATTTAATATCATGGAAAATTTGTATATATACACACACACATGTCTGTGTCCGACCGCGCTTAACTTGAGTTCACTGCAATGATATTGGTCACTTAAAATAGATAGTGTGCAACTACTAGATAAACTATCATGTTTCATTATCTAAGCTTTTGTTTGAGAAGAAGAAATACATATTACATTATTTATTTTTATATGTGAGCAGTGACAAACAAAATGAGGACTTTTTCTCCCAAAATTTGATTTGTTATAACCATATATATATAGGACTGACTCTGTTTGTGTATTTAAAAAAATATTAATGCGTACAAATCATTTTTAGTGGACAACTTTGAGAACTTGAAAACACATATGGTCCTTAAAATAAATGGATTTCTACTCATATTCAAAGAAATTTCTGCTCTTTCATTTTCTTGTCAAAAGTATATAATATACCTATTTTAAACTTAACTTAATAGTATTATTTTTGTGTTAGTACATTACTTTTTTGGGGTTAATTTGTTATAAACCTATAAACCGTACCCAAATTCAGATTTTTCCAAAATAAATAAAAGTACGGTATAAATGTTTGAATTTTTATGCATTTCAGAATGTATCATAAATTCTAATTATGGCCAAATCGCAAGTGATGTGGCAATGGAGATAGGCGACATAGTGAGTTCAATGATCAAAACAACATAGTTTAATTATTGAAAATTAGGTAGATGATATTAATGGTAATTAAATGTAATGTATTATTTAAAATTTTTATAGCACTTGGAGCTTCCAAGCTTCAACTCTTATCCATCTAAAATTACTAAGGTCCAAGTTTTTTTTGCATTTCTTACCATTAAGAGCATTTGCAACGGCGGTCGAATGGCCCGATCCCTGGCCCAGCGACCGCCCCTATTAACCGCCACCCCCGGTCGCCCTCCATTGCAGAGACCTACCAAGTCGCAGCCCAGGTCGGTCTTGGGACCGAGCTCGCGACCTGGTTGATGTATTATTTTATTATTTTTTTCTGTTGCAATTAAAAAAAATTAGATAGCAACGGCTAAAAAAACGGCTAGTTTTTTAATTTTATTTTTTCATATTTTCTACCTATAAATACCACATCTTATTACACTTCAAATCACACATTTTCTACCAACAATCTCTACCTTCTTCCATTTCCATCTTCCTCCATTTTATTTCACAAATTATCATTTCTTAATAAAAAAATAGGTGACAAAGATGCTCAATTCAACAATTGGTTTGGGTATCAACAACCGAGCGGGTTCCCGTATATGCAAAACTCTCCGCAATCCAACGAGCCATCCCCCAATTCTATCCCGCAACGTCAACTATTCTCCTCATCGCCCTCACCCGGTGGCGGTTTTCAACATTTCTCCTCCTCGCCCTGTGGCGGTTTTCAACCTTTCTCCACGCCGCCCGGTGGCGGCTTTCAATCTTTCTCCACGCCGGCCGGTGCATATAGTCAGTTTCAATCTTTCAACTTGAACGACGACGATGAGCAAGAAGAAGAGGAAGAGGAGCAAAATTCTCCTCCACCGTCGCCGCCTCCAATAAAGGGGAAGGGGAAAAAGAAGGCGACAACAACCTCCGGTACAACGAGGAAGGGGAAATATGTCAATTATTCCAACGAAGAATTGGAGTGCCTCGCCCGGTGCTACGTGGACATCGGTCTTGACCCCATCGTCGCCAATAATCAGAAACTAGGTGAATTTTGGCAGCGAATTGGAAGGCGCTACAACGACATAAGGCCTGAAGGCACACCGACGAGGGATTCCGAACATCTTCGGCAGGCGTGGAAACGCGCTAAGAAGGAAATTTTAATATTCAATGCCGAATACGTAAAAGCACAGAGGGCGCATGGGAGCGGGCAAAGCGACCTCGATCTCATCCACTTGGCTGAGGATGGCTTCTACAGGGAAAAGAAGAAGAATTTCAATAAACATAAGCCGTGGGTGGTAGTCAAAGATCTGCCCAACTTCATCAATCCAGACGTCCCGACACAATCGGCGAAAAGAACGAAGAATCGAGAGGACGGGAGCTACACAAGCCATTCGAGCAATCCGAGCAACACTGAATCTGCAACCGAGGAGTCTTCGAGGATTTCTCGACTACTGGGACAGAAGTCGGCCAAAAAAGGAAAGGGAAAGGGAAAGGGCAAGGCCGTGGACGTCGAAGACGATAAACTCGAGCGCATCACTCAAGAAATTAGAGAGATCAAACGCTCATCTGAATTAGGGACCGCCTACGATATCTACATGAGGCCAACGAAAGATATGGACCCGGAGGTATTGGAAAATCACCGCAAAGTTTGCATGATGCTCGAGAAGAAATGGGGTTTTGGTCAGTAGGATATTTCGTAGTATTTAATTTTTCGTTTTTAAATTCCAAATTGTATTGTAATTTTCCAATGTTTCAATACAATTTAGTTATTTCTTAATTATTTAGTAATATTTTAATTATAATTATTTTTATTATTCAAAATAAATATAAAACATAAAAATAATATTAAAATATAATTAAAATAATGAGATACCTAGGTCAGAGACCGGGGTGAGAGACCAACCCCATTGTGGCCGATTTAGAGACCGGTCTCTCAATCATTGAGGTCCCACAAAAAGTGCATAAAGTATACTAAAATATTGGGAGTGGTTGTCTGTTGACCAATAGGTCAGAGGTTCGAGTACTCTCGGCCACAAAAAAAACCCTAGGTAGGATGTGTGAGTATTAATATTTGTAATGATATTCAAAAAAAAAAAAATATTGGGAGACCTACCTTTGGGTAGGTCTTCCATTGTGGGTGCTCTAAGGGTTTCTATAGATTGTTCTTGTCCTTTTTTCATGTGAACCAGGTCAAATAGACTAAACATGAATGCATTAACTTTTAAAAGAAATATATATATAAGGAAGTTGGTAACCTTTTTATATTTACTAATAATTATCAATTAATTAAATCGTTGTGTATTTTGATCCAATTTGTATTTTTCAACATGAGACTTTCAAAATATTAAGTATCTATACTTTCAATTTGCAATTAAAACGCGTTCAAATTTTCTGTCACCCCAAATTTTCGAATTTCTGTTGTTCGGGTCCTTGATTTGAGAAATTAATAATAGACTAAGCTTGGACGAGCTCGAGGAGATGAACAATTTGACATGTGGATCAACATTTAGTACTTGGTACTTGCTGACGAAATTGAATTTTACTAAAGCAATTACTGTTAGACTCAGATGCCGAAATTCATATTCATTAACAAGGTTTAGACATCAACCTATATGTTAAAATGATTCATTGCTCGAGCCTATAAAAATTCATGATTTAAATGACAGTTTTCTTTTATTTTCAACTATCTTAGTTATTTGATCGACAATTTAGATTTCGTTTTGACTTAACTAAATTGATAATTTAGATTTTAATTTTAGGAGTAATTTTCATAAATATCAAGCTTTATACTATTTTAACTAACACGAATTTAGAAATATCTCAAATACAAAAATAACTACATCGTCACATCACCAACGGAAACCTTCAATCCATATATTATTTGAAAGATTTAATCATTGGCCCTCCGCATTTAGATTAAGCGTTATAATTACATAAAATGTTAAGTTCATTTGTCATTAATTGAGATATTTTGAAAGCCGCGAGTGTAAAATGATAACAACGTGCAACTCTCAGATTAAAGAGGACATAACATATATTAGTCCAAATCAGCCATTGAGGAAAAACATATTTCCACACTGACTTTATCCGTCAAATTAGTAGCATATGAATATTTTGATCTTTTCCTCAGGTTTTATAATTCATCAATTACTTTTAGTAATGTTGATTCAATTTTAAACTGACTAATTCATCCGACTACATCCAAAAAAATTATACTTAAAATAAAATAAAAAATATTAATCTTAGAAAGAATCAACAGCATGAATCCGAATAATCCGATGATCCAATAAAACTGATCTGAAAGCTAGTGGTTAATTTCTCCGATAGTCCAATTGATGATATCTACAATCACGATGCAATATGCATGGTGTTTGAATAGGGAATAGGGTGTACGCAACAGAGAATTAAAGATTTATTTGAAATGGAAGGAAATTAACTATTGGCTCTGACTGTGTGTTTGTGACGAACTTAAAATAGAAAGTTATGGAGACTGGTAAAACCATTCCTACGCCATTCCCTTTGAATCTGGACCCATTTTCAGGCTACATTAGAAAATGAGATTCAAATCTTGAGGCTGAGAATCCCAAACCGCCAAACCGCTACACTAACTTCTTATCCTATTTTGCCTACAATCTAGGACTCAAGATTCGTGGAGCCTCCATTCTTGCAAATGACGCTGCGCCACGTCGGATTTTGCTCCAGAATTTTATTTTCCTTACTCGGGAAGAAGCTTTTTCTCTTTTATTTTAAATATTTTCATTGAAGCAAGTGCCACCGCTTCAGAAAATTTAGATGATAAGTGAACCGATGGCGTTACATTTATTAGACCACCGAAAGCTAATGTGGCCTCATCTCTTACCCAATAACATTCAGTACTGTATTTTATTTCGCAAAAAGGAAACTTTCTAGAATTTTCCTTTAATTATATACTGGACAATTGGACATAGACAACGACGTGGCCCATACTCTGCAGTTGAAATAATGTAACAGAAAATTTGGCCTATGTGAATGGACTTATACATCCTCCTTCCGTATCAATAGCAATGTCTCACTTCTTTAATTGATGAGAGTATTAATTAATATAAGTGAAACCTGGGACGGAGGGAGTATGATTTACTACTATAATGCTCTCTACATTGTTTTTCTTTTTCTTTTTCTTTTTATGAAACAAAACCAACTAGAGAAGCCAACTAGGGGCTAACATTTCTCAACACTATAATCATGCACTACTTGATCATTCTTTTCCATTCATTTTTTTTTTATGTTTCAGTATTAATTTTTTTATTTATTTAAAAGTCTATCATTATCAAGAGTGGTGAGTTTTATAGATTTTCACTTTTTTTATTCCTTTTTTTTTAACAAACATTACAAGAAATTTTGGAAACTGCGTGACGGTGAACTTGAATCCGTGACCTTTGGCCCGGACATTAACCACTCTACTACTAGACTAACACACACGCAATTTTTTTATTCCTTTTGCTATCATCGTTCCATCTTTTTTATGTGCTTAACCAAATCGTGCTTATCAACACCAATGAAGCGCCATCAATATTCCGAATGAAAAAGTGCATCTCTCTGCAATATTTAATTTGCAATTTTTTTTGTTTGTTGTTGTTATAATCAGAGATGATCAAGTCATCAGAGAATTGCTTCTCTGAAATACCTTCGACCAGTTGTATAAGGGTGCTTCCAACGGTTGAAAGATATATCTTATATATTAAAGATCGCGATGACATCTCTCAATCGACATAAAAATCTTGAAAATTTGATTTCTAATGAACAAGTTATAATAGTTTAAGTTATTGCAACGGCTCTTTTAATTTATGTACATATATGTATTTTAATTTATATACATTTTCTAGATTTAATTATTAATTATAATTATGAATTTTTCTATTTTATTAAGTTGTTCAATTTGTAATCTAACATTAAATATATAAGCGTAAACATATTAATAACATATAAAAGTAGTATGCATTTTAGTGGAACCCTCGTAGAGTTACTTTTTACGGATTTGTAACATGATAAAAATTGTTTTTACAACTTTCATTGTTGCGGGCATCCTAACTTCTTTCTAGAGATAAAGCTGCTGAGTGCTGACCGCTCACCATGAGGACAATACCAAACCTATAAGGGGCGTTTACATTATGTGATAAAATAGATTGATAAAACATAGGATTGATTATATGAAAAATTAGATGATCAAACAAGCTCAAAAGTAATTAATCCATTAAAGTAAACGGTGGATTAACCTATACTATTTTTATCTATCTATCCTATCACCCAAAGTAAACACCCCCTAACGGTATTATTCCAGACTTCAACTCAAGCAATTTTAGTTTGAGGCAAAACTTAGAATAGCCAAAATACATAGTAAAACACAAATGTTGCCCACAAGTTTAATTTTCACAAATTATGGCAAACATTTGCCTTTTTGGTCGAAAATATCCCTCCTCCCTGTAGATGGAAGTTACTTTTTAGTATTCACTTTTAACTTTTCAGATTTCACTTTTTTTTCAATACTCCAAAACAAATTCTCTCTCTTCTCTCTCCTCTCTTCCCGTTTTCTGCTACCTCGCCTTCTCCATCACCGCGCCGTCTCCGCCACCGCTCCGCCTACATCACCGCAACCGCCTATTGTCAACAAATATATTATCCACCACCACACCGTCCCCACCATGGTACGAGCAAGCAAAAAGAAGAAAACCGTTCAAGAGAAAGCGGCGACCACCACCGCGCCAACCGAAACACGAGAAGCAAGCTTACCGCCGGAATCTATGGCGCACGAACCAGAAGAACAAAATCCGACGACCTCGGCGTCGAGATCTGAGGAAGCAGCGGCCACCGAACCGGACAGATCTGGAACGGACGAAGACGCACAACCAAACTACCCGCGAAACGATGATCCTTTTGGTGAATTGTTGGTAAGATTTCATCAATTTTGTAGATCTGGAAAGTAGATCTGGAAAAAAAGTTTTGAATTTTTTGATTTCGCGGGTTTCGTACGATTTATTTTTGAATGTAGATCTGGAATGATTTAGTGGTAAGAAATGTTAAACTTCTTACCTGAATATTGAATTGTTTGGTATGAATATGTTCTTCGTACTTGAGTATCGGTACGAGGTGTCAAATTCCATGATTTGATATATTCGTGCTTGGTTAATGGAACGAACTGTAAATTCTTACATGGTATTTGGTAGTACTTGGTAAGAATTTCACATTTCGTACCATGATTTCGTATTTGGAACGAAATATGAAATTCTTACATGGTGATTAGTAAGAATTTCATAATTCTTACTAATAACTTTAAAACCTGGTACGAAATATGAAATTCTTACCATTATTTAATATATTCGTGCTTGATTAATGGTACGAAGTGGTCATAATTTCTTATTTCGTACCAGCGTAAAATTCCTTGGAGCTTGATTATTGGTACGAAATGTGAAATTCTTACATGGAAATTAGTAACAAATTCATAATTCTTACCAGCGTATCACTTGAAACCTGGTACGAACTGTTCAATTCTTACCATAATTTTATATATTCGTGCTTGATTTTCAGAGTGCTTCTATGTGCAAGGTTGTGTGGAAATACAAGCGGCTTGCATTAGCCGAACGCCCTCACAAAGTAATGATGGCAGGTTATGAGTCAATGGTTGGTGATATTCGTGTCTGTTTAGAAACATTTGACGCTTCTGCTTTGGAACAGCTCAAGAAATCAGTTCTAGGTTCCTTCATGGACCTAATGGACTACAACACCCGATCCGGGAATCTGGTACACTACATTGTGTGCCGGCAGGTGGAACCAACACCTGATCTTGACCCAACCACACTTTGGTTCAAGGTCAATGAAAAAGTTTTACGGTTTTCCCGTGTTGAATTTGCGTTGGTCACTGGGCTTAGATTTGGACCAGCAAAATTCAACCCGTACACTGCACACAATGTCCCACAAAGCTCAGTGTATACAAGACTCTTTGGCAACAACCAGACCACGACAACCGCGTACGTACGCACTGCCTTCATAAATAAGAGGTTTGAAATTGACGGCGTGAGAGTGCGAGCAACTGTAGCAGACTACATCAAGTTGGCTAAGTTGCTACTTGCTTCGAATTACGTCATAGGGTTTGATACTACGAAGAAGAAAATTCCAACATGGTTGTGGGTGTTGCTCGAAGATGATAAAGCTTGGGAGGAATTCCCGTGGGGTAGTATCTCCTACCAAGTATTGTTTGAATCAATCACGAAGGCATGACAAGAGATAAGGGGACTAAATCGGGTGTCTTAAGCTACCATGTGAAAGGGAACACACTTGCTCTGCTTGTAAGTCAGTACGCCTGGTACGAAATTTCATAATTTGTACCTTAATTTGAAAATAATTCCGTCATTTTTTAAAATTCAGGCTTGGGTGCATTCTGCTATACCAGCTATCGGGAGGACAATTGGAGGGAAGAAGCCACAAAGAAAAATGCCTCGTTTCTTGAGGTATCGATATGTCAAGGACAACGAATATCCCAATGACAAGGAGATAGGAGAGGTACGTATTACTATTAAATTCCAACATTCGTACCATGCCTACCAGTATACTTAGTACGGAATTCTAATATTCCTACCATACTTATCGGTATACTTGGTACGAAATTCCAAACTTCGTACCATGCCTACCGGTATACTTGGTACGAAATTACAAAATTCGTACCATACCTACCGGCATATGTGGTACGAAATTACTATATTCTTACCACACTTATCGGTATACTTGGTACGAAATTCCAAACTTCGTACCATGCCTACCTGTATACTTGGTACGAAATTCCAAAATTCGTACCATACATACCGGCATATGTGGTACGAAATTACTATATTCTTACCACACTTATCGGTATACTAGGTACGAAATTCCAAACTTCGTACCATGCCTTACGGTATACTTGGTACGAAATTCCAAAATTCGTACCATACTTACCGGCATATGTGGTACGAAATTACTATATTCTTACCACACTTATCGGTATACCTACGTGTACCAGAAAAAATAAATCTAAACAGATCTATTTTGTAGGATCTTGTCCCCCTGTTGGTACCATACAACCTGGAAATGGCGCAAGCGTACTGGAAATCTCTGGAGCAAGACCCAGAGAAGGAGGCATTTGCATTCCAGTACGATGCAAATGAAAGCAAGAAGAAGAGGCCGCGAGAAGAAGAGAACGACGATGCTGCCCCTACTGCTATCAATGCCCCTACTGCTGCTTCTACCAGTGCACCAGAGAGGATGACCCTATTGAAAGAAATAGAGGGTCTACTCCAGCACCACCATAGGCAGCTCGTCATTGAAGTAGGAGACTACGTGCTGAAGAAGCTTCGTGAAGCCGGGGCAGGGCTTGCAGTGCAGAAGAAAGCCAAGAAGAAGAGAGCAAGAAGAAGAGAGAGCAAGCGAAGCAAGAGGCCGCAGAGCCAGAAGAAGCAGAAGCAAGCGAAGAATGAGCCGCAGAAGAAAGCAAGCAGCAGCAAGAGAAGAGTTTGAGCACGAACAGGTATAAAGCCATGTGTGTGGAGGGATAAACAATTTAATTTAAATTATGTATGTGTTGACAATTGAATTCATAAACTATAATGTACGGTTTGGGGCTGAGTTTTGGCCATTTGATTATGTTACAATTGTGTTCTTTCATTCATATATTGTGGCTATCTACAATTGGTACGAACTATACCATTCCTGACTTCCTGTCGGTGTACTTGGTACGAAATTTTAGTATTCGTACCATTCCTGACGGTATAGTTGGTACGAAATTATAATATTCGTACCATACAAACCGGTTACTTGGTACGAAATTTCAATATTCGTACCATTCATACACGTGTACTTGGTACGAAATTCTATTATTCGTACCATGCATACCGGTATGATTGGTACGAAATTCCAATATTCGTACAATTCCTACCTGTGTATTTGGTACGAAATTTCAATATCAGTACCATTCATAACGGTGTACTTGGTACGAAAATCCAATATTCGTACCATTCATACAGGTGTACTTGGTACGATATTCTATTATTCGTACCATGCATACCGGTATGATTGGTACGAAATTCCAATATTCGTACAATTCCTACCTGTGTATTTGGTACGAAATTTCAATATCAGTACCATTCATAACGGTGTACTTGGTACGAAAATCCAATATTCGTACCATTCCGAAATGTGTGCTTGGTACGAAAATCATTTATACGTACCATTTCATACCATTAAACTTGGTACGAACTTCAAATATTCGTACCATGCCTACTAATGAAATCTCAATACGGGAGTCATAATTGATGCCATTTCCTGTGCAGGCCGATGCACAGGAAATACCGACCGACACACAACTAAATATGATGTATGACTATATCCTTGGATCTGACGACGTAACGCCACTCCAACAACAAGTCGCATCAGAGAGTGCTCCTCCAGTCAGTGTTCCCTTTTTGAATCAAAGGCCGGTGAGAATTAAATTTCCGGCAGCAGCTGTACGGAGTCCATTCCTAGTTGATGATGTGCGAGCTGGACGGGATACATTCGAACGTTTCTTGAGCTCAGAAAAAGGAGTGTAAGTTCACTTTTAGATATTTTACGATAAGTGCATTACACAAATAATAATTAAATATCGTCAATGAAATAGGAGGAATGTTGGATTGGCTTGGGGGGTTGAAAAAGACTTTTTTGAGTACATACTCAAGCCCACTAATAAGCTAGAAGATGATCACGTGGACTCCTACCTTGCCATACTTGCATCAAACCCGGTGTTCGCAGGTTTGGGTGAAGTTCACACCAACATAGCGCTGACCTCTACTTATTTTATGGTAATTCCTCCTTCAGAAACTGATTTTAATTGATTCAAAATATCAAGCAGCCTTGGTACGAAATTGCAATATTCGTACCGCGTTACAAAGTTGTACAATATCGTTGTACAATTTAGCTTGTTCCACTGTTATTTTATTGATATATATCATCGTTTATTTATAGTGCACCGTTGAAAACGTGTTTGACTCGATCCATGATGGCATGAAAGTACCCTTTGAGGCATATGACTCTAATTTATTCGACCCAACAATTGAGGAGGTTATTCCAAAAAATGACATGGAAAACCTGTTGTCGTATGCTGAAGCAATTCGACCATGTTGGGGCGCAAACATGAAACCTTGGATCGATTGCGACAAGGTAAAACAATTCAATCGACTTTAGAATTACAGTTATTTCGTAATCAGCGTGTCACACCTCGGTACGAATTTATATATAAATTCGTACCGCATGTGGCATCACTTTGCACGAAATACTTGCAATTCGTAACAATAGAGTGTCAATTTCTGGGTACGAATTACAGTTATATCGTAATTAGCGTGACACACCTCGGTACAAATTGTAATGAAATGCGTACCACATGTGGCATCAGATTGCACGAAATACATGCAAATTCGTAACAAGAATGTCAAATTCTGGGTACGATCTTTACATATTCGTACCGTGTACTATAAGAAGTCAGAAGTTTATATATAATTTTTTAATGGTTTGCGTTGTTATTCTAGGTTCTTGCCGTATGCCATTTCAAATCTCATTGGGCCACACTTCTAATAGATCTTAAACAGCAAAAGCTATGGCTTTATGATCCCAAAGCATGGCAATTTGAAGAACACCACATAAAAAATAGAAGGGACATCTTCCTACCGATGGCAAGAGTAGTCCCTCAAATCTTAAAGGCAATCGGGTACTTCGAGCTGCATGCAATAAAAAATCCACAGTATGCCCAGTGGGAGCTATGCTTTCCACCTGCTAAAGGCAAGAACACATTCAAGCAGCAAGACGACGTGAATTGTGGGCTCTATGCATTGAAGTATGTCGAGCAAATTGTATCAAAGAAGCCATTGCCAAAGAGTTTGAAAGACCAAAAGCATTTGGAACTTTATCGAGACCACATTGCAAGGACCATTTATGGTCATAGCACAGATGAAGCCCCTGTTCCAATTCTTATGGAAGCACTTTAGTATGTCGAACAAAAACTATATATATTTTGCTAGTAATATGCTGAATCTATGTTCAACTTTTGTGTATTACGATGTTGTATATTTTGCTGCGATGTTATGATAAGTATGAATATCTGGGAAAATTATTGTATTTATTCTGTATTTATTATGTAAATTATTGTATGCATATTACGAGGTACGAAATGTATGTTTATCAAAACTTCAAAAAAGTTGCATGGTACGAAATTCAACCATTTCGTACCACGATATAAAGGTTCTACCTTTGGTAGCACGGTACGAAATTCAACCATTTCGTACTACGATATCCGTACGAAATTGAACCATTTCGTACGATATAAAGTTAGAATCTTTATATCACGGTACGAAATTCAAACATTTCGTACCATGATATAAAAGTTCTAACTTTGGTACCACGGTACGAAATTCAACCATTTCGTACCACGATCTAAAAGTTCTAACTATGGTAACACGGTACGAAATTCAACTATTTCGTACCACGATATAAAGGTTCTACCTTTGGTAGCACGGTACGAAATTCAACCATTTCGTACTACGATATCCGTACGAAATTGAACCATTTTGTACGATATAAAGTTACAATCTTTATATCACGGTACGAAATTCAACCATATCGTACCACATTGGATTTCTGCACGAATGGTACGAAATTTATCAATTACTACAGAGCTTGAAAGTATGAAAATGGTTCAACAAATAATTCATCAAAAATATAGAAAACACTAGTAGATAATGGAAAAAAGTCATCAACAGAACCTATTTGGGTCTTTACAAGTTGCGCGAGTGTGCCCAACTACACCACAAATACCACATTTCTTCGGTTTGCGGGTCCGATTAACACTTGTTTGACTGCTACACACTTCTTCTCCCTGACCAATGTGTACGAATGCAGTACATGTATTATGATAATGACCTCTTTGATGACATCGAGAACATACACGACCATATGTTGTATGGGATCCAGACTGAATCCTCTTTGAACGTGGTCGTCCCGCTTGTCTAGGATTAGAGGGGGTCACTACAACCCTTGAAGCAACATCAGATGGGACGCGCCAATCATGTGGGTCGGGGACTGGCATCACCTCTGCAGCATATGTTTCACGCCACGTCTCAGTCGTATAATAAGCATGAACATATGACAATGGAGATTGTCTCACATAACTGAAAAATGACAAAAATATTATCAAACATATTATCAAACTTCTGCAGTTATAGTAAGAATGGTACGATACGTACGCAAACAGTATACTGGTTATGAATTCTTACGTGTTACTTGATACGAAATATGAAATTCTTACATGGTACGTAGTAAGAAATTCATAATTCTTACCAGCGTACCATTTCTTTGTGCTTGGTTATTGGTACAAAATATGAAATTCTTACATGGTACATGGTAAGAAATTCATAATTCTTACCAGTGTACCATTTATTTGTGCTTGGTTATTGGTACGAAATATGAAATTCTTACATGGTACGTGGTAAGAAATTCATAATTCTTACCAGCGTACCATATATTAGTGCTTTTGGTACGAAATATGAAATTCTTACATGGTGCGTAGTAAGAAATTCATAATTCTTACCAGCGTACCATTTGTTTGTACTTGTTTATTGGTACGAAATATGAAATTCTTACATGGTACGTGGTAAGAAATACATAATTCTTACCAGCGTACCATTGCTTTGTGTTTGGTTATTGGTACGAAATATGAAATTCTTACATGGTACGTGGTAAGAAATTCAAAATTCTTACCCACATAATATTGTACGACAAGTACAAAAAATAAAAAATTCGTACCTTATTGCTGCTGTAGCGTGCGAACATGGGATCAGGTCCAGTTCAAAAACGTGACATGAGCACTTCCTCAAAGCAATATCAACAATAGTACTCTTGTTTTCATAAATTACATTAAACTTTGTATCCGTAATGGGGTCAACCTTCATGGACCGGCCTACCCCGATAACATTCCCCAATCTCTTTGTTGCATAATCCGATAACTCTAGAGTTCTCGCACCAGATCTAGTACGCCGCGTGAAAAACCATTCCCGTATCGGTACGAGCATACTCCAAAAGAGAACATATTGGCAATTTCCTAGCCCATTTTAATCGAGAATTCAAGACTTCTACCGCATTGGAAGTCCCAAAACTATATCGCCGTACCGGGCATCTACACTTGGCCCATCTAATAGGGTCAATGCTCATAAGCTTCTCATGTGCCCGAGGTGAGGTCAATTCCAAATTCTGCATATGCTCATCAAACTCCTCTATCCTATAAGCATTTGCAGCAGCCTGGTAAATGTTAATCACACCTTGACCCCACTTCCTAAGGTTGCCCTGAATATGATATGTGCACAACCCATGAGGAGTCCCTGGAAAGGTAGAATCTACTGCATTTTTTATGCTAAGGTGCTGATCAGACACAATCAAGAGATTATCTGGGCATCCAAATGTCCGTCGAACCTGACGTAAGAACCAAGTCCAAGATAAATCGTTTTCTTTGTCACCAACTCCAAATGCTAAGGGAACTATTTGTTCATTAGCATCCTTTGTTGATGCAACAAACATAACGCCTTTGTATTTTCCTTTCAAATGTGTGGCGTCAATCACAATCACGGGGCGACATGCACGAAATGCTCTTACACATGCAGCAAGAGAGAAGTAGCAATACTGGAAAGAACCGTCAGGACATGTCTGTAATTCCACAATGGAGCCAGGATTCAAATGCTCTAGCATGTAAAGGTACTTGGGAAGCATCTGAAAATCATGAAAAAATATATAATCACATCAAGTACACATTGGTAGGAAAGGTACAAAATAATGTAAATCATACACAAACGAAGTACGAAATATCAAACATTCGTACAACTAGAAAGTACGAAGTACGAATATCAAACATTCGTACTTCGTTTTACAGTCTTACATGATATATGGTAAGAATTACATATTTCTTACACAACGTACCATGCTTTGATTTCTTTATGCTTGGTTATTTGTACGAAGTGTGAAATTCTTACATGGTACTTTGTAAGAATTTCATATTTCTTACCATCTTACCATTCTTTCATTTCTTTGTGCTTGGTTTACTGGTACGAAGTGTGAAATTCTTACATTATACTTGGTAAGAATTTTATATTTCGTACACAGTGTACCAAGTGTACCCAAATTTAAATGTTCTTACGTAAAGATGCAGTGGAGACAAACCTGAAAAGACTTGTCTGGATCGCCATAATTCAAGTTCATCGCGTAATTCCTACCAGCCAATGCAGTTGCATATTTTACATTAACACCAAATTCCCTTAATACTTGTCCCTGTATATCTCGCGGCCTAAGAACAAAACCATCTTCTGCCAAATTTGCGCCTACGTGTGCAGCTAAAACCTTCGAAGACACCTTTGGATGCGATTGATATCTCAAATCTGTCTCACAAGTGTGAGCACTCAATTCATATATTCTCCATGCATTACCAAAAGATCTCGCTCGCAAGATAAAATCGCATCTGTCTGCAAACTTGCAAACAACCTGATATCTGTCTGAATTTGAACGCACTGTTACAAACTCCACACGATTTTTCAGATGGTATACACCAAGAGCTGTGGTCATTTTCTCCTTACTATAGAACATGGCACCACTAACAACTTCACCAGTAACAGGCTCAGACGGTATAACCAAATCTTCACATGCAACGGAAGCTTGGTATGTTGCACCCGAATCAGCCCACCGACCGGGTTTTTCTACGTAGTTTGGTCCGTATTTCTAATGCGGGCACGGTGGACCTATCTATACCGTAAAAGTCACCACAATCATCACCCTCATCATCGGAACTGCTATCATACATGTAGTCACGATCAAAAATAAATTCTGAGTCATTGTCATCATAATTCTCAGCCGCATTTTGCAAATTCCGAGCACCCAACGGATTCGTCCGGTGTGAAGATTCGTTACTTCTACGTGAAACAGACACATATATAGTAGGCAATTCCAACAAACCCATCAAACAAGACCACTCGAAATCATCTGTTATCTTCATTCTCATAGTTTCACCCGCAGGGGACTGGACTAACGCGTCTATATCAAAAATATACAATCTCTTATTCTTCTTCAATCGCACTTCAAGCTTCTTCAACAAATCTTCAAATGTTATACCACTAGGAGGTACAGGGATATACTCCTTCCTCCCACCCTCGTATGTATTGTTATTCCAATCTCCTCCATGGCAAACAATTAATGAAGCTGGCACCGGCTGCATTAAATAAGTAAGTGGATAGTCAGGTACACATGGTACGAAAAAATCAAAATTCGTACCTATAATGAATCTAACGAATGGTACGAATTATATTTATTTCGTAACCAGCGTCTCACACCTCGGTACGAATTTAATATAAATTCGTATCGCATGTGGCATCAGATTGCACGAAATACATGCAATTCGTAACAAGAGTGTCAACGTCTGGGTACGATCCTTACATATTCGTACCGTGTACCATATTAGAGTGTGGCATGCAGATTAGAATCCATTTGGTGCGAATGGTACGAATTAAATTTATTTCGTAACCAGCGTCTCACACCTCGGTACGAATTTAATATAAATTCGTACCGCACGTGGCACCAGATTGCACGAAATACATGTAATTCGTAACAACAATGTCAACGTCTGGGTACGATCCTTACATATTCATACCATGTACCATATCAGAGTGTGGCATGCAGTTTGGAATCTAGCGAATGGTACGAATTACATTTATTTCGTAACAGCGTGTAACACCTCGGTACGAATTTAATATAAATTCGTACCCCATGTTGCATCAGATTGCACGAAATCCTTCCAATTCGTAACAAGCGTATCATCTTCTGGGTACGATCCTTACATATTCGTACCGTGTACCATATCAGAGTGTGCCATGCTGTTTAGAATCTAGCGAATGGTACGAATTACATTTATTTCGTAACCAGCGTGTCATACCTCGGTATGAATTTAATATAAATTCGTACCGCATGTGCCATCAGATTGCACGAAATACATGCAATTCGTACAACAAAGAATGCCAACGAACTGTAAATTCGACGAACTGTAAATTCATGAGAGAAAGCCTAGATATAAATGTATAATTACCTCCATACAATTACAAATAATTACAGAAGCAGTTGTGGGCAAAAATTTCAGAGGATTCGCCGCCGTATCGCCGCCGCAGATCGAGAAAATTGACCGCCGCCGCGCCGTGAATTAAACCACCGCAGATCGAGAAACCACCGCAGAAAAACCACCGCCGTATCGCCGCCGCAGATCGAGAAAATATACCTCCACAGATCTATAAATACGCCGCCGTGTCGTCGTTAATTAATGCACCGCCGCCGCCAACCAACTGAGAAGAAAAAAAACGAGAAAGATGAGCTTGAGCTGTGGGAAAAAAAACGAGAAAGATAAATATGAGGAGAAACCGTCCAAAATAGAGAGGAGAGATTACGTGAGAGCTGTGGGAGAGAGAGAGAAAGTAGGTGGGTAAAGTAAAAAGTAAGGGTATTTTCGACCAAAAAGGCAAATGTTTGCCATAATTTGTGAAAATTAAATTTGTGGCCAACTTTTGTGTTTTACTATCTTATTTGGCTAAAAAGGTGTATTTTCTCTTTTAGTTTTATGCGTCTATAATGATGTAGGCCAAAATAGCATATTTTGGTTAATTTATCTAATGGCTAATTACTTTTTGTGAACTTAAACCTAATTTATTTTAAGAAGATACACTAAAATTATTTTAATGTTTTAAAATGTCCCTATATTAAAAAAGTTTTATTTTTGTACCTAATACTTAGATGATGTTTTTAAAATGTCTCGAGTCCGATTTTAACATATCATAAAATCAACATGGAGAGGAGGTTGATGTGAATTTTTCCACTTACCTAATCATCCTCATTCTCATCGATCTCCAATTCTTCACATCGATTTTTTTATCCGAGAAAATTGGACTCGAAATATTTTAAAACACTAAACGTTGGGTACAAAAAGAATTTTTCAAACGTTGAAATTTTTTTGAGATTTTTGATAGATATTGGGACATTTTTCCTACCTCTCCTTCGTGGTTCGTAGATTTTTGCACCGAAGCGGGATTTATCCAGTACATACCGAAAGTAGCAGCTGCAAGTTCACAAGATATAAAATAAAAAAGATTTTGTTTGAATAGATTTATGGATATAATAAACTAAGACATTTTTTTTATTTTAAGTTGTGGGTTGAGCGTTGCAATTCATACTCAAAAGTTATACTAGCTCAGTTTACGAAAAGTTTGCCCAATTTTCATTTTGGGGTGTGTATGAAAATTTTGCTCTAATCTTCTACTTTTTATTTATGTACATGATCCCACCATTTTCTTACATTTACAATCCTTCTACCAAATTAATTGTAGGACTATTCTTCCACTCAAATAATTTTTTATCAATTTTTATTAAAATCCGTGTCATTTTGTTGGAAAATTGGTTTTGTTAAATCAATTGTGATAATATTTATTTTATTAAATATTAAATATTTAAGTAAAATAAATATTGGACGTTAATCTACATGTAGTAGATAAACGTGGTATTTTCTTAGTCTCAAAACTGATTTTCGGTGAGTGAGATATGAATATGGTTTAAAATGGTTGTTCGTGTAGGGAGGTTGTGTGTTGGAATTAAATTTGTTGTAGGCAAATTCGATAATGTGGTTTTTACCACGTTGAAAAAGATCGAGCTCGGATTCGGCCTTGGGCATTGGGCTTTGGATTATACTTATCGGCCAATTTGTAAAAACACATACAAATTCAAACATCACATGATTAAGTATTTTGGAATTTAAAGTCAGTTTTTAATTCCTTGAAACCGTCATTTTTTACGTTAAATTTTACGAGAATGTCAAGTGATGATATTGAATTAGAAAACCTATTAAATGGCATAACAACCATTTATGTGTCTTGAATGGTTTTGATGGTTTTGATTCCCATGACATGTAACAGCCATTTTTACACGTTAATACACTTTATTATGTTTGATTTCCTGCATGGTGGAGATGGCCTATAAATAGGCTTTTGAGCATTGCTTTGTTTGATTATTCGATTGGCATATCTTGAAATAATCATAATAGAGTTTATAAATCGTAGCTCAATTCTCATCTTTGTCTAGTTCGTCGGAGCTCGTCGGATTGTGGCGCTATATCCGTCGAGACGAAGTCGTTTTACCTTTGGGGACGAACCGCCAAACCGAGAGCACTACCGGGGCGTTATTCGTCTTGCGGGGAAAAGGATTCCTTCGACACGACTTATCTTTGAGTTTGTTATTTTATTTTGTAATTTCAATTTTAGTTCATTTTGTAATCTTATTCTCCTACATTTCTTATTTCATTTTGTAATCGAGAAAGGACGTGTACACCGGTTCTAACAATCGCAAGACGAATAATACGTTGCACGTCTGTTTGAAGGAGATCGAGATTGAACTAATAATTTTGATTTAAAAACTTTCGAAACTTTAAACTTTTGCTTGAAGAAATGGCGTTAACCGTTCCAGCCAACGAGTCCACCGACTTTGCAACTGTTGCTGCCACTGTTGTCTCCTATCTGTTTGGGCAAATAGACAGTTCAATTATTGACTCTGTTGTCGATCTATTTGGGCAAACGGGTGGATCTCAATCCGTGATGGCTCCTCTTGATACATCAGTAATGATGCCCGTTGCCGAGAAGCCTCTGACCTTCTCGGGGATTGACATCAAAGGGTGGTCCCAAAAGATGTTGTTTTACATCACGACTTTGGGGCTAGCCAACTACCTCCGTGATGATGAGGTGTCTCCGCCTAATGAGGGCGAGACGGATATTCATGTTCTTGTGGAATACGACACTTGGAGGAAAGGCGATTTCACGTTAAAAATCGTCTTGTTTCACAGTTTAGCAGATTGTCTCTATTCTGTGTACTCCGATATTAAGACCTCCAAATTTATTTGGAAGGCATTGGACCGGAAATATCGGGTTAACGAGGCCAAGGCTCTTACGGAAGCTAAGGCGAACATGATTAAGACCATGTTTATTGGTGACCAGGTTGGGTGCCATGTCATTTTTCCTATTTAAAAAAAAATCAAAATTCGCACCTGGTCTCAATAACACGGTCGACCATGCATGAAATGAGACCTTGTGGTCTCTCTCTCTCATCATTATTCTATCCAATGGAATGGAGACATTTGTCTTCATCTCATTGATCCATTAAAATTTTCGCATACATTAAAATTTGCTATATTTTCGCATACATCAAAATTTTCTCATTTTCTCTACTTATGAACCTTAATTCTTTTTTTTTCGTTTGTGTTTTAACAAATTATTCAATAATTTAATTTTTTTTAATTATTTTTATCACAAGTAATTATGTTATTATTAAAAAATAATACAAAATAATAATATATAATGTCGTGGTTGGGTGGTTGGGATGCATTGATGAACCAAATATTTTTTTAATACAAATAATAATATATATAATTATTTTTTAATTATTTTTATTACAAGTATTTGAATTGAAGTAATTTATTATTTTGGTTTGTTTATTTTGTAATTTGTCATGTTATGTTTTATTTATAATTTTACATTAATTTCAGATTATTTTAATTATTTTTATTACAAATAATTATATTAGTATTAAAAATAATGCAAAATAAAAATATATAATATTGTGGTTTGGCTAGTTGGGATGGTCATTGATAAACTAGAGAAAAGTAAAAATGGTTGGGTTGAAAAAATATTGAGAATGTGGAAGAGAGAGAAATTAATTAAATATTAAAAAATGTGGATGGTTGGGTGGTCTGCCTGGTGGCGGATAAACATGGTCTAAGGAAGGTGTTGGAACTTCCAATAAACGACCTTGCCCAAATACAGAAAACAAGGGCAATGCTATTGATTATGAAGAGTCGATTAAAATGATGGCAAAGAACAATGTCTACGTCGATAAGGTCTTCGACGAATGGGACAAAGATGTAATTATTGTTTAAAGTGTAAGGACATGTGCCCACATTTAACAAGTGCCAATAAAAATTACATCTACTTCTTGTGCTTACTTGCTTGAGTTCTTCGATTTATGGCATTGTAGACTTTGATATGTAAATCTAAATGTCATAAAAAGATTAATAAAAAATAAATTTACAAGACTCCACTTAAAGGGAAAAACTTTCCTATGAGCTATGAAAAGGTAGAAAACCTTCTTGTAAATATTTCAAAGTGTGGGGTATTTTGAAGATGTTTCATATTGAATAAAATCAATATCTTTAGTGATTTTTCACTATGATAGCCAAACGACTATTGGTTGTACACAAAGTGACTTGTACAATTGTAAGTTGTGACTTAAATATATCTTTGACATAATACTCATGATATTTGATCTTTAATAAGGTTATCGTTATTAATTGTGTGAAGTCAATAGATAATCTAGCGGATCCGCTAACCAAAAGGTTAATCAAGATCAAATGGTCAAAATTGCTAGGGGGAATGGGATTAAAATCCACATCTTAAGGATGATTATAGTGGAAACCCAACCATGATAACTGGAGGATCTCAAGAACTTGGTTCAATGGGACAACTAAGCTATATGATTCCGTGTGAAAACACTCAAAATCACCTATTCCCTAAAGAGCAATGAGTGTTTGGAAACCTGCATGTGGTGAGGTTAAGTCTTTTTAAATTTTAATGATTCTTGGATACCTCGAGGATGTCAAGTATAGCAGGATACTTGGAGAAAGAATCGCCTATGTAAGTGTGAAGTGTGGGCCACTTCGATGATGCACTTATGAATCCAAAGGGTATTTCAGGGCCTGTAAAGGACACAAACGTGAGAACGGACGAGGATTAATGAGACGATATTGTGTCAATATTGTTGTCTCGGTATACACCAAGGAGGACTAGTTCAAGGCATCGCGTCCACTAGGCCGCCAGTATACTCGATGATATTGACTATGGAAGGTTCAAGGTCACAAGCCATCTATCCAAATACAATAGCGTCTCTTGAGGACTGAGCTAAGTGTCTGCATACATTTGCATACGGCTTTCTCACTCATGTGGGGGATTGTTGGAAAATTGGTTTTATTAAATCAATTTGTGATAATATTTATTTTATTAAATATTAAATATTTAAGTAAAATAAATATTGGACGTTAGTCTACATGTAGTAGATAAACGTGGTATTTTCGTAGTCTCAAAACTGATTTTCGGTGAGTGAGATATGAATATGGTTTAAAATGGTTGTTCGTGTAGGGAGATTGTGTATTGGAATCAAATTTGTTGTAGGCAAATTCGATTATGTGGTTTTTACCACGTTGAAAAAGATCGAGCTCGGATTCGGCCTTGCGCATTGGATTATACTTATCGGCCAATTTGTAAAAACACATTATTAAACATCACATGATTTAAGTATTTTGGAATTTAAAGTCAGTTTTTAATTCCTTGAAACCGTCATTTTTTACGTTAAATTTTACGAGAATGTCAAGTGATGATATTGAATTAGAAAACCTATTAAATGGCATAACAGCCATTTATGTATCTTGAATGGTATTGATGGTTTTGATTCCCATGACATGTAACAGCCATTTTTGCACGTTAATACACTTTATTGTGTTTGATTTCCTGCATGGTGGAGATGGCCTATAAATAGACTTTTGAGCATTGCTTTGTTTGATTATTCGATTGGCATATCTTGAAATAATCATAATAGAGTTATAAATCGTAGCTCAATTCTCATCTTTGTCTAGTTCGTCGGAGCTCGTCGGATTGTGGCGCTATATCCGTCGAGACGAAGTCGTTTTACCTTTGGGGACGAACCGCCAAACCGAGAGCACTACCGGGGCGTTATTCGTCTTACGGGGAGAAGGATTCCTTCGACTCGACTTATCTTTGAGTTTGTTATTTTATTTTGTAATTTCAATTTTAGTTCATTTTGTAATCTTATTCTTATTCTCCTACATTTCTTGTTTCATTTTGTAATCGAGAAAGGACGTGTACACCGGTTCTAACACATTTTACTTAAGACAAACTTTTCATGGACAGACGGAGTATAACCTAATAATTTCGGATAAACAAATTATATTTTTTCCTGGTTAAAGCTTAATAACTGGATGTAGCATTATAAGTGTGTCCAATTGCAATGCTGAGAAATCACGAGATCTGCTACAAAAACTGAAAATTAATCCAAAAGTTTGGTCTCTGACTCTGAATTTCTGCAGTAAATCATGAAGCCTGTTAACTTCAATAACCACCATATAGTATATTTATATCTCAACCAATTGCTAAAATTGGACGGCAGAAATATCTCTCCCCTGCCACTTCTCCTACCAATGAATTTCTTACAATTAATATGTAAGTTGTTGCACTTTGGTCCGAACAGAGCAATTAATTTCATCACGCACAATATCAGCATAGTGTGCAGTGCTAGATGCACTATTGAACGAGTTCCAACAACTGGAAAATAGATATAGTATTATTCAAGTATTCATATAGATTTGTGTGATTGAATATTGGAGGAACTAAATATATATTCCCTCCTCCCCAAATAAATATTCCGAGTCGCCGAACATTTTTTCTTCGAATAAGTGTTCTATTTCAGAAATTCAACCAAAAATTACACTAACCTGCCATATTTACCTCTACCATCAATACTGTCAAAAGTTGGCAATTTTTGCATGTATCAATTCTTCACTCAACCGTTCCTCTATTTCTTTTTTTTTATAACTTTTTGAATTCATCCTTGTCGTGCTTAGAAGTTGAGAGATTTTCTTCAATTTACTCCCATTGTCTCACATGAAAGGGTTGCAGCATGATTCACTGAAGATCAGTTATCGAGACACTGAAAGCTAGAAATAATGATCAAGGATAAAAGAGTAAAATTACATAGTTTCTTGGTAGATGAAAATTGGCGGAAAACACTTATTTGGGGAAGGAGAGGAGTACATATCTAATGGCAACATAACTCCAAATCATAATCACTAAAAATGAACATATTGATTCAAGAGTATACTTCACAGAGAAAGAATCATATTTTTCTTTTTTTGAAAAAAGAAAGAATCATAAAATTAAATTGATCATGATTTGTGCATGTAACAACACATCCCATGCTGCTGTATATTGGGGCAGTCTCCTGCGCGTGCGCACACGCGGAGAGCGCCGCCCTGAATAGATCGATTATTTTTATTTTTTATGTATAGTTAATTAATTTAATTAATTTTAAATTAAATATAATTAAAAATTACTATTTAATTAATCTCAATTAAGATTTAATTAATTCTAAATGAGACCTATTAAATCCTAATTATGGTTAATAAATCTTAATTGTGATTAATAGATTCTAATTGAGAATTGATAAAAGCTAATTATGGATTAATAAATTCTAATTAATATTAACAAACCCTAGTGATCCTTAATATCTCTCTAATCACCCTAATACCCCCTAATTTGTAGCTAATGACTAGGTGCGCATGGTGTGCTTCAAATACATGGAGCGCATGCATCCAAGTTTTTGTCTTGTATATTCATGGAACATGATCGCTAGTCTTGTTTTTTCATGCAAGAGTTTATAAATTCACAGATCGGCATGAATTGAACTCGAGATATCTCTAGTTAGAAGGTTCTATACTTGATAGTTACATAGAATAAATCATTGATAGGATACAAATATGGAGCAATATTCTACTCAATAGTGAATAAGGTTTCCCTTACAAGTTACAACTAGGTAAGGTAATCCAGCTATATAAGAGGAAATGTGATTCAATATTGTAATCTCAAACGTAAAAATGCTAATTAATTATTGCTTCAAAAAAGGATGTATGACTTAGATCATTGCAGATAACATGTTAGTTTGAACTAATATAGACAGCAAGAAAAGCTATGATTGGCGAATACTTAACAAATGGTCAAAGTCAGTATTGATACTCTTTGCTTGGATATAAATAGTGTGTGGATAAATAACCTATATGGATTTGGAATCTCTTTTAACTTAAAGGAAATGGAGGGGAAGTTATAACTTGATGCATATGGACAGCCATGTAGGTTCGACCGACCGACCAAAATCCTAAAAATCGATCAACCGACCGATCCTAATTTTCTCAACCGAACCGAACCGACTTTAGCATTCGGGCCAAACCGAAACTGAACCGAAATTTTCGGTCGGTTTTGGTCGGTTGTCTAAAAACCGACGTAGTGATTAATCTAAACTGAAACTCTATTGCCCTAATTCTGAACACCCAACTGCCGAATTGCCCAAAGCCCAAACAAAGGAAGAGTTGCAGTGGGTTTTGCACAAAATAGACAAAGATAATCACAATTAAATTATTAGCATTCAAATTATGCTAGCACTGCAGTGACGAGATGAAATTTAAAGTTAAGACATGATTTATCGGCGGCATCGCAACGATGAGGGGTTGAGGAGCAGAAAAGGGTGGCCGCTGGAATGAGGCGCAACTGTAGCGGCTGGAAGGAGGCGGAGACGGAAAGAAGGCTCCGAGCCTCCGGCGAAGCGGCGACGGGAACGAGAAGGGCACGGACTCCGCCTAGGGAGCGACGGGAAGCAGCGAATGGTCGACGCCGCGATGGGCTCCGGCTGACAACGAGCGACGCCGCGACGGAGGGAAAGGGAAGGCTGGTCGACGGGGAAACATGGCAGTGATTAACGGCGGAAGGAAGGCTGGAATGGAGGGGTGCTGACGTTGTGACACCAACTGTGAGAGTCCGAGAGATGAGATTTGTTTCCAGTGATTCAAGAAGGTGAGCGGCGGGATAGTCAAACTAGGCTTTTAGACTTTTAGTTTTAAGTTAAAACTTAAAAGATAAAAACTAAGATAATAATTGGAATATAATTTAATTAATATATAATAATAAGTTTCGGTCGGTTCGGTCCCCGACCGACCCAAATCTACCCAACCGAGGACCGAACCGAACCTCATCGGTTTTTTATTTATGGAACCCAACCCGAACCGATTCTATTTTTGGACCGAACCAAACCGACCAAAACTTATCGGTTCGGTCGGTTATTTCGGTCCGGTTTCCATCTTGCACACCGCTATATGCAATCCAACCAATTAGTATATAGAAGTAGGGATGGCAATGGATCGGGTTTTTACGGGTACCCGGCTCTACCAAACCCTAATAAAACGGGTTTGAGAATTATTAAATGGTTTAGGGACGGGTTTGGGTAGAAACATTCAAACCCGTGATGGGTTTGGGTCGGATTTGGGAAATTACCTACGGGTACCCGCTACCAAACCCATTTATATATATGTAAGATGACAAAATATTATATATATAATTTTTAATATAATTATAGATATTAGTATAAATATTAATAATTTTAGGATTTTATATTATTCTTTTTGATCCGTATACAAAGAATTAATAATTTTAGTAATTAAATATTTATTTTATATATAATTTATATTAGTATAAATATTAGGATTTTAATATTATTCTTTTAACCCACATATAATTTAATTTAATGAAAATTTCTATTTACACTTATGTTAAAATTATGTTTATAATATTTTTTTATTTCTACTATTTAATATTGATGTTTATGTTCTAGTACATTCGGGTTTTTAGCGGGTTTTTAATGGGTATTACCTAACGGATTTGGGTCGGGTACGGGTTTTAAAATAATATTTTAATCGGATTTGGGACGGGTATGAGTTGAGAAAATTTTAATGGATTTGGGTTTTTGAAATGCCTAATGGATGTGTACTCGACCCATTGCCATTCCTATATGGAAGTCAGATGGGCAGGGCAAACCCGGCCCAGTTTGCAAGCCCAATTTGAATTAACCTAGATCCAACCCATCATAAGAGGTGGTTTGATGGGCCGGGTCATCCCAAACAAAATGGGCTCTTTCAAAATCTTTTAAAACTCTGGACCAAGCCCACGATAAATCAAACTCAAGCCCAACCCAAGGCCTTGCTAATATTAATTTTTTGTATTTCAATTAGTCACGTTTTTTTTTCATTAGATTCATTAAAAATTTTAATTTTCTATCTTTCTAAGAGATAAGATTTTTTTCTGATTCTTTAATGATGGAAGAGATCAAACTAAATTGATTGAATACTAATCAATTAGAAAATCTATTCCACAACAATTAATCTTTACCAAATTTTATATTATACTAAAATAATACTACAATATAAGTATTGTATAAACAAAAAGGACATATATTATGCAATGAGTTATCCAAGTATTTATTTTGTTTTTTTTTTTCAAAATTATATATAACTCATTTAAAGCCCACTAAACTCAGTCCATTTGAATCCACAAACAAGCTCATTTCAACCTGTCAATATAACCCACCTGTAGCCCAGTAAATCAGCCCAAGCCCAACTCTGGCCACTTCAAAGTTGTTCCTAAGCTCAGTGTATAAAAAGCCCAACCCAGACCGATCCAATTCAATCGTGAACTTAAATTGGATTGGGTCTAACTAGTTGTGGGTTTACCCGGATTGGGCCGACCCAGTACATTTGAGAAGTATAAGTGTTGACATAATGTGAGTTTTAATTGTAAACTAGTTTTGCCCTTGCACCGAAAATATTTATATTAAGAATACTTGTGAATTAAAAATTAAAATTAAAAGAAAACACTACTTTACATTATTTAAGAAGTGGGAGAAATATGTTATAGGTGATAAAAGGTTGCACGAAAAATGAGAGGTGACTATTGTTAGTTATGTACCTTACAATTAATTTAACTACAATGCGCACCAATTACCAAATGCTAATTTCTTTCACACCGCAAGTGCACGGGTGTAATTGAGCACATAGAAGCAAGGTCGTATTCCACAGATATTGTATTAATTCTAGCAAGTACCACTTTCAATTGTTATTCCACTATTTAGACTTTTAAACTCTTAGATTTGATTATACTAATGATGCAAATAATTAAATAAAAAAAAATAAACAAAGGCAAGGAAAAATATTTTGGATTAAGGATAAAGAGAAAATATCCCAAGGTTTCGATTTCAGTGAATACTCGAATTTAAATGCAATTTAATCAATCAATCGGTTTGCCAGACTCAACTTTTACTAGGACGATCACAAAATTAGCCTAAACCTACTGTCGTAGCGCATAGACCGTGGATTACATGCAAGAATTGTTGTGTCCAACTAATAATTAAACATGCAACTCCCAAAATCTTCTTAGATCTATTGTCCTCACACAAATCTTAAGATCTTTCGACTATATTGAAGAGTATATCCTATATTCTAGATCAAGCATCAATTCTCATATTTCGAATATTGAATTAACACATGAAATATGCACATAAGATGGCCAATCAAGATAGCGTGAAAAAGCACGAGAATATAGAAAGCAAAAGAAGGTCTCAATTGATTACTTAAACTAAAATCAAATCCAAATATTCACATACTCTCTAACCCTATGATAAAATAAAATTAGCTACTCATAATTAGGGTTTCAACAAATAAATAAAAGAAAAATATAATTAAAGATACTAATTAGAATAACCAAAGTTTGGATTCTTGATCTCGTCTTGAATGTCTTCAATCTTCAATCTCGAATCTTCTCCCCGAAACAGCAAAATACTAGCTAAAGCTTAAAAAGAAATCTAAAGAGTAAAAATAATTCAAAGCATGTAAAAAGATGCAAAAAGTCCCCAAAACTAATCTAAGAAGACATATTTATAGATGGGAACCAAAACCTAGACCCAAAAAGTAACAAAATTACACATGAGACGAACTATTAGACAGATTCGATGACCCGGGCTGTGGATGGTCGGTTCGGTCGCTGTTTTTGTCATATTGGAGCATTTCCAGAGAATTCCGGCGACCCGGGCAATGGTCGTTGTCCCGGTCGCCGGTTTTGTAAGCAATTTTTGCAGAAACGGCGACCGGGACATCTGGGTCGCCGTTTTTGTCACTTTCGTTATAACTCCGATTTTGAATCCGTTTTCGCCTACGAACTCCTAACGAGCTGAACTTCATCCCTACATTGCTCAATTTGTAAAACATGCACTTTATTTTTCACAGCTCGTCCCATCTTTTTCTTCTCTTGCTCGATTCTTTAACCCAATCATCTTTCCTTTTGATCTTGAGTTATCCCTTTGAACATGAGCTTCTCCAAAAGACTCAAATCTACATGAAACACATAAAACTATACCCAAACGTGACATCATAGCAAAATTAAGAAAACAAACCAAACAACGTCACATAAGCACATAATCTTATCAAAATGTGCATAAGAAAACCAATGAAAACCATGCGAAATGAGTGTTTATCATGCAACGGTAGACTCGAATCTCGAATCTTTAGCCCTGGGCAGTAACCACTCTGCTGTTAGACCAACACATATACACATAATGATAACAATAATAATTAGACTAATTTTATAATAAAATAATATTAAATTATCGTTAAATGTGTAATATAAACGTTAAAATTAAAACACATCATTATAATTTAGATTATATAAATAAAATATTTGAATACATGTAAATAGAAATTGTGTGGTTAATATTTGCCCAAATATTTTACTTCAATACGAACCAATAATCTAGTAGCCCAAATTTATAAGAAAAAAATTTGCAAATAGAATTAGCATACCCTAGAAAATCTGTTGGACAATTCATAGTAGCTATTGGAGGGAAAAGGGCAACTTTGTAAATAAGTAGAACATTTGGCTTTTATATATATACTAGATTGCACCCGTGCGTTGCACGGTAGAATGCATTTTAAAAAATATATATAACATATAAATTATTAAATCACATAAATAATGAGTAAAATGTATTAATTACTCTCATCCGTCCAATATATTTAGGACACAATTTCATTTTTTGAGTGTCCATCATATTTATGTCAATTTCCTTTTTGGGATAATATCTCACATATTCATTATTTTATACCGCACAACAACTTAATATAATGAATCTCTTTCTCCACTCAAACACTATCTACCTAATATTTATTAAAACTCTTGCCGCACCCTACGTGACCTATATTTTGTGAACGAAGGGAGTATAAAATTTCAGGCAACAAAAGAGAATAATAATACATTAATTTTTTAGTATAGAAATTAATAAAGGACATTTTTTAAGTATAACAATAACAAATACAACATATTTCATCCGTCAACGAAATAGTGCACGAAATGTATATCATGTCTATTTTTGGACATAATTCCACTCACTTTCTTATATTTTATACCTCATAATAATTCAAAAGTGGTGGGTTCATTTTCTCCACTTAACAAATAATCTACCAAATATTATAAAAACTCGTGCCACCAAAGCTGTGCTATATAATTCATGGACGGAGTGAGTATTACATTTCAAACATAAAGAAAATTTTCTTTTTATATAATAGTTTTTGAAGAGTGTTCCTCATTATCATACAACAATATCTTCAAACCTTTTCAATTTGCAAAACTTGAAATATCCTTATAAAGTTGTCGAATTTTGTCACAAATAAAATGCATTAATCATCTAATATGTTAATTATGGAATAACACAATAAAATATAAAATTCATACATTACATCAATATTTTTTTTTTTAAACATTCAATCCAAATAACATTAATAAATATGACATGTTTAATTTTGTATTATGATATACTCCTACTTCTTTGTACATAAATTTAAATACACTATTAAATAATTACTTATAAACATCTAAATAATAAAATTATTTTGGCAACCATTCATTGTGCTAAATTTTTTTTTTCAAAATTACAAATCTTAGTCAAAATAGTGTTGTGATAAATTAGAATATTTATTATATAAATAATAAATATAAAAAGTAGAAAATTCAATTACATAATCCCAAATAAGCCAAAATCCATAATCATTCAATTTTATTAAATAATTTGATTTTTTTTTAAAACTCAAACATGATAACCAAGAAATGAGATGTATAGAATTAACCAACATATATTATTCATCATTCATGAAATAACTTAAAGTACAAGACCTATTATACACTAAATTGGTTTTGGAGGGAAAATGACAAACTTGTTAATATAGTTACAACTCTCTTATTTAGTATTAGTATAGATAATATATAGATTTAATTATATCTAATTGTAATTGTAAATCACAAAATTTTGCGGGGGTAAAAAGTAAAAACCCATTTAAGAAATTCCCGCGTAAAATTATGCTTGCTTGCGGGCCTAAAACCCTAATTACTAATTTCCCCCAAAATAAGCAGCACCATACTCTTCAGGCAACCCACGATACTCATTCGGCGATGGCCCAAATCTCCGCCACTGCCGCCTTCTTTCACCAATGAGATTCCGACAACTTCTCTCTGCTTCTCTATTCACGCACAGCCGCAACCCCAACCCGAAACTGTCGACTTCCCTTTTCAACCCATTCATGGCTGCCCAAACCCTAAACCTCTCCTCACAGTCTCTGCCGACTAACGGCGAAGACATTAACGACGATGCCCTCTGCTCTTCCGAAATTTCGACTCCGATGCCGTCCGAGCCTATCGACGCCTCTTTGGGCCGGCCGAATGGGTACCTAACCGGAGAGGCCCGCATCGAGCGGGCCTGGGCCTACTGGAACGGGCTGGGTCAGCCAAAACTCATCGTCGCCCCCATGGTCGACAACTCCGAGCTTCCATTCCGGATGCTCTGCCGAAAGTACGGTGCCCAAGCCGCCTATACGCCTATGCTCCATTCTAGAATTTTCTCTGAAAACGAAAAATATCGTTCAACAGAGTTCACCACGTGTAAGGCATGTATTGATATTGGATTAGATTTGGACTTTATGTTTGATTAGTTGTTTGATTGCGTTTGTTTAACTGAATGTTTGCGGAATTGACAGGAAGACAGGCCGTTGTTCGTTCAATTCTGCGCGAATGATCCGGATGTTCTGCTGGAGGCAGCGCGGAAAGTTGAGGCTTACTGTGACTACGTCGACCTTAATTTTGGGTAATTATTGAATAATTGCATGAGCAACTCATTTATTTTGTTGAATGAGCTAAATAGAAACTGTGTTTTGGTGTTGTTTGGGAATGGTTAAGTTTTGAAATTAGGTTTATGGGCTAATAGTTAGAATTTTTATTTGCTGTAGGATGATGAAAGAGAGTATTCAGCGTAGACATTTGAAGTATCTAGTAAATTTGAAATAATGTTAATACCTTATACACAAGTAACTATTTTTTTCCTGTGTAGTATCTTATTTCTTCTTTAATGACATTCTTTGGTTTCTTGTTTATTCTGCTGGCTATTCGTTTGTACTGTAAATCTCCAAGCAACAAGAGTCATCATGTCGCACCATATTTTGAGCTTTGAATCAGAGGTTTCCCTCCTATTCCGAGACACAAATTCTGTAACACAAACAGCTAGACCAAAATTTGGTTGTATTGAATTGCAGTCACACTTATTAAAGGTCTAAGGTGCCATCTCTAAAAATGTGTATATTGTAATGCATATATGACCTTCATAGAGATTGTTCCACGTCAATTTTAATTGGCCAAAAATTGATTTGATGTTGTAGTTACACTATATTCTAAGGTTGTTTTATGGTTGTTACATTCTAAAATTCATGCTTGAAATTGGAATTGGTGAGTTGTTCATACTATTTACGGCCATTAGCCCATTATGATATCATGTTCCTATCATTAGTTAGGTCCATCAAAACATTCTCATCAAATTCTTCAAATTTATGGATCATGGTAACTTTCATTCACCCTGTATCTTTTTCTGAGTTCACCTTGAAATACTAGAGGAGTACTAGTCCACTTCTGACTTTCTGAGAAGAGGAAACACATCATTTTTACTTTTATGCATGCTTTGGTCAAATCCTTGGTGTAGTTATGGACCGGGATGTTCTTTCCCTTAATCGATCTAGTACGATAGGCCTATTCTGTTTGCTTCAAAAGCATCATCTCATCTCAAATATTAAGTATTAACACGAACTATCAGGCTTTCCTTTTTTTTCATTTTCCTGATTTCTATAAAACCCGACTTTAGTTTGACTGAATAGTTTAATATCGAAGAGCACATGTTACCTTGCAGCCCGTTTAGCTTATAAAAGAGGAGAAAACTCTAAATAGACCCAAAACTAAATGATACTCCCTCCATCCCCAAAAGTGTGGTGCATATTTAATTTGTTGTGAGGTATAAAATATTAATTGAACCACACTAACCTGGGACGGAGGGAGTAGAATATTTTCTGTAGTGCGTGCCTTTTCTGTGGTTTTTGCCTCACTTAAAGGCACGCGGTTTGAAGTAGGGCAAGCCCCTGATTGAAGTGCTGCACCTCAAAGGCTCCAAGACAATATGACCATCATCTCATGTGCCTTGGGCCTCAGACATGCAGTGCAAAATGTTACATGCTTATAGATTTTATCGTCATATACCAGGGCATTTGTGACTTAAAAATGGGTGGGCAAATCGACCATAGGCGAAGTTTATGAATAGTGGTTATAATGTAGAAACTTGATTTTGCCCTGAATAACGCAAACTTGGGACAAACTAAATACGACAGAAATACTCGGGCAAAAAGTTCACTTTTTTGTTTATATGATTGTGTTATACTCCATATGTCCAATTGTTAAGTGCCCAACAAAAAAAAAAAATATTGATTTTTATTTAACAAAATATAGATGTGAACCTTTTCAAAATCGTTATTGTAAAGCTGGAGTCAGAGATTCTTTAACATTGAATCCCAAAACTGTCACACTTTAATTCAAGGAATAGTTGAAACTTGAAACCTACTAATTGTATCTTCCACCTGAAAAAAATTCAAGCTATACATAGAAGAGAAAAGGAAGGATTTTTTCTTCAACCTACTCTCCACAAGCATTTCTTGACTTGTCCTTTACGATTCTAGTTTTCTTTGTGCATTCAGACTGGTTATTAGAATTTATATCTGAATAAAAAACTCATCTTACTTGTGTGTTTATATAGGTGTCCCCAGCGTATTGCAAAACGAGGATATTATGGAGCTTTTCTGATGGATAATCTTCCTCTTGTGAAGTCTCTGGTGGAAAAGTTAGCTAATTGCCTCAATGTTCCCGTCTCATGCAAAATTCGGATCTTCCCAGATTTGCAAGATACAATTAAGTATGCAAAAATGTTGGAGGAGGCAGGCTGTGCTCTTTTAGCAGTACATGGAAGAACAAGAAATGAAAAGGATGGGAAGAAGTTTCGTGCTGACTGGAAAGCAATCAAGGCTGTTAGAGAAGCAGTGAGAATTCCTGTCCTTGCCAATGGTAACATACGACACATAGAAGATGCCTGGCAATGCATGGAAGAGACTGGTGTTGAAGGGATACTTTCAGCCGAGTCTCTGCTTGAGAATCCTGCTCTGTTTGCTGGTTATCGAACTGCTGAATGGGGGTTGGGTCATGAAGAAACGTGCAAAGATGGGGAACTCGATCAATCTGAGTTGCTGGTCGAGTATTTGAAGCTATGTGAGCAGCATCCGGTGCCATGGAGGATAATCCGATCTCACGTGCACAAGTTACTGGGAGAATGGTTTCGGATTCATCCAAATGTGAGAGAAGATTTCAACGCACAATACAAGCTGACATTTGAATTTCTTTATGACATGGTTGATCGACTTAGAGAGCTTGGCGTGAGAATACCTCTTTATGTCAAGGATGATAATCGGTATAGATTATCTACAAATGAAACTTAACCAGAAGTTTGGCTACCTCAAGATTTGTCTTAGCGCCGTTGCAAGGTAAAGTAAGTAACTAATGCTTCATACTTTAATTTTTACGGCAGTCTCGAAGGTCTCCACACGAATATAACAGATGGCGAGATGGTTCAAGTCTCTGAATGAGGAATAGACCTTTGAATTGTATTACTATACCTGAATTATACCTTATTCAACTTGATTGTATTTTTTATGAAGAATATTTATATATCTCAGCTATGAAAATGTTTACTGGTGGTTTTTGGAACTCTGCTTGCTCGATTATATATATAAATAGTAATTTAGAGAAGTATTTTCTGCGAAAAAGTGCATATATGTCGATATACTTTCTGTGAAGAGATATAAGTTTCGAGACAAAAATAATGATTCTTATCAAAACCTCTCTAAATGAAAAATATGGCAAATGCAGAACGCTAATAACTCTTTTATACCATATTATTGCTGATGCACTACAAGAAATCGGCTTCTCTTCTGAAAGATTGATAAAGTCATAGAACAAAGATTCATGAATATGAACAAAAGAAAAATTACAAGATACAGATGGCAAAAGAACAAAAAGGAATAGAGATGTTTTTGTTTTTTGTTTTTGTTTTAAATGCGAAATCAATTAAATTATACTCTAATGATTATTAAAAGGAAAACATTGAAAGTAATGTATATTCAACCGATCATGAAGACTTGGACGGCGGCGAATGGCTGCTCCGGCAGAAGTGATGAGTGTTGCTATCCATTCTCTCCAACACAAAATGGGCCATCGTATCCGTCGATTTCACCAAATTCTCTCTGCACAAAAACTCATCGCTCGTTATTCTGTCAACCTTCATATTAAAATCATGCACGAAGACGTGCGTCTTAGGGTTGCCGCCTTCCCTCTTGCTCCGGGCTAGCACCGCCGCCGTGAAGATCGCTGCCATCCTTCCGGGCGCCTCCGGCCAATAGCCTCTGGGCCCATCCACCAGTATCACATCCCACTCCACCTCGTACAGCTGGTTGGGCAGATCATTCAGCCCTAATTTGCACTCCGAGAAGAGAAGATTTTGCACCGGGCGGCACTCGTTCCTCACCTGCTCCTTCACCGCCGCGATCAGCTCCACCGCCTCGCTCAGCTTCGTGGCGTACTGCACGTCGTACGCCTCGATCTCCGGGTACTTCTCCTCAATGTAGGCGGCGTAGTACCGGTTTTCATCGATGTACACCGTCCTGCCGTTGTGGTTGAGGGCTCTCCACAGGAGGCTCTCCGCCGTGAGGCCGAACACGAGCACGTTGCACGGCGGTGGGCATTGCCGGAGGGCGTCGGAGATGTGCTTCATGTCGGTGTAGGACATGTGGTCGGAGTTGTTGGAGTTGGAGGCGTAGTGAATTAAGGCCCTCGACACGGCGGTGGACAGCGGGGGATTGGCTGCCGCCGCCGAGGCGGCCACGACGACGGTGGAAGCGGTGGAGATGGAGTCGCGCGTGTATATGAGGGTGGCGAGGAAGGCGAGAGTGAGAAAGGAGACTAGAGCGAGAAGCCATAGACGGTTGGAGCTGCCTTGCTTCTGAATGTAGGGATGGAGGAGTATGAGTCTGGTGCTGCTGCTCAAATTGTTCTTCATTTTTGAAGTAATTTAATTCAAAATTTTCTTGAAATTCAATTCTGAGGATTTGGATGGAGAGAAGGGATGATCTTTAAAGATGCTAAATTCCGGCTAAGGATGAAGACGACGTTACAATTCCACCAATATACGATTGTGAAAATTGTAATAGAGCGAACCTCGTTTATTTCGGTTTTTTTGAATCGATTTAGACTGTTTTTGTTTTGATTGGGCGTGGAATTTTTTTTATGCTTATCTAATTTCGACCAACTAATGACAGTATATAGAAATAAATATTTAAGTAAGATATAAAATGTTTTTTTTTTTGTGTGTGTGTGTGGGGGGGGGGGGCGGCGGGGGGAAAGAGGGGTGGTTGGAAACTTGGAGGGGAGAAGGTGGAGGAAGGAGGAGTGTGTAATAAGGTTGCAGTGACCTGTTAACTAATTACAAACCAAATGTCGCTTTTCCTTGTTCATTCTATTTTCATTTCTCAAAGCAACCCTTCTTTTTTAAAATTCAATTACAAATGCAGGCCTATTAAAATTGTCTAGTAACAGATAAATATTTGATCACATCGTGGAAAGACTCTGTGATTAATTATACTCCAGCACTAGTCATAATTCTTGTCCTAGTTATTGAGGGTTTTAATTAAATATAAATTAATTAAACTCTTTTTTATTCTTGTAATTGGATTTATTGAATCGATCATGAACTTTTAACATATTTCTTGGGAGATTTTAATTATTTTTTCTTGTGCCTAGCCTGAGTTTATTCCATGTAGTGACAGTGACCTTCTAAATTTGTTATACGTGTATGAAGAATTTAGGAGGGATCACTACAAAAAAAACTCTCTTTTACCGACGGATGTCGGTAAAACTAAGGAATCCGTTGGTAAACAGATTACCGACGAATTTATGCCGTCCTTAAATACGTCGACAGTAAAGATTTACCGACGGATTTATTTCCGTCGGTAAATTTAACGACGGATTACCGACGGAAATTCCGTCGGTGACGTTCTGTTTTTTGTATTCCGTTGGCTGGAAATAGCGACGGATTATCCGACGGTAATTACCGACGGATATAAATCCGTCGGTAAGTTTCGAAGAATCGAATCACATATTACCGACGGATTGTCTGTCGGTAAGTTTCGAAGAATCGAAACACACATTACCGACAGATTTTCCGTCGGTAATTACCGACGGATTTAGGTCCGTCGGTAATGTTTTTAACAATATTTTTTTTAAATTATATTATATATATATATATTTATTTTTGCAATATTTTTGTCGAATTAAAATTTCCAACAAGAAACCAAACATCAGGCAAAATAATTAATTTGCATTAAAAGCAATTTGTCATATATCAAATAATATCATGTTCGACAGATTTAAATGTAAAATGTAAAGTAGTTAAATATTTTAAAATAATAAAAATACTAAATAATTAAAAAAATATCCAACAAACAAGTTAATCATGCATCAGGACCAGGGGGTGGAGGTGGACGAAAAAACTGCCCTGACGCCAGCATCTGCTGGAACTCGGCAAACTGCTGCTCCAGACGTGCACGTGCCTCGCGTTCCGCCTGCTACTCCTGCTCGATGCGGGCACGTGCCTCTCGCTCCTCCTGTAGCTACTTCTCTAAGCTGCCGATTCGTGTCTGAAACATCTCTTGTGTCAGAGCAGCCGTAGAACCGAAGCTACCACTGGATGCAGTCTGTCTGAGCTGGCTGCTGCTGAAGTTTCCAGTGCCGTAGCGCCTCTGCTTCGTGGGCTGTGTGATCTCCAAATAGATCTCGTTCAAATCGGATCGTCTCTCCGCAGCCGTCCGGCGATGAACCTCGGCCTAATTCATAAATATAAAAGTGTTAGAAAATATATTATCATCAATTATAACAATTAGAAAAACATAATTAAATACTTACATCAATTTTTTCATCCCTCAGCGTCAGATAAGTTCCATCGGCGTTCACGTGCAGTCTGCAGAAACTCGCATAATTTAATGCATCCGGTGCGACCCCCTACTCTGCTGCCTATTCATGCATTATTACAAAATATCATATATAAGTTTTAATTATAAATTAAAAAATATAATATATACATATATATATATATATATATATTGGTTAACAAGTTAATAAAAAAATTACGTACCAACGACTGAACGAGGAGACAGGTGGATCTTGATCCTCCCCTATGCTTGCTAATCCCTGTGCCGGATCCATCGGGCTCAACCAACCGATTTGCACGAGCTTTTTCTGATCTAGCAATCACATCTGGATTCGCCCAATACTCTTGAAAACCCACCCAAAACTCATCAGTCAAGTAAGGGGGTTTGGTGTCAGGGTTTTTGATCCACAGTTTCTTCATATCGTTCACCCACCCACTATATCTGACACGTGCATTGGCCTCCCATATTTTATACACATTAATTACTTTAATCAAACAAAATTTCAGCAACATAATCCTACTATCCTAACTATCAAGTGCTCTACTCTACCAGCAGCTATAGTAACCATAATGGTTCTAAACGTCTATATCTACCCCCAATGTGAATGTCCTTAGTTAAGATTGTTGGGAAAATTATAAGATTTTGATTTGATATCATAACCCAACTGATTCTTCAACCGAATAGATGATCGCTTCAACCTAAGTAGTGTTTTCCAACTCGTCTGTTTGAGTTTAGATTTTCTAGGTTTACAGGTTAAGGAAGCGGAAGACAGCAGTCGATCCAGCTGTGTCAGTCGACCCAGCTGTGTCTACAGCAGGAGTCAGCTAGCGGAAGACAGCAAACGTCAACCTTCAGCTGAGTCCTCCAGCAGAGCATGATCAAGCTGAAGAGAATTCGAGCTGAGTTCAAAACACAGCCGGTTCAGCTGTACAGAACAAAGGGAACTAACTCTGAAGACATCACTTCAAGTCAGTTTGCCCAATCCAGCTATGAATTCAAAAGCCAGCTCCAAAGGCAGAAGATCCCGGCGTCAGAGGAAGTCAACATGCCTCGACCAATGAGGGATTGCCGAATCAGCATCCTAGACTTCAGGACCTAGGATGTGACACGAATGAAGACAGGTGCAGATTCACCCAATGACAGATCTCGAATTTAAGAAGAGTAGGTAAGATTCAAACGGCTCCTCCAACGGCTAGTCTTGAATCTCTACCTATATAAACCCGTCTTCAACCTCAGGATCAAACACGAAAAACTCTCTACAAGCTTTCATTCTCTGAAATCATCAATCTTTCATAAGCTCTCACAAGCAGTTCTACATAGTTCAAAGAACACTTTATCTTAAAGTGTTTCTAGTTCAGAAACTGCTTAGTTTTTCGTCTGATCCCTAGGCCAAAATCTTTGTATATCTTAAGCCTAGATTTCGAACGAGTTCATCATACTCTAAAGTTCTTAATTGTAAGAACTCGTTCACAGTTGGAACCCCAAACCAAACCTCTCTTTACCCAGAAAGGTTAGGTCAAGGTTACGCTTGCTTGAAGCGGGAAATTCAAGTGTATAAGGTTTTTTTCAGTACCCGTAAACTGAAAGGTTAGGCTTGACAGTGCCCGCAAACTGTTGGAACACAGCTCGGGTTAGAGTTGTGAAGTTGCTTGGTACTTGGAAACCAAGTGGTAGTGAATTACCAGTGAACCTGGTCGTGGACGTAGGAGGTGTTACTCCGAACCACGTAAAAACTCGTGTGCTCTTTACTTTCCTTTTAAATTCAGTTTTGTACTAACTCTTTCATTACATTGCATATTTGATCAAAATTGCATACGCAGTTGCTCTCCAAAGACAGCTGTGTCTCTCAGAAAGTTGCACAACTTGACTAAGCTGAAAACATAAAGTTAATCTTTTCAAGCTGAGTTTTTCTAAGTAACCGAGCTAAGTTTTGAAACCACCACATTCCGCACCGCCAGCTGAGTTATTTACCCAGCTGACCCTCCTCAGCTGGATCAATAATTGAGCTCACCAACTCTGTTATTTAACTTGAAAAAGTTTTCAGAAATCTATTTGGTGTATTCACCTCCCCCTCTACACCAAATACCTAGCTCAGGGACCATCAAATATGTAATTAATTTCTATCCGAAAGGGAGTATATCCTTAAGAAATTAATTACATCATTCACCAACAAAGTTCTAAGTTCATCACCAACTTATAAATCATAAATAACGGCATCTTCAACATAATATATTCACATAAATAAATAATATCACATTGTTGGGAGACGATCCTTAAGATGTAATTAATTTATATCCCAATGGGAGTAGATACTTAAGAAATTAATTACATCTATCCCAAATTTATACTTACACAATTGTTACAAACTTTAATATATACATCTTAAAACAATCTCATGCTATTAACATCATAGATCAAAGTTACACTTATACAATTACTATAAAGTTTTATTATATATAAATCATTTTATACAATACACTATATATACAATTAGATCATCATCATAAAACAAACTCATGCTATTTACAATAAATTAATTTACACTTATCAATTATACTGCATTTTATACTTATACTTCATCATAAATAAATTTCATGTTATTTATACTTATACTTCAACATCAAACAAACTCATGCTAATCTTTACATCATAAAATAAACTCATGCTATTCAAATCATATTTCATTGGCAAATAATCGAACAAATACACAATTCATGAATTACAATAATTTAACTAGATTCAAATTCTAATTATTTATAAAAACTAACTTGGAAACGACGGGATAGGGAAACTAACTTGGAGGGTTGACTATTGCAGAAGCTGGCGACGATGGCTGAAATTATGACGGGAGTGGCGACTGCAAATCTGGGCCGAAAGAGAGAAACAGAGAAAGAGACAGTGAGAGAGAGAAAGACAGTAATTAAGACAAAAATGGAGAGAGAGAGAGTGCATACCGTGATGGGATAACCCGAAAGGCGGCGGCAGACGACCCAGATTCAGCGGCGAGAGAGGTGGAGGCTGGGCGGAGCGGCTGAGCGGGGCCGGGCTGAGGAAGGCACGACGGGCCGGTGGCGCGGCGGTGAGGCAGGGGCGGGGCGGGGCGAGGCAGGGGTGGAGAGTGAGAGAGAGAGAGGCGCGGTGAGGCGGTGGGAGGCGGGTATGGTGGTCGCGGAGGAGAGTGAGAGAGAGGCAAACGGGGCGGGACGGGACGACGGCGAGACGGTGGGAGGCGGGCGGCGGAGGAGAGTGAGAGAGAGAGTCGGACGGGTGAATGAGGGAGAAATTAGGGTCTGCTGGGTATATCGCAGATTTAGCGACAGATTCAATCCGTCGGTAATTACCGATGGTCTATCCGTCAGTAATTATATATAATTAATTTATTATTTTTTTTCCGGGTTATCATTACCAACGGATATATCCGTCGTTAAGTACCGACGGACTTTAATCCGTCGGTAATTAATGACAGATAAATCCGTCGGTAAATATACATAATTAATTTATTATTTTTTTCCCGGGTTATGGTTAACGACGGATATATCCGTCGTTAATTACCGACGGACGTTAATCCGTCAGTAATTAACGACAGATAAATTCGTAGTTAATTATTATTTTTGATTAAATATTATTTTTCGCATGTTTACAAATACCGACGGATTTCTCCATCGTTAATTACCGACGGCACACCTTCCGTCGGTAATTAACGACGGATATATCCGTCGAAAGTTTTTTTTATTTTTAATTAGATAAATTAAATATTACCGACGGAGTTATCCGTCGATAATCCGTTGTTAAGTTCTTAATAGCCGACCCGCCTTTTTTCCGTCGGTAATTACCGACGGAATTATATCCGTCGGTAATAACAGTTGGTAAACATGCGTTTTTTTTGTAGTGGATAGAGTTATATATAACTATAAGACTTGTTTAATTTTGTGGTTCCAAAATCGATAATATATAGTTGATATACATTAATTCCTTATTCTTGATAGTCTACAAAATTCAAATTATCATATTTGATACTAGTATCTTTCAGCATTTGATCAAGGGTCATCAAGGTTCACGAGCTAATACACCTAATGCATGCAAGCGTGTGAGTAGGCATTTCAATTGAAATTGAAATTGCGCTCCTAGCTAGCCACTCCACTAGTGTGTACATAAACATCAATCTTGCCCAAAAATGAATATTTCTTTCATAATCAGTCTCATTTACAACCTTCTTCAAGAAGAAGAAGAAGAAGAAGAGAAGACTCATTTACAACCTTACAACCTTTAATTTTGAACTGGAGCTAGTTAAATTGAGTCAAATAATTGGTATTGTTGGACCTAACCGGCAAGGCGGCAATATGATAATATACAATTGTTTGTTGGAAATCTCTAATCTTAATTCGTTTTCCTTACTTCTTTATTGTAATAATCATGAAAGTTCTTTTGATGTTTACTTAATTATGATAAATTCCAAGGAATTTCATGTGACAGTTTCAATTTAGAAGATATATAGTCCACTAATTAAGTCACCCAAAAACGAATTGTTCTAATTTAATTATAAGTGATATTAATATGCCTACATAATTTCGTATTACATTTGACGGGATTTTTGCGATATGTTAATTGTTGGCATGAAAATATATATGAGTGAAACAAGGCTAAATGTAAATAGAATGGACTAGACAACGAAGTGCATTTTAATGGTAAGACGTTTCCCTTTCAATCATGAGGTTGGGGGTTAGAGTTATGGAGGTTCTCGACCCTTCTATATCTTATAGATTAACTTCCAAGTTCAAGTATAACTAATTTGTACATTTGAATTATTGTATCCCTATATTCTACTTGTCACATTATATTATACATGTATGTACTAATAATATATATACAAAAATAAAATTTAGGTACAACATAAGATTTATATACATTAATAAACAAAATCTGAACGTCTACTTTTCGAATTATATTTTTAAGGAACAAATTGTATTTATGAATATTGAAGCCTCTATGGTCGTCGAAATTGTGCTGGACCCCTAAATCCCATTGACCAGGATATGTGTGGGTACATTTGATAAGAGAGTCTTAATTTCATCTTTAACAAAATTGGAACTTATTAATTAACAACAATGGAATCTAAAAGTAAACAATCTTAAACATGCATGTTATTAAATGGATTGAAGGAGACAAACCAACTGCCCTTTTGTTGTGATTTGGCGGAATGAATTATTGTAGGATCAATAAATCGAAGTTAGCTAAGATAGTTTGAAAAATCTAAGGTTTGTTGAGATTTAGGTTTTGGTTTGGTAATTATGTTTATGTTCTAAAACCATTGAGTTATGAAATATGAATTAAGTAATCATATGTCATTTACCGGAAAGTAGAATCTGAATCAAACATCTTCTCCCGAAAGCACATATAATTAAGATAGTTATGTGATTCCGTGTTAACAACTAAGATACAATTCAATTAATTCTCAGCCTAGTGCACACATATATGAGATTTTATTAATAAAGAACAATTGTAAATACAAATTAAACTCTTACAATCTCATTTGGGTGAAAAAAAATCACAAAAATTTGAGCGTGATTGAATAAAAACAACAATTATTCTTAAGAAAAGTGATAATTTTTATAAAAAAATGAACGTTTATAATTTTAAAATCTAACTAGTTAAAATACCAACTAACAATTACTATGATGGAAAATGACAATTTTTCCCACCCATTTTGTATACTCTACGTCCACGGCACAACACGAAGTGCAGTTTTTTATTTTCATATGAATTTTGTGCTATCAACTAGGGATGTCAATGGGTCGGATTTTTACGGGTACCCGGCTTTTCCAAATCCTAATGGGAATGGTTTGGGAATCAGTAAATGGTTTTGGGATGGGTTTGGGTCGGGTTTGGGAAATCACCTACGGGTATCCGTTACCCAAACCCATTATATATATGTAGGATAACAAAATATTATATATATAATTTATAATATAATCATAGATATTAGTGTAAATATTATTAATTTTAGGATTTTATATTATTCTTTTCAAAACCGCATATAAAGAATTGATAATTTTAGTAATTAAATATTTATTTTATATATAATTTATATTAGTATAAATTAATAATTTTAGGATTTTATATTATTCTTTTAACCCACATGTATTTTAATTTAATGAAATTTTCTATTTATACTTATGTTAAAATTATGTTTATAATATTTTGTTATTTCTACTAAATTTAATATTGATGTTTATGTTCTAGTTAGGGGTGTCAAAATTGGCCCGGCCCGGCCCGAAACCGGGCTGGGCTGCCAATTTTCAGGCCCACAGCATTTTCGGGCCGGCCCGGGCCACACAATGTTAGGCCCGAAATTTTTTCGGCCCGGCCCGACTCTCTCTTGCAATTTTTTTTGGCCCGGCTCGGCCCGGTCCGATTATCCCAAAAAGCCCGACGGGCTCGGGCCGGGCCGGCCCGGCCCGGGAATTTGACAGCCCTAGTTCTAGTACATATGGGTTTTTAGCGGGTTTTTAGTGGGTATTACCCAACGGGTTTGGGTCGGGTACGGGTTTTGAAATGATTTTTTAATCGGGTTTGGAACGGGTATGGGTTGAAGAAATTTTAATGGGTTTGAGTTTGGGAAATGTTTAATGGGTGGGTACCCGACCCATTGTCATTCCTACTATTAGGGTTGTGCATCGGTTCAAAACCGAACCGAACCGACCCAATTTTGATGAACCGCAAACCGAACCGATTAGTGATTTTTGGAGCCGAACCGAACCAAAACCGAACCGCAAAAACCGATCGGTTTCGGTCGGTTTCGAAAACCGACAGAATGTATATTTTTTAATTTCTTTTTTGCAATAATATTGCTATTTATTGTACCAATTCAGTTCTATATAAAGATCTAAAAATCTCTTGCATCAATTCATTTCTATATAACCTCTCTTAAGTAATTGATAAAAACTGATCATCTCCAAATTGCAAACATCGAGGTGTACAAACTTTAGTTAACTCCACAGTTCGCATTGGCAAATCAAGTTTTTCAATTAATAAAAAAACAATATATCTTATAGAGCAACAAAATCTCCCATTAATCTAACACAATCCCTTTGGCGAAGAAAATTGCTTAAATCCCTAATTAATCCAAACTAACACATCTATGTTCGTGTAGTAAATCACATACTACATTAGGACAATAGAGGTTGAAGTCGTGAAGAAGACAATGTTTACCTTATAACTCGAGGGGGAGGACGGCGTTGCTGACGGGGAGAGGTTGCGAACGGCGATGGCCGATGGGGGAAGGCGTATGAGGGAGATGTGGCGAACGGCGACGGAAAGGCGAGTGAGTGGTGGTGAATGGCGATGGTCGACGGGGAAGGCAAACGAGGGAGACTTGACGACAGCCGACGGGAAGCCAAGGGAGTGGTGGTGAACGGCGACGGCAGTGAGATGAGAGATTGAGAACTAAGAGCGCCGCTGTGAACAATTTAGAGTTGTAGGATTTTTTTTCTTTTGATATGTATTTTTACTATTTTAATAATCAATTACTTATTACTGAATATATATATATATGTATATATATATTATACTAATATTTAAATAATTCGGTCGATTCGGTTCCCAACCGACCAGAAATTCACTAACCGCGAACCGAATCGAAACCGATTTTTTTCTAAAATGTGAAACCGAACCGAAACCGATACCTTTCAAAACCAAACCTAAACCGACCAAAACCTATCGATCTGGTCGGTTTTATCGGTCCGGTTCATACCCTGCACAGCCCTACCTACTATCAACTTTCATGCTACTTCTGCAATTGCTTTTTTTTGCATGCGCATGGTTATTTGAAATTTGATATAGGGAACTTCTTCTTACACAACTTTTAGGCGTGGTTTTAATTTCAAAATCACCATTTTTGTCAATTTTTAAATTAGTCATTTTCTTTACATATAACATATTTTTTCCATCCCTTATTCCTTATTACAGATATTGTTGCAGCTCTCACTATTCTTCTTTATATTTATCATATTCTCCTTTCTACTTATCATGTTTTGCAGGTATTACAAGAAGAAATAGAAAGCTATGGATCCACTATTTAAGCTTGGCATCACAAATCTTGAAACACCCATGAAATTCTTGTGGACTAGAGAGTTTTGGGAATTAATTAATTAATAATTAGACTGTTAGATTAATTAATTAGAGACAAAAGAAGAATTCGGCCCATGTATACAAGAGGCGGAATGTCCACTCCCAATAATATTATGAATCAATTTTGATTCCTTTTGTTACGTATTTATTATTATTCACCCCACTTCCAAAATTAGGTTGAACTAGATAATTAATTCACATCTGTAAATCTTGGAGAATTACAAGCACTACACAAATTCGATTGAATATATATGTTATAGTGGTCTCGATCGAGTTCTGCACCAAAATATTATTCCTACATAAGATTGACAAAATACGTACGTGAACACCACAGTGAGGATTTGGGTGCAAATTGAAGAAATGTATTGATAAACTATGCAACTCGTATATAAGTTCTCTAATTATTGTTTTCTAGAAAATTCTTTACGCACAAATTAAATATAAATCTAGATTTGTTTGATTGACATTTTCCACTGTGTTCATTAGATGAAGTCAACGAAACCTAACAATACAAACCTGCATGGTATGGATTTTATTGTTTAATACAGATTAGTAGAGACCAGTAACCAATATTCTGAAAAATAAGTTGTATGGTGAAACAAAATAATTAGCAAAAATAATATCCTGCATCGAAGAAGGGAAATTTTCAGTCTCTCATAATATGTAATCTAATTCAATGTTGTACTTTACTTGGTTCGATTCTGATGTGAAAATAGATTTTTATCAGTATATGAATTTTTATTATGCTTATAGAATGTATTTTGTATGTGCATAAATGATACAATCATTATCTGGGCATCGCACGAGCGGAACATTAGTTACCCTAGTTACCCTCTAATCAATATATAATAGCAAAACATATTCTAAGCACAATAATCATCCTCATGCCTATGTGACATTTCTAGAATTTTTCTTTTATATTTATCTAAAATCTCCAATCCTTAACACTATAAATATTAAATCATAATTATGCATTAATGCTTTTTAATCAACCAATTAAGTTTAGCTGTTACAAAATATTAATCATGTCAATCAATTAATTAATTTTCCATTTTTAAATGTATTTGTGCCTATATAAATTCTATAAGTAAATATAAAACATAAACACTTATCTTGCTTTGTGCGATTTCCTAAGAGATCGAAAATAGTGTATAGATAAAGTAACAGATTTGTTTGGAAGATCAATGTGTTATTATACACAATGAATTATTATTGTTACGCTTATGTACAATTGTAGATACAGAAATGCATACTATATGATACATCATCGGCGACACCGGCAACATCATCATCAACCACTACAACTCTCTCTACGACCAGCACAACTGTCTGTTCATCCGACGAAGATCTCGAGAAATGGTGCCGCGTTGAAGCCCCGGCTGCCTTCGCCTCTTCTTGCTATGGATCATGTATAGTCAGTATAGAACAAGTGTTCAAGATTATATAGATTTTATTTTCATGTATTCTTATGCTTAGGTGCCAATTCCTTTAATTTTATTTTTTAATTATCTAAAATCTCAATTTTTAAGTATAATATCAAATGTGTGTTTGGCAGTTTTTATTTTAAATTTGGTAAAAAAAAATGATCATAAAGTCATGACTGATTTCAAGCACTTTAAAAGCTCAAATTTTGGGTTAAATTTATATAAATATGTGGCAATGTCTCACTAATTGACGACCATGTAACTTATGCTATGTTGGATGAAATCATGAAATATATATCTTTCATTTATTTAATACTCCTATATAATTGTACAGAATTCTTTATAACTTCTATTTCTGTATGAAAAAGGTAATTTTGAGTATATATTTTTTTAACCAAGTTAATTATTGATTTATTCAAAGTAATTTTGAGTGTGTATATATATATAACGGTTCCTAATTTATTTATCCACTGTAATCAAGCAATTTGTGTTTATTAAAAATGTACATAAATATGAAAATATTCAATTAGCAAGGAAAACATGACAATAGTAAGCGTGACTTGCCAAAAATAATAACTTTCAATTTTTCGATTTTAAAATATGCTATTTTTGGAAATTTCATGTATAAATAAATTATTACAATTACTCATTAACAATTTTCAATCAAATAATTAATATTAGACGTTACAAAAGCATAAATCATAACAATCACTACAACAAAAATAGCTTATTACAACACCACTTTTACGACACTATTTCATGTATGTCTCGATAAGGCCTCTATTACGACATCATATTTTTTATAATGACTAATTGAGAATTGTTTCACCCCTATTACGACATCAATGGATGTGTGTTGAAATAGTACGTCAATTACAACAGCGTGTGATGTCGCTATCATTAAGCTTGATAAATATAATATTTGTAATTAACTTAAGTAAAATAATAAAAAAAGTAAAAAGAAAAAAAAACAATATTATTCTTTTTTTCCCATAGAACACAATATTATTCTATATCTAGAAAAAGTTAGGCGGCAAATTTGCCACCAAAACTTAGAGAAAATTAAAGAAATTTATTATTGGACCTAAAGAAAAAGTTAGCGGCAATTTTGACAGACCAAAACTGAAGAGAAAATTTAAGTAAATTGAACCCTACCCTCACCTGCGTAAAGAACAGGGAAAAATTAACCGACCCACTCCAATTTCCTCCCCTCTCGAAACCCCATTTCCTCTTCAGTTTGATTTCGATGAAGTTGGTGAACTGAAGAAACTCAGATTGAATTAACGGCGAGGAGTGTGATGTTGGTCCAGCCCGGCATCTTAATCTTCACTGGTGGCCGGACCCACCCACCGGAATCCTCTTCACATCATCTCCGGGTAGTTATAGCGCCTCTCTTACTATTAATCGGTGCATTTGTGAATGGTTTGTTTTTTGTGATGTCTATCCTCTTCGTATGATTTGTGAATAGTTTTTTTTATGATGTCTATGCATTTTCGGTATAACACCCTTGCTACGAATATGAGTCGAAGAGTGGAATTTAGTCTTGTCTTCAGTGCAGCCAGCTTTAATAATCATATAGGTAAGGTTTGTTTCGTGTAAATGGTATGGATTTTTGCTTTCTATATTCTCTTTAAACTAAAAGCCTATCATCTAGACATAAGTATCAAATTTTCTTTGTATATTTAGATCTTAGATTGACTGTGATCTACATTGGCCTGTGAAAGATGATAATTTTTTTGTCTAATTATTATCGAGAGAATGAATGATTTTGAGTTGTATATTGAATTCAAACATGGGCATCTATTTATACCCTGTAAACATGGGCATGTATTTATACCCTGTATGTAATTGTGAAAAAGGAAATGCTTTTATGGTTCCAACTTCTTTTAATACTGTTTGGATCCATCCCAAATGGAGTTCAACTATTATTGGTTGAGTGTCAATATTAAATAAACTGATTGTTGCCTTGTGTTCTTCTCTAATTGTTAGTAATGTTTTTCATAATCTTTAGTCCTCCTTTCTTTAACCTCTAGCATATTAAGTATTATACCTTGCTGTAGGAGCAAGCTGCTAGGATAAACGTAGCAGGCGGCATGAAGTAGCTTAGAATTTACTCCCATTTTAACAATCAGTGATGTTGTTTGTTGCACCTATGTATATGATATTGCAGATGTTGGGGAAGAAGTTGGTTACACAATTCTGTTAATGGATATTGCAGATGTTGTTAGTTGTATTCCCATTATTTATATCACGTAATGCGTCTTTACCTATCAGGAATCTTCACACTCTTCTTACTGATAAATAATTACATTGAAAAATGTTATCTCATATCTGGGACTAAGAACTAGCACGGATGAAATTTTATCATTAATGGAGTCTTGCTAAGGAATTTATAGAAGATCCTCCATTAAGCAAGTAAGTCTATGTTCTGTAAAGATTCGTATGTTTATTGAAATTATATATGAATAATCAGACATGAGTGGACAAAAGATGGTTGATCTTATGCTTGTCCTTCATTCTCTTATTCTAATGAATCTTGAACTTTAAGTTTTTCATTTTTTTTTCAGTTTTAGATCATGTTGTGCAATACTACAGTATTCTTGGTGCGCGGTGCAAAGAGAAGATATTAACATTCATCGTCAGGTTCAGGTATATAATTATAGATTTTTTGCTGGTTCTTCTTGTATCCTTTGCTGTATTATTACATAATGTCTATTTCTGATAAACTTGTTTGATTGTTGTAAATTGTCCCTTGACTATCCTTGATGTGTCTTTCTTTCATCAAGTTGAAATTCAAAAGTCATTGCAGCAGATACTTTATACTAGTGTTAAGTCTTGCTTTGTCTAATGCCAAGTCCATTTTTGGAGCCATCATATGTAATTAGTTTTACAGGTTTTAACACTTGGTATGTTTAACACTTGTAATAGAAATATCTCAAACTTCCAGAAAGAAGCACCAGCTAATTTTCAAAAGTGTTGTCCATCTAACTAAGTATCAAGCTGAACAAAACTGCAAGGTATGACATTTTGCCTTTGCTGCCTTTAGTTCACCAATGTTTGCTAACTTAGAAATGCTTCTCAACCATTTTGTGAAATTACTTTTCTATAATATTTATGTTCATTGTTATCTAGAAAATTTTATTCCTCTTTGTAGGTCTGGCCTTTTCTGTTTTGTGTAGGACTTTGTGCATACAGGTTTGCTCATTATTTCTACAATGAAGGTAATTTTTAAGCCTTGATTACTAATAGAATGGAGATGAGTGTATAGTGGAGACACATTTATTGAAGTGCTCGCTTCTTCGTGATATGCAATATATGTAGTACATTAGTACTACTTCATTAATATTTATTTTTACTTGTGGAAATCAAATTGATATATGAGATTGACATTCAGGTGATCACTATTATGTGTACACTACTAGAAAATATGCCTATTACTACACCAAGTTTATGACACTTCAGAAATGGTGTCGTTATAAACAGTCTAACGATGCACATACTTATGACTACATTTTATTAAAGCACTAATATGACATTATGGGTTAGTGTCATCATAGGACACATCTACTGACAATCCCACGAATAAAAAGAGCAAAGGGCACAAGTTTGATTATACACGTGGCAAACAAAGGACCAAGTCTCTTTTTACAATTAAAAAATCATTTAGTTATTTTTTTCTTAGAAAACTAATTAATTAGTCAAGCTTAATTAGTGATGAGTAAGAATGTAGTTAATACTAATATAATTTCCGTTTCAAAAAAATTAATGTTGATAAAATTAGCTAGATACAATAATTAAACTAAATATAAATTCAAATGAAACTAAACTTCTTAGTTCAAATAAAATAGTATTAAAATTTTCAAATATTATTTAAATACCATTACATTAGTTAATGTTGAGCAGTTGAGGGCATCATTAAAAGAATAATTTTTTTAGATATACCATAAAAGATTTCAATTGCTTATTTAGAAATTTAGCGCCGAAAATGAAAATAAAGCGGCCATACTCCCTCCAAACACTTTTTTTTCTATTGGAATTGGAAAATGAAAAAAAGAAATTGACGTGATGGAAAACTACCCTCTACTCCACTGATGAACAAACAAAGTCGAGAATTCTCTCGCAATAATCAAACGACTAACTCCAGAAACGACTCAGATTCTGCTCTCGCATCCCATCGACTAAACGCAGAAATAGTTCTCTTTCTTTTCCTTCCAGAGACGAGACAAAATCATTCCCTACTGGTGTGGCTCTACCGAATCCCCAATTTCGAGATCCCGGAATTGTAAGCCCTAGAATTCTATCTAAATTTTAATTTTTGTGTGGGACTTCATTAGGAGTAATTGCTTGAAGATTGCTATTTTCCATCTGATTTAGTGTAATACATACTATATTTGGAGATTGATGCTTTATGTAATACCATTGTCTTCATTTATCTGCAAATATTATTGTGCTATTGTTCTCTTCCAAAATCGATATTATTATCGAAAAGTTGGAACTGTGATCACCATTGTTGAGCAAGTTTATTTCCAGCCTATAGAAAGAAGCTTGTGGCTGTTTTTTTTTTTTTAGTTTGTTTGTCAAAAAATTTCCTTTTATTTCAAGGTAAAATCAGGTTTCTTGTTTCTTTGATACCTTCTTGCTGATGTATCTTCTTAATGGATTCTGTTTTGGCTTTTTGGACGAACATTACTAAGAATTTTATTAATATTCTTGGTTTCTTGAAAAATAACCATTGGAAACCAGTGCTGCAAAAATAATGTTGCTCGAAGATCACAATTCAGCTCTAAGGATGGATTACATAGAAAGCATCTTCACCAGGTAATTCTCTTTGTTGTTGTTGTTGTTGTTGGTGGTGGTGGTGATGGTGGTGGTGTTGGTGGTGGTGGTGGTGGTGTTGCTGCTGTTGTTGTTGCTGTCATGTTTTTCATTTTTACCGTCTCGTTGTAAACCAAATGCTTGTATTTTAGCTCTACATTTTGTAGGAGTATAATTTATAGCAGGCATAATGCATTAAACCTTTTTATTTTATCTAATTCGTGATTTGTTGATCTAATTGTGTGAATCAGAAGAGATATTTTCTCTTCCCACAACATTTACTGTTTCACTTGCAAATCATATCTGCTTTGTAAATGTGACTTGTTGTTTGATGTGTGGTGTTCTTGTTTTTCTCACTTTGTTTCTTTGTATCTACACTTTTGCATCTTCAGTTTTTTTAGCACAAGTGACAGGAGGTGTAGGTTACTTCGATTCCCATGTTGTTCTTTGCCTTCTGAAAGAATCATATTGGGGGTATGTTTTAGCTAGCATAAATCATTTGGTTTTGTTGAAAATTCTATCGATTTGATATCACTAAGGAGAAGGAACATCTTGTTGCTGTCTTTTTATTGTAAAGATATTAATTTCAATAATTGTCTCTGGCTTTGAAAACCTGTTACTGTGATCGGTCTAAAGTATCTCTAAGATATTTCTTTAGTCTTTACTGATATTTCCTTACCAATGTACTTCTTTATTGCAACATTTTTCTTCTGTAAATTATTCATGGAAACTTTTTTGACTCCACTGTTTAAGGTTCTTTTGTAATAGCTAGGGAAATGTCTTAACTTTGATTTTTCCGGTTGTTTAATATCACAGGTATCAATTGGCCACTTTCTCTCTAACCTGGCAATGATTTCTTATGCGTATCCAGCTTTAGGTGAAAAGGAATGTGTAAGTATGATAACACAACCAAATTCACTAGAAATTTCTTTTCTGAATCCATGTTTACTCCTAGTTGTTTATCTTGTTTTATTGTTTCTAAAGTACAAAAATGGCCTACCGGAGTATCTTTCTTTTGATGTCTTATCAATTTCTACTGTCATGGAACATCGGAGCTATTAGAATCCTCCATGGATTTTTATCTAGAGCCAGAGTTCATATATGTTTATCTAATCCATTGTCATTCATAATAGATCCCCAATAGGTAGGGGTGATGATTTAGCCAAAATGGACCAGTGGATCCGAATAGACCGAAAAAAGAGGGTTAGGGCCGAAAACTATATTTACCTCCTTTGAGATTATTATCTTTTTAATTATTCTAAAAAACATTAAGCATATTATATTATTATTATTATTATTATTATTATTATTATTATGACTTTATTATAAGATTTAGGACGCATACATATTTCTTTTTAGACTTTGCAATTTATCAAACATAATATGTAATTTAATAGAAGACACAATTTTTTTAGTATCAAACAATACCATTTATTTGGATTGAGTTGGGTTTGAGAAATATATTTAGTTACCAATGTTGTAAGCATAAATAATTATTTAATTGTTACTGATAGTGAATTATGAATCGGTGGCCCCCAAGAATAATAAGACTATCTCTATCATTGATTCACATTCAATATTAATCTCTATTCATAAGGTGAAAGTATGTCTTCAAAGTTAGACTTTACCAAATTTTGATAATTGACATTATAATAGTCCACTAGAAATGAAAAATCGGGGTGTCACATAAAATCTCCTAGAAAATAAACACGAGAGACTAATTAATAATTGAATAAAAATCACTTTTATATAAATCTCCAATAAATATTGATTAATTATTTCTCAGTGTAAGATTAATTACTATGAAAGATATTAGTCACTCTATATTTAGTAGATAAACACTTCTAATAAGTATATAAAAAAAATTGTGGCAGGATTGAGTTTATGGATGATTGTCTATGGGTTTCCGTTACCCAAATTCATTTATATGTTTATAAGATAAAAAATTATAATGTAATTATGATTATTATTTTATATTTTATTCTCATCCAAATTGGAGATTTTGGCAGTTAATGTTTGATGGTGGAAGACATCATGGTAGATTTGGTTATTACATACTCCCTCCGTCCCGCCGAATATGGCTCATTTCTTTTCGGCACGTAAAGGAAATTTTGGTCAACAATGTACGGCTAAAGTGCCTTTTTAGCTTAAAGTAAGCTCTAATTCTTTCCCAAAAAGGAAACATGCCATATTCGGTGGGACGGTCCAAAATGGAAAACATGCCATATTCGGTGGGACGGAGGGAGTAACTCTTTGTGTTAATAATATTTTCTATTAATATTTACACTTTAATTATATTTTTTTTTAGTTTTTACTATTTATAATTATTTTTTATACTGTAGTGTTAATTTTTTACGGATTTGGGATGGTACGGGTATGGTAGTAAAGTTTCTTTTTTATTTATATTTTAATTATATTTTTTTTGTTGTTTATACTATTTGTAATTAATATTTAAATTGTAGCGTTCATTTATTTACGGGTTTGGGACGGGACGGTTACAAGTAGTGAAGTTTCTTTTTAAACAAGTTTGGGTAAGGATGACAATGAATTGGTCTAATTTATAAATACTATTGTAATCTTATTTGAACACTTTATGAGATATCGACTGTATAACACCCATATTAGATATTTTGTTAGTAAGTATTTGTTTGAGATTTATTTTAATAAAAATTTATATTGATATTTTAATTTAATTATATTCTTTTGCTATTATTTTTACTATTTAATGTTGATTTTATAGCATTCAGATTTTTAGCAGGTAATTAACGGGTATTACCCAATTAATGAAGCTTGGGACGAGCTTGGGGCGGTTTGGATAGTGAAGTCAATTTTTGATCGTATTTAAGACGGGTATGGATAAAGAAAATCTAAAGGGGTTCAGGTTTAAGAATTGCTTGATGGGTGGGTACTCAATTCATTGGCATTCCTATATTTGGGACATGTACACATATAAAACTTGTGATTTGAGTTTGAGACAAGTACGAATTTGGTGATTTTAGATTAAAAAAACGGGTCTATCACTTGAGAATGTTATCCCTACTTAATTTTTTTTATATTATAATTTGATATAGTCGTATAACATTCTTCCAATGAATTATCGCAATACTGTTACTTCGATATAAATACTTATAAAATTATTTTTATAATTTATACTTAGATTTTACAATGTAAATTGATTTCCCGTCGATGTTCGACGGGCTACACACTAGTTATCCCCTAATAACATAATCAATCCCCCAATTACATAATTGTGGGGCGTTCACACATAACTTATTGTGTTACATGTATGGAGTATTTCGCAAAGTGACTGTTTATATTTCCAAAAGAGAAACAGACTATCAGACTCAGACATCATCAAAAGTCATCTAAAATTTGCAAATATGTTGAGACAAGATTCAGATCCTCAAGCAACATACCTTGAAACTGATCAAATGTATCGAATAAAATGAACTCCCACTATGAGAAGACTTTGCTCGTCCATTAGAATTCTGTATAGAGAAAAATGTGCTAGAGATAAATTCTTAATAAACTAGTTAAATGGCATGTGCAACGTGACACAAAAATTAGGCCAAAATATTCCAAATTATGCACTTACCATCTAAAATATCATATTCTATCGATAACATTCTAATACTTAAACTTTCAATTTTTTATTATAAGCTACTATTTTCTTATTAACATTTTATGGGAGGTATTACTCAAATTCGGTGTTCATTTCCACGTGTAAAATGCACAAGTATTTTCGTAGTGAAAAGTAAATAAAATCACAATTGCAGCAACAAACCCCATCCCATCCCCTCGAAAGTCAAAAGAGAAAAAATAAATCCCATTGCCACGGGTTTTACACGTGAGACCTAATAGCGTGGTTTTCACGCTGGAATAATAAATAAAGAATTTTTCCTTTTTTGACTATTCTCTCAGAAACCAATAATAAATGACTTAAACCTTTTCTTATATTTTCCCATTTAAGCCCACCATTTTCAAGATCTAATCCAGCCCGTCCATTTCTCCGGCAGAATCATCCAATAGAAAATTAAAGCAAAAATAAAGTTAAAAAAGAAAAACGTCTCTCTCTCTCTCTCTCTACTTTTATTAAATGCCTCGCGGACTACTCTAAAGAGTCTAAACTATAGTCCCATTTAAGATTGCGCCCAAATTTCAGCCAAATCTCAGAGAAAAGGAGGAGGAATTTTAGGGTTCAGAAAAATCTTGGAGCAGAATGTCTGGCGGAATTGCGCGCGGACGGCTGACGGAGGAGCGGAAATCTTGGCGGAAGAATCATCCACATGTTCGATTCTTTTTTTGCAGTTTCAATGGCGTTCGTATTTTTCTTATGAAGTGATTTGAGTGTAACTTTTTTGTTGATTTATGGTTTTAGGGTTTTGTTGCTAAGCCGGAGACTCTGTCTGATGGTACAGTGAATTTGATGGTGTGGCACTGCACGATCCCTGGTAAGGCCGGGGTAAGTATATTAATCACCTAAACACCATTCATTGTTATTTTGAATTGAAATATGTTTTCGATTATGACCGGCATGTCATCTCTATGAATGAGTTAGAGCTCCTGAATTTGAGTCGAAGAGTGTGGATTTTACTTAGGAGGTGAAGCTTCTGAATTAGGTTTGAAGTGCGGAAATTTTTTATCAGTGGTTTCATTGATAAGGGCCATAAGGCGCTTGCACTTTCTAGTTGTTCAAAGTGAAATATCGTGTATTGATTATCTTTGTCATTGGGGGAAAATGCCCCCTTTATCAGCTTACTTATCTTGGTGGTAAAAAGTTGTCACCCTATGGTAGTTTTCCCTGGACGACGAAGAAATAAATTAGGGAAGTATGAGGGAAGGAAAGAGAGAGACACACAATCTGTATTTCACTTGCTCGTCATGGTATTTGTACATTCTAAACAATATGCTTGGTTTATGATTTGTGTTGATATCATGTAGCCTTAGTTTATATTTCACGATAATATTAGCCCTAATGATTTGGGTGGTAGCATTATAAAAGACCTTTAATACATAGTATTTTCTTTATAGGCATGAAGACGATAACTATGTGTTTTAATTTTCTTTAGTGATTGTGATTTGAATTTTCTATATTTATTATGTGCTTCAATGGCTCTATTGATTGTGATCCAAGTGTTTTTTTGATTTTGACTGAAGGATAGTTTGCTTTAAACGTTCTCAGTTTAAGTTACCTGCAAGCAGATACGACCTTGTTAAACATCTAGAGGTCATGTTTTAGTATTTCATATTAAGATGAAAATACTGGGGCATGTTTTTTCTAAGTTTTGAAGATGAGGATTTCTATTCTTTACTTATTCCAAAACCAAATTATATTTCTTTTACAAATTTTAAATGAAAATGCCAAATTCTTTTATTTTATCCCACAAACCCAAAATCTGACACCTATAGTTGCATAATCTTAATGTTTGTTTTCAATTAACAGAACGCATAACCTCTGTAAATCATCCTAATCATTTTTTATTTATTCAAATAGGGATATCAGCATCATCTAATTACTTTTTAATATTTTTTTACATCATTCTAGTGGAACCTAGCATCAAGATATTCAATACGAGCCTATCATCTATTTGCTTCCCACCACTATGGTTACATGGTTCATAGCGGTGAGGTCCATTTTGAATATATAGTTTCGATGTGACAATGCACTAAGACAATGTGAAGTTGACTGGTCCAATTTGAATGTTGTAGTTTGATTATTATGATATATTAATTAGATTAAATTTGAAATATTAGAAAGTGGGGAATTATTTTGAATATTTAGTTTGAATGTGACAACTCGTTAGGATGCGTTGAATCCTATTGAAATATTGTAATTTGGACATAGCAATGCCTGTAGAAGGATGGTAAGATAAAATGGCACTTTTCCAATGAGATTGGATCCAACAAACATAAGTTGTATTTTTGGGGTTTCGACAAGTAGAAAATGAGTAAAAGAAATAAAAATTATCCCGCCCTTTATTTTTATATGATGCATTATATTTTCAAAATAAGTTCTATAACGTACCCAGATTTTGTTTGTCATAGTTAAGGAGTTAGTGATGAAGGATTCATAGAAATTCGAACTTAAAGTTAATTTGAAGTAAGGAAACATGGCTTTTTTTATTATAGTAGTTTGTTTGCTTCAAAGATAAAATCTGTTTTGTTTTAATATTTCCTTACAAAATATAACCAAAGATTTGTTAACGTGATTCATTATTTTTAGCAAATTTGTAGTTTAAGTTCCCCAGCTTCAAACTAACAACAGAATAAAAAAATGATTTAACATCTGCAGTATCCAATACTTCCTGCATAGTGCATCAATCGGTTTTCCAAACAATACATCCCAAGTCAACCACAGGTTTTTCAATCATACTATCACATATCCCGACAGATTATCCTCAAAATGCCCCCAAGTGAACCAATATTGCTGATATTTCTCCATTTGTGTTCTTCTTTATATTTTTTTTGCTCTGTTCACCACTACTACTTACCAACTGTAGACTTGTCTAAAACTTGGATAAGTGGAAAATTTGATGCCACGGTGCTGTTCATCATATATTAGCAGCATTTATTCTAGCATTGGTCTGTTGGTTTACCTGCCAAATCTAAAAGTTAGGTTCTAACTTGAGTACATTGGAGATCTGATGTCATGTACTTAAAATTTGAAAATGGCATCAGTTTGGGGTTTTTCAGTTTCCTTTTAAATAATCCCAAGTTGGTTTTCCAATTGCTGAATTCCTTGATGCATAGCATTGTTTATTATTAGGCAGCTAGCACATTTACTTTTTTAAGGTACAGATGGATCGATTAAATTAAAATTATGGGCACGGTGTTTACTTCAGTTTTTTGTTATTAATTTTGAGTTTTGTTATCACATATATTTGATCATATTCATGGGTGCCCCGCAGACTGATTGGGAGGGTGGTTATTACCCGCTAACAATGCACTTTAGTGAAGATTACCCCAGCAAGCCACCAAAGTGTAAATTTCCCCCAAGCTTCTTCCATCCTAATGTGTACCCATCTGGAACTGTTTGCCTCTCAATCCTCAACGAAGATAGCGTAAGTGTACTCTAACTGCTTCTTGTATATCCATTATCTTACTGCTTGTCGGATTCTAATGTTTCATGTTAACTTTTTTCTATTTTAATTATCATTAGGGGTGGCGGCCAGCCATTACAGTGAAGCAAATTTTGGTTGGGATACAGGATTTGTTGGATCAGCCCAATCCTGCTGATCCAGCTCAAACTGAGGGGTACCATATGTTCATCCAGGTAATAGAATTTTGTGGGAAAGTGGGTATGAGATTAAGAAATATATATCTCTCTCTATATATATATGTATATACGTCGACCTGTTATTCTTAATGTGTATGGTCCAATCATCTAGTCCTTGTTTGTTTGGGTTATTTACTTCCAAAATGCAGCATTCTGTGGAAGATGATGTTTTTAGGTAGATTCATTTGACATGGATTCCTATTATTATCATATCTAGAGAGCTGGGAGTGGAAAATACTCATAATTCTATAGGTTAACACTTTGTGCCTAACTGTTGCAAAACCTACAGGATGCGGTTGAATACAAGAAAAGGGTTCGGCAACAGGCGAAGCTGTACCCTGCTCTTGTCTGAACATATCATTCTGCTAGTTATTGCTTAATTTTGATGTAAACGTTGTTGCTGGATTGTATTAATCGAACAGAAGACTATCGCGTACCACAGTGATTGGCAAGGCAATGTTGCTTGTTGGTACGGTGTGTGTGGATGTGCTTCTAGTTTCTGAACCTGCATAACGCATTAGAACCCTCTTGATTGTGTAACTAAGGAGATCGTATTTAGATTCTTGTGGAATGCTGTATTATAATCCGTAATATCGCTTTTGCTTTATTTAACTTGGGGGTGTTGGTATTTTCCTTTTCCTTTTTATGAAAGAAATTACTCGGTTCATTAATTGCAAAGATTAATGTTAACAAGGCTCAAAAGCCACACGGGACAATTATGAAACCATACTTTGGTCCTATCAATAGAAGTAGCATGAGCAATTTGATTAGCTTCTCTTTGAGCAGTTCACAACACAACCTTCCTTAGCATAATCGATCAAGTCTTTGCATAACACACTATCTTCTTCCAGCCAAAACTCTTGTGCCCGATGTCGCAGTCATGCGGCAGTAACAGAAAATAATTCATAATTAGGGAGGGTTCAGTAATTCTTATTTAGGATGTAATAATTCATTATGAGGTTTATAATAGTTTAATTAAATATTACTCCCTCCATTCAGCTGATATTGTCTTCCTCTTTTTATTGGGTTGTTCCACTCAAATTATCTTGTTTCAAATAAGAAAAAAATTAACCATTTAAAAGTAATGAACCTACTCACTTTCTATCTTTTTATTATTATTCTTAATCTTCGGAGGGAGTAAATTAACTAAGTAAAATCAATAAAATAATGCATTTGGTTGGGCGGCTGCATGGGTGTGGCCTGCCGCACCCAACTGTTCTTTTTTAAGCAAGTATTTCCGTGAAATCTTTTTAAGTTTCTAACCAACGTTTTAATGTATAATTCACACATTAATTAAAAGTAAATAAGAAGACAAAATTCTTAAAAACCAACAAATTGTTAATGCGTAGATTAGATGTCCAAAATTACTAACTTCAAAAAAAAAAAAAAATTGCCAATTTATGTGAATAAAACATAAATGAAATTTTGGGCTCAATGCAGTAAGGGGATGTTTACTCTGGGTGATAGGATAGATAGATAAAAATAGTATAGGTTAATTAATGGATTAATTATTTTTTAATTGTTTAATCATCTAATTCTTCATATAGTCAATTCTATGTTTTATCAATCTATCCTACGCCCCCTAAGGAAATAAAAAAAAATGGCAAAAACTTGTGTGCAAGAGCTGCACCATACATCCGGTTCAACCCGACCCGCGTCCCGACCCGCCCTGACCCGACCCATATTCCAAAATATAAAAACCAAAATTTTGTGTCTTCATTTTTCTGCCGTTTTTCCTTCCTTTTCCTCGCTCTCTCTCCTTCAGTCCTTCTACTGCGCGCAAACTCACATCGCCGCTCAACTCATCGTTGCCGCTTCGCTCCGTCGCCGTCATTCGCCATTTGCCCACAGTGGTTTTGTTCATTCTCCATTTTCATTATCTCTCTTTGGTGTCCTTTCTATCATTCCCTCCGTAACACCCTCGATTCCAATTCTCTGTTGCTCAATCCATCTATGTCATTCGATCCGTCGCCGAATTTCGCCATTTGCCCTCTTATCTGATTTAGCCAATTCGTCAAAGGTATTCCCTATTTTTCTTTTATCTGATTTGTTCTAGGGTTTTATCAGTTTTGGCTAATTTTTGGGTATTTTCTTGTATTATGTAATTCTAAGCATATTTGATTATTTTTATTTGCCTCATTGTTTATCTTATTCTTTTGAAATTTAAGTTACGATTTCTGGTCTGAAATTTCAGTTAAGATTTCTGAATAATTATGATCTGGATTTTTGTTTTGAATTTTGTCTGAAGTGTGAGTTATGGTTTCGTTTACTTGTATCGGTCTTGTTTGATTGAATGTTATTCTAGTAGCTAGTTACTTGTATGTGGATGTATTAACTTGAGTGAAGGAATGGTCTGAATTTGGTACAGTTTTGTAGGTTAATTTTTCATAGGTTATTCGGCTACTTGATACTGATTTTGCACACGAATGCTTTTGTTAGACAACTATCTATTATTGTGAAGCAATGGGGTATCTTTGTTTGGAGGATTTTTTTATCATTGCTGAGTAACTAGTGGGTTTTTATCATTCTATGATTGTTGTTGCAGCTTGTATGAATTCTTGAGCATATATGAGCAGGTATGGCTAGCTGGGCAGGTTTTTAGTTTTTACTGATAACATGGTAAGATTTGGTTGACCTTTCTTGACGCATAATAACGTAATCGAAAGCAGACATAATCATAATATTGTCTCGCTATTACATACACATACAGTAATAACTTAATAATGTAACTTTATCACCGATCGCATCAATGAAAATTGCTCAATGTGCCTTATTGTTATTTTCATGGTTAGGCTTGGTGGAAACACAAAAGGGTCCTATGTGGTGATTGAATCCGGCCCCTACAATGTACCTTACTGTTATTTTCATGGTTAACGCAGGCAGGTTACGGTATCAGTCCAGCAGACATAGTTTTTTAATTTATTGAATATAAGAACAAAGATATCTAAAATTTGTAATTGGTCTTCTCCCTGGTAATGTAGTTTTCAGATTAATCTAGGTGGACATGTCAATGCTCTTTGTTGTAACGTCTATGTATTAAACTCATCCTCTATCTTGCTCGAGTTTGCTATTTTAATGTCATATGCTTATTTCTTTAATATTCTATTTCTGGTCCTTGGAGTGTGCAGTTATCAGACAAGGGGAGGGTAACAATTCATGATTTTAAGGGGGCTACGGTGGTCTCAATCCGTGATTTTTATCTACAAGGTGGAGTTTTGCTTCCGGTAAAAGGTGGAGGTTTGTCGTGCATACAAGTAACATTTGTCATGAATAAAAGCGTAGCATTTGTATTTATTGCTAGAATATTTTATTATTAAATAATTATAATGTCATGTGTACTTTTTCTATGAGTGAAGAGAATATTTTTCACCCTTTGGAATATGTAAACGAAAAGAAAATCCACCCAAACACCTAAAGTAATATTTGTCGTGCATACGAGTAACATTTGTTGTGAATAAAAGTAACATTTACATTAATTGCTAAAATATCTAATTATTAAATAATTATAATTTCATGTGTACTTTTTCTAAGAGTAAATGAAATATTTTTCACCCTTTGTAGTATGTAAACGAAAAGAAAATCCATCCAAACACCTAAAGTAATATTTATCGTGCATACGAGTAATATTTATCGTGAATAAAAGTAGCAATTGTATTTATTGCTAGAATATCTAGTTTTTAAATAATTATAATGTCATATTTACTTTTCCTACAAGTGAAAGGAATATTTTTCACTCTTTGTAGTATGTAAACGAAAAGAAAATCCACACAAATACATAAAGTAATATTTGTTGTTCATACGAGTAACATTTATCGTGAATAAAAGTAGCATTTGCATCTATTGCTAGCATATATAATTATTAAGTAATTATAATGTCATGCGTACTTTTTTTCTACGATTGAAAAGAAAATTTGTCACCCTTGAAATACGTAAACGAAAAGAAAATCCACCCCAACACCTAAAGTAATATTTGTCGTGCATACGAGTAACATTTATCGTGAATACAAGTAACATTTGCATTTATTGCTAAAATATCTAGTTTTTAAATAATTATAATATTATGTTTACTTTTCCTACGACTGAAGAAGATATTTTTCACCATTTGGAGTATGCAAACTAAAATAAAATCCATGCAAATACATAAAATAATATTTGTTGTGCATACGAGTAATATTTGTCATGATAAAAGTAACATTTGCTTTAATTACAAGAATATTTAATTATTAAATAATTATAATATCATGTGTATTTTTTCTAAGAGAATGGAGTAATAATATTTTCCCACCTTTATAGTATGTAAACGAAAAAAAAAATCCACCCAATCACTTAAAGTAATATTTTTCGTATATACGAGTAACATTTGTTGTGAATAAAATAAGCATTTACATTAATTGCTAAAATATATAATTATTAAATAATTATAATGTCATGTGTACTTTTTCTAAGAGTAAAGAGAATATTTTTCACCCTTTGTAGTATGTAAACGAAAAGAAAATCCACCCAAACAGATAAAATAATATTTGTCGTGCATACGAGTAACATTTATCGTGAATAAAAGTAGCAATTGCATTTATTGCTAGAATATCTAGTTTTTAAATAATTATAATGCCATATTTACTTTTCCTACGAGTGAATGGAATATTTTCACCCTTTGTAGTATGTAAACGAAAAGAAAATTCACCCAAACACCTAAAGTAATATTTGTTGTGCATACGAGTAACATTTATCATGAATAAAAGTAATATTTGCATTTATTTCTAGAATATCTAGTTTTTAAATAATTATAATGTCATATTTACTTTTCCTACAAGTGAAGAGAATATTTTTTACCCTTTGTAGTATGTAAACGAAAAGAGAATCCACACAAATACATAAAGTAATATTTGTTATTCATACAAGTAACATTTGTCGTGAATAAAAGTAGCATATGCTAGAATATATAATTATTAAGTAATTTTAATGTCATGTGTACTTTTTTCTACGATTGAAGAGAAAATTTGTAAACAAAAAGAAAATCCACCCAACAACTAAAGTAAAATTTGTCATGCATACGAGTAACATTTGTTGTAAATAAAAGTAACATTTGCATTTATTGCTAAAATATCTAGTTTTTAAATAATTATAATGTCATGTTTACTTCTCCTACGACTGAAGAGGATATTTTTCACCATTTGGAGTATACAAACGAAAAAAAATCTATGCAAATACATAAAGTAATATTTGTTGTGCATACGAGTAATATTTGTTATGATAAAAGTAACATTTGCTTTAATTACAAGAATATTTAATTATTAAATAATTATAATGTCTTGTGTATTTTTCTAAGAGAACGGAACAATATTTTTCCACCTTTATAGTATGTAAACAAAAAGAAAATTCACCCAATCACCTAAAGTAATATTTGTTGTACATACGAGTAACATTGGTTGTGAATAAAAGTAGCAGTTACGTTAATTGCTAAAATATATAATTATTAAATCATTATAATGTCATGTGTACTTTTTTCTAAGAGTAAAGGAAATATTTTTCACCCTTTGTAGTATGTAAACGAAAAGAAAATCCACCCAAACACATAAAGTAATATTTGTCGTGCATACGAGTAACATTTATCATGAATGAAAGTAGCATTTGCATTTATCATGCAATTGTTACTTTTCATCACATTAAATATTACTTTCGAAAATATTACTACGACAATTGTTACTTTGCTATAAAAACAAATAAAGAAAGAAAAAAGAAGAATGAAGACAAATTAAAAAAAAATGAAAAAAAAAGAAAAATAATAAAAAAAGGAAAAAATAAGTTATATGGCTATTGGGTTTTGAACACGGTACCTTGGAGTTGAGAGTCAAAGACCTCAACCGCCAAGCCAAAATATGATATATAGCTAATAACCAGTGTTTATTTATATATTAATACGGTATGGGTTAGGAATAGGTCAATTTAGACCCGACCCGTCAGACCCGACCCGACTAATCTTGCTGCACGGTATAGTTGCTGTACAGGAGTGCGGCTAAAAAAAATTGACTACTTATCGCAATATCTATACTAATACTAAATAAGAGAGTTGTAACTATATTAACAAGTTTGTCATTTTTCCTCTAAAACCAATTTAGTGGATAATAGGTCTTGAACTTTAAGTTATTTTATGAATGATGAATAATATATGTTGGTTAATTCTATACATGTCATTTCTTGATTATCATGTTTGAGCTTAAAAAAAATCAAATTATTTAATAAAATGGAATGATTATGAATTTTGGCTTATTTGGGATTATGTAACTGATATGATCTTCGATTGCAGACGGAAGACTTGAACAAACAGACGGATGGAATATCCCAAAACCTCTGGATCTAACCCACGAAATGATTTAGGAGAACGGATCCCTAAACCCCAACGCGATGTTGATGCAGCAACTCGGGGACGATGAATGACACACGAACGAGGGATGGCTTACTCGTCGATTCGTCGATAGTTGAATTCATCTTGGAATAATCAAGATGAATTCGGAATTCTCTGAGAGAGAATGAAAACTTACGATTTAATTATGAATAAAGTCTAATTTTCGTCCAAAACAAAGCCCTCTATATATAGAGGTGAAAATCTAATTCAACTAGGAAACTAAACATGAAAAATAACTCCTAATCTAATAAAGAAACAAACCTTAGTCAAAACAAAGGATAAAAGTCAAAACTGACTCAACTAAGGCCTAATTTCGGCCACCCTAAATAAACTCACGAAAATAATAAATAAAATAACAAAAACGACTAATTAACTAAATTACGAGTCTTCATAGATCAGCCCAAACATAAGATATTAAATTGATTAATCTTGGGTATCCATCTCCATCTTCTTCAATGGGCTTCTTTGCTCGAGCTCTCGTGATTGGCCCAACAGGAACTTGGATCGGACTACGGGCTGCATCATTCCCCTCCTCTTGAAGAGGATTTGTCCTTAAATCCAAGTGGTCGGTCCAAATGCCGGGATCAAAAATCAAATCTTCTCTCCTTGTAAGAAATGATTGGTGAACCATATCTTTTCCCCCTTGTGCATCATGATTCTTCTTCGGCTCTGACTCATCGCGAAGCTTGACTTGATCTTTATAGACTTGATCTCGATCCTCGGGAAAGACATCATCAAATTCCTGCAAAACGGAACGAATAGAAGGAGGTAGAGAAGTGAGGTCAGTATCAATAACCAAATTCTCCTTGTACAACAACACAATCATCGGCCTCTCCTCCTTCACATCATGCTTCAAATTACTAGCCCTCGCAAGAAAAGACTTATGAATTATCCCATCCTCCCTTTTTTCGACAATCTGTTCCTTAGGCTGCTCCTTTTCAATGCCCTTAGTCGGTGTCAAAGACTGTTGGTCCCAAGACGGATACCTTGGTGTAGAGGGGGGTAAATACACCAAGGTTTAAAAAACTTTTCCAAGTTAAAACTCTTTTCAGAGAGCTGGCTGTGTTCGATCCAGCTGGATGGCAGCTTGGTCGACACAGCTGGCTGTGTGTGTGCGGAATGTGGTGGATTTGGAAAGTCCGTCTGTTTCTTCAAATATATTGCAAAGCTCTGTTTCACTTTTCAGTTAGTCAGTTTATGCAGATTGAAATGTATGCTTATGAGGGTTAGTAACATGCATAAAACAAAGCGATAAATAACAGAGCATTTTTAACGTGGTTCGGAGTAACCCCTCATACGTCCACGACCAGATTCACTGGTAATTCACTACCACTTGGTTTCCAAGTACCAAGCAACTTCACAACTCTAACCCGAGCTGTGTTCCAACAGTTTGCGGGCACTGTCAAGCCTACACCTTCAGTTTCCGGGTACTGAAGAACCTAATCACTCGAATTACACGCTTCGAGCAAGCGTACCTTTACCTAACCTTTCTGGGTTTGGGTTTGGGTATGGTTTTCCAACTATGAACGAGTTCTTACAATGAAGAACAAGGAGTATGATGAACTCGTTCAAACTAGGCTTAAGATATTTATTCTGATCTATTCTGCCTATGACTGAATATGTGAACAACTAAGAACACAGTTGACTGACTGGGTGTTCTTGAAAGATTTAGCTTTGAAGATCGTTGTTCATTTTTCTGTTTTCTTCTATATCTTCAGTCGTCTTACCAGCCTCTCATCTTCAATGGTGGAGGAGAGATATATATAGGTGGAGATTCAAACTAGCCGTTGGAAGAGAGCCGTTTGAATATTACCTACTCTTGTTGACTTCTGGCCTTTACCTACGAAGTAGGTCTGCATCTGCAGAAGCTAGTTCTTCTCTGATCTGACTGCGTCAGATAAGATCTTCTGATATCGGGATCTTATCTTTGAGAATGTCTTCGTCTTCGAGCTGCTAAACGTCTCTGCTGTATCTTCAGCGGCTTGGACTCTGCTATGTCTTGATTCTGCGCTGTCTTTAGACCTGTGTTGTATCATCAACCTGAGCTGTGTCTTCAACCTGAGCTGTGTCACTGACCTGAGCTGTGTTTTAGACCCGAGCTGTGTCATCGACACAAAGCTGGGTCTTTGACACTAAGCTGGGTTTCCGTCACTAAGCTGGGTATTGATACTGCAAGATCTTTGACTCTGCTTGGTCTTGCTCTGCTGAGTTCTTTAAGCTGTCAGCTTAGCTGTGTCTTCTGCTGTCTTCAGCGAAACTACCTGTAAACTAAGAAACTCTATAAGCTCAAACAGGTGAGCTAAAAAACGCTTAGGCTTGTGCGATCATCTACTCGGTTGGGGTCAGTTGGGTTTTGGTATCCAATCAAAACTCTATTAATTTTTCCAACAATTTCCCCCTTTTTGATGATGCCAAAACCTAACTGAGAAAAACAATTTACTTCCCCCTTAACAAGAAAACGGGTTTTCAAAAGTTTAAACATACACAGCAGGTAAATTAAATTCAGAGTTCAGTGCCTGGACAAAGAGTTATTGTCATCAGGATGAGCTTGAGAGCAAAAACGAATTTTTCATTAATAAAAGATAATATTACAATTTTACATTTTACAAAAATTCAAAAGACAAAAATTCCCAGATGACTGGGTCTTCAACTCTGCTTCCTCTGCTCGTCCATTTGATGGTCAGTTTTGAGACCATATCTGTTGAAGATGAATTCTTCCAAGTTTCTTCATTCATCTTGATTTTTAGACTTGGAGATTCCTCTTTCGCCAGCCCAGTGATGAACTTCTTTGATAATCTGGGCTTTGTCAGGAAGATTCGTTCCAGCTATAGTGGGAGGCTTCAATTGCTTGACTTTTGGAGCTTTGAGCTGGATGTCGTTTCTCTTGGCAGCTAGGGCTAATGATCTTGCCATCATTGGATCTTCTTCATGAAGTTCGAGCAAGTATTCTTTGAATGCAGTTTCATGATCCATACCTTTGTATTGATTTAGGTAGTAGAATTCTTTGATGAATTCTGTTTGCATTGTTCAGTTTTCATTGATTTCATCCGGGTTCCTCTTGTCGGATCTTGGAATACTTGAAGGCCGCTTGTTTCTTCCTAGCTTGCTCGTAGCTTAGCCTTTTCTTCCTCTGCTTTTCTCGGCGGTGGAGCGATTCGGCTTTCTTCTTGATGATTTTGTCCAGCTCTTGCATTTCTCTTCTTTGCTCATTGTGGAAGTTACACAGCCAGTGATAGTCCTTGTATTCTTCTGGCTTATGTCCACAGGCTTTGGCAAGAGAAACCATCTTCTTTCTCCATGTCTCTTTGACTGCTTTGGCTGCTGCAGTTGGCTCCGGCTCTTCCTCATCCAGCTCTTTGGCGAAGTCGTCGATTTCAGATTGAATTGGCTGTACAGGTTCCCCCTGAGCTGCAGCTTCCCTCTCCATTGTTTTTCCCGCTTTATTCGTATCTTCCCCCTTTTTGGCATTATCAACAAGGAAGGCGGAGAGGTTAATGGCTTGTTGCGTTGAGCTTGGTGAGAGTGGCTTCAACATCGGCAAGCTTGGGCGAGTTGTCACCGCGGCGATGTTCGGTGAGCATTCTTGTTGTTTCGGCTTTGGGCGAGCATCCAGATCTTTGTACAAGTTGAAGAGTTGGCGGATGTCAGAGCTGTTGGAGAGAGTGGACTTTTTGAGAGCTTCCAGCTGGCTTGAAATATTTGCTATGTCGTCGACCAGTGGAGCTTGTTGTCTTGTTACAATCTCATGAACTCTCTTTTCTAGAAGGTGTGATTGATCAATCCTTTGAGAGACAAGAGATTGCTTGAGATCTAGACTGGTACTTTCTTGTAAATCTTGAGCAAATTTATGGACTTCATCAATTGTCCGCTGTTGCTCTCTAACTTGACAGTCTAGAGCTGTGAATCGCATAATGATATCCACTTGAGACTTCAGTCTGTCTTGAAAAAGAATTTCTTCAACCTCTTTAGATATTGCTTCTTTCATGGCGGTTGAAAGCTCGACAGCTGAGTCCGTTTGAGTTGCAAAATCAACATGACTGGGTTTGTTTGCCTCCAGCTCGACCAGTGCGCGAGTGTCATCGGCAATTTGACTTGGTGGGGCTGCTGCCTCAGTATCAGCTGTTTCTTCAATGATCATCACCTCAGCTGTGTCATCTGGTACAGCGTCCTTGGTAATCTCAGCTGTGACTTCTTTGGTCATAACATCTTCACAAGATGTCTCCCATCCCGCTGCTGTTAGAAGCTTGTTGGCTGATTCCCAGACGTCTGCTGGGTGTGGCTTGGGGTATTGCTGAGATACTTCGATAATTCCTCTGATGAGATCATTTTGATGTAAGTAAGCATCTTCCAGACTTCCAAAGCCAAACGTGTGCTGGAGGCATGCTTCATCCGTCTTCAATTTCTTATACGAGAAGGTCTCGATCAGCTGCTCATTCTGGTACCAAGTCGCCATCTTGGTGGCCAGATAGAATTTGAGATCTGCAACTTTGACGAAGGCAATTGGCAGATGCGCCAAGATGGGATACTGAGTTAGAATACTCTTGATCCCTGCGATGCGTAGCTCCTCGTACATAGCTTCCATGAAGGCTGAACCAGAAGAGTTGAGTGATGTAGAAGCAGTAGAATCACTCTCTTCTGATTCTGTGGAGATTTGAGCTTTGGGTGATGGTTGTTTTGGGGGTGAGCTGGGATTAGAGGGTTCAGCTTGGTCATCATCTGGCTGTGAAGGAGCTTCAGCCAGTTGAATATTTCCCTGTACGTTTACAGGAGATGAGTCTCTTGTTGAGGAGCTGGGTGGAGGAGAAGGCTGTTTGGGCGGAGAGTTGTGAGGCGGTGAGAGTTGGGATGAGCTGGGAAGAGTTGTCTGACTCTTTGAAATGTCCAGCTCGTCCTCTGAACTAGATGATGATTCATCATTCAATCCCATATCAGCCAAGACATTTGATCCATATTGATTGAAGGCCGACACTGGCTGTGGGGAGAGAATCACCATTGCTTGACTTGGAGTTTCTTCAGAGGAAGGTTTCGCCTTTGATGGTGGAATGACAGCTGTTTTCTTTTTCTTCTCAGCTGGACCTCCAGCTGGTTTGGGGTCAGCTGTCTTCCTTTTTCTCTGAATCTTCTTATCTGGAACATCTATCTTTGTTTCTTCCAGCTGCTTCTTGCCTTTGCTCACAGCAGGCTGTTTCTTCAGAAGATCATTGATTTGACTTATTCTCTGGAAGAGAATCTTCGTTTCTGGAAACGGTTCTGAATCAGCCCATTTTACTGTGTGCCCTTTCACAGCTTGCTCTATCAAGAACGAAATCTTGGAGCATAAACACAGGGGCTCTGAGGTTGAATACGTCGTCCTGGTGGAGTTGAACTTGATCTTTTCTGACTCCTTGACCAGTCGGTTGAGTATGAAATCAAACCAGTTGACGTTTGCCCCTTTGATCATGGCAATCATCGGCTTGAGCTTTGGAATACTTATCTCTCCTTGAGATCCAGCTATCCCTAAGATGCATTTTTGCGTGATATCCAGCAGCAGCCTGTACTTTGGCTTGAGAAGGAGCTTTGACATGCTCGCTCTGTACGGCTTTGGGGTGATAAGCATCTCTTGGCTAAGGAATTCATCCACTTCTTCACGGCTGTAATCGTCTGGGATGAATTCTCATTCTCTGGGTAGGTTGAACACCTTTCGTAGCATCTTGTTGAGTTTGATGTTGACGGTTGCTGATTCAAATTTTCCATCTTCGCCTTCAACAGTCACATTGAATGAAGATGAGTAAAAACCTTCTTCGTCAATGATGTTTAGATAGAATAGAACGGCTTCTCTCTTTAGCATCAGCTTGGGCATGGAGGTTGCCCACAGTAAGAGATCGGAGTCTATGACGAGGTCTACCATCTCTTTGAGTTCTGAAACTGGAAGGTTGGCGGTGGAAAGACAACTTTCAAATGATAATTTTGTCATCAGAACTTCGAACTGGTTCATCCCTGCGGTTGATTTCTTGGGTGCCATCTCTGCAATCTGTTGATTTTGATCGAGCGAGGAATTTGCAGAGGATAGATAGATGACTTGAAGATTTGAAATTCGCAGAGATAAAGATGGAAGAATTCTCCGTATCTTTTCCATGTATATCAACTGCCATAATTGATCATCGGTTGAGATTTAGACAGCTGGTATTCTGATCAACGGCTGGGAGAGATTCACTCATCACGTTCTGACGTGTTTACGGCGAGTGTATTACAACCGCGCGTGAGGCAGTTCAAACGCTTGACATTCTGCCTCGATCCTGCCGTGCTTCAGTACTCAGCAGTCTTTATAATTAATGCGATGAGAATAGAAACTTATCAAGCAATTTAACTAAGGAACATATGTCCGCTTAACATTGGAATTCAAAATAATTGGACTTAAATAGTATATTCCTTAGAAAAATAAATGCATGAGACACATTCCTGTCAGCTTGGACCAAAAAGTCAGCTGATGTCGCGGATGTCTTTTCCTTTGCTTAACTGAGTTTCTCCCTTCAGCTGAGTAAATCTTCTGTTTTGGGATCCAGCTGGGTTTGTTCCCTCTCAGCTGGATGAACTTTCTTCATCCGGATTGAGCTGATACCAAATGTTGGTCATTCTCAGCTGTATAACTCAGTTTGGAATGAGTCATCTTGTCTTTCTTTCTCTGCTGAAAGACATCGTTTGCGAGGTTCCCCCTCAATTGGATAAACCAATTGGGTTTTATCAGCTGGGTTTGATTCCCCCTGACTTGATAAATTCATTTTGAAATCCTTGGGGTTCCTGCTGAGTTAGTCCAGCTGTGTCTGATTCCTTCTTGATGACACACGGTGATTCAGCTGAGTATTTCCTGCTGGATGCTCTTCTTGATGATTCTGCTGGACTATGATGAGACCAATTGATGAAATCCAATTGTTGGTGAATCTGCTGAACTGAGTTCCCCCTCAGCTAGATTCATCTTCTGGATTCTGCGATCCACGTTTGATCCTTTGTTTGATATCCAGAGGATGACATTTGATAGTTCAGCTGGATTTTTCTCTTGATTCTCCACTTGAATCTTCTACTGGATTGACTTTGCCCTCAGTTGATATCACAGCTGTGTCGATTTCCAGCTCGGTGGAGTTCCCCCTGAATTTGATAGTAGGTTGCTGTCTTTTCTTAGCTGCTTCCTACTTCACTTGAGTTGATCGGATTTTCATCACTGGCTCATTTTCTTTGATAATGTCAGCAGGAAAACCGTTCACAATACTTGGTTGGGATCAGTACTCTTGACATATTCTTTGAAGAGCTTTGAGGTGAGTCATGAGCGTTGATCACTGGCTGTCTTTCTTTCACAGCATGCTTGATGACTTCCTCAATTGCGTCTGTCCCTTGACCTGTTATCACTCAGATTTGACTTTTGTGAGTGATCTAGCTGGTTGGTCCTTGAATGAGTCCGCTTCTTCTTTGAACCTTGTTGACTCCATTTTCTTCGATGAGGTTCATTTCGTGGCTGGAGTCCGTCAGCTTGATATCCCGTCTGTTGGAATCTTGAAGTGAAGCTCGGTTGATTTCCAGCTTTATAACCAGCTGAGATCCTTCCCAGCTGACTTTTAAGTTGACCTTGATGTCTGTGCTGGATGACATTGCTATCTTTAGTTGATTCCAGTCAGCTGGATTTGTCTGCCGCCTTTGAGCTTTGTGTCCAGCTGAGATCCGCTACTTCTATTGGTCTTTGAGTTGCCGATCAGTTTTCTTTTCTGATCGGACTGAGCTTGGAGAGCTGGCTTGATTGAGTACGACCTCTTTGATACCTCGATGGTTAGGTTCCAGCTGTGTAAGGATTTGCTGGAGCCATTCTTTGATCTGATACAGCTTAGGCCATCTTCAAGCTCCTGACCATTCAGTCTTCTGCTTGACTTTCTGAGTTTATAATGATGGGTCCGTTAAAGATAACATCCCAAATCATGTCGTGAAGAGCACTCAGAAAGCTGTTGAGTTGGAACTTCCAGATCTGATAATCATCGACAGAGATTGTCGGATGTTTCCTGCACAAGAAAGATTCCACGACAGTATGCAATATAATGATTTAAAAAAAAATGAAGCTTTGAAGGATCTGTTCAGGTGACCACTATCAGCAATGAAATGCTGACTTGACAGATACAGTGATATTTTGAACCACTGTTCTGATACCAATTGTTGGTCCCAAGACGGATACCTTGGTGTAGAGGGGGGGTGAATACACCAAGGTTTAAAAAACTTTTCCAAGTTAAAACTTTTTCGTATTGTTGTGTTCGATCCAGCTGGATGGCAGCTTGGTCGACACAGCTGGCTGTGTGTGTGTGCGGAATGTGGTGGATTTGGAAAGTCCGTCTGTTGCTTCAAATATATTGCAAAGCTCTGTTTCACTTTTCAGTTAGTCAGTTTATGCAGATTGAAAAGTATGCTTATGAGGGTTAGTAACATGCATAAAACAAAGCGATAAATAACAGAGCATTTTTAACGTGGTTCGGAGTAACCCCTCCTACGTCCACAACCAGATTCACTGGTAATTCACTACCACTTGGTTTCCAAGTACCAAGCAACTTCACAACTCTAACCCGAGCTGTGTTCCAACAGTTTGCGGGCACTGTCAAGCCTACACCTTCGGTTCCGGTGCGAAGAACCTAACCACTCGAATTACACGCTTCGAGCAAGCGTACCTTTACCTAACCTTTCTGGGTTTGGGTTTGGGTATGGTTTTCCAACTATGAACGAGTTCTTACAATGAAGAACAAGGAGTATGATGAACTCGTTCAAACTAGGCTTAAGATATTTATTCTGATCTATTCTGCCTATGACTGAATATGTGAACAACTAAGAACACAGCTGACTGGCTGGGTGTTTTTGAAAGATTTAGCTTTGAAGATCGTTGTTCATTTTTCTATTTCTTCTATATCTTCAGTCGTCTTACCAGCCTCTCCTCTTGGTGGAGGAGAGATATATATAGGTGGAGATTCATACTAGCCGTTGGAAAAGAGCCGTTTGAATCTTATCTACTCTTGTTGACTTCTGGCCTTTACCTACGAAGTAGGTCTGCATCTGCAGAAGCTAGTTCTTCTCTGATCTGACTGCGTCAGATAAGATCTTCTGACATCGGGATCTTGTCTTTGAGAAGGTCTTCGTCTTCGAGCTGCTAAACGTCTCTGCTGTATCTTCAGCGGTTTGGACTCTGCTGTGTCTTGATTCTGCGCTGTCTTTAGACCTGTGCTGTATCATCAACCTGAGCTGTGTCTTCAACCTGAGCTGTGTCACTGACCTGAGCTGTGTTTTAGACCTGAGCTGTGTCATCGATACAAAGCTGGGTCTTTTACACTGAGCTGGGTCTTTGACACTAAGCTGGGTTTCCGTTACTGAGCTGGGTCTTGATACTGCAAGATCTTTGACTCTGCTTGGTCTTGCTCTGCTGAGTCTGCTCTGCTGAGTTCTTTAAGCTGTCAGCTTAGCTGTGTCTTCTGCTGTCTTCAGCGAAACTACCTGTAACTTAAGAAACTCTATAAGCTCAAACAGGTGAGCTGAAAAACGCTTAGGCTTGTGCGATCATCTACTCGGTTGGGGTCAGCTGGGTTTTGGTATCCAATCAAAACTCTATTAATTTTCCCAACAAAGACTTCTGTGTATCCAAAGTAGTTGGATCACAAATCTCAAATACATCTTCACAAGAATCCTCCAAATTTTGTATCTTAGGATCAACATCCTCTTCAACCTCGCCTTCAACTTGAATCTCCATCTCCCTTTGATTTGAACATTCTTCATCTTTGGTATCAACCACGCCATCAACTTTAATCATCATCTGTTTTTGATTCGAACATTTGCTTGTTTGACTGGTATTGGAGATTTCTTCTGATTTCTGCTTTGACAAGGACTGATTCTCTTCATAGATCCAATTATTCGACTTCCCTCCAAGATACGACTTAGAATCATTTTTTCTTTGGGTTGAGGGAATGCTCACTTTGATATTTCTCAAGTTGTTATCCTCATGATCCCTTGTTCCACCTCTCATTCTACTGTCATGGAAAAGCTTAAACTCGTTCTTTATGAATCTCCGCAACTCTTTCACTATATACATCGTATTTGGATCAATGGTAGGCTGATCTTCCGTCTGTGAAATCTGTTCATCTCTTTTGCCATAGTAACAAAAAACAAAAACGGTTAGTAAAATAAAAATCCTCACCACCTCACAAGCACTCGTGTATCACTTAAAGAAGATTCACTCAATACTCGTGTATCACACTCAAATATGGCTTTTTCAATCTCTCTAACAATCTCACTCTCTCTTGCCTTTTTTCACTCTGAATTCTCTCTCAAGGAATCGAACTCTCTTAAATTTTTTTTATTCTGTAAACAGTACATGAACAGTAACTTCGCGAGTGAATAGTGAACTTTCGGGGGAGGCTATACGAACTACTAGGACCCCGAATATCAAATCAAAACGTAACGAAACGACAAAATTTTTCCCGAACAGATGCAGACAAAAGAAAACCCTAGATATGGAAAAACTGGAACAGAAAACGATCACAGAACAGCACCGAAACCTAAACCCTAGGTTCGAAACTGAAACAGAACGAAGACACAGAAAGACGAAAACAAACAAATCAGATTACAAAGGGACGAAACAGAAACAAGAAATAGATGGATAAACGAAACCCTAGACTGAAACAAAACTGGATCGAAACTGAAACTGAAAATCACAGAAACTTGAAACAAACAGACACAGAAAACGAACCCTCAAATTGTAGAAATACGAACCCTAAATTGCAGAAATACGAACCCTCAAATTTGGAAACTAATCGGATCTAGACACAGAAACGGATCAAACACAATCATTACACAGAAATGGATCGAACACAACTATTACACAGAAACGGATCGAACACAATTTTTTTTAACGAACGAAACAGATCTGGAATATATATGATCGAAGCAAAATACGAGAAACGATATAAAAACTCAATTAAAACCTAAATCGACGCCTACAATCTCCGAAGAAGACCCGATTGGAATCTATAGCAATCAACTCCGATTGAGCTGAAATTTTAATACAAATTATAAATTGAAAACAGAAACAACATATCCAAAATTCAGCAAAAACGCACGAGTAGAACTAAAAATGCTCGGTGCTCAATTTCGGTCAGATTTAGGATTTTAGCGAGAAAGGAATTTGCTGCTGTTTTGAGATGGAGCGACGAGGGTGGATGCCTAAAACTCTACCCTTGACACGAAGAAAGAACACAAAACTTGGATACGAAACCTGAATACGAAACGCGGATCTGGTGCCAAATGATATGATCTTCGATCGCAGACGGAAAACTTGAACAAACAGACGGATGGAATATCCGAAAACCTCTGGATCTAACCCACGAAATAATTTAGGAGAACGGATCCCTAAACTCCAACGCGATGTTGATGCAGCAACTCGGGGACGATGAATGACACACGAATGAGAGATGGCTTACTCGTCGATTCGTCGATAGTTGAATTCGTCTTGGAATAATCAAGATGAATTCGGAATTCTCTGAGAGAGAATGAAAACTTACGATTTAATTATGAATAAAGTCTAATTTTCGTCCAAAACAAAGCCCTCTATATATAGAGGTGAAAACCTAATTCAACTAGGAAACTAAACATGGAAAATAACTCCTAATCTAATAAAGAAACAAACCCTTAGTCAAAACAAAGGATAAAAGTCAAAACTGACTTAACTAAGGCCTAATTTCGGCCACCCTAAATAAACCCACGAAAATAATAAATAAAATACAAAAACGACTAATTAACTAAACTACGAGTCTTCATGGATCAGCCCAAATATAAGATATTAAATTGATTAATCTTGGGTATCCATCTCCATCTTCTTCAATGGGCTTCTTTGCTCGAGCTCTCGTGATTGGCCCAACAGGAACTTGGATCGGACTACGGGCTGTATCATTAAATTATTAATGTAATTAAATGATTTGTGTTTTATATTTGGATTATTTATAATTTATAAATATTATTTAGATGTTTATATGTAATTATTTAATAGTGTATTTAAATTTATGTACAAAGAAGTATATCATAATACAAAATTTAACATGTCATATTTATTAATGTTATTTGGATTGAATGTTTCTTTTAAAAAAAATATTGATGTAATGTATGAATTTTATATTTTATTGTGTTATTCCATAATTAACATATTAGATGATTAATGCATTTTATTTGTGGCAGACAGTTTTTCGACAACTTTATATGGATATTTCAAGAGTTGCAAATTGAAAAGGTTTGAAGATATTGGTGTGTGGTAATGAGGAGCAGTCTTAAAAAACTATTGTATAAAAAGAAAATTTTCATAATGTTTGAAATTTAATACTCCATCAATCCACAAAATATATAGCACAACTTTAATGGCACGAGTTTTTATAATATTTGTAGATTATTTGTTAAGTGGAGAAAAGGGAACCATTACTTTTGAATTGTTGTGAGGTATAAAATATAAGAAAGTGAGTGGATTTATGTCCAAAAATGGACATGATATACATTTCGTGGACTGTTTCGTGGACGGAGAAAATATGTTGTATTTGTTATTGTTATACTTAAAAATGTCCTTTATTACTTTCTATACTGAAAAATTAATGTATTATTATTCTCTTTTGTTGTCTGAAATTTTATACTCCCTCCGTCCACGAAATATAGGTCACGTAGGGTGTGGCAAGGGTTTTAATAAATGTTAGGTAGGTAGTGTTTGAGTGGAGAAAGAGATTCATTATATTGAATTGTTGTGAGGTATAAAATAATCACCACTAGTATTTTGTTCATACGTAACAGTTCATACATAACGGGTATTTTTAAAAACCGTTATGTATGAGCGTCTTTTTGGTAAAGATAACGTTTAAAAAAAAGAACTGTTATCTGTGTGAGTGTATCTTTGTGTTGAGATAACGGTTTTTTCTCGACCGTTATGTTTGAGCGAAAATAATTACAGATTTTATAACGGTTTTTAATAACCGTTACTATTGCTATTTTTTTATTTTATTTTAGAATTTTTTTTAATGAATAAATTATAGTAATAAAAAAATAAATAAAAGAAACACACACACGCATCAACACATATTGCGCCTCCTTCATCATTTTTTCCCCCAATTCAAGTTGCCCTAACTTTCTCACCTCCTCTTGCCGCTCTCTCACCGGTAACCACCCACCTCCTCTCGCCGATAACCACCTACTTTCTCTCGTCGGCGTCCACTTCCTCTCGCCACCCACTCCTTCTCGGTGACGGTGGCAGCCCAATCTCTCTCCGACGTGGCTGTGGTTGCTGCATCTCTGTTGTGGGTCTCTCTCTCCCCTCCGCCGCCTGAAACTACGCCGCCGCAACCGCAGACCGCCACGCCACCTTCTACCCTCCAGCCGTGTGGGTCTCTCTCTCCCCCACCTTATTTCTATCTAGAATTCGATTTATCTGGTAAGGAATCTCCTTATTTTCTCTTTGTGTGTGCGTGTGTTCACAAGATACGTTTCCAAAATTAACACCACAATGAATTGCTTTAATTCAATTTCATTCTTTTGTTACGTAATGAAAATTGGAAAATTACAAGGGAGATGACGAGAGACTATGAGACGGCTCTTTGCTTCTAATGTTCTCGTGTCTGGAATGCAGGGCCTCGGAGTTGAGATGAGTATAATTTTTTTTAATTGTTTCCGAGATATTGTATGCTATGTTATTCTTGTTTGTTTGATGTTGTTTTCCCGTTACGAACTTTTTCTTATATGTGCAAACTAAATATGTTTGATCTGGGAGTCAACACATAGGTGAGTGCCGCTCAAGCTGTACTTGGTGAAACAAGAAGTGGAGCATGCATCTCTGTTACCGTCTATACTCATTTCTGTTTGGGATTTTTGCATTTGTTCTTGCCTTCAGATCTTTTGATTTAGTTATTACTGGAGAAGCTCATTGTGTGGATGATCTTATGTTCCGGATGACCCGGGAGAAGATGTCAAAGAAATAAGTTTTAGAGAGTTCACATCATTTATTTAGATGATGCTCATGTTAGTAGTATAGGTTTTGTCTAATATGCTCCGTTTATTATTTGTGTTTGATCGTGAAAATGATTATTCTAGAAAAATACTTGTTTTATGAGATGACTCGAGTCTGGAAGCATATTTAATGAATAGCGCGAGAGTGACTTCTGGGGTTCGAGGTTTATGGTAACTCAATTTTTTAACACTTTCAGCTAAGAACCTTATTCTTGCTGGTGTGAAGTCCGTGACAATGCATGATGAAGGAACAGTGGAGCTGTGGGATATGTCTAGTAACTTTGTTTTCTCAGAAAAAGATTTGGGTAAAAGAATAGGGCACTTGCTTCAGTGCAGAAGCTACATGAACTAAATAATGTTGTGACTGTCTTGACTTTGACTACCAAATTGACTAAAGACCAACTTTCAAGACATAGCTAATCTAGTAGTTTTCAAGACTTAAGCTTTGTCAGTCGTCTTGTCGTATGTAGAGTAACTGAGTGGGAAATTCAGTTAGAATTATGTTTACTAGGAGTTGTTTATCTATGGTATTAACAAAGCTTGTACACTCGTGTTTAGAACTTGTATATTACATTTTCAGATGAACTAATCACATACACACTCACTTGTATTTTTTTTTTCTTTCTAGATTAAGAGCTTGGGTGCTAAAGCTGGAGTTGTCCTGATTCCTGAAACTCCATTGACTGCCAGAGTATGTTCTTGATGGTAAGGTTTAATATGTACTTAAATTGAAAATCTAGTAAGGCATGTTGCAAAGAAGATGTGAATTCAACACAAGTTAATTGAATTTCAATAAGAAAATTAATTATAATCTGAGTGGATTGTAATCTTCTCATACTTGAGTTGCTGTCTCCAGCAGTGTGTTTGGTTCAGTTTATTAACATTTTCTCGTGCATTCCTCTTTTTCTGATTTGCAGTGGTTGATTTGGTATTGATTATGTTTGTAAATCCTGGGTTTGGTGGGCAGAGCATCATAGAGAGCCAAGTAAAGAAAATACAAGAGTTGAGAAAAATGTGCGCTGAGAAGGTAGTGTCGATATGTCTGTTTGCTTCCTTGCTTGCTTTCTTGCATGCAATGCTTGTAGATTTCCCTTATTGTTTGAAAATTTTCTTTACAGGGAGTGAACCCATGGATTGAGGTAGATGGTGGGATCGGTCCGAAAAATGCATACAAGGTCACCACTTTGTCTCTCTTTTCTTCGGTTTTCTTGATATGTGTACTCTTTATTTTTATCTATTTATGAAATATGAAATGTGGAGTCAATTTTGGCTTTTGTCCTGCATATTTTTTCGGTGCTGTTACTCTTCTACTGCTTCTTAGATATACAGTTGTCACTTCTACTTTAACAATCAAAAAATGAAAACTAAACATTTTAGGAAAAAAATTGATGCAACTCTGTAACTTATCTGACCTAATAGCTGCAATTTTATAAAATGCATTGTTTTATGCCAGTATATCATAAATAGCAACTTAATCTTGTCCACCCTTACTATCATGCCAGTATATCATAAATTACAACTTAATCTTGTCCACCCTTACTATACACACTAATCTGCTTATCCTAAATAAGATTTGATTCTCTACTAATAAATTATGTTTTTGTAATACTATAAATATTTTGTTTGCTTTTCTTAGGTGCTTGTGAGTGCTTTTTGGTATACCTAATGAGATTTGTATGAGGTTTTTATTTGGATCTTTTTGTATTATACGTAGTGTTCTTATGGTTATTGATTGATAATATTTGGATTCTTTCTTATTGCTTTGTGTAGATAGAAATGGTTGGATTGAAGGAGGGAGAATGATTCAAGTGAAGAAGCTAAGTGTCTAGTCATCGAGGAATCGAGGCGTGCTCCCCGGTTAAGACGGGCAGGTGGAGTCGACAAAGAAGTGGATGAATATGGGTTTGGAACTAGCTAGTTTAGTTAATTGTTTTATGTTGGATGATACTCGCATAGATAGAATTTTTTGTGAAACATTATCATGTATGTTAACTATGTTAGAATTATAATATATGTAAGACTATGTTTTGATGATAATAAATGTATTATTTTATGATTTAATGAGATTATTTATTGGTTTTAAGAATTTTAAAATAGGTAAATTGAAAAAACAAAATAATAGGTTGAAATTAGAACGGGAAAACATAACGTTATCTTAAGAACAATACATTACGTGTTAATAAATTTTATAACGGTTAAAAACCGTTACCGTTATGTATAAATTTCATAGATAATGGTGTTCAAACCATTATCTATATGGTGAAAACCGTTATGTATAAGTGCTATACATAACAGTTAATAACCGTTATGTATGAGCACACCTTTTATATCACCACTTTATATAACGGTTTTTTGTGCTCATACATAACGGATATTACCCGTTATGTATGAGCGAATTTCTAGTAGTGAATGTATGTGTGAGATATTATCCTAAAAAGGAAAGTGACATAAATATGATGGACACTCAAAAAATAAAATTGTGTTCTAAATATCTTAGACGGATGAGAATAATTAATACATTTTATTCATTATTTATGTGATTTGATAATTTATATGTTACATATTTTTAAAATGTACTATGCAACGCACAAGTGCTCTAGTTATCATTAATTAGTAAGTTGCACTGTAGTAGTGAATATTAGGGGTGAGCGCGGTTCGGTTAACCGATCATTTGGTATACAAAAAACCCGACCACACGGTTTTTGACCAGTTCGGTTAACCATTAAAAAATAAAAAATAAAAACCAAAAACCGTTATAACGGTTAACCTAAGAATCGGTTCGGTTAACCTATTATTTAACGGTTAACCATAGTAAGAAAAAGTTATATTTTTATTAATAATTCGTAGTATAAAAAAATTAATAGCTCAGAATATAAACTCAAAAAAACCCGACAATTTAAAAAATTACTCGATTATTTATTTGAAAGTAGTTTATTAGATTTTGTCATGTCATTGGAATTCAATCGCTATTATATAATATATAGAGTTGGGCATAATGACAAATTTGAGGATTAAATAAGAATATAAACAAACCAAATAGAAAGGAAGAAATTTACCTCGTCAGATGTCAATGACCGGAAATTCAAGAGAAAAAAAGATGGAGAAGAATTGAAGAAGAAACAGCGGTGACTACCGTGATAGTTTGTCTATTTGTTAGGGTTAAAAACAGTAAATCAAATATGTAAATAACTAAATATAATATATATTATTATATATACAATATATAATTAATAAAAAACTATTTATTTAATGGGTACCGGTTCGGTCGGTTAACTGCCGACTTCTAATATATAAAAACCGAAACCGAACCGGTACCCTCGGTTTTGAAAAATTAGAAAAAAAAATCGAACCGACCGGTTCGGTTAACCATTTTTTCGGTACGATTTCGGTACGGTTAATCGGTCGATTCGATTTTTCGGACTTGTTTGCTCAGCCCTAGTGAATATACTTCACCATTTCTTTGTTGCAATAAACACCTGAGCGAAAAGGCGCTTTCTCTCGCCACCGCTGCCGTGGTGTACCCTAGGGCACGTCGGCGCTCTGCCGTCGAATTTCAGCGTCAATGGACGATCTCACTGCTTATTACGCTCCTCCAATCCACCACCCTTACTATCAGCCGCCTCCGCCTCCGCCTCCGCCTCCGGGCACGGCGCATCCGCCCCCGCCAGCCGTCGCCCACGTCCAGCCCCAAATCGTCGCCTACGCTCCCCCAATCTACCCGCAGTCGTCGCACGACCAGGTCCGTACACTCTTTGTCGCCGGCCTGCCCGACGACGTCAAGCCGCGAGAACTTTACAATCTCTTCCGAGAATGCCCTGGATACCAGTCCTCTAATCTCAGACCCCCTACCTCATCTAATAATCAGGTACGACGCGCTCAGGATTAAGTTTTATGCATTTAGCATGTGCTCGTAGCTTGAATATGCAGCTTCGCTTTAGTTTATTGTTTGAAAGAAGGGGAATCGCGACGAATGGAGATGCCTATCTTGTTGAATTAGAATTTCTCGAGTTTGATCAGTGCAAATGAATATTGGGGATTAGGTTGTGTTTTCTGTTTATTGGCATGGGAGAATTGGGTGGATGTGCGTTAAAAGCAGGAAAGGTGATAAAGAACTGAAATTGTCAGAAGTTTTCTGTTCTATAATTGTGGGTGAGGACCATTTATGATGTATTTGTATATGCATACATGATATCTTAGTGTGTTCTGATTCTTTTGTTGTTTGGTTTTGGAAAAAAATAAAGGATTTTGAGCAATGCGTGATGCTTGTTTCTACTAGTTTATGCAATCTGATAGTTTTACTTATGAGCTCTTAAATTCATCTGAAGTTGCATCTCTTGAACTTGGCTCTCTTCCCTTTGGCAAAAATATAGAATGATGGAGATAATGCTTGATTCTTAATGTTATTGAATACTTTGGCAGAAATATAAGATCTATTGCTCTGTCGAACTCCAACTTTATGATGTCTGCCTTTATGGTTTAATCGACTTTGTTTCTTATGAAAGCGCTTTCTGGCACTTATTTTATGTCTTCCAGCCTTTTGCCTTTGCAACTTTTGTGGATCAACAATCAGCAATAATGGCTTTGCATGCATTTAATGTAAGTCATTCTAACATGTTCATTTAATCCTAATTGTATCAAACTTTCCAATATTATCTCTCTTTTCTTGAGTCAGATTTCCTATATTTTTCTTGGAAACAAGTTTTGCAGATGTATTTATATAGATATTTGTTTATATGATTGATGTGGCTATTAAGGTAGTAATTCTATGTTAAAATGAAAACAAATAAATCCATGCAAGAAAGAGGGGGGATTGGGTTTGAGGGGTGGGGGGATGAATATCTGCTGCATCTAGTGCAATTTTAATTGAGCTTCAAATATTGTTTTGTTATTTAAAAATTGGAACTTTTAAGATGGTTATTATTGAAAAATGAAAATTGAATATATGATTATTTCACTTTGGGTAGTGGAGAGTGAGAGACACCCAAAGGGACTAACTTGTGCACAGAAATACTTAAAATAACCATAAATTGTTTAGTTGAGGAGTCTGAATGGTGAAATAATTTGTTACCAGTTGTCAATTGTCATCCTACTTAGCATTTCACTAGATATAAATCTTAATTTCAGTCATGGTTATAACAGTCTTTTCTGTATTGCTAAATAATATGCTAGAGCTAGAAAAAATTTAGTTCAGAAAAGTCTTTATCATTTATAACCCAACATGTTTAAGCACGTTGCACTGGGTAGCTTACAGCATATGTTTCCCTCTGTTAAATACTGTGAATAATACTTTGGCACAAATGAATTAAAATTGGATTAAAGCTTCAAAATAAGGATCAGTTGCTGCTAATGCACACATGAAGTTTTTTAAACATGCTTAATAAGATTGACTCAGTTCTGCTAGATTATATTTACGTATCCAACCTTCAGAATTCACTGGAGATCTAACAGAAACTAAAAAAGAACCTTTGCTATAACTGGTAATAGTGGGACCGTTAAAGGAAAGATCATTTTGTCTAAAACTCGTAGCTGAATACATAATTTCTTCCAGCATTAGGAGCCTAGCTTGGTCCATGAGCTGTTAACGAACTGTTATGTGAGTCAAGAAGAGCATCAAGTTGAAATATGTATAGATAGATAATGTGTTAAGGATCCAAAGCAAATAAAGAATAAAGACTGCAGGCATTATTAGGAGACAGGGAAAAAAATGCTCTCTATAAATCTTTTAAGATATAGAATTGCTCCAGAAGTTGTACAAAAACTCGTATATCTGATTTGTCTATTGTTATTGTGCACTCTACATGTTGCTGATTGCATTACTTGTTGCTTTTTAAATTTCCTTGTCAGGGTATGGTGTTTGACCTAGAAAAAGGTTCTACTCTGTATATTGATCTAGCAAAATCCAATTCTCGGTCAAAACGCTTACGAGCAGGTATTTCACATCTTTAGATGGTATTCATGCTTGTTGTCGAAACTAACTAGCCTCGTATATAGATGATGAGAGCCAAGGTTCAGAAAAGAGACTGAAGGGAGCTGTGGCCAGTTCAAGGAGTGATGGTCCTGGTAAGATGTCCTCTAGTTTAATTATGTAATGTAATGCATAAATTTTCGTCTACTGTGGAGCTTCCTTTCCCTAAAGGCCTTGTTTACTTTAGTCATTAGTGGATGAGAGTAGATAAGGATTGATTACTAGAAATTTTCCGACTGGTGTCCAATGTTTACTTTTCTTTATTTGAAATGGTTGGATAATCCAAACCCTTATGGTTTTGAGTTATTAAGCGAGTTATATGTATCCCATCTAAAGGTTGGGATTTAAACACTTTGTTTTTTTTAAACTTTAGAGTGTAGATATATTTACTAACTTTATCGTATTCAACATCCTATCCACTAAGCCATCTATCTACCAAATTGCTAATTATAAAAAATTAACTAGCCGGCCCAAAGTGTACTAACTAGGTCCTTTTTATCAGTTATTAACTTATTACGCCCCTTCATCTTCTCATCTTCCTGCCTGTTACTATATGCTGCTTCTTGAGTGAAAATTTAATGATCTCTTTGAGGCTCTAGCTAGTTAGTCACATGGAAGGGCACATTATTATAAAAGCTCACATTACACATGTTTGCACCCTTGGGCACTAGCAGGTCTTGGCAGCATTCACACGCCTGGAATGGGTAATTCTGCTTACAACACCATTGGTTATTCTTCCACACAAAGGTCATCTGCGCACTTCTTATGCACATTTATACTACTTGGAAGTGATTGCTTAAGTATGCGCCTTGAATTTATATTAAACAATTACATCTAGCTGAAAGGTCGAGGGCCAAGTAGAAGCATTTGCAACTTCTCCTGTTTCCTGAAGTTACAGTACTTAGTTAGAAGACATTTATGTGATTTAGTAATTTTCCTTTTCATGATCCAGTCTGCGGAATGTTGATGGTAGGTCCGTGAGTGGAGCTTCTTCGAAGTCGGTAAAGTCTACTACTTAAGAGTTTCTGAATTCGTTTCCATGAAATGATCTCTTGCCTGTATAACTGTCCCGGTGGCCCTTGGATTAAAAAAATTCTGTTTTCTTCATCATTTTCTCAATGTTCTTTATGTTTTTTATGTTGCTGATAATCACCTCGTATTGTCAAGGATATAATTGTTAAAACAGTTTAGACGGAACTTGCGGTACTGCATTACTTTTTGTATTTGTGGTGACGAACCACGTTCTGGTTTAGTTTCCTAGGTGGGCTAATTCATTTACTAATGTTTGCAGAACAGCAGTCCATGTCCAACAATTTTTGTGGCCAATCTGGGTCCACATTGCACTGAGGAAGAGCTTACGCAACTGTTTTCTAGGTATGATCGAGTACAATGTTGGATGCTCTATAATAGAACCGTAAGAAATGTTCTTATGTTTTAAATTTCTGAGGATTTCCATAGATGTCGTGGATTTATTAAATTGAAGATGCAAAGTACATATGGAGCTCCTGTTGCGTTTGTTGACTTTCAGGTATGTCATTATTTTTCTATTCAAAGACAATTCTTGATTTGATATTAAAATCAAAAGGTCAACATGTGATTTCCAGTGTTCTCTACAATCTCAGTTTTTCTACTTTTCCCTTTGCTCGTTAAAAAAATTTCTTTAACAATTATACACGATGCACACACTCAGGATACCGCCTGTTCAACGGAAGCTCTAAATCATCTACAAGGCACAGCTCTGTATTCCTCAACGACTGGCGAAGGGATGCGTCTGGAGTATCCTTTTGAACTATTTTACTGTTTGCCAATTTTATTTTATCATATATTTTGTTATGTTAGAACAAGTTTCTTGGTCTGTTCCCCTAACCTAAAATTAGATATGCAAAATCTCGGATGGGAATGCGTAGTAAGAGGTCCAGGTAAAGTGATGCAGTAGTGAGCTCACTGGGCAATTGGCCGATCGAGCATAATGCTTATTCGTTTAACAAACGTAGCTGCTGGTATTCAATTTGTATCATGATGAGGATGGCTAACATTAAGTAAATGCGCGTAGATATTTGCACCTTGAATGTTAATTATTTTGTTTTCTGACTATATATAGATATATATACATTAAGGAGTTGATATTGCAGTATGGGAAGACTATTGAGCCATATAATAATGTTATGGTCATGTTATGATTGAGTTTATACAGTAATACCCATTTTGTAGTTTGGTAATAATAGACTAGAGTGGAGTGGAGTGGATATAAATCTTCAGACTGTCGCAGGATAATCTTTGTAGTTGCGTCCAACTTAGGCGAAGAAAATGTGTTGGTGCCTTAATTTTCTTCAACCACTCTTAGACTTATGCCAAGATTGATACATTCTTATGTGTAAAAATTTCCAAGACGCCTATGATTAGAGAGGTCTTATCTTATGTGTCATTAACATGATTGACCATTATATTTCCAATTGGGTTGGTGACCGACTTCTCTCATATAATTATTACACTGCAGATGCTATATTTATGTGATTTTTACTTGTTGGTTGGGGGGTACAGGCATAGATTAGGATGGATGTCTGAAAATATATTGAATTTCCAGTTGTGAGATTTTCTGTGGATATTTTCAATCTCGGCATTAACTAATACTACCTCCGTCCCATGATAAGTGACTACTTTCTTTTGGGCACGGGTATTTAGGAGAAGAGTGTTTAAAGGGTAAAAAAATAAAAAGTGATGGAGCCCACATCTTTTGTGTGAGAGAGGGTATTTCCATATTAGGAAAGTGGCCACTTATGATGGGACAGCCCAATAAGGAAATGTGGCCACTTATGACGGGACGGAGGGAGTAACAGTGTGTGGGGTTAATTTGCTGAGAAGAAAGCAGGCCACGGTCAATTGTTTTTACTGTTTAAATAATCTGTTGGAGTTGGAGTTGGTTTCTATTTATTATTAGTAGATAGGATGGATTTGTTCTCTCCGGGATCTGCGGGTGCTAAAGCTTATTTTGTCAATCCATGCTACAATTTTTAATAATGCAATTCCGACATTAGTAATCCAGTACAATTTGCCAGCCTTGTTTTTCACATTCTCTACAGTTAACTAATATAATATTGAAGCTGACGAAGCCTAGTTCAAGTGGCTAGCTGAGGCACCACAAGTCTCTCATTAATGAGAGGTCTTGGTTTAATTTGGCTTGCGTGCCGTGTAGTTTTCACCTTATGTAGTGATGTAGTAGTTTCATCTTTGTGTGGTATAGAGATTTCACCTATATAGTGTAGTATATTTCCACCTTATGTGGTGATGTAGTAGTCTCATGGTGTAGTATATTCCTACCTTATGTGGTGGTGTAGTAGTTTCATCCTTGTGTAGTATAGAGGTCTTATCTATATGGCGGCATAGTGATTTATTTGATAATATATATATATATATATATATATATATATATATATATAGGGTGTGGATCTGGTGAGAACCATCCCTTATATGAGAAATAGGAACTAATCCTAACCACTTATTTACAAAGAATGTGTGGCTAAAATTAAATCTAAGAATTTAACATGGATTCAAAGATAAGGAAGTAGAGCTATTTTAGGGAAAAAAAAAAAATCCTGCAACATATTCCTTACCCCTCTCTCACGTTCAATCTCCTTTTCTCCCTCCATCTTCTCTTTCTCTCTTCACCACCACCACTATCACTGTCGTTGATGCTGCCTCCGCCACCGCTGCACGTCGCCACAATCTTCTTCTACTTCTTCTTCTCTCTCTCTCTAATTTTTTTTTTCCATTTGCAGCTGTTTCTACTTCCTCCGCCAATTTCTCTCTCTCTCTCTCTCTCTCTCTCTCTCTCTCTCTCCACCACCACCTACCGACAGCGCTAGCCACCACTCCACCGCTAGATTAATGGAGTAGATTCAATTCGATGGAATAATCTTGTTGGATTTGAAGTGTGTAGGAGATATATTCAGCATATTGGCGAGAGATTCAGCTAGTTTGATGGCTCGATTTGAAGTTTTTTTAGATAACTTTTTTGTCGATATTGAAATCCTAGGCGGTCACGGCGGTGGTGGTCTACTGGTGGATTTTGGGGGGCAATGGAGAGGTGGTGTTGGGGAAGAAATGAAGTGTGGGGCGAAATTTAAACAATTAATGCATAAATTTAAATAATTTAATGCAAAAATATCATATACGTAATGCATTAATTGTGGTGATAGATCTTTTGTGCATTTACAATTTTATATTAATGCATCACGTAAATCGTGTTAATGCATCATAAATTATGACAAGAACATCAAGTAATAAATACGAATATGACATAAGTAATGCATAATTAATTGTGATATCATATACGTACCAATGCAAATACGATATACGTATTGCATAAATGAATGATACTACCGACAAAAAAATGCATAGTGTAATGCATACATCTAAACAATATAATGCAAAATAAAAATATAATTAATGATACTACGTCTAAAAACAAAACTCAATGTAAATGCATAAATTTAGACAGTGTAATGCACAAATATTATATACGTAATGCATTAATTGTGGTAATTAGTCTTTCACTATTATGTGCATTTAAAGTTTCATATTAATGCATCACGTAAATCGTATTAATGCATCATAAAATTGTGCTCAAAACATCAATTAATAAATACGAATGTGATATACATAATGTTTTAATTGTACAATAATACACTTTATAAAACGTGTTTTTTCTTTATAAACCGTGTAAAAAAATATTAATTGTTCCACATTGATAAAAAATAATTGATGCATCAGAAATGTGATATTGATGCATCACTTTACACTAATTAATGCATCACTTTACACTATTTTGTGCATCTCGCTTTTGCACAGGAGAAAACGGCGAAAATTACCATAATAACCTTACTTAAGTTAAAAGATGCGGGATTGACCAACTAAAGCGGGTTTGACCAATTAGTTATGAGATTAAATCATATCCATATATCTTAGATGATGGATGACTTGGATTGGTTCATAGTTCTCATATAAATGGGAGTTCCTATTTGATCCTCTCCCTATATATATATATATATATATATATATATATATATATATATATATATATATATATATATAACTTGTGTATTTCTCTCACAAAACTATTATAATATTAAAATTTTAAAACTCTATTACTATTATATTTTTTCTACTCACTACTATAGGGCCACACTTGGGTGCGGTCCCCCTTTTTTTTATTTTTTTTATTCTTATTTTCATTAATTTAATTAATGTTAAATTATATTTAATTGATGAAGTCAATTTTAAATAAAAAATAATAAATTAATAAATTTGTATTGGAATTACTAAAATCTAATTAGAATTAAGAAAATGTAATTAGAGGTAAATATATTCTAATTGAATTTAATTAAATATTAATTACTCAGATATTAAAAAAGTTGTCTGATCGTATGTTGTATAGTAGTATTAAATTCTCTGAAGTTTCCACACCTTCAATAGTTAAATTAATGGTGTCCCTAAGGGGACATTCAATCGTTGCAGACTTTAGTCTGTTAGCAGTCAAAGTCTAGAATTCAAACTCTATTGATACCTCTTTTCCAAATTAAAAAAAATAAATTAAATTAATGGTATAATTGTCAAAAATAGTTAAATTTCATATGCCAATAATTGCCAATATACTTTATTATATTATATTTGAAAATTAAGGCTAACGTTAATACAATAGTGGCTCGTTTGGTACAAAGTATGTGATAAGGCCTTATATGTTTGACTGAGATGTCTTATAAATATAAAGAATTAATATTTTGTTTGGTATGAAGTATTAAATTCTCTGCAACACATAGTAATTATTGTAATTTATTGCTATAATTAGTTGCAGTATTATTTATACCACCTCATAGGTAGTATACTTAACAACAAAAGTAAGTATTATTCATACGGGCCCGAACTTTATAAAGGGCCATATACTTCATACCAAACAAGATATTAGGGTGTCATAGACATATTATACACCCTAATCACCCCACCAAACGAGCCCAAGCATATAACAATTGTTTCCTTTTATTTATTTTTTTCTATTTTTTTTATACCGTGGGAATCTGAGGTCACTACCTGCGGTGAGCATTGTGTATTGTACAATAGCCTGCAAACCACACAAGACAAATAAACTATATTTTTAAGTACATAATATGTGACATGCTTGACCTATAGAAACTCAACTAAGTAAATAAATCATTGTGTAATATTAAATCTTACAGTAATAATTTTCTAAAACAAATTTTAAAAACAACAATCCGTTGTGTACTCAAACAAGTTAATTATCATCGCCCCGACACAACAATGAGTTGGGAATAAAATTAGTTGCCCGCCTTGCCTCCTATTTGAAGATTATGTTTTTTTTTTTCCTTTTCAAAATATGATTTATATGTATTTTTAGTTACATGTTATAGTTTATATTAGAGTGAAATATTATAATAGCCACTTAAGTTAATAAAAATAAAATACTAGCCACTAAGTTAATATTATATAAATACTGGCCACTCTTACAAAAATATCCCTAGATAGAAACAGAACCGCCGTCTTTGCACAATCTCATTCCTTCTTCGCACCTCCTCCGCCGCCGTCTTCGCATCTCCTCCGCCGCCGCATTCGCATCTTCTTCACCAACACCTTCGCGTCTAGGCTTCTTCGCGCCTAATCTCCGTCGCTCGTGCTACCGTCGCGTCTCCCTCTCTGCCGCGCCACCATCTCCGCCGCTCGTACTACCCGTCGCGCCTCTCTCTGCCGCGCCACCATCTCCGCCGACGATGTCGAATAGCTCAAACAGAAGTGATTCCGTTGAATCGGAATCCGACAACGATTATGACGCCGATGTAAGTTTCCTACTAAAAATCTATATGTTAATGGTGTTAATTTGTGATGCAAAACTCCGTTGCGGTGGTGGAAGGAGCGAATAGATCTAGTCGCCCCATGTAGGGTGCGAGTGGATCTACTCGCCCCATGTATTGTGCGAATAGATCTAGGCGCGAGCGGGCGAACGAGGGCCGTTCGCGCGACTCGCGCCTTGCTCGGGTGTGTGGGTGATAAATCTAGGGTTTGCGAAAGTAGCTAAAAGAAATAATAACACGATGACACAAGGATATACGTGGTTCGATCGATGTGATCTACGTCCACGGGAGAGAATATAGAGAGCATTTATTATGCTTGAGAGTACAATGAGTATTGAATGTCCTTACACCTCTAATCTTGCATCTATTTATAAGCCTTGGATTAAGCCCTAATCCTTCTAGGGATCGGACTCCTTTTACATATCTAGTTTCTTAATACATGCATATCCGATTCCCATTCATAGTAGAACTCTATCTTCTTCCAAAGTAGGGTTTCGTTACTTGGTCTTCAAGGCAGATGTTGACTTTGTTTGGGCCGAACTCTGTGGGCCAAGCTTTAATATACAGGTCCCATTAGCCTTAGGTCGGGCCCAGGATGAGGCCGGTACTATCACATCCCCCCCCAAAAAAAAGAGGAAAGAAGACATGTAGACGCAGACTACGAGGTCTAATTGCCGAGGTGATTGATCGCGCAAATCACCTTTACGAGCTGAATTACCGATCTTATTTGCCGAGTTGAAGTAGCAGGTAGAACAAGATGAGCGATCCGAGTATCAACGGCTTTGTTATGTTTGTTTAGGTAGGTTAGTAGACACGGCCGATACCCGATTTAGAGGGCGGGGAAAGTAGTGGGCCGTTTTGAATTTGGTTGAGGGACGGTTCATATTTCGAGAAAGGCGGGCCCATGTTCACACGTGTGTCATATGTAACGGCGGGATTCAAATGTATATCCACAGGATTTGAAACGTTTCTCCCCCTATCACATTATTTCACATCCGCTATCATCAGAAAAATCTTCTGCCCAGAAAATTTTTCCTCCTCCCCGAAATCCTCGATTCTGCTTCCCATACCGTCGGTGTTCACTCCGTTGGGGTTTCCGTTCACAACCGCGCCAGAGCATTTCCACTTCCCTTGTACAAGTAAGTATGGCCTCCCATTCTCAGTGTAGTAGTAGTAGTGGTAGCGAATCTCCCCTGGCAGTCGGCTCAAGTAGAAGCGTTGATTTTAGCATTTTTGTATTAGGATCTTCTGTGCCCTTTGTCGAAACTTTAATAGTGCCCCCGTGTGTGAAGGGGAAAGTGGTTTATTACCCCTCAACCTTAAACAAAGCTAGGATTAAGTTTCTTGCCCAAACATATAATTTCCCTATCGACGCTGAATTAATAGAACCTCGCCCAGAGGATAGGGCATGCTCTCCCCCGATGGGATTTTCCTAGCCTTCGTCTTATCCTCGGGCACTTCCCCGCTCTCCAAACATCTTATTAGGGGGTCATCCAATTCGGGTCGTCCTCTATGATTGCATTGACTTCTGCCTCTTCTATACTCCTGTTTCGGACATCTTCTACTAGCGTCGAGCTAGTTGGGGAGTTTGCCAGCTTGCTTAGCTCATCAGCTCGGGTATTTTGGCTTCGGGGAATGCGAACTATTTTAAAGAACTGGAAGGATTGTTCTAGGAGCTTTACCTTCTCCAGGTATTTCTTCAGCTTCTCACTTTTCACTTCGTACCTCCCCAGCACGTGGTTGACTACCACTTGGGAATCACAGTGGATTTTGACAGCTCGTACCTGGAGGGTTTGGGCGAGACGCAGTCTGGCAATAAGGGCTTCATATTCCACTTCGTTGTTCGTAGTGGAAAACTCGAATCGCAATGAGTATGTCAACTCCTTTTTCTCCGGACTGATAAGGAGTATGCCAGCTCCACTTCCTTTCCTTCCCGAAGCTCCATCTACGTAAATCTCCCAGCAGTCCGGGGGTGTTTTCTCTGGGATTTCTTGGAGTTCGGTTTTGGCTTTGATCTCTTTTGGTTCCTCGAGGTCCTCATATTGAGCTTCTACGAGGAAGTCTGCCAAAGCTTGCCCTTTTATAGCTCAGCGGGGGCCGAACGATATAGAATGCTCTCCTAGCTTGATTGCCCATTTCGCGATCCTTCCTGAAGCTTCTGGCTTAGTGAGCTGCGTTTATCAGGGCTAGAGCGACCTTCTCGAGAGGCTGATACCTCGTCTCTGGGTCTTTTAGAACTCGGCTGACGAAGTACACCGGTAGCTGCCGATCTCCTTCGTCTCGGACCAACACTGCACTTATTGCTTCCTCCGATGCTGTGAGGTATAGAGAAAGGGGTTCTTCCTTTTGGGGGACTGACAAGGTTGGTAAGTCCCCGAGGTAGCGCTTGAGTTTCCCAAAGGCTAGCTCATGCTCTGGTCCCCATCCAAATTCCGGTGCTTTCTTGAGAATTTTGAAGAATGGGAGTTGTTTCTCGGCAGCCTTGGAGAGAAAACGACTTAGCACGGTTATACATCCTGTCAACCTATGCACGTCGCGGATAGTTCGGGGTACCTTCATCTCCTGCACGGCTCTGACCTTCAGCGGGTTGGCTTTGAGACCTTCTGGCGAGATCCAGCACCCTAAGAATTTTCCAGATCGCACGTTGAAAGTGCACTTCTTTGGGTTCAGCTTGAGGTTCGCCTGCCTTAGTATGTTGAGCGTAGTTCGTAGGTCACTCACTGCCGAAGCCTTTTCTTTACTCTTGACGACAATGTCATCTACATATACTTCGACAATCTTGCCGATATGATCTCGGAAGAGGAAATCGACCATTCGCTGGTATGTCGCCCCGGCATTCTTTAACCCGAAGGGCATATATTTAAATGCAAAGACACCGAAGCTTGTCGCAAAAGCTGTCATGATCGCATCTCTTTCATCCATTAGAACCTGATAGTATCCTTTGTAGAGATCGAGAAAGCAGAATACTTCGTGTCCCACTAAGGATTCGATCTTTTCATCGATGTTGGGGAGAGGATAGCAGTCCTTTGGGGAAGCTTTATTGAGGTCGGTGTAATCTACACACATTCTCCACTCTCCTTCTACTTTCTTTACCACTACCGGATTAGCTAGCCAAATTGGGTACTTGACTTCAAACAAAAGCCCTACTTTTAACCATTGATGCACCTCGTTGTAGATAACTTGATTTCGTTCGGCAGCAAATGATCGCCGTTTCTGCTTGACCGGGGTTGAGTTCGGGTTAATGTTAAGCTTATGCGTAATGATTTCCGATGACACCCCCGTCATGTCTGTTGGAGACCAGGCGAAGACATCTTGATATTCCCTAAGGAGCTGGATTACCTGCATGCGAGTTTGAGGCCCTCCTGCAAAACCGACCTTGACGACTCTTGCTGGATCTGTTTCGGATAAGGGAATCTGATCCGCCGAGGTGTCTGAGATCGACGTCGTTTCTTCCAGCTCCTTGGGATACTTTGATTGTTATGCTTGTGGTTGACCTCGGAGAGCAACCTGCATGCACTCCTTGGCCTTTATCTGGTCACCTCGGACAGTAAGGATTCCAGCCGAGGTCAGGATCTTCAACAGCAAGTGGTACGGCGAAATGATGGCTCTGACTGCATTTAGCCAATCCCGACCTAGTATGATGTTGTAGGGGGAGTTCGCTTTAACCACGTAGAACTTAATCAGTTTATTGACGCTGGTCGGCGGGCTGCCGATGGCAACATCAAGCGCGATGGTCCCTTCAGGTCGCGTCTCGTGCTGTGTAAAGCTCTTGAGGGGCAGGGGTGTGGAGTTCACCCGAGCTGGGTCGAGGCCCATCCTATCCAAGCAGTGTTGGAAGATGATGCTCACGCTGGCCCCACCATCGATGAATACGCGATGGACCATCTTGTTGGCCACTCCGACTTGTATCACCAGGGCGTCATTGTGTGGTGTAGCTGTAGGTATAGGATCATCCTCAGAGAATGTGACTGTCTCTCCCTTCTTGAACCTCTTCTTTGTTTGCTCCTCACTCGATGGGACTGGTGGTCTGCGAGCTTCCGCCCTCAACTTAGTTTTTGTCATGCCCGGGGGTAGTCCGGTGATGGTGGAGACCACTCCGTCGTACTGTGGTACGTCGTACTGAGGGTCGTCATCCTCCTCGTCGTGATCGACCTTAGCTCGCTTATTGTTTGGAGCACATCGACCCTATCCTCCTTTCCGTTTTCCTTATCTGTTTTTCTTCCCCCGGCTTCGTATTTCTTCAGAGTTCCCTCCTGGGCTAACCTCTCTATCTGTTCCGCGAGGTCGCGGCAGTCCTCCGTGTGGTGCCCATGGTCGTCATGGAAGGAGCAGTGTTTGTTTCTGTCCCGAGGTTTAGACCCCGACATAGGACGTGGTTTAGCGAACCAGTCCTCATGGAGTGCGAAGATCTCAGCATTCGTTTTCACAAAAGGAGGCCGTTGAGACGGCTCTGGTCCCCCCCGAGGTCCAAGCCGGGACTGGATAGGTCCTGACCCGAGCCGAGACTGGATAGGTCCTCGTTGAAGGCGCTCGTGAGCACTTCTCCGATCACGATCATTCCGACCTCGATCACCTTCAGTTCTCTTCTTCTCGGTCTCTTCCCTCTTCAATCGGTCCGCATCTTGGCCATCAGCGAACTGGTATACAATCTTCCACATCTCCTGAGCTGTCTCAGGTTTCTGTTTAGCGAGCTCCTGATTCAGGGACCCAGGAGCAACCCCATTTCGGAAGGCCGAGATAAGGAAGACATCGTCGATTATATCGACTTTCAAGCTTTCCTGCATGAATCTGGAAGCGTACTCCCTTATAGATTCTTTGTCCTTTTGCTTCACCGATAGAAGGTAGGCTGTGTCTCGGCGAGCCTGAACCTTTGTATGGAATCTTTGCTTAAACATTTTTTCCAAATAGGTCCAGGACCCCACGCTGCCAGTTGGGAGGCTATCAAACCAAGCTCGAGCATAATCGATTAGCATCTCGGGGAACAGCTTGCACATGTGTTCCTCTCTAAGGCCCTGGTTGTGCATGTTGTACCTGAAACGCGTTAAGCAGTTAAGGGGGTCATCTAGCCCATTGTAGGCCGGAATGTTTGGCAATTTGTACACCGTGGGGAGTTTGGTGTCAAGCAGCTCGTCGGTGAACGGGCTGACAAGTCGAGCTGGTTTCTTTTCACGTCGGTGTTGGTTCCTCGGGGGACTGCGACTCTCGCTATAGCTCGGACTTCGGCTCCTTCTGGGGCTCCGAGGTCGCCTTTGGATATGATGTCGCCTGGGACAATCGAACTGAACCCCGCCGGGGGTCGTGCTTCTCCCTTAGCTCCGGTTCCTGCATCTCGGTGTAGCGAGGAGCTTTAGGTTGGGAATTCCGTGTTGAACTCTCTCTAGCCTCGGGTATTGAGGATTTCCGAGCTGCTGTAAGGAAGCGCTTGAACTTCTCCTTATGTGCTTTAGTGAATTCCGTGGCGGCGTAGGTGGTGGCAAGGTCGAAGTCTCCGGGGAGATCATGACCCTTCGACTCGGATTCCTTCGGTTCTGACTCGTCGTTGATTTCTTCGACGTACCCATCAGGAGTATCACCCGTTCCAAAGGACTGTCCGTTATGTACCTTCCTACGCCGGTTTTGCGGTGGGTCTTTCTGAGGGATGTCCTCTAGCTCGGGCATCCCTTCGTGGGGATTTTCTTCTATTGGGTCATTGTTGTGCCCCTCTTTTGGAACCGACTTGCGTTTCTGGCGAATACCCCTCCTTACGGGGTGACTTTCTGCTTCGTTGGTATTTCCCTGTTGGTTTTGGGCTTCCCGCATGCTTTGCGATCGCGTTACCATCGTTGATCAGCTACCACAGGACCGTCGATTCAACGTTTCCCACAGACGGCGCCAATGATAAATCTAGGGTTTGCGAAAGTAGCTAAAAGAAATAATAACGCGATGACACAAGTATATACGTGGTTCGATCGATGTGATCTACGTCCACGGGAGAGAATATAGAGAGCCTTTATTATGCTTGAGAGTAGAATGAGTATTGAATGTCCTTACACCTCTAATCTTGCATCTATTTATAAGCCTTGGATTAAGCCCTAATCCTTCTAGGGATCGGACTCCTTTTACATATCTAGTTTCTTAATACATGCATATCCGATTCCCATTCATAGTAGAACTCTATCTTCTTCCAAAGTAGGGTTTCGTTACTTGGTCTTCAAGGCAGATGTTGACTTTGTTTGGGCCGAACTCTGTGGGCCGAACTTTAATATACAGGCCCCATTAGCCTTAGGTCGGGCCCAGGATGAGGCCGGTACTATCAGTGGGTATCATGAGCGGCGCGAGCGGGTCGACCGGTGCCCGTGCGTGCCGTTCGCGCCACACTAGTTCGCGAGGTGGAAGCGCGAACGGGTCGAATGGGCTGCCGTTCGCCCGTTCGCGTACAGAACGAGGGCCGCTCGCCCCGCTCGCGCCTCACTCGCACCACTCCATGTTCGACACCCGAAGCGTACCGGGCGAACGAATGTGCGACTTGAGCGAGTAGATCTCACTCGGGCCCAATATAGCAACATAACATACCGTCGGGCCGGGGGCGTCTCCGCCCCAGGCAAGGGGGCGTCGCCCCCCTTGACCCCCGTTTGCGTGGCGGCAACATTGCAACTTCTAGTTAAAATGGTAAAAATATAAGTTAAAGGGTAAAAAAATATTTTTAAATAAATAGTGGCTAGTATTTATATAACATTAAGTTTTTGGCTAGTATTTTGTTTTTATTAACTTAAGTGGTTATTTCACATAGTTACTCTTTATATTATGTAATGAAGTACAACTTGAAGACTTAATTGTTAATTTTGACAAATATAATATTCAAGTAACATATAATTTTTATTTTAGAAAACATTGTATAAGGAGAATACTGAAATCATAATCAAGATTATATAGATATTGGTAACCTGAATTACTCTGCCTTGTCTGCTTCGCTCCCTCGTGATGCAGATACATCACTCAAACCGGTCACTCTAAAATATTAGTGGCACATCACGCTGGTGTAACAATAGTCTATTCCAAAATTTAGTATATCAATCTATATATTTGAAGCAAGCAAGACGGAGTAAAGTAACTTATAGAAAATAGAATGAGATCTTATTTATAATTTTGTTTCAAATAACATATACTAATTTTTATAAGATGTATACAAACAATGTGTTTGTGAGCGGGGACTGTAATTTAAGTGGTGGGGGAGGTGTGAGAGAGTAGACTAGGAAGTCAAATAATGTGTGGAACGAACCATGAATGCGCTCTCACCAATTTCTCCCACTGTTTTGTTTCAAAAGTAAAAGGAAGTAAATTGCTTGGTGCAAGTCAACTTGGCATATACATTATGTCTGTACAAAAAAATATCCAATTTTAAATTGTTACTAGTTAGAGAATTGAACTTCAATTTATAGTCCCAAAAGAAATGTGTTAGATCAATGAACCGGAGAATCATAAAACCCAATATCCGCAAGATAAGTGTATAAACTTTCAATTTTTTCTAAATAAACAAATTTTACATTTATTATAAATTTCTCACGATTTACAAATTTAGCAAAATCGAAGATAACGTGACAACCAGAATTGTCCACATAGACCTATTATGCTATGTTGTTTTTTATTTAAGAAGTTAATTTGCTTAAAACACACGAACTTTTGTCATTTTTGTTTAAAAACAAAACTTCAAATTTAAAGAGCAAAAGATGGTATGCTTTAAGCATATCAATTCTTTAAATAAAAAAATGATGTCAGACGATATGTACATGAAAACAATTCCAATTGTCGAAAAATTTGTAGATTTTGAGAAAAATATTAGACATATAAAGTTTATATATTTAAAAAAATAAAAATTCATGAAGAAAAGCAATAATAAACTAAAGTGTGTATATTTTAAAGTAATTAATTCTAAGAGCACCCGCAGCGGCGCCCGTTTGTAGAGGGCGCTCGCTGTGGGCGCCCTTTTCGTCGAGGGCGGGGGCAATGGCGCCCGGATGGTGGCTGTGGCGGAGGGCGCGTTTGCGCCACAATCTGAAGGGTGGCCAACAGAATAGCTGTTGGCCCTCAAATGGGCATTTTTTATTTTTTTATTTTCTATTTTCCATCTATATATACTACATCTTCTCACACTTCATTTTCACACATTTCACTACATTTCTTCCTTAATATCTCATCTTTTTTACATTTTTCACCTTCAATTCTCCATTAAATTATGTCGGGCGGCGATGATTTTCGCAAAAAAAATGAATGAAAGATGTCAGCTCGCTCTGGAAGCACGACAACTGTACACACAGATACATGCCGAAAATGATGCAGAAGAGGCCGAATGCGAAGAACGAAGAAGGTCACGGATAAAGAGGACCGTCATGGTTCGAGATCACGAGGAAGTTGAAGCCCGTCTCATCGCTGACTATTTTTCAGACCATCCAACATGGGGGTCTGATGTCTTCCGCTGCCGATTTCGTATGAGGAGACATCTTTTCCTACTTATAAAAGATGCGTTGGAGGCAAGAGAGCATTATTTTCAGCAATGGCCGGATGCAACCGGAAGAATATGACTCTCTGCGTTTCAAAAATGCACGGTCGCGTTGCGGAAACTTGCAAACGGCTGCGCTGCGGATCAATACGACGAATATTTAAGGATTGGCGACTCAACGGGCCGCGAATCAATGAAGCAATTTTGCTCCGGCATTATTGCGGCCTTTGGTGCGAAGTATTTGAGGACGCCGACGGCAAGTGACTGCGCCCGTCTACTCCAAGTGCATAAAACGAGACACGATTTTCCCGGCATGCTTGGAAGCATCGACTACAACATTGGCAATGGAAGAATTGCCCGATGGCTTGGAAATGAGCTTACACTAACCAGAAAAAGGGCATCCGACGATTGTGCTTGAAGTAGTTGCTTCCTACGATTTGTGGATTTGTCATGCATTCTTCGGTGTGACGGGCTCAAACAACAACATAAATGTCCTCAATCAGTCGGATGTGTTCAGCGACCTTCTGATGGGCCGATCGATGGCGGTGACTTTCGTAGCCAACGGAAAACAATACAAAATGGGCTACTATCTCGTTGATGGCATATACCCCAACTGGCCGACCTTCGTAAAGACTCTCCCATGCCCGACTGACCCGAAGAGAGCTTTGTTTTCACAGAGGCAAGAAGCTGCACGCAAGGACGTGGAAAGGGCATTAGGCGTTCTCCAAGCTCGTTGGGCAATCATAAATAGGCCGGCACGCCTATGGTTTGAAGATAATTTAACTGAGGTCATGTATACTTGTATTATCTTGCATAATATGATTGTTGAAGACGAAGACCAAACATGTGAGTAATCCCGAAGAGCCATCGAGCTCGACAGGGAACGAAGGTGGGACTCATGGAGCAACTGACGCACTTCAATATTTTTTGCAAAGAAAAGAAGACCTTTGTGATGCGAGAGCCCACACAAAACTAGCGAATGATTTGATCGAAGAAATGTGGGCACACTTTTGTTGGGATTAATTTTTTTAAATTAATGCTATGTTTTTTTATTTATTTCAATTCAATAAAATTTATATTTATAAAATATTTAGTATTAAAATTAGCAAATAAAAATAATTATAAAATAAAATTAGAAAAAAAAAGAGCCCTCCAAAATTGGAAGGCATCATTGTAGTCTGTAGAGGACAAGAAGAGCCCTCCTGAACCCACAAAAATAGTTGGTGCTCTCCAATCACCATTTTGGAGGGCAACATTGTGGTGGGTGCTCTAAATATACTTCCTCCGTCCCAATAGCAAGGTCTCGCTTTCCTTTTTCGTCTGTCCCAATATCAAGGTCTCATTCCAAAAATAGATTTAATTAACTCTTCAAAAATTGTTGGACCTACCACTTTTTCTCAACTTTTTTTCCTTTTACTCTTGTTTCTTAATAACCGTGCCCAAAGCAAGTGAGACCTTGCTATTGGGACGGAAGAAGTATTATTTAAGAGTCGGAAACAGAGGATGGCCCACACAAAGGCACACGCGCAAAAGCAAGCAAGGGCAGTCAATTTACTAAAATCGTTAATTGTTGGAGTGGGGGTGCAGACCACTGCAGAGGGGTCCGAAAGTCAAGTCACAACGGTATCTATCCGCCCCACCGACCACCGACCTACTCTCCATTCTTAATACCATTTTCTTTTGTTTTCTTTTTTTTTTTTAATTTCTAAAGCAACCCAATAACGAATACTCATTATTAATTTATCATCATTTCTTTCTCTGCATATTGGATTTTCATCATGTCCCTTTCTTAAACTATATTACAATTATATATACTGTAATGTATGCACATGATATTTTCAATGTCAGTTTCACTATTTTATTAGATGGTGGCAGCCACAGATCTTATGTTGCCATACAATGGTATATATCTATTATGTTAATGTTTACATATGATTTTTTGAATTTTAAATTATTATAAGAATCATAAAGCCTGAGCTATTAAACATGAATCATAAATTATGAATTACTCACTCTGTCCCTCAAAAGTATGGTGTGTATTTATTTGTTGTGAGGTATAAATATTAATTAAACAACATTAATCTGGGACGGATAGAGTATAATTAAATAATTTTTATAGTATGTGAGAGTTAGTATGATCGTTGCAATACGGACGGACTTAGTTTGTCTCTCACATTTGTTCAATCACATGTACTCTTTAAAATACTATCTGAATTTCTAATTAAGATAAATAATGTGACATTCTACTCCTTCCGTCCCAATTCGATAGACTTAATTGGTCCGACATAGATATTAAGAAAATAAGTTGTTTATAATAAAGTTGGAAAGAATAAGGAATATTTTTTTAGAGTATTTTTGTCAAATCAAGTAGAAAAGAGAAGAAAGAGTAATTTTTTTTTTTGGCATAGTGTATAGTATATGAGTTATTTTAAGATGTTTATTAAGTGTTGGACGTCTATTTTAAGTGTGAGCTTATTGAAATGTGACGTTCATATAAGAAAAGTGAGTCTATTGAATTAGGACGAAGGGATATTATTTTTGGAAGAGACTATAGCACACTATTTAGACCTTCTAATATTACATTCCTATTCCGATAAATTCAAGGATGAATTAAAAAAGATGTCCAACTTTTATTTCATTTTCTAAAGCATTATATACCTTCAATTTCCTGTTCCTGCCTTGGAGCCAAACAATAAGTACAGTATGGAAAAAAAGATGGTGCAATTTAAGTAAAATGACAAGAAAGATAAAGGCGTATGCGCCTGCAAGCAATTCACATATGTAATGGGCATGGCGGCCAAATATTATACTAGTATTAAAGTATTTCGTATATGGTAAAATAATTTAAATCCCACATTAATAATTTTTTTTTTCTTTTTTCCTAAACTATAGGAAAGGACAAGGGAGGCCTCACCGCCTCACGCAGTAAATAAATAGTATGCACACACATGTATAGCCCAATAGGCAACGAGTCTATATAAACATGAGTATTGTAGAGAGAGAAAAAGGCGTAGTTAGAGAGAGAAAGACTGTGGTGTGTCGGTGGATTTTTTTTGCTCACAAAAACCGCTTTTGAGGAATAAAAACTAACCTGGCCGCTCACCCAGATGACAGCAACCTTTTAGTTCTCATATCTCAAGCCGCATAATTCCCTCGCTTTCTTCATGCCTGCTCTCCTAACACCCTAGAGAGAGAAAGAGAGATTAATTCTGCAGGTTACAGAGAGATGGAGGGCGGCGGCGCTTCTGCAGTCGGCGGAGTAGCGAGGGTTTCGAGCCGGCGGCGGAGCGAAAAGCCGTACAAGGGTATCAGGATGCGCAAGTGGGGCAAGTGGGTGGCGGAGATAAGGGAGCCGAACAAGCGATCTAGAATCTGGCTCGGGTCTTATTCCACCGCCGTCGCGGCGGCGCGGGCCTACGACACCGCCGTGTACTACCTCCGTGGCCCCACGGCTAAGCTCAACTTCCCTGACCAAATCGCAACCGCCGGCGGTGGGCTGAAGGACCTCTCCGCCGCCTCCATAAGGAAGAAGGCGGCGGAGGTCGGCGCCAGGGTGGATGCCCTCCAGACTAACGGCTTCGCCGCCGCGGCGAACAATCAGTCAACGAAACCCTCTTTGTTTCAGGAAGAGATCGATCTCAACAAGCAGCCCGAGCCCGAATCGGAGCCCGACCAGCCCGAAGACTCGGGCCTTGACTATAGCTGATTTTTTTTTACCACAAATAACTTTTCTTATTTTTATTTTTATTTTTATTTTTAGTATTAGTATTAGTAGTATTTTAGTGTTCCTCGGTTAAGGGGTGTGATGATAACATGCACCTCGTAGTTTGTAGCAGGCAGTAATTAATAGTATCTTAGATTTATTTATGAAAATTTTGTATATTTTTGGTAGATTTTTAATGCCTTTCTTCTATGTGATTATTTTGCCATTTTTCTGTTTTTTGGATGGAACAGTTTTGGCTTTTTACTTGTGTAAAAGAAAATTTATGTAAATATATTAGCTATTGGCAGCACGAGATTTTCTTGTTATAAGCTTAGCAGTAGTGACGAATTAGCATGTTTGCATGTGATGGCCCAAAGTGTTTGATGATTATTGCAAGTGGTGGTGGTGGTGGTGGACCGGGGGTGGAGGGGGCTGAGACCAGCTTGGGACCCACCTAGCCTTGGTGCTAGGCTGATTCTTAATTAGAAAAATGCTAGTAAGGTGATAAGATTTGAATTTAGAGTTGGGAAAAATTTTGATTTAATTTAAATTAGGAGAAGAGAAGAGAATTGTGGCGGCCACAACCACAAAACCCCAGGCGGCCGGCCCGGCGGAGCTAGTGGGGACGAAGGGGTCAATCTCAATCATGTCGTATCGTCTTTATTTTCTAATATCAATCATAAATAATGTCTATTCTATAATATAATACTCAAAATTATGGCCCACTGCTGATTTGTGATAATTTATTTCAGAAATTAAAAGAGTTTTGAATGGATAATGAATTTTACATTTAGAGCAGAGCAGAGCGATCCACCACATGGAGTTACTTACAAAAATCCATTCTTATCCACGAGAGAATATGAATATCGATCTACGATCTACTACTTTTCAAATATTGGCCCAATCCTTTATACTATGCTATGTACACCAAAGTCCAACTCTAATCCCACACTTAATTACTCATGCTTGAGCTTCCAAGAGTATTAAATTTGGAACCTTGCTCTACTTAGTGATAATCTCTAAATAATATACTCCCTCCGTCCTACTATAAGTGGCACGTTTTTAGGTAATCTCATTACAAGTGACGCACTATCCAAAAAGGTAAATAATCTATCCTATAGAGCACCCACTTCAGTGGGTGCTCATGGCTGGACAGAGAAGATAGCGCCCTCAACGCGAGGGCGCTTGCCGTTGCCGCCCGCGGGAGGTGATGGTGGAGGGTGGAGTTGCGCTCTTTCGGGAGCCGTGGCGGAAAGATGGCGATGCTGATGTAGCGGCTTCTCATTGAATCCGTTGCCCGTTGCATTTTTTTTAATTTTACTCCTAATATTTATTTATATATATTATCATTATTTCACTTCATTCCCACACATTTCTCTCTATTTCTTCCTCAATTTTCTTTCTTTGTTGCATTTTTACCTTCATTTCTCCATTTAATCATGTCGGCCGACGACCATTTCCATAGAAAAACTAGAGAATTATTTAATCGAAGAAAGGTGTTTGGGATTAAATTTCTAAATTTTCATTTTCTTATTAATATAATATTTTTTATTTTAATGTAATAAAATTAACATTTATAAAATAATTGTTATTAAATTAGTAAATAAAATTAATTATAAAATGAAAACATAAAATGGTTTGGTGGGCATCATTGTGGACAAAATATGAGTGCATACACGGTCCCACAAAAACTCATTATTGTGAATGCTCTTACAATCAAGTGGGTCACCACACTTAATACACTTTTACACATACTCCTAAATACTCGTACCCAAAAGTTTTGTGCCACTTAGAGCATGTACAACGGAAGAGGCGACTGGGTGGTCCCCCCACCCACAGCCCGGGCCATCCATATATAATTACCGCCTTTGGCGATCGTTACTAGGTCGCTGCCTCGGTCTTTCTCGCGTCCAGGAATGCGCCTGCTATCTCCCTCTCTCCTTCGCCACGCATGCTCTCGTCCTTCCAACTCGATTTTTTTTCAATTTTGTATCATAAATAAAATAATGAAGATCGGGGTAAGAGACCGCTACTAATTTAAGTGATTTTGAGACGGAGCTCCCAATCAATGGGACCCCACCAAAAGTACACTAAATAATAGTAAAATATTGGAAGACCATCCTTTTGATGATCTCCCATTGTAGATGCTCTTAGGCCATCTCCAACTCGTAGTACCAAACTCAAACCCATTATGCAGTAACTGTCACATCGAACGATAATCTCACTCCAAACTACAAACTCAAACCCAAATCCAAAAGAATATTCTCTATATATTCCTTCTCATATTACTTTTTATACTTTTACAATAACTACATATTTTTTCAATACAAATTAGACCCACAAAAACTTTTAAATAAAATTGTTATATACGAAATAAATTATTACTCCCTTCATCCCACAATAATTGTCCCACTTTCCTCTTTGATTTGTCCCACCCATGTATCCCATTTACTTTTTGGAAATCACATTCTTTCACAAAAAGGTGTGAGATTTATCACTTTCTATCTCTTTATCCTTTAAATCACTTTTCTCCTTAATTTTCGTGCAAAAAAGAAATAGAACACTTATTATGGGACGAAGGGAGTATTAGATAACTTGATTATAAAAAAAAATTAACTAAAAATTACTCTTTCATTAAATTAGAGAAAATTACACAGCTTGATAAAAATAAATTACATTCAAACACATCATCCGTACACATAAATTTTAACTAAAGAAAAATAGATCGTCATTCATCCTCAAAATTGGTATATTCTGACCACAAATGAGCTATCGATGCATTTCGAAGTTCAAATTGACCATTTTGATCTCTTATGTCTGTGTAGCGTTTAACAAATTCATCCCGTTCCGACGTTATCTATGTCGCATTTCTTAATATTTTATGTATTCCTATGTTTTAACTATATATTAAAATCATATGTTATGTTATCTTTGAATTTTTATTAATGTACAATAATAGTTTTATTGCTATGTGTCTTATATAATTTTGGTTTGAAATATTCTAAAACTAAATATATACGTTAATTTTTATAGAATAAATAAATATGTATATGAAATATTAAGTAAAATTCTAATATGCACGACATGCCCTGAGATGATTTAAAACTAAGCACTCAGAACAGAACTATGTGATGAATAATTGAATGGGACTTCATTCATGAGGTTGAATTTAAGATGCATTATCTATACCTATTATAAAAGAGCGGATTCTTATAAAATTGGCTTTACCTAATATATCCCTATTATATCTCTATTTTAAGGGCTATAGTGTAATTTAATTATTACTCATAAACCAAATAATTATTTTGTAAATTATAATTATTTTAAAATTTTGTTTCCCTATTAATAAAGGAGTCTTTTGAATCCTAGAGGCGTACATCCATATATATCCGAGATTTGATTTTTGGGGAAGAAGAAATAAAACGTTGACAATTTTTTCTATTGATTCATATTAATCATTATTATGTTGAGATTAAGATTTGATCATTACTCATTAGCTGATTTAGATATATATAAACCAAGTCGAAAGAATTATTGAAGTTTTAACTCATGTTAATTTGTTTCAGTACAAATCAAAATTACTAACTCAGTAACATCTATCTTCAATATCAAAGACTCATTTCTTAAGCCTAAAAGGATTTATTTGAATTATACTATCAATTTGGGGATAATCTTAATATGTCTTGAAGTAGATGATATATTATTAACTTGTCTCTAATTAGACTAGCATTGGGAAAGGATTGAAATATAAAGTATGAAATATAATAATAAAGATGACATATTATAAATTATTAAAGATAATAATAATTAAATTGTTAACTTAATAAAAATTTAAACTTTTATCAAAACTAATTAATATATAAATACATTAATATCCTAATATATAAATTGTTTTGTTTTTCTTTCATTTTTGATACACTTCTCATGGACGAAAGAAATATAATTTATAAAATTATACATAAAATAGAGTATATATTTAAATTATAAATTGATTTGGTTCTTTTAAGGTCTTCTACTTACACTTACTAATAATTTGTTGAATTAAGCCGAGTACTATCAAGCTCAAATTTAACTCATTTATTAAAGGTAATTCAAGTTTAATTGCATAAAATAGCTTTCTAAGAAAAAAAATTAACAAATGAGAGAGGAGATGAGGGAAGGGGGCGGGGCTGATAGCTGCAACTGGTTATAGTGTTGGAGTGGTGGTGGTGGTTGTGAGAGGGAGAGGGAGGAAGGGGTGGGTGATAGTTCCAATTTCAAAAGTCATTTGTAGAATATAGATAAAAGTCACGTTATTTTTTTATAATTAAACTTATATTAAATGCATAATTATGCATAATACAAAATTTTAGGCTTTTAATGGTATATCATCTATCACTATATATAGTAGCAACCAGTGCATTCTAATATACTCTCTCCGTCCACGAATAGTGCGACTATTAGATGATGGCACGATTTTTAATAAAAGTTTGGTCGATGTTAAGTGAGTGGAGAAAGGGGCTCACCTTTGTGAGTGAAAAAATAAATAAAAAGTAAGATAGTGGGTGGAGTCATGTCCTAAAATGAAATAGTTATACTTTTTGTGGACAGACCAAAACAAAAAATTATTTGCACTATTCATGAACCAAGGGAGTATTAATTAATGTATTAGTGGATATTAATTTAACTTAGAACTACTGGCATATATGTTATTCGTATTATTTGGAATCAATATGTTAGATCATTCAAAAGACAAATGTATCTCCTCTGATTTTATAATTGGTTTTGTTACAATACTAAGTTTGTCGTGTGTTAACTTAAGAAAAGAGCTGAAGGTCTTCAATTAACACGAGACGGTGTACATATAAGATAAACGCTATTTGTACGAAAGATAAAGTTAAATAATATAGTTTACAATAATAATATTTAAAACTGTTTCACAATACATCAAGAGAATATATTTAAAGACCTAAAAAATAAACTTTAATACGATAATGAAACAAAATTCTAATAAGAAACTAATAAATAAAAATTACTTATCTAAACTAGAATAAAGGATCAAACGTGCCACCTATCCTTGCTCGCCAAATAATTACTAGCAATTTATCCCACATCATATAGTTGAAACAAAAAGTATTTGGATGACAATCCACAAGAAAACTAAGAAGAGAATCTTAAAAAGGTTTTTCCTGATAACATTACTTCCCTTCACTTTCGAAGTATGAATAACATATGGAGAACCCTCTCTTTTTATGATAATTGTAGTAATTGAAGTCATCATAGTAATTACCTTTAAGATTTATAAGATGGTAGCAATTTAACCACATTGTAATAGAAAATATATAATATTTATATACTTTTATTTCTTCTAAGGTCACTTAATTAATTAGTGAATCCATAAAGGTTTTAATGATGTTTGGCTCTAAAGCATAAAGTTTGTTATACCCAGAGTTTTGGTTCTAAAACTCTCTGTTCTTTTATAATAGGCATAGATATGACCTTTCGTTCGTAATTAAATTAAATTTATTATAACAGACGATTATTATCAGTATCATACAATATTAATAATATACATAAAATATAGTATAAAAAATTTGGTTTCATTTTTTTTTACTCTTTACACATACTTGATAATATTTTGTTGAAGATAATAATAAATAATTAATAATATTATAACTTTAAAAAATTATCATCAAATATATTTTATTTGTAATAAATCAATCATGTTAAATGAGAGTTTATACGTGCAACGCAAGTAATCCCCTGCTAGTATAATAGTACAATCGCAAAAGGCACAGTAAATTGAGCCCAAAACGGAAAATCAAGGACTACTATATTAGCATAAATACGTAATATATATAATTACAATTAGATGATTAATGATTTAATTCGCTACATAATAGATGCTCTAATTAAACACAGCATTACATAGAAATCTATAGAATATTTGAATATTTGATGACCAATCATCAAATTAACTAATTTAACCTAACACGCAATTGGATCTTACCTTCTTCAAAAACTTAAAATTTGTACCGAAATAATAATTTTGGCAGTTGAACCACCGACCAAATGATGGGAGAACAACATCAAGATTTTTCCGACGACATTCGAAGAAAAGGCTCCACATAAAACAGTATATAATCATACGCTATACTTACAAGGAAATTTATATAGAATTGTTCGTACAAATGAAATTGAAAAGAATTTCATGGGATTCTGTTGAATTTCGTAGCAAAATTGAAAAGAATGGATCAATCTTCAATTATGTTGGTGGAGATCGGCATAATTATGTTATAATATAAGGTAATATTATTACCACTATTTAGGTAAAGTTTATTTAACGCAATGAGGTTAAAAATAATATTTTTAATAAAATTAAGAAATAATCAATTAAATGGTAATTAAATATGTTGGCTTGGCTTGGTTTAAAAAAAAAATATGTTGGCTTAAGAAGGTTAATCTTCTATCCACATGACATCAACACATCAGCATTGATCATGTTCATTTGTGTCCATAGTGGGAGGCTGAACACTTCTATTAAAAGATAATTATAATTAAACTGTAAACAATAAATATCTAAATGTAAACACCGTAAAATATTATTAATTTTGAAGAAATAAATTTGAAAATAAAGCTTACATATATATGTAATGGTGCAATAAAAATATACAAAAGAAATTTAACCAAATTACCGGCATTATGGATACATTTAAAAAAACTCTATTTGTGTGTACATAGTTACAAAAAATAAAATTTATTTTAATATATTTAAATAAAAAAATTCATATCTGTTAAGAGTTATATACAACTGTACTAATTAAAAATAATTGGATAGGAGCCACTACAACTATTTGATAAACACTACAACACTGGCACTGGCAATATTGATAGTTAATTATATAGGCCCAATTAGATTGAATAAAAAAATGTTGACCAACTTTGCATATTAATTCGGTGAAGCCCATTTCTTCTACACCTACTATCTAACTGGCCAGAGACTTTCTTCAGCGTTTTTCCGGGGGCATAATGGGCAAAATAAAAACATTTTGCCGCCTATTTATATTACTTTTAAGATTAAATTACAGTTTATAGTCTGAACTTTGGCCTTGACCCTATATTAAGATTATAGTTTGAACTTAAAAAAATTATAAAAATGCTTGAATTTCACCCCTTGTTCATTTTATGGTACGGGAAGCTAAAATCCGGCAAAAAAAAAATGATGCAGGACATTGGAGTCTAAGGTAGAAATTATATTTTCCATAAAAAATTAAATAAAAATCTAAAAAAGTAAAAATTGAAAAAAATAATAAAAAAAAAGTAAACCCTTAAAATTTCCAACATTGTATCTTCAAAACAAAACCCAGAAAAAATTCTTCAACAATTCAAAAAGGGAAGGATCATTTATTCTGCAATTCATCAATATCCAAGAAATCTTTTATTCTGCAATTCATTATCCTATGCTTCATCCAAAGTGGAGTATATCATTGCCAGAAATCTCCAACTAAGTCGTATCCTCACAAGTCTTCTTTTTTTAATTTCATTTTATTCAGTTTTATCACTTTTGTTCTTCTTTTCAGTTAATTAATTGGATCTGAATCCACCAACAAAACCTGAATTTGGACTTTTTTCCAAATATATAAAATGCATTCAATTTACAGAAAATTACTGTTTTCATGTTTGTAGACTTAAATGAATTCAATGAAAATAATATTTGTGGAAAACTATTTAACTTTAGAGAAATTTGATTGACAATAATGACCGTTAATTAGGATCATTATCTATTAAGATGACTAGTCTAAAGACTAATTAGATTTGTTAATGAAGCTAGCTCAAGTGATAAATCCGAGTGATATAGCGCAGCGTATGATTTGTAGGTTGAACCGTTGATTCAAGATGAATGCCGGCAACAAACTACGAAAGGGAAATAAGCCCTAATTTTTATTATCAAATTCCAACCCCTAATTCGTAAGAAAGAACTCCTATTTATAGTTTAACAAAGCAGGCCAAGCCCATAAAAATGAAGTACTGGACTAAACACAAATTAATTCAAAGGTCTAATATTAAATTAATAAGTAATTAAATGGATCACTTCTTTGCTCGAAGCTTCAGGATTCGATCATGCTTTGCTAGGAAAGAGCATGCAGCTGCATCTTCATCACCGAGGCTTCATATATCTCCAATTAGCCAATGCTTAAATTTATATATAATTCTTTGTAATATCATCAAATTATAATATGATTGTATCTTAAGAAATAACTAATTGTCTCTTCGGGACATCCAAACGTTAATAGATCTTGTCTATGATTAAAGAGATCTTCGGGTTCAATCTCTACTGCTCCCCTTCCCCAAATCAAAAATATAAATATAAATAAAACATATTAGTTTTTATTTGATGTAGTAATTTGATTTCCTTGTATTTTGCATAAATTTGCATAAATACGATAAGCATAAGGAGTAAAACCAAACAGCTGTCGCTCGTCATCCACCACTAAGGGCACATCACACATGGATGGTAAACTATACCTATCAAATTTGGAATAACAATTGTATCATTTGTATGACAACTAGTCTAACACTTTCCTTTTCAATATTATTGCTAATACGCCAACGAGGTCTAATTCACATAGTAAAGTTGAGGTATCACAAGATTTTTATTAAGTAAGAGGTTTTGGGTTCAGTTCCACCTGTGTGCATCGGTGTAAATATTTCTCATTTTATTTGATAGTATATTGGTTTATTTGATAATATATATAATATATATATATATATATTGTGTAATTCTAAAAAAATGTATTATTATTGATACATGACATAATAAAATCTTTCTATATATACACGTGCATATTGTCAATCCTATAATCAGAAATAAAATACCATCAACAATGATAAAATCCAATTGCGAAGAGAAAATTGTAAAAATAATTATTTAAAAGAAACAAAGTGAGAAAATAAAAAAATACCAAAAATTTGCCACTTTCATTTTAGATAATAGGACCCACATATTCCACTAACTTTTCAATCTTACTTTAACTTTATTCCACTCACAATTACCTCATAAGTAAGATTCTTATTCCACTTAGGATACATCCTCCTACCAACTAAGTCAACAATTTTCATTAAATCTTGCGCCCGCTAAAAGATGGCAAATTTTTAGAGGAGTGAGAGAGTACTACCTTTTTATATTATTACTTACAAATTACAATTTTCAGATAGGTTTTTTTGGTGGAAGCTGCTATTCTAATTGTATTAGGCATAGTAGGATATGACAAAAGTACTTAAAATTCACAAGGCTTGAGATGAGAGCATACTCCATTCACTAGGTCTCCACTTGAATTATATGTTGGCTAAGACAGGATTGATTTGATATGATTTGATTTGATTTGATCTGATTATATATACTAGTATTTTGTATCCTTGTAAATAAACAATACAGAGGCCAATTATGGGGCACCTAAAATTGGCAAAAAGTTTCATCAAGTTTTTACTTTTGGCAAAAGGTTAGATTCACTATTTCTAACTTCACAGCAAATTTTGCCATTTTTCTCGCACAAAATGAGTGGTGCTCTAAGTTTTGGACGTACGATTTTTCAACCTTTACGTTGGAATAAATTTTATCCCCAATTAGGAAGGTCATTTAATAATTGGTGTGAATAATTCTGTGCTTTCTTCATTTATTGATTTATTTAGCGAAAAAGCTAGAATAATATGGGCATTACCTAATAATATGCTATGAGTATATATATTTCACGTTCGTTTGATAGTCCACAAACTATATGAAATAGAAAATTGTATTACCAAGTTTATGTATAGCGAATTCAACCACAATTTGCTGGTTGAGAATTCAATCTTTGCAACTTTATATAACGTTTTACACCGTATCCTACTAGACCAACGTAGGATCGATGTTTCTTTCTCACCTTTAACCTTGCGATGATAATAGAACTAATCAACTAAGTAGATTAATTATTGGTTTTGTATTTAGTTTAGATGAATTGGAACAAACAAAATTTCATCAAACGACTTTAAGCTGGAGGTAAATGGATTTTATTATAACTCCGTTCTCCCAAATTGTCAAAAAGAATATTATGTTTTTAAATAGCGTATTTAATAGAAAGAATGGCATCTCTTGTTAGAGCTTCTTATAGTTAGGATGTCAATCGGGCTAATCCGTTGGTTTAGGGACAATCTTATCAGGTTGTCGGAGTATTCGGGCCGGGTCAAATCGGTTTGAATTTTTTTCGGCTAGAAATTTTAATCATAGCCCTAACTTTTTCGCTATCGATCTAGCCCGTCGGGCCACAAAGTTTACGAAAAAAATTTAATGTGCAAATTTTGTTTTATACAAGTATTCTTGTAACAAATGAATAGTCATTTCCCCTCATTTGAGACATTTGATCTCATATGAAATGGAAAAACAGATATTATTTCAATCTCAACGTACTTAATAATTTACTCCATAAGAGGTAAGGATTGTACACGTTCTCTTTCAACATTTTTTTTTCATGTTAGTTGTTTTCTAATAAGTATTAGAGTACACGACGGAGAATTGAATATGATGAGTTATACTTTTTGAATAGGAAATCAAAACACTTTCGACAAGTATTTGAAACAAGATATCGTCATCAAATTCAGAAGAAGTATAATGAAGTTTGACAACTAAGTAATGAAAAAACTTTTAGTGAATCGGATCAACCCACTCAGTCTTCAAACTAATCCCATTGAGTTGTTGGGCTATTTGACTCGGACCAATCCGATTGAAAAAAAAAATTCGAACTAAAATTTTTCGATCCAGATACTTTTTTTATCGGTCTATTCGAGTCCACCCTTAAGTTTCGAGATGTATTGATCTCTCTACTTAGAGTGAGACGATTCCCATGCATATCCATATTCAAGTCCAAAATCTATTACTAATACGAAAATAAAGCTACTCCATCCACAGTGCTCCGTTCAGATTTTCCTTTATTTTGGTAATTTGTCTAATTTTAATTCATATATATTCTTATTAATTAAAAAATTTTATTAATTTCATATTCTTGAAATATCACATGTTTATCTATAAATCACATCTCATATTTATCTTTTCCTCTATTTAATTAATTTGATCTATTACACATACTCAAATAATTACAATTTCGGAATGTATTATTACAAATCCTTATTTTATACATTCATAATTCATATATAATAATCTATATTTTCCTTTATTATGGTAATTTGTCTAATTTTAATTCATATATATTCTAATTTTTTTTATTAATTTCATATTTTTCAAATATCACATGTTTATCTATTATTCACATCTCATATTTATCTTTTCCTCTATTTAATTAATTAATTCTATTACACATATTAAAATAATAATAATTTCGGAATGTATTATTATAAATCTTATTTTATACATTCTTAATTCATATATAATAATCTATAGAAAATTTGTAAATGAAAATCCCTATGAAAACTAAATAAATATATTTAATCAACATGTCTACATAGAATCCTTTTCATTTTTCATACATATTTTTCTAAAAACCTCGATTAGTGATTTCTAGATAATATATACATTGAATCAAATGTGGGATAGGTAGCTAAAGAAAAGAACAAAAAATTTGAAGATATAAACGTATTTTTTCCGCATTTTGGCAAAGATTAGAGATATCATGAACTAACGAGTCGGTTTAAATATGCTTAAAAATAAGGATTTTTACTAATTTTAATTAATATTAACTTTGTTTAGATTTTTGTCGAGTAATTTAGCATAAACCAACGAAACGGTTCAAATAACATAGAATAAAAGGATGTTTACTCATTTTAATTAATATTACTTTGAAGATGTAAACAGGTTTTTTCGCGTTTTGACAAAGATTGGAGATATCGATTTAGCATGAACCAACGAGACGGTTCAAATATACTTAAAAAGAAGGATTTTTACTAATTTTAATTAATATTAACTTTGTTTATATTTTTATCGAGTAATTTAGCATAAACTAACGAGACGGTTCAAATAACATAGAAAAAAATATTTTTACTAATTTTAATTAATTTTACTTGTAGTGTTATTTTTATCGAGAATTACTCAACGGATTTGAGACGGGTATGTACAGTAAAGTCACTATTTTAACCGAGATTAGGACAAACATGTAGAAAAATTCTAAACAAATTTGGATTTAGAAAATACATAATGAATGAGTATACCCGATCCATTATCATTCCTAATTATAAATTTAGATACGTAAAATAAAATTAATTTTCTAAGTTTGATTAATATCAACACGAACAATATCACAACTTTTAAATAAGATATAAAATTATTTTAAAAATATATACACGTAAATTAAAACATAAAGTTATTTTCCGTCGAACTCCCCCTCCACGGTGTTCTATTCAGATTTTCATTTTTTCTGGTAATTTGTCTAATTTTAATTCATATATATATATATTCTAATTTTTATTTTTATTTATTAAAATTTTATTAATTTCATATGCTTGAAATATCACATATTTATCTATTAATCACATCTCATATTTATCTATCCCTCTATTTAATTAATTCTATTATACATATTAAAATAATAACAATTTCGGAATGCATTCTTATAAATCCTTATTTTATACATTCTTAATTCATATATAATAATCTATAAAAAACTTGTAAATGAAAATCTCTCTATGAAGACTAAATAAATATATTTAATCAACATGTCTACATGGAATCCTCTTCATTTTTCAACGTGTTCCCTCCTCAGTGCTCCGTTCCGATTTTCCTTTATTCTGGTAATTTGTCTAATTTTAATTCATATATCTAATTATCTATTACTAATAAGAAAATAAAGTTGTCCTATTCACGGGGCACATTTTTTTTCCGTCTTTTGACAAAGATTATAGATATCGATTTAGTATAAACCAGAGAGACGATTCAAATATACTTAAAAAGAATAATTTTCACAAATTTTAATTAATATTTAATTTGTTTAGATTTTTATTGAGTAATTTAGCATAAAATACATTGAATCAAATGTGGGATATGTAGTTAAAGAAAAGAAAATAAAAACTTAAATATGTAAACATATTTTTTCCGCATTTTGGTAAAGATTAGAGATATCGCCTTAACATAAACTAACAAGATGATTCAAATATACTTAAAATGAAGGATTTTTTACTAATTTTAATTAATCGTAACTTTGTTTAGATTTTTATCAAGTAATTTAGCATAAACCAACGAGACGGTTCAAATAACATAGAAAGAATGATTTTTACTAATTTTAATTAATATTACTTTGAAGATGTAAATATTTTTTTGCATTTTGGTAAAGATTAGAGATATCGATTTAGCATGAACCAACGAGACGGTTCAAATTTACTTAAAAAAAAGATTTTTTACAAATTTTAATTAATATTAACTTTGTTTAGATTTTTATCGAGTAATTTAGCATAAACCAACGAGACGGTTCAAAAAGAAGGAATTTTACTAATTTTAAATAATTTTACTTGGAGTGTTCATATTTTTATCGAGTATTACTCAACGGATTTGAGACGCATATGTACAGTAAAGTCACTATTTTAACCGAGATTAGGACGTACATGTAGAAAAATTCTAAATAAGTTTAGATTTAGAAACTACATAATGAATGAGTATACCTGATCCATTGTCATTCCTAATAATAAATTTAGCGTGAAATAAAATTAACTTGCAAAGTTTGATTAATAATTAACGTGAACAATATCACAACTTTTAAATAAGATATAAAATTATTTTTAAAATTTATATATATAAATTAAAACATAAAGTTATTTTCCGTCGAGTTTCGACGGGCTACTTACTAGTTTAATTTTAAGTAATCATTAAATTGTCACCGTCTTTTGTGCGAAAAGGAAACTTTGAATAATATACGAGAAATTAATACTTTTTCAGTATTAAAATTCTTTTTTTTTTCAATGTAAAAACTCATACGTTTTCTAATTCAAGTCCAAAATTCAATTTTGAGTAATACTAATGTCACAGTCATTTTATACAAAAAAGAAAAGAAATAGTACTAATACTTTGTACACGAAAGATAATTAAAAACTATTAGTTTTACCGATCTAAATCCATAATTCAATTTTGAATATTTACAAAAATATTGTCTTTTGTAGAAAAAAAAAAGAATTAATAATACTTTCTGTACGAGAAATTAATATTTTTTTCATACAATTAATATTGCTTAGTATAGAAATTGATACCTTCACGATCGAAGCCCAAATTTCAGTTAATTACGACATTGTAAATCAAAAAAATATATATTAATATTTTTTTTATACAAGAAATTCATACTTTTTAGTGTTAAAACCAATCATTGTAAGTAAGTATGAGGCTTTTGATCCAAACCCAAAACTCAATTATGAGTAATTACAAAAATACCACTGTCTTTTGTATTCTGGGTTGGAAATTGGATATGGGCTTAGAACCAAGTCCGGGGTTCTCTCTAATTGGTCATGACCCCTAAAAATGTCTTAAACAAGTTTTGGTGTTAGAAGAAATATATCTTTTAACTGTAGTTTGCAGATAATTGTACAAAAATGGTGATTTATCTAATGCATCAAAAGTAGTGATTGCAGGTTCCCACAACATAAAAGAAATTAAATAATTAATCACAACAAAATATATATCGATAAAATATCTACAACTACAATATTTTTTGAAATTGCATATCTCCATATTCTCCAACAATATGTCATGCACATTTTGATCAGCTACACCGTCACCGATCTAAGTATCTAATTCATTTTTTAAGAAATATAGCATTAAAATAATTAAGTTATAAAGATTGTATAACAAATATTCATACTGATAAAATTGATCAAAAAGGGATAATTTTACATAAAATAACAGTTTTTGACTCAAGTTACTAAATAAACAAATTTTCAGTTCGTGTGTTATTTAATAAGCCTAATTTTTTTTTGGGTGAACAACAGTTTACATGGTGGACGGATTTTTTCTACGTGGACTCTAACTCCCGCCATGTAAATTACGTTGTTTTGAAGAAGATTTCTTTACAAATAAATCACAATTTTTGAAATTAGTTGCAAATTATACACAATATTTGGGAATAAATAGAACGTTTGCATCATTATTGCATAAATTTAAAGATTGTTTTTAATTTACAACTTGAGTTCAAAATTGTGATTTTTGGTGCAATTAATCTAAGAAAAAAGGTTAGTTATTTTACGTGGAATTGACGTTGTGGAAAGCAAATTGAAGGTGGGTGGTAAAAGCAAATGGGAATGCAAAAGATGAATAAAACTAATTAGGTGAATGTCTCCTGGTGAGAACGAGGCAAAGGCAACCAAAGTTGAAAGCTGCTTAACTAACAAAGAGACATCATAATCCAAATAAGGGAAGTCGTAGTCAACCGTTTTTTCCTTTTGAAGGATTCGTTTAATTTCATTTCCTACCTTCCTAATTTTGAGTTTGTAAACTAAATGTCATATCATTTTTAATTACACTACGTTGGGGGCAAGGCAATCATGCTCATGATGTTTCACAAATTCATCGCTTTTTTCCACTATTCCCACCTAGCAATTAATGACGACTTGTCGCTTCTCAAGGATTTTTTTTTTCCTCTCCCAATTTCGTAATACTTCATTAATTGTACGTGATGATATATTCAGATGAATTAATCAATTCGAATGTTGTCATCATTAAATCAAAATTGCAGTTAAGAATAGCCGATTAGGCGTCCATCAAGTTTTTTCCAAATAAATATTACTCCTCCTGTTCCGATTCGATTTTCTCGCTTCCCTTATTCAACAACACATAATAAATATTCTTAACATAATTATTTTGGTTTTTAGATTGTTGGAGTTTTTGTTCAAGATGTCATTTCAGGTAAAAAAAAAAAATCTATAAAAGATTTTCGATCGTCGGAAATTCTGAGGATGATCCAAATTACAACCAATAGAAAGATTGAATACCGAGATATCAATGATTAAAAATGATATGCAATTGGAATCATACGTTATGCTTTGACATGCAATTAACCTTAAAATATATAGTAGCATACATGGAATTAATTGTCATATTGTTTTGAAAGTGAGCTCATCACTAGTTCAGAATCTGTAAGAACCATTTAGATCTAACAAAGATAGAAAAATATAGTATAACAAAAATATCTGTTAGTCATTCATGTAAGTAGTACTATCTTACTAGTTTATTTTCAGGCACAACGTCAACAGAAAACACTGCATTTAACAATGAAAAAAAATCGTTGCTAAACCATGTTTTTCCGTTGGTAGTCTCGGCTAACCTGGTGACAGATTCCCAAAATATTTTGGTTTTTCCTGATTTAACTGTAAACAACACCAATTACAAACATAAGCAAACAACATTTACTCTCTTTGTACCCGAAGAGAATGCACTTCTTTCCTTTTTCGTCCGTCCATGAAGAGTATATACTTTCCATTTATAAACACTATCCCGCCATTTTTTGCTTACAACTCTCATAATGTGGGACCCTTACTCCACTCACAATACACTCAATTAAAATTCTTAAAACTTGTGTCATCTCTTATGAGGCATTCTCTTTGTGTGGACGGAGGAAATATTATTAATTAATTAAAGAGTCTATTCTTATAAAATTAGGTTTGTCTAATATATCCCTATTATTATATTTATTTTAAGGACAATAGTGTAAATCTATATTAAATTTATTACAAATTTAATAAATTAATAATATAGTCCTACTTCTACTAATTAATAATATAGTCATACTCGTACAATTACTCAAAAGTGAAATAGAAGAGACAACATACCCCCCTCTTTAGGGTTAATTTTTTTAAAAAAAGAAAAAGAAAAGAAAAAGAAAAGAGACAACATAATTTTGATGGCTCTAGATTTCCTTTTTGGGCCGAAATTTTGAATTTTTGAGTAATTTTTTTTAATTTAGAATTATTATTTGATTAGATTATGAAGTAATTTTAGGTCAATAGTCATGATTATTATTAAAAGAGTCGAAAAATTAGTGGTTTATAAATTAATTTCATAACTTTTAAAGCATAATATCATAATTAAACGATAAAATTGAATAGAATCGAGCATGATTGGTATCATTATTCTTTAAAAATCGGACTTCGATTTTGTGTAATTTATAAAATTGATGATCCTCGTTATAATTTCTCAAGTATGGATATAAAAATAATATTCCCTCTGTCCCTGAAAAGTATATCACAATATGTGTGGCACGGATTAAGAAGTATTTGGTAGATGTTTGTTGAGTGGGGAAAGAGATCCCACCATTTTAAGAAATACTATATGGTAGATGTTTGTAGGGAGTTGTAAGAATTCATAACCCAGAATAAATGTGATACAATTTTTAGAGACGTACGAAAATGGCCTTAATGTTATTGGAGTACTTTTTAGGGACAGACGGAGTATTAAAAATTAAAGAGAAAAACTTTGATGTGTAAGTTGTTTATATACGGTTCTTATCATGGAGAATGATTCATTGATGAAATGTGTTGATTAGATGTTAGGAATAAAGATCTTATACATGGATTAGATATAGAAATTATAAAGAAGTAAGCTGAGACTTTTTTTTTTTTTTGCAGGAGTTTAAGAAAACTTGAAAAGAACGGAATTTTTTATATTTAATCGATAAAAAAATGGAAAACTTGAGAATGAGAGGAAAATGACTAGCTTGTTGTGGAACTCAAAATGAGAAAAAAAATTGATATGAATTTTAATATTTATACAACTGCATCTTGGGTGGATGAGTTAGTAAGTGTTACTTAAGAGCGATATTTTTTATATGTCCATGACATGAGACTAGATGATATCATGCGTTTAAAAATAGAAAGAAATGATTCTTAGGTCTGAGTATGAGGCTCATTTAAGAGTTTTGAAATACAAGCGTAAGATGATTGTAGAAGACTACAAGAAAAATTGAATATTCAAAAGGCAAGATATTCCCTTTAAAGTAATAATTTGTTGAAGTTAATAATCAAAATTAATAATATTACAACTTTAATTTTTTTTTGTTCAAATATATTACTCCCTCCGTTCACGAAGATGTGGTAATAATTTCATTTCGCTCCGTCCTCAAAGATATATTGTATACTTTCTATTTTAGTATATGACCTCATCAATCCTTTATATTTTAAACCTCACACAAATTCAAAATAATGGGTCCCTTACTCCACTTACCATTTTATTAAAATTCGTGCCACTCCAAACGTGTCATACTTTTTGTGGACGAAGGAAATACTATTTATAATAAATATAGATTATTTTAAACAAGATTAAACAAGAAGTTATGCGTGCAACACACGTAATCTCTCTTTTTTTTAGTTCTAATACCATGTATCATCTCATTCATTATAAACACAATTAACAACAAAAAAATTTAATGATAGTATTAATAAAATTATTTTCATTAATATATATATATATATGGAGAGAGAGAGGGGGGGGGGGGGAAGTTAGATGTTGCACCTTAAACAATTACATGTTGGTTTTGTTTAAAAAAAAAAAAACCTTATTCATGTTGACATAAATACCCTCAAGGAGAACGAATGGCTAGAAATGGCCCGTCCAATATATTTGTATGCCCACCTCTCCCTCTCTCTTTCTTCCAAAATTGGAAAGTCTTCAATCGTTTGGAGGTGAAAAAGAATACCTAGCGTATACAAGGAAAATTGTACAACTCCCTTTATTTATTCCCACTCCATCTATTCTGTCTTCCATTTTCAGAAACTAAATGACCTTCCAAAGTCATTATCGATCTAAATAAGGAATTTATTACTTACAAAATAAAATTACTATTTTTTATCATCAAATAAAGATTTAACAGCATAATACTGTTGAGATAAGATTATTAAATCAATAGTCAATTCTGTAACAAACTACATATTTTCACTGAGGTGTCTTCTGAATGTGAAACATAGCTTTCATGTTTGATTTGAAATTATGATGCTTCTGTTCATCTGTTGTTTCATCTAATAAGTACTGGTTAGATGATTAATCAACTTTATTTACTTTATGATTGACTGAGACAATAAAACAGTGAATGCTGCTTGAGATAAATTATGCTCTCTCTCTCTCTCTCTCTCTCGTTTTCTTTCTCTATTTTGTTTCCTTTTCTTTGTTTGGCTTATTTTAGTAGGTTGAAAATGATGAATTTATTATTATTATTATTATTTTCAAAAAATTAAGTAATTAGCAATATTGTTTTTTATTTCTAAATTTTCTGGGCTGCTTTTTTTTTTCTTAAAACCGTTAAGAAAAACATATATAATTGATATTTTCAATTTTCTAAATTATATAAGATTATCGGCCATTTTTCTTTATGCAAACTGCAAACTACTACATTATATACAAATTCTACAACAACACGAGTTGGTTTAGCAGCTGATTAACTAAGCGTTAGTTCAGATAAAATTCTTTAGTCCATTATATATTTACATGCCATTCCATATCTCGCTATTAGAATATTAGTTGTGCAAAGCAAAATGTAGTAGTCGATTTAACACATGTTTGCCGAGAGGCGAACAAATTAAGTAGCTCATAGTTTAACAAATTATGTTGTTGATTTTCCGATCTCAAAAGTTGGACTTCCCGTCTTGAATTTTGGATATTGTTTTATCTGATTTGGCATAAGTAAAAAATTTACCTATTATAAAAAAACGGTTCCGCCCCCTATCCACCGTGGTCACCGTTAACGTGCCCACCAATGATGTGGCAATGCCACGTGGACTTGGAGTCAACCATTTAAATAATTAACTCTTAATTAATCTATTAAATAATCCACAATTTATGGAAACCAAATCTTCTAACAAATCATAAACCAATAAATTAATACTGTCAAATTAATTTGAGAAACTAACAATTAACAATTCAGCCGCGGATAAAGAACTCTTAGCGGCAACCTTTAGAGCTCCTTGGCGCCACCACTTTTCTGATCTTCATCAAATTGCTGCAGGTACCTCATCTTCCATTTTTTATATATTTTTTATAATACTTTAATTAATTAGAGTAGTAGCATCAATCTCTGAGACATGGACAATATAACTTTTCATGATACACAATGTGGCAATGGCTAAAAGTTCTTAATAGGCTGAATTGTTAATTGTTAGTTTCTCAAATTAATTAGACAACATTAATTTATTGGTTTATGATTTGTTAGGAGATTTGGTTTTCATAAATTGTGGATTATTTAATAGATTAATTAAGAGTTAATTATTTAAATGATTGACTCCCCAGTTCACATGGCATTGCCACATCATTAGTGGGCACGTTAACGTTGCCTACAGTGGGTAGGGGAGCGGAACCGACTAATTAAATGTTTGGCCCAAATTGCAGTCCAAAAATTTTAACTCTTTATAAAATCATGTAACACGTGAAATTAGACACGTTCACCTCTTATTTTTATCATTGAGACATAATTTTAAACTCGAGCATCGGACATAAAATGTGAATTATTTAACTCTTTATAAAATCATGTAACACGTGAATTATTTATAGATTTGAAACATAGTCAAATTTATTGGGTCCGTTTTTATAATACATAAAATATGTCCTAAATTTAGAACTTCGCTAATACTTTAAGTCCAAAATTTGTTTTGCGCAATACAAGGCATAGCTGAATAGATTGACAATATTTCACTATTAATGTAAAGAGGTATGCCCAGCACAATATAGATATATATACACACACATATCGTACGTTCTAATTTCACAGTGATTTCATGTGCAAAAAAGTGATATGCCTGCACACAAATTAAGGGACATCTGGAAAATAATAATTTGTGTAAGCAAACAAGATTTTTTTTTTTTTTTTTTTTTTTTTTTTTTTTTTAAAGGGGATCAAAGGATTTCACTCCTACCCCCAAGGTGACTCGAACCCAGGACCTTGATCCTAGGTAGTTGTTTGGTGCGCTCGGCCTCCCACCAGGCCAAACAACTTCGTCTAGCAAACAAGAATTTAAAGATTGAAGGATAACGACCTTAGGTATTGCAGAAGTAAATTAGAGAAAAGAGTTATAAAAGGTTTAAAGAAGAAGCATATACATACATAATTGAATTAGAGAGAGTTTTCCATTTCCTTAATTAATTAGCTGAAACTGACAGAAAGAGCCCATGCCCTGAATGAGATATGTATACACAGATTCCTTATTTGGGTTATTTTTGTTTTCTTCACTAAAAAATAGTTCGAAATATTGATCCATTTTTCATTGAAGCTTTTGCTTTCTGTTATGTTTTTCACTGGAAGGTGAAAAAAATAAATTGATGAAAATGATTGGTCAGAAATTTAACAGAGGTTCTGAGTACTGTTGCATGAATGAGTTTATGACCAATAGAAATGATGGGATTTGCAGTTGTTAGATTTGGGTTAAAGAGTAAATCCAGAGAGTTACTGCTGCAAGCGTTCAGAAAGGATGGACAATTACTCTTCTGTCAACAATCGTCACTTTCAATCCAATCCAAGGAGTATTTTCTTTTTAAAGACAAGTCATTTTTACTAAAATAATACTAGTATTATATATCTTGGGCTCCATAAAGTAGCAAGAACGTCATCCACAATGGTGGAGTCAACTGTTAGCTCCATAATAGAGTCGGCACAACATTGAACCAACACCCCATCAACAACAATTTACTCTATAAGTTGGCTCCGTGATTTTTAATACTATTAATTAAAATCCAAAAAATAACATTAATTCTAAATAAGATAACAATACATAATAGAAAAAATACTATTAATTAGCATCGAGCAAAGAATCAAGGAAGAATTTGTCATTTTGGGGTATGGAGAGAAATTGGGGACCCATTAGCATCTTGCCAATTGTTGGGATCTTGGGAATCCATGGAAGAAGATGAAAGACATGAAGAAATTGTAGGTTGAAGAGAAGAAGAGGTGTAAAAAATGAGAAGAGAATGAATTGTATTTATAAGTAAATTTAATGTAATAAATTAAATAAAAAATAAAATTGTGCCGTTGGGCACTTGCCGTTGCAGCAGCCATCAATTTTTATAAACAATTAAATATATGGGACGTGGCCCCCATCTCCTCACATTTCGCCCAGCTCGTTGCAAGGAGCTAGCCAACCATCGAGTTCCATGGCTCGCCAATGGGGGCCTCGTCATCGAGCCCCTCCATTGGGGATGCTCTAAGGTTTTGTTTGATTAAATTATCCAACTTAACATTAAATTAAAGGGAAAATTGAACGACTTTAAATTGCAGTTTTCCCTAGATTAAATCTCAAACATTTATCTTTATAGTATCGGAACATCAAACAAACTTATTCAACATAAATGATAAATCCACTTTTAAATAAAGGTAAAATACAATCTTTTAACTTTATAAGAAGAATAACTGTCACTTTTCTTTAGAATAATTATCGTTTTTTATCAAATTGCACGGTAATTAGACCGACAACATCCAAGTCTTTCTAATTTTATTTTCTTCCAATTTCAAATAGGGAAAATTATGAAAAGTGATTTTTCTATATTTTCTTACCCCTTTCCTTGAAACTTAACAGGAAATTTTCTTTTATGGGAATCTCTAACCAAATTCAATTTTAACTGCTGAAAATTTTCCATTACCCAAAAGAAATGATAAAAGAAAATCACTCCTAATCAAGCTAACAAAAGTATCGCTTCATCGGTTTTTGACATGATCTTAGTGACCTGGAACATAGTAATTTTTAAAGAAAAATTAAAAAACAGCGATGAATTTTACACTATAAACACATATACGAGCATACCATGTAGATAATAGTTTAGAATTCCCTTCTATTCAGTTACATGAAAGATTTTGCTTAATCAGTAAACAATTAACGAAATAAGAGACATCAAAATTACTAACACAAAATTAAGATATGCTTATCTGGCCCCATTACACAAAATAACAAAATTGAAATTAAACAATTAAGAATTTTCCGACCATGCAAAGGAAAGACATTGTAAATTGAGAGAGCCCAAAAATTTTTTAGTGCTAATTTCCCAACATTGTACAATTAATGCCTTGGTCCGGTTGATTGCTTTTTTATTTTTTATTTTGATAATTATAACATTAAATTTAAAGGTTGCGCCGTATCGAACTCAAACCTTATACCTTTTGGCCTCAAACATTAATCACACTACCGTTAGACCAGCACATGCATAATGATTGATTGTTTTTCACCCATTCCTCTTGCTAAGGTTGTCCGATTCAAACCAATATTTTCCTAACATAAAGATAAATATTACTACTTACTAATCCCAAAATTTAATGACAGAAACAACATTGTTTTTTTATAAAGTCAAGTTTTCAAATGCCAACTTGATAACCCAAAACCGAAAAATTATATCAGTTCTAGATTTCAAAACCGAATTATATTTATCAGGTTCAATTGTGTCAATAGCTAAAGTGAAGTCTAGAACTAATAGCATGGTAATACTTTGGGACTAAAACAGTAATTTTCCCATAATTTAATGGCATGTTACTCTCGGAGACCAATAAAATTTCTATAAAAAGTAGTATCACATGTAGTGAATAGTGATATGGATTATGGCTATAGAATTGAGACACCCAAAAATAAATATCGGATATATTTGGAAATGATGGAATAGACGTACCACATCGAATTTACGATATTGTCAAAATAAATAAAATTTGAAAATTAATATGCATTATGCAATAATATACTCCCTCCATTCCATAAAAAACGTGCTAAAATTTTTCGGCACGGATCTTAAGAAATTTAGTGTTGTTTATATTGTGAGTGGAGAAAGGGTAAATAGTCACACATTGTGAGTGGAGAAAATGTCTAAAATAAGAGAGACATATTTTTATGAGACGGATGAAAAAGAAAATTTTGAAATATTTTTATGGAACAGATGGAGTATTAAAGTAGTAAAATTATATAAAACAAATTAAAATATAAAACATTTAATCAAAAAATATTACTCCCTCCGTCCCACTAAACATATCTCATTTTTCTTTTTTACGTGTTCCATTAGTAATGTTTCATACCCAAAACGGAAATATTTAACTCTTGAAAAATGGTGGACCTATCCACTTTTCATCATTTTACTTGTATTCTTAATCTTCGTGTTAAAAAAGTATAGACATGCTCAGTGAGACAGAGGGAATATAAAATATGCATTTTGTCAAAATAACTAAATACAATTAAATTATTATTTAAGAATTCAACCAGATTAATTATAGATTTGTTGTAAAGTAATATATATTTTTTTTCATCATATATAAAGAAAAAATTATGCAACGTATTTTACGTGGGAAAGGAATATATACGACGTACTGAAAAATGATAGCCAGCGATCTGGGATGAAATATTTTTAGAATACGACAATTGATACATGTCCGAAGATTTTTTACCATTGAATTTTTTTTTCTTGAGTTGGGAAATTGGGATGGCGGGATTGAGTTTTGTACCGAGAGGCTAGATTCCTCATCCATACAAATGGAAGGATTAAAACTGGGGAAATACAGTTTTACATCCGAAAGTTCATTCAATTTTTAGATTTTGGACATAATTTCGGCTTTGACATATTGACACCCACATATCGTATATTTATTTTCAAATTTAGAATTGTTAGTTCCACGAGAATAATGTTGATATAAAATAATAATGATATTTTTCTCACATCATTTAGGTGTAGAGATTTGTTTTTTATTACTAATATCCACATGATTACTAATTTAGAATGTAATTTTTTTGTTAGAAATGATTTTGAATTAATTCTCTTTGTAAATAACGATAAGGATAGTTATGTAAATTAATAATTTAATGATACATAATTAATACACGGCCATTTAGCAAAGTACATACTACATATATTGATTACGTCCACACAAGAAATGTAGGTCTAAATGGGGAAGAAAGAGGGCTGATTGCGGAGTCTGCTTTTGCCGACTTCTGAGGATCCTATGCTAAGGAAAGAATCTAGCAAGCAGGTTCCGAGCCTGTACTGTCGCAACCAACATTTTTACCCTTAGTTATTCCTATTTTCCTTTTGCTTTACCCTCCAAAATCTAAAATGGAATTTTTAAAATGTCAGTTCTTTTGAGACGTGAGGCAATGATTCACGTTATAGAATATAGACGTGGCTATATATGAATATTATTATAATCAGTGACGGAACCAAACTTTTAAGGTTGGAGCCCAACTATTCACAATTTATAAATTCATAAAAACTTTGAAGGTGATGCTGACTTAAAATTTTATGTGAACCAAATTTTGTTCGTATTTGAAATATTCTATTAAAATTTTTATACTGCGTTATTCTAATACTTTATAAGTTATTATTATTAAGGTCATTAAATTTATAAATTACCTGAAAATTAAAGCTCGATTAGTTTTATTTATTTATTTGAAGTCAAAGAGGAATTAACAAATCGGACTTTGATTTTTATTTAATTTGTAAAATTAATGATCTTAATAATAATTTTTAATGTATTAGAATAAAATATAATATAAAAAATTAAATAAAATAATGCTAATATAAACAAAATGAGAGTAATGCTCACATAAGGTGTTAATGAAAAATGACTAACATATCATCTCTATTGGTTCATATAGCAAGTGTAAGTAAAATAATGGAAATAAAATATGTTAACTTGATCGATAATTTGCAAGAGAATTGTCCAGAAATCCAAGATTCTCTTTTTCTCTCACTTGATGTCGGCATGCACTTCTTTAATCTATTAGTACTATCAAATATTTGTATATATAGAAGTGATTTATGTGGTAGAGTTTAATTAGAACATTACTTATTTATCGTAATATTTAAGGATTTCATATTTAGAGTTTAATTAGAACATTACTTATTTATCGTAATATTTAATTTTTATTTGGAGAAGAATTCTGATATATATATATATATATATATATATATATATATATATATATATATATATATAGTAGGGAAGAGATCAAATAGAAATAAATTTGTACGTGTTAACTAAAAATAAATCTCAGATGTCGATTTTGTTAGCTTAACGGCCTAGATTAATGGGATGATTTTTAGTATAATTTCTGCTTAAATTAATATTTAAAGGTTAAATGCGTATTTTACCCCACATTATAAATGATAAATTCCTAAATTTGTGGGATATGGAAGTTAATAAAGGTTAGTGCGCTGCATTAAAAAAAATAATGCGTATTTTAGTCTTTTTTTTTATTGGTTCTCTTTAAAGCTTTATGATTTATTTTAGCGCAATAGAGTTCTAAAAAATTTATGATTTTTTTATAGAACAAGTCATGAGTACTATTCACCCTTTATTTCTTGCTCCATTATCATTAAAATAATATACGCCAAATATGAAATAACATTTTAATTAAAATGCAATAGTTGATAAAAAAACAATGACATAATAAATAATATGCATTAAACGATTAATTGAAAAACAACAAGCAGTATATGCATTTAAATATTAATTAAAATGCAATGACATAATAAATAATTTGCATTCAAATATTAGTTAATACAAAAAAAACAATAACATAATAAACAATATGCATTCAAATATTAGTTAAAATGCAATAGTTAATACAAAAAAAAAATGACATAATAAACAATATATGCATTAAAGGATTAACTGAAAAACAATAAACAATATGCAATTAAATATTAATTATAAAGTAGTTACTTGCGTTATTAAGCAATAACTGATGGTAATAAAATTATAAATTAATACGCATTAATTTAATCAAGAAAATACAATAAAGCAAAAGAAAAAAACAATTATGTAAACCATGCTGAATATATTGAAATATGGAATAATTTAAAAAAAAAACGTAAAAGGAACCAGATATACATAACCAATTTGATACAATAAAATCTTGTAAAGATATATATTGATAAAGATGTGTATTTGTGGCTTTGTTAATTACCATGAAGTCCTCCTAATATTTACCACAATAATTTGCGTATTAATTTTAAATTTATCATCACTCTCCAAATCTTTGAGATCTATGGTCTATATTTATTTCTACTTAACGCAAGGGAAAATATTTCTAGTATAACCATCCCCTATATAGTAATATAGATATATACAAATGAATAGTTGTATTATTTTATATATAATATTAAAATTATACTATTGTCCTTGAAATAGATATACAATAATACAATCAGGATAAAATAGCTAAAGCAATTTTTGTAAGCCTATGTTATTTTATAATTTTAATAAATACTATATGTATTGCTATTATATATCTTATATATGCAATCAAATTTTCATATTAATTAAATATGAAAATAATTCAAAACTTGAATTTATATATAAAAAAAAAGATTTAAGAAAAACCTATATATACACATACAAAATATTTTTCTCGTAAAAAATGAGAATAATGCATTTTATGTACTAAAATAATGTATTTTATGTATTTTTACAGTGCATCGTCATAATAATGCATTTTTGGATTACTATAATGAATTGTTATGATAATGCATTCGATGTTCAATTATAATGCATCGGTCAATGACAACCGTAGATCTTCAAAAATCAATAGTCCAGATCGCTTCTCGTTTCTTACGGAAAAAGTGTTTTGTATATGATTTTTCCCCTATATATTAATATCGTATCCATACATGTTCCCATGATTGTCCCATATCATCTGGGATTTTGGTTCCTTAACCAAAACCATTTAACAACAATTAACTATTAAAGAGGAAGACATGACATCTATACGATTGATACCAAAATATCAAGGTAGAAAAAGATGATAACGAGAAAAAAAAAGAAAAAAAAGAAGAAAAGTCTTCTTTCTTGTAAGGATAGAGAATATACAATGTAATGTGAAAGCATTGGACCACCTGAGGTGACTTGTAGATCGACCAAAACCTTAATTAACAAGCCATCACATATTTTTATAAGCCTAGTTGTCAACTGGCTTTCTGTTGCCGGAAATAAAGAACAGAATCAAATTCAAATAAAATAAAAGGGGCATGATTCTTGACCTTATGCCCCTGAATTCAAATGATCTCTCTTAATTCAGAATTAATATAATAATTAATTGGTGTACTCTCTCAACTCTTCTACGCACGAGAAGGTGCTGTTAACAAATACTTATGCGAATAAACTATTAGCAATATGACCAAATATAGAAGGTGATTAGTAGATAATATAATCGGCGATGACGTCGCAGGTGACGAAATTTGCACAAATATTATAATATTTTTGTACCCAACTTAAATATAAAAATGAGTGGGATAATCAATGCAGCATAACTGGACGTAGTTTATTAATTTAATTAGTAGCTGGTGATAGTTGCGATGAACAAAAAGTGTTGCGCTATTGATTAATTTTTTCTTTTCTAAATATTCTTGTAAAAAGTAAAAGATAAACCTCGTAAAGAAATTTGATTGTCGTAGTGCAGTATAATTTAGGTTTCTAGGTAGGAGATAATAATTTTTCAAGCTATATATAAAATAAAGTCATTAAACTTAATTATACATTATTTACAATAGAATGAAGAAATAAAAGACGATTAATGTCAGCAAAAGAATTTAGCCTAAATGTGGGATTAATTTGTTTAGTGGGGTCGGGGGTAGTTGCAGTCCTTGGAAGCTTGAGTAGAGTTAGGTTAAGTCCCTCTCACCATAATAGCAATTGTCTGTCTGAATTGCTTTTGCTCATGAGAACTGATTCGAAGGACACCGACGATGGTGACAATTCACCACCAATCCTCTCATATTTCCCATAACACCCCACCTCTACTTTTTTTTTTTCTTTTCTAATTTATACACACTTACTTTTCTATTTATTTTGTATCCTATTCCTATGTCATTATACCATATTTTGTTTTAGGTAATGTAAAGAAAAAGGAAGAAATATCAGCTTTTTTTTCTCCCTAAAATCCGTGTGGTAAGATATATAGCAAATAGCGAGAGTCATATTTAAATATCTTATGTGGGTGAATATTTAGCAGTTCAAAGGTATCCTTCTTTAGGAATTTCCACGGCACTGATTAGTACTAGATCTTCTAGTGATACCTTAAATAACTAATTTGACAATTTCCTACGTGTAATAAAAGTCTACACATACTATTATGGAGTACATTTTTAAAATTTTCAACATTGACCAACAACATAATAATTAATAAGCGACTATGAGTGGAATACAAAACGTCGAGCTAAGCTAACTAACTCTAATAATATTATAGTATTAAATCGCGGTAAAAAGGGAAAGTGTTATTTAACATGTTAAAATAAAGGGAAAATGGGAGAAAGAGGAGAGAAGAGGGTGAAAGCAAGAATCTTTACAGACTTACAGAAAAATGGAGATATTCCTTTCCCATTCTCTGATGGCTGAATTAGAGTTGAAGGAAAAAATGGCAGCAAAAAAATCAAGAAAGATGAATGATGGATATGGATTAGGAGGGTCTGATAAGAGGATGGATCCCATTTTTGTGCAGCCAGTTTTGAGGTCTGAATGTCTGCGCAGATGGGAATCCTGATGATGCTGCAGCATTAGCAAACATTTGAGCTTGATTCATTTGCCATTGCTGTTCACTTCTTGATACCGAAACCGAAACCTCTCCTCCTCCTCCTACATTCCTCCCCCCCTCGACTACGCTGCCACCGGAATACTGATGATGGATCTGCACCAATTTATATTTTAATTTTTTGTGTTCAAATTATAAACACTTGAGAATTAATTTAATTTGGAAGAAGTAATGAAGTACTAACTTGGTGGTTTTGAGAGTTGTATGGCCTATTGAACATTTGATGGCCGAATCGGGGAACTTCATTGTTGATCTTGAATGGATGATCAGGTGAAGAATGCAGGTGTGCTTGGCTTAGAAGCTGCAAGGTTTCTGTCTCATTGTATCCGTCTCTTCTCTGAGAAATCAAGAATGCTCGAATTGAAACTACGTATAATTGTGTATTTGTGTATTCATAGAATTGAAAACATGAGTATGAAATACTAAGTATATATCTATACCTCAGGCCTCATTGCTTGGTGTCTCCACTGATCAACATCATACTGCATCGGCACAGTATGATGATGCTGCTGCTGCTGCTGCTCTCGCCCCGTTTGTTGTAAAGCCGAATTCCCCAAGCTCAAGTCGAGATTGTGATCTGCTGCATTGTTAGAAGATTCTGATACAGACAACGTACAAATTCAAGGTTAATAATGTTTTTTAGATAATTATTATTATTATTATTATTGCAAGAAATTTCAAGTGGTATTTGTCCAACGGTCATCACTTAATTTAATTAATACCTGCAGATTTTAGTTCATCTTCATAAATGCTGGGATCGAAATTGGTAACAGCTTCCTTGCCATTACATTTTATGGCGGCTTTATCATAAGCCCTATACAAGTACAACATACATGAATAATTCATCTTCAACCATCTTTAAAACACATTCAATTCCAACGACTTCAAATTAAGGTATTAATTAAACTATAAATTATAACCAACCTTGCAGCTTCCACTTCGGTATCAAAAAGACCCAAATAAACGTACCTGTCACCATACGATACGAGTAAACACGAATTCAGAACCAAATTAAACCGAGCAAGATCATTAGCCGCATCTCATTATAGATATCGAGATTTAATCAAGATTGAGAAAAAAAAAAAAAAAAGTGAAAATATAATTGATTAAATTAAAGCTGCATATATAGATGGATATAGAATGGTTACTTTTTGCCTAAAAACTGGCCCATCCTAGCTTCCCATCTACCACATTTGTGCAAAGTGACACCTCTATACTTTGAACTCCCTCTTGGAAAACCAGTACTTTGTCGACGCAGTACGTGAACAAATTCCTCCTTCGTTAGATTGCTCATCTGTTCAAATGCAGCATACAATACTAGTTAAATTAATATTATGAATTTTCATTTGATAAAATCAAACAACTTAATTAGGACTCATGTGAGCACTCATATTTATATATATCGAGAATAATACTGTTGAAGATAAGGAATCCACTGTACAAGATAAGAGTGCAAAAAAAAACGCAACTCTCTCTCTCTCTCTCTCTACAAGTGACCTACCTGTTTTAAGTCGTCTTCGTAATCCTCTATACTAAAGTTGATGTCTGCTTCGACTCCGCGGAATTTAATGGCTGCTCTATCATATGCACTGCAATATACATTAATTCGATAATGTTGGAAGCTTTTTTATTACATACATTTTACGGCCACTATTGGGTGGAGCAGGGAAGCTTACCGGGCGGCGGCATGGGCTGTATCGAATCCACCTATACATACAAAATATAACAAGAAAAAAGATACAATCCATTCAATTTCACCAATCAAAATTAACTGCGAGAGGAGCAATCCAATTGTGATAAAATAATGAGAATTGAGAAACATGAAAAACCAACCTAAATAGACTTGCTTTCCGCAATCCCTGATTCAGAAGGAGAAGAATTTAAGAATTTGAGTCCAATTATATATACATAGATACATATATGTATATGTATATGCGTAAGAAAAAATGAAAATAAAAAACTTGAGTTGAGAGTTGAGAGAGAATAGGAAATATCAAAGGAAAGGGGAAATTGTGTACCATATGTGCGATTCCCAACGGCCAGTCCGCCGGTAAAACGTGACGCCGCGGTACTGTGAGCTCCGGGACCTGGGCCCACGCCGGCTCTTTTTCAGAGGCTGCGCCACCTCCGCCGCCGACTTCCCCAACACAGCAGTGCCTCCGCCGCCGCCGCTGCCGTGGGGCGCAGACTGGCAGAATTTAACTCCGACCCAGTGCGCCCTAGGGAAGTCGGTGGGCCCACTATCCGCCGCCATTTCCGACTCATCGACCGGAAAGAATTGCCGCGTCACGAGCGAAGAACACGGCGCCACGTCATAATCGTCGCCGCCCTGCGCCACAGGGAAGCCGAATATCTTGCTGCTCCGCTTCCGGCCACCGCTTCTGTCGGCGTCCTCCTCCTCCTCCGAGTAGTCCTCCACCACCACCGCAGAGGAGCTCGAATTCGACATGGATTCGACCCGTTTCCCCTTGTCGTCGGAGCAACCCTCGGATACATTGTCCCTTCTCTGATCCGGTGAATCGTTGAGATCCCACATTCTTACACCCGCTGAATCGAAAAAGTTGATGATAAACAGCTACGCTAGAGCAATTCTCTTCTTCGTTTTCTTTTCTGAATTCTGATCAGCACAGTCTAATCAAGAAGCAAAAACAACAATTTATGAAGGGGCTCTCAAAAAGGACCCTCTCTCTCTCTTTCTTTCTCTCTCTAGATTGTAGAGTGTACAAATTCCTCTGTGCTGTCTACTTACTAAAAAAATACTAATAATGCTTCATCCATGGAACTGTATGTTGTCTATTGATACAACATAAAGAACCTAGGACCATAGAGTTGCAAAAAAAAAGGTTGTTGGTTGCTAAAAAATGTTGTTGTAATTCCCACCTTCCCAACTGTAGAACTAGATCTCTCTCCCTCTTTCCTCTCTCTCTCTCTCTCTCTTGTCTACATATCCTCCCTCCCTCCTTCTCTAGCTAGCTGCCCAATACTGCATAGACGAGGCCAGTTTTTCAAGGATTGGCCGAAAGCAGCACCCCTCACTGTTTCTCTCTCCTGTTTCTCTCTCTAGACTTCATTCATTCATTCATTTAGATATGTAGGCAACTTGCCTTCTCTTTTGAGTTTTGAGGTTTGAAAGAATGGGACTAAGTATAATATAGAGGAGGCTAAGCCTAGAGTGGGGAGAACTACTTTTGTTTTAATTTCTTTCTAATTTTTTTGGTGGCTATGTTGTTCAATCAAAGTCATAAATACTTGAGGGATGGTTTTCTAAAACTCTTTCTATTTATATATGTCTGCTGTGGGTGTTCCATTTAACCATTCTCTTTTCTTTAAACTCTATATTTGTGTATCTATTCTGTGTATCTATAGATTTGTACGCCTTTATTACTACTATCTAGCTTTAACTCTGACCCTCCAAATCTATCTCTCTCCCTCTTTTTCTCTCTCTCTGCCCTGTCTTTTACCTTCAACTCTCATTGGTTCTCGTTAAGATCGCAAGATTAAATTTTCAAACAATATACTCCATATATAAAAGTAGAGGAAATTAAAGAACCATCTCTTTCTTACGCAACTTTCCGACGTTAACCAAATCGAAAAGCAATTCCTCTCTCCCCTCTCTTTCTCTCTCTATATTGCCCACTAATGGAAATAGACAGCACCAACACTAGATGGATGACTTATTACTCAATTACCTTTATTAGCTACACTAATTATCATTTCATTTTCATTCATTCAATCCCACGTCACCCCACCCCACCTCTTACATTCGTGTTTTTTTGTTTACCTCATTTCTACCAAGTTAAAATTTACCAACCTCAAAATTACCCTTCAATTACCCCAATTGGGTCGCAATAACGAAACCACAGGAATCGAATTGAAATTTAACCTTATTTGATACAGCTGCTCCAGTCCACGTTGGTCGTACCATTAAAAAAAGAAAATCACATTTACGTAAACATCTACCTTGGCCGAAATTTACAAAAAAAAATAATTGATGTTTCGTAGGGATTATCAAACATCATACGCATGTCCACATTAGGTATTTCACGATGAATGATTACGATCCTAACCACACCACACAAAAACACTAAAATTTGACTCTTTCTTTTTCCGTAGTATTGTCACTGTCATTGTCATTTATTATTATAAAAAATTGGTGAATATTATTGCTTAACTACGATTTATAATTTGATTGAGAATAAGTAATTCACGATTAGTGAGTCCGACAAGATCTGAAATAGTGAAAAAACGAAGACAGGTAAGTAATTAGAGGGAGGAGTGAGGGGCAATTGCGGAAAGAGAGAGTGGGGGTGGGTATTTTGAGAAACGGGTAGGGGTGGGAGGGGCAGGGGGGGTTTGGTCTCAGAAAAGGAAAATGGAAGAATAGCAATAAATGGAAAAACTTTCCAGAAAAGTCCAATCCAAGAGTACGGGAGGAGGGCCACCATTTCCTTCTTTTGTTCTTCTTAGCGACCAATGCCTATCTCACAATGGTACCTCGTATTTATGAATCACCCGCCCTTCATCACTCGCGCTCTTTCCGCGCGTAACCTCCACCTCCCACCATCTACTCCCGCTTCATTCACTATTTTACCCCTGTCAAAATTTTTAAAAATTGATGGTCTCAATACTAATTTTTAAAATATTAAAATAAAGTATAATATAAAAAATTAAATAAAATAATGCTAATAATGATGAAACATGTATGTATATATTTGGAAAATAATTAAAAAAATTTAAATGTATGCCCTCCGTCCCGCTATTAATAGCTATACTTTTTGGACATTAAAATAAAGAAGAAATAATAAAAGATAGAAAAGTAGTTATATCTTCATTTTTTAAATGATTGTCTTTTATTATTTTGAATTTGAACCATTAATAACGGCACGGTCCAAAAAGAAAAGCGAGGCACTAGCGGGATAGGGAAAATTCATTTTGGTGTAAGAGCATCTGTAGTGATTGAGCCTCAAACTAACTCGATAGTGACATGTGCTGACTCATGCTCCTGGTGTTGTAGTGGGTTAGCTCATTAGTTGACTCGTTCTAATTAGTTTTGAGTTATTGATCAATTTTCTTTTAATTTTAAAAATATGAAATTCACACTAATAGAAATAATAAAATTATTTGATTAAATTAAAAACATTACATAATTTAAATAAAAAATAGATAATGTAAATAAAAAATATATAATGAAAAAAAAAACTATTCCCTCCGTCCACGAAAAAGATGCACATATTTCCATTTCGGTCCGTCCATGAAAAAGATATACATTTCATTTTTAGCAATATGACCCACACAATTCACTTAATTTTAACCCTTCATTCAACTCATTATTTACTCATTTTGTCATTATTAGACCCACCACAAATAACAAGTGAGTTATTTCACTCACAACTCACTCAATTTATTATTTAAAAGCAATTTAAATATATATAACAAATGGACCATTATTCCACTAACAAAAACTCAACTTATTTATTAAAACTCGTGCCCTTTTCAAGTGTGCGTCTTTTTTTGTGGACCAAGGGAGTACATATTTTCGGTGCTCTGTGAGAGAATTTCGGTAACGTTTCGCTCATGTATGGCGAGCTGCTCCGGGGTCATTCTCGACGTATCCATGTAGAGAACTTTCAAGTCCATAGACTCATGCTTCAAACGGATCTTTTCTCTGTCGGACTCGGCGAGATTGGCGCGCGTCTCTTCCATAAAGTTCAGGACGTCGGGGGGGGGGGGATTAGCCGCTTCCTTGCCCTTCCCCTTGGCCGCCCTCGCCGCCGACATCTTAGGTGGTAGCATGATACATATTATTATATTATGGATATACTAAGAGGAAAATAATTAAGTGAGAGGAGGGAGATGGCGGCAACTGATAGCAGCCGAAGGTGAACAAAAGAGTAGCGGCCGAATAACTGCAACTTTTCTCGTGTTTAGAAGAAGCAGCAGTCATGGCGGCGATCTACGACAGTTGTTGTGGTGGTGTAAATTGTAAAATGAGTGGTATAAGAGCAATCCCAGCAGAGTTCTCAAAATTTTACTGTTAAATTTGCTCCTAAAGTTTCTCCTATATTATTTATATTCCCTATTTTACAAATGCATACAATAGTTCTCTTATTTTCTATTAATTATACTATAAAAATTGTGGGGCCAACTCAATTTGTGAGATATGATTGATTTAGGGAGGTGTAAATTTGAGAGAAGATTTAGGGAGGTGTAATATTTTTGTGATTTCTACCAATATGAGAAATCTGTTGGATGACCTTTTTATCCCATCTATTTATTATTAAAACGAATGCGCATTCGAGGCATCCCCTTAATTTTTGGTCATATGTGGCGCATCCTCCATTCGGTATTTCTATTTATCTTAAATTCTCATTTTATGAATTTTTATTCATATATTTTATTGTTTAATTAATATTTAATATAAATACATGGTAAGTTTCAAAAATTAATACTATATGGCACATATTCTATCATTATACATTATATATAACATGGTAATTAATATATGTCATATATTCTTAACAAAGGAAATGTCCTCTATATATTTAATCGTTTGTTTTTCTTATTTTTAACATGGTAAGTTTCGAAAAATTAAAATATGGCATATTGGATCAATAAAGATTTTACATTTACTTATATCAAATAGAGAATTGTGCGAATAGGGATAACTACGGTCATAATTATCTGCATTGATTTATCTATTGTAACAATTGTTATTCATATTATGTTCTATTGTTATTCATATTGTGTTCTATCTTAAATTTTTATTTTGAGCATGTTTTATTTATACAATCTATTGAATAGTATAAATCCCACATGATCCACATCCACATCGCTTTTCAATAAGACTCAACTCTTAGAAAATCTATATAAATACTCAAAGTTAATATGCATTTCTCATCCCGAAATTGGTTTGCACAATCAATTTTAATTTGGCTAATTAATTAGTTGGCCAAAAAAATAGTTTTATTTTTATTGAAAAATTGATTTCATCAATAATTAAGTTGTCAATATTAATTTGTTTAATTTGATAAAAGATTAATTTGGTGTAAATAAAAAAACAATATAAAATTATTATTTTTATTATCTATTACTAATACGAAAATAAAACTGCCCCATCCACGGTGCTCTGTTCAGATTTTCCTTTATTCTGGTAATTTGTCTAATTTTAATTCATATATATTCTAATTTTTATTAATTTCATATTCTTGAAATATCACATGTTTATCTATTAATCACATCTCAAATTTATCTTTCCCTCTATTTAATTCTTCTATTACACATATTAAAATAATAACAATTTCGGAATACATTCTTATAAATCCTTATTTTATACATTCTTAATTCATATATTATAATATATATATATATATATATATATTTCATATTATAAAATTGGCAAAGATTAGAGATATCGATTTAATTAGCATGAACCAACGAGACGGTTCAAATATACTTAAATAGAAGAATTTCTACTAATTTTAATTAATATTAACTTTGTTTAGATTTTTATTGAATAATTTAGCATAAACCAACGAGACGGTTCAAATAACATAGAAAGAAGGATTTTTACTAATTTTAATTAATATTACTTTGAAGATGTAAACATATTTTTTTTTTCGCATTTTGGCAAAGATTGGAGATATCGATTTAACATGAACCAACGAGACGATTCAAATATACTTAAAAAGGAAGGCTTTTTACTAATTTTAATTAATATTAACTTTGTTTATATTTTTATCGAGTAATTTAGAATAAACCAACGAGACGGTTCAAATAACATAGAAAGAAGGATTTTTACTAATTTTAATTAATATTACTTGTAGTGTACATATTTTTATCGAGTATTACTCAACGGATTTGAGACGAATATGTACAGTAAAGTCACTATTTTAACCGAGATTAGGACGAATATGTAGAAAAATTATAAATAAATTTAGATTTAGAAAGTATACTCAATTCATTGTCATTCATAATTATAAATTTAGATACGTGAAATAAAATTAATTTGTTAAGTTTGATTAATAATTAATACGAACAATATCACAACTTCTAAATAAAATATAACATTATTTTTAAAATGTATACATATAAATTAAAACATAAAGTTATTTCCCGTCGAATTTCGACGGACTACTTACTAGTATTTGATAAAAAGAGAAGAAAATATTTGCCAATATTTTTAGAAAAAATATACTTCTTCTAATCCTAAAGAAGTAGAAATAATGAAGCATGCAGATTAAAAATGATCTAAAAGATCAAAATTTTAAATGAAGAGGGGAAAATCGAGAAACAATTTTCTTGAATTTAATTAGAAATTAAAGATTTTCATCTTCAAGATAATTTTCTATAACTACTAAGCGAATTACAATTAATAATTTTAATAATCTTTGATGGTCCCGGAACGAGGTCTTCGGTGTAGAGGGGGGGTGAATACACCAAAGAGGGATTTTTGAAAACGATTGACAAATTAAAAACAGAGTTGAGTGAGAGCTCAGTTATGAGTTCAGCTGACTTCTAAAGAAGGTGATCAGCTGGACTGATAACTCAGCTGGTTGTGCGGAAAGTGGTGGAAAGAAAAACTTAGCTCGTTCCCTTTACAAAAACCTCAGAAAAACTTAGTTTCAGTTTTCAGTTAAGCAGGTTTGAAACAAATGCAGCTGGCTGGGTCACACAGCCAGAGAACTTAAGCTTTGAAAACTTGTGCTGTGCAAATGCGGTTAGTTCTTTAAATATATAAAATGCAAAGACTGAATAAAGCAATAAAGAACACGGAAGTTTAACGTGGTTCGGAGAGAGAACTCCTACGTCCACGACCAGGTTTTAGCTGGTAAATCCACTAAGGATGACCACTTGGTTTATGAGTACCAAGCAACTTCGCAGCTCTACCTCAAGCTGTGTTCTAACAGTTTACGGGCACTGTAGAAGCCTATATCTTTTCAGTTTTCGGGTACTGAAAAACCTTACACTCGAATTTCGCGCTTCGAGAGGGCGTAACCTTGACCTAACCTTTTCTGGGTAAAGGAGGGTTTTGGTTTCCAACTTTGAACGAGTTCTTACAATGAAGAACTTTGGAAGATGAACTCGTTTAGATCTAGGCTTTGGATTTACTATGATTTCTGCCTATTGATCAGACGAAAAACTAAAGCAGTTTCTGAAAGTAAACACTTAAGAATTTAAGTGTTCTTCAAAGAGTTAGATAACTGCTAGAGAGCTTTTTAAAACTTGAGAGATTCAGAGATGTTGAAAGCTTGTAGAGAGTTTTTCGTGTCTGATTCTGAGGTTGAAGACTGGTATTTATAGGTAGAGATTCAAATCTAGCCGTTGGAGGAGCCGTTTGAATCTTACCTACTCTCTGATCTGTCGATCTGCCGTTGAGCGTATCTTCACCTGTCTTCATCACTGTGTCAGATCCTAGGTTCGCCTTTCTAGGATGCTGAGATGTCGATCCCTCATTGGTCGAGGTATATTGACTTCCTCTGACACCGGAATTTCTGTCTTTTGAGCTGGTTTTTGAATTTAGAGCTGGATTGGGTAAACTGACTTGAAGTGACGACTTCAGAGTTAGTTTCCTTTTTGTCTGCTCAGCTGACTCTCTTAGACTTGAGTCAGCTCAATTTATTCTGCTCCGTTGGATCTTCTTGGTTGGATCCACTCTTCTTTCTTGAGAGTCAGTCTGACTCAGCTCAGTCTTTGAACTCTGTTCAGCTAAGAAACCTTTCAGCTGACTTTGGGTCCAGCTGATTACTCAGCTGGGTCTTCTTTCGTCTTCAGCTTCCTTACCTGTAAACTTAGAAAATCTAAGGCTCAAACAAGCGAGCTGGTAAGCTTAACTTAGGTTTGTACATTCATCTACTAGATTGGAGATTAGTTGGGTTTTGGAATCTAATCAAAACTCTAGAATTTTCCCAACAATTTCCCCCTTTTTGATGATGCCAAAACCTAACTGAGAAAAACAACCTACTTCCCCCTAAATGAGAAAGTGGGTTTAAAAAAGATAAGAAAATTTCAGCAGAAGATTAAATTCAGAGTTCAGTGCCTGGACAAAGAGTTATTGTCATCAGGGTGAGCTTGAGAGCAAAAAACATTTCAGTTTATTAATCAACAAAGATGATTACATGAATTATAGGATTAACAAACTGAAAAATAGAAAAAAAAAATTAAATCCCAGTTGGCTGGGTCTTCATTTCTGCTGCTGCTGCTGATTCTTCAGTCTATCTTCTTCCAGCTGCTCATCTGTTCTTAACCTGTACCGGTTGAATATCATCTGTTCCAGCTTCCTGTATTCTTCTTCGTTGTTTACCTTGGAAATTTTTCTCCTGATTGCCCATCTATTTACTTCTGAGATAATTTTCGATTTGTCAGGAAGATGAGTTCCAGGTATCAGCGGAGGCTGGAGATGATACAGCTGGGGAGCACTGAATTGGATCTTTACGGTACTTGCAGCATTGAAGAATGCTTTCGCAGTCATCCTATCTTGATGAAAAAGCTCATTGAGATGCATCTTGAAAGCAACATCTGGGGGCGTATTAGGGTAAGCTCCCAGATAGTAGTAATCTTCAATGAACTCAAATTTTGTATGTTCCCAGTCGTCGTTTAACTCTTCTGGGATCCATTCATCTATTCTTCTCCAGTTCATCGGCATCTGAGACTTTTTCTTTGCTGCTCTTATGTTTGCTCTTTTCTTCTTCTGCTTCTTTTCTTCGGCATCGAGCAAACTTTCTTTCTTCTTTTGCTGTTCTTGAAATCTTTTCATCTCTTGCTTTTGTTGATTCACAAAGTTGCAGAGCTATTGAGTATCATTGAACTGTTCTGGCGTGGCTCCACTAGCTTTGGCAAGAGGGATGATCATTTTGCTCCATTTTCCTTTCCGTCCAGCTGGTTCTTCTGCATCCAGCTCAGCAACAACTTCATCAATCTCAGACTGCATCACTTGGATTTCGACTTCAGCTACAGCTTTCCCTTTGCCCGTCCTTGATGTTTTTCTCTTGTCATTACCTTCCCCCTTTTTGGCATTATCAACAAGAGCGGAGGAGAGGTTGACAACTGTCTCATTCAGTTGGGCCAGGGCTTTGTCAATATTAGCAATCTTGGCTGAGTTGTCTGCTGTAACGAGATTGAGCTGTGTTGTGCTGTTGCTTCCAGCTTTGAACTGATTCTCCAGCTCCTTGTAGAGATTGAACAACTGGTGAATGTCAGTTCTGTTGGAGAGAGTCTGCTGTTGGAGAGCTTCCAGCTGGCTGGATAAGTCGTTGACGCTGCTTTCTAGTGGAGCTTGGAGGTTTGAGATGATCTTAGGGACTCTCTTCTCTAGATGATTTGTCTGATCAATTCGTTGAGAAACGAGAGATTGCTTGAGATCTTGACTGGTGCTTTCCTGTAGATTCTGGGCAAATCTGTGAACTTCATCAATGGACTGTCCATTACAATGAACTTGCCATTCTACAGCTGTGATGCGCAGAAGGTTGTCAACATCTGATTTGAGTCTATCATGGAATAGGATTTCCTCAACTTGTTTGGCGATCTCGTCCTTCATTACATCAGTAAGCACATTAGAATCCGTCTGGGTCTCGGATTCGACTTGGCTGGGTTTTACTGCCTCGATCTCGACCAGTGAACGAGTGTCATCGGCATCTGGACATTGTGGGGTAGCTTCGGTAGGCTCAACTATTGCATTAGTTGGCCCTTCGTCAATCATTATTGCCTCAGCTGTGTCGGCAGGGACAGCTTCCTTGGCAGTCTCAACTGGAACAATCCAGCTGAGATTGTGTAGGTAAGAGGTGGCTCTTGAGATGACCTCCTCAGAAGGTGGTACTTCATCCTGTTCAACCTTTTGGATGAGGATTTGGATCAGCTCGTCTTGATGCTCAAAAGCATCCTGAAGACTTCCAAATCCAAATATCTCTTGTAGAGCTGCTTCTTCGGCTTTGAGCTTATCAAAAGTGTAGAACTCCACAAGTTCTTCATTTGCGTACCAAGTAGACATCTTGGTAGCTAAATAAAATTTGAAGTCGCTGACGGCGACTAATGCGGCGGGTAGAGAAGCAAGAGAAGGAAATTGTTGCAGTGCGCTCTTTATTCCTTGAAGCCTGAGGTCCTCGAACCTCATGATAGTGGCAGCACGTGCAACGGCTCTGGGACTGAGGATTTCGATTTCCTCAGAGGAAGTGGGGCTAGATGGTTCAGCTTGGTTTTCATCATCCAACTGCAAAGGATCGTCAGCTGGATGGGGCTCTTTAGGTGAGCTGGATGCTGAGAATTGGGTGTGAGGAAGTTGGATGGTTTCAGGTACTGAAGAAGTAGGAGAGGACGCTGGGTAAGGTACCTGAAGATGAGGAGGAAGGAGAAGAGAGTGTTGTTGAGGAGGAAGGAGAAGAGAGTGTTGTTGAGGAGTTCCAGCTGATGTGAGATCAGCTGGAACGGGTTGTGAGGATGCTTGAAGAATTTGGCGAAGGGGAATAGCATCCTCTGGGTCAGGGTGGGGGACCACTACCTGTGGTTCTTTAGCTTCTCGTGATGCAATCACAAACTCTCTTCCTTGATATGAGCTGGATTCAGATCCAGCTGGCTTCTCTGCTGTCTCCTCAGCTGGCTTGCTGGCTGCCTTGAATTTGAGCTTCTTTTTGGCAGGAGGAGATACATCTGGCTGAGTTTCCTTCGGCTGCTTCCTTTTCCCTGCTTGAGAGGGAGAGACAGTCTGCTGCTTTGTCATCTTCTTCTTCCCTTCAGGGGCTGCTTTCTTCAACAAGTCAGAGAGCTGACTCTGCTTTTCAAAAAGAATTTTGGACACAGGAAACTCTTCTGTGTCGTGCCACTTGATTTGCCGTCCAGTGGTGTAGTGTTCTATTATGCACGCTACCTTGGTGTATAGATAGATTATCTCCCTACAGCTGTACCGGGTGAAGCTGTCATCTTCAAAATGAATCTTTTTCGACTCTTTCTCCAACTTTCCCATGAAGAAGGAAAACCAATCCACAGGATCATTCCTGAGGATGGCTATCATTGGTTTCAGTTTGGGTATGCTGATCTCTCCTTGAGATCCAGCGATACCGAGAATGCACTTCTGGGTGACATCCAGAAGTAGTCTGAACTTAGGCTTCAGCAGAAGCTTGGACATGCTCGCCCTGTAAGGTTCCGGTTTGAACAGCATCTGGTCCAGTTCAGTCTGGATTTCTTCTCTGGTGTAGTTGTCTGAGGAGCGGTCCCCAAGAGTCTTTAGGCCGAACAGCTTGCTCAACATCCGGTTGATGTTGATGTCGACATCCCAAGGAGTTGTATGCCCTGTCTTTTCCTTGAGATGTAGAGTGATGTTGGAGCGAAGACGTTCATCTCTGTTTGTCATCTCCATGAAGAATTCTGCCACTTCCCGGCGGAAGATGTTCTTCGGTCTTGCAGTCGCCCATTGCAGTAGACCGGCTTTCTCGATGAGATCCAACACCTTCTGGAACTCTGAGTTCTTGTAATTCTTGAGAGTTAGGCAACTCTCAAAGTGAAGCTTTGACATGAGATTCTCAGACTGGTTCGCTCCTGGTGTTATCTTCTTTGGTGCCATGATCTTTTTCTGTATTAAAGAGTTAGAAGATACAAGGGAAAGGTGTTTTGCAGAAAGATAAACAAGAACTTGTTATATAAAATTTCAGAGATAAGGAAGAAACTATGGCGACGATTTGCATATCTTTGATATATATATATATATATATATATATATATATCAACTGTCTATTTTGATGAACGGTTGAGATCTTGACATCCGACTTTAAGATCTGCGGCTGGGAGAAATTTGCGCTACACGTTAAGTGACGTGCGTAAATAGAGTGTATGTCACGCGCGCGAGAGGTAGTCAAAACGTTCTGACTTCTGCCTCGACTTTCCCGAGCTACAGTACCCTGCATGCTTTTCATTAAATGCGATGAGATTCGATTGGATGGATGGCTTATTGACTAATCCATCTAAGGAATGTCTGGGTATTTGAATTAAATTCAAATAATTTTATCCTTAAATAGCATATTCCTCAGGGAAATAAATGAAAGACTGCAAACCTGTCAGCTGATCTTTGTAGTCAGCTGATACCTCGGCTGTGTTTCTTTATGTTGAGTTTCTCCTTCAGTTTTATTATCCAGCTGAGCTAGCTTCTCCCTCAGCTGGTTTCCCTTCTTGAATTGAGTTAACAAACCGACTAGGTCTGGATTCTTCCAACTTGATAACCCAAAGGTATCCGGCTGAGTCTTATTCTCCCTCAGCTGGATGAAGTTCCTTCATCTGGATTAAGCAATCCAAGCAATCCACACAACATTTTGAATCTTGCTTCCATCAGAGGCTTTGTTAAAATGTCAGCTCGTTGGATATCTGTGTGAATTTTCTCAACAATGACATCTTTCTTTTCCACGTGATCTCTGATGAAGTGATGTCGAACGTCAACATGCTTACACCTTGTGTGAAGGACTGGATTTTCAGATATTGCAATAACACTTGAGCTATCACAGAAGATTGGAACTTGACCATTTTTCACTTCATAGTCATCCAGCTGATGCTTCAGCCAGAGAATTTGAGAGCAGCAGCTTCCAGCTGCCATATACTCCGCTTCAGTTGTAGATGTAGCGACACACGTCTGTTTCTTTGAAAACCATGATATCAACTTGCTTCCTAGGAACTGACATGTTCCTGAAGTTGATTTTCTGTCTAATCGATCTCCAGCAAAGTCTGAGTCTGAGTATCCAGTCAGCTGCAAATTATCTTCAGCTGGATACCATAACCCAACGCTCTGAGTACCCTTTAGATATTTGAGAATATTCTTGACTGCTTGCATATGTGCCTCCTTAGGATCAACTTGAAATCTGGCATATACTCCGACTGCAAATGCTATATCTGGGCGGCTAGCTGTGAGATACAGCAGGGAACCAATTATCCCTCTGTATTTGCTGGGATCCACTGGTTTTCCTTCGGTTTCAGGTTCAATCTTCCAGTTGGTATTCATAGGGATCTTCACCGTTTTGCTGGATTTAATTCCATATTTGGCGATCAAGTCTTTCACGTACTTGGATTGATTTATGAATATTCCTTCTGCTGATTACTTGACTTGAAGTCCTAGGAAAAAACTCATTTCTCCCATCATCGACATTTGGAATTGTTTTGACATCATCTTTCCAAATTTTTCACATAAGTCAGTTGATCTTGAGCCGAAGATAATGTCGTCCACATAAATTTTGACAACTAATATATCTTCACCTAGTTTGATGGTGAAGAGGGTTCTGTCGACTGAATCTTTCTTGAATCCTTTGGATACAAGAAATCCTGATAGAGTGTCATACCAAGCTCGAGGTGCTTGCTTCAGACCATAAAGCGCCTTCTTTAGCTTGTAAACTTTGTTTCCTTCTACTTCAAATCCTGGAGGTTGTTCTACGTAGACATCTTCTTTGATTTCCCCATTCAGAAATGCACACTTCACGTCCATTTGGTATACTTTGAATTTGTGATGTGCAGCGTATGCAAGGAATAATCTGATGGCTTCCAATCTTGCTACTGGAGCAAATGACTCTTCAAAATCTATTTATTCTTGCTGTGTATAACCCTTGGCGACTAATCTAGCCTTATTTCTGATTATTACTCCAAGAGTATCCAGCTTGTTTTTGAATATCCATTTAAGTCCTATTATTTTGACTCCTTTTGGTCTATCGACCAGTTCCCAGACGCAGTTTCTGAGAAATTCATTCAGCTCTTCTTGCATTGCATTTGTCCAGGGCACGCTCTTTAAGGCTTCGAGTATTGTTTGAGGCTCTGGAACTTGAGCTACATAACACGCCATGAGAGCTGTGTCGTCTTCGTAGACGGTCAGTTCTAGCTCTACTGAGACTTGAGCTTCATTAGCTGCTTCTTGTGGATTTGATGATGGATTTTGAGCAATTGAATTTCTTGTTCTAAATCTGTCTGATGGTTCTCCAATGATTGCTGAAGCCGGATGATCTTCGATCCATCTTCGCCTTCTTCTAATTTCTTCTTCTAGCTCATTGATGCTTGTTGTTGCTAAGTCACGTCTTTCTTGGAGATGTTCTGGAGTCATATCCTGAGACTCGTTCTGATTTGGATTAGAATTAGATTGATCTTGAGGCGTAGACTGAGTGAATTCAGCTGGAGAGGGAGCTGGGAAGTCAGCTGGGTCTTGATTTCCAGCTGGCGGCATTTCTCATTGGTCTGATACTGGGGATCCCTCTGGATTTTCAGCAGGTTGATTTGCCTCTGCTGAATTGATTTGAGATTCTCCTGGTTCATCATCCCAAATCAATGGTTCGGCTAGATTCCGGATTCGAATTTCTTGAGATCTTGTTTGAGCTGGATCGGTGTTTGATGTTCCAACTGTGTTTCTTTGTTTGATCGACTCTCTGAATTCGAAAGATGTTTCATCAAAGGTGACATGAGGGGTCACTTCGACTGTTTGTGTTCTCCTGTTGAAGACTCTGTAAGCTTTACTTACAGCTGAGTAACCAAGGAATACTCCTCGGTCAGTTTTGGCGTCGAACGTCTTCAGCTGGGTTTTCTCATTAATTAGGATATGGCATTTTGAACCGAAAACCTTGAAGTACCCGATGAAGGGTTTCCTATTATTCCATAGCTCGTACGGAGTCTTTCCTTGTCTGGATGTGAGTAGCGATCTATTCTGAGTGAAGCAAGCTGTGTTGATTGCTTCAGCCCAGAATTTCTTTGGAATGGCTGAGCTTGCTAACATTGAGGTAGCTGCTTCTTTGAGTGTTCTGTTCCTCCTCTCAGCTACACCATTCTACTGAGGTGTACGTGCGTAGGTTTGATGTTGTACTCCGTTCTTCTCACAATATTCATATATAGTTTCATTCAGAAACTCAGTTCCTCGGTCTGATCTAATCGAGATAATTTTGCATTCCTTTTGAGTCGTCAACCTTTCCAGCAGGGCCGGCAGCTTGGATCTTGTTTCGCTTTTCTGGTACAGGAATGAAACCCATGTGAACTTGGAGAAGTCATCCACTACGACCAGAGTGTATTTCCTGCCGTTGAAACTCGCTGGTGTTACTGGACCAAAAAGATCCATGTGAAGGAGTTGAAGAACTCGATCAGTTGAGGGCGTCGGCTTGAGAGAAAATGAAATCTTTGTTTGTTTTCCTTGTTGACAAGCACTGCAAATATGACTCTTGTCATAAACTTGATCTGGAATTCCATTAGCGAGCTGATTTCTAGCCAGCTTGTTAATTGTCTTGAAGTTGAGATGATTCAGCCGTCTGTGCCACAACCAGCTGACTTCATTGCTGCTTTTTGATACAAGACATGTGTCTGGAGGGCTGCTATTCCAGTCAGCAAAGTATATGTTTGCTTCTCTTTTCCCTCTCAGTAATACCTGCTTGGTTTCCCTGTTTTTCACTGTACATCCCTGTGCATCAAACTTGACAGAAAAACCATTGTCGCAGAATTGACTAATGGAAAGCAAGTTATGTTTTAATCCTTGTACATATGAAACGTTAGATATTTTAACATTGTTGGTTTCAAATGTACCGTAACCTTTGGTTAAACCTTTGGAGTTGTCACCAAACGTTACTTGATGGCCTGGACGCTCTTCGTATTCTTGGAGTAGATGCTTCAGATGAGTCATGTGCTTTGAGCATCCGCTGTCCATGTACCACAGTGTTCTCATTGATTCCTCTATGATGCGTCTTTCTCTTGCAGCCTGTCACAGAAATCAAAATTTAGGTCCCCAGTTGTGATTGGGTCCTTATGGGTTAGTTAGAGATCCCTTTACGATCCAGATTTGTTTGATGACTCTGATTGGATCATTTGTTCTGATAATTCTCCCAGCTGTGTCTATGAACACGTTCTTTGTGTTCTTTGTTTGACTCTGTTGGCTGGGTCTTGATCTCTGTCGTCTCCCAGCTTGATTTCTTGATTGTTCAGTTCTTCTTTGGTTTTCAGCTGAGTGTGAGACATTTCTTTGTCTCTGTCTCTGCTGTCTAACTTGGTATCTCGGCTGGACTTGATAATCCAGCTGGTAATCATATGACTGATATCCAGCTGGATATCTTTTCTGATATCTTGGTTGATATCTTGCCACTTGCTGCTGATGATGTCGGTGTCGATGTTGTCCAGCGTCATTCCTTCGTTGTGGTTGAATCCAATATTGTTTAATTTGTGCCTGGGGTTGCCTTACAGCTTGTCTTCTAGGACCTTGCTGTGTTTTCTGTTTCTCAGTCTGTTGTGCAGCTGGAGTTGGATTCTCTTTTGCTTTCACAAAAGTTACCTTGGTTCCACTTGTAGTTGCAACATTTGTTAAATCCTTAGACCCATCATAACCCAATCCCGTCTTTAATGCTGCTGGTCGTTGTACACTAATTATTTCATCCATCGTTGATGTAGCTTTGATAAGTGCTACCAGCTTTGTGGTTAGTGTGTCTTCTGACCTTTTTAGTTCCAAGATCTCAGCTGACTTTCTGTCTGACTCAGCTGTGGATTTTTCCAAGTTGTCCACCAGCTACTTTTTCTCATAGTAGAATTCCTTCATCAGCTGATCCTGTTTGACTATCTTTTCGTTGAGCGACACTATTTTCTTTTGGTAGTGTGGCATCGCCGCTTCTGATGCTTCTTTCTTTTTCAGTTCTACCTTCAGCTCAGCATTTTCACACATTATGACATCAAGAATTTCTTGTAAATCCTTGAAGTCATTCATGACTTTCTCCACCAGATTCCAATCAGGTTGTCCTTCTGATTCAGAGACCTGCGTAGAGTGTTCGTGTGATGGTGATGGGTTAGATACGTCCTGAGTTTTAGAAGTTACCTCATCATCGTCGAGTCCGTCTGTCTGTCCCATGAAGCAAGTATCCCAGTCTTGATCATCACGGGCCATGAGTGCATCTTCCTCTGAGTCTGAGAAAGGCATGTCATCATCTATTTTGTTACACTCGGACTCTTCATCAGCTATATATGCTCTTCTTCTGTCAGCTGCCTTAGCTTTCAGAAGATCTTTTTCCTTCTTTGACAGTTTGGGACAGTCCTGCTTGTAGTGTCCCGGCTCTTTGCAATTGAAACAACCTTCCTCTGTCCGTTTTGAGGAGTCAGCTGGCTTTTCATCAGCTACAGCGTACTTGTCTCTATACGTCTTGGCGAATTTTTTGTATTTGCCTTTGCTGGTATTGAGTCTGTTGTAATTTTTCACCAACATGGCAATTTCTTCGAGTAGCTCCTCTTTGCTCATATCCTTTTTGTCCTTCTTCTTCTTGGAGGACTCAGCTGACTTGACATGAGCTAACTTTTCAGAGTTGACTCTGAACGCTATTTCTTTTGGAGCTGGGGTGAGTTCTCCTTCATTCTGTCTACTTGAAGACTCTTCTTGGGTGATTTTCAAGTTGTATTCGTTGGCTTTTAAGAGTGAGAACAACCTTTCTGTAGATAGATCACCCAAGTCACTTCGACTTTGGTGAACTACTTTGTAAGTGTTCCATTCAGCTGAAAGAACCTTTAAATTCTTTTCCCGCTGGGTGTATTTCCCAGTTCTGATTGTCTCTATCTCGACGACTATGTTTGAGAACCTTAGCTCCATCGCTTCGATGGACTCGTTGGCTAGCTGCTTAAAGTTGTCGAATTTTTGGCAAGCTATTGTGAATTTGTTTTCTTTGATCTCTTCTGACCCTTCACATAGCTTGGCAAGTGTTTCCCACATCTCTTTGGCTGTCTCGCACTTGATAATCTTACTCAGGTAGGCGTTTGAGACTGTTGATGAGATGGTGTTCCTTGCGAAGCTGTCCAATCCAGCTTGCTTTCGCTCTTCTGAAGAGTATTCCTTCTTTGGTTTGAGAATTGGCTGGTATGCTGGTTGTCCTCCATCATGAGCCGGTACGAGTTCATTTCCTTGCTTATAAATGAGGATGAGTCCGTCTGTAATGACGTCCCACATCATGTCGTGATGCGCACACAGGAAGCTTTTCAATCTGAATTTCCAGATTGCATAATCATCAACTGAGAAGGTGGAAAGATTCCTGTTAAGATAAGAATCCATGAAGAGATGTACACGATGCACTAGTATGAGTTTTTCTGAAAAACGGATCTGTTCAGTTGACCACTGACACAGAGTTTCAAGACAAATCTCTTGATTCAGAAATAGAGGTCGTTTGAACCACTGCTCTGAAACCAATTGATGGTCCCGGAACGAGGTCTTCGGTGTAGAGAGGGGGTGAATACATCGAAGAGGGATTTTTGAAAACGATTGACAAATTAAAACAGAGTTGAATGAGAGCTCAGTTATGAGTTCAGCTGACTTCTAAAGAAGGTGATCAGCTGGACTGATAACTCAGCTGGTTGTGCGGAAAATGGTGGAAAGAAAAACTTAGCTCGTTCCCTTTACAAAAACCTCAGAAAAACTTAGTTTCAGTTTTCAGTTAAGCAGGTTTGAAACAAATGCGGTATTTGGTGTCACACAGCCAGAGAACTTAAGCTTTGAAAACTTGTGCTGTGCAAATGCGGTTAGTTCTTTAAATATATAAAATGCAAAGACTGAAAAAGCAATAAAGAACACGGAATTTTAACGTGGTTCGGAGAGAGAACTCCTACGTCCACGACCAGGTTTTAGCTGGTAAATCCATTAAGGATGACCACTTCCAAGCAACTTCGCAGCTCTACCTCGAGCTGTGTTCTAACAGTTTACGGGCACTGTAGAAGCCTATATCTTTTCAGTTTTCGGGCACTGAAAAACCTTACACTCGAATTTCGCGCTTCGAGAGGGCGTAACCTTGACCTAACCTTTTCTGGGTAAAGAAGGGTTTTGGTTTCCAACTTTGAACGAGTTCTTACAATGAAGAACTTTGGAAAATGAACTCGTTCAGATCTAGGCTTTGGATTTACTATGATTTCTGCCTATTGATCAGACGAAAAACTAAAGCAGTTTCTGAAAGTAAACACTTAAGAATTTAAGTGTTCTTCAAAGAGTTAGATAACTGCTAGAGAGCTTTTTAAAACTTGAGAGATTCAGAGAGGTTGAAAGCTTGTAGAGAGTTTTTCGTGTCTAATTCTGAGGTTGAAGACTGGTATTTATAGGTAGAGATTCAAATCTAGCCGTTGGAGGAGCCGTTTGAATCTTACCTACTCTCTGATCTGTCGATCTGCCGTTGAGCGTATCTTCACCTGTCTTCATCACTGTGTCAGATCCTAGGTTCACCTTTCTAGGATGCTGAGATGTCGATCCCTCATTGGTCGAGGTATATTGACTTCCTCTGACACCGAAATTTCTGTCTTTTGAGCTGGTTTTTGAATTTAGAGCTGGATTGGGTAAACTGACTTGAAGTGACGACTTCAGAGTTAGTTCCCTTTTTGTCTGCTCAGCTGACTCTCTTAGACTTGAGTCAGCTCAATTTATTCTGCTCCGTTGGATCTTCTTGGCTGGATCCACTCTTCTTTTCTTGAGAGTCAGTCTGACTCAGCTCAGTCTTTGAACTCTGTTCAGCTAAGAAACCTTTCAGCTGACTTTGGGTCCAGCTGATTACTCAGCTGGGTCTTCTTTCGTCTTCAGCTTCCTTACCTGTAAACTTAGAAAATCTAAGGCTCAAACAAGCGAGCTGGTAAGCTTAACTTAGGTTTGTACATTCATCTACTAGGTTGGAGAACAGTTGGATTTTGGAATCGAATCAAAACTCTAGAATTTTCCCAACAATCTTAATAAATAATGAATTTTCATCGATTTTCGACGAGTTGCATACTAATTTTTTTTTATTTTAATCTAAATTTAGAGTTAATGATGATTTTGAGAGAAGTGCTGGGAATGTTCTAAGGTTCTATTTTTCGGATTTCGAGCGTGAGAGTGAAAGAGGAGAGAGAAGTTGTTTTATGTTCTAATTGGGCCAGCGGGTTGGTCTAGTGTTTTTATTTAATGGGTGGTTCAAGGCCTATAAGTTTGGGCTTCCAATATTAATCCATGCATTTCAAACGATTTAATTTTTTTTCTTTTGAGGGGTCAAACGTTTTAATTCAATAAATGTTGATTATTTATAATGATGAGAAATTATTATACCCACTTTTTTTTTTTGAGGGAATTACACCCATTTTTAATAATTTATTAGTAGAGATTTACGTGCAACGCAAGTATAACATCTTACCTAAAATCATTAATTTTTTACAAATCATTACATATTTGAAGATAAAAAAAATCTTTAAAAGTTATTATACTTTAATTAATTAATCACTTCAACAAAAGGGTGATAAGAAAGTATAAAGAGTAAACCTTACAAGAAACAGATTTAATATATATCAATTGTTTTGTTTTTTTTTGTTTTTTGAATGAATATATATGTCAATTATATATCCTATTAGCTGTAAAATTTTCCAAGTTATATGGTGGCGATAAAGATCATTTATTATATAATAGAACTAACTAATCTACTTAAGTCATTTTAAAACTTTAAACAAAAACCCATGTTATATTTTCCCAACAAAGTGGAAAAGTTGCTCCTATATGGTATAGTCATTCATCTAAGACTTTTGTTCAAAAAAAAACAAAAAATCCATCTAAGATGCAAAACTGTATGAACATAGCATAGTTTTTTTTTCTCTCGTCTTGAATTCCACACAATGTTCATCCTGTTGTTCCTCTATTTAATCTTCAACCTTTTCCAATCTTTTAAAAAATATAAATTACAATAATTTATCTTCTCAAGGTTTTCTCAAACTCATGTAAGAGAATAATTAATATATTCTTGCTTCTTTAGAAATTTATATATTAAGTCTAGCTCTTCAAAGAACAATTTGCTTATCCTCTAATTTGAATTTCAAGGCCTGCAAGTATTTGAAATTTTGAATATGAAAAAAAAAAGAAAAACTCTACTCTTAAAAGCACGATGAGAATATAGCTACTTGTGCAACGTGAACTTCGTGTTATAAGTTAGTTTGATTATTTTAATATAGCACATCGTTCGAGAATTTCAATTATAGTTAACAAAAAAATATTTAAATTAGCTTGTAATATACACTATAAAAATATTCTTCCAGCTATCTATTACTAATACGAAAATAAAGATGCCTCCTCCACGGTGCTCCGTTCAGATTTTCCTTTATTCTGATAATTTGTCTAATTTTAATTCATATATTATATATATTCTAATTTTTATTAATTTCATATTCTTGAAATATCACATGTTTATCTATTAATTACATCTCATATTTATCTTTATATTCTAATTTTTATTAATTTCATATTCTTGAAATATCACATGTTTATCTATTAATTACATCTCATATTTATCTTTCCATCTATTTAATTAATTTCTTCTATTACACATATTTAAATAATAACAATTTCGGAATACATTCTTATAAATCCTTATTTTATACTTTCTTAATTCATATATAATATATATATATATATTTAATATTATAAAATTGGCAAAGATTAGAGATATCGATTTAATTAGCATGAACCAACGAGACGGTTCAAATATACTTAAAAAGAAGAATTTCTACTAATTTTAATTAATATTAACTTTGTTTAGATTTTTATTGAATAATTTAGTATAAACCAACGAGACGGTTCAAATAACATAGAAAGAAGAATTTTTACTAATTTTAATTAATATTACTTTGAAGATGTAAACATATCTTTTTCCGTATTTTGGCAAAAATTAGAGATATCGATTTAACATGAACCAATGAGACGGTTCAAATATACTTAACAACGAAGGATTTTTACTAATTTTAATTAATATTAATTTTTTTTATATTTTTATCGAGTAATTTATAATAAACCAATGAGACGGTTCAAATAACATAGAAAGAATGATATTTAATATTATAAAATTGGCAAAGATTATAGATATCGATTTAATTAGCATGAACAAACGAGACGGTTCAAATACACTTAAAAAGAAGAATTTCTACTAATTTTAATTAATATTAACTTTGTTTAGATTTTTATCGAATAATTTAGCATAAACCAACAAGACGGTTCAAATATAAAGAAGGATTTTACTAATTTTAATTAATATTACTTTGAAGATGTAAGCATATTTTTTCAGCGTTTTGGCAAAGATTAGAGATATCGATTTAACATGAACCAACAAGACGGTTCAAATATACTTAAAAAGGAAGGATATTTACTAATTTTAATTAATATTAACTTTGTTTATATTTTTATCGAGTAATTTAGAATAAATCAACGAGACGGTTCAAATAACATAGAAAGAAGGATTTTTACTAATTTTAATTAATATTACTTGGAGTGTTCATATTTTTATCGAGTATTACTCAACGGATTTGAGACGAGTATGTACGGTAAATTCACTATTTTAACCGAGATTAGAACGAACATGTAGAAAAATTCTAAACAAATTTAGATTTAAAAAATACATAATAAATGAATATTCATTGGCATTCCTAATTATAAATTTAGATACGTGAAATAAAATTAATTTGTTAAGTTTAATTAATAATTAACGCGAACAATATCACAATTTCTAAATAAGATATTTATTTTTAAAATGTATACATATAAATTAAAATATAAAGTTATTTCCCGTCGAATTTCGACGGGCTACTTAGAGCATCTACAATGGCGGTCGAAGGGCCCGGTCGCTGGCCCAACGACCGCCCCCCTCCAGTCGCACCCGTTGTAGCAACCTGGTCGGTCGCACCCCAGGTCGGGCTTGCGCCCGAGGTTGCGACCTGGGACGTGTTATTTTATTAATTTTTTTTTCTGTTGCAATTAAAAAAAAATTATAATGCAACGGCTAAAAACGGCTAGTTTTTTTATTTTTTTCCCACATTTTCTACTTATAAATACCACATCTTATTACACTTCAAATCACACATTTTCTACCTACAATCTCTATCTTCTTCCATTTCCATCTTCCTCCATTTTATTTCACAAATTATCATTTCTTAATCAAAAAATGGGTGACAAAGATGCTCAATTCAACAATTGGTTTGGGTATCAACAACCGAGCGGGTTCCCGTATATGCAAAATTCTCCGCAATCCAACGAGCCATCCCCCAATTCTATCCCGCAACGTAAACTATTCTCCTCATCGCCCTCGCCTGGTGGCGGTTTTCAACCTTTCTCCTCCTCGCCCGGTGGCTGTTTTCAACCTTTCTCCACGCCGCACGGTGGCGGCTTTCAATCTTTCTCCACGCCGGCCGGTGCATATCTTCAGTTTCAATCTTTCAACTTGAACGACGACGACGACGACGATGATGAGCAAGAAGAAGTGGAAGAGTAGCAAAATTCTCCTCCACCGTCGCCGCCTCCAACAAAGGGGAAAGGAAAGGGAAAAAAGAAGGCGACAACAACCTCCGGTACAACGAGGGGAAAATATGTCAATTATTCCAACGACGAATTGGAGTGCCTCGCCCGGTGCTACGTGGACATCGGTCTTGACCCCATCGTCGCCAATAATCAGAAGCTAGGTGAATTTTGGCGGCGAATTGGAAGGCGCTACAATGACATACGGCCTGAAGGCACACCGGCGAGGGATTCCGAACATCTTCGGCAGGCGTGGAAACGAGCAAAGAAGGAAATTTTAATATTCTATGCCGAATACGTAAAAGCACAGAGGGCGCATGGAAGCGGGCAAAGCGACCTCGATCTCATCCACTTGGCTGAGGATGGCTTCTACAGGGAAACGAAGAAGAATTTCAATAAACATAAGCCGTGGGCGGTAGTCAAAGATCTGCCCAACTTCATCAATCCAGACGTCCCGACACAACCGGCGAAAAGAACGAAGAATCGAGAGGACGGGAGCTACACAAGCCATTCAAGCAATCCGAGCTGGCCGAGCAATCCGAGCAATCCGAGCAACGCTGAATCTGCAACCGAGGAGTCTTCGAGGATTTCCCAACCACTGGGACAGAAGTCGGCCAAAAAAGGAAAGGGAAAGGGCAAGGCTGTGGACGTCCAAGACGACAAACTCGAGCGCATCACTCAAGAAATTAGAGAGATCAAACGCTCATCTGAATTAGGGACCGCCTACGATATCTACACGAGGCCAACGAAAGATATGGACCCGGATGTATTGGAAAATCACCGCAAAGTTTCCATGTTGCTCGAGAAGAAATGGGGTTTTGGTCAGTAGGATATTTCGTAGTATTTAATTTTTCGTTTTTAAATTCCAAATTGTATTGTAATTTTCCAATGTTTCAAATATAATTTAGTTATTTCTTAATTATTTCGTAATATTTTAATTATCATTATTTTTATTATTCAAAATAAATATAAAACATAAAAATAATATTAAAATATAATTAAAATAATGAAAGACCTAGGTCAGAGACCGGGGTGAGAGACCTATCCCATTGTGGCTGATTTAGAGACCGGTCTCTCAAACATTGAGGTCCCACAAAAAGTGCATAAAGTATTCTAAAATATTGGGAGACCTACCTCTTTGGGTAGGTCTCCCATTGTGGGTGCTCTTACTAGTTAATATAAAGTTATAACCAAGAGATGGACAAAATTAATGTACACGATAAAAAATACAACAACAAATTCAAATACTATATTCCCTCTGTCCCCCAAAAGTGTTGTGTACTTTTGATTTGTTGTGAAGTGTAAAATATTAGTTTAATCATACGGAGAGAATATTAGGTATTAATGCTATTATAATTAGAGTCGAATTAATCTATCATCTAATTAGAGACAAATTAAAATTATCCTTAAGTCGGTTGTATAATTTCGAATTAACCATTCTCTGCCTCTCAAAAAGATCCTATATAAAAAGAAAACATCCTTTATTTTAAGCTTAAAAAATGAGTCTTTGATATTGAATGACAAATGTTACCTGAGTTAGTAATTTTGATTTGTACTCAAACATATTAACACATGTGCCCGTAAAAACTCCAATAATTCTTTCGTCTTGGTTTTACGTATATCTTAATGAACTACTCTCTTTGTTCTCAAATAAGTGTTACGAACCGCCAAAAAAGATAATGGATAAAATGACGTATTTTATCCTAATTACTGCATAAAAAACTAAAAAAGTTAACAATTTGTCAACATTTTATTTCTTCTTCCCCAAAATTAAATCTCGGATAAACATGGATGTACTCTAGCCTCTAGGATTCAAAAGATTCCTTTATTAACTGAGATAAAATTTTACTAATATAATTAAAATTTATAAAATAATTGTATTTTATAATAATTAAATTACACCATTTAAATTTACAAAATAAGTATGTTTTATAATAATTAAATTACACTATTTTCTGTCTCAAAATCTATCAGTTGGTAATTAATTTACATGTGTATGGAATAATGGAGGTTGTAATTTATAGAGTAGGTGGTGGAAGAGTTTCAATTAGGAGAAGGATTCATATATATGTGAGGAGTTTATATGTAAGTTGAATTAGAATATGAATTTAATATAGATTTACAATATTGTCGTTAAAATAAATATAATAAGAGGGGATATATTAGATGCGAATTTTGTATGAATCCGCTATTTTATAATAGGTATATTGTACATATTATAAAAATAATATGTAAGAACCTTCCCAAGTTTACTAGAATACCCTAATATCACCCACATACACTTCTGTTAATAACTGTAGTTAATTTCTTAAATGAATACCAAATTCAATTTGCACAGTGTAATAAGATGTTTCACAATCTCTTGTAAACATATTTTCAGTTAAACTGGGGGATCGAATAGAATTACCAGAAAGAGATAGAAAGACGCACCAATCTTCTCTTCAAAATACATTAAATGTCCGACACCATAAAACCTTATTACATCATTTAAAGGTCAAACAAACAACTTAGATTATCTCAAAATGGACAATAAAATGTTTACTTTCTAGTTTCTATGTATATTCTTAATTATATGCGTCCATATTATTTTGTAGTGCCGATTTTCTTATAGAATAAATATAGCTGGCTATAATATGGCCATCCATAATACCCTTAAAATTTTAAAAAACCGGTCGGTTTAATTTGAACCGGTTAGGAATTTTTTTTACTAATATGTCCCTGTATTATTTTTAACATAGATTGTCCTACTTAAATTTGAAAATATTTTCTTTTATATATTTGGTAATAAGATTATCCTACTTTAATTTGAAAATATTTTCTTTTATAAATTTGGTAACAAAATTATTAAATTGATATAAAAAATATTATAAAAATATAATCCAAGAAAAAGAAGGATCACGTATATTGCATAAAAATTGGCCCCCAGGTTCTTAAAAAGAAAAAGAAAACGTGATCATCTACAGATTTCAATTCCAGTAGCTCCAACTAAGTCTCCCATAGATGAATATCACCATCTTATGCATGATTTATTCGGTGACATAGTCTTTACGAACACAACCCCTCATACAAAATTATTTCAGTCAAATTTTCTGCTTTGTTTTTTGAAAATGAAACGTAACACTTCTCCAATTCGCACCACCCCCAACAAGACATGCAACCGCATCGTGAAACCTACTCATTCTCCTTCTCCGAGAAGCTTACAAATTCTTTACAAATCGTTGCTCAAGGAGAAAAGTGTTGTGAAAGAAAAAAAACACGTCTTGGAAGAAGAAATACATCAGATTTTCTCACGTATTTGTTCTGTCAATGGTGGTGAACTTGTCATTGGTTAAATCTCCTCGAGAATTATCCCCTACCTAAGTTGTACGACATCTTTCTTGATGTTAAACGGTCGTTTTTCACCATGAATAATGAGGATGAGTTCGCTCTGAAGTCCCCAATTTCGTTGATCGAGATCACAGATGACTCTAGCAATTAGATGTTCTTGTTTTTTGCTAGTTTTTTTCGTCGGTCAGTTTTTGGTCTTTCTATGTTAGTTTCTTTTATTTCTAATCGAGTCAAGCGTACGTTGTTTGCTGTTTCATATGTTACCGTATCGGGTTAGCCAAAAAAATTATTTTTTGGCATATTAAGTCAATGGAATAATTATTATTAATTGAGTTTGTGTTTCTTAAATATAGTTTATCTCCATTATGTTCATTATTGATTTTCTAATCGATCGGTGCATGATAGCTTTCATACTCGTACTGTAAATGCAATCGCTTTCCCTATTGGTTTGGTTTTAAAGCAAGAACTGCAATCGCAGGAACTCCTTTTGTTCAAGAAAGGCGCATTTCACAGCTATATAAAATGAAAAAAGTCAGATCTATAACATACGCTTGCAACCTTCAACAAACGCTTACGGTATTCCATGCCATCTATCCGATTCACAGAAAAGAGAAATATTTATTATATATAATCGCGACAAAAATCATAACACGTGAATCTTATATTACATTACATTTGATGGAGGTTCTAAACGCACTTCAATTTCACCATGTATGATTAATTAATCAATTAAATCACCCAACAACAAACGCAGAAAAGAAAATATTAATGCGCGCAGACGACGACGACGATGACGACAACAATGACTTAAAATTAATCTCAAACATCATCCGGATGGAGGTCCATCTCATCCAAGTTGAGATATTGATCGATTTCTAGGTCGACGTCGTCGTCGTTGTCGTCGTTGTCCATCAATGAGTTCTGTTGGGGGTGAGGTGGGGCCAGTACTGAGGGGTGCGGTTCTTCAGCTCTTGGTTGATGAACTGGTTCATCTTCATCTGCATTAGTCTCTCCTGATAAAACTCAATGTTGTACGGTTTCGGGGCTGAGCCCGAAACCTGCATCTCACTTCTGAATTCGAATTCAAATTCGAAGGTTGCCCCCTCAATCACTACTAGAAATATGGAAATACATGACACTGCATAGATGACAGTTCAAGAGAAAATCGTCATTTATGTGCGTCTTTTTACTTTAGATGACATCTCAAGAAACAATTGTCATCTATGTGCGTGTCTCAAAAGGTATTGATGACATTACATACTAAACCGTCATGTATTGATATATCTATACATGACAGTATTATATGAACCGTAATCTACATGATCATTTTAGATTATTAAATGATTAAATAAAAATAAAATTAAATAATTTCAAACCATTTTCCCTCAAAAAATCTTCCTACAGAAAACTTGCTCTATCTCACTCTCGTTTGTATCGACCGACGATTCTCTCTCTCTATCTCTAAAATACAACACCAGTACCATTTTTTCTCCTCTTTCCTTCTTCGCCGGTGGGAAATCGACCGCCGGTCACCGCCATTGTCCTCTCAACTAACGTATCTCTCTTTCTCTTCTCTTTCATGCAACACACCAAAGAATCCCCAAATCGTAATTCTCTAATTTCTCTCCCTTATCCCTCACAAATCCGGTGACATCTCACCGATTTCCACCACCAAATCGGCACACCGTCCCAATGCCACTACAGTGCCGCTTTCGCGGCTCGGTCTCATTTCCTTCCAAGTCACCCTCCGGCTCAGACATTACAACAGTAGCGTGGTAGTCGCCACGATCATCGTTGACCGCTAGCGACGCCGTCCTCAGCCTCGTACCACGACCGCAGTACTGCCGTTAACTCTCAGACGTAAGTCTATGTCTCTCCTCTTCTCCTTTTTCTTTTCGATCTCACAGGACTCTCTAACCCTCCTCCCTTCATTTTTCAGATCTGGCGAGACAACTTCCGGTCACCACCACCGGCACCGACAACGCCACCCTAAGTGTCGCAGCCCGACATAGAATAAAGATAACTAAGCCGGTAGGTCCCACGATGTACACAATTTATGATTAACCAAGGAATAGACAACGACCCGGTTATCAAACAAAACCAACATACTACAAAACACTTCCAACGAAGATGTTTATCAAGAAATCTCTATCAATAACATACTCGACAATTTCAACCAACAAATGGTTATTAACAACAGATATGACTTGATATCAACAAGTAGGGTCACATGATAGAGATATACTAAGTATAAACATCAATAAGAAATCAGGTTTAACCTGATATCAACAAGTAATATCATACGATCAATGGTGCCAAGAGATCAATATCAACAAGAAATTTATCAGGTCAAGAAAGCACGATAAAAGGGTCATATGATTTCGAAGATCTCAACAAAGAATCAACAACTGATTTCAAGTTAAGGCAGACTAGCATTAAAACCTTAACAACCAATATCAAAAGACTACAAAAGTTACGAACTTCAGAGTTTAGAAAACGAACTTCATACTTCAGAAACATATTTCAAAGTGTTGCAGCGGAAGACATAACTAGGTTACATGTATGAAGACATATAACCAAGCTCTTTAGTTTAAACAGCTTTCAAGAATTCAACCAACGAAAGTCTGTCCAAGCACACTCACATCTCCATCCGAAATAACCTGCACATTTTAGAAAACAACATGCAGGGCTGAGTACTTTGTACTCAGTGGACACATGCCAAAATACTTGAAAACTTGCTACTTAGAGCTATAGATTTAACTTGCCCGAAGCATAAGCACAAGTAACTTTTATAAAACAAACCTGTGCATGCTCAAATCTTTTCTTTCGATATAAGTGATTCGCGAATCATATACTTTTAACACGTATGTACCAGATCTACAATCATAATTTAGTGCTGAGAAGTAGGCCTCCTTCTCAAACACTTGTAACCGGCCCACCTTTTGGAAGGAACACGATTACAAACTAGTGTACACAAATCATACATTTCGTAGGATCGAATTCGTCTTCCTTCAGTAGATGGTAACATTCAAAACTTAAAACATTTGGCAAGTTAATCAATTTAAAAACATCATAGATATATAATCATATATTCTCATTCGTCATTTCTTTGGTTAGAAAGCCTACCTGTACTGGTGACGTTGAACTTACGCTTTCACTTCTCGACTTCTTCTCACTTAACATTCCCACTCGATCCTTCATTTGAAATTAGGTTTATCAACCATCAGAGCGAGAACTAAACGACAAGCGAAGAGATACGACATCGCGATCATCTTAACTTCTACTTCGCTTCGAATTTCCAAACTTAACTTGATACTAACACTTCGAAATTCTAAACACTTCTAAATCTCAAACTTAATTTCTAATTAACCTTCTAACTTATAACCATTAACATTAAACACTTAAACATATAATAACATCATTAAATATATAAGCACTTTAATAACTTTTAATACTTCTACTAATCACATCATCAAACATTTAAGCTTATTATTACCACATAAGCTCATCATCAACATATCATTAATATATAAGCATGTCATTAGCATATAAAATCATCATTAGCATGTAATTAACATATAACTTATTATTTACTATTCATATCATTAACTTAAAATATTTTCAACTCGATAAACGAGCTTCAAAAATTACGAAATTAATTCTACTTACATCATTTAACATAATAAGCATAATTACGCAATCTGATTATCAATTCAGATCACGTACACGTATAAACCTTCAACTTGGAAAAATAGCCGGAAAATAGAAAATTCTTAATACTTGGCAATTAATTTCTGAAAAATTCTACAATACTTAATTATTCGTGTAGAATTCAAATATGCCATTATTTTCTTGATTAAAAATCAAATAATACTTTTATTTTCCTTATTAGTTTCCGGCATTTTTGAAATTTGAAAAATAAATATCCAATTTCATTCTAATCAATTCCAAACATCTTAATTTAATTTATAAGTTATATTTATAGCTTAATTACTTAATTTAATTGGATAAAAATCAAAACCCTATTATATATATATTTCGACTTTTTAAAGAAATAGGGCACATGTGCTTATTTTTATCCATTTCAAATTACAACATGCTTAATTAATATTCTAGAGATTAATTGTAAACTCAATTAATCCATTTAAGCTCTAAAATAATTATTTTTAATTTATTTTAAATGCTGAAAATTTCAAAATTAAGGAAATTGAGCTCCAAAAATTCTAACAAAATTCCCACATGCTTAAATAAATATCATAAGCTCAATTCTATCATCAATTTCATCATTCTACATCAAAATCAAAAAGCCCTAATCTTAAGAACCCTAGATTTCGAAAATTCCAATAATTGGAATAATTATGGTTCAATCAATTAATTAAATGCATAAACATACTTAATAACATTATATAAGCTCAATTTAAACATCAATTTAATCAAAGAACATCAAGATCAAGAACCCCTAGTTTTAATCATAATTTTCGGCTATAATTAAAAGTCATAGAAGGGTTTTGATTATTTGATTACTTCAAACATCAAACATTCTTAGAATAATTATCTAAGCTCAATTATTCAACCAATTTGATCTTCTAACATCACAATTAAAAAATCCTCATTTTAGTTAAATTTCGAAAATAATCAAATTAAGGTTAGGGTTTGATTTGAGCATGTATTAATGATCTATCATGCATCCCAAGCATGAATTAAACATCATAATTTAAATTCAAGCTCATCTAATACATTTCTTCATTCTTTTCCAAAAATCTAAAAGAATTAAATAGGAGGATTAAAGCTTGTTTTTGAGCTACATCTTGCACTAAACATAGAACTCACCTTAATAATTAATTTGGAGATGATTAGCACTTGAATTTGAGCTCAAAATTGAAGAAATATGGATGAATTGTGAAGTGTGTGTGCTGCGTACGTGAATGTTGCTGTTGTGGCTGCTGTGTTGTGCGATAAAATAGAGAAGAAATAAGGTAATAATAGCTTAGCATACACACTTTAGACTAACACATTAGTCAAATAGCTTAGGTCATCCCTTAGGTAATAAATAGGGTTTAAATAATTAATTAATTACTTAATTAATCAATTAATTATTAAACTTACTAATCATAACTTCAATATCTAATTTCTCGATTTAGAAAAATCAATTGGGGCATCTCAAACCCTAATGTAAATTCTCGTAAGAAAATGTTGAGAAACGAATTATTTATGAAATAAATAACATTATTATTTTTAATCATAAATTACTAATAAATTAAATTAAGAAAATTATATTCATAATTATCTCAATAAAAATCAAGCATAAATGCTCAATCTAATAAACATAAATTCTATTTCGTTTCGGTTAAACCGAGACGAAACAAAAATAATTAAATTCTATTTTTTCGACAAAAATTAGAGTTGCCGAAGAAAAATTATTAATAAGGGAATTTTTCTTTATCTTCATTCACTTTACTTAATTATATATATATATATATATAAATATATATATATATATATGCATTCTCTAAAAATTTTCGGAAATAAAATCCAAAAATATAATAAATTGCCGGAGAAATTTTTATAATTTTCGAGGAAATCAAATCTTCAAAAATAATATATATTTCTCCAATAAATTCAAACATATAAGCACATAATCATAAATACCTTCGTCACCTCATTTCGAATTAACCGAGACGAGACAAAATCTCAAAATTCTTAAATTATTAAAATTCGGCAAATTAGAGCTGCCGAAAAATTTTAATTGCTGAAACTTAATATTATTTTAAAAATCTTGTAGCTTAATTAATTTAAACAAGCTCTTAATTAATTACTAAGATTGATTATGAAAAAGCGGGGTATTACATTCTCTCCCCCTAAAAATAAATTACGTCCCGAAATTTGCTTATCTCAAAGGAAAAGCTCGGGTTACCTTTCTTTCATCTTATCTTTCAAAGGAGCAGTGGTTAACTTTCTCTTAAGCTCTTGGAAACTTTCTTTGCACTGAAGAGATCATTTGAACTTCGATTATTTCTTCAAGAGTTGGGTCATTGGCCTTGCTATTATGGAGAATCCTTCAATGAATATGATGGTCCCTGAGCTGGGTCTTTGGTGTAGAAGGGGGGTGAATACACCAAAGATAAATTTCTGAAAACTTTTTGCTGTTTAAAACAGTTGGTGAGCTCAGTTATGATTCCAGCTGAGGAGAGTCAGCTGGGCAAATAATTCAGCTGGCGGTGCGGAATGTGGTGGTTTGAAAACTTAGCTCGGTTGGTTAGAAAAATTCAACTTGAAAAGATTATCTTTACGTTTTCGGCTTAGTCAAGTTGTGCAACTTTCAGAAAGACACAGCTGTCTTATCAGAGCAGCTGTGTATGCAGTTTTAATAAAATATGCAATGAGATGATAAAGCTAGTATTAAAACTGAAGATAAAGAGACAGTAAAGAACACGAGATTTTTACGTGGTTCGGAGTAACACCTCCTACGTCCACGACCAGGTTCATTGATAATTCACTACCACTTGGTTTCCAAGTACCAAGCAACTTCACAACAAAACCCGAGCTGTGTTCTAACAGTTTGCGGGCACTATCAAGCCTACAACTTCAGTTTCCGGGTACTGAAGAACCTAACCACTCGAATTACACGCTTCGAACAAGCGTAACCTTGACCTAACCTTTCTGGGTAAAGAGGGGTTTGGTTTGGGGTTCCAACTATAAACGAGTTCTTACAATTAAGAACTTTAGAGTTAGATGAACTCGTTCAAGATCTAGGTGTAAGATATACAATAAATTTTGCCTAGGGATCAGACGAAAAACTAAGCAGTTTCTGGACTATAAACACTTTAAGATAAAGTGTTCTTTGAACTATGTAGAACTGCTTGAGAGCTTTTGAAGGCTTGAGATTTTCAGAGAATGAAAGCTTGTAGAGAGTTTTTCGTATATGATCCTAAGATTGAAGACGAGTTTATATAGGTAGAGATTCAAGACTAGCCGTTGGAGGAGCCATTTGAATGTTACCTACACTTCTTAAATTCGATATCTGCCGTTGGGCGATTCTGCACCTGTCTTCATTTGTGTCACATCCTAGGTTCTGAAGTCTAGGATGCTGATTCGGCAATCCCTCATTGGTCGAGGCAAGTTGACTTCCTCTGACGCCGGGATCTCTGCTTCTGGAGCTGGCTTTTGAATTCAGAGCTGGATTGGGCATACTGACTTGAAGTGATGTCTTTAGAGTTAGTTCTCTTTATTCTGTACAGCTGTACCAGCTGTGTGTTGAACTCAGCTCGATTTATCTTCAGCTGGATCCTGCTCCGTTTTGAACTCAGCTCAGCTGGAAAACTCAACTGATAGCTGACTTCTGCTGTAAACACAGCTGGGTTGTTTGCTGTCTTCTGCTTCCGCTGTCTTCCGCTTCCTGAACCTGTAAACCTAGAAAATCTAGAGCTCAAACAGGCGAGCTGGGAAACACTACTTAGGTAGATGCGATCATCTATTCGGTTGGAGAATCAGTTGGGTTTTGGTATTAAATCAAAACTTTATAAGTTTCCCAACAATTTCTCCCTTTTTGATGATGCCAAAACCTAACTGAGACAACTTATTAAGCAGAGAAAGTTGTGTTTTATTAATGTAAGAAATTACATCAAAAAAACATGGAAAAAGAAAGAAAGAAAACAAATTCTTCAATTCTTCAGTCTTCAATCCCAGTTGGTTGGGTCTTCTCTTCTGCATCCGCTGCTTCTTTCTTTTGACTCGTTTCTCCTTCAGCTGATTCAGCTGGTTCCTTTAGCTCAGCAGTTTGCTTCTTTGTCTCATTCTCTTCCCCCTTTTTGGCATGATCAATCAAGGTGGGAGAGATACATCTTCGTCTTATTGAGCTGTGCAATTCCCTGAATTGCGTTAGCGATCTTCGCTGTACTATCAGCTGCTGCGATGATTCGTTTGGCTGTGCTGTGGTCGTTAGCTCTGAGCAGTAAGGTCTGGAGTCTTGGTGGCTCAGCTGTTGCATTAGCTGGCTCTTCTTCAATAGCATTAGCCTCAGCTGTGATTGCAGATGCCTTCTTTGGCTTTCGTTTGGGCGGTCCAGCTGAGTGCTTGGAGGTATGAGTTGGCACTGGAGATGACATCTTCTGAATAGGGCACAACTTCATTTCTTGCAATTTTGCTTCTTCAGACTTCATTAGATTGAATGAGAAATTCTGATTCAGCACTTGAGGGACTTGAGTATTCACCTTCCACTTCTAGAGTGGTGGCTATGGGGTTCAGCTCATGTTAGCATCGTCCAGCTGCAAGTGATCATCGACTGGATGATGTTTTCCACTTGAGCTTGGTGCAGGGGCTTGAGCTCCAACTTCCATAAGTAGATCTCGAATCTGGTGTCCCTGTTGAGCTGAAGGAAATTGAGGAGAAGACGGTTGAAGTATTCCATTTGCTGTGGGGTTTAAGCTTAGTTGATCAGCTGGAATATGTCGTTGTGGCGTTGATGATGACGATGTTCATGCTGGCACATGAACTTCTTCTCCACCGTAAGAAACCACCGCTTGTGGGCCTTCTGCTCCTCGGAGAGTAGTTACGAATTCTCTCTTAATGTCAGCTGACTTCTCGGCTGACTGACTGAGCACCTTTAACTTGAGTCTTCTCGTTGAAGACGGTGCATCAGCTTGTTTTGTCTCCTCAAGTTGTTTCCGATTCCCAGGTGGGAAGGAAGTAGATGCATGATGCTTTGTCTCCTGCATCTTTTTCCGTGTCTCTTGTGGCGGAGCAAGAGCTTTGACATGTCTACTCTTAAAAACTCCGGCTTTATCAACATCTCATCCAGTTCTGTTGACGTTGATTTTCGCATCACAGGGAGTCGAATGTCCCGTTCTCTCTTTTATTTTAAGAGAAACAATGGGGCGGATGAGGTCTTTTTCCTTTGACATTCCCAGGAAGATTTCTGCAGCTTCTTGTTGAATGTTCTTGAGCTTTGCAATCACCCACTGCGTTAGACCGGATTTGTTGATGAGATTCATCTTCTCCTGGAACTCCGTCTTCTTGTGGTTCCTGAGAGTTAAGCAACTCTCATCTTGAAGCGTTGACAGATTCTTTACGTTTGATCGGCTTCTGGAGATATCTTTCTAGACTCCATGTTCTTCTTCTGCAACTTTTATTAGTGGAACAAATAATACTAATTGATGGAAGAAGAAAGAGTGCCGAAAGATTTTTTTTAGGGTTTAAGCAAAATTTTGCGTATCTCTTCTATCATATTTAAATCACTTTTCTTGATGAATGGACGATCAAGATTTGTAGTTTGATAAGAAGATCTACGACTGGGAGTCTTTCTCTCGTCATGTCAGTTTCTTGATTAGAAAATGCGAGTTAATGCGCGTGAGAGGACGGTTGAGGCGTTTTGACTTTTGCCTCGAAACTCCCATGTTTCAGTTCTTTGCAGACTTTTAATTAAGTCTTGATTAGATATGACAAGATATGATTTGACTGAAAACAGAATGAGTAGGTGTAGATAATGATGATGCAAACCTCTCAGCTGATCTTTGTAGTCAGCTGATACCTCGGTTGTGAATGGTTGTGATGAGTGTTTATTTTTCCAGCTGGTTCCCCCTCAGCTGAATAATCCTTCAACTTAGGCGTCTGGCTGAGCTTGATTCTTTCTCAGTTGATACCAATGATGTCGGTTCTGAATTCCCGCTGACTGCTTTCATTCAGCTGGGTTAGCTTCCATTCAGCTGGGTCTGCTACCATTCAGCTGGGTCTGCTTCCATTCAGATGGGTCTGCTTCCATTCAGCTGGGTGAAGCATCGTCTGGGTTGAGTAATCCAAGTAATCCGCACAGCATTTTGAATCTTGCTTCTATTAGCGGCTTTGTGAGCATATCAGCCCGCTGTATGTCTGTGTGAATTTTCTCAACAATTACGTCATTCTTTTCAACGTGATCTCTGATGAAGTGATGGCGTACATCCACATGTTTGCATCGTGTGTGGTGTACTGGATTCTCTGATATAGCAATCGCACTTGAGCTATCACAGAAAATCGGAACTTGTCCAGTTTCCACTTCGTAGTCATCCAGCTGATGTTTCAGCCAGAGAATTGAGCAGCAACTTCCAACTGCCATGTATTCTGCTTCTGTCGTGGAAGTTGCGACGTACGTTTGTTTCTTTGAAAACCATGAAATCAACTTGCTTCCTAGGAATTGACAAGTTCCTGAAGTTGATTTTCTGTCCAACCGATCTCCAGCGAAGTTCGAGTCTGAATATCCAGTCAGCTGTAGATTGTCTTCAGCTGGGTACCACAACCCAACATTCTGAGTTCCTTTGAGATATTTGAGAATGTTCTTGGCTGCATGCATGTGTGCTTCCTTTGGATCAACTTGAAATCTGTCACACACTCCGACTAAGAAAGAGATGTCTGGACGGCTCGCTGTTAGATACAGCAGGGAACCTATTATCCCTCTGTATTTGCTGGAATCAACTGACTTTCCTTCAGTTCCAGGTTCAATCTTCCAGTTGGTGTTCATCGGAATCTTTACAGTTCTGCTGATTGAACTCCATACTTGGCGATCAAGTCTTTCACGTACTTGGATTGATTTATAAAAATCCCTTCTGCTGATTGCTTGACTTGAAGTCCTAGGAAGAAGCTCATTTCTTCCATCATAGACATTTGGAACTGTTCTGACATCATTTCTCCAAATCTTTGGCATAGGAATGTTGATCTTGATCCGAAGATGATGTCGTCTACATAGATTTGAACAACCAGGATGTCTTCTCCTGACTTGATGGTGAAGAGTGTTCTGTCTACTGATCCCTTCTTGAATCCTTTGGATACAAGGAAGTTTGATAGAGTATCATACCAAGCTCGAGGTGTTTGTTTCAATCCATAGAGTGCCTTCTTTAGCTTGTAGACTTTATTTCCTTCTACTTCAAATCCTGGAGGTTGTTCAACATAGACATCTTCTTTGATTTCTCTATTTAAGAATGCACACTTCACATCCATTTGATAGACCTTGAATTTGTGATGTGCTGCATAAGCGAGAAAGAGTCTGATTGCTTCCAATCTCGCTACTGGAGCAAATGATTCTTCGAAGTCAATTCCTTCCTGCTGTGTGTATCCCTTGGCAACTAGTCGAGCTTTGTTTCTGATGATGACTCCAAGGGTGACCAGTTTGTTCTTGAAGATCCATTTGAGTCCTATGATTTTGACTCCTTCAGGTCTTTCGACCAATTCCCAGACACAATTTCTGAGGAATTCATTCAGCTCTTCCTGCATGGCATTAGTCCAGGGCACGCTCTTTAAAGCTTCGAGAATTGATTGAGGCTCAGGAACTTGAGCTACATAACACGCCATTAGAGCTGTATCTTCATCATAGACCGTTAGTTCTAGCTCTACTGAGAGTTGAGCTGAGTCAGCTGCTTCTTGAAGATCCGATGAAGTTTGAGCAGCTGAGCTTCTTTTACGAATTTCTTCTTCCAGCTGATTGATACTAGAAGTGGCAAGATTTCGTCTGGCTTGGAGTTGCTCTGGAGTTAAGTCTTGAGAAAGACTCTCTCTTTGGATTGAGTGTTGAGGTGACTTCTGTAGAGGCTCTGCTGGAGATGGAGCTGGGGATTCAGCTGTGTCTGGATTTCCAGCTGATGATATTCCCCCTTGATTTGGCGTTGGAGGTTCCTCTTGGTTTCCAGCTGGTGGAGTTTCCTTATTGATTTGAAGTTCCTCCTTTGGCTCATCATCACAAATTAATGGTTCGGCCAGATTCCTGATACGATTTTCTTGAGCTCTTGTCTGAATCTGCCTTGAAGATTCTCCTTCATTTCTTCGTTTGATAGATTCTCTATATTCGAATGATGATTCGTCAAAAGTAACATGTGGAGTTACTTCGACTGTTTGAGTTCTTCTGTTGAAGACTCTGTATGCTTTACTCACGGCTGAGTAACCAAGGAATACTTCTCGGTCAGTCTTTGCATCGAACGTCTTGAGCTGAGTTTTTCCATTATTTAGGATATGACATTTGGATCCGAAGACCTTGAAATATCCAATATATGGTGTTCTGTTGTTCCATAGCTCATACGGCATCTTCCTTGCCTTGATGTGAGCAAAGAGCGATTCTGAGTGAAGCAAGCTGTGTTTATTGCTTCGGCCCAGAACTTCTTTGGAATGGCAGAGCTGGCTAGCATTGAGGTAGCTGCTTCTTTTAGTGTTCGGTTTCTTCTCTCTGCTACACCATTCTGCTGAGGTGTGCGTGCTGCTGAGGTTTGATGTTGAACTCCGTTCTTCTCGCAGTATTCATAAATAGTTTCATTCAGAAACTCCATTCCTCGATCTGATCTGATTGATATTATCTTGCATTCATTCTGAGTTGACAATCTTTCCAGCAGGATTGGCAGCTTAGTCCTTGTTTCGCTCTTCTGGTACAGGAATGACATCCATGTGAATCTTGAGAAGTCGTCTACTACAACCAGAGTATATTTTCTACCATTGAAGCTTGCTGGAGTAACTGGACCAAAAAGATCCATGTGAAGGAGTTGAAGTACTCGATCAGTTGACTGAACTGGCTTGAGAGAGAATGAAATTCTTGTTTGATTTACTTGTTAACACGCGCTGCACATATGACTTTTGTCATATACTTGATCTGGAATTCCATTAGCGAGCTGGTTCCTAGCCAGTTTGTTGATTGTCTTGAAGTTGAGATGATTCAGCCGTCTGTGCCACAACCAGCTGACTTTATTGCTACTTTTCGATACAAGACAAGTCTCCGGAGGGCTGCTGTTCCAGTCAGCGAAATACATGTTTCCTTCTCTTTTCCCTCTTAGTAGTATCTGCTTAGTTTCCCTGTGCTTCACTGTGCATCCCTGTGTATCAAACTTGACAGAAAAACCGTTGTCGCAGAATTGGCTAATGGAGAACAAGTTATGTTGCAGTCCTTGTACGTAAGAAACATTTGGGATTATAACATTTTTAGTTTTAAATGTACCATAACCTTTGGTTAGGCCTTTGGAGTTGTCACCAAATATTACTTGGGGGCCTGGACGCTCGATAAACTCCTGGAGTAGATGCTTTAAGTGCGTCATGTGCTTGGAGCATCCACTGTCCAAGTACCACAGCGTTCTCATCGACTCCTCAATGATGCGTTGATCCCTTGCAACCTATACAAAAGATCAAAATTTAGGTACCCAGTTTTAATTGGGTCCTTGTGGGTTAGGCAAAGATCATTTAACGACACAGATCTGCTTGATGACTTGAATTGGGTTATTTGATCTGATAATCCTTCCAGCTGAGTTGATATACACATTCATTGTGTTCTTCGGTTGTTGCTGGTGGGGTCTTGATCTCAGTATCTTCCCGGCTTGATGTCTTGGTCTTTTCCGATATCCAGCTGAGACGTTCCTTTGTCTCTATTGTCTCTTGTGATACTTCGGCTGGAATTGGTTCTCCAGCTGATGATCATATGAGTGATATCCAGCTGGGTATCTCCTCTGATATCTCGGTTGATATCTTTCGACGTGCTGTTGTTGTTGCTGGTATCTGTAATGTCCAGCCTGTTGTTTTTGTTGAGGTTGAACACGTTGCTGTCTGATTTGAGCTTGAGGTTGTCTCACAGCTGATCTTTTTGATGCCTGTTGTGTCCTCGATGGAGCTTGAGGATATCTCACAGCTGGTCATCTTGATGACTGCTGTGTCTTCAACGGTTGTTGCTGAGTTGCTGGAATTGGATGTTCTTTTGCTCGTACAAACATTACCTTTGTTCCACTCGTGGAGGCAATATTTGTGGCATCCTTTGATTCATTGTATCCTAGTCCTGCTTTGAGTGCTGCTGGACGTTGTGCACTTATGATTTCGTCCATTGTTGATGTGGCTTTGATGAGAGCTACCATCTTCTTAGACAGTACCTCTTCAGAACTTTTCAGCTCTATAATCTCAGTTGACTTCTTTTCTGATTCAGCTGTGGCCTTTTCCAATTCTTCCATCAGCTGTTTCTTTTCATAGTAGAAGTCCTTCATCAGCTGATCTTGTTTCACTATTTTCTCTTTTAGTGAAACGACTTCCTTTTGGAGCTGTGTTGTATCAGTTGCTTCTGATACCTTTTTCCTTTCAAGTTCCACTTTCAGCTCGGTATTCTCACACATTATGACGTCAAGGATTTCTTGAAGCTCCTTGGAATCGTTCATAACCTTCTCTACTAGACTCCAATCAGGTAGCCCTGATTCTGAAACCTGTGTAGTGTGTTCGTGTGATGGTGTGAGGTTAGATAGATTTTGAGTTCTAGACATTACCTCATCTTCATCGATGTCGTCTGTTTGTCCTATGAAGCATGTATCCCAATCAGGTTCATCGTGAGCCATCAATGCTTCTTCTTCCGAGTCTGAAAATGGCATGTTATCATCCATTTTGTTGCATTCTGACTCTTCGTATGCGATGTAGGCTCTTCTTCTGTCAGCCGCCTTAGCTTTCAGTTGGTCTTTATCTTTCTTGGATAGCTTCGGACAGTCTAGCCGGTAGTGTCCTAGTTCCTTGCAGTTGAAACAGCCTTCTTCTGTTCGTTTGTCAGCTGACTTCTCATCAGCTGCTGCGTACTTGTCTCTGTAAGTTCTTGCGAACTTCTTGTACTTGCCCTTGCTGGTGTTGAGTCTGTTGTAGTTTTTGACCAGCATGGCTATTTCTTCAAGTAGCTCTTCCTTGCTCATGTCCTTCTTGTCCTTCTTTGAAGACTCGGCTGACTTTATGTATGAGGATTTTTCAGAGTTAGCTCTGAACGCAATCTCCTTTGGCGCAGGTGTCAGCTCTCCATCATTCTGATTGCATGAAGATTCTTTCATGATAATCTTCAAGTTGTATTCGTTGGCTTTGAGCAGGGAGAATAATCTTTCAGTTGAAAGATCACCCAAGTCACTTCGACTTTGATGTACCACCTTATATGTGTTCCATTCAGCTGTGAGCGCTGAAAGGACTTTTAGATTCTTTTCTCGCTGGGTGTATTTCCCAGTTCTGATGGTTTCTATTTCTACCACTATATTGGAGAATCTGAGTTCCATCTCTTCGATGGACTCGTTTACAAGCTACTTGAAGTTATCAAACTTCTGGCAGACGATCGTGAATTTATTTTCTTTAATCTCTTCAGACCCTTCGCATAGCTTGGCTAGGGTTTCCCACATCTCCTTTGCGGTTTCGCAGTTGATGATTTTGTTGAGGTAGGCGTTGGAGACTGTTGATGAGATGGTGTTCCTCGCAAAGCTGTCTAATCCAGCTTGCTTCATTTCTTCTGATGTATGCTCACTCTTTGGCTTGGGAATGAGCTGATATGTTGGTTGTCCACCATCTTGAGCTAGAACAAGCTCGTTCCCTTGTTTGTAGATGATGATGGGTCCGTCTGAGATGACGTCCCACATCATGTCATGATGTGCACAGAGAAAGCTCTTCAATCTGAACTTCCAGATTGCATAATTGTCGACCGAGAAGGTGAAAAGATTCCTTTTAAGATAAGAATCCATGGAGATATGCATAGTATGTAATATAATGAGTTTTTCAACAAAGAGGATCTGTTCAGTTGACCACTGACAGATTATCAAGACAAATCGCTTGATTCAGAACCAGCAGTCTTTTGAACCACTGCTCTGATACCAATTGATGGTCCCTGAGCTGGGTCTTTGGTGTAGAGGGGGGTGAATACACCAAAGATAAATTTCTGAAAACTTTTTGCTGTTTAAAACAGTTGGTGAGCTCAGTTATGATTCCAGTTAAGGAGAGTCAGCTGGGCAAATAACTCAGCTGGCGGTGCGGAATGTGGTGGTTTGAAAACTTAGCTCGGTTGGTTAGAAAAACTCAGCTTGAAAATATTATCTTTACGTTTTCGGCTTAGTCAAGTTGTGCAACTTTCAGAAAGACACAACTGTCTTATCAGAGCAGCTGTGTATGCAGTTTTAATGAAATATGCAATGAGATGATAAAGTTAGTATTAAAACTGAAGATAAAGAGACAGTAAAGAACACGAGATTTTACGTGGTTCGGAGTAACACCTCCTACGTCCACGACCAGGTTCACTGGTAATTCACTACCACTTGGTTTCCAAGTACCAAGCAACTTCACAACTCTAACCCGAGCTGTGTTCCAACAGTTTGCGGGCACTGTCAAGCCTACACCTTCAGTTTCCGGGTACTGAAGAACCTAACCACTCGAATTACACTCTTCGAGCAAGCGTAACCTTGACCTAACCTTTCTGGGTAAAGAGAGGTTTGGTTTGGGGTTCTAAATATGAATGAGTTCTTACAATTAAGAACTTTAGAGTTAGATGAACTCGTTCAAGATCTAGGTGTAAGATATACAATAAATTCTACCTAGGAATCAGACGAAAAACTAAGCAGTTTCTGGACTAGAAACACTTTAAGATAAAGTGTTCTTTAAACTATGTAGAACTACTTGAGAGCTTTTGAAGGCTTGAGATTTTCAGAGAATGAAAGCTTGTAGAGAGTTTTTCGTATATGATCCTGAGGTTGAAGACGAGTTTATATAGGTAGAGATTCAAGACTAGCCGTTGGAGGAGCCGTTTGAATCTTACCTATACTTCTTAAATTCGATATCTGCCGTTGGGCGATTCTGCACCTGTCTTCATTTGTGTCACATCCTAGGTTCTGAAGTCTAGGATGCTGATTTGGCAATCCCTCATTGGTCGAGGCAAGTTGACTTTCTCTGACGCCGGGATCTCTGCCTTTGGAGCTGGCTTTTGAATTCAGAGCTGGATTGGGCATACTGACTTGAAGTGATGTCTTTAGAGTTAGTTCCCTTTGTTCTGTACAGCTATACCAGCTGTGTCTTGAACTCAGCTCGATTTATCTTCAGCTGGATCCTGCTCCGTTTTGAACTCAGCTCGAATTTGGAAAACTCGGTGATAGGCGACTTCTGCCGTAAACACAAATTTGGGTTGTCTGTCGTCTTCTATTTCCGCTTCACGAACACCTGTAAACCTAGAAAATCTAGAGCTCAAACAGGCGAGCTGGGAAACACTACTTAGGTAGATGCGATCATCTATTCGGTTGGAGAATCAGTTGGGTTTTGGTATTAAATCAAAATTTTATAAGTTTCCCAACAGAATCTCCGATAGTAACCTGCTAGACCCAAGAAATTACAAATTTCATGGTCTGATATTGGCGATTTCCAATCTTGGACTGCTTGCATTTTTGAAGCATCGACTTTAATTCCTTCGGAAGAAACATGTCCGAGGAAATTTACTTTTCTTAGGCAAAATTCGCATTTGCTGAGTTTGGCATACAATTTCTTAGATTTCAGCTTTTCTAAGACAATTAGGAGATGCTCTTCATACTTTGGTTCACTCTTTGAATACAAGAGAATGTCATCAATGAAGACTATGGCAATTCTATCCAATCATTCATGGAAAACTCGATTCATGAGATCCATAAATACTACTGGAGCATTTGTCAATCCAAATGGTATTACTACAGACTCGTAGTAACCTTACCTTGTTTGAAACGCGGGTTTTTTTTTTTTGAATATCTTCTCGACAATGTTCGGCTGATAATAGCCATATCTCAAAATAATCTTTGAGAAAATGCTATCTCCTGAGAGCTGATCAAACAGATCATCTATCCTTGGCAAATGATACTTGTTTAATTCCTGGTAGTCCATACACATTTTCAAACTACCGTATTTCTTTTTTTTGACGATCAAGATTAGCGTTTCCCAAGGGAAAACATTAGGTCTGATAAAGCTGAGATCAAGAAACTTTTACTACTGAATCTTCCATTCTTACAACTCCTTCGGGGCATTCTACGACACTTTTGATATTAAAGCTGATCCAGACTCAAGGTCGATGGTGAACTTCAATTGCCTGTCTGGGTAGCTCTAACAAGACTTCATAAATAACATCCTTGAACCTTCTGACTGCAGTTACATCATCGATATTCTTCTCTTAGTTCTCATCTTTGATGAGATAAACTAGATATACTTGCACATCTTTTCTTCTCAACAAGTTTCTTACTTGAATTACCGCAATAATCGGAGATATTTTTCTGCTTTCCTCTATTCCGAAGAATAGGGCTGGCTCTTTTCCAGATGGCTGGAAATAAATCTGTCTTTGCTTGCACCAAATGGTGGCAAAATTCTCTATTAACCAATCCACTCCCAGAATGATGTCTACTTCCCATAATTGAATTAGATTTAGGGTTTTGACTGACATCTTAAGGGAATCAATTTGAATTCCCGATTAGGGCAAATATGCGTAAATGAGGTAGATTTACCTACCGGGATCAATACTTTTAGGCTCTGGCTAGGTCGCCCTATTTTAAGGCCAAGAGTATGCATGTATGCACTCGATATTAAAGAATGCTATGCACTAGTACCAAATAAGATTATAATTGGTACATCTCTTAATTGGCCCATATCTGCTAGACTTTCTTGATCCTTAACACAAGTTTCCTGATCAAGAGCGAAACTCTTTGATGCTATTGATGCGACTTTTACTGCGATGGTTGCTACTGCTGCTGAGGACGGGACGCTTGGCTCTGGTGCTGCTGCTGACTTTGCCTTTGCTACGACTTCTTGCTAGATTGATTTCCAGCATTTCACTTTCTTTTTCTCTTTAGATTCTGACCTTCGTGTGAATGTTGCCGGTTGGCGGTTGCTGGAGTTTGAACTTGAAGTGGGGAGGTGCTAGGATTTTGGACTAGCTTTTCTGACTATGCAGCCACTTCATAACCAGAGCTCGGTTTAACGCTTCAGCATAAGTCAAAATACTTTTGACTTACTAGCACTACTCTTTATATTTTGCTTGAGTCCGAGGGTAAAGCTCAGACATCTCCTTGTCCGAATCGACGTTAACAAGGGCGAAACGAGCTAAGCTAAATAATTCACAGACAAACTCTGCAATCGTCTTCTTTCCTTGCTTTAAATTTTCGAACTCGCTTTACTTCTGCTTGCAGCAGCTTTTCGAAATATATTTCTTGAAAAGAGATTCCTTGAACACCCAAGAGAGATTCTCTAGTTGTTCAGGATAAGTCTTATGGCAAGCTTCTCACCAGCAGTCTGCCGATCCTTGCAACTAATACGACAAGCATGTGAGACACTTATGGTCATCACATTGAAAAACCTAAAGATTCGCTCTAGCGCACGATCCAATCTTCTGCTTCTGACGGATAGAAAAAGAAATTCTTCGATTCTCCTTTCAGACAGAGAAGATGGAATAGGTTCTCGCTACTTTTCTTCTACTACTCTATTTCTCTTCTAAAAGACATTCTAATTAATATGCGCAAGGGTTTAAGCTAAATTTACTTCATTCAAAACATCAAGTTTTTAACTTGAAGGTTTAGGCAATTTCACATCTTAAGCTTTAGCATAAAAGCAATTACTTCACAGAGTAATTATTTCAAATCATAGAACTTAGCATTCAAGCAAATCATTTTTCATCATAGCATAATCACTTTCATAACTTTACTTAACAATTAAGCAAATAGCAAAACATTTTAACTTCATAAACTTTTCTCATATTGGCAATCAACATCAAAGCACTCAGCTTCATAACTTTTTCTTAATCATTCAAGCAATTAGCAAGATAACTTAACTTACTTAACTTAACTTATAAACTTTTGGCAAGGCAACTTATATATATATATTTATATACTTTAGCTTATATTCATAAAATTCTCATTCCTCAAACTCTAACTTTATCTTGATACTTAACTTTCAACATACTTTACACTTCTTAAAACATCATAACTTCATATATTTCGTAGGCATATAACGCCAAGAACTCATTAACTTAATTAAATGACAGCTTTGGTCATTCTTTCATATATAGAAAAAATTATTCCTATGTCAATTGTGATGTCCTAGCATCACACATAATAATATAGACGATACGGACTACTATTCTGATATCGAACTATCTTAAGCCATATTATGCATCATATTTTTTTATCACACATATTCACGCCTATATACTACTTCTTTCTTACTTACTAACATTACTTCTACTTTCATACTGGAAACAATTAAAAAGGTCGACTCTCTACTGGTCGTCCTTGGAAAGCCCTTTCTTCTCACTAATCACATTCTTGAAATCTACACTTTCGACCTCTGCATCCTCTTCTGCTACTTCTTCTTTGACCATTACATCTCCGTCCAAAGTAAGCAGAACTTCATCTTCAGCGTCCGCAACCTGCATCGACGAGAAACTAGCCTCGAAACTCGACTTCTGGAGAGGAACATGCCGAAGCTTGACTAAGCAGACCATCACCTCGATAGCTGAATCGTCATCAAGATCGTCATAACTATTCTCTTGGCGCGGTCAAAATGATTCCGTCTTAAGTTCCTTTGCTAGAACAGAACAATAGAAGCCAAAGAAAAATTTAATATTCGGAGGGTTAAGAATACGAAGAATCCTCGGTTACATAAGAATCATCTCTGTATGAAGTGCTATAAATGAATCAAAATCTTGATATCAAAATCTTGAAATAAAAGGTTCTGAGGCCAAGACTAGCGCATTTAACTGGATAAAGAAATAGCAAGACTGATAAACAGGGAAGTAGGTTGGGAAATAAAAGAACCCAAACCGTAACTAGATCAGATAACTGAGACTTAACAAACACTAGCTCAAGATCTTTTGGAGGAAATAAGGAAGATATAAGATCGTCCTGAGGCATTGGCTTCAATATGAACTCTTCTGGGATATAACAAGAAGGAGTGTGAAGCTGCATAACGCATATAGCAAAAACTGATCGATTAACCTTCGATTTTGAGATAAATTTCTATAATCGCTGAAAAGCACGTCTTTCCACAGCTGCCACTTCATTGATCTTCGTAGATATTGTATCCATCTACACGCATTGATAACGAGTTAAGAACTCGTCCAAGATTGCCTGTAACTCCTCATAATGTGGCAAAACTCTCGCAACACTTCTTCTTTTCTGAACGCTTCCATCTAATTATCACTTTTTAACGACGACATCACGCTTACGTTACTTTTTCAAGACAAACAACCGTCTCGATTGCACGATTAATTCATCATCTCGCTTAAAACAACCCAACATAAAATACCCTCATTAAGATCTCAAATCCACAACAACCAATAATTAGATCTCAATCATAACTTATTTTCATAAAATTCTCATTCTTTACTTTATAACTTCATCTCATTAATTAACTTCATTATAGAGGCGGAAGACCCATATTACTGAGTTTCTAGCTATGTGGGTTGATCAGGTCCACATAATAGTCTGTCAGTCACATGGAACTTCAAATTTTAAACTTTTAAACATAGGAAACTTTTAAATTCATACCTGATTTGCCGGATGAGATGAGGTGCTGGACTTTCGTTGTTGATACTTAACTAGTCCAGGAGTTCAAAGCCAGACTAGACTCAAGAAAAGTTTAAACATAGAGCAGACGAGCTGCTCTGATACCACTCTGTCGCAGCCCGACATAGAATAAAGATAACTAAGCCGGTAGGTCCCACGACGTACACAATTTATGATTAACCAAGGAATAGATAACGACCCGGTTATCAAACAAAACCAACATACTACAAAACACTTCCAACGAACATGTTTATCAATAAATCACTATCAATAACATACCAACAAATGGTTATTAACAACATATATGACTTAATATCAACAAGTAGGGTCACATGATAGAGATATACTAAGTATAAACATCAATAAGAAATCAGGTTTAACCTGATATCAACAAGTAATATCATACGATCAATGGTGCCAAGAGATCAATATCAACAAGAAGTTTATCAGGTCAAGAAAGCACGATAAAAGGGTCATATGATTTCGAAGATCTCAACAGAGAATCAACAACTGATTTCAAGTTAAGGCAGACTAGCATTAAAACCTTAACAACCAATATCAAAAGACTTCAAAAGTTACGAACATCAGAGTTTAGAAAACGAACTTCATACTTCAGAAACATATTTCAAAGTGTTGCAGCGGAAGACATAACTAGGTTACATGTATGAAGACATATAACCAAACTCTTTAGTTTAAACAGCTTTCAAGAATTCAACCAACGAAAGTCTATCCAAGCACACTCACATCTCCATCCGAAATAACCTGCACATTTTAGAAAACAACATGCAGGGCTGAGTACTTTGTACTCAGTGGACACATGCCAAAATACTTGAAAACTTGCTACTTAGAGCTATAGATTTAACTTGCCCGAAGCATAAGCACAAGTAACTTTTATAAAACAAACCTGTGCATGCTCAAATCTTTTCTTTCAATATAAGTGATTCGCGAATCATATACTTTTAACACGTATGTACCAGATCTACAATCATAATTTAGTGTTGAGAAGTAGGCCTCCTTCTCAAACACTTGTAACCGGCCCACCTTTTGGAAGGAACACGATTACAAACTAGTGTATACAAATCCTACTTTCGTAGGACCGAATTCGTCTTCCTTCAGTAGATGGTAACATACAAAACTTAAAACATTTGGCAAGTTAATCAATTTAAAAACATCATAGATATATAATCATATATTCTCATTCGTCATTTCTTTGGTTAGAAAGCCTACCTGTACTGGTGACGTTGAACTTACGTTTTCACTTCTCGACTTCTTCTCACTTAACGTTCCCGCTCGATCCTTCATTTGAAATTAGATTTATCAACCATCAGAGCGAGAACTAAACGACAAGCGAAGAGATACGACATCGCGATCATCTTAACTTCTACTTCGCTTCGACTTTCCAAACTTAACTTTGATGGTCCCAAGACGGATACCTTGGTGTAGAGGGGGGGTGAATACACCAAGGTTTAAAAACTTTTCCAATTAAAACTCTTTTGAGTGAAATTTGGGTGTTCGATCCAATTTGAAGACGATTGATCGACAGTACACGTGTGCGGAATGTGGTGGGATTTTGGAAAGTCCGTCTGTTGCTTCAAATATATTGCAAAGTTTAGTTTCTCTTTTCAGTTAATCAGATTATGCAGCTTAAAAAAATGCTTATGAATAGTTAGCTGGATGCATAAATAAACATGAAAGAACAAAGCAACTTAACGTGGTTCGGAGAAACTACTCCTACGTCCACGACCAGAAACCTCTGGTAATCCACTAAGGATACCTTCGACTTTTCGCGTTAGCCACAGCGTTGCAGCTTAGTTCCTCAAGCTGGATACAAGTTTACGCGTACTGTATCGAAACGTAACCAGACTGTTTACGGGCACAGCTGAAGCCTACATTCAGTTTACGGGTACTGAAGAACCTAACCTGTAGTTTACGGGTACTACAGAACCATAACCTTAACCTAACCTTTTTCTGGGTTTGAGTTTGGGGTTTCCAACTATGAACGAGTTCTTACAATGAAGAACTTTGAGTATGATGAACTCGTTCAAACTAGGCTTAAGATGGGAAGGATTATATGCCTAGATACTAGTGGGAGAGAGCTTCGGACTTTGAGAATAAATAATAACTCATAAGTATGAAGGCTGCTGGATCTTTGAAGCTTTTTTGAGAGATCTCTTGATCTTTGGTTAGACTTCCTTCAATGAAGTATGTTGATCTCTCTTGAATATATTCTCTCGTCACTTCACACTTTCTGATGATGAAGAAGACTTCTATTTATAGGGAGAGATTAGAACTAGCCGTTGGAAAGAGCCGTTCTGAATCTCTACCTAACTTCTGACAGGATTGACTTGTCTTCTTCCTTGATTTCCTCGTAAAGCAATCCTAGGTTTGACTTCTAGGTGCTGAGGTGTTGAGTTCCTGATGGTCCAGATCAGATCTGACTTTATCTCAAGTTGACTTCGACTCTGCTGTGCTGGTGACTCTGAGCTGTCTTGAACTCTGCTGGATCATTGACGCTGAGCTGAGTTGTCACACGAGCTGGGTCTTTCCTACAGCTGTGTCTGGAAGAACTTTATCGTCTTGAATCTAGATAACGTTACTTATCACTCGACTTGGCTTACCCTGCTGTGTACTCTAAGTCTTCTACTGTCTTCAGCGATTCCACCTGAACTTAGAAACTCTATAAGCTCAAACAGGTGAGCTGGAAAAACGCTTGGGTTTGAGCAAACATCTACTCGGTTGGGGTCAGCTGGGTTTTGGTATCACTTCAAAACTCTATTAATTTTCCCAACAAACTTGATACTAACACTTCGAAATTCTAAACTCTTCTAAATCTCAAACTTAATTTCTAATTAAACTTCTAACTTATAACCATTAACATTAAACGCTTAAACATATAATAACATCATTAAACATATAAGCACTTTAATAACTTTTAATACTTCTACTAATCACATCATCAAACATTTAAGCTTATTATTACCACATAAGCTCATCATCAACATATCATTAATATATAAGCATGTCATTAGCATATAAAATCATCATTAGCATGTAATTAACATATAACTTATTATTTACTATTCATATCATTAACTTAAAATATTTTCGACTCGATAAACGAGCTTCAAAAATTACGAAATTAATTCTACTTACATCATTTAACATAATAAGCATAATTACGCAATCTGATTATCAATTCAGATCACGTACACGTATAAACCTTCAACTTGGAAAAATAGCCGGAAATTAGAAAATTCTTAATACTTGGCAATTAATTTCTGAAAAATTCTACAATACTTAATTATTCGTTTAGAATTCAAATATGCCATTATTTTCTTGATTAAAAATCAAATAATACTTTTATTTTCCTTATTAATTTTCGGCATTTTTGAAATTTGGAAAATAAATATCCAATTTCATTCTAATCAATTCCAAACATCTTAATTTAATTTATAAGCTATATTTATAGCTTAATTACTTAATTTAATTGGATAAAAATCAAAACCCTATTATATATATATTTCAACTTTTTAAAGAAATAGGGCACATTTGCTTATTTTTATCCATTTCAAATTACAACATGCTTAATTAATATTCTAGAGATTAATTGTAAACTCAATTAATCCATTTAAGCTCTAAAATAATTATTTTTAATTTATTTTAAATGCTGAAAATTTCAAAATTAAGGAAATTGAGCTCTAGAAATTCTAACAAAATTCCCACATGCTTAAATAAATATCATAAACTCAATTCTATCATCAATTTCATCATTCTACATCAAAATCAAAAAGCCCTAATCTTAAGAACCCTAGATTTCGAAAATTCCAATAATTGGAATAATTATGGTTCAATCAATTAATTCAATGCATAAACATACTTAATAACATCATATAAGCTCAATTTAAATATCAATTTAATCAAAGAACATCAAGATCAAGAACCCCTAATTTTAATCATAATTTTCGGCTATAATTAAAAGTCATAGAAGGGTTTTGATTCTTTGATTACTTCCAACATCAAACATGCTTAGAATAATTATCTAAGCTCAATTATTCAACCAATTGATCTTCTAACATCACAATTGAAAAATCCTCATTTTAGCTAAATTTTGAAAATAATCAAATTAGGGTTAGGGTTTGATTTGAGCATGTATTAATGATCTATCATGCATCCCAAGCATGAATTAAACATCATAATTTAAATTCAAGCTCATCTAATACATTTCTTCATTCTTTTCCAAAAATCTAAAAGAATTAAATAGGAGGATTAAAGCTTGTTTTTGAGCTACATCTTACACTAAACATAGAACTCACCTTAATAATTAATTTGGAGATGATTAGCACTTAAATTTGAGCTCAAAATTGAAGAAATATGGATGAATTGTGAAGTGTGTGTGCTGCGTGAATGTTGCTGTTGTGGCTGCTGTGTTGTGCGGTAAAATGGAGAAGAAATAAGGTAATAATAGCTTAGCATACACACTTTAGACTAACACATTAGTCAAATAGCTTAGGTCATCCCTTAGGTAATAAATAGGGTTTAAATAATTAATTAATTACTTAATTAATCAATTAATTATTAAACTTGCTAATCATAACTTCAATATCTAATTTCTCGATTTAGAAAAATCAATTGGGGCATCTCAAACCCTAATGCAAATTCTCGTAAGAAAATGCTGAGAAACGAATTATTTATGAAATAAATAACATCATTATTTTTAATCATAAATTACTAATAAATTAAATTGAGAAAATTATATCAAGCATAAATGCTCAATCTAATAAACATAAATTCTATTTCGTTTCGGTTAAACCGAGACGAAACAAAAATAATTAAATTCTACTTTTTCGACAAAAATTAGAGTTGCCGAAGAAAAATTATTAAAAAGGGAATTTTTCTTCATCTTCATTCACTTTACTTAATTATACATATATATATGCTTTCTCTAAAAATTTTCGGAAATAAAATCCAAAAATACAATAAATTGCCGGAGAAATTTTTATAATTTTCGAGGAAATCAAATCTTCAAAAATAATATATATTTCTCCAATAAATTCAAACATATAAGCACATAATCATAAATACCTTCGTCACCTCATTCCGAATTAACCAAGATGAGACAAAATCTTAAAATCCTTAAATTATTAAAATTCGGCAAATTAGAGCTGCCGAAAAATTTTAATTGCTGAAACTTAATCTTATTTTAAAAATCTTGCAGCTTAATTAATTTAAACAAGCTCTTAATTAATTACTAAGATTGATTATGAAAAAGCGGGGTATTACACTAAGCCCTAGCATGGTCGCCACTCCCTCGTCTCAACTCGATGGTACACACAAACCACTACCTCTCTGCTCCTCTGCTCCTTCTCCGGTAAATATCGATAGCCCCTCTCTCACTCACAGGTTTGGTTGACTTAGTTAAAAAGAAATAGGGGCTAAGTTCTTACAAATTTTCTATTCATAAGCGTAAGAAGATTATGAATTAAGCATAGTTATGGGTTGGTTGATATGCTTATGTTGATTAAGCTTAGTCATTTTGGTGTTGTGATTTGCAGAATTGATTAAGTTTCAATAGCCAATTTTTGTGTGTATAAATAAAGAATGTTATTAGGGACTTCCTATTTCAATTTTAGTAAGTGTAAATTAATTTAAGACCGAGTATGCTTACTGATTGGTGATTTGAGGTTGGATGAATGATTGTGGTGTGGATTCTCTTCTGAAATCGTGTTGTAAATCATAAGCCTTGTGATTTCTTCTTGAATTTCCTCGTTGTAGCTATCGGTCGAGTGCGTGTGTAAGGAGTTGTAATGTTCTTGCTTATTGGTGGTATTCTTAGTGTATATGTCACCTGCCAGAAGTATACTTGGAAGTTGAAATGAGTTAGATACTTTTGAACATTGCCTATTTGCCTCTGATGCAGATGATTTTTGGTTGTAATCTGCGTTCACTAAAAAAACGTCGGTGGAAGATGTTACTTTATGTCACAAGTTTCTATTTTGAGTGTAATGATGCATTTAGGAGGTTTTGCGGGTATCTCTTTAGGCTATTAGTTCCGGTTCTTTTGATGGCTACTTGTTTTAGAAGTAGGATGTGCGTATGAGATCTTTTGAATAATTCAGTCTTGTATGTGGCTTATAAAGTTGTTCGATCTTATGGAATATTTTTAATCTATCTAATTTATAGTATGAAAATTAATGCTAATAATGCTGATAATCTGTCTATATTTCCTTTTCAATATATTTTTCCCATTTTATAGTCTGATGATTGTATGTTATTTGAATTCATGACTGCTCATTTTTCCTCTATAATATTTTGCATATCATGAGAGGATTGGTAACTTTGCATTGCTGAACTTGGACAATATAAGTATAGCATTATCCTTTTAGTCTAGAAATATAGGCATTAAACTTAGAGGGCTTTAAGATGGATGATGTGTTCCTTGCACCTTAGTTGTGCAGCTACTAAGAAGGGAATGCTTCGACATTTTTTCTTCTCACCTTGCATCTTAGTTGTGCAGAAAAATGCAGCATGTTTCTTGAGCCAGACAGATAAAACCGATATACAGCTAATAGATGACTTCATTTTGTCTTCTCACATTGATTCGTTCTGTGGTTATTTTCAGACATTACTACAGCAAGTGTTGTTACATTATTACTTATTTTTCCTTATGAGATTTATGGAAAGTCAGCCACACAGGTACTTTCTAAGTTTTTTTGAATTACCTGCTTATTGTTGCTATACATATTAACATATAAACCACACTTCTAATATAAAGTTGATGACATGTACTTCATTGAACTTGACTTCGTAGCACAAAAAGGAACGTGTAGCTGCTTGAAAGAAACAAGAATTTATAGAAGTTATGATGAGGTTATTGTATGGAGATCATATTTTGTACCTTTTTAGTTAGTTTTTAAGGATTTAAATACATTTTTATTTTATGACTATGTCTAGACGATCAAATATGTATTTTTGAATGTTTGGATGATCAATATATGAAATTTTGGATGTTTGGATTATATTATGATTTTGAATGATTTAATGTATGCATTTTTTTGAAAATAAAATAGGAAAACACAAAATAATCAAAATATCATACTACATAACGGTTATAGATGCACAAAGATGACGATTGTTCATTGTCATGTATGGTACCATTAAAGATAAAGATCACATTTTATGACGATACTGTACGCACATAGATGACGGAAAATCACCGTCATGAATACATGCATAGATGATGCTAATTATGCGTCATGTATAATACCTACTATAGATTACACCCGCTTACTTGACGCTTCGGCACGAACATAGATGACACTAATTCCGCTTCATGTATGTCCGTTTTTCTAGTAGTGAATATTCTTGTAGTTTAGTGATTCTTTGAGCTCTTCTATCTCGCGCCGTTTCTCATCGAGACCATCTGCGTCGTAGAAGGATGGAGAATTTAATTAGGGTTTTCTTAATTAACTATAAGTTCAAAATTGAAGAAATAATTAGTACTCTAATAATTAATGTGTGATAAAATTAATGGGAATATATATATGTATTTGATTCATTATTACCTTATATGATCCGGCGCAAATGTGTGATAAAATAAAGATTTGATTTGATGCGAATAAAGATTGATATGAAATGTAATTTTAGAAATGATTTTGGATTAATTTTTTCTATAAATAACAATAAGGGTATATATGTAAATTAATAATTTAATTAATATTTATTAATTATAATTGATATACAATTACTTATATATATCCTTATATGGCTGGCTATAATATAGCCATTTAGCAAAGCTCGAGAGGTATTTTATTATACTGCAATAATAATACACCAATACTTGGAACAAAGAAAACATAAATCTTAAAAGAGAGGTGTATAAGTTTGGCCAATCTATTACTAATATGAAAATAAAGCTGCCCCCTCCACGGTGCTCTATTCAGATTTTTCTTTATTCTGGTAATTTGTCTAATTTTAATTCATATATATTCTAATTTATTAAAATTTTATTAATTTCATATTCTTGAAATATCACATGTTTATCTATTAATCACATCTCATATTTATCTTTCCCTCTATTTAATTAATTTCTTCTATTATGCATGTTAAAATAATAACAATTTCTTAATGCATTCTTATAAATTATTATTTTATACATTCTTAATTCATATATAATAATCTATAGAAAATTTGTAAATGAAAATACCTATGAAGACTAAATAAATATATTTAATCAACATGTCTATATGGAATCCTTTTCATTTTGCATTCATGTTTTTCTAAAAATTTGATTAGTATTTTCTAGATTATATATACATTGAATCAAATGTGGGATAGATAGCTAAAGAAAAGAACAAAAAAACTTGAAAATGTAAATATATTTTTTTTCGCATTTTGACAAAGATTAGAGATATCGATTTAATATGAACTACCGAGACGGTTCAAATATACTTAAAAAGAAGGATTTTTACTAATTTTAATTTATATTAACTTTGTTTAGATTTTTATTGAGTAATTTAGCATAAATCAACGAGACGGTTCAAATAACATACAAAGAATGATTTTTACTAATTTTAATTAATATTACTTTGAAGATGTAAACATTTTTTTTCAGCATTTTGGCAAAGATTAGAGATATCAATTTAGCATGAACCAACGACACAGATCAAATATAATTAAAAAGAAGAATTTTTACAAATTTTAATTAATATTAACTTTGTTTATATTTTTATCGAGTAATTTAGCATAAACCAACAAGACGGTTCAAATAACATAGAAAGAAGGATTTTTACTAATTTTAATTAATTTTACTTGGAGTGTTCATATTTTTATCGAGTATTACTCAACGGATTTGAGACGGATATGTACAGTAAAGTCAATATTTTAATCGAAATTAGGACGAACATGTAGAAAAATTATAAACAAATTTAGATTTAAAAAAATATAATGAATGAGTATACTCGATCCATTATCATTCCTAACTATAAATTTAGATACGTGAAATAAAATTAATTTTCTAAGTTTGATTAATAATTAACGCGGACAATAGCACAATTTTTAAATAAGGTATAAACTTATTTTTAAAATATATACAAATAAATTAAAACATAAAAGTTATTTCCCGTCGAATTTACTAATTTTAATTAATATTACTTTGAAGATGTAAACATTTTTTTTTTCGTATTTTGGCAAAGATTAGAGATATCGATTTAGCATGAACCAACGAGATGGTTCAAATATACTTAAAAAGAAGAATTTTTACAAATTTTAATTAATATTAACTTTGTTTAGATTTTTATCGAGTAATTTAGCATAAACCAACGAGACGGTTCAAATAACATAGAAAGAAGGATTTTTACTAATTTTAATTAATTTTACTTGAAGTGTTCATATTTTTATCGAGTATTACTCAACGGTTTGAGACGCGTATATACAGTAAAGTCACTATTTTAATCGAGATTAGGACGAACATGCAGAAAAATTCTAAATAAATTTAGATTTAGAAAATACATAATGAATGAATATACCCGATCCATTGTCATTCATAATAATAAATTTGGATACGTGAAATAAAATTAAATTTCTAAGTTTGATGAATAATTAACGCGAACAATATCACAACTTTTAAATAAGATATAAAATTATTTTTAAATATATACACGTAAATTAAAACATAAAATTATTTTCCGTCGAGTCTCGACGGGCTACTTACTAGTAATAATTAATAAGATGCTATCTCTATCAGTAGACGCACCCTTCTAAGTGTACTTTATCGATGTATGGTGGGTTAAAGACAAGGACATAAAGGCGACCCACACAAGAATCATGAATTATTATGATACTATTAATTATTAAATCCAAAGCAAAGCTGATGCCCGCTCTCGCTGCCCTTCGGATTGAAGCAACCCGCCCAAACTCCTTTTTCAACCAAACCCGATCCGCCCAACACTCAGATCCACTCCAGAGAGAGAGAGAGAGAGAGAGAGAGAGAGTGTGTTTGCATTATTGCATATATACACAGAACCGATTTAATGTATGCACTATACAAAGCATTTGCTTCTCGTTTTTGAAAAACTCCTTCAGCTACTCTGCATTTTGCTCTGAGGTTATTAATACTATATTTCTCAATAATGTTTAATGTTAAATCGTTCATTAAAAATGTCACACTGAATGAAACTCCTATTTCAGCTTTTTCAACGTTGTGTAGCATCACCATTTCTTCGATTTTTTTTTTAATTTTTATTCAATTAATTTCCGTTAGCATTCCGTTTGCTTGCACAATGTGCGGTGTATTGGAAATATCCAGTTTGATCTCTTTGGTGAATGTATATGCTTTTATATCCGCCTTAATACATCGCATTCTAGTTTTACCTTGTTTAGTAATCACTAATCAGAGCACGTTGTTTTCAAAATAATTAAGTAGTTGATGCTGCTTGATTTGTGATGTGGATTTTAATATGATCCTATTTCTGTCTTCGTTTTCTCTTGTGGAATATAGTTGGTGAGGATCAGTGGATTAGTTTTAGGGCAGATGTTTGGACATATGATTATGGCTGAAATGCGAGTAATGTTGACAGATATAATGTGATTATTTGACTCTGTCCGAACTGGAAATTCGCCAAAAGGCGAAAAAGCGACAATGGATCAGAAGTCATGGCTTTGGAAGAAAAAATCTTCCGAGAAGACTTTACTAGCTGATAAAGCAAGCAATTCTATGAGCAAAAACGAAGAAGAAGTAACTGAGGTCTGGTTATTTTTCTTATCATTTCGTTTGCAGCTATGGTCCTTAAACTATGATGCTCCCTTCCCTATATATTTATCATCTCCTTGTTGCAGCTTTATATGTATGATGCACTTGCCAATTCGTATGTTTGTTTTGGATGATGTTTCTATGCTGTTGACTATAAGCGTACAGATTACTTCTCAATTCTCATCGACATGAGTTCATTGTATTGTTGACATTGCCAATTTTACATAATAGTGCAAGTACTCTTGTGACTGGCTGCTTCTTTTCTGCCATGTGGAGGACATTGTGTCATTAATATCTTAGGATGCATTGCTTTGAATTGGTACAAAAATCTAAGTTGGGATTTGTTGGTAATGTGAGTTAAAATGAAAATCTTTTTGCAGTTAGCATACACAATACACTTGTCCAAATATTATGAAAACCTTGATTATGGCCAAATCCTTGTAACCTTATTACGTACATTATATTCATGTATGTATATGTTGTTGCAAAGCCTTGCTGTTTTGAGCTAGATCCCAAAGACCATAATGCCAGTTATACTGGAAACTACAACCTGAGAGATAATGTGAACCTGTGATTTATGTTATTGTGACTACTAATGATATGAGTAGATGGAATATTTCCAATATAATTGGACCTGAAGTGATTTGTCTTCTGCATAATGCTAGTTTGATGTAGTTAAACCAAAAGTCACTAGTTTGATGAATTTGGAAATTCGATGAGAATCTTGTTCTAGGCCATATCATCATTGCTATATGCAGGAGCTTTGTTGGATGTTAAGGCTTCTTTTTTACTATTTATTTCATGTAACACGAGCCTAAATGCATGGAAGAAAAACATAATTTATCTATGAATTTGCAGAGACATACTTTTATGTAATAAGACCATTGGAAGTAGGAAAGTGTACAATACTCAAATGGCGATTACCAGTTGATGTATTAATTTTGTTTGTGAAAACTCCCGTTTCAAGTGTTATGCAGTGTTGTGGACCTTTTTTTTTTGCTTTGGATAGAAGGAACTAAGATATTTTTTTACAGGTGCAGAAACTTCTGAATGAGAAAACAGGTCTAGAAAAAGATATTAGAATATTAAATGAAAAGCTTTCGTCTACCCTATCTGATTGTAATGCCAAAGATAATATTGCAAAGAAACAAGTGAAAATTGCCGAGGAAGTTATTGCAGGTAATCCACTGTTCAACAGAATTTATGATATTTTCTTTTGTTCTTTTTGCACTGCACATACTCACTGTACAGCGAAGAATTCCTGCACTTTGATGCTAGTGTTACCATTTTAAAATTTAATTTATTTGTATAGGCTGGGAGAAGGCAGAGACTGAAGCTATAGTCTTAAGACAAGAACTCGATAAGGTTTTACATCAGAAAGCTTCTTCTGAAGAAAGAGTAGACCATTTGGACGCAGCACTGAAGGAATGTATGCATCAACTACGGTTTGTTCGCGAAGAGCAGGAGAGAAGAGTTGATGGTGCATTGACAAAAACTTCGGAAGAATTTGAGAAGATACGGATTGCTTTAGATGAACAGTTAATGGAGGCAAGTAAAAAAATTGCTAAACTAGATGCCGAAAATACTCAGCTGAGTAAAGCACTATCAGAAAAGGAAAAGGTGATTGACGGCTTAGACAAATACAGAAGTCAATTAGAGGGTGACTCAAATGCCCTTTTGTTAAGATTAGAATCCACTGAAAAAGAAAATGCCTCTCTGAAGTATGAGGTTCATGTTCTTGAAAAGGAGCTTGAAATTCGTAATGAAGAGAGAGAATTCGATCGTCAGATAACTGGTGCTGCTCAAAAGCAACAGCAGGACAGTGCCAAAAAGATTGCAAAATTAGAAACAGAATGTCAAAGTCTGCGTCTCCTTGTTCAAACGCGGTTGCCTGGCCCTGCTACTTTGGCAAAAATGAGGAGTGAGGTCAAATCACTTGTTAAGGACCATGCTGAAATGAAGAGAAGAAAATCAAATCTGTCTCCCACTACTTCAACAGAATTCTCCACTGAATTGGTTCCTGATGTGTCAAGTGAGAGGATCAATCTACTAACTGAGCAATTGTATACCATGGTAGAAGAGAACGGAGCTCTGAAAGAAGCCCTTAGCAAGAAATCAAGCGAACTTCAACTTTCCAGGAAGATGTATGCTCGTATATCTTCCATATCGCCACGAGCTGCAGGACTGGTTGAAGAATCACTCAAATGCCGAGTACCTGTAGAACCAGGTAAATACTTATGTTTCTTGCAAGAACACTCACTAGCTGCTTCATCTGATGTGAGCAGTGATGACAAAGCCAGTTGTGCTGAGTCATGGGCTTCTGCTTTGATTTCGGAGCTGGGGCATTTAAAAAATGAGAAACAATTAAGAACACCATCTCATAGAAATATGGGAACTTCAGACATGAATCTTATGGATGACTTTGCTGAGATGGAAAAGTTAGCGGTACTTTCTCTTGATGATCCAGCTGGAAGTCCCAATAATTCATCCGAAGAAAGTAATGCAGTTCTTGGTAGTCCATCTGGTGTACACTCTTCATCCAAACCTGTTAGGGGCTGTGCACCAATTGGTAGTTGTCCATCGAAACATGTTATCTCAAGCCAGGAAATTCATTCTGGGTGTCTTGCAGGAAATGGTGAAAAGCTTGGCGACTTGTTGAAGATGCTTTTGGAGCATAGTCATTCATCTCAAAGAAAACCTCATGATTTACTAGAAGATATTAGATTTTCTTTGGACCACTATAGAGTAGATTCTACTGTTTTTTGTGGCAACACAAGTACTCATCATGCTGAGGCGTCATATAATGGAAGTGGCCATGTCCTTCAGGCTTCATCAAATAAATCTTCAAAGATGAGGAATGAAAATAATATATCTGTCTCAGACACAGAGAAGAGTGGCCAGAAATTTGGGTCTAGTGTTAGCACACCAATTAGGAAAGTTCTTGAGCTACTTGAAGGAATAAATATACAATCTCAAGATAATGGTACCGAACTTTCCTCTGGGAATGATGAGAAGATCTTGTCGTATAAGAATTCAGGGAATCCAACAGGCTACATAGTTCGAGTGTTTCAATGGAAAACTGCTGAGCTTTCTGCCATTGTGCAGCAGTTTGTTCAAACATGCAATGATTTGTTGAATGGAAATGCAAATCTGGAACAGTTTGCCCTACAAATAGCTTCTAGTTTGGAATGGATCATGAGTCACTGCTTTTCGCTTCAAGACGTTTCAAGCATGAAGGATGCCATTAGGAATCATTTAGATTGGGATGATTCAGGAAGTGAGAGCGAGGAAGAAAGAGAACCAGTTAGCCACATGCATAGCAGTTCTAGTAAAATGGAGGTACTTCAGCTTCCTCTCAAAGAAGAGGTTAAAATATGGAATGTTGAGTGGACAGATAAGGAATCTACAATGGCCACAGGTTCAGAAAGCTGCCTTCAATCAGAGACTTGCATGCGTGAAAGCTTCATAATTCAACCTCAGGAATCTAAAGATGGAATTTGGAATTTTCACACAAAGATGATAAAAGAAGACCTTGAGACCCAGCTAATAAGGCAATCAGAGGGAAAATTTGAAAATCAATTTGAAAAGAAAAAAATGATAAAAGAAGACCTTGAGACCCAGCTTATGGAAAGTAATCATGAACGGGGAAAAGCACGCGAAAAGGTATCAGTTTTGCAAAATGCGCTGGAAAATAAAAATAACTGTTATAAAAGACTGGAAGAAACATGCCATGAGTTTCAGATACAGCTAAAAAGGTACATATTTTCGTGATTTTCCATCTTCAGAGAACTAGTTAGACTTTTTTCTAAAATTGTTTGCTTTCAGTACGACGAGCGAGGAATTTCCAGATAATGGAAAGCACCAGAAGAAACAAGTCTCAAAGTCAAATGTGAGTTTGGTCCGATTCAATATTTTTTTTGCGCACATGATATCCATAAATTAAGAATGTTGGTCAAGTTTGATATCATGATTGATTTGTTTAAAAATTGATTGACACCAGCATAATTGCTTATCCAATGCTATTTTACAAAGTCATAGAAAAATGCTTGGAAAATGGCAGGAAATGTGAAACCATTGCAGTAGCTTAATGAAAGAAACAGATTTTATTAGGCCGTGCATCACCAACGATTAAACCATCTTCCATGAATATCATCTTTTATCTATCTTGGTATCATGCTTTAGATCATCTGTAAATATGTGAAGAGAAAACTCATGCTCTAAAAACATTTCTTATTACTTGAGCATAGGACATTTGCTACTTGTGATTTATGATGTATCCAGAACAGGATTTATCTCATGTCGTGGATGCATGGTTGCGAAAATCATGTAGGATTGGGAGATTACTGCAGCTTCAGAAAAATTAGCTGAGTGCCAAGAAACCATCCTTAATCTCGGAAAGCAATTAAAGGCATTGGCTTCACCTTGCGATGCAGCTCTTTTTGATAAGCTCATATCTGCACCTGCTGATGATTCTCCTGTTGCTGCTGGCAAAAGTATCAGCCGTCGATCATCCCTACTAGATAAAATGCTGGCGGAGGATGGTGACCCACGTAGTGCTTGTCCTGATACCAAAATGAAGGACCACAAAGGAAATATCAACTCTGGTGTTAGTACCAATGGGACGACGGAGTCTTCGGCCAAGTCTACTAATCCAAATGGGATTAATGATGAACAAAAGATTAAAACTGCTGTTGCTGCAATGGACATTGTTCCTTGTAAGAAACATGGTGGAGCAAGTTTCTTCAAGAGGCTATTTTGGCGACGTAAGAAAGGTAAAAACAATAAAACACCCATCTCATAAGCTGCAGTGGAGCCTATAAGTTGACTTGTCATATTGATCTCTGATTATTCTCTTCCGCGTTGCTTCATTCTTGCCTGTGGAAGTCTTTTCTTTTCCCTTGTCTAGAGAGAGAGAGAGAGAGTGCTGGCGAAATTTGTTTATCTCGTGTTGAAGCTGGCAACATTTTTGTGTCTTGTTGTAAATATAACACGAGAAAAGAAAATGAAGATCTATATTTCACATCATCTACCAGACTACCACCCTATAGTCCAAGCTTGATAGTTTCTCACATTATTTTGTTTTATTTCGCAATTATTATCATTATTGTTATGATTTTGAAATGATCCTTATGATTTTGAAATGACATGATCGATCATATCAATTGTAGATTTTTTTTAAAGGAAAAAACTTCATTAATTTAATAAATGGGAGTGTACAATATCAAGAAGCCAACTTCCAAATCATCACACCCTTAATTTTCTCTAGCATAATTAGTTGAATTATGAGCGGCCCTATTAACCTCTTGACAAACATGTGTGCAAACATGAGCGCCACCATATGAGTACTTTAAAACCCATCATTTTCTTTTTCCTTTTTTTCTCTCAAACAATACCCACAAAAGAAACTTTTATCAATTATTTTATTTATTTAACTATTTATATGTTATTGATTAATTTTTTATTATAACTTGCTCATCTTGATAGTACCGGCCTTATTCTGGGCCCGACCTAAGGCTAATTGGGCCTATATATTAAAGCTCGGCCCACAGAGTTCGGCCCAAACAAAGTGAACGTCTGCCTTGAAGACCAAGTAACGAAACCCTACTTTGGGAGAAGATAGAATTCTACCACGAACGGGAATCGGATATGCATGTATTAAGGAACTAGATATGTATAAGAAGTTCGATCCCTAGAAGGATTAGGGCTGGATCCAAGGCTTATAAATAGATGCAAGATTAGAGGTGTAGGATTCAATACTCATTGTACTCTCAAGCATAATAAAAGCTCTCTATATTCTCTCTCGTGGACGTAGATCACATCGGTCGAACCACGTAAATCCTTGTGTCATCGTGTTATTGTCTCTTTTAGCTACTTTCGCAAACCCTAGACTTATCATTGGCGCCGTCTGTGGGAACGAGATCAACGGTTCGTTCATAGCTGATTTATGATGGTAACATGATCACAGAGCGTGCGGGAGGCCCAAAGCCAACGTGGGAATCCTAACGAAGCGGAAAGCTGCACCATAAGCCAAGAGAACCGCCAGCAAGGCAGTTCGGTTCCAAAGGAGAAGCACGTCAGGGACCCAATAGAAGGAAATCCCTCCGAAGGGATGCCCGCGCTAGAATACATCCCTCAGAGAAACCCATCGCAAAATTGGCATCGGAGGACACATAACGGACAATCTTTCAGAACAGGTGATACCCCAGAATGGTACGTCGAAGAAATCAACGACGAGTCGGAGCCGAAGGAATCCGAGTTGAAGGAGGATGATCTCTCCAGAGACTTTGACCTTGCCACCACCTACGCCGCGGCCGAATTCGCTAAAGCGAACAAGGAGCGTTTCAAACGCTTTCTCGCGACGACCCGGATGTCTCCCATACCCGAGGCTAGGGAGAGTTCCACGCAAAAATCTCTACCTAAAGCTCATCGCTACACCGAGAGGCAGGAACCGGAGCTAAAAAGGAGGCACGATCCCCGGCGGGGTTCAGTTCGACGTCAGAGTCCAAGCTCGCAGCAGAGCCCCAGGCGACATCATATCCAAAGGCGACCTCGGAGCCCCAGAAGGTACCGAAGTCCGAGCTATAGTGAGAGTCACAGTCCCCCGAGGAATCAATACCGACGTGAAAAGGAACCTGCTCGGCTTGTCAGCCCGTTCACCGACGAGCTGCTTGACACCAAACTCCCCACGGTGTACAAATTGCCAAACATTCCGGCCTACAATGGGCTGGATGACCCCCTCAACTTTTTAACGCGTTTCAGGTACAACATGCACAACCAGGGCCTTAGAGAGGAACACATGTGCAAGCTATTCCCCGAGATGCTGATCGATTATGCCCGAGCTTGGTTTGACAGCCTCCCAACTGGCAGCGTGGGGTCCTGGACCTATTTGGAAAAAATCTTCAAGCAAAGATTCCATACAAAGGTTCAGGCTCGCCGAGACACAGCCTACCTCCTATCGGTGAAGCAAAAGGACAAAGAATCTATAAGGGAGTACGCTTCCAGATTCATGCAGGAAAGCTTGAAGGTCGATAAAATCGACGATGTCTTCCTCATCTCGGCCTTCCGAAATGGGGTTGCTCCCGGGTCCCTGAACCAAGAGCTCGCTAAACAGAAACCCAAGACAGCCCAGGAGATGTGGAGGATTGTATACCAGTTTGCTGATGGCCAAGATGCGGACCGATTGAAGCGCGAAGAGACCGAGAAGAGGAGAACTGAAGGGGATCGAGGTCGGAATGATCATGATCGGAGAAGTGCTCACGAGCGCCTCCAAAGAGGGCCAATCCAGTCCCGGCTCGGATCAGGACCTATCCAGTCCCGGCTTGGACCTCGGGTGGGACCAGAACAGTCCCAACGACCTCCGTTTGTGAAAACAAATGTCGAGATCTTCGCACTCCACGAGAAACTGGTTCACTAAACCACGTCCCATGTCAGGGTCAAAACCTCGGGACAGAAACAAGCACTGCTCCTTCCATGACGACCATGGGCACCACACGGAGGATTGCCGCGACCTCGCGGAACAGATAGAGAGGTTAGCCCAGGAGGGAACTCTGAAGAAATACGAAGCCGGGGGGAAGAAAAACAGGAAAGGAAAACGGAAAGGAGGACAGGGTCGCTGTGCCCCAAACAGTAAGCGAGCTAAGGTCGATCAAGACGAGGATGATGACGACCCTCAGTACGACGCACCACAGTACGACGGAGTGATCTCCACCATCACCGGACTACCCCCAGGCATGACAAAGACTAAGTTAAAGGCAGAAGCTCGCAGACCACCAGTCCCATCGGGGGAGGAGCAAATGAAGAAGAGGTTCAAGAAGGGAGAAACCGTCACATTCTCTGAGGACGATCCTGTACCTACAGCTACACCACACAATGACGCCCTGGTGATACAGGTCGGAGTGGCCAACAAGATGGTCCATCGCGTATTCATCGATGGTGGGGCCAGCGTGAGTATCATCTTCCAACACTGCTTGGATAGGATGGGCCTCGACCCAGCCCGGGTGAACTCCACACCCCTGCCCCTCAAGAGCTTTACGCAGCAAGAGACGCGACCTGAAGGGACCATCGCGCTCGATGTTGCCATTTACAGCCCGCCGACCAGCATCATTAAACTGATTCAGTTCTACGTGGTTAAAGCGAACTCCCCCTACAACATCATACTAGGTCGGGATTGGCTGAATGCAGTCAGGGCCATCATTTCGCCCTACCACCTGCTGTTAAAGATTCCGACCTCGGCTGGAATCCTTACTGTCCGAGGTGACCAGATAAAGGCCAAGGAGTGCATGCAGGTTGCTCTCCGAGGTCAACCCCAGGCGTAGCAATCAAAGTATCCCAAGGAGCTGGAAGAAACGACGTCGATCCCAGACACCTCGGCGGAACAGGTTCCCCTATCCGAAACAAACCCAGCGAAAGTCGTCAAGGTCGGCTTTGCAGGGGGACTTCAAACACGCATGCAAGTAATCCAGCTCCTAAGGGAATATCAAGACGTCTTCGCCTGGTCTCCAACAGACATGACGGGGGTGTTGTCGGAAATCATTACGCATAAGCTTAACATTAACCCGAACTCGACCCCGGTCAAGCAGAAACGACGATCATTTACTGCCGAACGAAATCAAGTTATCTACAACGAGGTGCAACAATGGTTGAAGGCAGGGCTTCTGTTTGAAGTCAAGTACCCGATTTGACTATCTAATCCAGTAGTGGTAAAGAAAAAAGAAGGAGAGTGGAGGATGTGTGTAGATTACACCGACCTCAATAAAGCTTGCCCGAAAAACTGCTATCCTCTCCCCAACATCGATGAAAAGATCGAATCCTTAGTGGGACACGAAGTATTCTGCTTTCTTGATCTCTACAAAGGATACTATCAGGTTCTAATGGATGAGGGGGATGCGATCATGACAGCTTTCGCAACAAGCTTCGGGATCTTTGCATTCAAATATATGCCCTTCGGGTTAAAGAATGCCGGGGCGACATACCAGCGAATGGTCGATTTCCTCTTCCGAGATCATATCGGCAAGATTGTCGAAGTATACGTAGACGACATTGTCGTCAAGAGTAAAGAAGAGGCTTCGGCGGTGAGCGACCTACGAGCTACGCTCAACATATTAAGGCAGGCGAACCTCAAGCTGAACCCAAAGAAGTGCACTTCCAACGTGCGATCTGGAAAATTCTTAGGGTGCTGGATCTCGCCAGAAGGTCTCAAAGCCAACCCGCTGAAGATTAGAGCCGTGCAGGAGATGAAGGTACCCCGGACTATCCGCGACGTGCATAGGTTGACAGGGTGCATAACCGCACTAAGTCGTTTCCTCTCCAAGGCTGCCGAGAAACAGCTCCCATTCTTCAAAATTCTCAAGAAGGCACCGGAATTTGGATGGGGACGAGAGCACGAGCTAGCCTTGGAGGAGCTCAAGCGCCACCTCGGGGACTTACCAATCTTGTCAGTCCCCCAAAAGGAAGAACCCCTCTCTCTGTACCTTGCGGCATCGAAGGAAGCAATAAGTGCAGTGTTGGTCTGAGACGAAGGAGATCGGCAGCTACCGGTGTACTTCGTCAGCCGAGTTCTCAAAGACCCAGAGACGAGGTATCAGCCTCTTGAGAAGTTCGCCCTAGCCCTGATAAACGCAGCTCGGCGTCTAAAACCCTACTTCCAAGCTCACCCGATACAAGTTTTGACTGATCTACCACTTCGGCAAGTTCTTACTAAACCGGAAGCTTCAGGAAGGATCGCGAAATGGGCAATCGAGCTAGGAGAGCATTCTATATCGTTCGGTCCCCATCGAGCTATAAAAGGGCAGGCTCTGGCAGACTTCCTTGTAGAAGCTCAGTATAAGGACCTCGAGGAACCAAAAGAGATCAAAGCCAAAACCAAACTCCAGGAAGTCCCAGAGAAGACACCCCGCATCGCTGGGAGATGTACGTGGATGGAGCTTCAGGAAAGAAAGGAAGTGGAGCCGGCATACTCCTCATCAGCCCAGAGAAAAAGGAATTAACATATTCGCTGCGATTTGAGTTCTCCACTACGAATAACGAGGCGGAATATGAAGCTCTCATTGCCGGACTGCGTCTCGCCCAAACCCTCCAGGCCCGAGCTGTCCAAGCCCATTGTGATTCCCAAGTCGTGGTCAACCATGTGTTAGGGAAATACGAGGCGAAAAGTGAGAAGCAGAAGAAGTACCTGGAGAAGGTCAAGCTCCTTGAACGGTCTTTTCAGTTCTTCAGAATAGTTCGCATTCCCAGAAGCCAAAATACCCGAGCTGACGAGCTAAGCAAGCTGGCGAACTCCCCGACTTGCTCGACGCTAGTAGAAGAAGTCCGAAACAGGAGTATAGAAGAGGCAGAAGTCAATGCGATCATAGAGGATGACCCAAATTGGATGACCCCCCTAATAAGATGTTTGGAGAGCGGGGAAGTGCCTGAGGACAAAACGAAGGCTAGGAAAATTCTAGCTAGATCCACGCAGTACGTCCTCGAGGGAGGGATCCTCTATCGAAAGTCATATTTACAGCCCCTCCTAAGATGTGTTGGACCAAGAGAGGCAGACTACATATTAAATGAGGTACACACAGGGTCGTGCGGAAGCCACATTGGAGCTCGGGTGCTAGCTCAGAAGATCATGCGATGGGGGTACTATTGGCCAACAATGGCAAAAGATGCGGAAGAATTCGTGAAAAGGTGTCTAAAATGCCAGCTGCATGCCAGAGTGACGAGACTACCCCAGACCGACCTCTCTACTATGCAAAGTCCGTGGCCATTTATGGAGTGGGGCATTGACATCGTAGGGCCTTTCTACCCGGCACCTAAGCAAAAGCGGTTTCTAATAGTCGCCGTCGACTACTTCACCAAGTGGGTAGAAGCTGAACCTTCCACAAAAGTCACAAGTGAGAAAGCCGTTGACTTCGTCTGGAAAAATATCGTGTGCCGGTTCGGAGTACCAAGAGTCCTCATCTCGGATAATGGAACGTAATTTACGAGTAGAGAATTCCGAGAATTTTGTGAAGGACTCAATATCCAGCAAAAGTTCACCTCGGTCAACCGACCTCAAACTAATGGCCAGACCGAGGTCACCAACATGACAATAGTGAACGAACTCAAGGCCCGCCTAGAGAAGGAGAAAACGGAGTGGATCTACAATCTCCAAAACGTCTTGTGGTCGTATTGGACTACACCCCGAACTCCAACGGGAGAAACCCCGTACCGTTTAGTATACGGGTCAGAAGCAGTCATACCTGTTGAGATCGGAGCACCCAGTCCCCGCACTATCAATTTCTCCGCCGAAGCTAACGAAGAACAGCGCCGAACCGACCTGGACTTATTGGAGGAAAAAAGGGAACAAGCCAGCATAAAAGAAGCTCGGTACAAACAACAGATGGCTCGGTATTATAACCAAAGGGTTAAACCCCAACAGTTCCAGGTCGGTGATCTTGTGCTTCGAAACAATGAGATAAGCCTTTCAGAGAAGCTCGGCAAGCTCGAAGCTACGTGGGAAGGACCCTACAGAGTACACGAAGTCCTCGGCAAAGGAGCTTACAAAATCGCCTATCTTTCGGGCGAGCTAATACCCAGAACGTGGCACATTGCCCATCTAAAGAGATTCTTCGTATAAGCAGCAAAGTCTTGCATATAGAGTCTTAGGTTTTCTTTTTTGTCTTTTTTGTCTTTAATGTTTTGTTTTTAACGAGCTCGTCAAAACTCTTTTTACTTTGTTTTTGGTCCTTTTTAATAAAATTTCTTTTTTATCTTGCATTTTGAGTCTTTTGATTTGCTTATACGAAGTGTCCATAACATCAAAAATCCCCTCATAAGGTCGAACTACGGTTCCCTTGCGTGGTCAGTAATGACCCGACATGGGGTAATACTATCCTATAATGCGCAAAGGAAACCCTTTCCGAGGTCCGAGCTAGTCTCCCTCCAAAAAGGAAGATCCCACGAGGTCCGAGTCAAACTCCCTCCTAAGGATAATTAGACCTCAACTGGGGTCGGAACCAGGTTCCCCCGAGAGGATAAAATACGAGGTCCGAACCATGGTTCCCTCGTCAACACAAAGAAGCCCGAGCTCAAATCCCTAAAAGGTGCAACACGCAAATAAACCAAGGAAGCAATCTTCACGAAGAACAGGAAAGTTCAAAACCCCAATATACACACTTTTATTTCTAACTATTTGGAAAAGTTTGTGTACATAAATTACAGGCAGAATCGACCTAATCTATGAGGGATGGTGTTTCTTGCTAAAGCTAAGCCAATCTTCCTCAAATGAGGAAGGCCCCAGGAGATCATCAATCGAGATTCGACCTCGTCCTCGACCTCGACTTCTTCCAGCAGGAAAACTTCGACCTCGCGGGGTAGCCGAACCGCGACCAACAGTTCGCCTACCTTGGCTCGGACCTACCTGATGTCCCCACGAAGCCGTTTTCACCTCGCGAGCAGGCATTGTCCGAACAGAAGAAGGAAGGTCCGCACCCGCACCACATTCCAGAAGCGCACGTAACTTAGGTCGGCGGTCCAAAATACACTTATACCTGCCCGCACTCTCCTTCAACATCTCAAAAGCACCCTGAAGCCCAAAAGACTCGGACCCGAGTGCTTCCTTCAGCTCGAGATATTATTCCAAGTCCTCTTTTGCCTTTAATTCTGCCTCGGATATGGTGATACCACCACCGCGACGGATAATATCTTCATACTCGGCATGCTCCTCGGCGATCTTCTCGTAATCTTTGGGAACGCGGCCAGCTGACCTCGGGCAACTTCCAACTCCTCCTCAGCCTGAAGAAGCTTAGCCTGAAGTAAGTCGGTACTCTCTTGAAAAGCGAGCCGCTTGACTTCGACCTCCTCACAAAGTGCCTCGAACTTCATCTGCCATCCTGTAAGCTCGGCTTCTTGGGATTTCAGCAGAGTATACTTTTTGCCGAAAAGCTCCTCAGCTCGGCGGCATTTCTCCTTCCATTGCTGAGCAATGGACCGTTGGTCAACCAGGTCTTGTGAAAGGAGAGCTATTTGTATGCGTAAAGTAGAAACACCGACAGAATCCAAGCTCTACACTCAAGAAGAGGAAAACAAATACATTGATTCGAAGATGTTCAGTACAGATATACAATGTAAAAAAAAAAACAACAACTAAACTAAACATCGCCGACCTCCTTGTCCTGAGAAGGTGGCTGCTCGGAGGGGGAACCATCCAAGTCCTTGTCAGCGGCCGGATCCTCACCAGCCCCGGCCTCCCGCTCCTCCTCTACTTCATCTTCCGAGCCCTCGCCTTCTTCTTCCTCGTCGCGAAGGGAATCGAAAGCAGCGTCCAGGTCGAGGTCCCGGTCTACCGAGCAGTCAGCAATTTGCTCAACAGATAGAAGCGTGGATGAGCCGGCAAGATTTTCCAGGATGGGAAACTGGCCGAGGTGATCTCATACCACCCTGGCGTACCGGGAAGGGAGTGCTTCATCCCCTAGCCGCTCGAAGCCGTACTTGGATACGTCCAGGTCGGGGAAGTCCTTGGCAGCCTGCTCCAAAGCAGCCACGGCGAAGTTCCCGTTGATAAGCATGGCCAGGTCATTGGCAAGCTCGGAGAAACTCTCCGACAACAGGAACCTCTTTGTGAAGGCCCGGAGGAGCTCACCTTGGCTAGCCGCAAGGTTGACCTCCCGGTCCTTCGCCGCAATCAGCTCGGACTCAAGCCTCCGAGCTTTCTCGGCCTCCGCCTCGGCCCTCGCGAGCTGAGCAACCAACTCGGACTCGGCAGCCTTCCTGCCCTCTTCAGCCTTCATCAGCTCGGCCTCAGCTTTCTTCGCCCGGGCAATAGCCGACATCAGCTTTTCGGAGTATCGGCTTTTCTCGTCCTAGTGTTTCGAGGACATCTCCCCGACGCTGTTCTTCAGCCAACTTACGAACATATCGAGGCCCTGAAAGAAGGAATGCAGTTAGATACACAGGCAAGACTTAAGGAAACTTATGACATGAAATCACTAAGTCCTTACCTCGGGGAAAGGCAGACCAGCCAGCTTGTTCGAAGGAGCTACTGGGCTCGCGTCACTTTCCGTAACGTCGATGATGTCCACCTCGACTTGGTCCCCGACCCTCGCTCGTTTCTGAGGTGGTGTGGGGGAAGGAAAGCGAACATCTGTCGCTCTAGGATCTCTCACCTCAGCTCGCTGAACCTGATCAGATGAGGAAGCAGATCGGCCAGACGACCTCGGCCTCTTACCCCCACGAGCTGCGGCCTTGCCATCAGTTCCCTTTATCTTCCCGAACTTCACTGCAAATACAAATCAAGAGAAGAGTTAGGACGATAAATAAACACAGAGCAACAATCCTAATAGCACTAGCGGGGCCTCACCCGTCGCCGGATCCACCATACTTTGGGGCTCATACGGGCTCAACCCCGCTTCGGCTAGGAAGTCTTCATTATAGCTCGCTTCGAAGGGACCGTGATCCCTCATCGCTTTCACAGCGGACTCCAAGTCCCTATCGACCTCTTCTATTACCCACTCGCAAGGCTTTTCTAGCCTCCAAATCAGGTCGATGAAACTACTGTGACGGCAAAAGAAAAATTTCTGGTGCCACTTGTCCACTTTATTTTGAGTTCGCCCATTGAACTCAGTCCGGGCTGCAGCGTAATACCAGCCCCCCGCCTTTTTGAAGACAAAGAGCTCGTGAATGAGCTCGGCGGATATTCGGTAACCCTTATCTACAGCTGCCACTCCCAAATCGGTGAATTGCCTAAACGAATTTGGCATTATCTGCCCTAACGCTAAGCCAAGTTTTTTCTGGAGCTCGGAGTAAGACTCAGGGAGGGGTAGTCGCAGACCAGCGTGCAGGCTGTCCTCATAAATAGTAACAAATCCCATCGGGGGAGAGCAAGCCCTATCCTCTGGGCGAGGCTCTATTAATTCAGCATCGCTAGGGAAATTATACGTTTTGGCAAGAAACCTAATTCTAGATTCGTTTAACATGGAGGGGTAATCAGCCACTTTCCCCTTCACACACGCGGGCACTGTTAACATTTCCACAGAAGGAGTAGCAGACCCTAATGAAAAAACCCTAAAATCCACGTTTCTAATCAAGCCTACTGCCGGCGGCGATTCGCTACCACTACTACTAGACTGAGAATAAGAAGCCATACTTACTTGTTAAAAAGGAAGGTAAATGCTCCGGCGGGTGTTTTGCAACTGGGCGCAGAGGAACAACGGAGGGAACACCGGCGGTACAGGAACAGTAAATTGGGGATTTTTGGGGAAGAAGAAAACTTTTCTGTGCAGGTGCTTTTTTTGCTAACGACGACGGACGTGAAATACTGGATAGGAGAAGAAACGTTTCAACTTCTGTGAATATACATTTGAATCCCGCTGTTGCATCTGACACGTGTGAACGTGGGCCCGTCTTTCTCGGAATATGTACCGTCTCTCAACACAATTCAAATAGCCCATTACTTTTCCCGCCTTCTACATCGGGTATGGGCCGTGTAAATTGACCTACCGACCCAACTTAACAAGGTCGCTGATATCGCTCCTCCTGTTCCCCCTGCTGTTTCAGCTCGGCACATAAGCTCGGTAATTCAGCTCGTACAGGTGATTTGCGCGATCAATCACCTAAAAAATAAGCCCTCATAGTCTGCGTCTACAAGTCTTCTTTCCTCTTTTTTTTGGGGGGGGATGTGATAGTACCGGCCTCATCCTGGGCCCGACCTAAGGCTAATTGGGCCTATATATTAAAGCTCGGCCCAAACAAAGTGAACGTCTGCTTTGAAGACCAAGTAACGAAACCCTACTTTGGGAGAAGATAGAATTCTACCACGAACGGGAATCGGATATGCATGTATTAAGGAACTAGATATGTATAAGAAGTTCGATCCCTAGAAGGATTAGGGCTGGATCCAAGGCTTATAAATAGATGCAAGATTAGAGGTGTAGGATTCAATACTCATTGTACTCTCAAGCATAATAAAAGCTCTCTATATTCTCTCCCGTGGACGTAGATCACATCGGTCGAACCACGTAAATCCTTGTGTCATCGTGTTATTGTCTCTTTTAGCTACTTTTGCAAACCCTAGACTTATCACATCTGAAATGATTTTTTACCAATTAAAAGATCTCGTTGACTAAATCTGCTCCAAGTCTCACATATGTTTTGGAGGGATTTCTCTTGAGGACAACTCTCATCTCCTTAGTATTGTTCAGTTTGAGGAGGGCACATTCCCTCTAAAATATCTTGGGTCCCTCTTCGTCCGACTAAATGGAAAGATGCTGACTGTGGGGTTATTTTGAAGAAGATAAAGAGGAGATTGCCCACTTGGGTTAGTCGACATCTTTCTTTTGAAGGTAGAGGCTGGAGCTCAACTTATTCACTCTGTCCTCTTGGGATTAAGTAGTTATTGGATGAGTATTTTTGTTCTTTCCCAAAGTATTGTTAAAGAGGTGGATAAGTTTATTAACGTGAAACGTTTCATACAAAGAGATGTAAAGTTTAGAATTTTTAGCATTAGAAAGAAGAGTCTAGCTCTTTATATTAGATTGGGGCCTTATGCACAAGTTTGAGAATATCACTACAAGAAAGTTGAGCTTTTGCGACATGAAAAATGTGTCGCTAACGATTGTTTTAATGTCGCAAAAGATAATTTACGACATTTTCTGCGTCATAGTGAATTGTGTCGCAAAAGGGGTATGTAGCAAATTTACAACACTTTTTTTCATTTGTGTCGCAACATATACGACATTTTATGCAACACTAAATTAATTGTCATATAAAATAAACGACACGTCATGCGTCATTAATTGTAGTGACGCATATCAATTCGCGACACATTATGCGTCATCAATTGAAATGACGTGTTCTAATTTGCGACATTTTCAACGTCATTATGTTGCACAAAAAATATGTAACAATTTTGCGACATTTCTTCATTTATGACACAACACATACAACACTTTCTCCGACAATAAACTAATTGCCATAAAAAAGCATCATTAATTAATTTAATATCGCAATTTGTGACATTTTCAACGTCAATTTAGATTTATTTAAAACATTATACATAATTATAACTAAATATTTATTTATATAATAATTCATGTAACAATGTACCATCATTCATCACTATATTCATTACAAGAACTAAAATTTGATCCTAAGAATACAAAAACGGAACAAAAACATTTATAATTGTTGTCTATTAACCTGCAAACCAACTAAACATGTCCATGTTACGTGCATTCTCTTTTGATCTCTCTTTCATCTCTTTCATTTTCTCTATTTCTTCTCTTTCTTTAGTTTTTCCTTCGGACTTGCATCCATTTCTCAAATATACCTACAAGCAAGATATTGATTGTCAACAAAATTATTCTTTTCAGAATGTTGAAAACTAGTAATAACTATAAGAAGAACTACCATAAAAAATCACAATAAAAACTCATATATACAAGCTGACTTTCAAAGCCACAATTCTGTATTTAGATTCTTGGAGTTACAATAATCACCCTCTTGATATGAATTCATTGATACACTAGCAACCGGTATACACACTGATCTTCACTTTCACAATATATTAAAACATTGTCATTCCCTTTCTCTCTTCAGCCACTCATTCATTTCTCATAATTAATTGCAGGTAACTTTCATGTTAAAGTAGTGGAACATTTTTTTCGGAGAGAGAAACTCTAGCTGACATTAAAAATTACAAATGACCTATTACAATTTCTGTTATATCCCAACATCCAATATGCCATAATTTACTTTACCAAAAGCAACTAGAAAATATCAATTCTTCTGTTAGAAAAAGAAAATCATGAAAAAAGCAGCTACAACACACAACTCAATGATATGATCACCATAATCTACTTCTACTATTAAGAAATACTCACAGAAAATATGAAGCAATGCAAGAGAAACTTTCTCAGAAATCAGATGAGGCATTTGTGCGTACCAGAAAAAGGATGAAAGGTGATCTTCTTTATGATACACCCTGCACTCTACTTACAATATTTATGGAATTGAACTTATAATTTCTGATTAACATATAGCAAAAAGTGACCCTAAAAATTTAAATAATCGGCAGAAACCATTGAAATCTGATGTGAATTATTGGGGGATTTAGGGTTTAGTTACCTATTTTGCTGTGATAAGGGGCGACGGGGCTGTGACGAAAGTGGGGCAATCGCACGGCTGAAAGCGGGCGGTGGGCGGCAGACGGCAGGGAAACCGGGCAGCAGGCGGGGCAAGGAGAATCGGTGGATTGTGGATGGGGGACGAACCGACTAAGGTTTATTTGCTTGCAATTTCAAGATTTCGTCATTTTGAGTTTGGGAGGAGTTTTTTCCTTTTATTTTAACTTATTTTATTTTTTTCATTTATTCTTTTTACTTAACCTTTTTAATTGTTCTCGAGTGCCCTTCTTTAGACATACAGTAGTTTGATTCTATTAACAAAAAAATAGTAATATATAAGATATATAGTACGTGTTCATTACTTATTTCATGGAGTATATTATATGTGGAAATATATATTAAATTTTATTTGAAATGAGGATTTTAGCTATACAAAATAAAAATACATATATAATTATAGAAAATACCAAAGAGTATGGCACTAGGTGTAATATTATTTTAATGTGTGGTATAACTACGACATTTTATTAATGTGTCATAAATAAATTGTCATAATTTATAGACATTAAAATAAAATATCGCATTCGTATCACAAAGTTGTAAAATAATATTTAAATCACGCACAATTGACACAAATATACAACATTATTCTTAAATGTATTTTTTTAACTATGACATTTTTTTGAAGTTTCGCAAATAGATTGTCACGACATAAAAAAACCGTCACATTTGTGTTACAAAATTGTGGCATAATATTTAAATGAAGCATATATACGACACTGAATGCTACACTGCTTTATATGTGTTGTATAATTAGGACATTTTATTGATGTGTCGCAAATAAATTATCGCGATTCAGAGACATAAAAGAAAGTGTCGCATTTGTGTCATAAAACTATAACACATTATTTAAGTGACGCACAATTGATGCAAATATACGACAGTGAATGCAACATTGTTCTATATGTGTTGTATAATTATGACATTTTATTGATGTGTCACAAATAAATTGTCGCAATTCAAAGACATAAAAGAAAGTGTCACATTTGTGTCACAAAACTGTGACCCAGTATTAATGTGACGCACAATTGACACAAATATACGACACAACGGGCATAAGTGTAGCAATTTTACATCATTTACATGTAGTGTTGCATGTGTGTATGTCGCAATAGGACAGTTTTCTTGTAGTGTATGTAAGTTGTTGGCTGTGCTTGTGCAGCGTTGTAATGATTTTGTTTGTTTGAAATAAAAAGCTTTTCCACTTATTAAAAAAAAAAATCTTCGAGATTTTTAATATAAGATACATCTTCAATATATTTTAATGAACTTACATGGATCATTTTTGCAAAAATAAATTTAAAAAAAGAAAAAAGTCGGTCAATGATTGGGGCCTAGGAAAACGGCAAAAGCACGCTTCTGCTGTTCAAAGCTTGGCTTCCAAATTTTGCTATTGAAGCAGCCAAACAATGGAACAACTCCAACTTTTGGGTTAGGCAAAAGCCAACCAATGCCCTTTTCTCACACCACTCGATCGATTCAAAGCCAACTTGTGCAGTCGAAAGCTACCTCTGCCGCTTTCAATTCCAAAACACTCTACAAAGAAGCAAATTAAACTAGCTACATACATTTCCAACTTTTGGGTGCACCAAAAGTTATGCGTTGGGAATTAAAGAGAAGAAGATCTTGTGACGTAGTATAGTTCCGTTGGTAGAGAATCAAAAGTACAAGAAAATACTTGAATCAAATCAAGTATCCACGAATGGGATAACATTTATCAATCTGTAACGCCAAGTAGTGTGAATAATTATATATATTGTCAACCTCCAACATCAACTTCTTTTCTTCTTTCTCTTCTTTGATTTTTCTTTCTTTTTTTTTGGAATTACAACGAATTCTTTGTTTTTTCTTAATTTTTTTAGGGAATTACAACAAAGTATATATATATATACACTATCAAATAAATTACTATACCACCGTATAGGTGGACTACTACACCATCAAATAAGGTGAGAAATATACTACACTACACGTAAGTGGAATTGAATCCAAGATCTCTCTCACTAAGAAGAAACGTATGGTGTCTCAACTAACTACTTGAGCTAGGCTTCATTTACCTAAAAAAAATTATTTGATGGCTTAAAAATGTCATGGAATGTACAACATCTAGTATGGGTCACAATCGAAAAAGGCAAATTTATGTTTGCTAGTATGTTTAAATTCAAATAACAAAAATAACTTCACTCTGATCAATGTATAAAAATGATGTTAGTCTATGATTGCTAATGGGGTTTGCGTAAGAATTTGTTATTCTCGTCGATGGAAATGGAATGAATATTCAGTTATTAAACTCATTTTCTGCACATGCAAGTCATAAATAAATCTACAGAATATATATCAATTTCAGCTTTGAAATAAATTTATTGATATTTGAAATTTAAAAAGGAGCAATAATAAAAATATAAAATACAAAATTACATAAGAAATATCCCTCTGATTAGAGAGACGTGGGGATATTAATTACTACTTTTAAAATAATTTTATTTTTTGAAATGCCTAAATGTATTAGGGTGTACAATCATATTGTTATATTAGGGTATATCATATTGTACATATTTGGTTATGTATGGAATTCAAAATTTGTATAAGTAACTTAATCTAATACATCTTAGAACTGAACTTTCTAATATAATTAGTGTAATTTAATTTAATATTTAATTCCCTAATAATAAAAATAAAATTCTGTGAGCCCTCTTAAGTGTACAACAGGCTTTAGTTGTAGGCTTTGTAACATATTTCAACTTTATAAATTATTTCAACTAGTATTTCAAACAGTTTTTTTCTGATCCTAAAATATTATTTTAGAAATATTAGCAATTGCTACCGCCATTAAATTTTGAAAGTTTTGCTGCATTATTTTTTATAAAATAGATGGTGGCTTCAGGCTTGGCATGTTATTTTATTTAATTGATAATGTCGCAACGCTTAACTCTAGAAGAATTATATTTAGAGATATAATTGTGAATTTTCTAAGAAAACGGTTTTTTCAGACCTTATTTTTACCATCATCAGGCTTCAGCCATAATGATGGTGAGATGTGCGCAAATATGGTGTATGCTTCTTTATCAGATTTGGAGGTGCAGAAATGAGGAAGTGTGGAACAACAAACATCCCTCCCCGCAGATTGCTAACTGCTAAGAGAATGGCACTTGATTTTCTGAATGAGTGTTTGGTGTTCCAGATTATATGAGAGATAGTCAACGACGCAGAACTATATAGTTCTATCTGTAGAGGGTGGCATAATTTGCAAAATGACTGGTGTTTGTGTGCAGTTGATGAGCATTTTTTGCTATTGCATTGTTCTTAGGGATGCCTTTGGTGTTTTTATAGCAGCCAAAACAATTTATCTCCAAGGCTGCTTGAGGGTGGATGAGGCACTTTCATGGATCAAGCAACGAGGATCAATTTATCTCCAACGAATCTTTTTTTTTGTGTCCGTTCACGATAAATGTGGTCTTTTTTTTGTTTCATTTTTTGTCCGTCCACAATAAGTGTGATCTTTCCTTAAATGGAAACTAGTGTGTAACCCGTCGAAAATCGACGGGAAACCACATTATGCTGTAATTTATAAGTATGTAACCATAAAAGAAATACAATACTCCCTCCCTCCTAATATAAATGGTCTTACAAAAGAGAAGAAATTATAATAAAAAATACATCAATAAGATTGTTTCTTCGATTTTATTCTGCTTCCTTTATTTACAAGAAAAATCAACAGAAAGTAAATTTAGTAGGCTCAATTTTAAACACAACACCAATTTCAAGGAATTATTATTTTGTGTATCTTTCTTATAAATTTCAAAATCTTATTGTTAGCTTCTCCTCTCGTAGCAACTGCAGCTATAATAACTCTAACATCATCAGCATTCACTTCTGAAAAGTTAAGTAGAAGCATTGTCAGCATTAAATACATTATGAGTAATATTATTTCAACAATTTACTATAATGTCTTACAAAAGTGATGAAATTAAAATAAAACACAAATAAAATTGTTTCTTCGATTTTATTGTATCTCCTTTAACAAATATTTTTATTTTATCATATTATTTTGCAATATATAAGCATGAGCATTAAAAATAATTTAATATTATTTTAGAGTAATAATATTTCAATAATTGATCAAAAAGAACGTTTCTTTGATTTTATTCCACTTTCTTTAGCTGCAAGAAATCAATATAAATCAAACTAACTTTTTTTGTACAAACTAAACATACTCTAAAATATAAAAAAGTAGCTTTGTAGTTTGTAGTTACCTCACAATCTATCAAAGATTTTATCGTATACGATGTTAATTGTTGTGTACGTCTGATCATCTCGTTACAAATTAAAATTTTGAGATATTTTTCGCTAGTGTACTCATGAGATTGCAACGTATTATTAACCATGCTTAGCTTTGATCATCTCATCCCACAAAAATTATTGTAATACTTATGAAAAAATTATTTATTTGACCAAAATTAATTATATAAGAAACTATTGCTCTTTTTATATAAGTTCTCCTATTAGTGAAGACTACTAAAAATTTGACGTGGGATCATAATTTTCTTTGTATCTTATAGTTAATTATTTTCTTCGTAATTTCCTTGTATCTTATAGATTATAGTATGATAGACAGATGAAACATAAAAATTTTGTATATACACAGCTAATCCCAATTCAATACATGCTTAAACTCAAAATTAGTATAACTAATTATTCCGATATTAAGCCTAAATTTTAAATAAAAATATTATATATATAGTTAAAAATTTATTAAATTCAAATTGGTGATTTTACGTTAGGTTGTGCAAAATCTGTTGTTATTTATATACATCTAAGTGTATGCTAATAATTTATCAACCTAAACAAATTAATATTAGTAACTTCATAATTGGCTAAATTAATCTTTACAATAAAATTTTTTTATTTATTTAGCCAACTAATTAATTGGTCAAATTAAATTGATTATGTGAAACAACTACAGGAAGAGAAAATAACGATTAATCTTGAGAATTTATAAAGGTTCTTCAAGAATGGAGTCTTATTGGAAATCGATGTAGGGTGGCTAAAATGAAAAACATTAATAAACTTATGTTCCAATACATGTTATTCCAATACAGATTTCTCTTCATGATCAATTGACCCATTTTTGCATAAATTTTATTTTGGTCGATTTATATATTCATAGAAACATGTAGGATAAAGCTATGGTCAAGTCTTAATAATTTCATCCAGGAAATTTCCAACGATGAAAGCACCAAATTAAATTTTCCAACATAAAAATAAAATTATTTATTCAGCCAACTAATTAATTGGCCAAATAAAATTATTTATGCAAAATAATTGCAGGATGAAAAAAATACACATTGATTGATTTTGAGTATTTATATAGGTTCTTCAAGAATGAAATCTTATTAAAAAGCTATGTGGGATAGAAAATTTTATATTAAATACTTAGATTTTTTACTCCAATCATAATTATATTGCATAAAATAATTCTGAATTATCTTATTACCATTACAATGGTCTATTGAAAATATCATTACTATCGACTTTTTTTTGGAAAATAATTGCGTGTCAATCTTAAAATATCATGATATTAATAATCAATTATCTAGATTGTTTGAGGCTCATGGCCTCCGGCAATTATTTCCAAAAATATTCCATATTTAATCATGGAATTTTTGAAAATATAAATATTTGAATAATAGAATATATGAATAAAAAATGTACAAAACGACACGCGCCACGTAGGACCTCGAATTAAGGAGAGACCTCGAATGCGTAATCGTTTTAATAATATTATTATGATGACCCACTTACAATAAACATGAGTCTAATTCTTCACTCACAATACATCTATCTAACCTACTCCCCCACTCTTAAAACTCATGCAACTCGCTCCGAACCACACCTATCGTGGACGGAGGGAGTATTAAATATTTCAGAATAAAAAGTGATTTAATTTATGATAATATAATATTTTTATAAAATTCAAGTTGATAATTTATTTTTTCAAGTTCGGTCACTTAACGAGTTTGCTCACGAACTAAGGAGCTAAATATTATCAAACTCAAGCTTGAGTCATCTATCTAACGAACTTCACCAAAACAATCTCGAATGAGCTTTTAATAAGACGAGATTCGAGTAGCTCACTTGTAACTCGGCTTTGTAGCCTTAACGGTACGTCGGTACCTATATATAAATCAAAATTTATATATGGTGGCATATTTATAATTTTGTTAGTATTTGATCTTGTAAATATGTCAAGTTAATTCCCATTTCACAAATTGTTTATTTCATGAAATTGAGTACGTGGGACACGTGTATTTTTTTTTTTTTAAAAAGATCATCGTAGATTAATGATGTCAAGTCTATTAAGTGAAAGGGTATATTTGCACTATTTATTTTAGAATTTGAATTACCTCAAAAAAAAAATAGAATATTTTTGCACTTAAATATATTTTAAGGATATTTTTACACTCTGATATAGATGATAAGAGCATTTTTGCACCTTATCCCATTATTATAAGGGTGAATTGCCTGTAAATTCCTGAACTTTTCATAAATTCTAGTTTTGCTCTCCACAAAAAAATTCTGCGTGTAAATTCCCAAACTTTCTCTTTTGTCTGGTTTTGCATCCAACATTGGTTTTCTCCAAACTTTCACTTCTGATTGAAGCATAATGATCTTCCACTGAACCTCTCATAAGCTCTTGTGCAATTTTCCTAGCCTTGTACAGTCTATCCTTGGGCAGACGAGTACTCAAAATCAGCACACAATTTGGGAAAAACCGACGTTGGATGCAAAACCAGACAAAAGAGAAAGTTTGGGGATTTACACTCAGAATTTTTTTGTGGAGAGCAAAACCAGAATTTATGAAAAGTTCAGGAATTTACAGACAATTTATCCTTATTATAAAATGGATTATTTATAGTTTATGGTCTCAACTTTTATCATTTTTCTGTTTGTGGCATGTACTTTAAAATTTTTCAAAAAAATCCTATAGTTTACGATTTTATCTAAAAAATGTCCGCCTTTATTTTCTGGTATTGGAATGATGAATTAGTTGACCGTCTATCTGATGTGAATATTAAAATGACAATTGTACCAAAACGACATCGTTTCAGTTTGGACAGAATTAAATATTGACAAAGCCATAGGATATATAGCTTTTACGACTGAACCCTAAATGTCTTTTTATTCTCTCTCCCTAAACTATATGTCGACTTTTGGGAAGAAAAAAGTTTAGGGAGAGAATAGAAAGACATTTAAGGTTCCATCGTACAAGCCATAAGTTGTATGACCTTGTCAATTTTTAATTCTGCTCAAATTGAAACAACGTTATTTCGGTACGCTTGGCATTTTAATATCCACATTAGATAGTCGGTTAGATGATTCATCATTCCAACGCCGGAAAATAAAGATATACCTTATTTAACAGAAAATTTTAAGGTATAGGGGTTTTTTGAAAAATTTTAAAATACATGCCACAAACAAAAAATGATGAAAGTTCGGACCACAAACTATAAATAACCCTTATAAAATCATCACCGCTATCATCTGCACCGTCCATCTAGTGTTTGTCAAGCACAATGAAATTTAACATGTATTTGTAAATTATAATTTCGGGGAAAGTAGCATATGTTACGCCGTGCAGTTGCACCCGTCAAGTACGAATGTACGATATGCGGAAGTAATAATTATTTCCATTTAGGTTTATTTTCCTAGCTTATTTTCCACCCCAAAATATACTCTTAAATGCGCGCCACTGACGGGCCTGACCTCAAGTATGCGCAACTTAATTTAATTATTTATTTAATTCTCTTTAACAATTCCGCCTATATATACATACATAAATCTCCGTTTTTACATACAGAATATATATCTATTTCTTGGAGTGAAATAAATTGGCGCAACGTTATTTACGATCACAACAATCGTCTTCCGCGGCGTTTTCGAGAGGCAAATACGCACTTTAGTGTGTGTAGTGGACTGAGGTTTCGTGAATTCGGTTTGGATTGAAGTAATAATGGCGGCGGCGGTGGTGGCGAACGGGCTGAAGAAAGAAGAGAAACGGGCTGGCGGCATCGACGGCCCGACTAATCCAATGGTGACGCCTCTATTGACGGATCTCTACCAGTTCACCATGGCCTATGCTTACTGGAAGGCCGGCAAACACAACGACCGTGCGGTGTAATTTCTTCTTTTTCATTTTCCTGCCCTTTTATTTATTTCCTCGATTAATTTTGTCTTGATAATTAAGTTCATTGCTGCATGTTTATTTTGTAAGTTTTAGTTGAATTGTGCGCTTTTTTAGGCTTCAATTTTTCGGAAATTTGGCATGCAGAACTGCTGTATTGAGTAGACATCTGCTCCTATTTCTGGAGAATAATCGAAAATTTGATTTGATGGAGAATATTAGGTCTTTAAGCATGCTATTCCAGTTTTTAGCTGACTACGTTTTGTAGAGTGTGGTCTGATTTGATTTTATTTCGATCATTATAAAATGAGTTCTTTCTCTAAAATTACTTATGATTATAGAGAATGAAACCGGTGCTAACTAACTTTGCTTTACGGCGTCGTTTGTCCTTTGTACCATTGATCTCACCTACTTTATTTTCGGTCTGTTGAATCAAACTCTAAACAATACAAAACTTTTCTCTTTCTATTCGACTGTTGTGCTGTTGTCCAAGAGAGGGGGTTGGTGGGGGTGGTCATATTTGATGTTTTTATTCTTTTTGTCATTGATGAAGGTAGATAGTCTAGTGGATGTTTACAGTGGGTGTACTGGTCAACAAAAAATAAAGTTAGACGATAACAACTTTATGATAATTGATTACAACAATTTTTTTTAATGGAGTAGTCATGTCAGACGAGAAGCAGACATTTTTTTTTTTTTTTGAAAGAAGCAGACAAATTTTTTTTTTTTGAAAGAAGCAGACAATTTTATTTGCAATACAAGTTTGAATGGAGTAATCATTGCATAACTGGGGTTATACTGGGAAAGAGAACCACCAAGCATCTCGTTGTGCTGGATTTTACCAGTATTTATGAAAATGTGATAAATATAATAACTTACCTCAGTGGATTTATTATTTATCAAATCAAATTCTATGACAAAAGTTTTGGTCTGAACAAAACTGCTCAGAGGTATTGTTTCTAATTAGTTTGATAAATAGAAGATCTTTTTGTTTTAAATTAAATGTTTTATTATTTACAATATTATTTTTTCTTCCAGGTTTGATTTATATTTTCGTAGAAATCCTTTTGGTGGGGAATATACTGTATTTGCTGGTCTGGAAGAGTGCATAAAATTAATTGCTAACTTCAGATTTTCAGCAGATGAAATTGCTTTTATCAAGTCGATCTTACCGTCATCGTGCGAGGTATATTAGTTCCCTTGATATGTACTGATTAGATAGTAGCAACTATTAATTTCACTTTTACAAGTCATATTTGTGTATAAGTATCATGCCAGTTTTATCAGTTCTTGAAAGTAAAGTTTTATCATGCCAATTTTGCTGCTATTTCACTCACACTGAAAAACTTCAGATAATCTGTCTTGGGGTAAAACTCGAGGATCTATATGCAATTTTTCGAGATGTTACAATGTTTCTTTTTGGTAGTTTCTAAAGTGCAGTTGCCTTTATACTGCTTGTGATTTTAGAACCAAAACCTATTGCACAATAAAATTTTGTTGTACAGAGTATTGACTAAAATAACAATTTCAGATTGAGTTTGTAGAAGTTGCATTAACAATATGGCCGTATTTGATTTATTTTTCTTATGTTTCTTCCCATCGGCAATCTGCTTGCTAACATTTGAAATTAATCAAAAGTTGGTACTAATGATTAAACATGTTAGGCATAAGTTTACATGGAATTCTATTGCTAACATTTTTCCGATAAAACGCTTATCTGTACTTGAGAATACCTTCACTGATCAATATTGACTTTAGGATGGCTTCTATGACTATCTTCGGGGAATAGATTGTTCAGATGTGGAGATATATGCTATTTCTGAAGGATTTGTTGTATTTCCGAAGATACCACTGATGAGGGTTGAAGGGCCGGTAGCTGTAAGTACCACTTTGAGATGCCTTTTTATGATTTGTCGCAATACAGTTTAATCAGATCATTATTCATCTTGACCTTTCTGTATACTCATTAATTAATTTTAAGGTGGTTCAACTGCTTGAAACCGCACTCGTGAATCTCATCAATTATGCTTCATTAGTTGCGACAAATGCTGCAAGGCATCGTTTTGTTGCTGGAAAATCCAAGCTTCTTCTTGAATTTGGATTGCGAAGGGCACACGTAATATGAACTTCCCATCTTCTTCCATTCTGAAGTACTAATCTCTGTTATGCTATATCAAGGAGTTGTGTGTCTTGTATTCTTGCAGGGCCCTGATGGGGGTATTGGGGCATCAAAGTATTGTTATATGGGTGGATTTGATGCAACAAGGTAATTTGCAATAACGCATCACATTTTTGGTTTCTCTTTTCCGTTGATAGTTTTACTCCAGTATTTGTATCGAGGTGATTGAATCCTTCTTATGCACCAAGACCAATATTTCAATAGGCATGGATGCTAAGCTTAAGTGAGTTATGGTTTTCAGTTATGCTCACCCACCAATGTGCTTGTAAGTTCCACTACTGGTTGCTCAAAACATGATTTCTAAAAAATTGTTAATAATCTAATTGCAGTTTGAGAAATACCAGGTGCACAAATATATGGATAGAAGTACTCTTTTTCTGTGGTTGAAGTACTGTTTATTTTCTTTGAATTTGACAAAATTAATTTCAGATTATTCATAAGATAGACCACAAGTCATCATGAAGATTGGTAAGTGTTAAACAACCAATATGCTGTTAGCTAAGAAGTAATTATAAGGTATTGGTTAGAATACTTCCTTTTTTTGGGATATATCTTCAGCCACCTTCTTCTCATTAAACCGTACTCGTGCCCAAGTCTATCTGATTAGTTGATGCTATTGCTAGCCTGGATGCAGTTCGACAATGTTTTGCTGAACTGTCCCAACCTTCTCTCTTCAGAAATTTTGCTTTTCATTTCTAACAAGAAATACATAAGCCCCACATTGTCATGTACAGAATGGGGAAACAAGAGAAGAATTGAAGAAAAAAACTTCTCTTTCAATTCTTTAGATATTATAATATCATACACCTATCTTATGCTCTTCAATATTTGAACTACCTTTTGATAATCATGTTTCAGCTGTAACTTTCTGCTTTTGGTATTTTCAGCAATGTTGCTGCTGGGAAATTGTTCGGAATACCACTTCGTGGGACACATTCTCATGCCTTTGTCAGTTCATTCATGGTAGGTATCATCAATGCATCATGCATGAATTTGATTTAACTTCCCCCTTGGATCACGGCCAATTTCCCCTTTTACCTCCTATATTTCCCTGGTTTTGCTTTATGTAAGCTGCTTGTAAAAAACAGATTCTTTTTTAGTGCACAAGGTTACCTGTTAAAGTGGTTGAGACAATTTAGATTCCTTTCTGATAATCTTTTTCTGACAATGAGTCTTTGTATTATAAATTAGTTAATTCTTTTAGAGAATACAAAAGAAAATATTTACTTGTCCGAGAATCTGGTTACATGTTTGAGTTTATCCTTCTATTTCTTCTTTGTTAGAGACATCAATTGAAGGAATATTGTCATTCTATTTGCGCACAGCCCCCGTCCCCCCCCCCCCCCCCCGAAAAAAAACACGAAAAGAAAAGAAATTGAAAGAAAGTAATAAAGACATAAAACAAGAAAATGGGGAAGTCTCTGAATTGATACCTGAAATATCTTTTGCACTTCAAGTTGAGGAAAAACATTTTGCTTTCCTAAAATTTTCTCTTACAAGTTTCTATTTCTGGTGTAGAATGAACATTTTGTACATGCAACACAAGTTTGTTTGTGGTATCAAATACATTTCTAGCAAGATAGAATAGTTTTTGAGTGGCCATTTTAATTATTAAAATAGGCTGCATTTCGTGTTTACTTCATGAATGATCTTACTCAGTCAAGTAATTGTGCAGAGCCCTGATGAGATTACCGAGAAATCACTCCGCAGTTCTGATGGCTCCCATGTTTGCGAGGATTTTGTTGGTTCAGCGCAGGCATGGTTAAGCAAACTAAAGGTGTGATGGAAATTTCTTCAGTGACTCATTGTCCATTCTTTGACGTGCAGCATTGAGATTTATTGTTAGCATTCATTGTGGCTGATCATAAAATACACCTATTCAGTGGTCACATCTATTAGGCGGGATTTTTGGTGAAACAAACCAAAGTGAGTTAGCTGCTTTTGCCTCATATGCTCTGGCCTTCCCGAAGAACTTTCTGGCCCTTGTTGACACATATGATGTAAGTGAAAATAAAATTGTTCACTGATTTTTGTCATTTCTTACAATTTTTCATGTCTAGGGAGATATTATATCCTTCTGGAACCTCCCAATTGATGTTCAGTGATTGATTTAGGCATATGTACTAATTGCAATTTGCAATCAGTTCCTTGTTTGTTTGAGAACAAATCCATAATATTTGTTAACCTGCAAATCCATAAATAAATAAGCTTCAAGTTTTAAATGCTTTGTAACTATTACATGGGCTACTGCAATTTACACAATCATTAGCTATAAGCCTATAACCGTCGTTTGGATTTCTGGAAGGATAAAGAAAGAGCTCATAAATAATCCCCAGCATCTTAACAGTTTTTGAAGTCTAATCTCAAATATTTCTGGATTATTTTATATGGCTTATCTTGGTTATCCTGTTTAGCTCTTGTACATGTTGAGTAGAGCAGAAGGTAAACAAAATCTTATTTATGTTTCACTTGGCATATTCTCAATTATCTTAGTAGTTTCCTTACTTCTGAGTACCTGTAATAGGGACGTGGTGTTAACTATTATCAACCAGAATGAGCAGCTTACTGTCGAAGTTCCATACTTCATGTCAATTTCACTTATTTTTCTGCAAGGATGCAATTTCTATCTCTTGTTGTCTTCTACTTTTTGTTGTTGATGATCTTTGTAAGATTAATCTGAACAGGTGATGAGAAGCGGTATTCCTAATTTTTGCGCAGTTGCTCTAGCTCTGAATGATTTTGGGTAAGTCTGAAAGGCTTATACCTTTATTGGTGCCATTCTCAACCATATGAATTCCAGCTCATGGGCGTGATATTCCTGAAGTTATTTATGCCCAGTGTTTTGAGCATTTACCTAATATATGGATGTAACATCAAGAAACTATATCTGCATTTTATTAGTTTTCTTTTGAAAATTAGATTATCCTATGGCTATTGGCAATGGTTATACCAGTAACTGATATGTACAATTTGAGTAACTAGGATCTTATGTTTTATATAATATCCAAGTATAATCCTCTAGACAGAGTTCTTTTTATTTCTTCTATTAGTAGTTCAGTTTATTATCAACAATTACATCTATCGAACATCTAGGCTAAGAAAAAGTCTTACAACCAAGGCTGAAAAACTTTGCTAGACCTCTACAGCTAGAAGGTTTTGTTGTTACCTATTTTCTGAATGTTTTGCAGGTATAAAGTAGTAGGTATTCGATTGGACTCTGGTGATCTTGCCTACTTGTCATGTGAGGCTAGAAATTTTTTTAAGGCCATTGAGAAGGAGTTTGGAGTGCCAGATTTTGGAAAGACAAGCATTACGGCCAGTAATGACCTCAATGAAGAAACTTTGGATGCTCTGAACAAACAGGTATAGTTATTAGATACTACTTTCCAGAGCTATATACATTGACAACTCTAAAAATATGCATTTTTATGAGGGTTGCATACAGATAATTTTATACTTCTGTTCCTTTTTTTTTATATTGTCTTCATGATAATTAGCCTCTTTGTTATTTTTTCCTGAAGCTCATTTTTTATTCTCTTTTGGCTGCAGTACTTCGCTACATCTTTGAGCTCTATGGAACTTTTCCCCTCCTTTTCTCTCTCCCCCTCCATAAAAAAACCCCGAGGACTCATTTATATTCTTTTAACATAGGCTAAGTAATATTCGCAAGTGTTGTGGAAACCAGAAAACGGAAAATAAAAGCCTACCATCTCGATTTAGTAATTACCATGTTTCCAGAACATTTAAAAACAAATGCTTCCAGTGGCAAGACATTGTAAAATATTAGTGATTAGATGCTTTTAGTTTCTGAAACTATTGAATTGCCCGATTCTTGTAAGGGGACTTAATTGCAGAATGAGAATGAGAGATGGAAGATGGTTGGAAGTGAGTCGTTGTCTTAGGAACTATTATTTCTTGTTGGTTGCAATACATATCATTGTAGGTGAATGCCTATTATATAATCTGAAATATTGTACTGTCTTCCTTTTGGCCAGGGTCATGAAGTTGATGCATTTGGGATTGGAACTCATTTGGTTACGTGCTATGCTCAACCTGCCCTTGGCATTGTGTTCAAGTTGGTCGAAATAAATAAGCAGCCTCGCATTAAACTTTCTGAAGATGTGTCGAAGGTTTGCATAGTCTTCATTATATAACTTTTATGTTTTATCATGGAAATTCATTAAGCTCTCGTTTCAGGTCTCAATTCCATGCAAAAAAAGAAGTTACAGATTATATGGGAAGGAAGGCTACCCTCTTGTGGACCTTATGACAGGGGAAAATGAACCACCTCCCAAGGTATTGTTTAACTTGTCTACACCTCAATTCTCTGTGCATTTTATGTATTGTTCTTCTACCTAGTTCATTTGCATAACAATTCAAAATTCTATTGAATTTTTGTTGAGTTCTTTTGAATCTCTAATCACTCTCAATTAGATATGATATAGGTACCTTTTAGTGCATTTGAATATATAACTTGAACATCTTGACAATGTCGACATGTTGTAGAAGCATGATGGTAACAATATCCGAGAGATCTTTACAGTGATCTGTCATTTTATTTTTTTGACGAGATTTTGCAGAAACTTTTATGTCTGCATCACATGAGTTAGCTACATAGAACCTAGAAGTTTCCTCTATCTTTTCATTTTATTCAACTTATGCTCCATAAAGTAGATGTTCACGGTTCACTGTACTGCCTAAATGGTTGTAAATGCCCAGACCCTGCTGCCTGTTTTGATTTGCAGGCAGGTGAACGCATTTTGTGTCGTCACCCATTTAATGAATCCAAGAGAGCATATGTAGTACCACAGCGCGTAGAGGAGCTTATGAAGTGCTATTGGCCTGGTAGATCAGGTACGAACTCTGGCTTTTTCAGTGGCTGCTTAACATTCTTAAACCTAGATATGCTGTTCATACTGACTGTAACTTCAACTTGTCATCGCTATACCTTATAAATCTATCATTAACAACAAACTGATGCCACTGCCTGGACTTGCACAAAAATCTGGAAAGCTGAAGAAGATTTTCTAATATGTTCTCACATCATATTTATATTGCAATGAATTTCTTTTCAAGGATTTTGTTTATGAAATTTTGAAATACTGTTTATTCCCAAGCTACGGATTACCCCATATTACCTCTTGCAATTATTTGTCAATCCTACTTTAGTCCTCGTACTACTATGTCTTAAATTCCTCTTCTTGGCTGCATTTCCCAACTGCATAACAACTAGAACTGAGTTGTTAGTAATTCATGCACTACTTGTTTGGTGAACAGACTTGTGGCAGTTCATTTTGTTGGATAGGAATGTAAATTGAACAAATACTTTTTTTTTTTTAAGAAGGTAAGTTGAACAAATACTTAGGGCAACAAAATTTAACAAGTTCCGGCAGCTACTTTAGTGTGTAGTAGTTCTGGCTTTTGGTTATGCATGTTTTAATCGTTTTGTAGTGATAAGACACCAACAGCATCATGAGAGTTTAGAAAAAACTCTGCCTATTGACATTTTCTTATGGAATTGGTTTTTAAAGGAAAAGTTAGAGAAGAGCTACCACCCCTTAAGTTGATTAGAGAACGGTGTATTAAACATCTGGAGCAGATGCGACCTGATCACATGAGAAGATTAAACCCAACCCCTTACAAGGTAATTGGACTGGCTACTTCACCTCCTGAAAGCAGTTAGAATTGCATATATTTTTGGTGATGCTGATTGCGACATTATCTTCTGGGCAGGTTAGTGTAAGTGCGAAATTATACGACTTCATTCATTTCTTGTGGCTCAATGAGGCACCCGTGGGAGAGTTACAGTGAGGATTATGTGGTGATGATGTGGGAAATGATAGCATATAAATTAGATTACATTTTGATGTGCCCTTTGTTAACGGCTTGATTTAAAGAACTTCATTTTGTAAGAAAAAAGGCATGTAAATCTGATCATTTTATGGTTTTTATTCAGTGCATAGTTTGCTGAACAGTATGGAAGCTTTATCAATAAAGAGTTTATCGTTTCTCTACTTTTCTTCATAGACAATTTGTTGGAGTAAGAATATTTGTTGTTTACTTGGGAATGATGGAAAACTGAAGCAAGAGGTTGATGGATCGAAACTTGTTCGTGAGCTTTCTAAAACAAGCTTATCAATACTTGTATATTCAATTACTTATTATTTGATATAAATTAATGATTTTTATGTATCGAGCTCGAATATTTAAACCAGCCTTTGATGAGCTGAGGTCGAGTAATATCTTATCGAATTCTTGACGTGCTGAATTCAAACAGAAATAAAGCCTTCGATGTGAGTTGAATTCGAGCCAAGCTTGAAGAAAATAACTAAAATCGAGCTCATTCCTTAACGAGCTGAGCTCGAGCATGACATTATTTAGTTCAGTTTGATTCGTTTATAGACAGTTATTGATTTCGATTCAAGGTGGACGATATTTTGCACATTATTGGCTTGTTAAACTAATATTGCCAATGTTGCCCCATTTGTAAAACATCGAAGAACTTGAGAATCACAAATTAGTAAATGCATACAATCTCTAGAAAAGAAAAAAAAATAATAAAGGAAGAAAGAAAATTTTCCTAGTGTCATTGTCATTATTAAATTTCATAATCTTTACATGTGGTTTGTGTTAATCGGTATTAACAACTACCCCTAATACTATTGTTATGTTCCTAGAGCACGACTTTAGTGCATCCTTTCCTTTTTACCTAACCTACAAAAAGAAGAGGATGACAAAAAACAAAGAAACAACAAACGCCCAATGTTTATTGAGTATTTGGTGGAGAACTTTACTGAGGAGGCAATTTGTGCTTATAAATGGCAAAGTTTGTTTTGAAATCTATTAGTACTATTACGAATAAAAATGCTTATTTTAAATTTTTTTATATACTTTTGATATTTCTAATGATTTAATTTGTAAGAGTAGTTTCATAATTTAATATATATGTATAAGTTTTATTTATTTTGATATAAAATAAGAATACTAATTATGTAGTTTTTATAAAGGATGACAAAAGGGTCATGTACATGTCAAATCAAATATTTTTCGTTAGATAGAGAGGTTAATGGTATGTAATAGGGCTGGCAATTTTCGACACGACACGATAACCCGACACGAACCGACACGAAATTAATGGGTTTGGGTCAAGCCTTATTGGGTTCGGGTCCTTATCAGGTTGACCCGATAAGGACCTGAAAATTTCGGGTCGGGTTCGGGTTATCTGATAAGGAATTATATTTTTTAATATTATATTTATTTAATTCAAATCAAGCTTTTAAATTGATGACATATTTATTTTTCCATCCAAGTCATCAAAAGATACTCCCTCCGTCACATTATTCTTGTCTTGTATTCCTTTTTGGGCTGTCCCGTTATTCTTGTCCTGTTTCCATAAAAGAAAATATGCTTCTCTCACAAAAAGTTATGGGCTCCACCTCTTTCTATCTTTTTACCCATTAAACACTCTTCTCCTTAATACCCGTGCCCAAAAGAAATGAGACAAGAATAATGGGACGGAGGTAGTATTAAATTTTTGAATATTTATTTATTTTTCTCTATTAAATTTTATTTTAAAATATTTTTTCTTTTATTAAATCTTATTTTAAAATATTTTTCTCTTATTAAATTATTTAAATTTGGGTTCGGATCATTATCGTGTCGGGTCAACCCGAATATTATCGTGTCAATTTCGGGTTCGTGTCGTGTTCAGGTTTAATCATTTCGGGTTGGGTTCGGGTTCGGGTTGAGCATATCCTTAACAGGTCGGGTTCGGGTTGGGCCTTAACAGGTCGGGTTGAAATCAGGTCGACCCAACCCAACCCGATTGCCACCCCTAACTGTGCTTATATAGATTTGACTGGGTCCTTGGTTTTATTTAATTAAAATCAGGTCTATGTGTAATTATTTTGGTTAAATTAATTCCCTCGTCCATCGTTACCTATCGAGTGTTTTGTAACAAATATACTTGATTTTAACAAAAATAATAATGCAGGAACATGATTTCAACCCAAATAAAGTATAGAGACTCAAATAGGAAAATGTATAATTAAGTTATGGCAAAAATTCTTGTACATCATGATGACCATATATCCGGTTCAACCCGACCTGCGACCCTACCCGACCTGACGATCCGCCTGACCCGCCCGGTCAATGTTCAATGTTGACCGCGTTGACTTTTTATTTTTTTTATTTTTAAATTTTTTTTTTCAAGAGTCGAGCGAGTGGAGCCGAAGGCCTCGGAACGAGCTAAAAAATGTTAATGTTGCCACAATCATTATCTATAAATTAAAATCGGAGCCGAAGGCGGAAAGGAAAAAAAACGAAAAAGTCAACGGTCAAACGTTGACCGGTCAACGCTGACTGGGTCGGGCGGGACGGGTCGGATTGGGTCGGGTCGACCGAGTGTATGGTACAGCTGACTGTACCCAAGTTATTGTACTTCTCTGCAAAAAGAGAAAAATATTGAGTTGAATGGGGTGAAGTGTGTGAAATATAAGAAATCATTTTTCAAATAATTCCTTTTCGTTTGGTTGGCAGAGAATCTAGCAAGAAAAATATTCCGATTCCTTAATTATTTCAAATTTCTATATTTTGTACAATTTTAATAGATATTGAAAAGTAAAGAGATTTCCAAATACAAGGAAGATTGTATTACTTTTTTTGATTCTTATTCCCTAGCAAAACTTAGATATTATGACTACTTGTCTCAGGAAATAATAATAATAATAATAATAATAATAATAATAATAATAATAATAATAATAATAATAATAATAATAATAATAATAATATTATTATTATTATTATTATTATTATTATTACTACGCACGACTTCCATAGTACCCATAAAATTACTTGAGATGTTGGAACAAAAGAAACAAAAAAAATTGTTACTTATAACGCTATACAGCTATACAGTACAGTACATCCTAAAATACTCGATGTAGATTATTCCTTTGTTCAAGAATCTTACACAATGTACAGGATACACATGTTCAAAACACTAATACAAGAATATAGGTGTTGGATACCAAAAAAAAAAACAAAAGAACATGTAGAACTGTACTGGCATGAATAATTTTGGATACAAAAACAGAAGCATACCTTAATTAATATTGTAGAATCACAGCAGCATAAGGAGAGCTGTTAAAATTGTTAGGATAAACGAATAATATTGTGGTAGTGTGTTTAATGGAGAGTTATTGGCTGCAGGCTCTTCTGCTCTCTCTCTAGGAGATAACTGCGAAGGAGGCGGAGGCGAAAGCACAACCACATCGCACGTACCAAATGTTGCATTTTCCTGCCGTTATACTATAACATTACTCGCCTTGCATTAACAATTAAATTAATAAAAGAGTGACATTTTATATACTATACTAGGTATGTTATCATCTCAACCTTTTCTTTAGGATGCGTAAAAGGCCTCACACTAACGAAGATTATTACATGGATAAGTATTTTATTCTAACTTGACTTTTGGACTCATTTTGACATTTGATACCTGATCTATTCTAGTCATATCCAATCTAACATCGGATCAAGTTCCGAGCACTTGAAAAATGGCGTGCCATAGACATTTGTGCAAGATACATATATAGGTTCGATTTTAATATTTTCATTACACATCATTTTTTTCATTCGTCCGAAGTTAGATTTAATACAAATCGAATAGGTTAGGTAAGTGAAGCAGAAAAGAAAGGCAGAGTGCATACCTTGCAATAGGCAATGTTGTCACAGCCACAAGTTAGATGGCCATTTGCTTCATCAACGGCCTCGGCGGCTCCCCCTCCATCGCTCCTCTGCAATTAACCAACAATTCAATTAATACTAATTTCCGGTGTTAATGTATATTCAATTAATTGTTTGAAATTTCAAATTAAAGCAAATAATTAATGAATGAATGTAGTTACTTTGTAGAAATCAACTGTAATGAAATTCGGCCATCGGTTGCCACTTGCTGCATAGCAAGTGTTGATCATGCTAATCAAGTCAGCAGAGTTGTCAACACAAGCTTCCGATATATTTGGATTGGTCGGAAAGTAATTCATCAGCACTAGCGATCTTGACGATGTGCTCATCGCCGATGATTCCGAACGACTAGGACACGCCCCGCCTTTCATTCCTTCACTTCCATCTGCGTATATGTATATGCTCATTAATTTAGAGAGAGAGAGAGAGAGAGAGAGAGATCTAGAGAGAGAGGAGATGAAGACTGACATTGATTTTCGACGACGTAGTTCCATTCATAGGCGATCCCTTCGGAAGCCTCCTTGGATGATTTAGAGGTGAAGATGAGCAAGCGTTGATTGTTCCGAGCCATATCATCCACCGTCGGCCAATCTTCCCCATTTTTAGGCATTTGTGAAACTGGAAATAAGTATTGAGTGAGGCCCGATGCATTGAAAACATTAGACAGACCTCCAGGAGATGTCACGTAATCTTCTATGAAAATCGTCACAATCTCTGACGGATTTCCCTCAAGAAAAACTTGTATTTCTTTCAAGACATTCGTAGCTGGTTGCTGCACATCATAAACAACACATTAATTAGTAATAATATTCATCTTGGCATTTAAAGTAATTAATGCTACAAACATCGTAGTTGATGAATCAGACTGCAGCTTTTCATATATAGTCGTAGATACAGATATGTACTTACGAATGCTGTTACGTTAAAACATTGGCCGTTGAAGGAATGGCACACCCAAATATCGTTGTTGAAATCGTACATATCGAGCATAAGCCCTCGAACACCATTCTACCAAACAACAACATGTGAGTTTAATTAGCAGTTGCGACTTACCCTCATAAATTTAAACACACACTGAAACTGCCAGAAATGAATTCGACTTTAAAAGTTTATTAAAGGTATGTCCGACCAAATAACTTGTACACGAAGTTATTTTCTCAAATTATTGAATATGTTGAGAAATCGGTGATCGTCTACGAATGAAACAGAGCAATCATATTAGGTAGTTGTCTGTCAACAGCAATAATGCAATCATATCGTCATATCTAACAACTATTAACACAACATTAATTACAAAAATAGTTAAGTTCAACTAATCACTAAATTAAGGAGGCACATTATACAGTCCCAGTCCCAGGACTAGAGCAGGCATAGGATCTTAATTTAGTCCAATTATCAATTAATAAAAGTAGCTAGCTAGGCTAATGTCGTAATTTCACTACCTGCAACTCAGCTAAAAAAAATGAAGCAAAATAGTAATAGTAGTAGTACATACTTTGAGCTGATCTGTGATGGAATCATCCTGATTGGTGGGAGCGAGAAGAGACGAGCCGGTACCCGAATTTGAGCCGGTCCGAGCGAAAGAATTATGAGTAGTCAGCCATGAATACTTGTTAAACGGCAGCCCTTTTACCTGTTCAAGGTAAAACACAATACTAGTCAAATTATACATACATATATCAAACCATGAAAAATAATTATGATAGTTGAAGTTGAAAATATGTATACGTTGATAGTCATACCTTGGAGGTGGGAATGATAGGTTGAATCCGAGTGCACCGAGGTCTGGTGTTACCGTTTGCCGGGCAAGTTTCACATGTGAGGCCGCCGTCGCAGTTGTTGCTTGTTGTAGAACATGTTTCACCAATCTGTTGAAGCCCACCGGTATTATATATATTAAGTTTTTCCTTTTCTGTTAGAGAATATTGAAAGAGATCGTATTTAATTAAACTCAGAAATCACCTTGAGAGAGGATGAATATCCCAACAGGAAGACAGCGATCAACAACAGCTTGACGAGCATACATTTTGGACCCTGCAGACATGAGAGATAATTATCACATAAGCTTAATGCAGAGGAGAATAAAATGCACAAGCGGGGCAAATTCTGCCAACCTCCATCTGGAGCCGACTAATTTTAAAATTTCCGATAGACCTAGAGAGAGAGAGAGAGAGAGATTTAGTTGTCTTGATGTTTGGTTGGGCAGTTGGCTTTTCAATCAGATTTAAGGGTCTAGATGTTGGGGACCTTCATAGCAAATACACGCACACAAATAATTACAATTATAAGGGAGACAACAAATATTTATACTAATATTAAACAAGTCATAATCCTAGTCCCAATAGGATTCACCATATATGGACTGTATGAACGCCCAAAATTTGTGCTCTATTGTCCAAGTACCTTTAGAATCCATATTTCAAAACATATTTGTGCAGTTTTGACTTTTGACTTGTATTCTTTCTACTTTTCTTTATTATTTTTAATTACATGTCGATTGTGTTCTCCGGTGACTACACTCTACCTTGAAATTAACGCGTTGCAGAATCTCATGGGCTTTACTTTTTTATTTGGGCTGTATTGGCATTACTGAAAAAGCTTATTTTGTTTCTACATATGGTATTTAATTATGAAGGGAAATTCAAAAGTAATTCGAAACAATTTAATTGGGGTTGAGCAAGAAGGGAATATTGTGTTGTCAATTGGGCCAACTCATACATGCATGAACCCGCCACTATTTAGGTCTAGCACGATTTAGGACCACCTAAAAAATGGACTCGGGCCGAGTCCAATAATTTTAGACCGGCACACCCAAGATCAGTTGGGAAGTGGGCATGAGTTGGGCTTGGAGTGGTGAGCGGATCAGTGTCGGTTGGTCGAAATGAGCTGAATTGTGCTTGCCCTTGGCCGCCAATTTGCATGTTGTCTGCCTTGCCCCAAGAATTGATAATCTTTCTTCTCCTAAATTCCCAGATCAAAAGTGGCAAAAAATTCTATCTTCTAAAGTCTATATATATATATTATAAAATAATAATATGTATTTAATTACATTAAGCCTTTAGTTCTCCTTCCTTCTAGAAAAAAAAAACAAAAAAAATAAATCCTAATATAATGAGATCCTTCAACTTGATATTATCTCCTTCTTGGCCCATCACATATTGGGCTATATTCATAATACTCTAAATTAAACTTGATATTATTTCCTTCTTGGGCCATCACAAAGTGCCAAATTCTTGATCTTCTCCATCCTTCACAATATTAAAGCAAAATAAATCAATTATGTACAAAAAAAATATTAAAATCAAAGAGAAATTGATAATTAAAATACGGCGATAAGTGGCTTATCACAAAACTCAAATAAATCACAATCCGATCCTAAAACTCCAATGTGCAAGAATTTGAACTATAATGTTTATGTGAGCTTGACCCGACTCAGATCATCACTCATAACTATTCACTGCATGGAATAGTTTTGAGCTTTACTATGACACATACGTTGTGTGGCCTGCTGTACGGAGTGTTAGTCAATTAGGATTCATTTCTTCTTTTTTCTTCTACTTTAAGTTCTCTTAATTAATTTCATCAGCCTATCTTTAATCCTCTTAATTTCTCTTCCATTTAATAGGGTTAATTTGGAGTTGAAATTTGCTCAAAGTAGTGTGATTTGCTATACAGAAATTGTATCATAAGCTTACCTAACGAGTAATTCTTTAGTTAGGAAAGATTTATCCTTGGGGATGGTCTACTGTTTGATTAGGGGTATTTGTGGCCAAAATGTTTCAATTTTCAATCCCACCAAAGATTGTCGTAAATAATTTTTCTAATTACAATTTACTTCTCTTATTTGATATGCCCACGCGCTATAACATATGAATTTTGTTTATGCACTTTCAAATAAAGGTTGTGCGGCTTCATCGTCACGTCATAAAAGAGAAAAGTTCGGAATGATGTTTCAACATAATATTAGTGAAGACAAATTTGATGACTTAATTGACAAAGAAAAAAAAAATAAAAGAATGAAATGGGTGACAACGCCAGCGGACAACACTTGAATAAACAAACTGCATTGATTCCTGAAATTCCCAATTTGCCCCACATAAGAACAAAGTTGTTGAAATATATTTAGGCCCACAACACAACAAAATAAACTAAATATAATTTCGAGACAAACTTAATTAACAACCCATAAGTCCAACTGGCATAGTTACACTGACCATGCTGCCCCCGGCCTAATTAATTTTTCCCCAAAAAAAAAAACTCAAAAAACATAAACAATTTCAGACTTTAACGTGCTATGTTTCCTTGGACTTTCTTCACTCCTCCAAGAAAGAATCAAATCCACCATTGCTAAGACCTCTCTCTCTCACTAAAACACTTCCCTTCTCTCACCAAATCATCATATATCCATACATATCTTAATCATCGCCAAATCTTTTTTCTTCTTTGCAAAACCAAAATGTCTATGCATGCGAAGACCGATTCGGAGGTGACGAGCCTGGCAGCGTCGTCTCCGAATCGGGCCGTGTACTACGTGCAGAGCCCGTCGAGGGACTCTCACGATGGAGAGAAGACGACCAATTCATTTCACTCGACGCCGATCCTGAGCCCGATGGGCTCACCGGGCCGGCAGTCGAGGGACTCCTCGTCGACCCGGTACTCGGGCTCACTGAAGCCCGGGTCCCAGAAGTCGAGCAACGGGTCAAGGCGCCACCACCACCACCACCGGAAGGCGGAGGAGAAGCAGTGGAAGGAGTTCGACGCGATAGAGGAGGAGGGCCTGCTGGATGAGGACGGCGGCCGGCGGGGGGTGCCGCGGCGGTGCTATTTTCCGGCGTTTGTGGTGGGCTTCTTCGTGCTGTTTTCATTTTTTGCTTTGATCTTGTGGGGCGCCAGCAGGAATCAGAAACCTGTCGTCACAATGAAGGTAAGTACAGTTTCCTACATAGATTAACTTTGCAATTTTTTTTTTTTTTTAAGTTGGGAGTAATTAATTAGTGTACATTAGAATACTATCTAAGTAAGAAAGACATATTATTTGCCCAATATACATGTTACTTGCGTTGCATCTACGGCTTTAATAATGGTTGCATAATCCGATCTTGACTTTGTGATTAGTGTCTATGAATTGGTAAATAAGATTAAAAAATGAGCAATTTATTTTAAGATCTGATTTTGCAAGCCAAGGCAATAGCCATATTCATATACTCCAATATAAAACCTTGATTGACCATTTCGTATAGATTTTTTTTCTTTTTTTTCACGTCATTTGGGCAACCGACTACCTCATTTGGTGGGAGGTCACATTGAGAAATCAACCGATGATCTTTAATTTGCACATTAGTCTTGGATCTTTATGTCGGTTAAGAAGATAAAATCATCATTTTTTTTCTCTTCTTTTTTTACGGAATCATCAAATATTATTTATTGATGTAATATTAATTATTATATATTGTATGTTTGACTTCTCACCTTGATACCTCTCTATAACTTTCTGCCCCTACTTTTCGTGATTTATAGAAAATTATCCCGATTTTTTATTTTTTTAAAAAATAATCCGACATTTAACTTTATTATCTCCGACGCCAAATAAATGACATAATGTCCTGGATTTTGGTTGAAATAGGTTCCAAAGCTCTAAATCTAGCAGTCAATAATCAAAGTTGGCAAAAATGCAGACTTTTCCCATTTCACATTTCTAGCTATTTTCGATAGAATTGATAGTAAAATTAAAGATCAAATTATTTGATGTAGTTTTAAAATTTCGGGATGGAAATGTAAAAATGATACTATTAATTAACCCGGCCTATTAAAAATAACAAAAAAGTTTACCTTGAATTAAATTTTGCTGAAGGATAAAATAAATGCAGATGATGATCACCTATTAAGGTAGGTAGAATGAATTCGAGCGGCAAAATATAATTTTCTCTAAAAAAATGTGAATATATATATCACTACATTTGCAGAGTATATTGTTGGAGAACTTCGTGATAAATGCGGGATCGGATGCATCAGGTGTAAGTACTGAAATGATAACGCTGAATTCAACAGTGAAGCTTGTCTTCCGTAATAAGGGCACATTTTTTGGAGTCCACGTCACTTCCACGCCTTTCGACCTTTCCTACTCTCAACTTACCATTGCCACCGGCACTGTAAGCGTTGATCTATTCTATTTGCACTTTCATTCATTAATTGAATTTAATCAATATTACTGCATACAGATAAAAAGGTTTTACCAATCGAGAAGTAGTCAGAAGACGGTGAGTGTGCTGGTGACAGGAAGCGGCATTCCACTGTACGGAGGAGGTGCCGATTTGAGCAGTATGGATGGGAAACCGGTCGTGCCCATTCCATTGGCTATGAATTTCACACTTCGGGCCCGGGCCTACATATTGGGCCATTTGGTCAAGCCCAAATTTTACAAACGAGTCCAATGCTCTGTCGTTTTGGACCCCAAGAAAATGAACGTCGCTGTCTCTTTGAAGAATTCATGCACTTACAATTAATTAAGATACTGCTCCTACTTGTGTTATAGTATATCACAAACATACATGAGCATTTTATAATTCCTGCCGTAATATTTTTGGCAGAGCTTATTGAACAAAGATTAAGTGCATCGTTTCGGCTCAAAGAGAATAATTTTGAGAGCTGTGCTTTTGAAAATCTCTTAATTGTAATTCTTTTTTAATTATTATTAGTGACAACTATATGGTTTTTAAGAGCATCTCCAACTGTACTCTATTTTGCATTTATAGTATGGAGTATTGAACACCAACACTCATATATATTTAAAGATAAGTTGTTAATTAAATCGCCACGTTTGACTTAATGTGTAATTTAATTTTTGAAACAATTTCGATACTGACTCTACCATTCATTCTGTAGCAAATTCGAGGCCCCAATGTTATCGGTGTTCGGAAATATGATATGAAAAATTTGCTTTGATGTGAACATGTTAGTCTAGCATGTGAAACTATGCAAAGGAACAACGCCCTCTTCTGTATTAGTATACAAGCAATCAAATAATTGATATTAGTCATTATTAGAGTTTATTAATTTTAATTAGAATTTTAATCCTTAATTAAAATTTATTAATTCTAATTATATTTTATTAATTTCAATTATAATTTTTTATTTTTTATTTTTTATTATATTTAATCTAACCTGAATTGATTAAAAAATAAAGAAAAAAAGATGGCGCTCACTGTGCGCGCGCACATGGGACCATGTCTTCATCTTTTATTCCATCTTGGCCACTCTATATATGTTTCTTACTTGCCAAAAAAAAAAGAAGAAAAGAAAAAAAAAATCCTAAATTCGGACACGATTTTGCATATATAGTTCCTAAATTCAACAGAATACATTGTACAGCGTACACAACCATCTAAAATGCATTGTTCAGTGAACATAAGCCTTGAGTAAATTATTTTGCAATGGAGGCAACTACTTCACTTTCAATGAACAAGAAAAAAAAAAGGACAAAAAGAAATGTTTATATGAAGAAAAGGGAAAATGTGTGTGTACATAAGTACATTGAAATTTTTGAACTTAATTTGACTAATACTTTTCCAGTTCAATGTATGAATACAAAGGGTTTTTTTTTTTTTTTTTTTTGAGAATTACAAGGTATATATATATATATAATCTAATCAAGCACTACACCACCATATAGGCGGGACCTCTACACCACATAAATGTGGGACCACTACATCACCACGCAGGGTGAGACCACTACACCACCAAACAAGGTGGGAAATATACTACACCGTACGCAGGCGGGATTGAATCCAAAACCTCTTGGTAAGGCTTGTGGTGCCATATGAATACAAAGGGTTTTATTACTACAACAAATTGGTAAATGCGTTCCATATGAGATATATATAAGCAAAACATCTCTGTCGTCGGTGGGAATTAAGTTTTTCTTTGTATTTATGTTTTAATTCTAAAATTTCAGCAAGAATATGGTGAAGTAAAAACTCTCACCTACCATGTGAGCAATTTAAAATTATATAAGGAGCACGTGCTTATTAATTATTTTTCAGAAATTGGCTGCTTGCAAAAATTATAAAAAAAACATGGAGAGAGAGAAAGAGAGTCATGGGTTAATGGGGTTAGTAAGTGGGCTAATACTTTTACTTATTTGTGTACACTCATTAGTGAATAATTTAAAATTTATTTCTCATTTTGAATATTGACTCCAAATCAAGAATTAATTCCATTATATTAAAAAAAAAGATGCACTGTTAAATGAAAATAGTGAAATGATTATATATAGTTTTTATTGATAAGTATTGATTTCTTTAATTAAAGACCAAGAGACGAGCAATAAAATGCAATTGAGATCACACAATTCTAGTATATTGAATTTTATTCAACAATAAAAAAAAATACATTTCCCTAATATTTTTAGAAAACTAATAATTGGAAGAGTACTGTATTCAGATAATAAAGTGTAATAATATATGAGCATATGATTGTGTATCATGTACAGACTTCTAATCAATCTATTTACTATAATAAAAATATGAATTCTTATAAATTTTAGGGCCAACTCTTTTTAAATACCACACAATAAAAGAGAAGTTATTCACACTTATTTATAAGAGTAGGAGTTTTTCATACCAAAATGTGTTAAAATACTAAACTACCCTTACTAAACAAATAAAGATTAAAACAAATAAAAAAACAACTAAAAAACAAAAACTAAAACCATAATTCGGTCCCCCCTCCCCCACACCCCAACCCCACTCTTTCTCTCTCTTCAAACTTGTCTCTCTCTCTCAAACTCGTCTCTCTCTCTCAACCCGGCGCCACCACCGTGTGAACCAACCCTCGAAGGCACCATGAGCGGAAATCGATCGGAAGCCGACCATGATGAGGAGGAGACAGCGTCGGCCTCGTCGTCGGGCTCTGTGGAAGTAGAAGTAATCGCTAACGACAATAAAGAGACCTAATTGTTCACACGGTCACACCACACGGTGGCTACCACCGTGTGAACCACCGTGTGGTGCGATCGTGTGAACAATCAAGATGCCTAATTATTCACACGGTCGCATCACACGGTTGTTCACACGGTGGCTACCACCGTGCACACGGTGGTGGCCTGCACCGTGTGCACAAGAACATTTCATTTAGGCCTCTTATCTTTCCACGTATTATCGATTTAGATGTTTAGCGATTCTCTAATAGCTTATTTCAACATGATTTATAACCACTTAACACCTCAATTGAACGCGTATATATAACATTTGTGTAATTCACTAGTGTAAGAGGTACTTTCTCAATAACAAGATGTCAAAGTATATTACAAATATCTTCCTAATCTAAGGATTATACACAATACATAATGGATTTCGTTCATGCAATCCTATAATGATACAAATAGACATATTTGTTCATAATAATCGTTCATACGCAATCAATAACACGTAAATTAGTGAAAAGTCATGCATTTAATGCAAAATTGATTGTGATCTTGTGCACACGGTGCAGGCCACCACCGTGTGCACGGTGGTAGCCACCTTGTGGTGCGACAGTGTGAATAATTAGGTCTCTTGATCGCATCGATGTAGACAAAAAACGATTCCCCGTCTACATACGTCGATCGCTCCCAACGACCGCTGTGATGTATCAATACATGCATCCACGATATCTGAGATTCACAAAGAAGCCAAGACATCATCAGAAAAATGATCGAATAAGCTTCTACGACATGTTCTGAATTGGACACGGTGGCATCACACGGTGGGAACGACCGTGTGGAAACATCCACACGATCGCAGCACACGGTCGTTCCCACCGTGTGATGACAATGTGTGAATGTTTCGTGGCCACGAAACATTCACATGGTGGACTGTCATACCAAAACAAAAACCCTAGTTCTATACCATCGTGTGCAATAAAACTATCACCGTGTGCATGACCGTATGGTGTAGAACTCGCGAAAAAAAAAATTACGGGCTAAATATAGTTTCATACCTTCTTTATGAACCCAGAAACACTTATCGGCGGTCCTATTTGCACTTCAACTCCTCTTTTTCGAATAATATTGTGATTTTTTACAAGGATTTTGAGAGACCCATTTGTAAAAAAATAGCACGTTTTTTTTCTCCAATCTTTTTTCTCTTCCTTCTTGTCCCAAATGTAATGTATTTAGTTGTTGTGATATTAATGAGAGTAAACAACCTCTCTTACAAAACATTGAATGAATGTTGTTGTAGGGGTTGTGATCGACGACGAATTGAATATATTTTAGTTTTTAGTTTTTTATTATTTATTTATTTTATTTGTTGATGAAGATGATGACTAAAAAAAGAAAAAAAAGACAAAAAGGATAAGTTAGGGGTATTTTAGTCTTTTCACTGATTTTGGTATGAAAAACTCATACTCTTATGAATGAGTGTAAATAACTTCTATGTTTTATACTTTGGTATTAAAACATGCATTCTCTCTAAATTTTAATATACCTGTAATATTTTTAATTATTTTAATTTGTGCGAATAATTCAGTAATGAAATATGCACACACAATGTACCTACTTTTCATACAAATACAAATATAATAATTAGTATTTGGCAAAAGTATTTATAGGCCAAAGAATTGGCAATGTGCCATATAGTTTGTGTGTGAGCCTGTGATGACGAATACTAAAGAGAGGAAAATAAAAATATCCAGTATGAAGATAGTGTGTACCACCCATACCCAGTTTTTGTGGCATGTATAAGCTATATCCACTGACAACTTTTTGATTTTTTTTTTGCACTTTTCAGAGTTAAAAAAAAAAGAAAAAAAATATATATTTATGATGATTTGACTCCATTGAAGTTTGGGATTTAACCTTTTTGACTCTCACATGCGGTACACTATGCGAAACAATTTTTTTTTTTACTTTGACTCAAATTCTAAAACAAACAAAAGAAGACAAAACCTAACCCTAACCTAGCGGTACACTCTATACTTCTTCAACAATAAATAAAACCTAGCGGTACACAATTCATACCGATGCAATAATTTCAAAGGCAGTAAAAAATTTCCCACAACCCCCATATCATTCTTCTCTCATCAAAATCCATGGCGTCATCAAGTTCAAGACATCAATCTGAGGATGAACGGCAACGTGAAAATCAACGACGTCTGGAAGAGGTTAGTACTTCGTACCGATTTAAATAGGGACGAAAGAAAAAACTGTACCGACCGTCATAATATTGTACCGATAGGTTATGAACCGGTCGGTACAATTTTTGAATCGGTCGGTACAGATTTTTCAGACTGCCGGTACAGTTTTCAGAACATGTTATTGATTTTTTCTTAAAAATAAGATGGTTAATTAGGCTAATTTCGTGCTAATTATGTTGATTCGTGGTAATTCTTTAAATTTCGTACTAATTAGGACATTTTCGGTGGCTATGCTTATGTGCTAATTATGTTAATTTTCGTGCTAATTAGGATAATTACGACGATGCCTAATATGTTTCATAAATTTTGTACCGACCGTGTAGAATATTGTACCGATCGATAATAATATACACCCTATCGGTACACATTTTATTCCCATCGGTACAATATGTTTTTAATACAGTATGATTCTGTTCTTATTCTGGATGTTTTGTGATGTTTATTATATTTTTTTTGGCACGCTTAATAGTTAATTTAACAAATAAGATCATTTGGTGTTACGTTTTCACTTATTTATAACTCATTTATAAATTTGAAAATCATGATCAATTGACATATATTACGTAGATGTGTGATAATTTTGAAAAAATTGTACCGATCGGTAAAACTTATGTACCGGTCGCAGTAAAATCATGTGTTGATTTTACTTCGAGCGGTACAAAGTTTTTCCCGGTCGGTACAATGTTTTTTTTCTACAGTGTGTTTGTGTTCTTATTTTTGAATCGTATTGTGTTTGTTTCAGTATGGTTGGATCTGGATCCGAGAAGATGCTCAACACTGTTCTCCGAGGATTAACACGTACTACAAAGTTTCGATTATAACAGATATTAGGCAGAGACTTGTTGCTGTTGGGGGTCGAGCACTGTTGGATAGATTCATGGCCGGCTGTTTCGGGCATCTTATGAGATGGCCATTGGGCAAAGCGTGCGGCAAAGCGCTACACATGCTCGTATCAAGAGAGGTAGAGGTGTACGGTGAATTGCCGTACGATACATGGTATCGTATCGGCGACAAAAATATCCGATTCTCGGCTCAGGAGTACGCCCTAATTTCGGGATTGTGTTTTGGAGCTGCTTCATTTGATCCACATGCGGATCACACGCCGGATAATGTGGAGGCTTATCAGAGATTTTGTGACGGGAAGCCAATAACTGCGGGACCGGTTTGTTACAGGGTATGGGATAGTTGATCCTGAAGGCGAGCTCCACCTTCGGGCAGCAAATGTTATCATCGCTTATTATTTCGGGATAGGTGGCGATGATCGGAGAAATGTGGTGCCCTGGCTTTGGGTATTGGTGGATAATCTCGACGCGTGGAACAGATTCCCATGGGGCGGGTATACATTTCAAAACTTGAGGAACTACACCAAGAATTTGGAAACGAAGGGGTCGAAAATGATGCCCAAGTACCATTATTACGGCCCTGTGTGGGTACTGCAGTGTTGGATGTTCGAGGCTATTCCTGGTTTAGCTCGTTTGGTTTCTACTCCCGTATCGACACTCGCCATTCCTCGCCGTTTGAGATGGGTAATGGCGCGCGTTGCGGGTGGATCTTGATGATCGGTTTCGTGCGGGAGTCGTCCGTTTCGACTCGGGTGAGCCGAAGGCGACGAGAGGAAGAGACACATTGCGGGAGGTCCCTGCGATGGACGACGTGCTCGGAGTGCATTACGTGAGGCCTATCAACCCAATAAAAGAAGGAATACCGGTTGCACGTCGTCCTCCGCTCGGAGGCCTAGCGATCCCCCCACGTGTCAGAGCCATGCACCGATCGTGACACGTACGACTTGAGAGACCGGGCCCCGTCGAAAGATACTTCCAAAAGTAAGGGAAAGCGTGCTCGGAGAAACATTCCATCGTCGTCATCGAGCAGCGGCGCCGACACCAGTGGACGATCTCGTGATAGGCAGTTTATGAAGAAGCTGCAAGAGATGACAGCAACAACTGTGAAGAGAGAGATAACTTCACAATGGAGAAATGTATTTTTTCCGGAGATCAAGGCCTTCTTCACAGACCTTTTTAGTAAGAGTTCCCGCCGTTCCACACCTCGTCGAGATACACCTCCACCACCTCGTCGTGACACACCACCCCCCGTGCATTCCCCACACGCCAGTCCAAGAGAGGAGACTGGAGGTGCAGGCGCCGATCCTGAGTTCATCCCAGCACGCCATTCCACTCCCGCTTTTGTTACACCCGAGTGGGTGAGCAAGGGCGGTCCTGAGCATGCATACGACCCTCCTCGGCATTCTGAGCACGCATACGACCCTCCTCGGCATTCTGTGCCAAATCCCGAGATATATCGTCAGCCACCTCAGGTAAATAATACGTTAGTAATTTATTAATTTTTTAAAATTTTAAATTTAATTGACTTTAATTATTTTATCTGTGTGTAGTATATTGAGGCTCAGCCCATTACTGCTGTCCCTCTTAACCTTGACTACAACTCCATTTTGCACAATCCTGAGCTGTACAACTTATACTCGAGGCAGAGACTTGAATATTTAAATGACAACCGAGCAGAGGAGCAGGAAGGACAACAATCGGCTATACAAGTTGAGCCACAAGAAGAAATTCCACAGCCTATTGGTTCGTTGCCTCCTGCCGATTACGCCGAGGAGGAGAAATGGCGTCGCTATGCAGCCTTTATGTCAGTAGATGATGCTTGCGTAATCATCGGTGGCTCCGCCGTCTATCCTCCGTACTTCCGCACAATTGAGAACACAGAGATTGACCTTGATTATACTGTAAATAATCTCTCAAATATATTCTTAAATATACTCTCATTTTTATACTTATTTCTTCTTCTAATTGTCCAATTTATTTTGTGTGCAGGTGTTCGAGAGGTACATTGACGTTTTGCGCGGACGTCTGGAAGAAAGGAACCATGTCCTCCCCGATCGAAATGCTACGAACACAATCATCTGTTATGCCGAATTCTTTGTGAGTTACTAATTCATTATGTTTTAATTGGTTCACGGATTTTATATGTTCTTTTTGTGAATTTCGTGCTTTTTATTCACACAGAGGGACGTCGAGTTCTACTTCAAGAAGATCAAGAGTAACAAAAAATTGACGGCGTCGCTACGAACTAATTTGGATGTCAATGCAGATATTACATCTTGGAGGCAAGCTGAGCAGGTAACTTACATCTTATATTAATTATAACTTTTTTAATAACATATGACCCACATCTACGTGATTTTTATGCAGATCATCGTTCCAGTGCTATCCGGAAAGCATTTCTATGTCGTCCGTATCATTCCAAGGTTATGGACGGCTGAGGTGCACGACTCTTTGCTGCACAAGGCAGGAGTTCATGAGGCGCGTAAGAGGCAGCTGAAGCCGTTTCAGCAAAAATTCTCAACTGTGCTCAATGAAGGAAAGTATTGGGATACCATAGACCTAACCCAGGAACCACCCACGTCGGAAGCATTGAGGATGGTCTTTTTGACTAAGCCTACACCACGGGAGCCCGTTAGGCAGCACATTCAGATCGACAGTCACAGTTGTGGTCCTTTTGCGCTGATGAGTATAGAGCGCATGATCAGTGCCCGACCCTCCATTGCATGGGGCAATGAAGAGGGAAGTGTGGCTTTGTATATGCGTAAAATAGCTCGTGATGTTTTCTTATTGGCTTTGCAAAGCCATGTCGATTATGTTTGACAAATATTATTGCTTTGTGCCATAAGTGTTAATCATTTCTTATTCTAATTGCATGCGCCATTTAATTGCTTTGGATAAACATTAAAATGATAACATTAACATATAATCATTTCATTTAAATGGCCATTACACATATTAACATTAAATTGATAATAAATTACTCCTACTGATCTTTGAGCGGGCATGTTCTTCTTGTGTGGCCAGTCTCGTGACATATTCTGCATTTTTTCGGTGCCCGTTGACGGCTACTGGAAGGTTCATCTACGGTGACTGGACGTCTGCTGGAGGACAAATTCTCAACTGCAGATCGACGACGGGAGTTCCTCGGGCGCCCCGCCTGACTGACGGGCAGTGGTGGCAAAACAATTATTGCCGCAACATGTGGAGGTAAAGACCACTCAGTCTGGGGAGGGACCTGATTCACCTGTTGGGAGTAAATTTGTAAAAGTGTAGATCTCTTGTAGTAATCGTCCACATAGTTGTATACATGCTGCCCATTTCGCCTGTCATACATATAACATATAATCATTAGATTAAGTGCAACAGAAATAAATATAAAATGAAATATAAAAACTTGAGGTTTTCTTACTGAATGGCTGCAGCAGCATGAGAACACGGTATCAAATCAAAATCAAACACACGACACGGGCAAGTCCTCGCACGCAAATCGACATTTAGATTCTGTTTTCCGTCATTCACTTTGAAGATCAAGTCTCTGACGGGCGTGTCAGTGTAAGATCTTGAGAGTTCCACCTTTGTACGAAGCTTTCGCTCTGCCTCCTTCGTGAGAAAATCAGTAGACGATTAATACAATTGACATCTTTCATCAAACCATTTTTCGACGGTGAGTCTAATTGTCTCCAAGCATGAGCAAATTGGTAAGCGTCTAGCAAACACCAATACATTATTGAATTGTTCTGCAGCATTGGATGTCAGGGAACTATATCGTCGAACAGGGCACATTGATCGAGCCCACTTCTCTGGACCAATGTTCATGAGCTTATTATACGCTTCGGGCTTCCCAGCAAGAATGCTATTCATTGCTTTCTCATAAGCCGACTTTCTATATGCATATGCTGCTTTTTGAAACAACTTGGTGATAGGTTTTCCAAAACTAACCATGCTCTTGAGGATGTGATAGTAGCACAGACCGTGTGGTACGCCAGGATAGACTGCCCTAACTGCATTCGCGATACTTAAGTGGGCGTCTGAGATGATGACCATATCCGAACGACAACCGTATGCCTCTTTCAAATGAGTGAGAAACCATGTCCACGAGACATCATTTTCAATTGGACCGATCCCCCATGCCAGTGGTAGCGATTGCTCGTTTCCATCATTTGCGACCGCAACGAATAATATGCCATTATTTTTTCCCTTCAAGTGTGTTCCATCCACCACGATCACCGGTCGAAGACACCACTGAAATGCCACGATACAAGCTGACAACGCCACAAAAGCTTGTTCGAACCGATCATCATTCGGGCTAACACTGTAGTCAATTGTCGAGCCCGGATTTTCTCTCTGCAACATGTGGAGATAGCCGGGAAGCATCTTCCACGAGTCTGTATATCCACCATATATCATCTCGAGGGCTCGATTCCGTGCTCGCAGACATACACTGTAACTTGCATCGCAGCCATATTCTCGATGCAAATATGCCCGAATTGACTTCGGTTTAGTGATTTCACCTTCATTGATCATTCTACCCGCAAAATGAGCTGCAATAACCTTAGCACTGACCTTCCTGATAGCTGAATGGTCCATATTAAGATTGCATGTATGTCTCCCAATGAACTTGTGAATATACCAATAGTCGCCCTGTTTCCGAGCACGCAAATCAAAAGAACAGTTACTTCCGTACTTGCATTTGAAGTGAACCCGTTCGCATATACGAACGTGGAACACTAAACTCGGCTCGTTGTTCCATGTGCCACAATCCAACAACAACTTTCAAATCGTCTTTGCTGTAAAATATCTCGCCCTTATTCAATGGACCGTCTGGCAGCCTGTCAAGATCACTAACAACGAGCGAAGCAGTAGCAGCTAGTGGAATCATTGGAACTAACCAATTCTGCAGTGCCTCCGCTTCAGTGGCGCAGTCTGTGTCTTCAACAAGGGGCATACGACTACTCTGCATCAGCATTGATAAGAGCTTGTTCACGCCGCCTTGAGTATGCACCCACGTAACGAAGTACGCAAAGTACCAAGGGTCAGATGCATAGACTGTGACAGTTCGTCCTCCTCATCAGACTCTGATTCCTCCTCATCATCTTCGTCGGAATCGGCGGTAAATTCAGCCTCCTCGGGTACCTGCGACTGCCGTTCCCCCCGCATAGGAATGTTCGCGCCACTACTAGCACCCCATTGAGTATCACCACTAGCACCCCATTGAGTATCACAAAGCCAATCAGATGAAGCCAAATGTGCGAGCGACTCGTCGTCTTGCGAGTGCGAGGATTTGATCGTCATAGACATACGGCGAAGATTCATTCAAATCAAATGACGGCCTGTACACAGCATCAATATGCACGATATACAATGTAGGCTCAGGCTCGGTAACATACAATCGACGAAGTTGTTCATCGTTACTCAAACTATGTTTAACACTTCGGCCAGTTCTAGACGTCAATAAATAGAATATTTCATACTCAAGACTTAACGATTTCGACATCATTATGAAATCAATATATTCCTTAATGCTAGAGAAACTTATCGTATCCACCGGAAGGTAGAAAGTTCGTTCTTCCCCAACATTATACACACAATCGTCTCATGTCCCGTTGTATTTAACGATGAATCTCCTACACTCCATCTGCAAAAATACAATATTATTAGAAAAAATAAGATTATTAAAAAAAACATTGTACCGCTCGGTACAAATATTGTACCGATAGAGTATTTGTGAACATTTGTCTGTACCGATCGGTACAAATATATTACCGATCGGTACAATTTTTTCTTGTTCCGGTACTCATTTACAATTTTATTTCAACTGACCTATTCAATCTCCGAATGAAAATTCCTTCTATATCTCGATTAACCCCAAGTTAAAATGCCGGTACGTGTGTGACTTCGTTTCTACAAAACAACGATGAGATGGTTAAAAAAAGAGCATATAATGAAAGAGAGTTGAATGAAATAGTGTGTGGACAAAAAAAACATTGTACCGATCGATGTTTTAGTTGTACCGATAGGTGATGTGTACGGTCGGTACAATAAAAACACGATCGGTACAATATATTTCTCTTCGATACCATCATTAAAAATAAAATTAAACTCACCTATAGTAATTTTGAAAAATAAATGTCGTCTGCTATGTCATTTCTCTAGCAAACGTGAGTGATATTTACTTGTTTTTGTGGTATTGTGATTCTATCTCTTTCATTTTTTTTTCTGAAGTGTAATTTCATGTGCTTCTGTGTGTGATATATATATAGACAGAAGAATCAATTAAACTAAATAGATGTACCGATAAGATTTTACGCGTGCATTGACACTATTTAATTTCGTACATTGGCATTGTTGGGAAAATTAATAGAGTTTTGATTGGATACCAAAACCCAGCTGACCCCAACTGAGTAGATGATCGCACAAGCCTAAGCGTTTTTCAGCTCACCTGTTTGAGCATATAGAGTTTCTTAGTTTACAGGTAGATCGAGTGAAGACACGGCTAAGCGGACGGCAAGGACTCAGCAGAGCAAGACCAAGAAGAGTCAAAGATCTTGCAGCATCAAGACCCAGCTCAGTGACGGAAACCCAGCTCAGTGTCGAAGACCCAGCTCAGTGTAAAAGACCCAGCTTAGTGTCGATGACACAGCTCAGGTCTGAGACACAGCTCAGGTTAATGACACAGCTCAGGTTGAAGACACAGCTCAGGTTGATGATACAGCACAGGTCTAAGACACAGCTCAGAGTCGAGACGCGGCCCGAGTCCAAAACGCTGAAGACACAGCAGAGACGCTTAACAGCTCGAAGACGAAGACCTTCTCCAAGACAAGATCCCGATGTCAGAAGATCTTGTCTGACGCAGTCAAATCAGAGAATGAATAGCCTCTGCAGATGCAGACCTACGTCGTAGGTAAAGGCCAGAAGTCAACAAGAGTAGGTAAGATTCAAACGGCTCTCTTCCAACGGCTAGTTTGAATCTTCACCTATATATATCTCTCCTCCACCATTGAAGAAGAAGCTGGTGAGGGGACTGGTGAGACGACTGAAGAAATAGAAGAAAACAGAAACATGAACAACGATCTACAAAGTCAAATCTTTCTAGAACACCCAGCCAGTCAGCTGTGTTCTTAGTTGTTCACAGATTCAGTCATAGGCAGAATAGATCAGAATAAATATCTTAAGCCTAGTTTGAACGAGTTCATCATACTCCTTGTTCTTAATTGTAAGAACTCGTTCCTAGTTGGAAAACCATACCCAAACCCAAACCCAGAAAGGTTAGGTAAAGGTACGCTTGCTCGAAGCGCGTAATTCGAGTGGTTAGGTTCTTCGCATGCCGGAAGCGAAGGTGTAGGCTTGACGATTGCCCGCATGGCTGTTGGAACACAGCTCGGGTTAGAGTTGTGAAGTTGCTTGGTACTTGGAAACCAAGTGGTAGTGGATTACCAGTGAATCTGGTCGTGGATGTAGGAGGGGTTACTCCGAACCACGTTAAAAATGCTTTGTTATTTATCGCTTTGTTTTATGCATGTTTCTAACTCTCATAAGCATACATTTCAATCTGCTTAAACTGACTAACTGAAAAGTGAAACAGAGCTTTGCAATATATTTGAAGTAACAGACGGACTTTCCAAATCCACCACATTCCGCACACAGCCAGCTGTGTCGATCAAGCTGCCATCCAGCTGGATCGAACACGGCAAATTTCACTCAAAAGAGTTTTAACTTGGAAAAGTTTTTAAACCTTGGTGTATTCACCCCCCCCCCTCTACACCAAGGTACCGTCTTGGGACCAACAATTGGTATCAGAGCAGTGGTTCAAAAGATCACTGTATCTGACAAGTTAGCATCTCTTTGCTGATTGTGGTCACCTGAACAGATCCTTCAAAGTTTTAAAATCTTTTTTAAAAAAAAATCATTATATTGCATACGGTCATGGAATCTTCTCTGTGCAGGAATCTTCCAACATTCTCAGTCGATGATTATCAGATATGGAAGTTCAGACTCAAAAGCTTTCTGTGCGCGCAAAACGACATGATGTGGGATGTTATCACAGACGGACCCATCATCATCATAAACTCAGAAAGTCAAGCAGAAGACTGAATGGTCAGGAGCTTGAAGATGGCCAAAGATGAATCAGAACAAAGACTGGCTCCAGCCAATGCAAACACAGCTGGAACCTTGTCATCAATGTACCAAAGAGGTCGTACTCAATCAAGCCAGCTCTCCAAGCTCAGTCCGATCAGAAAACTGATCGGCAACTCAAAGACCAAGAAAAGCAGCAACTCCTAGCTGATCACAGAGCTCAAAGGCAGCAGATAAATCCTGCTGACTGGAATCAAAATCAAAGACAGAATGTCATCCAGCACAGACATCAAGGTCAATTTATAAGACAGCTGGGAAGGATCTCAGCTGGTTAGAAAGCTGGAAAGCAACCGAGCTTCAAATCAAGATTTCAGCAGACGGGATATCAAACTAGATATCAAGCTTAACAGACTCCAGCCATGAAATGGACATCATTAAAGAAAATGGAGTCAACAAGGTCCAAAGAAGAAGCGGACTCATTCAAGGACCAACCAGAAGTATCACTCACAAAAGATAAGGACAAATCTGGGTTATCAATGGAACCGTCAACAACAAAGCCGGACCCAATCACAAATGGGTGCCGAAAGAGTGATAACAGGTCGAGGGACAGACGCAATTGTGGATGTCATCAAGCTTGCTGTGAAAGAAAGACAGCTGATGATCCAAGCTCATGACTTACCTCAAAGCTCATCAAAGAATATGTCAAGCGTACGGGTCCCAGCTAATTGTTGTGATAACGTTTTTCCTGGTGAGTTCGATGCAAAGAACAGGAAATCGAAGATTCTACCCCACAAAGAAACAATGAACTCAGCTAATCATGGAGCAACTGACCTCATCAAAGAATTGAGCCAGTGATGAGAAAATTCACTCAAGTGAAATAGGAAGTAGCTGAGAAAAGAAAGCCACCTACTATCAAATTCAGGGGGAACTCCACCAAGCTGGAAATCGACACAGCTGTGATATCAGCTGAGGGCAAAGTCAATCCAGCAGAATACTCAAGTGGAGAATCAAGAGAGAAATCTAGCTGAACTATCAAATGTCATCCTCTGGATATCAAACAAAGCTAGATCAAACATGGATCGCAGAATCCAGAAGAGGAATCAAGCTGAGGGGGAACTCAGTTCAGCAGATTCACCATCAATTGGTATCAACAATTGATCTCATCCCGATCCGGCAAGATCTTCAAGAAGAGCATCCGGTAGGAAATACTCGAATTTGGATCACCGTGTGTCATCAAGAAGGAATCGGACACAAATTGGACTAACTCGGCGAGAACCCCAAGGAGTTCAAAATGAATTTATCAAGTCAGGGGGAATCAAACCCAGCTGATAAAACCCAATTGGTTTATCCAATTGAGGGCGAACCTCGCAAACAATGTCTATCAGCAGAGAAAGAAAGACAAGATGACTCATTCCAAACTGAGTCATACAGCTGAGAATGACCAACAATTGATATCAGCTCAATCCGGATGAAGAAAGTCCATCCAGCTGAGGGGGAACAAACTCAGCTGGATCCCAAAACTTAGAAGGATTTCCCAGCCAAAAAAGGGAATCAAGCTCCGCTGGACATCAGTCGAAGAGCTAAAGGGAACTCAGCTGACTAAAATTCAAGTAAAATCTACAAATACTCAGCTGAGAAGAACTGTCAATCAAGCAAAGGAGAAGACATTCGTAATATCGGATGGATACTATGTCCAAGCCGACGGCCAGAAGGAAACCAGTGAGGGGAATCAAGCTCAACTGGATAGCTAAACTGAAGGAGACTCAACATAAAGAAACACAGCAGAGGTATCAGCTGACTACAAAGTTCAGCTGACAGGTTTGCAGTCCTTCATTTACTTCCCTGAGGAATATGCTATTTAAGGATAAAATTATTTGAATTTAAATTCAAAATTCACAATCATTCCTTAGAAGGATTCGTCAATAAGCCATCCAGCAAATTGAATCCCATCGCATTTAATGAAAAGCATGCAGGGTACTGTAGCTCGGGAAAGTCGAGGGAGAAGTCAGAACGTTTTGACTACCTCACACGCGCGTGACCTACACTCGACATACGCACGTCACTTAACGTGTTGCGCAAATCTCTCCCAGCCGCAGATCTTGAATTAAAATCTAAAGATCTCAACCGTTTATCTAGATAGACGGTTCATATATATATATATATCAAAGATATGCAAATCGTCGCCATATTTACTTATTTTCTCTGAAATCCTTCTGCAAATCAAGTTCTTGCTTTTCAAGCTCTCTCTGCAAAATTTGTTTCTTCTATTTCTTCTAACTCTTCAATCCAGAAATACAATGGCACCAAAGAAGATAACCCCAGGAGCGAACCAATCAGAGAACCTCATGTCAAAATTGCACTTTGAGAGTTGCTTAACTCTCAAGAACTACAAGAACTCAGAGTTCCAGGAGGTGCTGGATCTCATCGATAAGGCAGGCCTACTTCAATGGGCGACGGCGCGTCCGAAGAACATCTTCCGCCGGGAAGTAGCAGAGTTCTTCATGGAGATGACGAACAGAGATGAACGTCTGCGCTCCAACATCACCCTCCAACTCAAAGAAAAGACAGGGCATACAACTCCCTGGGACGTCGACATCAACATCAACCGGATATTGAACAAGCTATTCGGTTTGAAAACTCTTGGGGACCGCTCCCCAGACAACTACACCAGAGAAGAGATCCAGGCCGAACTGGACAAGATGCTGTTCAAGCCGGAACCCTACAGGGCGAGTATGTCCAAGCCACCGCTCGAAGCCCAAGTCGGACTACTTCTGGATGTGACCCAGAAGTGCATCCTAGGTATTGCTGGATCTCAAGGAGAGATCAGCATACCCAAGCTGAAGCCCATGATAGCCATCCTCAGGAATGATCCTGTAGATTGGTTCTCCTACTTTATGGGAAAGTTGGAGAAGGAGTCGAAAAAAATTCACTTCGAAGATGACAGCTTCACCAAATTCAGTCATAGGAGACCATCTATTTATGCACCAAGGCGGCGTGCATAATAGAACACTACACCACTGGACGGCAAATCAAGTGGAAAGACACAGAAGAGTTCCCTGTGTCCAAAGTTCTTTTTGAAAAGCAGAGTCAGCTCTCTGACTTGATGAAGAAAGCAGCCCCAGAAGGGAAGAAGAAGATGCAGGAGGCAAAATGAGGGCTCTCCCTCTCAAACCGGGAAAAGGAAACAATGGAGGAAACTCGGCCAGTGGATCTACACTCGCCAAAAGAAGCTCAAATTTAAGGCGACAGAAGCCAGTGAGGAGACAATGAGAGAAGCCACCGATAAGCCACCGGAACCGAATGGAGATCGAGTGGCGAGGAGACAACTCAGGATTCCTCCTCCAGCACAGATCAAGGAAGGGAGTTCGTGGTTGCTTCACGAGAAGCTGAGGAACCACAGATAGTGGTCCCCCACCCTGACCCAGAGGATGCTATTCCACTTCGCCAAATCCTACAAGCATCCTCACAACCCGCTCCAGTTGATCTCACATCATCTGGATCTCCTCCTCAACAACACTCTCTTCTCCTTCCTCCTCCTCCTCGTACCTCTCCAAGAATCCTCCCCTACCTCTTCGCACAGAAACCACCCATCTCTCGCTACCACCCAAAGAGCCCCATCCAAATTGACGCTCCTTTGCAGCTGGATGATGAATACCAAGCTAAACCATCAAGCCCTACTTCTTCTTCTGAGGAAATCGAAATCCTCAGTCCCAGAGCCGTTGCACGTGCTGCCACAGTCATGAGGGTCGAGGACCTCAGACTTCAAGGAATAAAGAGCGCACTGCAACACTATCCCTCTCTTGCCTCCTCCTCGTCGCTCTAGTCGCCGTAAGCGACTTCAAATTTTATTTGGCTACCAAGATGGCCACTTGGTACGCAAATGAAGAAATGGTGGAGTTCTTCACTTTCGATAAGCTGAAAGCTGAAGAAGCAGCTTTGCAGGAGACATTTGGCTTTGGAAGTCTTCAGGATGCTTTTGAGCATCAAGACGAGCTGATCCAGATCTTCATTCAGAAGGTTAAACAAGATGAAGTACCACCTTCTGAGGAAATCATTTCTCAAGCCAACTCCTACCTTCGCAACCTCAGCTGGATCGTTCCAGTTGAAACTGCCAATGAAGCTGTACCTGCCAACACAGCTGAGGCAATGATGATTGAAGACGAGCCAATCGTCGCAACGGTGAGCCAACCGAAGCCGCCCCACGAGTCCAATAGCCGATGACACTCGGCTCACCGGTCGAGATCGAGGCAAGAAACCCGCCCAAGCCGAATCCGGGACCCAGACGGATCCTGTTGTGCTCTCTGATGCAATGAAGGACGAGATTGCCAAACAAGTCGAGGAAATCCTTTTTCAGGATAGACTCAAATCAAATGTGGATACCCTTCTGCGCATCACAGCTATAGAATCGCAAGTCCAGAGCAATGGACTTTCCATTGACGACGTTCACAGATTCGCTATGAATCTGCAAGAAAGCACCAGCAAAGATCTCGAACAGTCTCTCGTCTCTCAACGTATTGATAATTCAAATCATCTAGAGAAGCGAGTCCCTGAGATCATCTCAAACCTCCAAGCTCCGCTGGAAAGCCGCGTCATCGATTTATCCAACTAGCCGGACGCTCTCCAACAATGAACTCTCTCCTTCGTAATTGACATCCACCACTGTTCAATCTTTACAAGGAGCTGGACAATCGGTTCAAAGCCGGAAGAAGAAGACACGGACGGCCAACCTAGTCACGAAGAGACAACTCGGCAAAGATTGCGACATTGACAAAGCCTTTGGCCCAAATTGAATGAGACAGTAGTCAACCTCTCCTCCACTCTTTTTGATAATGCCAAAAAGGGGAAGGTAATGACAAGAGAAAAACTTCAAAGACGGGCAAAGGAAAAGGCGTAGGCGAAGTCCAAGTGATGCGATCGAGAGATTGACGAAGTTGTTCTTGTTGGATGCAGATGAACCAGCTGGACGGAAAGGGAAATGGAGCAGGATGATCATCCCTCTTGCCAAAGCTAGCGGAGCCACGCCAGAACAGCTCAATGATATTCATTGGCTCTGCAACTTTGTAACTCAGCAAAAGCAAGAGATGAAAAGCCTCCAAGATGAGCAGAAGAAGAAAGAAAGTCTGCTAAATGCCGAAGAGAAGAAGCAGCAGAAGAAAAGAGCAAACATAAGAGCTGCAAAGAAAAAGTCTCAGATGCCGATGAACTGGAGAAGAGTTGATGAATGGATCCCAGAAGAGCTAAACGACGACTGGGAACATACAAAGTTTGAGTTCATCGAAGATTACTATTATCTGGGAGCTTACCCAAATACGCCCCCAGATATTGCTTTCATGATGCATCTAAATGAGCTTTTTCATCAAGACAGGATGACGGCAAAAGCATTCTTCAACGCTGCAAATACCGCGAAGATCCAACATCCTCCCTACCGTATCATATCCAGCCTCCGTTGATACCTGGAACTCAACTTCCTGACAAATCAAAGATTATTGCTGAAGTAAACAGATGGGCGATCAGGAGGAAAATTTCCAAGGCAAACAACGAAGAAGAATACGGGAAAATTTGGAGCGGATGATATTTAACCGATACGGAGTTAAGAACGGATGAGCGAGTTTGGAAGAAGATAGAATGAAGAATCAGCAGAAGCAGCCGAGATGAAGACCCAGCTTACTGGGATTTAATTTTGTTTGTTTTCAGTTCGTCAATCCTGTATCTCTTGTAATCATCTTTAGTGGATTAATAAAGCTGAAATATTTTGCTCTCAAGCTCACCCCGATGACAATAACTCTTTGTCCGAGACGCGAACTTTGAATTTAATCTTCTTTGAAATCTTTTAAAAACCCACTTTCTCATTTAGGGAAGCGGGTTGTTTTTTCTCGGTTAGGTTTTGGCATCGTCAAAAAGTGGAAATTGTTGGGAAAATTAATAGAGTTTTGATTGGATACCAAAACCTACTCGACCCCAACCGAGTAGATGATCGCACAAGCCTAAGCGTTTTTCGGCTCACTTTGTTTGAGCATATAGAGTTTCTTAGTTTACGGGTAGATCGAGTGAAGACACAGCTAAGCAGACAGCTTAAAGGACTCAGCAGAGCAAGACCAAGAAGAGTCAAAGATCTTGCAGCATCAAAACCCAGCTCAGTGACGGAAACCCAGCTCAGTGTCGAAGACCCAGCTCAGTGTAAAAGACCCAGCTTAGTGTCGATGACACAGCTCGGGTACGAGACACGGCTCGAGTTAATGACACGGCTCGGGTTGAAGACACAGCTCAGGTTGATGATACAGCACAGGTCTAAGACACAGCTCAGAGTCGAGACGCAGCAGAGTCCAAAACGCTGAAGACACAGCAGAGACGCTTAACAGCTCGAAGACGAAGACCTTCTCCAAGACAAGATCCCGATGTCAGAAGATCTTGTCTGACGCAGTCAAATCAGAGAATGAATAGCCTCTGCAGATGCAGACCTACGTCGTAGGTAAAGGCCAGAAGTCAACAAGAGTAGGTAAGATTCAAACGGCTCTCTTCCAACGGCTAGTTTGAATCTTCACCTATATATATCTCTCCTCCACCATTGAAGAAGAAGCTGGTGAGGGGACTGGTGAGACGACTGAAGAAATAGAAGAAAACAGAAACATGAACAACGATCTACAAAGTCAAATCTTTCTAGAACACCCGATGTTGTGTTCTTAGTTGTTCACAGATTCAGTCATAGGCAGAATAGATCAGAATAAATATCTTAAGCCTAGTTTGAACGAGTTCATCATACTCCTTGTTCTTAATTGTAAGAACTCGTTCCTAGTTGGAAAACCATACCCAAACCCAAACCCAGAAAGGTTAGGTAAAGGTACGCTTGCTCGAAGCGCGAAATTCGAGTGGTTAGGTTCTTCAGTACCCGGAAACTGAAGGTGTAGGCTTGACAGTGCCCGCAAACTGTTGGAACACAGCTCGGGTTAGAGTTGTGAAGTTGCTTGGTACTTGGAAACCAAGTGGTAGTGGATTACCAGTGAATCTGGTCGTGGATGTAGGAGGGGTTACTCCGAACCACGTTAAAAATGCTTTGTTATTTATCGCTTTGTTTTATGCATGTTTCTAACTCTCATAAGCATACATTTCAATCTGCTTAAACTGACTAACTGAAAAGTGAAACAGAGCTTTGCAATATATTTGAAGTAACAGACGGACTTTCCAAATCCACCACATTCCGCACACAGCCAGCTGTGTCGATCAAGCTGCCATCCAGCTGGATCGAACACAGCCAGCTCACTCAAAAGAGTTTTAACTTGGAAAAGTTTTTAAACCTTGGTGTATTCACCCCCCCTCTACACCAAGGTATCCGTCTTGGGACCAACAGGCATGCATGACAAGCTTTATATTAAAGTCTTGACGTGAATGATGCATGAAAATATTCAGAACGCTGAATCTGTACATTGTATAATATTGGGAATCATTTTTGTCCTCATTCATAAAGCAAGTCAACAGTTATTTGAACAATGATCGGACACGGAAATTAATGCATGAATTTGACAATTAACCTATTTTAAAACAGCCGAAAAGTGCAAAAAAAAACCAAAAAGTTGTCAGTGGATATAGCTTATACATGCCACCAAAAGTGGGTATGGGTGGTACACACTATCTTCATACTGGATAGTTATGTGTATTAAGACAATACTAAATGTGGATTAGGTATAAGTAACAATGTGGAACGTGCAAATTATTTTTGATAAATATATATAGTAGAATATTCTTTTTTTGGAGAGCATTTATAGTATGATTAAGTTACAGTGATTTAGCACGGAAACTATTGTTATTATTATTATTTTTTAGAGAGATTATTGTTATTATTTTTTTTTCTGAGGGAATTACAATGGGGTATATATATAATCAAAATAAATTATTACATCATTATATAAGTCGGACCTCTATACTACAAACGATATCGGGATTGAACCCTAGACCTCTTACTAAGAAGAGACTTGTGGTGCCTCAACTAGCTATTTAAGCTAAGTCTCATCGGTTGAAACTATTGTTATTATTGTTAGTGCAAGTTGTGTAATATTAATTATTAAACATTGTCAATCTATATCTATACTAATACTAAATAAGAGAGTTGTAACTATATTACCAAGTTTGTCATTTTCCCTCCAAAACCAATTTAGTGGATAATAGGTCTTGAACTTTAAGTTATTTCATGAATGATGAATAATATATGTTGGTTAATTCTATACATCTCATTTCTTGGTTATCATGTTTGAGCTTTAAAAAAAATCAAATTATTTAATAAAATTGAATGATTATGAATTTTGGCTTATTTGGGATTATGTAATTGAATTTTCTACTTTTTATATTTATTATTTATATACTAAATATTCTAATTTAACACAACACTATTTTGACTAAGATACTTAATTTTGAAATAAAAATAAAAATTAGCACAATGAATGGTTGCCAAAATAATTTTATTATTTTCATTATTTAGATTCGTAAATATTTAAAAATATAATAGTGAAAAAATATTAAAAATATATATTTCGAGATGTTTGGAAGTTATCAAAAATGAAGAATTATTAATAATGCCAAAATTGGTTGAAATTTTTATAATGATTGTTCATCTTTAATTCTAATAGCGTTTTGAAATGGGTTTTAATCGAAATTGTATTTTCAAATATATAAAAAAAAAATGGTTGTTTAGAGATGCTTAGAAGGTAAGTGTTATGCTATTACTTTTTTTAAATTTTCTTAAATTATTAATGTAATTAAATGTTTTGTATTTTATATTTGGATTATTTATAATTTATAAATATTATTTAGATGTTTATATGTAATTATTTAATAGTGTATTTAAATTTATATACAGAGAAGTATATCATAATACAAAATTTAACATGTCATATTTATTAATGTTATTTGGATGGAATGTTTCTTTAAAAAAACATATTGATGTAATGTATGAATTTTATATTTTATTGTGTTATATCATAATTAACATATTAGATGATTAATGCATTTTATTTGTGGCAAACAGTTTTTCGACAATTTTATATGGATATTTCAAGAGTTGCAAATTGAAAAGGTTTGAAGATATTGGTGTGTGGTAATGAGGACACTCTTCAAAAACTATTGCATAAAAAGAAAATTTTCACAATGTTTGAAATGTAATACTCTCTCCATCCACGAAATATATAGCACAACTTTAGTGGCAAGAGTTTTTATAATGTTTGTAGATTATTTGTTAAGTGGAGAAAATGGACCAATTAGTTTTGAATTGTTGTGAGGTATAAAATATAAGAAAGTGAATGGAATTATGTCCAAAAATGGACATGATATACATTTCGTGGACTATTTCGTGGACGGAGGAAATATGTTGTACTCATTTGTTATTGTTATACTTAAAAATGTTCTTTATTAATTTCTATACTGAAAAATTAATGCATTATTATTCTATTTTGTTGTCTGAAATTTTATACTCCCTCCGTCCACGAAATATAGGTCACGTAGGGTGCGGCAAGGGTTTTAATAAATGTTAGGTAGGTAGTGTTTGAGTGGAGAAAGAGATTCATTATATTGAATTGTTGTGAGATATAAAATAATGAATGTGTGGGATATTATCCCAAAAAGGAAAGTGACATAAATATGGTGGACACTCAAAAAATAAAACTGTGTTCTAAATATCTTGGACGAATAAGAGTAATTAATACATTTTACTCATTATTTATGTGATTTGATAATTTATATGTTACATATTTTTAAAATGCATCCTACCGTACAACGTACGGGTGCAATCTAATTATTATGTAAATAAAAATGCTTGTAGCTTTGTTTGTTCCACGATATGTGTTGAACCGTAGTACAAGTTGTCAAAAACATATTGTCCACACTCTACTATAGTTTCACAAACACAACGTAAGAAGTTAAATTTTTTTTCCTATCGTGTAATAGAGCAAAATATCATTATATCAGAATATGTGGGCCTGTGGCCACCACATCTCCCAAGAAAAATTCAATTATTCCTCATAAAAATTATCAATAATTGAATTGTTTTTGCTACTTTACACTCAAAATCTAGTAGTCATATCTCCAAATCTATTTTCTATTATGTACAAGGAAAAAAAAATTAAGAAAATCTGACTCTAATTAATCAGATCAAAATTGACCAAATATTCTCTCATCATCTAATTGTGACCCAGTCATCAGAAACAGACCAATTAGGACTCCGATCACTAACTAGCCTCCGCAGCTTCTCCGCCGGCACCGACTCACTTCTCAACTCGCCGGAAAACCAACACCCATTTTCCGGTAAATATTGTGGCGAGGGCACTGAAGTAATTGAGTATGACACCCAATCCGGGAAATCTAAAGGGCATCTCGGTGATGTGGATGCAATAACTTTTAGTCCGCCATTCACCGCCGCAACATCTTCGAAATCTTGATCACCGATAAATGGATGATTTAGGAGCATCTCAGCCGTCCATCTCTCCCTTGGATCCTTCACAAATATCTTTCCAAGAAAGTCCTTCCCTTCCTCCGACAATTCAGGAGGAATCTCCGGCACCTCGCCGCCGCCGCCAATTCTCATCAGCAAACCTGCCACGTCAGAACACCGCCACGCCGGAGCCCCACTTAACAATTCCACGACGACACACCCGGCTGCCCATATATCGGCCGGCGGGCCCTGATCGCTACCGGCGACCATCTCTGGCGACATGTACGAAGGGGTGCCCCTCAATTCAAAGCCCGAATCATCCCCTTTAATCGGGCTAGCCCGCTTGGCCAACCCGAAATCCGCAATTTTTAATACTGCGTCGTTTAGGCCTAACAGAATGTTTTGAAGCTTAATATCGCAGTGAACGTAGCCCAACCTGTGAATGTAGTGAAGCCCTTTAAGCAAAGCCTTAGTGTATCGCCGGACTTGAGATTCCTGCAGGCGGCGATCGTCGGAATTCTTCAACTTATCGGCCAGAGAGCCGCCGGAAGCGTACTCCAGCAACAAATTATACAGCTTCTCGCCCTTCTCGTACGAGACGCTTTCTCCAAAGCAGCCAATGATTTCCGGACAGTCCTTAAGTTCGTCCAGGATCAGTTTCTCCCTCATGAGAGATGAAGAGAGATAAAACCCACAAGACTTCACCGCCATCAATGGAGGTAGCCCAGAATTTCTGCTTCTCGGAGCCGCTAGACTCACCATCGCAAAACTCCCGTGACCCAGTTTCTCGCCGCGAATCCATTCCATATTTAGAGAGACGGTTTGGAGTTTTTTGAATTTTTTTCTAGTGTGAGTTTTGGAGAGGAAGAGGGAAAAAGAGAGGGAAAATCGCTACGAGAAGCAAAGCGAAAAAGGGGCTTATATGTACAAAGAGGAATTTCCTTCTTATTTTTATTTGTTTATAATTAATGTGTGTGAAAGGTATTTGAAAATTATAAAGCACGTGGCAATAAGGATCGTTCGTAGGTGATACAGAAAAAAACAAAGGATCTTTCACATGAAGCAGAAAAAGCGCAGATATTGTTTGAAAAACGTGGTTAATTTGTTGGATAAATTTTTAAATTAAGAGTTTCAGTTTCCTGTCTTTTTTCAAGTTCACCACGTCAAGTATATGGTTGCTTAATTTAATTATTATTTGCCCTTTCAAAAAAATTTAATTATTATTTGCGTGTCATGGCTTTTTAAAGTGCTTATGAACAATTAAATTAATATTAAATTCATGCCTTTTGAATTTGAGCAAGTGTACTTATTAATTTTTTTCAAGGCATTATGTGGTTAACATAAAGGTGGCCGTGGTTCAGTTCGGTTCCGGAACCGAAATCGAACCGGCGGTTCTCAGTTCCATCTCGATGGCCGGAACCAAACTGCTTATTACTTTGATTTCGGTTTCAAACTATAGAACCGTTAGATTTCGGTTCGGTTCGGTTCCTCGATTTGGCGGTTCCAAAACGAAACTGCATGTTTCGGGGGTACCAATTATACATGTTTTTTTCATTTTTTTGCTATTTTTCTTGTTTAATTGTAATTTTATGCATTCTAATGTAACATTTAAGTGAAATAAATATGAATTGTAATATAAATATAGATAAAAAAGTAAATAATAAAAAAAATTAGGAGGAACCGGCGGTTCTCGGTTCCGCAGCTTTGAAACCGGAACCTAACCTCTGTCGATGCAGTTCTCAGTTCCGAACTAGAATCGACGGTTCTGTTCCGATTCCGAAACCGCCGATTTCGGTTCGGTTTGGGTTCAGTTCAGACGGTTCCAGTTCTTTTGGCCATCTCTAGGTTAATGATTGATCCTTTAGCGATGAATAAGAATCAGTTTAGATTTAATTTGTAACAAATAATATCATATCTTATAGCACATATTACGTATCTACAATATTATTATATAAGTAGGGTTGTACACGAGCCGAGCCGAGCCGAGCCGAATACTAGCTTGCTCGAGCTAGGCTCGTTAGAAAATTCAAAGGCTCGAGTTCGGCTCGAGCTTTATGTTTCGAGCTCGAGCTCGGCTCGACATATAACAACCAATTGCTCGAGCTCAACTCGCTAAATATTCGTTTAGACAGAGCTCGAGCTCGGCTCGAAAAAAAATAAAAATATAATAATTAAAAAATAAATTATTTTTATTTATTATATAGTAATTATTTTTATTTATTATAAAATTATCATGAGCATTAAAAATAAATAAATATATATATAATAGTTAAAACATATTAATTTATCAATATATATAAATTAAATATTGGTATTAAAAAATATTAAAAATATATATAATAATTAGAAAATTTGCGAATATATTCGTTTACATGTTCGCGAGCTGGCTCGTTTAGTATCGAATTCGAACGTGTTCGCGAGCTTTTCGAGCCGAATATAGGTAAGCTCGAGTTCGGCTCGAAAAAATTATCGAGCTCGGTTCGAGGCTCGAGTTCGGCTCGATAAGTAAACAAACGAATTTCAAACGAACTTTTTTCTAGCCGAGCTCCAATAGCTCACGAACTGTTTGGCTCGTGTACAGCCCTATATATAAGTAGATAGTGTAGATAATAAAATATGACATCAAATGGAAAGATGGCCCTATTTCTACTTAACTGGAACTATTATTTCCATATTTTTTTTACATTTTAACATATCGTGTGATAAATTTACATGTTAAATTAAATAACTAACTAAAAATCAAACGAGATTTCTTTCTGATGAGTATGGATAAGAATTTTTCGGATAGATAATAAGTTCAATAAACCCAAAAGGGTAATTTATATGATTTTTTTATAGGAAATTGGAGAAGTAAAGGTGGACAAACTTCACGTAATCCTAGTTTATAAGGAGATATTGATATAGATTAGATTTACCTCTTTTGGATTGGGTGGACATTGATTAATTTTTCGATTAAATAAACATAAAGAAGAATAGTGCTTAACAACGTGATTTGTAAGTTGATTTACCAAAGTCACAAAACGATAACTTAGAATGTTTCGTGCTTCATTATAATCAAACGAACTCCAACTATTAGTGAATGTGTGCATTGGATAAGCCATATATCAATGATTCAATATAGTAGACTAGTAGTCCACAATTTAATTTTTAAGATCCACAAAATCAACTTTACTGAGTCATCTCGGTCTGTTTAGGGGTCAGATTTATTATTATTTACAAATATTACTAATAATTTAAGTATAAAATATACAACCGAGACATGCACTATTGAACTTAATTTTCAATGAGATCCTATATTTTTTTATTTCAAAACAAGAAGTTGGAGTTATGCTAACATTTTGTATCGAAGCTTTTCTTGTCACTTATTTGACCAAACTAGTCTATTTCTATCCGTTAATCTGTAAAAATAAAATTCAACATTATAAGTTGAAGAGTCGTTGCGGCTCAAGAAAGGTGATATGAATTATGATGTATATGGCTAACCTATCCTTAAATACAATTGAAAGGATACATATTTTGGGATGCTTTCTACTTGCAAATTGCAATTGAAAAAGCAAACTACCAACCCAAAATTTAGTAAATAAAAAATATATAATCAGAGCATTAAACAAAAAATTCCCAAACAGAGAGAAGAGTCTTTGCGAAGATTTTTCCATGGATTAAGGTCAAAGACGTAGGATGTTGATCGAATGGAGAAAGAAGAATTCTCAAGATTGAATAAATTATTTAGTAGATTTTGTAATTATATAATCTTTTATCTATTTAATTTATTAATGGAGTGACAAGTGCATCTCCAATGGTGATCTCTCCATTATTATATTATTAAAAATAGACTCAAGTGATCTCTACAAATTTGATGCCAATGGAGATCATCAAACTTAGTGATATCTACCCATTTTTTTATTTTCAATTTGCAATTATTTTTATTTATTAATTTGAATAATAATAATTTTTAAAATGCAAATTTTATTGAATTTAAATAAAAAATTACATGAATTGAAAAACATAAAAATAAAAATAAAAAATATATTAAAAACTGAAGCGTGCCCACATTTCTTGTGGAATTGATGCCGACATGATTTAAGAGATAAGAAAGGTGAAATAATGAGAGAATGAATGAATTTGAGGAATAAATGTAAGGAAATGTGTGAAAATGAAGTGAAATCAGGGTACATATATTTATGAGTCTATCATGTTAAATAACCACTATGGATAGTTAAAAATAAAAGTTGTCCAAAATTTAATTTATTATAAATTTTGTCAGATTTTAACATGAATGGACCAAAATAACATTTAAGTAAAAAAAAAAAAAAACTATCATCTATTTACCAGGCCCACCACCCACCCCACTCTCACTTTTCTCTCTCCTATCTCACTCTCACTCCCTCTCACTGCCGTATTCTCTCACTATCTCCCTCTCTTTCTCTCTTTTTCTCTATCTACATCTGCTACTACCAAAACGGTCTGCCGCCGTCAACGTCGCCCTTCTCTCCGATCTGAAGATCCGTTCCGACTACTCCTCCTACGTTCGCCCTCCCCTTCGATCTGTAGATCTGGCTGTTGTTCTCGTTGGCGGCGAACTCCACCACCACCAGCCGGTTCTTCGCAGTCACTAGATTCTGCCATTTCAGACCGTCCGCCGCCGTCGACGCCACCCTCCCCTCCGATTTGAAGATCCGCCACGACTACTCCTCCTAAGTCCGCCCTCCCCTCCGATCTGTAGATCTTATTGTTGTTCTCGTTGTCGCTGGCGGCGAACTCCACCACCATCAGCCGGTTCTTCGCCTTCACTAGGGCGCCATCGAACTCCTCTCTACCATATTCCTCCGCCGCCAGCCCACGCAGATCCACACAGAACGCCAGCCCACGCAGATCCACACAGAACGCGCCACCGCCGATCCCGTAGTCGTTCTGCAACTTCTCCAGATCCATTTTTATGCCGACACCGACAAAAGTGATGAAGTTGAACTTACGAGAAAGGAAGGTGGACAGGGATTCTGGGATCTGGTTGGAGTGAATGATTTGGTAGACGAGGCAGCAGTCGCGGACGCAGTGTTGCAGCGTGGCGACGGGGTTGCGTTGAGCGGAGTAGCTGGGGCGCCACTCGACGTCGAGGCCGACGATGAGGCCAGGCAGGCTGTGGAGATACTTGATGTCGTCGATCCAGTTGGTGACGACGGCGGGGTTGGCGGTAACGGTTGTGTAGATGTCCTCTGTGAAGAACTGGACTTTGTAGGTTTTGTATGTGTTCACAAGCATCATGTTCTCCGTGATGCGGATCGCCATTGTTAAACTGATGGAATTATTGATAGAGGACTGTTTGTGAGGTGTTTTTGTTATTATTTCTGCAGCAGTTTTGATGTTGCTCGTTATTTGGAATAGCAACAGATTCCGGCAAACTTGGTATGACAGGTACGAATGAACGCATTCGTCCCGTTCGTACCAACTAGTGACGTACCATGAATTGGTATGATCAGTGGTACGAATGGAATCATTCGTCTCGTTCGTACCACGTAGTGGCTCACCATAATTTGGTACGAGAGGGACGAATGAACTCATTCATCTCTTTCGTACCAACTAGTGGCGCACCATGAATTGGTACGAGTGGTTCGAATGGAATCATTTGTCCCGTTCGTACCACCTAGTGGTGCACCATAATTTGGTACGAGAAGGACGAATGAACTCATTCGTCTCTTTCGTACCAACTAGTGGCGCACCATGAATTGGTACGAATGAATCCATTTCGTACCATTCTCAACACGATTTCAGCTCTCGATTTTCTAAACCGGCGTCGCCGTTACTGGATCTAGATTTTTTCTTTTCTGTAACAGCGTGACCATCAGATCTATATTTTGGCACTTGATTTGGGACTAGATCTAAGGTTTTGGGGTTGAGATCGACGTTTTGTGAGGCAGCGCCGTCGCCGGAATGTTTGGATCTAATTTCAACGTCGACGCTGTCGTCATGTCTGATTGATGGTGGTAGAGAGACGGAGGTTAGAGCTTTCAGTGTGAGAGGGAGGACGCGAGAGAGAGAGGACGAGAAAGAGGACAGAGAGAAGAGAAGAGAGCGTGGAAATTTTTTCTGACTGTAAAGGAGAAGGGCAAATTTGTTCAAAATTTTCAAAATCTGACAGAATTTATGTTAAATTAAGTTTTGAACAACTTTTATTTTTCACTATTCATAATGACTATTTCAAAATTTTACTCTATATTTATTGATGGAAATTATAAATAAAAATAGCCGTTTGAATTGAGCAACGGATAAACCGCTGCCCAATGGGGAGCCGCCCCGTCACCCCCTACCTCCGCGCATCAGAAGCTGTGACGCGATTGCTGCCGCGATCACCATGGAGCGATCGATCATGGTGATTGTCTGCGGCCTCCGCCTCCATTTCACACGATCGCCCAAGCAACGGTCACCCTAGATCGTCGCTACAAATGCTCGTAGACAAGTTTTTCTCACCAAAGAGCATCCTCCTTCAACTATCTTTGACAGTAATTCTTATCCCATATCAAATCCCAAATTTGCTTGAATTGTCAACATCAGCTGATGTCAGCTGGATTATATATATGGTCTTCTCTTTCAGAAAGTATCATGCTTCTGGTGGTTGGTTTTTGTATCTTATAGCAAAGGAGTATGGAATGCTCTGTAGAAAGGATTCACTCTCATCCAAATTGATGTAGCCTATTGAATTTTAGAAATTGAAATCATTACTACGTTGTACGATCAGTGGCTTATTTTATTTTATTTTTATTTTACTACGACCAATGTAGCTTAGTGTGGGAAAATTCTATTAGGGGTGTACATGTAGTACACCCACCTCTCACATAATAATATTTTATTAATATAAATTTATATTAATAAAATATTATTATGTGAGAGGTGGGTGTACTACATGTACACCCATAATAGAATTTCCCGATTAGGGTGTTCCTTCCCTTTATAAAGGTGCGAGACCATGCCACACAATTCAATTTTTCCTTCCCACAACTAAAAAAAAAAAAGAATTATTACTTCATTAGGGAAAGACAAAAACTTTAAAAGTATATTGTCTTTATTTATTAAAATTAAAGTACGGGGATAGAATGATAAGAAATGACGCTTTATCTAACATAGTAATATCCTTTATATAATTTTCGGGCTGTGAGGATTACTTGTTTCGTGTTCGATTACGACGTCCAGCCCAAGCTTTTTTCTAAATGGACACAGGCCCAAATCCCAATACTAACTAATAATGTCCTTTCTTCTTTATCTTAATTCCAAAATATTATCCTAAAAAAAGTTACTCCTTCCGTCCTCCTTTGGGTACGAGTATTAAGGAGAAAATTATTAGAGATACAATATGTATTAGTGAAGTTTTTAATTGAATACTTAATAGAGTACAAATAGTGAAATAAAGTGAGTTCAAATAGTGAAGGAGTACGAGTATTAAGGAGAAAGGAATTAGAGATACAATATATATTAGTGAAGTTTTTAATTGAGTACTTAATAGAGTACAAATAGTGAAATAAAGTGAGTTCAAATAGTGAAATAAAAGTAGGTAGAGAGAGAGTGAATAATAAACGACAATGTGGCCTTAATAAGATAAGAATAACGGGACAATGGAATACTATAAAAATAAATTCAAAAGCCAAAGTTTGTCAAAATGCACGCCCAGTGGGACTCGAACCCACAATCGCTTGATTAGAAGTCAAGCGCCTTATCCATTAGGCCATGGGCGCTTGGTTGTAGAATTGTACAAGAGAATAATATATATACAAATAAATATCCGAAGTTGCTATTTTAGATGCATTTTGATGCATCTTTCCTATATAACGAACAATATGTACGTGGTTGGTAAACCTAAAGAGACAAGCACTATACAATACTTAAACAAAAGTTGCAAAATTGGCAAAGTTTATAAATTTACCTAGTATGATGATGATCCTTAATAGAATTACAAATATTGTATCACATTGCCTGACATGTCAAAACTCGTCAAAAGGAATTCAAATTATAAACGCAATAGTGTATTTTAGATATACAATATCGTGTTTTATAAAATTTAATTGGTTTCTTAATTAAGTTTTCACGTTAGTGATCATAGACCAAGTAAGAGTTTATTTAGGTACCAGTTTGCATCTGATAAGATAATCTATGATTTCAATCTGTCAAATTATTCGACAGAAGAGTGCCCCCAAAAACTGTATAGGTATATATATTGGAAGTTGTCTGCATTCTTTTTTATTTTATTTTATTTTACGATGAGTGTAACCCCTCGTGCCACTACTCAAAGGTGCTCTGTGGATAAATATTTCTCCTATAATTAAAACATTCTTCAAAAAAAAAAAAAAATAGTCTTGAAACAAAAGTTGTCTACACTTGTAAAATGAACATCACGTTATTTATAATTTAAACGTGGAAGTTTTGGTTGCCCAACTAACACACAAAAATAATTTAAGAAAAATGTTAAACCCTTTTCATTTAATTTTCAGCACTGGATTTTGTCAATTATGTTTGATTGTTTTGGTGAATTTTTAAGAGTCACAAACTCACAATCAGTGTATATTATAGCTAGGCTCCACCAAATTAAAAGGCCAAGGGGCCATAGTTTCGAGTACTCTCGTAACTTCTTTCAATTATTATTATTATTTTTTCCAACAACCATAGCGAGACAAATAGTTATAGCACTGTAGCTGCACCATTTTTTTCTCATGCTTCTTCTTAGGGGTTATTTTTCTATTTAAGTGGGCCACGGGGGGGGGGGGGGGTTACAAAAATAAACACAGCAGGCTGCTTCTCTGTCATTTCCGCCCTTATACTTTTTCAAGAACATATATTCACCGATACCTAAAAACGTGTTTCTCAATGCAAGAATAATTCATTTACAGTGGAAAAGTTATTCATCTATATATACATGTTATTCTTCTTCTTCTTCTTCATCATCATCATCGCATAATTAACATATTCTTACATTATTGTGTTGGGACAAAACATTAAGAAGATGTCGGCGTCCACCTGCGACAAGTCTTTCTGCAGCAACTACATGCTGCTGAACCCTGAAGACGCAGAATTCCGCGATGTTGTCAAGATACTCTTCTCCAGCGATATCGGAAAGAGGAAATTCGTCGACTGTCCTGACGGCACGGAGGAGCCGTTGGGGCGGCGATGGATCATTTTTGTTTCAATTTTGATGCAGAAATTCTTGCAGGCAACGGCTAAGCCTATGGCAGACCTTGGCTCCGGTGTCGAACATTGGCTCAATTTGCTGTCCGGAAATGGAGGCTTTTTCGGCCTGATCAAGAATACTTTCAAAGGTATATATACATTGTCATTTTTTTTTTCCAAACAAATTCTAGCAAGAGCTAAATCAGATCTCGGAATTCGATTCTTTAGCTTATTCCAGCCCTACTGCAAATGAAATAAAGGAGTCTTTCCTCATGTCATGAAAAAGCAAAGAACACCCGATCTGTTTGTCTTAGACATAGTGCATATATATTATGCAGGAATCATTGTTGTTCTCATGAAATTTTCTTCAAAAGTCAATTCTAGAGTTACGATAGAATAGAATACAAGATACTGCTAGAATTACGTACGAAATTTTGTTTTTTTAAGTTGAGCCTGGGAAATGTTAAAAAGATTATCCAAAATTGGAAGTGAAGGTAATATAATTTTTTTGAACCAAGAAAGAACACCTGTAGAATTTTTGTGTGTTACTTCCTTTTTTGTGTAAGGCGTATCTTGAACCTCAGGTTATTTTATCTGTCCATTTCTATTGCTATACAAGAAACTGTTACGAGTCGTACTTAGGATTCTCTGTCTTACTTTTTAATGTTCCGCTATTTTTTTTTTTTTAATTCTTTAATTTATATTTCTTATATTTTTTTAATTTTTATAATTATTAATTGGGAATCATTATATCCAATCAGGGTTCGCAGTTAATTTTTGATATTTATTTTTTAGTTTTTAATTATAAATTGATTATTAAAGTTGATTGATCCATAAAAATTGTAGGTAGCTTTTTTTAACTTCAATTTTCAGAAATAAATATTTAATTATTCCGGATTAGTTATATAAATAAATTTTATTGTATAATATTTATATAAAAATTTTGGAACAAATGATAATAAGCGTTCAAGCGCGAATTCAATAAGAGTCTCCTTCATGAGAGAGATATCTAGAGAGAGAGAGAGAGAGGACAAAAAATGAGTAGATAAGTCTAACTACTGGTATTTTCAAAAAAAAAAATGGTCTAACTACTGGTCATTCTAAAAAAAATAAAAATAAAAATAAAAAGTCTAACTACTGGTCCAATTTGTCAGACGGCTGAGTTGGAACCGGTTTATTTAATGGCAAAGTGGGTGGGTTTGATACTTTGATTAGTTCCTCCAAAATCAGATCCATCCACATTTCTAATTCAACTCGCTTTTTTAACACTCAATAATGCATATTAATTATACCTTAATTAATATTTTATCACACCTTGTAGGACCCTTACTAATCAATACTATACCAATTAATTACAGTTAGTGTCCCTGCCATCATTGTCAAATGTCAATTATATAATCTAGAAAATAAATTCATGATATGCTACATATGATCAAGATTCCGGATCACCCTCTAATAATACTATTAAACTATTCTTTTCCTCACGTTACATAGTCCTAACTTAATCAAATTAATGACAGGTACACACCGGCCTGTTCTATATAAAATGAAATACGCAGAATTAATTATTCAATTATGGAATATTAATTATGTGCTAATTTGCATGGTTTACTCTTGCTTGCAGGGAAGGTAGTACAACCAGACAATAAATCGACGAGTTTCGTGTCGTTCATCGGAAACCTGGACAAAAGGAAGGAGTTAGATCCGACAATCGGTTTCGGAGATACGAGATACCATGCTGCACTTTCAATAATGGCTGCTAAGGCATCGTATGAGAATAATGAATACATCAAATCTATCGTTCAGGATCACTGGAAGGTATATATATACATATATAAATTATTTTATAACTCAAAGTAATCCAACTTATTATACTCATAAATTAAATTAATGCATGAATTAACAAAGTCCACTTCAGTTTGTCTAATTAACCAAAATAATTACATTAAATTAAACACAAGATATTGATTTTTTTTCTTTTCTCCATGTAGTCTCAATGAATATATTTTTTTGACGGAAGTCTTGATGAATATATAATTGCATTAAAACTGATTAATTTACATGAGAAGACTTTGACATTAATGAGATTAATTATTTGGACGGAGTCTTCCTCGACTGTAAAATTATCTTTCACCTTTTTTTCACACTTATTGACAATAAAAATTCTTAAATACCATCAATATATACAATCAATAAAGTATGTCAATATTATTAGTCGGCCCCTTGTCCCAACCTCTTTTTGCTTTGCTATAATGGTTTGGATGTAGCCATTCATTTGTTTCTTTTGATGCGAGAATAAATTAATTTGTGAAATCTACTTGACAGCTATCTAGATATATAAGATTGTACAGTTGGAATCATATATGATTTCAAATAATAATAGATCACTCTCACCAGAATTTTCAAAATTTTGCTCCTAAAGCTTTCCTATACTATTTTTAATTAACTCATATATTTTACAAATGCATATATCAATTATCCTATTTTTATTAATTATTTTATAAAAATTGTAGATCCAACTCAATTTGTTAGATAAGGGTAGATTTAAGGAGGTGTAAATTTGAGGAAAAATAAAGAGAGTTGTAAATATTTTTGTGGGACCCACCCAAATTTGGGAGATGTGTTGGACGAACTTTTGATCTCACTTTTTGTTATTTTAATTTAAATTTAAATTTCAATTTCAAATTTTTTTGAGTGAGTTGCTGGGAGTACTTTGATATATCTAAATGAGACATACATAGATGGGAGGCATCAGATGCATGAATATTTTATATAGGAAAACCCTAAGGATAAATTTTGATATTATAAATATATATATAACATCTTATAAGGGTAGAATGATAAAAAGTAAATAAATAAATAAATAAAAATACCATACCTACAATTATTATATAATAAAAAAGACAAAATACGAGATTTGACCGAAGGAAAAAAAGTGCCAACTCCCTAGAATTTAATACTATGTTTTAGGCTTAAATGCCAAAAAAATTCACCGATATATTTTGACTCGATTTTAGTTTTAGACATGTTTTATAAGTCGTTTCAACGACATAACTTTTTGATCTGTAGCAAAATAGGAACACCGGTATCACTTTTTGTTCCATTGCCCTAGTTTCTCACTCACTTGCATGGAAAAAAATTGTGCTTAAATACTCTTTTCAGTCATCAGACAATCACAGTCTTAAGCGTGTCTATTTTGATACAAACTGAAAAGTGGTGATTTTTTTTAACAAGCAATCCTAAAGTTCATGGAAAATCAATATTCCATTATTGTAGTTTCACAAACTGATCATATATATCGCGTTGATGAACTTATGATAATGCATAATTTGCTTTGCTTAATTCCCTGCAGATGGATTTCGTGGGGTCCTACGATTTCTGGAATGGTGAGTTGAGACTGCACCAAAATATTTCTACTAATAATTGAAGTTCTCGATCGTAATCTTACAAATTTTAATTTACTAAGGAAACAACAAATAAAATCTGGATGATCCACAGATTATCAGGAAAAAGCTACAACACAAGCTTTCATCATGGACGACAAGAAAGACACCATTGTCGTGGCATTTCGAGGAACCGAGCCCTTCGACGCAGACGCATGGTCCTCCGACTTCGATCTCTCCTGGTACCAGCTTCCCGGCATCGGAAAAGTCCACGGCGGATTCATGAAGGCTCTCGGCTTACTCAAAAGCCAAGGCTGGCCGCCAGAGCTAGATGCCGCCACCCCCGAGACCGCCTATTACGCCATCAGGAAAGTGCTCACACAACTTCTGCAGAAAAATGACAAGGCCAAATTCATAATAACCGGCCACAGCTTAGGCGGCGCGCTGGCGGCTTTGTTCCCGGCGATTTTAGGTATGCATAAAGAATATTCCTTCTTGCTCGATAGGTTGGAAGGTGTCTACACATTCGGACAACCTAGACTCGGAGATGATATGTTCGGAGAATACATGAATAGACTCATCGAGAATCACAGGTTCAACTGCATCAGATTCGTTTACAGCTACGATTTGGTCCCTAGATTGCCGTACGATGATTCCACGCTCTTGTTCAAGCATTTTGGAACCTGCGTTTACTTCAACAGCCTCTACAAAGGAAAAGTAAGTTACCTTGCTAGCTAAGTGGCGATATATAGATTGTACTAAAATTAATTATTCGTTTAAAAAAAATAACATTACATGACTAATTAATTAATATTTTGTTCATGCTGCAGGTTGTAGCTGAAGAGCCGGACAAGAATTATTTTTCGATAATATGGATGATTCCAAAGTTTTTTAATGCATGCTGGGAGCTGATTAGAAGTATATTTATCAAGTACGTGAAAGGGCGGGATTATGAAGAAGGTGGGCTTCTTCGATTATTTCGGGTGATCGGAGTGATGGTTGCGGGAGTGCCGGCGCATTGCCCTCAAGATTATGTGAATGCTACGAGGTTGGGATTGTCGGATGTCTTTAATGGCCAGCTCAAAATGTTGAAGACGCAGTGATGGATTGGATTCGAGCATATATAGTATATACTGCTTAATTGTATTATTCAGCATTAATTGTCATATAATTAATTTCTTGAGTTATCGTCTTTAATTGTTATTCGTTTTATGGGATGTGTTGTGTCTTCTGGAGTTGGAAGTATGGAAATAATTACCCATTTTTCTGTACTACCCCATCTGTCCACCAAGAGTGTAATCAGATTTCCGTTTTGATCCGTTCACGAAGAGTGTGGTTTTTCCATTTGAGGAAATGACCCCACATATTCTCTTACTCCCTCCGTCCCATTTATATAAGCTTGTTTTCCTTTTTTGGATGTTCCAAATATACAGGTTTGTTTCTATAAAAAATAATGTTTCTTAACTCATTTACTAATATATCCCTATTTAATTATTTGATTGACTCATAAAATATACATAGTCAAAGAATAAATAGGGGCATATTTGAAAGTTTACTATATAATTTACATTTCCAATAATTTTTCTTAATCCTTGTAAAAAAGTCTAATAAACCTATATAAATGGGACGGAGGGAGTATATTTTAAATATCACATAAATTTAAAATGGTGGACCCATTTCTCCACTCAAATAAGATCTACCTTACTTTTCTTAAAATCCGTGTCACCCAACAAAAAAACACACTCTTAATTATGACTATGTAATATGTATAAACTTCTTTTTCTGGTACAAGTGGCTTGTGTATTTAGGCCATATTTTTTAAATCGGATTGGACCGGCCGATTCCACCGGTTTAATTGTGAATCGATCAGTTTATTGATTCGATTTTTATTTAAATTCTAAGTTGTTGTTGACCTGCAATGAATCGGTAACTCGACGAACCTTTTTTTTTCCTTTCCAAATTCAAATCATAAGTACAAAATAAGCAAGATTTTGAGTAATACAGAGTCACCCATACTTGAACCTGAGACCTTCCAATGTGTTGTTAGACTAACAGTACTATAACCATCTAAGACATTTGATCTTGATTCTTTGATTAATAACTCATTCTTAGAATATTGAAATAAATAAAAATAAATATTAATATTAAATATATTTTTTTTCATTTGCAATTAAAATTTGAAACTATATTACTGTTAATTTTTTTTGGAAGAAATGGCATTTATAAAAGTAGTGATTATGATATAAAAGAAGATGATGGCAATTAACTGAGATTTAAGATTGTTCGTGGTTATATTCTTTTTAAAACTTATTTTTTTCATTTCATGTAAATACTTTGATTCATTTTGTCATCGAACAACTTTTTTAACTTTTGGTTGATACAATGCATAGACTTTATTATGGTTTGAGTTATTCAAGTCTTTAAATGTTTTAATGTATAAATATAATATATCTATATATATAAAATTAATTATTTACTATACATTTAATTTTTTCAAAACGGTACTCCAACCAGATAAATTGGTGATCTTGTGTTTTATCAAGTGATCGATTCGATATCCGATCCGACAAAAAAAAATGTACCTGGGGAGATTGGATGTGTCTGTAAATAGGTTTGGGGTGTTTAAGACAATGTTTGGAAAATCTTATAATTGAAAACATCATTGTTTAGATTATCAAGTTTTTTAAACAACATTGCTAGAACCCTCCTTTCCCTGTGTTCAAAGGGTTTGCACACAAATGCTCTACCTTATTTGCCGGAAAACGCCACGCCTACGGTGGCGGAGGAGAAGAAGGAAAACACCATCAAAATTTTATGTCACAATTATTATGCCCTAATGCTACAAGATAACAGATCTCGAAAAAGGCCAAGAAATAGCAACCAAACCTATTTTGTGGTTTTCTCCTCTTCTTTGACTTCAAGATTACAAAACGCCAACGAAACAGGCCAAAAAATAGCAAGGACGGGGGGCAACCTATTTGGCGGCTTCTCATCTTCACAAAACCCTCATGAAATCAAATCAAATCAGTTATAATTTTTCCATAATTTACAAATCTGACAAAAATGAAAAATCATATTGATGTAGGAGTCAGAATTATCCACATGAACATATCATTCTAGCATGTGGACAAACTTTTGCCATTTTTAAATTTATTTTCCCCCACGCACTCGTTTGCTAGAAGGTTTAATATCTATATATAAACCACGAAAACTATGCTCATAATTTGATCTATAAATTAACCCACAATTTCCATGTGGATCAGACGATATGTCTATGTAGACAATTTTGACTTGTCTCGTTATTATGAATTTCGCCGCATGTGTAAATCATAAGAAAATTTCAACAGATAAAGTGTGTATTTAGTGAAAATTGAAAGTTTATGGGAATAACCATATTTTAAGCAAATTGATCCACAAATAACGAAAGAAGAAAAAAGAGTTTAAAAAATGGAGATGCCAAATCCACAAAAGCATCTACTTGGCAGTCTTTGTTATAAGACAACTGTTTCTTATTAGCTACCATGTAGTATACCAGCATAGTATTAATTTTCCTCAAGCCTTCACAAATTGGATAATCCATTTCTTGAAACGGTTCGAATTTGGCTATAAAATTGAACTATAGTACATAAATTAAATAGAAACAATTTCCTCCAACTCACCTGAAGGCAATATGTGCATATCATTTTCGCTGAAAAGCGAACTCGAAAGGATGTAGCAATGAGCTAGTTCCTATGGCAAAGAAAGCAGCTACTGGGAAGATGCACTTTGACATATTTACAGACTGACCATGTCCGAAGTTGGGGTGCTCGATTTTTCAACAGCAAGTTTCTCTTGTCTTGAGCTTTCATCTCGGAGGCTCTCAGCTTGTTAAGGATTCTGTCCATGGATGCTGATCTCTTCTTTTCTAGTTTCATCTGAAGATAATTGATGATGAAGTTGAAAAAATAAATACAATCTTCTATTGAATTGGGATAAAAATTGAAAGAAATTCTGGGATGCTACATAAACCTCAAGTTTCCGTATTGCTGCCTCAGCTTTTGCCTTCTGCAAGTTCTCCCAAGCAGTGATTTTGGCTTCCTCACTTTGCAACCTGCAGAAACACAGCAAGCATTTACATCACGCGATTTCTCTGTCATTTAACAATAAAAATTAGGACGTACAATTTGAAAGCATAAATAATTGTAGATCAGATGTAGGAAAAATATTCACGAGCGAGGGATCAAATCTTTTGCTCTGAATAATCATGTTAAGGCGGTTTTAGCTCATTGCAGAGAAGAAGTTTTAAACTATCTCACTTTTTCTCTATCACATTTAAGTGATAATAGAAATTTCAATTTAAAACGCTACTCTTTTATGCTATTTCCTAGTTTATAATCTTAAACTCCAAAAGATTCAAGCAGAGATATACAAATTTTGACTTATTAATCTCATTAAAACCATTGACATACTTTGATGTGCTTTTTGATGCCTCTGAAGCATTCCAAGGTAAAGGTATGTCTTGAATATGAGTCGAGTCCTTCCTCTTTCGTACTCCTCGTTTCTTGGAGAGCGTAGTCGTAGTGATGCCTTTGTCTACCTGGACATCTCTAACTTCATCTTTAGCAACCGGATTGCCATTTTGATGCGATGAAGTGGGACCTGAGAAAGGTAAAGCAGAGAACGACAACCTCCCTTTCGGAGATGAACAAGTGCTCCCATCAGAGCTCATTTGAATTGCCATGTCCTTGTGGTCGACACCATGTGAAATTACAGGTTCCTCCTTGGCGCCGTCGGGTTTATTATCTGCTCATTCAGTTCAACTATTAAAACATGTGAATATTCACTCTGGCAACAGAGTGAGTATACCACATCCGTTGTCTCTTGTGCAAGTGAATATTATCTGCAATCATGCAAAACACAAGACGGGGAAACCACACACATTACACACAATAATTGTACAAATGAACACGTCAGGAATTATGTCTTCACTGTTATATCGACCAGGTTCAGTCACATGAATATTTGAGTCAAGCTAAGAATTCAATGGTCACAGATTACAGAACAAAAGTAAGATCCCGGCATGAAGCCTCAGTCACATGTAATTACTCTGCAAACGAGTGGATTAGAACATCATCCGACAATTACATTTTGAAGATGAAAAACATTACATGTGGGAAATGAGCATCCTCAAATGACAACATCAAAAGCCACAAAACGATCTTAAGATAATTGGGGACGCAACATTAAAAGCCGCAAAATAGCTTATACATTCACATAACATTGTCACCCTCAAAGTACACAACAGTAATCAGTTAAGCAAATGCATCAGATATAAATCAACCAATTATTAAGGCCACAAAAGATATACCTTGAGAAGAACTCGGCCCTGAAGTTTCAACGAGCAAATCCCCCAAGCCAGGAACACTAGTACTCGTTGTTATACTCTTTTCATCAAGAATTCCACCATCATAACAAATGGAGAAACCATCAGAGAGCAGGACACCAGTAGTGAGTGGTGAATTCGGGCCACGTTGAGACGAGTAGGCCGATAAGGGGCCACTCTTGGACTTGAGAGGGTGAGGAATGGGAGTCTTTGCAGAGCCATAGCTCGAAACGGGGCTCGTAATCCATCGCTCTGCATCATCCCATTTGGATGGCAATGCCCTCCCACTATTAAACGGCATTAATGCAACATGCCTCCTAGTACTAGGATTAGTCTGCAATGCGCCGCCGCCATTCTTATCCTCGTACTCCGGCGTACCGGGGCTACTGGTATATGCGCCGGAGTATCTTATTCTTCTTGAATTTTTCGTCATTAGTATTTTCGATTAGGGAACAATTATTTCATCCTTCTGCTTAATTTCAGATTGGTCAGGTCCCAATTACACAGATACATAACGATCATACATACATACATACATATATCGGAAAATTCTAAAAATTGCGAAATTAAATCGAATTCTTGTTACTCATCTGCCTATTCTCACATACAAAAACTAAAAATAAAAATAAAAAAAAATAGAAATAAAATCCTGTCTCTGTGCATGACCAAGATATTTATAAATGGTTTATCTTCTTGAATATATCTACAAATAAAAAACAATCCCTCAAAATGGTTGGACAGTACTTCATTTCACATAAATCCCATCGTTTACTAGCTACACCCGACAAGCACAAACAAGAACAATGAAGAAAAAAAAATGGGACAAAGAACAAAACATAACAGAAAACGAGAAGCAATGGAGTAAAAAAGAATGAGCTTTTCACGAAATTAATTTTGATTGGCTCAAAACACATAAAAATGGAGCAAAAAGAATGTGAAAACGTACTCGAGTTCTCGGCTTTGTCTTTCTCTCGGAACTTTTCGATGATGGCTTAATCAAACCATCTTGAAAAGAAAAAAAAAAAAAAAAAATATATATATATATATATATATATAAAACGGGGGAGAATATTTAAATCAGAGGAAAATAGAAGAGTATGCTGTTGACGAAACAGTGTACTAACCTCTGCCGCAGCTTCTATTTTATGGACTTCGATTTCCCATACTTTTTGCACTTTTTAAAGAAAAAATAAATGAAAGGAGAAGAGGACGTTTAATATATAATAGGTGCAATGATCCTGTGAATTTACAGCCCTTCGATTGAAAAGACAAAAGGAATTGCCTTTCCCTTTGTGATACGATTTAATATATTGGTGCATTGCGCCATTCACCGTATAACAATTAACAAGTAGGGGGCTGAACCGCTGAAGGCTCCGGTGCGAGTTGGCATATATTGTCTGAATTTTAGAATTCGATCCGTGCGAGTTGCGACTACATACTGAAAAATCAGTTAATTTTTTTATTAAAGGCGATATTTTATATTTAGTCAATTTTATTGATATATTATGTTTAGATCGATAAATATTATTTGAATTATTTCATATGCGTATAGTATATGTACTTGAAACTCAGATATAATTTACCTCATAAAATAACGGATCTTCCAAGAAAATATAGGGAATCTGGGATTTGAGATTTAGATGTTTTGATAGATTTTCCTCATTTATTTTTTGTGTTGTTTTACAGCCTGTGTAATTTTTGAATTTATTTTTTTGCATTTTTAGAATGATATTCTGCAATAGAGCTGTTGAAGTTACTACTAGACAGTGCCGATAGCCAGCTCTATTCTTGAACAATGTCTTGTAAAGTATTTAATGCTATTTTGTCGTTATAGTGTATGATATACTCCACTTCATGTTAATTAGAGATAGGGATGACAATGGATCGAATTTTTACGGGTTCCCAGTTCTATTAAATTTTAACGGGACGGGTTTAAAAATTATTAAATGGTTTTGAAACGGGTTTATGTAAAAACATTCAACTCGTGACGGGTTTGGATCGGGTTTGGAAAATTATTTACGGGTACCCGCTACCCAAACCCATTTATATATATGTAAGATAACAAAATATTATATATATAATTTATAATATAATTATAGATATTAGTATAAATATTACTCCCCCGTCCCGAGATAAGTGGCCATATTTACTTATTTGGTTGTCTCAAGATAAGTGACCACTTTCCTTATAAGGAAATATATTTCTCTGACAAAAAGTTGTGGACACCACCAATTTCTATTTTTTTATCCTTTAAACACTATTCTCATCAATACTCGTGCTGAAAAGAATGTGGTCACTTATTGTGGGACGGGGGATTAATAATTTTGGGGTTTTATATTATTCTTTTTAACCCGCATGGCCGCATGCAAAGAATTAATAATTTTAGTAATTAAATACTTCCTCCGTCCCACAATAAGTGTCATGTTTCTTTCCTTTTTGTCACAAAAGAAAAGAAATATGACATTTATTGTGGGACGGAGGCAGTATTTATTTTATATATAATTTATATTAATATAAATATTTATAATTTTAGGATTTATATTATTCTTTTAACCCATATATAATTTAATTTAATGAAATTTTCTATTTATATTTATGTTAAAATTATGTTTATAATATTTTGTTATTTCTACTATTTAATATTGATGTTTATGCTATAGTACATTCGGATTTTTAACGGATTTTTGGCAGGTATTATCCAACGGGTTTGGATCGGGTACGGATTTTAAAATGATTTTTTAATTGGGTTTGAGAGAAATTTTAATAGATTTGGATTTAAAAAAATGTTTAAGAGCTGGGTACCCAACCCATTATCATTCTTATTAGAGACACCCACCGAAAACAAGAATAGTTGTTTCAGTTCGGGACGGAACCATGATCAACGTGCCCAATTTGAATCGTCTTGTATGAATTGGCGGGTGGGTTACAGGCAGTGGTGGAGCCACTAAGGACCATGCCAAACAATTTTTTTTTATATAATTTTTAATTTGTCAATATTTTGTGTGAATTGTGTGCAAAAGCCTCTACAATTGAACAGAATGGTATGAAAAATTCGAAAGTTAGAAGAAATAGAAAAATTAGCTCCCGACAAAAAAAAGGGAACTCTTTTTTAAATACCAAAGAATAAAAGATATAAGATATATATCCTCATTCATAATACTATAAGTTTTTCATACCAAAATATGTAAAAAGACTAAAATACCCTAAAAACCAACAACAACACAAAAACAATAAAATTCAAAATGATCCCCCACCAAGTCAAAGATTCTGTCCCCCACCATTCTTTCTATCTCTTTCAATTCTGTGTTAGCGGCGAAACCACCAACCCCACCACACGATAAGCTCTCGCTGGCAAGTATGGCAGACCACGATAGAGAATCTGACCACGATAGAGAGTCCTCACACGATGGTGAATCCTCACACTATAGCCACACCGATTCCGACGAAGAACCCTTCGTTAATGAACCACCGGTTAGTGCCCTAACTTTGAATTTTTTTTGAAAATTAAAGCTTCTAAAATACATGTTTATATACGTTTAATTGCAGTGAGGGTGAATGTATATGCTTGCATAAGTTTAGATAGTGTTAATTATTTAGAAGTTTAGGTGTTGGTTTGGACGGAGTTCTTCTGCCCACGATGGTGGGGAAGAAGATGAAACCATCGTGGGCACGATGGCCTGTGCCATCGTGGGCGCGTCGTGTGCAGCCACTGTGCCCACAAATACGTTGGGGCTGCACACGATGGGATGGACACGTCGTGTGCTCGACCGTGCCAACACGCTGGGACTGCACACGATGGTCTGGACACGATGACTGCTCGACCGTGTGCAGCCATCGTGTCCAATACAGAGACATTTTATTTGTAATTTTTTGTGTGTTTTTGTTTCTTTTATCCAGTTGATCATTGTCTTTATGTTTTATATGTTCATATTGCAGCCTAATTGTGAATGGAAGAGACCCACGTTACGCTTTGTTACACGCCAAATCAATCTTTACGTACGGGAGGCAGTATATAATTAGATAACTGCGACAATACGACGTGTTAGTGGGAATCCAATAGTCTATGAAGAAGCTATTGAGAGATTCACCGGTGGAGTTGTTGGTCGTTTGATTAGAGTGAGGAGAAACGACAGTACAAATGATGCCCTACATCACTTGATTGCCCGTCAGTTGAAGGGTGATCACATACCCTCGAACGAGTCATGGTTCCAGGTTGCCGGCAGGACCATTCGTTTTACGGCATATGACTATGCCATGATTACTGGGCTTCACTTTGGCAACTATGAATTTGATCCACATGACACACATCTCCTTCGACCTGACAGTTTTTTCCACATAATTTTTAATGCTCGAAATATCAAGGTTAGTGAACTGCGCCAAAAGTTCAAGGATCGAAAGTTGGGCAAAAATATTGAAGATTATTTGAAGGCAGCAAATTTGTTAGTTTATTATTACTTTCTCTTATGCCGAGATGACATCATGGTCGAGACATGGGCATGGGCATTAGTTGAGGATTATGAGGCTTGGGATTGGTTTCCTTGGGGTTCTTACACTTATGGGGCGTTGTGTCATTATATAGACAACGTCGCCATGAAGTCGAGACAGGAAGATAAGGACTCCCACTTTTATGGTCCGGTTTGTGCTTTACAGATGTGGTCATACGAGATGATTCCTGAGTTGGGATGCTTGTGTGGAACCAGAGATAAAGTCGTCAAAGTGCCCTGATGTTTAATATGGAATACATGGACCTCAAGATTGATTTCAGCACTTTCTTCGACGAAAAGGTACTTACATTTATGAATTTTTTCTCATTTGATAATATTATTACCTATTTAATAGCTAATTATAATCTTTCATAATTTATTTTGCAGCACAAAGTATATCCCACATTGCCGCATATGATGGAGGATGAGTTTGAGTATTATTTCTACAGTTTTCAGAATGGTTCGCCGTCTGATGTAAAGTTCCAAAAGCCAGTACGAATAGCACAGAGGAAGATTGACGAGCCTTCGTCGAAGCCTAAAAAAAGGCTATAGATAAGTTGAACAAGGCTATGGGGAAGATGATTGCACCTGAGTCGGCATCAAAAGTACCGAAACGACGCCGACAGAGTACTCCACCAGTAGCTGGAGATGCGACAACAGAGCCAATCTATCAGGAGAGACAGTCGGACATGGTATGTTGTATGCATGGACTTCCTTGTCCGGACCACAACCCTGACACGAGCAGGGATGACTACTACGATCGCCGACTAAAGGCAATCCTTCACGACGAGTCTGACACCGGCTTTATTGCTCGAGTTTCTCGCAGGGTTTTTTCTCAGATCGTTGATTTCTTCGGTGCCAGGCCTAGGCGATCTGGAAGTCCTCCACATCACTCTGCTGCTAGCCACGGAAGAATGCCCGAGCCACACCGCCACTCTGCCTCAGTTAGTAGCGGTCAGAGGAGGATCCCTGACCCACCTTGTCACTCTGCAGCTTTCGCTTCCCACAGTCACCACTCCGTTGCCCACAGTCACCGGTCTGCTGTACGTCCTTCGCAGAGTCACCACAGTCATCGTTCTGGTGCACGTTCTTCTCAGAGTCACCACAGCCAAGATCCAGAGCCGGTTGAGCAGCAGTATGAACCGATTGAACAGCAGTTTCAACAGCTAGAGAAAACGTTTGAAAATATTCCCCACCAGCATTTACCTTTTGAGCAGCCGATGTTTCCTGGCCAGTACGAGCAGGCGGTTGTACCCTACCAGTTCCCTTTGACGCAGTTTCAGTACGAGCAACCGTTGTTTCCCGGTGAGAGTAGTACTACTCAGATTCAGTACCAGCAGCCGTTGTTTACTGGCCAGTACGAGCAGCCGTACTCAGAAATAGAGGAATACGAGATGGATGAGGACTCTGGTGAGGCTGGTGAGAGTTCGGTGCCGGTTTCAGTTGGTGAGAAGAGTCTTTCACCTCTCAGGAGTAGACCGTCTGCTGCTCTTCGAGAGCCTTTCGTCGGACAGAGACCTGGAGACAGTAAGGTTTTGGCCCAGCAGTACATTCAATTCAGTGATATGCCTCATGACAGTTACGTGATTGTGAAGGAGACTGGGCACTTCATGAAGCAGCAGTTATTCAAGTTGATAGAGAACCGCAAAAAAGACTTCACTGCAGAGGTAATTGTACAACTTACATTGTATTTATATTTATATTATCATCTAACTTTTTATTGCTTAGGTGATAGACTTGTACGTGTTGTCCACACGTATGAGGATCCGAAAGAACCTCGCTAGTGTCGGAAGAGTGGGCACGATTATTGTCGGTTCAGCATTTTACATACGTGCTACAAATTCGATATATATCTAATTTTTTTATGGAAATTTTATTTAATTTTTTGTTTGACTTTTTTGAAGGTACAAATGCTACGTGCGTTTGAACATCTACATCTGGATGATCCATTTGGTACGAAAGTGCATGGGAAGCTCTTGTACCGTGGTTGGACATTGCCTAAACCTATAGAGGACTTGGTCAGAGGGCTTGATACGCCAAATGCAGTCCCGTGGTCCAATTGTAAAGAAGTAAGTTTGAAAATTTATATTTTCCTATTGTATTTTATAAATAATTATTTCTGTTTTATGTGAGAATCTTACGTTAATTGTTTGTTTTGGCCTTTCAACAGGTCATTGCCATTTGTTGTATCGGTACCAACCATTGGGTCACTATTAGGATTGATCTTGTAGGGTGGATCTTGGAGTTGTACGATTCCATGTCACACCTCCATAGGAACGACATGGAACGACTCTACCAGATGAGACCCATTACTCGTCTCATGCCTCGTGTGTTTGCCCTTAATGGATTTTAGTACAACAATCAATCGATGAAAAAGCATGACGAGGAGATGACGTTCAAGATTATGCCACCAAGCGAGCAGTTCCATCAGACAGACAGTCACAGTTGTGGCCCCTTTGCTTGCATGTAACTGGATCGCCTCATCTCTTCAAATCTTAAAGGAAGACATCAGGCGAAAGAAATTGATACAAAATATGTGACAAAATATCGACATACACTAGCCACTAAGATTTTCTGGTTATCATTGGACACATAGTAGGATTTAGTACATGGGAGTACATGTTGTTGTGACTATCTATTGAACCATATCTATCTATTTTAACGTTAATGCAGCCATTTTGACCTTATGTAAGTACTGTTGTGTGCATAAACAGGAAGAAAATACATCTCATATGTTGCACACGATGGCTGCACACGATCGTGTGCAGTGATCGTGTGCAGCCATCATGCACACGATCATGTGCCCACGATGCTGGCCTATATCGTGTGCATATGAACAAAATCATTTAAGACCATTTTGATTCTTTGTGTTGTCGATATGACTGATTTAAGGTTCTGTGATAGCTTATTACTACATTAACATCAGTATTAGATATCATCCAATTATAAATACATTTCGATTCGTCCACGTCATTAGTACATGAGTCACTTATGTCATTAGTATATGATGTTATGAACTACTATACTTATATATTTTCAAATTTGAAATATCTAAGAAATTTGTTATATATTTTATTAATTGACAAAATAACTTTGCAAACATGTATATTATTAGCAAATAATGGTAAATAGGCACTGCATTAAACGTAAATTGGTAATTTACTATCAATAACACGTATAAATCGTCTATTTTTAAGCCCACGGTGGATTCACACGATGGGGAGGCGGCCGTGTGCAGCCATCTTGGGCTGCCAAAATTTCTTCCCCACGCTGGCAGCACACGGTCGCCTCCCTATTGTGTGCAGCCATCGTGGGGAAGGAATTTTCGCAGCCCACGATTTCTGCACAAGATGGATCCATCGTGTGCAGCCATCGTGGGCTGCGAAAATTCCTTCCCCACGGTGGCTGCACACGATACCGTCAGTGAGTCCTGTGTTTTTCAAATGTTTTTCAATATACGAATAGATTCATAAATAACAGGATTAACATTTAAAAGGTATTGTTGATACATAGAATCACAAATAACTCAATTAACATTTAAAAGGTATTGTTAACAATTTAATCTTGACGATAGGGACATCTCCTTACGTCATGATCTTCAAATTGACAAATGCTACATCTTTTTTTTCGCTGACGCCTTTGCCTTGATTGTTGTCCCTCCATCTCTTGTGTTTCTTCAGGAGGGATATTCAAATCGACACCGCCTATGGAAATGGGTGTTGTGCATGATTTTATATTGTGGCCTCTTTCCTTGCACCTCCCGCAAACTTGGGGACGTCTACTTGTCGCCACATTTTCAACTGCAGAGCGTGTACGGCTCATTCTTGGACGACCGGTCTGACGAACCTTCTCCATAAGGAGGCAGACAATTGATGAGATCTCTGGCAGCACATTCCACTCATTCGGATGTGGTATTGGATTGATACGCTCCCTATAGGTCTCTCTGAAATTGGCCTGCTTGAAATAACGACTTACAAAATCGTACACAGACAAACCGTTACCTGCACGCCTGTCACAATAAGAAATTATGGTAATTACACACACTGTCAAAATTATTAATAATAATTTAAGATATATGGGAGTTAATAATGCAAAATTACCTAATAGCAGCAACAACGTGACGACATGGAATCATATTCTGATCAAACTCCCGACACGCACATGTCCAGTTTCCAAGGTTGACCTGATAAGAAATATTTTTTTCTTCGACTTTATAAACATGTATGGTGGTATTACCTCGAGCTTCAAGACGAAGACTAGCTTGCACAGTTAAAGAAAGTTTATCAAAAGTGCTCATTGTCAGCTCATGATCTCTCGATGCAGCTTCTGCCCACTTCTCATCGATCCAATTCTCCAAAATTAAGCAAAATATCTCAATCATCGAGCACACGGGTAAACGCCTAGCCCACAACATACGAGAGTTCAAGCATTCGGCTGCATTAGAGGTCAAGAAGCCATAGCGTCGTACCAAACACTTTGACCTAGCCCACCTCTCCGATCCAATTTCATAAAGCCTCTTGTGAGCCCCGTTAGGGCTTTCTACGTGCAGCTTTGAGAATAGATCTTCGAACTCTTCGTGACGATAACAATATGCTGCAGTTTGGAATATTGTGGCTACATTCTTGCCGTAGGGTGTCAGATTTTTCTGTAGATGGTGAAAGCACAACCCATGGAATGCATTCGGATACACAGCTTGAACGACATTCTGAATGCTCTTATGCTGGTCACTCACAATCAGTAGATCTTCTGGAGGATTGTAGCATTTTTTTATACGAATAATCCAGCCAAAGTAATAGGAATTAGACCTAACACGATTCCAAATAGAAAAACTTCAATCATTTCAATTTTTTTTTGAAAAGTGTTCCGTATCTTCCCTCTCTACTCAATGGAATGCAACATCCGACGTTTAGCTCGTACGGTGTATTCATGCAAGGAAGATCAAGACAAGGGCAAGGGTGGTCATGCCTTTTCCTCTTGACTTTCTATATTGCCATATGCAATGATGGAGATGGAGTACTTGGGATCAGCAGAATTCTAAAACTACGGAACCAACTGGTTTCTGAGGCTGCTGCCTTGGAAGGTTCAAAGGACTTCATGAAAGAGTTGTGTGACAAATATGCAATTCCATTCTCTTCCTGAATCCGGCTCGTAAAAGTACTCTCGAGTGATCGAATGGGTCAATCCTGCCCCTAAATCTATGAAACTGAACGTACTTTGGTTAGTCATTCTGCTTGTATCGACTTCCGTTTGTCTCTCTGTCCCTGATCCTTTCAAGCATAGAATGAAGCCGCTTTTTTTCTCCTTTTCAAAAAAAAAATCTCTCCCCTTTTTGACAGTCATTTAACTCTTTACAGTGATAGGATAATATCGCTATGCATCGGCAGAATACGCCTCTGGGAAAGAAGAAAAATCAGATAAAAGAGATTGTCGATCAATATTCAGCAAGAGCGAAGATCTCTTCTAAGGAGTGCCTCGGGTCCTCAATAATGAAGGTGCTGGAGTCGCCAAAGTATTCGGGGTCGCAGGACTATCTCGCAGCTTGAATGCAACCCCTCAGGATGACCTGTGGGATGCTCTCGAGTAGGAAAACTGGAAAGAGCTCTCCAACTCGCGGGAATACAAATTGGTGGAACGCCAGAGCCGGGAGGGCAATCTTCTCTTATGGCCTTCACCTCACCAGCCGTGGAAGAACTTGGAAAGTATCTCCTGACTTGGCAGGCGGAAGCGGAATTATCACTGGAAGGAAATGAAGATAGTCCGTTTTTAGCCTAGAAAAAGTAGTAACTTGATCCACTTCGAGGTGGCGGATGATTGACTCATTCCATACTAGAAATAATCGCAGGAAATCATTTGATAACGCGGATTCCTATTTCTCAATGATATTCCACAATCAAGACAAATGCATTTCTTGTTCCTATTGATCAGAGTAGGGATTCTCTTCTTTCTGATTTGCTGAACCAATCCGGTAACAAGAGTCAAGAAATGTGGTTTCTGAACCCATTGAGATGACCCAAGAATTTCGCTATTTCGATTTTGCTATTCACGTTTTTCCAGAGTTCGTAGGGTAGAATCGTCGATTCAATGATCTGAGATCCCCTGAAAGGAAGCCCAGTAACCGGAATGCGGAGAGGTATTCATATAGAAGCAATAGGCTGTCAACATACCTTCGAACACGGTGCTCAGGTTATACAGAAAATATGTCCATGTCTCATCATTTTCTTTGGGTCTCAGGCCAATTGCAAGAGGGAAGAGTTGACCATTTCTGTCCAACGTGACGGCAACAAATAAAACTCTTCTGTTCCTTCCCTTAAGGTGGGTCCCATCCACTACAACCACCGGCCTAAGATACCTATCAAATGCTCGAATGCTTTGTCCGAGTGCAACAAATAAGTGACACAACAAACCCTCACCTGTCATCTCAAGATCATAAACCGTTCCCGGATTACGCTGCTTCAACAAATACAAATATGACGGGAGCCTCCTATACGACATGTCAAAGTCGCCGTACGTCTTCTCTATGGCTATATTTCTCGTCCGAAGAGCAAAACTATAAGCATGTCAATGCCGTACTCTCTACGCATGTCTGCAATCATCTCTTTTGGACTCAATGCCACTCCCTCGCCGACCAATCTCTTAGCAAAATAAAAGACAACAACCTCAAAAGTTACCGACCGTGCAGCAACACGATTCAAGTCCGAGTGACACGTGTGATCCATGTTCAACTTACTAATTCTCCAAATGGTTGCACCCTCAACAGCACACAGTCTAAACGTGCAATTCTGTCTACCACTCTTGCAGAGGAACACCATACGTTTGGCAGCGGAACGCTCAGTTGTATACTTCAAAAAATTCTCCAAATGATACATTCCTACAGTTATCCTCAACTCTTCCTTCGACCGAAATAAGGCCCCCATTACAAGTTCCCCACGTGCTGGTGGAGGCTACTCGACCCAACCCAAAGTACCGGCATTGTCACGGTCGGGGAATGAAATGATCCAATTGCTCATTGCACGATGATACTCAGGTTCGCTTCCAGACTCATGGTCAGATGAGAAATTTCGATATCCCAAAATTCTGTCTCTCTGTGTAGGATGTCGAATCCAAGCAAGAAATTATGTAGATAGTGAATCCAGCAAATCTTTACGACGATCTTCCTCTTCGTCTTCAGACGATGACGCCTCCTAATCTTCATCATCTTCGTCATCTTCCTCATCTTCCACATACTGCTCATCTTTGGACGGCATGCTATGATTTATGTGATCATGCTCTATGCTGGAGCTCCTAGCACCCACATTAACCTCGGGAGCGGATGGACCACCGTTCTCAATATACACCTGCGGATCCTCTTTGTATTCAATTAGCAATCGAAGTAACTCTATATCACTCCGCAATAAAACTTTTACTTTGTTGCCATTGGCCATGTGTGTCAAGTACCATAATGTGTACTCGGTCTCTTTTTTATCGCCCAAACCCTCTCTAATAAGTTCCATGAGGTTAACACGCTTAACTGTGGCTGTATCGATGAAGACAAAAAAAGAATCCCAACGATCACTATGATGTATCAAAACACGCTGCCATGACATCTGAATTCAAAAAAGACCAACAAATTATCAGAAACATGATTTACGGCATCCACTGTCCTGCACACGATCACTGCCCACGGTAGCACACGATCGTGTACAGCGACCGTGTGCTAGTTTTGTGCCCATGAAACTTGCACACGACAGAGGGTAGAACACGATAAAGCCCTAAATTCTAATTCTCACGATCATTCATATATGTTTGTCTTATTCTGCTTCTAAATATGTTTCTAACATGCAAATATACATTCGTGTAACCTACCATCAACAATTTTTCCAATGTTATACGGTCAATCGACCATCGTGTGCTTTAAGACATGATCGTGTGCGGCAATCGTGTCTTCAAGAACTCGTCTAAAAAAATTTATTTTGCGAGTTCAAATTTAGATGCATACCTTCTTTATGATCTCAGAAATATGAACGTAGTCGTATTTGAGCTTTAACTCCTTCTCTTTTCGAACTATCGTGAGATATTTAGAAGCATTTTTGAAGACCCATTTGTTAAAAAAAATTGCTCGTTTTCAATCTGTATTTCTTCTTCAGAATTTATTGTGTTAGATAGAATAGAGATGTTAGTATGTAGTTGTTGTTGGATATTAATGATAGCAAACAACCTCTCTTACAAAACATTAAATGAACTGTGGTTTCAAATTGAATCGTTCATACAAAGCAACAGAAAGAAAGAAGACGACCGAAATAAAAAAAAAAGTCAACAACAGAGATAAGTCAATATCAATACTTTATTTAGGGGTATTTTAATCTTTTAACTTATTTTAGTATGAAAAACTTATACTCTTATAAATGAGGCTATATAACTTATTTTCTTTATGGTTTGGTATTTAAAAATATATTAACAGCTACGTACGCCACTGGTTACAGACCCTCCTATAGCAAACCGTGAACTATCTGGCACATAAAAAAAAATTTACTACTCCTATATTTTTTTACAATTTAATATAGGTATCACACCATTTGACAACTATTCCTGTTACTTCTCTTGTGGAAAATCCAAAAAGACTTCAACTCCTTTCATATCTGCCCAATAGGTCTGTCTTGACTATATAAGCCATATTTAGGTATTTTAATTAGGGTATTATCAACTCGGGTGTGACAATCAAAGTGGTTTATGGTTAATGGAGTACATTTAAAATCTATTTTTTATTGGGTACTAATCTACTGCCAAAACACCTAGGTGGCGTTTGGTTTGGAGAATGTAATTGATAACATGTGATAGGATAAAATAGAATTATATGGTTATTGATATGTTAGTTAAAAGAGTTAGTTGTGAGTTAGTTACAGGTAGTTAGTTTGTATTTATTAGCTACATGTGCAGCTCATGGTAGTACGGTGCTCTGCCACCTCAAATGTATTCTATAAATACTGTAAATCAAATCTATGGAACTTAGCTTTCCTAATACAAAATTCTCTCAGTTACTATAGTCTCTCTCATAATTCAATATGGTATCGAGCCTTATTTTTTCTTCGCGATCCTTATCCTTCCGTTCGCGATTGCTTCATCATCTTCCATAGATCTTCTTCAATCTTATTCGATCTTCTTCAATCTTCTTCGATTCTATATATCTGATTTCATTTTTCCATGGCGACTGCTTCTACAACAGCAGCGACTCATGTGCTTCCATCTCTTCACCCTATCAACGTGAAACTTGATAGATCCAATTATTTCTACTGGAAACCTCAAATCTCTACTACCTGCTCGAGCTTTTGGATTTGATGATGTGTTGCAACCAGATTCTGCACCATCTCAATTCCTTGATTCTTCATCTACAGAGTGAAATCGAATCCAGAATATCTTATTTGGATTCGTCGAGATCAGTTCGTGTTCAGCTAGATTCTCGTTTCGATTTTGCCATCGATGATTGGCTACATCGGACGTTGTTCTTCGTCCTCAGAAATCTGGATTGCTTTTGAGAAACTCTTCCAATCGCAGTCCAAAGCGCGTGCGACGCAGCTCAAATTCAAGCTGCAGTCATTGAAGAAAGGTGATTCTTCAATTGACGACTACATTTTGAAATTTCGAGATATCTCAAATCAATTATTCAGTATTTGTCAGTCGATTTCTGAATCTGATCTTGTGAACTATGTTCTGGCTGGTCTCGGACCTGAATTTGAGAGTGTGAGCGTGTTTCTTCAATCACACTGTGATGATCTCACTCTTCATGATGTACAGTTTGCACTGCAAACTCATGAGATCCGCATTCAAAAACAAGTTGCTGTTGTTGCTGCTATTTCTTATTCTGGATTTTCTCCTCAAGCTAATGTTGTATATGCTGCAAATTATGCTCAAAATCAAGGAAATCGTGGCCGTGGTCGAGGTAGCGGACGCGGATCTGGATATCGAGGCGGTAGAGGTGGTGGCCGCTTCAATGGTGGTTATAACAACAAACCAGCTTGTCAACTCTGTGGTCGAACCAGTCACACTGCTCTCAAATGTTATCGCCGGTTTGATGTGAGTTTCACAGGACCGGAGGCAAACACTACTACACATCCTCAAGCCAATCTTACAATCTCTGAAGCTGCACCCTCCTACACTCATCACTCTGCCCCTTTCAACCAGTTGTCTGCTCAGCATGTCTCGCCCACAGCCTACTCCATCTCCCCATCTTCTACAAATCCTAGTGCTCATGAGTGGTATCTTGATACTGGAGACTCTGCTCATGTCACCTCAGACTTCAACAATATGCAGATTCATTCACCATATCATGGCAATGAAACTCTCACTGTAGGTAATGGATCTCAACTTCAAATCACTAATGTTAGATCTAGTTCAATTTCTATTTCTTCCTCCCTTAAACCTTTAGTGCTCAGTAATGTGCTTTATGTTCCTCATATCACCAAGAGTCTTCTTAGTATATCCAAATTCACTTTTGATAACAATGTGTTTCTTGAATTTCACTCATCTTATTGTTGTGTCAAGGATGAACAAACACACACAACTCTTCTGAAGGGCACACTTAAGGATGGCCTCTATCATTTGGACCTCTCCAACCACTCAAAACCACCATCACAAGACAAGATATCTCAGTCCACTTGTTATCTAACAAATAAAGCTACTGATGTCAATCTCTGGCATAGTAGGTTAGGCCATTCCCGTACCTCTATTTTACATACTACTTTGCAATCTATGCAAATTCCTATTTCTAGCACTTCATTTTGTGATGCATGTGCTGTTGGCAAAATACATTGTATGACTTTTCCTTCAATAGATATTAAAACTACTGCTACTTTTCAATTGATTCACGCTGATCTTTGGGGTCAAAGTCCTACTGTTTCTATTGATGGTTTTAAGTATTACATACATTTCATTGATGATTACACCATATTTACCTGGATATATCCCTTGCAAGCCAAGTCTGAAGTCTATAACACTTTTCTTAAGTTTAATGCATTTATAGAAAGACAGTTCAATACCAAAATCAAATCTCTCCAATCAGATTGGGGAGGTGAATATAGGTCTTTAAAACCATTGTTTGAAAAGGTAGGTATACATTTCAGACACCCTTGCCCTCATACACATCAATAACATGGAAAGTCAGAGAGGAAACATAGACATATTACTGAGCTAGGACTCACTTTACTTGCTTCTGCTAATCTTCCTCAAAAATTTTGGTGGGATGCCTTTGCTATAGCTGTCTATCTCATAAATAGACTTCTCATACCTACCTTGAATAATATCTCCCATTTTCAGAAACTCTTCAATATGCTTCCAGATTACAAAATGTTAAAAACCTTTGGTTGCAGCTGTTTCCCTTTTCTCAGACCATATAACAATTCTAAGCTTCAAGAGAGATCATCTAAATGTCTATTTCTAGGATATTCTATCTCTCATAAAGGTTATAGATGCCTCCATCCTTCTGGCGGACTTTACATAGCTAGAACAGTTCTCTTTAATGAATTTCCCTACTCTCAACTGTTTGAACCTTCACTTTCCTCATCTAGTGAATTGCCTAACACTTCTGCTATTCGTGCTCCATCTTTTCTATCCACACCTATTGTTCCAATCTCTCATCCCATATCACCAGCTCCATCTCCACCAAATAACTCACCTCATGTCTCTCCAACTCCCTCTCATCACTCACATCATTCATCTTCAGCTTCATCACATCACTCATCATCACCATCTTCTTCTCCTCCTATAAACACTCATCCTATGCAAACCAGAGCTAATTGGTGTTCACAAACCTAAAGTTTTTATTGCTGAAGTTGACAAAACTGGGACTACAGTTGTGACTGTTGTTGAACCAGTCTTTGCCTCTGCTGCTCTCAAACAGCCTCCATGGCTTAAGTCCATGGAAAAAGAGTTTAAAGCTATAATTGATAAATCTACTTGGGAACTGGTTCCTTACAGAGATGATATGAATGTTATTCAATGTAAGTGGGTATTTAGGGTCAAGAAACATGCAGATGGTTCTCTTGATAGACTGAAAGCCAGGCTTGTTGCTAAAGGCTATCAACAAAGAACTGGTGTGGATTTTGTTGAGACTTTCTGCCCTGTTGTCAAACCAGTCTCTGTCAGGTTAATGTTTCCTCTTGCTGCTACTTTTCACTAAGATATTCAGCATATTGACATTAACAATGCTTTTTTGAATGGCAATCTTGATCATCCTGTCTACATGCACCAACCTGAAGGCTTTGTTGATCCCAAGTTTCCTCATCATGTTTGTAAACTGAACAAGTTTCTATATGGTCTTAAGCAGGCTCTAAGAGCCTGGTATGACAGACTTAAGAATTATTTGATGAAGTGTGGTTTCAAGTTTTCTACTTCTGATCATTCTATGTTCTTTATGAGGAAAAATGGGAAGTTGTTGTTGGTGCTTGTGTATGTAGATGACATACTCATTACTGGGGAAGATTCCTCTCTTATTTCTGAGCTTATTGCTCATCTCTCTCATTAGTTTGCTCTCAAGAGTCTAGGTTCTGTCCATTTCTTTCTTGGCATTCAAGTTACCAAGACTTCTTCTCATTCATTTCATCTCAACCATCTTCTTACTAGAACAAATCTCACATACTGTAAACCTCATCCTTCTCCATATGACAGTGCATCTAAGCTACATCTCACTGATAACAGTCCTTTCTCTGACCCCATTCTCTTCAGAAGTGTAGTAGGTGCACTTCAATATCTTACTTTGTCAAGACCTGATATTGCCTATATGGTCAACAAACTTAGCCAATTTCTTCAAAATCCCACTGAACTTCAATGGAAAGCCTGTAAAAGACTCTTGAGATATCTCAAAGGCACAATTAATCAGTCTCTCATCTTCTCTTCTTCTCCTTATCTTCATTTGAAGGTATTTTCTGATGCTGACTGGGCTAGCTCATTAGATGACAGAAAATCTACTGGTGGTTTTTGTGTTTTTCTTGACTCTAATCTGATTCTCTTGGAGTTCTAAGAAGCAAAATGTTGTTTCTCGTAGCTCTACTGAATCTGAATACAGGGCTTTAGCTGATTCAGCAGTGGAGGTGATTTGGATCAAGTCCTTGATGCAAGAGCTTGGTCTGTCTCTTTCTCATCTTTCTGTAATATGGTGTGATAATAAGAGTGATGCTCCTATTGCTGCAAATCCTGTTCTTCATGCCAGGACAAAGCATATTGAAATAGATGCACATTTTGTTCGTGATAAAGTTATCAAGAAAGAGCTGGATGTTAGATATGTTCCCACTGATGAGCAAGTAGCTGATATATTCACCAAACCTGTTTCTATCTCAAGATTCCAACAACTCGTGTCTAAATTCCCTATTGAAAAATGGTAGTTTGTTTTCAGTAGGGGTTGTATTGAAATGTTAGTTAAAAGAGTTAGTTACAGGTAGTTAGTGTATTTATCAGCTACATGTGCAGCTCATGGTAGTACGGTGCTCTGCCACCTCAAATGTAATTCTATAAATACTGTAAATCAGATCTATGGAACTTAGCTTTCCTAATACAAAATTCTCTCAGTTACTATAGTCTCTCTCATAATTCAATAGGTTGATTAATAATCACCCCCCAAATTTGAAAGAATAAATTATCATTAAATTGATAAAATGAACAAAGCCTAGTTATATTCATCACGAGTCAAATCATTCAAACCAAATATGTAATTATGTTGGATTATTTATCAATAGTCATATTTATCTTAAATTTTTTTATTAAACAAGTATTTAAATAAACTAGAATTAATAAACCGGTTTATTTTTATTTTTTTAAAAAAGAGGTATTATGATTTAATAATTTATGACCGGCTATTTCATGCCAGGATGCATTATTTTTTTTAAGCGTGAAATTCGTCGAGAATCGAATTCGGTAAATGCTAAGAAATCTCTCAAGCATGTTGAACATTGAGGAAATGGATTGCATGAACTTTTATATTTTGACTAATCCTGAATATACTATGTGTGAATTGGCGTGGTGAAGCAACATTCAACTATCGAAATTTTTTTAGCGTGTTATATTTTAATAAAAATTAAAAGTCCTAATAACTTATTGTTACAATATCAACTTAGAAAAAAAAAACTTCTTGATATTATATTATATGATGGGTTATATTTGTGAAGCGGATCAAAATTGAGATAATACAGTACTCCTCCGTCCCATAATAAGTGTCTTATTTCTTTTCAGCAAGTAGTATTTAGAAGAAAGATAATTAAAAGATAAAAATATAGAAAATGATTAGACCACATCATTTTATGAGATAAAATGATTTATATATTTGGAAACCAGACACTTATTTGGAATTAACCAAAATGGAAAGCGCGAGACAGTTACTGTGAGAGAGATGGAGTATTTTTTTTTTTCTATACTAAATGACTTTGATTTTTCCATATTCCGTCCTACAGCAGCACAGCTGCGGTCACGTTAGCACATGCGGCACCGTCCTCGCCTCTTTCCCTTTCGATGTATATTTAAATTCAAACATTTCCCTATCTTAAATGAATTAGGCATATTATACTGAAAAGAAAGATTAATTAGGAATATTATAGGGACAGTTAGTTTTATATATATATATAGAATTTGGCGTATCTTCTTTCGAAATTTGATCACTGTCTTTTTCTAGTTTCCTAAAAATTTGCAAAATTAGAGGTACATGACCTCGGTGTTCAGTTGGCTATAAATTAATACTAGTAGGTTTCTAACCTCGTCCATCGGCATGTTTCCCCACTAAAGAGTCGTTACTTTTTTAATGAAGAAGAAAAAAAAAATTGCCGCTATTATTATTATTATTATTATTATTATTATTATTATTGGCAGTATTAGCATTTATTATTATTATTATTATTATTATTATTATTATTATTGGCAGTATTAGCATTTATTATTATTATTAATATTTTGGGGTATTTTTAGTAAATTAGATTTTATTGTCGACCTTATAAGATCTTGGCATTGGATAATTTGTGCTGCAGAATTGTTTGATAAGTACATATTGGTTGCTTATTCCATAACTAGGATGTATAAATTTTTAAGCTTCAATTTTTAATAATAAGTTCATTATCTTAAAATAAATTTTAGTTTTATAACAAAAGTTATTAACATAATATAAATTTAATAATAAAGTACGGATGAAGCATAGAAAATATTGGGACAGAAGATGCTAACCAATAAAGAATATATAATGAGATGAAACTGTACAATAATTTTAGAACCTTAACTTTTGTAAGTAAACTTTTAAATGTCATTAATATTTCATTCGTCTCGGAATAAGTATTGTATTTGGAAAAAAAAAAATGTCATCGAATAATGGAATAAGTATCGTATCATAAATTTCTATTCAAAAGTTATATTAAATTTTCATGTTTACCCTTTGATTTAAGATAAGAAGATTACTTCTTCTCAGTTTCCTATGAAATTATTAGGGATATAGGGAGTCATTTTCCTCACTATCTTAGTATATTGTAGTGTGATAATCCCTCCGTCCCATAATAAGTGATCATATTCTTTTCGACACGCCTACTAAGAAGAAATGTGTTTAAAGGGTAAAAATATAGATTATAGTGGAGTTCACAATTTTTGTGAGAGAAACATATTTCATTATAAGGAAAGTCCACTTATCGCGCGGACAATTCAATAAAAAAAGGGAAAAGGTGCAAATACCCCTCTCATGTTGGCAGCGCTGGGCAAATACCCCCTGAACTTTGTTTAGGTGCAAATTATCCATTACCTAAGGTTTTCGGGTGCAATTACCCCCTCGCCGTGACGGAAACTACACTTTCGTTGGCAAAAAAAAATTATTTTCGATTCATTTTTATTCTTGTGGACCCTTATAATTTCCAAGAATTAATTGGTGCTAAAAACTCAAATTAGGATAAAATTTGTTTCGAACTCTAGCTTACAACTATCAAAACTCAGGCGAAGTTCTCTAATAATTTGCAATCCAAGCCAACTATTTGTTGTTGACATTGATGATCTCATATTCTTCAAGTGGTCCGTCATCCTTTTTCGTGCAAATTATTGGAGAACATCACCTGAATCTTGATAGTTGTGAGCTAGGGTTCGAAATAATTTTTTTCCTAATTTGAACTTTTAGTACCAATTATGTAGTATATAACCGTTGGGAATTGTAAGGGTCCACAAGAATAAAAATGAATCAAAAATATTTTTTTTGCCAACGAAAGTGTAGTTTCCGTCAGGGCGAGGGGGTATATTGCATCCGAAAACTTTAGGAAATGATGAATTTGCACCTAAATAAAGTTTAGAGTATTTACCCGGCACTGCCAATATGAAGGGGTATTTGCACCTTTTCCCATAATAAAATATGGCTACTTATCCCATTACGGTGGGAGTAAATATGGCTACTTATCCCATGACTGTGGGAGTAGTTGTATTTGGACGGAGGAAGTATATACGTAGAGAATCCTACTGTCCTTAAAAGAAGCCCGATCACAGACGGCGACATCTGTCTAAAATACGGAGATGCTGAGTAAGAGAAGAGCAGCAGAAAATATGAGTGCGCCACCTATGGAATGGAATCTCCACCGTCTCTGCCGTTTCCTGCACCTATCATTTGCTCCACTTCTTCCAAAATCAGAACTGCCACCACTACTGGAGTAACAGTTTTCATCCTCAATCATGAACTTAAATCTGTTCTGTTGCCCCATTAATCCCTCTACACCACCATTTTCAAGAACCCATTTTTCGGCTCCCAAATCGAGATGTTTTCCACCTGATCATATCTCCGATAATGGGCATTCCAAAAAGCTAAAAGCTACTGCCAAGTCAACGGAAAGGGATGCAGCTCCGACGGCAACGGAGAAGAATCTGCGGATTCTGGTGGCCGGCGGCGGGATTGGCGGGTTGGTTTTCGCGCTGGCGGCGAAGAGGAAGGGGTTCGAGGTGGTGGTTTTCGAGAAGGATTTGAGTGCCATTAGGGGAGAGGGGCAGTATAGGGGGCCGATTCAGCTGCAGAGTAACGCGTTGGCGGCGTTGGAGGCGATCGATATGGATGTTGCCGAACAAGTTTTGAGCGCTGGTTGCATCACCGGCGATCGAATCAACGGCTTGGTTGATGGAATCTCCGGCGATTGGTGAGTGAGTTGTTTGCATTTATTGCAGATGGTGAATCTTTTTTCCTGCTGTGCATTAACTTTTTCTGGACAACAGATAGGCTAATTTTGTCCCACTCAAGATTCTCTCTCTCTCTCTCCCTATATATATATATATATATATATATATATGTTATAATGTTTAAATTTTGAATTTTTAGGCCTTAATTATGAGTATGTTTATGTAAGAAACTTATATTATGTTCAGGGAAGAAAAACAAAAGGTTTGGGGGGGGGGGGGGGCTTCAGCCCACCCCTTGCTCCGCCACTGAATTCACGGCTATAGAATGGTCGCTTAAGTAGGAATAAGTTTAACTAAAAAAAAGAAAATTAATCTTTTGGTGGCGACTGGTTTTGTCGCTTAGACCTTGTATGTGTGAAGTAATTTGCTCATGCATACATAAGAACTCAGACGATCAAGACGATAATTGTACAACATTTACTTTAATCAAAATTCTATCAAGCTTGATCTTGCTCTGTTCTCGAGTTCCTTTAGTTGTTTCTTGAAGTACTTAATTGATGCTGATGCATACCCTTTTGTAGAAGAATTGATTGGTTAGATAGAAGAATCTATTTTGCATCATTATAAACTTCATTTTACAGTCTACTTGTCATTTCAGTTTAGCTATTATTGAAATTCCATCGCATATAATGGTTGGGTTGATGATCAGGTACGTCAAGTTTGATACGTTCACTCCTGCGGCTGAGCAGGGGCTTCCAGTCACTAGAGTGATAAGCCGCATGACATTGCAGCAAATTCTTGCTCGTGCAGTCGGGTCAGATGTTATTAAGAATGAAAGCAATGTGGTGGACTTTGAGGATGATGGTCAAAAGGTAGTCTAAAATTTTTCTGTGTTGCTACTCTCTTCCTATAGTGATCCAGTCGGCATTCTCTTTATCAATAGGTTATCTTTGATTTTAGTAAGTTTACATATTTGAAATACTAATATTTCTGCCTGCTATATGCTAGCACACTCATGTCACCTTTGTGCTCCTGTCTTTTGTAAATTTTAGGTTATGGTGAGACTTAAAAACGGGCTGTACTATCAAGGAGATATTCTCGTTGGTGCTGATGGGATACGGTCAAAGGTATCTCCTGATTTTATACGTATTGTAGATTCTGTTTGTTGAATAATTGAAACAAGGAAGATGTGAAATAATACAAAGAAAAGAAATCATGTAATTAATTAGCAGCACATGCTTGGTCGAGGGAGCAGTGCTAGTAGTACTTCAGGCTTTTTTTTCTTTCTTTTTTTCTTTCTTCTTTCTGAAATTACTTGGAAATTATCTGGCTATTATATTGTTCTTCACTTTTTTCTGAAAATGCTTTGATGAAATTATCTGACTTCACAATTTTACCTGTAAGTACATTACTGGCATATATGTCGAATTGCAGCACCAACTTCGATACAGTTTTAGGCAAAATGTTGAATGTCAAGACGATTTCGAGAAATCCCACCTGTGGTTTTACTAACTCAAATATGAATCATATGATTGATCTAATATAGGTGAGGGATATATTATTTGGACCAAGTGAAGCTGTATACTCAGGCTACACCTGTTACACTGGCATAGCAGATTTTGTTCCTGCCGATATAAATACAGTTGGGTAAGTGATTAGCCAGTTACCAAGTACTTAATGCATTATGAACTATATTGATGAGAGAGAGACCATGCCATATATGGATGTGTTTAAATTTATGTTTATTACTCAGGTACCGAGTGTTTTTAGGCCACAAAAAGTACTTCGTTTCTTCAGATGTGGGTCAAGGAAAAATGCAATGGTATGCATTTCACAATGAATCACCTGGAGGTGTGGATATTCCCAAAGGTAACAACTTCAATTTTCTTTTACAAATGGGATTCAAGATGCGTGCTAAATTGTTGTTTTAGAAAAAGACATACATCAATTTTCTTTTTGAGTACAGAACATCTGCAATACTTATGTTTGATAAACTTGTTCGACTATTCTTTCACACAATGAAGCTCAATAGAGAATACTATTTGATCACTCAATCAGTTTTACACGAAACTGTACTAAGCTCTTGTTTTCAAGAAACTGTTTATTTTCGCTTTGAGGGATCAGATGCACTAGGAAAATAGATTTTAAGAGAAAAACATGATGCCTCTAGGTCTTTATTCAAGATATTTGATGCAACCAATATGTATTTTTGTTGAATTATATTATTTTCTTGGATTTTCAGGTAAAAAACAGAGGTTACTCAAACTGTTCGAAGGTTGGTGTGATGATGCTATTGATCTATTACTAGCAACAGATGAAGAGGCTATACTACGACGCGACATATATGACCGGAATCCAATATTAACATGGGGAAAGGGGCGAGTGACGTTGCTGGGTGATTCAGTCCATGCTATGCAGCCAAACTTGGGTCAAGGCGGGTGTATGGCAATTGAGGTAAAATTTATATTTTTAATTCTTCCATAATTTTATGACCCTTTGGATCTCAGGTTTTGCAGTTATAATTGAAGAGTAAGTTAAACCCTCCATCAGTTTCTTCTTTGTAAATAGTCAGTTAGCTGTTTACTATGTCTTGTTACCTCTTCCTTACTAAGAAAATCCATTATGAAATTTTTTTGTACTTTAAGCTCTCAATTTACTTTCTTAAATCAGTATTTTCTTGACCACACAAGCCATTTTTGAAGATTTCCTAATCTCGATTATGGAACTTCTCACCACTTAACAAGTTTATCATCAGGTTCTGATACTCTTTCTATTGTTCCAGGATGGATATCAGCTAGCGTTGGAGCTTGATAAGGCATCGAGGGAAAGTGTTTCGGGAAGCCCGATTAACGTGGTCGCGTCTTTGAAGAGGTAATAGTCCATGTTTAGCTTCGAGTATTGTCGTTTATGTTCATAAAAGAATAACATCGACATCAAAGGAGGTAAAATTTCACTGGTAACTAAATATTTTCATTAAGGAGCACCATTGTTTGATGCACTATATGTTTGCATTAGAAATACATATATGAATGGCCATGGTATCTCAAGACTTCAAAAGAAATTTCTCGTGTCAATTATGTCAGTAAAATATCCATGTTAGTGGCTCTCTGTTCAATTTGCTTTCTTACAGATATGAAAATGCTCGAAAAATACGAGTTGCAATAATCCATGGACTAGCAAGAATGGCTGCACTGATGGCAACAACCTACAGGGCATATCTTGGTGTTGGACTTGGTCCATTTTCGGTAATTTTTTTCGATTTTATGTCACAATAGCTTAAGAACATTGCATGGAAAATTTCCATTAAAATGACGACGGTCAATCTATTATGTAGTTTTTGACGAAGTATAGAATACCCCATCCTGGAGCACTAGGAGGCAGGATGATGATCGACTTTATGATGCCTTTGATGCTAAGTTGGGTTCTTGGTGGTAATGGGTGAGAATTAAAATGCTTTTTTGGTATCTCTAAATTAACCTCATTTCTTGAACCCAAAATACAAGTTACTTTGAATCAGGAATCCGATACTTTCTCAGGACTGGATGTAATATTACCGGTCTTGTCTCAGAGAAAAGAATAGTCATCCATCTAGTTTAGTTGTCAGAGAAAATATTGAGAGTGTGAAGGGGAAGAGTTGATAAAAACTCGCATTTACTTTTGGTGCTTGTTAAGGCTAAATTTCTTCTGACAGCTTGACTAATTGCATTCTTTGCAGTTCAAAACTCGAAGGAAGAACACAGCGTTGTAGACTTTCTGATAGAGTACGAGACCATCTGCAGTCAATTAATAAAGTAGAAATAGAATTGCACTCTCTGTTATTTGATTATGTTTTTACGTTGTGAAGGCTAGTGACCACTTACGGAGATGGTTGACAGACGATGATGCGCTAGAGCGGGCTATGGATGCTGAGTGAGTATACCATCGTAACTTGCAAGAAATGTACGTTTATGTCTTAAAATCATCTAGTTCTGTTTGATGTAGATCTATTACACGTCACATGCAGTTGGTTTCTATGCCCCGCCGGAGATTCGATTGTTGCACATGAGACAATTTTCCTAAGCCGAGATGAGAACAAATCGTGCCTAATCGGGTATGCCATGATCAACACATATTTATCTAATGAACTTTTCCACTATGGGAAACTTATCATATAACTTTGATCATAGGAGTGTAGCACATTCAGACTCTCCCGGAGAATCCATAACTATAGTTTCGCGGCAGGTAAGATCACTATTCGCTTCTTGCTTATAGTTTTGTTCATTCTGATACGTATTTACAAACAAGGCTAATGATTTTTTAGATATCCAAGATGCATGCTCGAATAAACTACATAGATGGCGCATTTTTTGTGACTGATACAAGGAGCGAGTACGGCACGTGGATCACAGAGTAAGACATATATATAGATTATCTTGCACTTGCTATAATCTAGCATGCTATACTGTTACTTGACATTCAGCAGCCCGATATATGCAAAATTTTCATACTGAATAAAGAAAATTTTTGCAGTAACAAAGGCAGGCGACAGCGCTTGTTTCCCAACTCTCCGACTCGATTCCACCGGACTGATGTGATTGAGTTTGGGGCGGATAAGAAGGTAACATTGTAGTTTGAATCCCATCCGTAGACTGGTTGTGAGTTTGTGAAAACGGTAAATGCAAGAGCATGTTAATAAAAAAAATTGTGTATAATTCTTATTCGTAATGGCCTTTTCGAATTTATCATTCTCTCTTTTTTTATTTAGCATCGGTATACGTGGTTGGTTTATAATCATATAAGAAATTACTATATGTAAGGGATTTTGCAGGTCGCATTTCGTGTGAAGGTGATGAAAAATCGAGGCATTAGAACGAGCGAGGAGGATGAGATTGTACAATTAATCCATTGAAATAAACTTATAAGCAGAATGTATATGGTCTATTGTGGAGAGTATTCATGGCGATCACTACGTGTATAAATGTGAAGGACAATGTTTTTACCCATGATTCTGATAGTGATGGAGAATGAATTTGGCTCTTGATGCATGCTATCGAATAATCTGAAAAATATAAAATGCCTTAATGTCTTTTTTTTTATTTTTGCTGTGTGTATATAAAGGGTTTTGTGTGGAAATTAAAAATGTCACCTTAAATTAAATTTTTAGGTTTTGAAGATGACAATATATTTAATTTTTAAATGTATTATATTTAATATTTCATGATTGAATCATTAACACTTTTTGAATTTGTGGAGTATATGATTTGAAAAGTGTTACTAAAAATTAAAAATAAGCATCTTTTAATGTTTTGCACGTTTAGAGTTTGAAAATAAAACAAAGCAGTGATTCCTCTGTTAAGTTTTACTTCAGACCAATTTAACCTTTCTAACTGAGGTTTCTTTTTCCTATTTCAACTTTAAAATAAATCAAATATACTGCATACAATTGAAGTAAAGTACATACTATTATAAACAGAATCTACAAAAAAAATTGGATAGTGTGTATTCCTATTTTCTCCAAAGCAGTAGCAGATAAACAGAATAACTTTCACTGTTTTCTTTTACTTTTTTATCTAAACATCGCGAAACCTTTTCCGATTTCCTAAACCAAAATGAGGCAAAAAGCAAACACGAGACTTCGAATTACTGAAAATATAAAAGCGAAAACAATCTCCCAAGTTTGCCGGTTGCCGGTCCTAAACTATGACGACGGCGAAGACCAGTTTACCGATTCCGCCAGTTTCCCCAACCTCTCCAGCAGCTCCGGCGACAGCTTCTGTGCCGGTTTCTGCTCCTCCTCCCGCCGGAAATCAAATCCCAAGGCATCCGCCACCTCTTCGGAGCTCCAACCCGCTTTCCGGAGCGTATCCGAATACCGATCCACTTTCAGCAGCAACGCGTCGAGCACTGATTGGTTGTCCAGCATCACCATTTCGCAGCTGAAGAATCCCGACGCCGACACCCGCACGATCTCCGCCACGTCGGATTCGGCCCACCCGCTCTGCCTCAGAACCGACCCGATTTGGGATACGTACTCGTCCACCCATTTGGGCATTTCGGATCTCGGCATGTCGATGTACTTCTCAGGTGAGGAGGAAGACGATGACGGCGCCCTCCTGCGACGGTCCACGGCGGCGTCGCTCCAGAACTCCACCCATCGCGGCGTTCGCCCTCCGGAGTTCGGGTCTAAGCTTCTACGACGTGAGGATTGCGTTGAACTTGACGACGACCCCATTGATTTCTCGCTCAAGGACCGCTGGATTTTCGGATGAAAGAGCGTTGATTCGCGATGGAAGAAGTCGGATAAATCGAAGCCGCAACAGAAAATTGTATTTTCATCAACATAAAAAATAGGGTTTCCGGCGAGGCAAGGACTGCAGGGAATATAACAATGGTTGAAAACGGGTATGAGAAGCGGGGCACGTTTGAGGGCATTTCGGGCTATCTTCATCGCCTTTTCCGGATCGGGCGGCCGCGGCCCCCACGTTTTCGACCAAACCGCATTGCGGGCAATATGAAAAGAAATGGAGGCGATGGGGAGATCAATGGCGGCGCGGAGCTGAAGCCGAGATCGCCAGTCGGGGAAGCCGGCTCCGACGGGAAAACCGGCTGAGAGCACGGCTTTTAAGTCCGGCGGGAAAGTGAAGCCGAATTCAGCTTCGGCTAACGCGAATTCGGATTCGGATAAGCCCGGTTGGACTTGGATACCAGAATTTTGTAAGTGGGAGATTACTTTGTCGGCGAGGGAAGTGAAGGAGAGGAAGCTGTTGCGCGGCGCATTCGGCATGGAAGGGGTGGTGGGTGCGGCGGCGGCACGCGCTGAGAGGCGGCGGAGGCCGGCTACGTGTGCCGGGTTCAGGCTGGTCATCCTCCGGTCCACGTCAACCATTCTCGTTAGAATTGCAAATTCAAATTGAATAAAAAGGAGAAGAATATAAATATCGTGCTTTCGGTTCTTGATGATCTTCAACTTTTGCCGAAAATTATTCTTTACGAGAAATATATGGCCTCGCCTCTACCCTTTGAGTAAATATAGTCTTCTCTTTCTTGTTCGTAGAGTTAACTACCTGTTGTTAGAGAGAGAGAGAGAGAGAGGATTTGAGTAAATATAAAGATTCAAGAAAGTAGAGAATTTAATAATTTATAGAGTTGAATGGAGTGGGGACCCACTTCTCAGATTTTAATGAGCCATCAGTAACTTTTTTTTTCTTTTGAAAAGTAAATGTGGAAGTATTATTACTAAATTACGAGAGGCACTCGAAAATAATCAGAATGAATATTATTCGAGAGAACACAGAGAATCTAAAAGGAAACAAAATAAAAGGACAAGTAGAGTTTTACAGGAATACAATCGTATGGGTGCGACTCCAATCATGAAGAGAGACACAAAAAGATAATGGATAGTGTGACTTCAACCACTTCCAAGAGCAATACTTAATACTCTCCATAAACTTCCCGGTATTCGGTATCATATCTTTGAAAATCCTGTCGTTTCTCGCCTTTCAAATTCTCCCCATAATTCAACTTTCCATGGCCACAACTCCAACCAGTAACTTCTTTTCTTCCTCTTTTCTTTTATTTCGATGTGTTATTGTTCCTTTTCCATAACTCGAGTCAGAAGAATTAAATGGCAGGGACAGATAAAAATTGTTAACTAAGTTTTCAATTCGAAATTCTAAATGATTTTGAAATGGGTTCAACGGTCATAAGCAGGTAAAAATGCTTTGTCCATGAAAGCTAGATTCCAATAATTTGGCCGTCCATAATTAATACGAGTTTATTGAGTACTAGAAGAGAGAAACTAAATGTGTTTCATGGCTGAAAACACTCATTCTATTTATACTTAATAATAACAAAAAAAACACCCGAATCCAATATTAATAATTGGCCGTCCATAAACAGAGGATTGAGGATATACGAGTCAGAATCAATTTTGAAGGTTGTTTTGTAGTTGACTGCGTGGGAAGAAGCGGAGGAGTGTGTTTGCTATGGCGGTCTTCTTCCTCTTGTAAACTAATTGGTTATTCACGCAACCATGCAGATATGCAGATTTTGGATAATGATGGCGATTGGAGGTTAACAGGTTTTTATGGTTTTCCGGAACGAAATCGAAGACGAGCATCTTGGGACTTCATGCGACAACTCAGTAGGCTGAACTTGATGCCTTGGCTCGTAATTGGTGATTTCAATGATCTATTACAGCCCCCTAATTGGTTTTTTTCTGGTTTTCGGAGAGCGGGAGTGTGTTTGCTAGTGGACTGGTCTTCTTCCTCTTGTAAACTAATTGGTTATTCACGCAACCATGCAGATATGCAGATTTTGGATAATGATGGCGATTGGAGGTTAACAGGTTTTTATGGTTTTCCGGAACGAAATCGAAGATTGGAAGCCACTACTGCTCCAATCTCTGATCATGTTCCAATTATAATGAGAACTAATGATGTGAATATACGCTCCTATAATAGGAGATTTAAATTTGAAAACAAATAGTGTCTCGTATTGTGAGGGATTGCTGGAAGAACCTGGATGGCCTTGATATCTTGGAGAGGCTTACTGCAACTTCTGAATCTTTAATGGTGTGGGCACGCCATCTTGATGCAGAAGTGAAGGTTGAGAAACGTGCCCTTGAAACTAGAATCAAGCAACTTCAAGGGCGGAGAGATAGCTTGTCGATCAAGCTTTTGTTGAAGCAAAAAAGAAGTTGGCAAGTTTAATGTTGAAAGAGGAGGCTCATTGGAAGCAGAGAGCAAAGCAATATTGGCTCAAGGGTGGTGACCAAAATTCTAAATTTTTTCATGCCATGGCCTCAGCGAGAAGGAAAGTGAATTCCATTTCAAAGCTGCAAAGTGATGATGGGAGTTGGACAACGAATGAAGCCTCGATTCATAAGGTGGTTGTTGATTATTTTTCAAATTTGTTTAATGCTTCAAATAGTGGTATAAGTTTTGATCGGGTGCTGTAACGATTAAATCCTTGTATGGATTCTGATAAAAATAACGAGCTCACAAAGCCGTTTATGTTGGATGAATTCAAACAGGCCTTATTTCAGATGCATCCAGAAATTTTGGACTTGTTGAAGGATGATATTTTTCAAAACTGTTGCAGATGGCTTGAAGAAAATCAACTGCCCACGCATTTGAATAACACAACAATTGTGTTAATTCCGAAAGTGGAGAGACCGAGCAATTTGAAGGAGCTTCGCCCCATTGCCTTATGTAATGTGGTGTATAAGATTCTTTCTAAAGTTCTTTGCAACAGATTAAAGAAAGTGCTTCCTGATTTAATTGACAAGGCTCAGTCCGCGTTTATTGAGGGGAGATCGATTCAAGATAATATCATTATTGCCTTTGAAGCTATCTATTCCATGAAGAGGAAAGCGAGAGGCAAATTTGGAGATGTGGCGATGAAGATTGATATTAGTAAAGCTTACGATAGAGTGGACTGGAATTATCTGTGAAAAATGGAGAGGGTGGATTCGAATGTGTGAAATACAAAGTCCTTGTAAATGGTGAACTGGTAGGGCCCATCATGCCGGAAAGAGGTCTTCGCCAGGGGGATCCGTTGTCCCCCTATCTCTTCATTCTTTGTAGTACTGAAGGTTTGTCGGCAATTCTTAATTATGAAATGGCTATGGGAAATCTGCACGGGATTCGGATGGGGCGTTCTGGCCCTCCCATTTCTCACTTGATGTTCGCAGATGATTGTATCTTCTTCTGTCGTGCCACTAAGAATGAATGCACTGCTCTGAGAAATCTGTTAGATGCTTATGAGAACGTTTCAGGACAAGCTATTAATTATCAGAAGTCAGGTGTGTTTTACAGCAAGAATGTTAGTGAAGCTGATCGTGGGCGTATGTCCGCCATTCTGGGTGTTTTTAATCCACTCAATACAGGACGGTATCTGAGGTTGCCCTCGCTCATTGGGAGAAATAAGAAGGCGATTTTCAGCTATCTGCGGGAAAGATTATGGAATAGGGTGCATGGTTGGAATGGAAAAAAGTTGTCCAAGACTGGAAAAGAAGTTTTAATAAAAGGAGTTGCTCAGGCTATTCCTGCATTCTGCATGACTTCATTTCTATTACCTGTTTGTCTTACTGACGAAATTGAAAAGATGATGAATAGTTTTTGGTGGGGAAATAAGGGAAATGAAGGAATATGAATTAATTGGATGCGATGGGATAAGCTTTGTGTGAAAAAAGATGTTGGTGGTTTAGGGTTTCGAAATCTACAACTCTTCAACATAGTCATGCTTGGGAGGCTTGGTTGGCGGTTAATAGCTGATCCAGATGCTCTAGTATGTAAGGTGCTCAAAGTTAAATGATTTCCTCAAGGAGATTTTCTGAATGCAAACGTAGGGCATAGCCCTAGTTTCACATGGAGGAGTATTTGTGCTTCACAAGATTTGGTTAGAAGAGGTGTTAGATGGAGAATTGGGAATGGAGCCAATATTCGAGTTTTTCATGACCCTTGGTTACAAAGAGAAGAAAGTTTCTACATTACAACATCGCCCCCCTCCCCCAAAAATGGAAGATTTGAGAGTTAGTGATCTCATAATTCCTTGCTCTAACAATTGGGATGTGGAGTTGATAGAGGAGTTTTTCAATGAGTCGGACTTTAATAATATCATCAGTATTCTTCTTCCGCCTGTTCCTTGCTCTGATGTGATTATATGGCATTATTCAAATAATGGGAAATACTATGTCAAGTCAGCTTATAGGAAAGCTTGTGATCTGACTATCAATGAAGAGCTGGCAGTTGAAGGAAGATGGAGATTTATTTGGAAATTAAAAGTCCCTCCGAAAGTTAAAGTGTTCTTATGGAGAGTGGCTCACAATGTGCTCCCGACGAAAGAAAATCTTCTCAAGCGGGGTGTAGCAGCACGTGGTGATTGTGGCATTTGTAAAAGTGGATATATATGAAACATGCTGGCACTCGTTCATAGCGTGTCCTTTTGCTGAGGGATGTTGGAGAGAAGAAGGCTTGGAGCTGCTCATTGCCGAAGTAAGTAACGATAGTGACTCATTTTCCGATTGGTTATTTAAGTTACTTGGGCATACAAATGAAGAGGTTAATGTTCGAGTGGGAATGATCTTATGGCAGATATGGAAAGATCGGAACGCCGCGGTTTGGAAAGAGATGTCTCTCATTCCTTCTAGATCGTGTGCTATTGCTGCAAGTTGTCGAAATGAATGGCTAACTGCTCAGAATAGTATTGGCATGCCTTCTAGACGGAGGGAAGATCATGTTGAGTGTAAAGGATGGCATAATCTATTGACGGGTTGGATTAGATGCGGCTTTTTTCGATGCCAAAAATGCTACTGGAATTGGCATCATTCTGCGAAATCACCATGGCCAATTTTTAGTTGCCAAGACGTTGAAGTTGTCAGGAAAATTGAGAGTAGAAGAGGGGCAAATAATGGGTATTAGGGAAGCTCTTTCTAGGATTAAAGAGTTGGGTTATACTCATGCTTATATTGAATCAGATAGCAAAATTGCATGTGATGCAATCATCTCGCGTGAGGTTAATGATACAGAATTAGAGGTCTATGCCTTGTTCTGCCAAGAAGAAATGGCGTTGCATCCAAACTTGAAAGTTAAGTATATTAGTCGTGAGTTGAACGACATTGCTCATAGATTAGCGAAAGCTGCTATTAATATTGATACACTTCATGTTTGGAATGAACCTCCGCCGTTTGTGGAGGATCTTCTCCATATTCCATGTTCGTGTTCTTAATAAAGAATCTCTTTGATCTAAAAAAAAAAAAAAATTGGCCGTCCATAATATGTGTATTTGTGCACTGTTAGGTCAAAATAAACTATTATACTGTAGTTGTATTCATGTTTGGTGCAAAATGTACTATCACTTGTGTATTCACGTATTAGATCAAATGAATTATTACTCGTGTATTTGTGTAAAATTAATGTATCACACGTGTATTCATATATTAGCTCAAAATGAATTATTACTCATCATGTATTTGTGTAAAATAATACTCCCTCCGTTCCATTTATATAGGCTTGTTTTCTTTTTTCGGATGTCTCAAATATATAGGCTTGTTTTTATAAAAAGTAATGTTTTTTAGCTCATTTACTAATATATCCCTATTTAATTCTATGATTAACTCATAAAAAA